>OY728165.1:616218712-618718712 GCA_963277665.1 Viscum album | reverse complement strand
AGCATCGCATGCCTCATCTTGTTTTGATTCTCTCCAGCTCCACAATAATCAAGTAACTAATGTAGACGGTCTCTTTCACTTATCAATAACTACAACAATATTATAAATTGGGAAAAAAAAGTATAACCTAAATATGGGTGAGATGAATCCTAGTAGGCAACCACCCAATGATCTGTGCCTAACAGTTATTGAATATATATACCAAGAAAATGAAAAATAAAGTAATAAACTAGGAAGTAATTGATATTAAACTGTACTACAGTTGAAAACTACATTCATTTACATTTAATAATTATTCAACCAATCATTCACAAGAAACCCTCCAAGAAATTTCTCATAGGCTAACCCCCATGGTATTACAAAGACATAGTCTCTTTGAGAAAGCACTCATCGTCAATCCACCCTGTGGTCTTTTAACGATAACTACAACCTCTCTAAGGAAGCACTCAACGTACATTCCAATGGTATACTATAAAAACTTTGAGGTATCACTCATCTACTATCCCCCCTTTGGCCTCGCAATGTAAAAAGTACAACATACACTCTGGGGAAGCCCACAATGTAAATTCCCCCTATGTTCTAACTTCACTAGGTTCTCACTTCCATGTGTAATAAAATCGTGTACAAATGATATCCATTAGCCAATGCAATCTGAACTACTGAAAAGATAAGTAGTTATAATGAATATCACAAGCCTGTTATATAATATCAATTCAATCCAAATATCACTAGGAATGGTAAAAAATACCTAATATGAAATACTAGTCCCAATGGCCAATATCAACCAAACATGGAAAAAAACATCCATAGCAAGGTAATAATCCTAATTCATAATCAAAACCCATATTCAAGAAAACAATCCATTTTAGGCATCCAACATGGTTAAATATATAAAACACGCAATACCCTAAACTAGGGTATTCGATAATTTGTGCACATACAATCCAAAGAAAACTGAAAAAATGCACAAACCACCTACTTCGACGTTGTACAATCAATATAGTTAGAACTCATCCTTTGAATAAACATAGAACCCTGTTGATATACAAAAACAAAAAAAAAATTCAACCTTGAATAACTCACGATAGATGTGAAATCTAGAGGACATACTCTTGAGGATGGAAGAACTAACTGTGGTGATTCCAATGAAATCGAAAGTGTTTTAATCAGAGAACAGATGATGGATCGGGGGCTCATAGAATAATCATCACCCCTGGTCGCTCCTAGATGAGACATGTTTAGAATAAGGAGTTTCTATAAATAAGATGTCATCCCGGTCTGATATAACAATTTAAAATAAACATGTATGGTGTGTTCTTTAAGGATACATGGTGTGTATAGGTTATTACCGGATCCCACCTTAAGAGGCTCTACCCCGTTGTCACACGGTTGGGTACACGATCGTGACACGGCCAAACACGACCTGGATGCAGTGCCAGAGTAAATGACCTGTACATGTAAGTACATGTAGTGTACATCAAATGATTTCCTTCTCACATTTTTTCTCAAATGAAACCTGAATTTAAAAAACATACCTAAAAATAAGATTCGAGTTCTTACAAACTACCCCCCTTAAAGAAATTTGTCCTCGAATTTCCCAAACAAGGATGTGTAGAAGAAGAATCCTCGAACATCTCTAGCCACTATAATCACACATCAACCTCTTTCTTCCATGCCTCATCCTGTAATCGCATGTGCTGCCACAAAACCCATACCAGAGGAATAGACGGACCCCGTAGAACCGTAGTGTTGCGATCAACAATTCAGATAGGATGCTCCTAGAATGATGATTCCACCTCCAACTCAACCTCTATAGGTTGAGATACATGAGACGGGTCTGAGAAGAAACATCCTAACTGAGAAAGGTGGAAGATTTCATGCATAGGCCGGTACCTCTGATATAACTATATTTGATTGAACACTAGACCTACAATCTCCAAAACCTCAATCGGCCTGATGTGTCTCTGTAAAATATTTCCATGTCTTCTAATCCTCAGTTGTCCCATACTTAGTGTGACATGTAGGAGAAGCTGATCTCTAACCTCAGACACTAGAGGTCATCCTCATTTAATAAAAGAAGTTTTCTATCATGTTATTGTAGTGACTATCCTCTTCAAAATCAACTCCACCTTCTTATTGGTCTCTGAGACAAGATTTAGTCCTAGCATAGCTACCTCTCCTTCTTCAAGCCAACATATAGTAGATTGGTATGGCCTTCCATACAGAGCCGCATAAGGTGCCTTCAGAATAGTCTCCTAAAAACTATTATTGTAGGAAAAATCTATCAGAGTTATGTGCTTCTCCCAAGAACTTCAAAAATCATGGACGCATTATTGAAGCAAATCCTACATCACCTGAGTCATATGATCATACTAGACATCTTTATGGGGATGGTATCCTATACTCTGAATTACCTGTGTACCAAAATCCCTATTTTGTCCCTTCCAAACCCGAGAAGTAAAAAAAGTGTCTTGGTCTGAAACAATGGAGTGATGAACCCCATGTAAATGTATAATCTCTCAAAATGTTCAACCTTCCAAACTCATCAAAATTTAAGTTATCCTTGATCTGTAAGAAGTGTGAAACCTTCTCGAGTCTGTCAATGAAAACCCAAAATGTAGCATTCCCATGAGGTGACCTTAGTAAACTTGTCATGATGTCCATTGGGACATCATTCAACATCCACATGATAATGGGTAACTATTGCAAAAGCCCTACTATTCGCTGATACTCCGACTTTACCTACTGACAGGTGGAACACCACATCACAAAACCAGAAACATCCCTCTTCATTTTGGGCCACCAATACTGACAGTTTAGATCTCGATACATCTCTGTGACCCCATGATGAACTGCCCAAACTATGGAATGAAAATCCCACAAAAGTTCATTGAATATGTCTGCTGACACCCACACACGCCCATGAAAATGCATGATATCATCCACTCTAATGGTCAATCCTGGAATAGGGTTGCCTCCTGACACACTTTAATATAGAACAAGACCATCAAGATCTAGTTGTTTTTTTTATTTTCACTCGATCAGGTAGAGTAGAGCTAACAAATATATAAGGAAGAAACATATGCCCCTATTTGTCATGCACATCCAAATTCATCTCATAGAAGAAGACCATAAGCTACCACTCACTACTATCCTCTTGAACTGTTGATATCTATGTCATCCTGCTCAAAGAATCATCTAATATGTTTCCATTCCCAGTAATGTAGCCAAGCTCAATGTCCAAGAACTAAAGGTACTAATCCCACATTTGTTATCTCAAATTCATTTCATGTTTGGTAAATATATACTTGGGACTTGTTTATCGGTGCACACCAAATAATTCTCTCTAAGTAGGTAATGTGTCTAATAGTACAATCCATGACCAACTATTGCCAAATCAAGATCATGCGTCGGTAAATTCTTCTCATGTGGCCACAACTACTGAGATCCATAAGTAATGACACCATCCTCTGACATAAGTACTCCTCCCATGCTGATACCTAATGCATCACATTAAAGAGTATAACTCTTTCCCAACTCTTGAAAAATGTGTATCAATGCTGAATTCAATCTCCCTTTCTACTTCTGAAAGGCTAAATTCCATGAATCGTTCCATAGGTACACCAAACCCATCTTAGTCTGGCCTTTTAGTGGCATTGAAAAGAGTGAAAATTCATCTATAAAATGTTTGTAGTAAATTGGAATCCCTAGAAAACTTTTTACGTCAATGATGTTCTTCGGCTGCTCTTAGGAAACTATTTCTCTCACATTCTTTGGGTCACCTAATACTCTTATCTCTTAGATACTCCTCCCAGACCGATACCTGATGCATCACAGTAAACGGTATAACTCATTCCCAGATCTTGAGAAACTAGTATCAGTGTTGATGTGAATCTACTTTTCAGCTCCTGAAAGACTGAATGACAGTAATATTTCCACAGTTACTTCAAACCCATCATAGTTAGGCCCATTAGTGGCGTTGCAACAAATAAAAATTCGTCTATAAAATTTCTGTAGTATCCAGGAATCCCTAAAAAACATTGTACACCAATGATGTTTTTTCAGCTAATCCTAGGAAAATACATCTCTCACATTCTCTGGGTCAACTGATACTCTAGTCTCTAAGATAATACTATGTAAGAAGTTAATATGATTCATCAAAAAGTAGAATTTTGAGATCTTAGCATATAACTGATGCTCTCCCAGTATAATAAAAATTATCCCAAGATGGGTAGCATGGTTGTGTCGAGTGGGAGAGTGTACCAAGATATCGTCCATGAAAAAAACTAAAAAAGAGTCTGTGTATAAATGGAACACACTATTCATCAGTTCCATAAAAATTATAGGCACGTTCATAAGACCAAACGGCTTAAACACATATTCATACAGACCATACCTTTTCCAAAAGGCTATAAGCTGTATTTTTAATGGTCTAACATGAAATTGATGATAAAAAAATCTCAAGTCAATCTTCAAGAACACCCAGGCTCCTCGATGCTGATCAAAGAGATCATCAATACTCAAAAAGGGATATCGGTTCTTGACCTTCAACTTGTTCAGCCTCCGATAATCCTCAAAAACTCTAACGGAACCGTCCGACTACTTCGCAAATAGGCTAGGTGAACCCCAAAGAGTAGTATTGGGTTGGATGAATCCTTTTTCTTGTAACTCCTCCAAATAATTCTTGAGAACCTGCAACTCCAGTGTAGCCATCCTATAAGGATGAATGGATACCGGTGCCACTCCAGGGACAAACTCAATAGAGTAATCATCCTCTCCCTCTAGAGGTAAACCTGAAAATTCGTTTGGAAAGAGATCCATGAAATGATCCAAAACTGTCAGAAAGTTCATATGTGAAGTCCCCAGATCATCTGGATACAAACTAGCAATATGGGTTGTAACTCCTCGCAACACAAGATGCTTGGTTCTAGCTCTACTCACAAGGAAATCCTATTCACCCTTATATATAAACTATCCACCTTTTGGTGACGAGGAACTCACCCAATGACGATAGCAATCGACAGTGGCCTCGATGGGAAATAACAAGTCCATTCTGAGAATGATGGAATAAAATGTCATATCTAAGACATAAAAGGGTGAAATATGAAGTGACAGACACCAACCTCAAGAGGGAACTCCTTGACTGACCCAATATAGTTGTTCTAGTCCCCAATTGTGTATCCAATGTCAATATATCAGCAAAATTAAAGATTCATATCTCAAGGATATTCACAACTGGAAAATATACGAAACTATGGGAAGCCCCGTGGTTGAAAAGAGTAGTAGCTAAAATAGAGGCATCCAAAATCACACCTCTAACTATAGAGGGTACGAGATCCTACTCTTGCTGGGCCTACTCCAGCAAAAAAGAAGAATTTCTTCCACAACCCTATAAATATATTTGTGATCCCTGAGCTGATCCACTATGTGGCTATTGAAAACACTATGTCTAACCACTATGGCCACGAACTCCTCCTCAGCCTGAACAAATGGACAAACTACAGTTCCCTGACTAATGAGAAATGGGTGGTTCTTCTCCTAAACATGGAGTCAGAGAAGAACCCATATGACCAGCATGTGGTGAAAAAAAAAACGAATAAAACATTGACGATAACCCATCATTCTGAAAAATAGACACTCAATTGGGTCTCTCGTGCATTTTGGCCTTATATATCGACTCTTCTTACACAGAAAGCACACAACCTAGCTACCTGAAAAAGTATCTCGCCAACTCAGATCTCCGCACGTAGACTCCCTACAACTCTTCCTTCTATCAGATGGAAGAAAATCAACTCCAGATGCCAAGCCACCCAGGCTCACAGTTCACGAATCCATTACAGTGAATTTAGTGACTAGTTCCTGGATGACTATAGAAGATATTGTGGTCAACCTGATGATGTTCACCAGGGATCATATGTCATGCACTAGACCATCCTCAAAATTAATTTTCAAAAATAACTCATCACCCCTATAATGGAGGTGATGCACTGCATCATTGTGAAGCAAGAAGAATACTCCATGAATGAGAGTGCACACTACTCCAAACTCATGAACTCTCGGGCTCAGTCGGCCCTCAATGTATCTGGGTAAAAAGTATTCATAGAAGAAATGATGGAACTCATCCGATGCCATAACTCCATGGCATCCTTCCTGTGATATCGAATCCCAACATCTCTTGTAGGAATCTAGAAACACGTACATAGTGACCTTCACCATCCTCTCTGGAGGAATCTCCAGGCATTCGAAGAGAGACAACATGGATTCTATCCAAGACTCTAATGCCTAGGGTATTTTGTCCCATGAGAATGTGGGAGGATGTTGCTGCTGAAAAACCCATGTCAACTCTTCCATATATGAGGATGTAAGTGGTGCTCTCTGGAAGGACTTAATAAACCTCATGAATACTTATCAGAAATGTGCATCAGAACCTCTATAGAGAATGATGTCTAGTTCCAACAGAGACATGCATGGATGATTTATATGTAGTCCCTGATCTAGAATGATAAGTGTCTGATCTTTTCCCTGTATCTGGCGTACCACATGAGAAAGTCCTGGTGGCATGACTCCGTATGGTCAATCCCACACCTTAGTTCACTATTATCATGTTCTAGAACATATAAGTGTTAGAAATGAATAGGCGAAATAAAAAATTCATGTTTTTTAAAACATGGATACATGGTGTGTATAACCCCTACACGGCGTGTTCCATTCAGAATTTACATGGGTGTGTACTTCTGCCAACCCTGGTCATGTAGCACACCATACATACGATGTGTTCTCCTTTGACATGGTATGTACTTGAATATTTCCCCCTACCCGAGTTCCTCTACACGGAAAAACCACACGGTTCTTTTAGACACCACTACACAACATGTTTATGCCAGACATGGCGTGTACTAGAAGGATTTCACCGACTTGTGTCATTAGTCACATGGCCTGGTACCTGGTCTCTACAATACAACTTGTACGCACTCGACTTTGCGTATACCACTTAATTATTAACCACCCATGTCGTTAGTTACACGGCTGGATACACAGTCCATACAACTTGTTGTGTACTCCAAGTACACAGCGTGTGCCGACAAACATTTCCCAACCCTGTGTCTATAACGACCAAAAGATTTGTTAATGAAAATTTCTCTCGATCAAATTAAATGTCTTATTATGTAAAATGGTTATGCACTTCCTGGATCTTATTTTTTTGGATGTCAAAATTACATTATTAATTATTACCATTGCTAATATAGTCATCGAATAGTGATCACATGATAAGTATAACTATAGGGATTTAACGAATCCAATTTACCCAGACAAAGGAAATGATGGCCTCATCCAGTATAATTGCTCCGTAGGAAGCCCATTTGTGGGGGAGCCGAAAGGAGGTGTCATAAATGGGATTCAATTTTGACCAAACCCAAGCTGACCTTCAACATGTTATGCTTGAGCGGATCTGCCTATGAAAAAAGTGAAATTTGATAGAGAATACCACCCGAGCGATGTTATCATAGCCACCCAAGAGTCTATCACCATAGCACAACATACCCCAAGGTGATATGAGGGTGTTATTAGGGGCTGTGTAACCATACCATAACATTATTATTATGTGCATTATTTTTGTATATAATAAATAATATACATTAATTTTTTTATTGTTACTTTGTAAATGTGTTTTGAAGCACAAATATTATATTTAGTTAATATTCAATCAAGAAATATATTTCGATTAACTAATGGATTTTTGAATTAATTTTTTTAAAAAACTATTATCAATAAATTACTTTTAATTGAATATAAATGATCATATAATTTTTATGAATACAATTTTAATTTTTTATTATGGTTTAAAAGTCGTTTTTTTTCAAAACCCATGAATTTTTTATAAATGTAGGTTTTTATTTTAATAGTGAAAATTCAAATATTTAAAAAATTATTTTGTCAAAATGATTATTATTTTTTGAATCAGGATGTCCAAACTATCCAATGGTGAATTTTTCATAATTTTCTGAGAAAGTCGAATTTTTGGGTAAAAATTAAATTCCGTTTAAATATATAACGTGTTTATAACATCATAATGAACCAATAGTGATGTAATAAAATTTTATAAATGTAATTTTCGTCCAATTAATGTTTCAAATTAAAAAAAATATTATTTTTGGTTTATTTCATTAATTTTACAAAGTCGTAGTGGACCCTCCATGACTAATGAAACATTTTATCTTTTTAAAATGATTTCCTTGAGAGTGTGACTCACCACACATAAGCAAGCCTTATATTCTAATAAGTTCGAAAATTATCCATATAAAATAGTTTTTTCCACACCCCTTGGGAAAAACACATGGGAAAAAACCATTAGATGGTTTTTGGTTTTGATTAGTTTAATGTGTAGGGTCCAAAACCTATATAATAAAAAATTCCCTCCCTTTCCCAATATAATCCCACTGAAGCTCCCGCATCCTCTTCACTCAAAGCCTTTAGAGATTGACCAAATTATGACCTATTCTCTCTAATATCCTCTCAAGGATCCCCTACCTCCCATGAATCCTCTTTCAAGCCTCACCCAAGCCATTCGTATCACACTTCCAAGTAAGGGATTTATTCCTTTCTCATTTTTTGTCCAAATTTTGTTACGTTGTTATACCCTTTTATTTTTAATTAAAAACATTGGGGTATAATTTTTAACTTCCCCCATACTTTCCTCCTTATTTTTTAGTGATTATAAATGTATTTCTCTCTAATTAATTCCACCCATGTACACCCATTCGCATGTCGAAATTCCGTATGGAATTTATCCCTCCTCATTTACATTCAAGAAATTATTTCATATTATGAATATAAATTACATTACTTATGTTGGGAAATGTATAAATATGAACACTTTACTATCCATTTCATGTACATATAATGAGGCACACCCTTATCTCTTATCAACCCATTTTGCGATTTCTATTTGACGTCATTACGCTGCTGAAGATACACCAAAATTTCCATGCTAAAAACATTGTGTGTGTGAATCCCATACCCATTTATCTATCAAGGGTATTCAAATTTTTTAACATGTACATGTTGATTGTAGAATGAAATTTATGTTTTCCAAATAACTTATTCTTGGAATAAATCAGTATGTTTATTAAATCCATGTAGTATGATCTTTGTGGCACACTTATGCCTGAAATGAAATGATTAAGAAGGGTGCGCCCTGATAGCGCCCCAATGCATTGGGGAATATTAGTATCATGATATTTCAAGTGGAAGTAGGGTTTACTCATTCTAATACAATTGAAATGAGGGATTTCTCATGATCTATTTTCATGGATTCTTGGCTCATGATAATATCAGGTTAAATGTTGTTGCAACATTTCCTTGTTATGATAATCATGCTATATCATTCCTTTATGTTCTTGTTTCTCTTATTCACCATCGTTGTGCCTATTGCTTGACATGTATTTTATTCTTCATGATATGCCTTTTTACTCCCTTATTGGGATTTATATTTCACCCTATTATTATTCATGTCCACAGGTTATCCCCTACAATGATAAGTAAGAAGGAATGATGTGGAAATGTAAAATAGGTTTTCATTAAGATGTTTTGTTTTATGTTTTATGTAGTTATGTAAGGTTCCTAAGCCCCAAATACACTATAACTATCAATATTATATGTTTTATCAAGTGGGGGTTTTATGTAATAAATTATGTATAAGTTTGAAATAAATATCAGGGTTGTTATAGTTGGTTTCATAGGATTGGTTTAGTTATTACTGGGACTAGGATTAGAAAACCCAAGTAAAAGCCTCAGGGATACAACTATGTATAATTAAAAAACATCCTTAAATTTTGCTGAGTATTGAGTATGTGGTTTATCATGAAAATAAATCTATATATGTATACAATAAGGTAGAGTTGTCTCTAGAACATATGTATCAAGGGGTAAAACATTAAAAAACCACTTTGAGATGGACTAGAATGGGAACCAGTACACATCAAAGGGTCTTGCTACACTATTGGTTACGACACTACCGGGGGGTATGATTTTTTAAATTCATCATCATAGTATGAACCATATATAAGGGAATAAAAAATTACCCTATGAATATATGTTGGTAAGTAAATCAAAGATAACATATATTGAAGCCTATAAATTAAATTTTTACGAAAATAAGAGTAATTTATAAGTCATTCATTTTTGTCATTGGATTACCCTTTCTGTGTTAACACTAAATATTCTATTATTCTAACCACCATCCTGTAATAGGAGGACATGGGCTAACAACTGATATGAAGATCAATGTGATGACTGTTTTAATGATATTTCCAATCTTATGGGAGCATGAATTGCAAACATTATCACGATACTCTCTTAGTTAAATCATGTTTTGAATAAAAACATGGGTCAAGAGGAATGTTCAAACCCCCCTAAGAAATAACAAGTCACAATTTAGAGCTTCATGAGATAATGAACTCCTACTTTTAATTGATCATTTGATCCCTCAATCAACGAACAATGGATCAACTCTGTTGAAAATATCTTTTCAATCCTTCAATGTTCCGAACAAGAGAAAGTTCTTCTGGATACTTATTATATGGAAGGTGAAGCTGATCAATGGTGTACATTGATCAAAAATAAAAATCTTGAGGAAGAGATCGATGTTTTGGAATGGATGAATTTCAATAAAATGTTTTTTGATAAATATTTTCTATGCACCCTCCAACTTAAGATGAAAAGGGACTTCCTTTACCTCAATCAAAAAGATGGAAAATCCATCAGAGTGTACAAGGAAAACATCACATGGCCTGCATGATATGTCTCCGGCTTTGTCATTACCCTTTGAATGAAAGGTTTAACGCTTCTTTTCTGAGCTAAAACCTAGCCTATGAAAATCCCTTGTGATCCATGACATCAAGAGCTATGAGGAAATTGTCTGATGTGATCTCAAAGACAAAATGGAGATCAGAGAATATACGGTGTATCATGGGGTTAATAACCAAATGGTGGAATTTAATTCTAATGGTCCAATGGATAAATCCAACGGTGCATGGAAAATCCAGCACCCCACTTTCCGAAGGTGTGGAATGAAGCTCCATAGAAATTTCATGAAGGGGACAAGAAAATGCTTTAGGTGTGGAAGATAAGGAAATATGGCTATTTACTGCCAACAAGAAAAATCGTGGCTGTGATAGAGGAGATGAGTGAATCGTTCAAGCCACAATGCGATGCTCATTACTTCAACTACGTAGAACCAGGGCACTTTTCAAACCAATTCCCTAAGCCATGGGGTTTTGAGGAAACCAGCTACCCCCAATGAATAAAGGGAAAGAATTATCCGACCCTACCGCTGATGTGAACCCTGACAAAAAAGTTGTGACAAATAAGCTAGTTATTCGTTAAAAAATAGTGAATGTGCTTTTAAATTTTGGTACTATGAACTCTTTTATATGTCTAAAGTTTATTATAACAATACCAACACCACTAAATATATTGGAAGTAAAGATATCATTAAGTACGAGAAATGGGGAAATCATTGAATCCCATGAATATAACTCCTCCCTATCATAATTTTTGGAATGATCTTCCCAGAAAAAATCTTCATACTACCACTAGTGGATTTTAATGAAATTCATGGCATGGTTTGGCTTTACTTATATAAAGACAACATGAATTTCTGTGAGAGAGATATCACTCTCCATATGGAGAATCGAACCCCGATTAGGTAAATGATCAAGGAGGTGGATAAATCATCGTTAGAACCATCATCTCAATCATGGATATTACTGCCTTATGAGAACACGTATCTATATCAAAATATTGAGTCTAACGAGGCACCCATTCTTGAAGACATGACTATTGTGAGTGAATTTTCTTAAGTGTTTCCTGAGTTATTTCATGGTCTTCCTCCTAGAAGAGATGTTGATGTCTAGATTGATCTTATACCTAGAGAAGTGCTAATATCCAAGACTCCTTATAGAATGGATATTGTGGAGCATGATTTGCTGATTAATAAAATATAGGATAATCTGGATAAAGGGTTTATTCACCCATCTTATTCACCGGGGGGTGCACCAGTCCTCTTAGTCAAGAAGAAGGAAGAGTCAATGTGCCTTTGTACCGATTATCATGAGCTCAAAAAATCATGATAAAGGACATGTATCAATTTCCATGAATTGATGACTTGTTCTATCTACTACGTGGAGCACAATAATTTCCAAGGTTGATTTGCGTTTGGGATATTATAAATTAAGGGTGAAAAAAGAGGATATCCCAAAGACTGCTTTTCATACAAGATAAAGGCACTATGTATTCAATATAATTCCTTTCAGACTCCTTAATTCTATAGAAATCATCATGGACATGATAAATAGGGTCTCTAGGGAATACTTATAATAATTTGTTACAGAATCTATCGATGATATTCTAATATACTCCAAAACTAAGGAGGAGCATGAGGAGCATCTTGGCACTGTACTAGAGACTTTTCAAAAGGATAAGATCTATGAAAAGTAAAAAAGTGTGATTTTTGGTTAAAGGAGGTCTCATTATTGGGTCCTATAATTACACGAAATGGGATATCTATGGATCAATCTAAGACAAATTCAATCGAGGGATGTCTGAAGCCATCGTCAGTGATAGATATCCGTAGCTTCCTAATGTTAGCTGGCTATTATCACCAATTTTTGAGAAATTTCTCACTATTTTCAAACCGTCTTACCAATAAAACTCAGAAGGGATTCAAGTTTTCTTGGATTGATGAATGTGAAGAATGATTCAAGCAGTTGAAAAGGAGGCTTATCACTACACCCATGCTCACACTACCCAAAAGTGGATAACATTTTGTGGTAATCAGTGATGATTCGAATAAGGGACTAGAATATGTGTTGATGAAAAATGACAAATTCATTTCCTATGCTTCAAGACAGTAGAAATTTAATGAGAAAAACTATCCAACAGATGATCTGGAGTTTTCTATAGTAATATTCTCATTAATAATTTGGTTAAATTATCTCTTTGTGGTTAAGTGTCAAATATACACGGATCACAAAAGCCTCAAGTATATATTCACACAAAAAAAGTTGAATATGGGCCAACTATGATGGTTAGAGGTGATCAAAGACTATGAATGCTTAATCCCTTACTACCCTGGGAAAGAGAACAACGTGGAAAATTCTCTATGTAGAAAGGACATACCCATTGTATCATTGATGAGAATTGAAAGGGATCCAATCTTATGATATTTGATGAAGATGGACATAGGAATCATAAAGAAGGGAACATCATCAATTCTTTAAAAAATGATTTATCAACTATCTCTTTTAAAATGCTTAATGGATTCTCAAAAGGATGATGTGTGAATTTAGAATAAAGTTAAAATTATCAGAAATGGGAAATCCTTGAAGTTCAATGTTAATATTGATATTTGGGACAAGACTATGTGTTTCATCAAATCCGGAGTTAAAGAAATAACTTTTGGATGAATCACATAGTTCAAATTTCTCCATTCATCCAGGATACAAAAAGATATATCTAGATCTCCAACGTCATTATTGGTGGGATAATATGAAAAATAATATCTTCAATTATACATAAAAGCTCCTGGTATGTCAGGAAGTGAAGGATGATAAGAAGAAGTCTAAGGGTATGATGTAACCATTACCCATAACAACATGGAAATGGGAGAACATCACTATGTACATTGTCACCAGACATCAGAAGAAATCCAATGGAAAAATGTAATCTCGGTCATTGTGGATCGTCTTACAAAGACTTCACACTTCATTGGATCAACAAGAAAAAATAGACCTCATAGAATTGGTAAGGCTGCATGGAGTACCACTATCTATTTTAACAAATTGATATCCAAGATTCATATCTATGTTCTAGAAGAGTCTCTAACATGCTCTGAATACTGAGATGAACATCAGTATGGCTTATCATCCTCAAACTGATGGCCAATTTGAGTGAATTATCCAAAAACTAGTGGACAGGTTAAGATCATGCTCAATAGACATCAAAGGATGATGGGATCAGCATCTTCCTCTCTTGGTGATCTCATACAACAATAGTTTCCACATAAGAATCCAAATTCATTCATATGAATACCTGCATGGGAAGATTTACAGAACACCATTATGGTGGGATGATGTTGGGGAGCGAAAACTCCTAGGTCCAGAAATGGTCGAAGAAATGTTTGAGAAGGTTATGACCATCCCGCAACACAATAAAGCTGCTAAGAGTTAAAAAAGGGATATTCTAATAATCATCAATAATACCTAGAGTTTGATGTCATCTACATGGTATACTTCTGTATATCACTATGGAAATGATCTATGAGATTTGTGAAGAAGGGAATGCTTAGTTTAAGATGCATCAGCCCTTTTGATGTCCTTGATTGCATTGGAGTAGTGTCCTACCAACTACCACTCCCACTGAACCTATCTCAAGTACATGTAATATTTCATATATCACTCTTGCGGATGTACGTACCTGAACCATCGCATGTACTCAAATCATAGGTGGTACCATTGGAGAATGACCTCTTCTATGAAGAGAAGTCGGTGAAGATCATAGATTGTTGGGAAAATGTTCTGCAAAATAAGACAATTCCCCTTATGAATGTGTAGTGGAGAAACCATAAGTAGGAAGTAGAAACTTAGGAACAGAATAAAGTAATGAGGCATAGTTACCCACATCTGTTTTAGTGTAGAAAAAAAATTTCAAGGAAGAAATTTCTTAATGGGGGAAGATTGTAACGAACCCTTCATTTGTTATTGAAAATTACTCTTGATCTAATTGAATGTCTTATTATGTAAAATGGTTATTCACTTCCTTTGTATTCTATTTTTTGGATTTCAAAATACAACAAATAATTCCTATCATTTCTAATATTTTCGTTGAACAGTTATCACATGATTAGTATAAATGGAGGGCTTTTACAAATCCAATTTACTCTGACAAAGGAAGCGATGACCTCATCCTATAGAATTGATCCATTTGTATCCCTTTAGTTGGAGCATGGAAAGAAGGTGGTATCTCTTTTATTATCTCATGACAAAGCCCAAGACAATCTTTAACAGGTTAATCTTGAGTGGAACCGCCTACGGGGGAAGTTGAATTTGATAGAGATTACCACCCGAGTGATGTTATCCGAGCCACCCCATGTGTCTGTAACCATCACACACCTTAACCATAACTCATATGTGGGTGTTATAAGTGGTTATGTAAGCCTTAACACTGTGATTATGTGAATTATTTTTGTATTTAGTAAATAATATACATTCATTTTTTTTGTAACTTTTTAAATGGTTTTTGATGAATAAATAATATTTTTAGTTCATATTAAATTAAGAAATATATTTTCAGTAAATAATTATATTTTTTAATTTAATAATATTTTAATAAAATTAAATCAATAAATTATATTTTATTAAATATAATTTATTGTATATTTTTTATGAATACAATTATTATTTTTTGTTAAGGTTTGATTGTCATTTTTGTCAAAACCCACGAATTTTCGATAAATGTCAGTTTTTAATTTAAAAGAAACAATTAACATATTTTTAAAATTATTTAGATAAAATGAATATTTTTTTTGGATTCACGATGTTGAAATTATCCAATAAATAATTTTTCATAATTTTCTAAGGTAGTTAATTATTTGGGTAAAAATTAAATACTGTTAAAATTATAATGTGTTTATGACATCATTATGACCCATTAGTGATGTAATAAAATACTATAAATGGTTTTTTCATCCATAAAATATTTTAAAATTTATATTATATGATTTTATATTTATTTTATTTATTTTCAAAGCCTTAGTGGACCCTCAAAGACTTATAAAACATTTTATGTTTTTAAAATTATTTCCATTAGAGTGTGACTCACCTCGACATAAGAAATCCTAATATTTTTATAATTTTGGTCATTGGAATTACAAAATAATTTTTTACACTCCCCTTTAGAAAAATACATGGGAAAAAACCATGTGATGGATTTTGGTTTTGATTAGTTTAATGTGTAGGGTCCAAAACCTAAATAATACTGAATTTCCTCCCCTTTCCAATATAATCCCACACACGCTCTCAATTCCTCTTCACTCAAAGCCTTGTGATCTCGACCAAACACTTCCCTCCACACTCTATAATTCTCCCATGGCTCCCCATTCTTTCAAGAAGCCTCTCTCAAGCCTCTCTCAAACCTTTTGGATCACATTTTAACGTAAGAGATTTCTTCTATTCAAATTTTTTACAAATTTAATAATGTTTTTACACCCTTTAATTTTCAATTAAAAATGTATGGGTATGATGTATTTCCACCCCCAGACTGCCCTCCTTATGTTTGAATGATGATATACCTCTTTCTGGCTCATTAATGCCTCCCATGTACTCCTATTACCATGCCGAAATTATGTAAGGAATTTCATTCTACTAATTTACATTTAGGAAATTATTTTTTATTATGAATCTAAATTTCATTTCATATGTTGGGAAATGTATTTATATAACCACCTTAAAATACACTTCATTTACATATGATGAGAAACCCATTTATCTATTATCAACGCATTTTATGATTTCTATTTAACATCGTTATGCAGCCGAAGTTACACCAAAGTTTCTATGCCAAAATCATCGAGTAAGTGAATACCGTTGCCATATCTCTATCAATGGTTTTCACCTTATGCACATGTAATTTTTAATTTAAGGCATAAATTTATGTATTACACATCTCTTATTAATTGAATAAATTGTGATGTTTAATAAATCCATGTTGTATGATCTATGTGACACAATTAAGAATAAAAAGAATGATTAAGACGGGTACGCCCTGACAACACTCCAATGCATTGGGTAAAGATTACTATCATGATACATCATTTTCAATGAGGGTTTAATGATTATAATAAAAGTAAAATGATGGTTTACTCATGATCTATGTGTAATTAGCCTTGGCTCATTCTAATATCTTGTTAAATGTTGTTTCCACATTTCCATGTTATGATAATCATTCTATATCATGCCTTTATGATCATGTTTCTCTTATGATATATTGATATGAATATTGCCTAACATGTATAGTATTCTACATGTAATTCTTTTTTACTACCATATTGGTCTTTATATCTCACCCTTTTATTATGTGCATCCTAATGTTATCCCATACAATGCTACGTATGAAGGAATAAAGTGGTCATGTAAAAGAAGTTTTCGATAAGATGTTGCGTTTTATGTCTTAAGTTGTTATGTAATTTTCCTAAGAAAAATGTACACTAGATCTGTCAATAATAAATGTGGTATAAAGTGAATGTTTTATGAAATAAATTATGTTTATTATGGAAATAAATACAAGGGTTGTTATAGTGTCTCTGCCCACACTGCGAGTCAGACGATTAAGGACAACACGACATGTACATACAGCACACGGTGTGTCCTTATGAAAAGTTGTTCATTCCCAATTAGAAGGATTCATGGCACAAATTCATCATTACAAAGCATGTATTGTATGTTTTTCTGGAATGTAAACCTCGTAAACTACTCCAGAACCCCAAAAAAACACGAAAACAAAAATTAAAGTGCCAAATTCTGATCTGGGGGTGCCCATACTTCACACAAATCAAATCTTGACATCATATTCATGTATATCACAAGGTATAACCATTAAATCAATCATTTTATCCACAAAATTCTGATCCAAGAGGGCCCATAACACCTCAGGGACTAATATATGGCGCTTATTCAAAACAAACATTACATATTAGCAATACCCTGTCAAGTAGTAGGTTTTCTATCATGACATCTATCAAAAAACATGAATACCTAGAACAAAATCTATCACAACAACATGAAATTAGGATTTCACCCTAAATGGTATGAAAATAATGAATGACATGTGATCTCTAGCAAGTGAATATATGATGCAGGAGATGTAATACCCACATATCATCGGGTTTCAATAGAAATAGAACCTCAATAATATCGACGATGACATTATAAAACATGTGAATCACCCAACAGTGAAATTAAATCAACTCTAACATTTAAAAAACAATAATATTCCTATAATTGATGCATATTGGATTATCCCTATACATGGGTTATCTTCCCTCGAGAGCCTATTTTTAACAACTACCAATTTTTTCCAATCTCAATCTATTGGCTCCAAATAGTAAGTAAAAGAAGAAAAGAACCACCTTTGATACCACTTTGTAAAATCTTAATTCTGTGTGCTACTGAAAGGTGCCCCAAACGCATTTGGTCACATGGAATCAAGCATATTTCCATGAACACCCGAGGCTGCCGACTAGCAGCAAGGGCCTTGGGTGTGATTGTGGGGAAGCTATGCCCTCATTGGCAGAGTAACACATCAGAATAGAAATAATATAAAACAAAGGAAATAGTAATACCATGCAAGAAGTTAACAGTGGAAGAATGAAAGTAAATAAACAACTAGAGAACATATATAAATGATTCACATCATATATGTCTAGGAAATAATCAAAACACATCATAGTTCTGGAATACAGTATTAAACCAAAGTACAAATGAAAACATCTAAACAACTCCAACACCATTGCAAGCCTCAACTTGGTCATATACTCTCCAGCTCCATAGTAGTCAAGTACCAGTATTATAATGGAGCATTAATTTATCTATACCTGCAAAAAAAAAAATTTTGGTCCCAAATGAATGACCCAAATAGGGTGTGAGACGAATCCCAGTTGGAAAACAACCAAAGATATGGGCCTAACTGTTAGTAAATATATATAGCAGGAAAAAATGAAAAATGATGTAATAAACCAAGAATTACTCAAAAGTAAATAGTACTAAACTTGAAAACTACATTCATTTAAATTTATTAATTATTCAACAAATCATTCAAAAGGTACCCTCTAGATATTGTTCTAACAGTCTAACCCCTCTAGTTACACAATAAAAAAGACTCTCTGATGAAGCACTCACCGTCAATTCCCTCTCTGACCTTTTTACGATAACTACAGACTCTATGAGGAATCACTCAAAGTCCAATCCCCCTTTGGTCTTGTGATTTTATATTATATACACTCATAGGGAGAACTCAACATCCCTCTCTTCTATGGTCTCGCAACGTAAAAATAATAACATACATTCTGGGGAAGCCCTCAACATCAACCCTCCTATGGTCTAACTACACAATGTTATCATAGCCCTGTGTAAAAAAATCATGAAAAAATGATATCAAACAGATAATGTAATCTCATTTACTACATGGCTAAGCAGCCTCAATGCATATCACAAGAAATTCATATAATATCATCTTCATCCTAACATCACTAGTCATGAAAAAAAAACAAACTATCAAGCAGTTCTTGACCCCACGACCAATATCATACAAACATGTGAAAACACATCCATAACAAGGTAATAAACCTAATTCATAATAAAAACCCTTACTCAAGTAAACCATCCATTGTAGGAATCAAAATAGGTTAAATCTCAAAAACACGCAATACCCTAAAATAGGTATTTGGAAATTTTTACACATATAATACAAATACAACTACCGAAAGTCAAAAACTATGTACCTCGACATTTTATGATCAATATAGTTGAACCCCAGCTTTTGAATTAACCTAGAATGTCATAGATCAACAAAAATATCAAAATTTTTAACAATGAATAACTCGCAAGAGAAGAGAAATCTAGAGTAGAGGCTCTAGAAGAAGGCAATAATCAATGTGGCATTTACAACACAATAGACAGTGCTTGATTGGGAGAATAGATGAGAGATAGTGGTCTCAGAGAAGAATTATCGCTCCTTGTCTCTCCGGGATGAGAAGGGTTTTGAAGAAGACTTTTTGGTAAACGAGATACTGTCCCGGTCTGATATATCAATTAAACATAAAAATACATGTAGTGTACTTTAATGATACATGACGTGTATAGGATTTTACTAAGTCCAGACTTATGCGGCCCTACCACATCGTCACACGGTCATGTACGCGGCCATGACATGGTAAAACATGGCCTAGAAATGGTTCCAAATTACACGGCATGTACAAGTAAGTACACAATGTGAACTTCAAAAGTTTTTATTCCCCCCCTTTTCCCTCTAACAAACCTGAATTAAACAACCATACCTGAAAAGAAGATATGGGTTCTCAAAATTATGAACCAGAAAGATTTATTCTATGAATCATTATTATGATATATGATTTTCAAATGTTATTCTCATATTATCATACTGTTATTATCCTGTTGTTCTTAAATGATACTTGAAATCTCTCTTTTTTTTACAGTTCCAAATAATTGGTTATAATACATTATTTTTTATTCTATTCCCAAATATATGAAGAAAAAAATTGTGTAGAATATGTATAATAAGGGTTCTATTTGATTAGAACATAGTGTGAGATGATGCATATCATTTATTCCCTAGATGATTATGTATCCATGTTTCAAAATAAACTAAAATTTTATGGTTTTAAAAGAAATAATAATGATATGTAATTAATGTTAATTTAGCATGGAATAATATTTACATATGAACTCATCAAGACACCTCTCCTTGTGTATGAAAATTGCTTAGGGATTTTTTAATGTTGGGTGAAAAGAAATTCAATAATCATTTGAAAAACCCTTAGTATAAGTTAATATATTATGTTAAGGTAAATAAATGGGTGTCATTTTCATAAAAATTACATTCATATATGGATTTATATATGTGGATGTGGCTATTTAATATATGAACTTTGGGGTAATGACTCTGAATGTGGTGGTGTAGGCATTAACTTGACCATCACCAGTGCACGATGAGTGGTCTCACGACTGAACACTTATATAGACACTCCCAATGGATAATCATTGTGTTTGAACACATTTTAATTGATAAAATTTATTAAAGAAATGAATAAATAATGAAAATTGATGACCTATATTAAATCAGTTGTGTGATTCATTGAATAGAATTTCCCATTATTTAGACATCCAATAAAATATTTTTCATGATTATATGATTACATACAATGATTATTATTTATCATAATTTTTTTGTATTAATAAATTAATCGAACGAAGAGGAATCATCATAATGTTGAATGTCATTTATGATACACTTATTTTCCTCACTAACAAAACAATAATATGGGATAAATAAAATAAATAGTTCCTCATTTTTCCTACATATATATTTATGGAATCATCATAAAAATGATGAGATTATAAATTAACATAATATGAGTAAAAAGGACTTCCATGTAGGCCCTTGATGAAATAATATTTCGTTTTTTACAAGGTGATAATGTTAGAAAACTTAATGGTTAAATGTATCAAAGGAACTAGAAGATGTTTTTCTTGTGGAAAATAAGGTCGTAGAAGATGTAGTTCCAAAAAAATAAAGAGATCAAATGTGTGTTTTATCAATGAAATTTTGTTTATTAGAATCAAAAAACAAATAATCAATGTGATTATTAATTTCTCTTTAAATATTTTATATATATTTTACGAATGTTATTAGTAAACTATAAAATTTATTTGGTTGTAAGGTGATATTTTTTGGAAAACTCATGACTAAGGGGTTATTATTAAAAAATATTTTTTTGATGTTTAGGAAATAAATATTATATTTCTCAAAGAGATAATTTATAAAGATAAATTAAATCGAAGAGTATTGGAGACCTTTAAATTGAATTGTGATTTAATGAAAATGTGACTTATGCTATATTTGGTGATGTTTAAATATTTTTTTAATTATATAACATATGTAGTAGTCTATTAAATTATTTTAAAAATAGTTGTTATTTTATTTTTGTATGAATATGTATATTTAATGATGTTTTATACTGATTTGGGAAAATGGAATGTTTGAGAATAATATATTTTCAAGGTCTACTCAAGATTTTCATGTCACTTTATGAGTTCCCTATATTGTTTGGGTACAAATTTTAATAGTATTTCTGAAATTTAGGGACATGTTTTCCTAAATTTGTGGGTTTTTGGTTTCAAAATTTTTGATTGATACTTATTGTTAAATATTCATAGATTTTTTTAGGTGGACCATCAGCTCTTATTATTGTGGACGTAGAGACTAATATATAATTTCAATATATTATGATTTATACATATTAGAAAACTTGTGCCTACCATTTTATTATTGGAGTATATTTAGAGGCATAAAGAATTAGTTTGTATTATTTTATTTGATATTATTATATAAAAAAATATCGCTATAAACATGATAAGTTTATAATGTTCATTTGTGGTTGGAATATTGGATGAAAAGATGTTGGAACTAATTCAAAAACACATCAAGTTTTGATTTTTTAAGGTTTAAATGAAATCAAGAAACTATATTTAATCATATCCCATTGTAAAATTAATCCATATCTCTAGAAAAAATGTATTTGAATATGAAATTTTATTAATTATTAGTTTTATTTTTGATTCTTTTTTATTGTTTCACCCCTAACTAATTTTTGGTTCAGTGGCTGTTAACATTTTCATTACAATATTACTAATCCCTCTATATTTTTTCTTTGGAATTATATTTCTCTACCATGTCCATATTTTCTCATCTCAATTACAGTATCCATATTATAGAATCCACATATGAATTATTTTAAGTAACATTTATGTTTTCAATATGCCTTTTTGAAATGATGTTTTAGTAGCTATTTGTAAGACATGAGTTTTCCATAACATAATTTTAAAATATTGAATTGATTATTTATGATAAAAATAATGTATATACAATTTATATACTGTTTAAATAATGTAACAACCAAAAAAATATTTCTAAAAGAACTCAATGATCAATAACTTCCATGGAACATAACACCATTCTTTAAGTGAATTATGATATACAATCATTTTTTTAATTATGATTATTAATAAGCTAACTGAAATATTGTAGGTGTAAAAAGGAGAAAAAATTAAAAAAAAAATTTATAATGTTTTTATATAATTAAAATTTATTAATTAAATCGTAATAAATAAGAACCCAATTACTACAGAAAAAAATTTATGAAAAATATATTTTTTTTCATCAAATTATTATTTTTACATTATGTGTGAATATATTACAAAATATTTAGTGAATATTTCAAAATTTCATTTTAAGTAATTTATATTATTGGGAAATATTATTTTTTATATTATTTTATATTTTTATTTAGTAATTTTTATAAGAAAATAATGTGCAACGTATTGGGAAAAATGATTTTTTATAAAAATATATATTATTTAAATTAAATAGTTTAATATTAGTGCACTATTATGTATTTTTTTAATTTAAATTTAGTATAGTATAATTATATACGATTTTATTAATTACATATGAGTTTTCATTATACATGATTTTGTTATATGTTCATTTTTAGGACTAAAATGAATTTGCAGATAATTTTCTCAGTACATTTTACAAATTTATAATATAATCGACTTCATAAAAATATAAAAATTTAATATTTAAAAAATTATAACATATTTATAATCCAGGGTATCAAATATGCTATATATGTCCCCTTTATTATTTGAAAATATGAATAGTAACCATGGAGTGTGTTCGAAACCTTGTCAAAGGTAAAATGGAAAGAATGCTGTTAAAATTAAGGAAAAGGTAAATAAATCTATAAAATATTAAATTAATTTCATTATATAGGTTCCTTTAAACTATAATAATGTTCTATTTTCTGTTTTAGAAATTCCATTTGACCAATATTTTACAATGTGAAAGAACCCAGTTCATAACTATAGTATGGATCGATTAGTTTTCATTATAAATTTTTTATTTTGGTACTAATATGGATTCCTAGTGAGTTATTGAAGATACCAAGGGTGTTTGGGACTTTTTTGGAGCCCGAAACATATCTTCTGGTGCCAATTGGGTGTGTTGCACGGTTAGAGAAAACTATGATGGTAGGCCACACAAATAAATCTAACCATGAAAATGGTTTCAAATTCAATAAAATCCTTCTCGCATGGTTGGGGAATGGATACCCTAATTGTGTGGCCTCAACGTGCAACACCCCCTCTTCTGTAGGTTCTCGTGCATGGTTTCCTCTCAATTTTTTAAACAGTGTGAACAAACTGTTCAAAAGATAAATTTTGGGTAGTTTAACCATTTTACCCATAATGGTATATTTAACAAAGACTTATTCCCTAAAACAATTTTAATTGGGAGTAGCCTCAATTCCTCTCACATTGGAGCTTTTCAATAACTTATGCTAGGGATTAAGAGATATCCATGTTCCAAGATATGTTCAATCTTTTGTTCATCATGTTATATTTCTACTGTATGTACTCGAGTCTGTTTGAACCATTCTTCTTCACACTCTCTCTCTACCTATATATCAAGGTGTGATGGGTTTTCCTTTTTTTAAAAATCTAATCCATTCCAATCCAAATCATAGACTGATATTGGAGAAGGTAATTCATACAAGCCTATGGTTGGTGGTCTAAAACTCATCCCTTAGGTTTGTTGATTTTATAATTGTTGTGTGGATCCCACAAATTTCATATATCATCGTCTTTTTAATTTATTTTCCATTCATAGAATCATTATAATTTAATAGTTTTTCTTTTTCAAAATAATATTATTTTTTGTTAGTGGTTACACCAACAACTCCATTTATACCATGTAGGATGTTTTCCAATATATGTGATTTTATAGTTTTGAAACATTTGAGACACTATTTGGGTGTGCCATGGATTGAACTCTCTAAGGGTATGAATTTATATATTAAAAGTTTTTATTTAAATTTTGAATTCCCTAATGGAGAATAGCATGTATGATCACCACTTTTCTCACATAATGTATGTGTTTAAATTTGATGAATAATTGTAAAATAGAAATTGTAAAGTATACTTGTTATATTAATTTTCTTTATTATATGTAAATGAATGTTAGGTTTCATATCTATAGAACCCATTCCATGCGGGCAGAAGGAAACTTATTGAAACTTGATTATTAGAAAATCCTTAAATTTATTAAATGAATTGTTGCAATGTACTTGGTCATGTCACACTAAAGAAAGGAAAGGATTGAACCAAATGGAATTATTGATTATCTAAGACTTCATTAAAACGATGCAAGATCAATTAGGGATGTCACACTAATTAAAGGAAATGAAATTATCCATATGAAATATTAAATTAAATAATTATAAAATAAGATTTACTTTACTAGAGTTCACCATGTATTTTATAGGGAATTCCATGAGCATTCTAGAACCCCATTCTAATTCAAGGATACTTGTTTCATATGTTGGAAACCTCCCAGAACCCGATCATTGTCTATCCTTGGATGTCTGAGAGGACACCGTATAGTCCATATTGTGTTATATCAGGATTCAATGGATATACTCATTAGATATGGGATTCACATGTAGGTTACATGGTTAAAGACCATTGGGCCCAATCATTGCATAACACCATTTTTCACTGTATGAACTCCTTCGACCCAGTAGGAGTATTATTGTGGAATTAAATGGATTATTCTACATGGATTACACTCTTACCCCATATCCATGATACATTCATTACTATGATTGTGACCTTTTTGGTCTATATTTCCTTAGTTGTTTTCTTGGACCATCATTATTAAATACCATTACAGAAATCCTTCTTACATCATGGAACCTTCAGTTTTGATAACAAGTGAATTATTCAAAAAATATTAATAATCAATTTGTGCACATGTTACATGTTCAGACACCAAAAAAGGGATGAATTAGGTATATGGGTACTTAGTTACATAACACTTCTTACTTTATATATACATTCTTGTTCACTATTACATTTATATTACATTGGTCGGCTGGTATGGACACTATTGGTGGTGGCCCACTGATATTTATATGAGACCCGCTTCAGGGTCCATTTGGTACCCTTGTCAGATTACATGAATATAGGCTATGATAAAGGGAATCATATGGTTTTGAATACTTGATTTGTTTGTAGGTTGGGTTGGAGCTCGATAATTGCTGACAGAGCTAGAGCTCAAGATTCTTTGGATTGTAATTTATTTCCTTTTAAAATTAGGGGAACTTGTTATCATGCTGCCTTGTATCCATGTTTTCATGTTTTATAGATACATGACATATCATGATCAGTTATTGTTTGTCATTCTAGATATTGTGTTATTGTTATTATCGTATCTATTTCTGTTGTTCCTTCTATATTCTTATATTTCAAATGCTATTTACCTCTATTTATGTTTACATACTATGATATACTCTGGTTATGATGGTATAGTCTCCCTATATTCAAACTCGAGGCCCACATTACGTGTTGAAAACCTCTAGAATTTTTGGAGACGCATTTGTGGCCTACTGGACAATCGGTTTTGAGGAATCTATTATGTGGTATCCATGTATGAGATTTCAGAATGTGGTATAAATGTTGGTTTTACATTCTTACGTATCTATTTGGAGACAATATTAAGGTTATTTTGAACCTTTGGTACATGGTTATCAAAGGTGATTGGGAATCATGAAACTAGGTGCGAGCTAAAATCAATGTCACCCAAAGTAAAATTATTGTTCATTTTTTCCAGTTCCAGTTGACATTAATTTGACGTTGCGGGAACACACATTGTGTGTTGTTGCATAACAATGCCGTCACGCCATCCTCATATCATATTCTTTTAAGGTATAAACGATCACGCTATAGGCATGGTGGGACCTAAATTACATGTCTTACCTCTAGGAGTGCCACACCAGGAACAACCTGTTGTAACCGACCTAGGAACTAATTCCTATGTTCCTTATATTTTTTTATGTTTGTTGTAGTCCATTAAATATACTCCACGAGTTTCAACTATCATGGCTGATCTTACTCGAAAGTTATAGTAGTAGTATCCTCCTAGATTCTCCGGGGATTATAGCCTATAGGGTGCCAAGTCATGGAAAGAGTCCACCCAATCTATCTTTGATCATCTTGAGAATCTTATAGAGAAGAGGTTTAAACATGCTACATTAATATTTCTTGACTTTTCCAAGAATTGGTGGGATGTGATTTCATAGGCTAGTCATCATCAGGGCAAGTTATGGGTTAATTCCCATACAGCCTTCTATGATCAGTTATTTTCCCCAAAGCTGAGTGCAAATAGTTCCAAAGTGTTCATGCATCTTAACCAGGGTTATATGTCTATTATGTAATATTCAACACATTTCACTAAGTTGAAATGATTTTTACCTCTTCTATCTGGTGATGAGATTTTATATAAAAGATTTTTTGAGGATGGTATTTTATATTCAATCTATATAAAGTTAAATTTAATTTAGTTACCTACTTTTTTTTGAAATATTCAATCAGGATATTATCATTGAACACAACATGAGGGATAGAAATAGTACTCGACATAGAGAATCAGTGAAACTATAGGAAAGTAGTTTTATCGGTGGCATGAAACATTCTCTTAAGGTTTCTATTCTGGGTAGTGAAAACCCGAGTACCTATTTTGATTACTCCACATGTCTTCATCATTTTAGGTGATGGGGGAATTTGAATCCGTAGTTCGATTGAGACCCACTATTTTTTTGTGATTTCAGAAATATGGGGAATCTTTAGAGATGTTGTGGGACCATTCCACCATAATCGGGTGGAATAAAATATTTTATAGCTTCACCTTTAGAAGTGGGTAGCTTTTCACTTCATTTTTTGGGGAGTTGGAATAGAACTGGAAGGATATTTTGAGGAGGATTTTGTGGTCATGGTAGCCAAAACCTTGATCCCCAGTAGTACTTGAAATGTAGTAATGATCATGGTAGTCCAGCCGTTGCACAAGGCCATGGATCATTCCAATTAAATGCACTACAATTGATACTTGAGGATCAGGAGTTGATATCATCTACTATAAGAGGTCATATTCTTATGAAATCTACTATAGTAGCTTCTTTATTTGAAATAGGCTCATCAAACTCTTTTATCATCGCATCTATCATAGAATGTCATGGATACTAGATATTGTATTACAGTCGTTTGATGTTCCTATATATATCAATGAGAGTGTGTTTCGAGGGTATACTCCACTGTTGGGACTATCCAATTATGATATGTAGTAACCCTTTCATATGTAACATCTTAATTCTTCGATAAGATAGGAATCGACGAAATTCTTGGGATGGATTTTTTTTGTTTAGTATCATGGATTTTTAGACCACTATCACTTTAGGGTATTGATTACATCAAATAAGGGGACCATTATTTATATAAGGGTGACTTGGAGGTCGAGGATGGTAGAGATGGACTAGAGCATCATGGACTTGAATGAGTGACCCCACATATTGAAAATATCATCATGGATGGTCATGGTTTATGACAATCCAGTTTCCCTCTAATAGTGGATCATTTATTGGATGTATTTCTTGGAAATATTTATAGCTTACCTCATGATAGAGATGTAGTGTTTACAGTTAATCTTGTTTGAGGCGAAGCTAGAATGAATATTCCTCTATATTGGATGGAACCTACATAGTAGTAGGAGATCAAGAGATAGTTAGTAGATTTATAAACCAAAGGATTTATATGGCCCATTACATTCTCTTGGGGTCCTCCAATTAATTTCATTAAGAATATAGATGGAACCATAACTCAATGCAATGATTATGTATTGTGGGACAAACATACATCCACAAACTAGAATCCACTTTCATGAATAAATGTTCTCATTGACAAACATCGAGGACCTATAGAATTCTCCATGATTGAACTGATATCATGTTATCATCAGGTGTGATTAAGGGAAACAGTCATACAACGTATAGCATTCTATATCAGGTATGTTTTTTGAGAACCTTGTTATGTTATTTTGTATTACGAATTTTTCCACCATTTGTGTGGCTATAGTGGATAGTTATTTCCATCCCTATATAAACTCTTTTTTTTTGTGATCTTAATGGATTACATCATCGTGTATTCTCACACTCATAATAACCATGCTAAATTTCCAGATATTATTCTTAGTACACTAAGAGAACATCATATTTATAACATGAATTCTATGTTCCACTTGTAGATCATTAATGTTTACTTATTATGTCTTATCATATCAGAATCAAGAGTCATTGTTGACCTAGGAAGGGTTAGTGTTGTAGTTTTATAGGGGAACCCAAGAATGTGTTTGACATATAATGTTTCTTCGGGCTGGATGAATATTACATGCATTTCATTGAATACCTATTACATATTGCTTAATAACTTACAGGACTTACCCGGAATGGTTTTATGCTATTTTTGTAAAAAACTGGTGAGAAAGCATTTCAAAAGATGAATGAGTGGCTTTTCTCAGCACATATTCTGATCCTACTAGATCCTGGAAGCTATTTAACCTCTACCGTGATGCATCATGCATTGTCCTAGGAGTAGTGATGATGGATGAGGAAATAGTAATTCTATATGGATCATGGAAATTATAGCCTAATGGGAGAAATTACTAATAACATGACCTTGAGAGAGAAGTAGTTGTCAATGCCTTACATTTCTAGAGACACTGTTAGTTATTTGAGATCACTGTGGTGTATATGGACCATAAGATCCTTCAATATATCATTATTCTGTGTGACATGAACCATATAAAACATATAGTGGTCAAATATCATCAATCCTGTGATTTTGATCTTATTATATGCTTAGGAAGGATAATGTGGTAGCATATGTGCTGAGTCGAAATACTCAAACACAGTCTTAATGTTTTAGCTAGTGATAAATGGATGTTAATGGTTCTTCTTTCTGATTTAAATATAGAGTTTAATTATAGTCATGAGAAGTCTTTCAACTATCATTTAACATTTACCTCTTTCCTCCTTGTAATGGTGAAATTAATAAAATATTCTAATGTGATGTATTGATATGTTTTGAGATTATATAAAGAGATGAACCACCTTCAAATATATCTATGGACATAGATGTCATCTTGTGTATTCATGGTGGTTTATGGGTTCCTACAGACATCATAGGGGAGTTAATGATTAATTTTTACACTTCTTTTTGGGATGTTCATCCAAGTAACTTTAAGATGTATCATTATGTGAGACACCTTTATTGGTGGACTTGGATGAAGTGTCATATAACAGGGCTTTTCACTACGTGTTCCTTCTACCAGCAAGTGAAGGAGTGGCACTAGATACCTACATCATTTGTATATCAACTTCCAATCCAAAAATGGAAATCGGATGATTTACCATCGAATTTATAGTAGTTTTACCTAGTTCACATAGAGTTAGCGACATTCTATGGGATTTCATTGAAATAAAGACAATATTTATAATTTCATTCATATTTGGGAGAAACACTAAGTTGGTTAGTTGGGAAGAAATTATGTATGTGATATTATTAAACTACATGTGGTCCATAATACTATCATTTCAAATTGGGATTATCATTTAATTTCATGGTTCTAGTAGGGATTTCTGAAGGATATGGGAACACATTTGTTTATAAAATGAAATTTTCACACTTAGACCAATGGACAATCATAATCCAAAATATGGGTTCTAAATGATATTCTCTGAGCATATGTCCTTGATTTAGGTAGTTCTAGGAAGAATAATATCCCTCCCACTGTGTATTTCTATAATATCATTTTTATGTGACAATTCATATGGATACTTTTGAGGGATTATATGGTAGGCCAGGCCATTCACCCATGTGCTGGCTAGAGATAGGTGAGGTATCCCTATTAGGTCCTTATCACATTTAAGTGACTTTGGAGTAGGATCAACTAATCAGAAAGTGTATGACTACAACTCAGTCATGATATAAATCTTATGATGGGTGTCGTTTTTGACCTATAATGTTGTAGGTCAGGGATAATGTTTTCTTACTGGTATAACCTTGTCTAGGGAATATATGGTTACAGAAGAAAGGGATGTTGTCATGTCATTATGTAGGTCCATTAGAAATTATAGAGTGAGTCTGGCTGGTATCCTATTGTTTTCATTTACCATAAGGGTACCATGCCATTCACAACATCTTCCATGTTTCACAAAATCACCAATATAATGCTAAATCGTCTCGTAGCTTTGATCCCAAGGATGTTGAGTTAGATCCCGATGCTTCGTTTTTGGATTATTCAGTATGCATTGTTGTTCTGAGCACAAAGGTTCTCCAAGGCCAGAATTTCCCTTTAGTATGGAATCTATAGTGTCATGGTCATGTGAAGGATGATTCATGAGAGTAGGTGGCTAACATATGTTCCCAGTAGCCATAGTTGTTCTCAAAAAGTGCTTCATAAGCCTTGGAAGGTGAAGTCGAGGAAGATTTCTTTTAAGGGAATGACTGTAAGAACCTATTTTTTCAATAATGTATTTATCCATTAATTTTTTGTCTAATTAATTATTTGGGACTTAATATAGATTCCAGGAACACTATTGAAGGCCCCAAGGGTGGCGGGTTCTTGTTTAGAGCCCTAAACCAATATTTTGGGGAAGTTATGGTCTATCGCACGGTGAGAGTAAATTATACTAGAATGGTGCAAAGTTAAATCAAACAATGTTGATGGTGGAATGTTTTGTAAGAGCCTTATCACATGGTTGGTGCATAGTTTACCTTACCATGTGGCCTAAACATGTTGTTCCACCTCTTCTGCAGGTGCTGATGTAGGTTTTGAACAATGTTTTTAAATACCGTGTGGAAAAACTGATCACTTGCAAAATTTTGAATAATTTTTCAATTTACCCTTAATGATATAAGTAACCTAACCTTATTCCCTAATCATATTTACAATGGGATTATCCATTAATCAGTTCAATTTATATATTTTTATGGAATAATTTTGAATTCAATAGATCTCTTTCATTTGTGATCAATTTGTGCTTCTGTTCTTCATGTTGGATGTGTAACGGTAAGTACTCAAATCCATTTGAGCCCTCCTTCTTCGGTCTCACTCTGGACATAATTACTGTAGTGTGATAATTTTTCTAGTCTTCTCCAATTTTCTCTATTCTAGTCCAAATGATGAATTCATACTAAAGGAGGATAGTCATACAACCCTAAGGTGGGTGGACTATATTTCATCCTCATGTTCTTTTATTTTGGAATTGTCATGTGGAGCCCACATTTTTCATCATCTGTTGTTTATTGAATATATATTCCATTCTTATAATCATTAGAACCATATAGTTAGGATATTTTTAAAATATGTGGTTTTTTTAGTGGCTACACCCACATATCTGAACATCCCATATAGGATGATATTCTATAGTTTTCATTTGAGTTTTTTGACACGTTTGAGGCTATCTTCGTTTGTTCCCTAGCTTGTCCTTTCTGAGGTCATTATTTTCAATGTTAAATGTGATCATTTAAATTATAAATTTCATATTGAAAATATCTATGTATTAACATGACATTACACACCTATGTTAGGTGTTTCAATTTATAAATAAATGTTAAATTGAATTTGGAAAAGATACTAGGTATATGAATTGAACTTATTTGATATCAATAAATGTTTGGTTTCATATATGTAGCACACCGTCTATGTTAATGGAAGTCATAAGAGTGAACCAAATGTTTTGAAAATTCCATAAATGGATAAAATGAATGGTTTCAATGTACTTATACTTGTCACACTAATGAAAGGTAAGGATTGAACGCAATGGAGTTATTGAATATTTTATACTTGATTAAAAAATTTCTTTCTCAATTAGCCATGTCACAAAAATGAAAGGTAATTACTTGAATCATATGAAATATTATATGGCATAATTATCAAATAAGAGCATCCTATCTCGAGCTCATCTTAGATTCTGTATGGAATTGCCTACGCACTCGAGAACCCCATGCAGATTCAAGGATACAACATGCACAGGTTAACAAAAACCTACATCCAAATATTTTTCTATCTTTTGATGCCTGGTATGACATGATAAGATCAATCATGTATAATTTCAGGAATCCTTAGATTCAATCCCTAGATCCATCATTGAATGGTAAGTTCCATAGTTAAATCCCATCAAGATCATTTATTGCATAGACCCATTTTACCTTAGATTTATTACGTAGACTTTGTAGATGTCTTATTATGGAATTCCATTGACTATGCTCCTTGGATTACACTGTTTCCCATTAGAAATTATATAGTATATGTAATATTAGTGAACCTTGTGGAATACATTATCATTGTTTTTACCATGGACATTTAATATTAGAAATCATTGATGGTTGCATTGTTGCATCTTGAAACCTTCACTATTGATAACAGGTGACTTAATTATAAACTAGTAATAATCAATTACAGAACTTGTTACAAGTTAAAACACCATCCAATGGCCTATGAAGGTACTTGGGTCTTTGGTTATACTATACTAATTACATTATATTTGCATTCTTTCATAGTATTACATTTCCATTACATGGTCCGTATGTTATAGACAACATTGGTAGTGGCCCATTGAGATTTTTCTCACATTCTCTCTGGGAACCATTTAGTACCCGAGCCAAATTACATGATTGAAGGTGTTCATAAGGTGAACCAAATGACTTTGAAAAAATTATTGCTTGAAACCATTGAAAAAATCATATTAACATGATTATTCATTCTCTATTGGTTACATTCCTTTAAAAAGAAAATACCTATAATCCTTAAGAATAATTACAATAGGGGTCTCTCAAAGAGCAAGTAATCACAATAAGTGGGAAATATCAATTATCTTCTTATTCAAACTCCTGAAATTATTTCATAACTATTAAATTATACTAAAAATATAATATTCAAAACAATATGATTAAATTAGTTTATGAAAATAAATATATTCATCTTTATTTCCCATTAAATAGAAATTTAATTATTTCTCATGTGTATGTGTTGACTAATAACTCTACACAATGATATAAATGATTTTCCCTCACTATTGAACACAGATGGAAATAATTAAGGGTGTATAAAATATTTCTGATATTTATGAAATAATTATAATTATTCAGATACAAATTATTATTTATATTTATTTCCATTTATTATTTAGGAAATGAAAAGAGTGTTCATGTATACATATGAACTACCATCCCCATGAACTATGTAATTCATTTTTCTATCACAATATTTTATAGATGGTTATAAATATATTTTAAATGAAAATATATTGTAATAATATCAATATTTGAATTTTTTATGATGAAGAACCGATATATTTATAAGGGTGGTCACTACTGAACTGAAATATGCATAGAAAATGAAATATCCAACACCCATAAATGATGATTCTAATATAAAATTATTAACTAACTGTTGTTAGAATGTTATAAGTGGATAATATATGGTATTATTATTTTAAATAATTTCCATTTATAAAAAAGATTAAAAATTAATTCATTTTATATTTTTTAGAGAAGTTATATATAATGTAGAACATAATATAAGGGTTTCTTGCCTCACTTTTCATTCCATGAGAAATATTATATTTTCACAAATTTTTTCCTTCATGTTGTTAATATGATTCCCCAAATAAATGTTTTTTACTTAATATTTTTCTATTCATGTTATATAATGTTTTATTTTATATTATTTCTTCCAAGCGGTTAATGATTCAATAATTAATAAAGAGATGTGGGATTTTTATTTCTATATCACATTTTTATGGCATTGTTTATAAATAAAATTCATGTGATGGAATTTATGATATATATCCCAAAATATTATTTGTTCTCTTATCCTATAGATATTTATATAAATTAAAACATATATATTAGTTCTTATATCAATCTAATTATTCAAATTTCTATAAGAATGTTTTGAGTGAAATTATTTTCCAAATCGACCAGAAATATTTTACATCCATATATTTATATATATTAAAATAATTTCCATAATGATTTTAATATTTTATAATGATTGACTATTGTCAATTTTTATGATGATTGGATTTTTATAAAAATATTAAATGTAATTGTCATTTTATTTTTTAGTTGATGTAATTATTTATAATGGTATAAAGAGAATATTTATGTTACCTTATACTACATAGACCAATTTTCAAATACAAATAACTAATCATTACTGCAATGAAATATTTCCAAGATTTCATGTATATTTGAAATTAAAATTTATTCTATAATATTCTAGAAATTTTAATATTTTAATTAAGATACTTCTAAATGAAGATTTATTCTCCTCTTGAAACATTTCAATGAACATTAAATGATTTTTTCAGGTACAAAAAATTTAATAAATTTACTTATGGGTCACTAGGGATAAAATCCATTGGTATAATATTAATTCATTTTATGTAATGATTGTGAGTAGGATGATGAAATATATTCGGAAAAATTTTCTATTGTATTTTTTATGTTTGGATAGATTGATAAATGATTTCTTAATCATCTATCATATATATGAATTGATTATTTGTATATAATGGGGGTTATCATATATAAGTCAAATAACTTTTTTTAAATAATTTTTCTTTATGAGAATCAGTGGTACGTTATAGGTCATACCTCACCAAAAAGTGGTTGTACAAGAGGTTTTCCGAAGCACAGAAGATTGAGAATTCCAAACTCAACAAGAAACTTGATAAGGCAAACTCTAGGAATTCTATTCTTACAAAAGAGATATCAGATCTTTCTAAAGATATTGATAGGAAAAATGCTGATTTTGAAAGTATTTCAAAAAATCTTGAGGAAGTAAGTTCTGAGAAGAACAAACTTTCTAAATAATTAGAAAAAGTAATTTCTAATAAGAATATTTTCGAGCCTAACTCTAGTTCTAAAACTAATGATTTTGAGGATAAAAACTTGGTTGTAAAACTCAAGTCCGGAATTTTTTCCTTAAAGAAGTGTTTATCAAACTTTACCCATGGCAAGGAAAATTTTGATAAGATGTATTCCCAAATATGACCTTTAAGGAATAAATCCGGATTTGGTTATACCCATGAAAAACCAGTTTTCAGTAACAATTATTTTGTTCCTCAAAGTGCCCCATTTTGTACTAAATGTCAATGTGGAGGTCACTGGGCAAAAAGTTGTTCCTTAAATAAAACCTAATCTCTAGGTTTTCATAAAGCCTACTTTTCTAAGAAGATGTGAGTACCAAAAATTTTATTGTCTGAAAATCTCGGATCCAAACAAGTTTGGATTCTGAAAGTCTAATTTTCTTCTTGATTTCAGGATAATAAAGAAAGTACCAGCAACAATACATGGTACATGGATAGTGGATGTTCCCGACACATGACTGGTAACAAAATCTTTTTTGAAAAGATTATCAAAACGAAAGGAGGAAAGGTAACTTTCGGAGATAATGCTAAGGGAGAGATTGTCGGTATTGGTAATATTGTTTTTCTTGGTAAAACCTTGATTTCAAATGTTCTTTTTGTTAAAGGTCTTAAGCACAACCTCATTAGCATAAGTCAGTTATGCGATGAAGGTTACCTTGTGAATTTTAGGAATGATAAATGCTTAGTTCACAATTCCAAGGAAGAATTTATTCTCTCAGCCAATAGGAAAGAGAATGTCTATACTTTGAACTTAGAAGACCTCAGGAGCCAAGATTTACCTTTCCTAAGTGCAATGGAAGATCATTCTTGGTTATGGCATAGAAGATTAGGACACTGTAATATGAGAAACCTATGTAAACTCTCTAAGAAGAAACTAGTTAAGGATCTACCTGAGCTTAGATTTGATTCTTCTAAAGTTTTTGATCCTTGTCAATATGGAAAGCAACATAAATCTAGTTTTAAGTCAATCGGTGAAGTCTCAACAACTGATGCATTATAGTTAGTGCACATGGATCTTTTTGGTCCAACACAAACTGGAAGTATTAGAGGCAAATACTATGTGTTTGTTCTAGTTGATGATTACACTAGATTTACTTGGGTCTATTTTCTAGCAAAGAAATCTGAAGCTTTTTCTTATTTCAAAAGTTTTAGAGCTCAAGTTAAAAATGAGAAAAACATTCCATTGAAAACTATTAATAGTGATCATGGAGGAGAATTTCAAAATTCAGATTTTGAAACTTTTTGTAGTAAGAAAGGTATTACTCACAATTTTTCAGCACCTAGAACTCCTCAACAGAATGGTGTAGTTGAAAGAAGAAATAGAATTATTCAAGAGATAACTAGAACCATGTTGAGTGAATATTCTATTGCTAGACATTTCTGGGCTGAAGCTGTAAGTACTGCTTGTTATAATATAAATCGAGTTTTTATTAGACCTTTTCTTAATAAAACTCCTTATGAGTTATGGAATGGTAGAAAACCAAGACTTTCCTACTTCAAGGTTTTTGGTTGCAAAGTATTCATTTTGAATACTAAATATAACCTACATAAATTCGCACCAAAGTCTGATGAAGGAATTTTCTTAGGATATTCCACAACCTCTAAGGCTAATAGAGTTTTTAATAAAAATACTTGTACTGTTGAAAAAACAGTACATGTGAAATTTGATGAGTCTGATCCTTTTGTTTTTAAACCATCTCAACTTACATCTTCGGATGTGTTTTCAAAAACTGATTGTCAACCTTTGATAGAAGAACCTTCTGATAAGGAAATTGTTCTAGAAGATACTTCTGAAACATTTACCCCAGAAGACTTTCTACCCTATTTTGATGAACAGGTTTTACAAAACCCAAATCAGGTGTTTCTTAAGAATCATCCCAGTGATAGTATCATTGGTAATGTAAACCAACTTGTAAGGACTTGAAGTTCCTTAAGAAATAAAGTAGAACATCTAGCATTTCTTTCCCAATTAGAACCTAAAAGCACAGATGAAGCTTTAGGTGATGATGATTGGATCAAAGCAATGCAAGATGAACTAAATGAATTCGAAAGGAATAAAGTCTGGACTTTGGTTGAGAGATCTAAGGAAACTTCTGTTATTGGAGTAAAATGGGTTTTCAGAAATAAATGTGATGAAAATGGAGTCATTGTTAGAAATAAAGCTAGACTTGTTGCTAAAGGCTATAATCAGCAAGAGGGAATAGACTATGAAGAAACCTATTCTCTAGTAGCTAGACTTGAATCTATCCGTATTCTACTTGCTTTTGCAGCATTCTTTAATTTCAAACTTTATCAAATGGATACTAAATGTGCTTTTCTTAACGGTTATGTTCAAGAGGAAGTTTTTGTTGAACAACCTCCTGGCTTTGAAGATACAAAACATCCTGATCATATTTTTAGACTTACCAAAGCTTTGTATGGCCTTAAACAAGCCCCACGAGAATGGTATGATAGAATCACTGGATTTTTGCTTCAAAATAACTATGTTAAGGGAAATGCAGATCCAACCCTTTTTATAAAGAAAGATAAGAAAAATGTTTTGACTGTTCAAATTTAAGTTGATGACATTATATTTGGTTCAACTCAGCAATCTTTGACTAACTGTTTTGCGAGTCTAATGAAATCTGAGTTTGAAATGAGTATGATGGGTGAGTTAACATTTTTTCTTGGTTTTCAAATTTCTCAAAAACCAGAAGGAACTTACATATCTCAACATAAGTATATTAAAGATCTTCTTAAGAAGTATGGTTATGAAAACACTAAAAGTATAAGTACTCTAATTGGTACCTCAAACTCTTTAGATCTTGATGAAGCTGGGAAACCAGTAGATCAAACATCTTTTAGAGGTATGATAGGAAGTCTACTATACTTAACAGCTAGTTGACCAGACTTAATGTTTTCAGTATGCTTATGTGCAAGATATCAATCCAATCCTAAGGAATCTCACTTAAAGGCAGTAAAAAGAATTTTTCGCTACCTTAAGGGAACCATGGATCTAGGATTATTTTATACTTCTGGAAATGATTTTGTTCTAAAAGGCTTTTCTGATGCTGACTTTGGTGGATGTAGAATGGATAGAAAAAGTACATCCGGAACTTGTCATTTCTTAGGAGATTCGTTAGTTTCTTGGTCCTGCAAGAAGCAACATTCTGTAGCACTCTCCACTACTGAGGCTGAATATGTAGCAGCTGGAAGTTGTTGTGCTCAAGTGTTGTGGATGCAACACACACTCACAGACTATGGCCTGAGTTTTACTAAAACTCAAATTATGTGTGATAACACAAGTTCCATTGCCCTCAGTAAGAACCCTTCACATCACTCTCGTGCAAAACACATAGATATTAGGCATCACTTTCTTAGGGATCACACACTTAAAGGAGATATTATTCTTCAGTTTATCGGAACACAAGATCAACATGCTGATATATTTAAAAAATATTTTCCTTCTGATAGATTTGAATATTTTAAACAGAAGTTAGGAATGATAACCGTAAGGTAATCTTTCTTAAGTAACTTTTTGTTGAAAAAGTCTCCTTACTGTAATAAACTCCTTTTCATAGGGGGAGTACATTTGATTGTTTGTTTAACAAAGTTTTTCAAAATTTGTTTTCAAACTTTTCGGAACGAAGATTTCCGGAATGGGACTTCCGGAACTAAAATTTTTCAAAATGGACATTCTCGTAGAGAATACATCTGGAATGGAAGTGTTCGTATTGAAAATTTCCGGAATGAAAATTTACGTTCTAGCAGTTTCATAACCAGATTTTTGTACCGATTTTTTTTCTGTGTTTTTCATATTGACTTTTTCGTACTGAGTTTTTCGTAGTGAGAATGTTTTCCATAGTAAACTTTTGAGAACTTTGTCTTTTCATAATATTTTTTTTATCTTTTTATATTATCCATTATGAATAATCCTCCTCATCCAATCTGAAAGATATGATTTCCTTACTGAAGTTTTCGTAGTCATATTTTACTTGCTGGCAGTTTCTTATATTATGTTTTTGGATTATAGTTTTCTTAATTCCTTATTTTAATAAAAACCTCAAAAAGATCGGATTCAAGTTTTCAACCGTCAGATCTGATCTCAGCTTATTCCAACCGTTATATCAACTGTGGAAGGTGAACCGTCATCTCGTTTCCTATATAAAGGGGACCCAAATTCTCATCCCACATCGGTTTCAAGCTCTCGCGTCCTGAAGCTCTGCCCCTCTGTTTTAAGGCCGTTCCGAACTACAGTTGTTTCCGTTCTGAACTTCTCAGAGGATTACAGATCCGAATGTCTGCGGAGTTAGCGTCTCAAGAAATGTCTTCAACTAATCCTATTTCTCGGTGGTTAGTTTATAGAGAAAGGTTAGTTCATCCGGATTTCATCAACAACTATGATTATCTTATCTCAAAGAACATTAAGTTGAATGGCTGGGAAGAAGTTGCTGTATCCAAACCGGGGACTCAAGACGATGTTTTTACAGAGTTACTTGTTGAGTTCTATGAAACTGTCTCCTTCTTCCAGGAAGATAATCGGGAGAAATTTTCCTTTAAGTCGTATGGCAAGACCTACAAACTTTCTTACATCAAGGCTGAAAACTTGGTAGGACTGACTTATGAAGGAGAAGCTGAATTTATTTCGCATGTGTTACTAGACTCTAAGGGTAGCTTCGACAAGGAAAAAGCCTTAGAAACTCTCGGACTGGCTGATGACAAGGCTCCGAAGATTGCAAGTCTATCCACAAACTTCCGGATTCTAGAGTTGTGGGTGCAAGGACTTATCGTACCGAGAAAAGGCGATAAAGACAGCTTGAAAAAGAGTGAGATCTATATCTTATATTTTATGATAAATCTAAGGAAGTTTAACTTCATGAGGCACATTCTTATAACCATTTAGAATCTTAATAAGGGAAATCTCAGAGCACAGATTGTAATGTACCCAGCAATATTATCAAAGTTGATAGTTCGGTGCCTTGAATCTTTCAAGGAAGCTTGCAGATCTAAGCCAAGGGTTTGTAAAATTTTGCTGGTTAGTGATGACACCCTTAAGAGGATGGATGTAGCTTTCAACAAGGATATTGGTGAGTTCGTTGATTTGTCTAATCAAGAAGAATCGGTTCCGAAGGCTGCTGAACCGGAATCATCTAAACCAGTAAAGAAAAGAAAATTGAAGGAAGATGCAGCTGAAGTCAAAAATCCTAAGTCTAAGGAATCTCAAACCGCACCTCCCAAACCAAAGAAGAAGAAGTCCTATCCTGATGAGGTTGTTGCGAAGTGGAGAGCAGACAAAGAGAAAAGGAAAGAAGGGGATCCACAGTTCGGATTGGACCCTGCGGAAGCTAAGGCGTTAAAGGAGAGAACTATTGATGAGCTTGAAAAACAAGCAAAGGATAAGAAGCTCAAGAAAAAGATGACAGAACCCGAGGAAGTCCAAGCATTGTTAAAGTTTAATAAAATAGTATCCGGAAGCATCCCAGTTCCGAGATCTTTCTCCCTGGAATCTCTACCTGAGACTCCAGGAAGAAACCTTGATTTTCCGGAAGAGACTACAGCTGAGCATGTTGAGAAAATTGAGTAGATTCAGCAAGTGGGAGAGGAAGAAGAGGTTGCTGAAGGAAGTGGTGAAACAGGAGATCTTTTGAAACAAGTGGATAATTATAAAGGATCACCTTCGGAACATCTATCACTCCAAACTTCAGAGGATGGATCCTCTAAGTTAGTAACTCCAGAGAAGAATAATAATGAGGAAGATGTTGTTCAGAAAGTTGTTGATGAGATTGTTCAAGTCTCTACTGGGGAGCAGAAAACTCCTGATCAAGAATCAATTCCGAAAAAAGACAAGGGAAAGAAACTCTTTGTTGAAACTCCGAAATCAGTGGCTAGAAAGAAAAGGGAATTTGGTGATTCCTCAAAAAGGAAGTTGGAACTTATTGAAGAAGAAAACTCTCCAAGTAAGATTTCAGATTCGGAGTCAACTTCGTTGGGGCATGATTTTGTTGTCCAGTCTTTAAAGAAGTTTGTGGGATCCATTCCGACATTCTCTTGTATTGACTCAAGATGCCAGATGCTCCAACATGCGTTGAATCAGAAAACTGACTCCGTATCTATGGTTATGGAAAAGTGCGTTGAGATTGAGGCTCAATTCAAAACGTTCTTTGTTGGTTACGAAGCTCATAAAAGATCTTGCAAGAGGATGACAAGCTGGTCTAAGAAGACTGTGGAAGAGATGAGGCTATTCGATGAATTTCAAGATAATGTTAAAGATGCTTTTGAGACCGAGGACAAGAAGATTAATGAGTTAACTGCATCCTTTGAAGAGAAGTTGACAGAGGAAAAGAACTTCCGGATCCAAGAAGTGAGAGATCTGAATGGCAAGCTGAATTCTGTTTCTCAGAACTGGAAATTTGAAAGGGACATAGGATTGATTTTGAAGAAAGGATGAAGGCTCAGGAAGAAAAGATCCAAGCTCAGGAAGAAAAGCTGAAAGCCCAGGAAGAAAAAATTGAAGCTCAATCCGCAAGAATAGTCATCCTAGAGAAGCAAGCTGAAGAAGATCATAAAGACCTGAAGAAGATCAAGACTATTCTTAAGGGGATCATGTCGAAGGAGAAAGATCCGAAATAACCAAATCCGATCTTTTTGTTGTATTCTTTTTGTTACTGACATTCCAAATTTAATGAAAATTGTGTATCTCGTTTCCATTATTGTCATTACTAATCTTTCAGGTACTTTGTTATTTTTTTCCATTCCCTCAAATTCTTTTTGAAAATCACAAAGGGGGAGAAGGAAAAGATCCTTAAGAAAAAGAGGAACTCTAATAAGAGTTTATCAAAGGGGGAGAAAGAAAAAATACCCAAGGAAAAAGAAATCTAATAAGAGTTTGTTTAAGGGGGATTTTTTCTTAAAGAAGACCTTCTTATGAAATATCACTCCGGAAATATGAATACGATCCTTAGAGTTTCAAAGCCTAAGGGGGAGTTAGTCGTATTCACCTATATCCTTAAAGCAAGGGAGATAAGCATTAATATGTTTCTTTCTTCTTAGAATTTTTTTTCGTAAGGATGTTTGTGCTTTCCAAAAAGGGGGAGATTGTTGAGTCAATACGGTTTTCCTTATGACTTTTCCATTCCTTCTTGTTTTGAAAATCACAAACACCTTATCTTATGAAAAATCTCTTTTATAATAAAAATTATCCTTATCACTTTTTCATTCATATTTTTTCTTAAGTATAAGATTTAGATTCACTTTCACGGAATCATTGAAACCTTGATATGAAGCATTCTGTTTTAGGATCCGAATTCTGGAGAAGAACTGTGATAGAGTTTCATTCCGAAATCCGGATATGAACTCTGACTAAGTTCTATTCCAGATTCAGGTTACGAATTCTAATGATGAATTCTCATTACGAATTCTAATGATGAAATCTCATTACGAATTCTGATAATGAATTCTCATTACGATTTCTAATGATGAAATCTCATTATGAATTCTGATGATGAATTCCCATTACGATTTCTAATAAAGAATTCTCATTACGAATTCTAATGATAAAATCTCATTACGAATTCTAATGATGAAATCTCATTACGAATCTTGATGATGAATTCTCATTACGAATTCAGATGACGAACTCCCATTCCGAATTCGCATTCCGAATTCTCATTCTGAATTCACCTATTAAACAGAATCTGATTATCTTTGTCCTATAAAATCTGAATTATTTCAGACTCCGAAAAATATCTTTGTTAGACTCTGAACTTTTATATTACTTACAATTCTAAAATTTGTCTACTCTCATTATTTTCATTACACTCTGAACCTTCACTCCGAAGTTTTCATTCCGAGCTTTTTAGTTGGAATTAAAGCGATGTCGTACTTTCTGTTACACTTGTTTTGTTATAAAACGATGTCGTCTATTTTGTTATAAACTAACCGTTGTCTAAGTGACACATGTACAGGTCCCTCCGATCTTTAAGGAAAATATGACCGTTGGAGAAGGAGCCGACCTTACCTATAAATAGAAGCTCATTTGAAAGAGCTCGGTGCTGATGGCTGAAAAAGTACTGAAAGGCTGACTAATTTTCTTGAAGTGATTTCTAGAGAGAGAGACTCTTATTAACTCTCAAAGCTTCGTGCGACTCCGAATGTGGGTGATTACATTCAAGGGCTTCCAGGGATAGGATGACAGAGGTGCCGACTACCTTAAAGTTCGAGGGCTTTCTTGCTGAGGAAGATAGAGGTTGCCAACTACCTTGAAGTTGAGGGCTTGCGGGGATAGCAAGACAGAGACTCCGATCTTCGTATCGAGGGCTTATCCTGGTGTGGGTAAGACATACTTTCTTGAAAGTATAAATCAAGGGACCTTTATCCAAGGTTGTTGGATACCCTTCTCTTTGGGTTAAAAGACTTATATTTTGTTACTAGTAGTTTTACTACTTGTTTATATTCCGCTTCATTTTGTATTATAAGGAAAGTATAACTTTCTTATACTTCCTTATTTGTACTCTGTTTCATTTAGATTCTATACGCTTTAAGGTAGAATCTCATATTGTAATCATTTGTTAAGATTCAATTTCCGGAACCATATTTTCGGAACCCTCATTCGGAATCTCTTTCCTAGTTTGCATTCGGTGTTAAGAGGTGTTGTGAATTTGCTTAGTTTAATTTTGTTAAACTTAGCCTTTTCCTTTTCTTAAGGAAAACATAGTTATTCTTAACTAACTTTAAAGGTTCCAAAGGAATTTTTAAAGTATACAATTCACCCCCCCTCTTGTATATTGAGCATCTCATACTATATTTCGATCCTACATTTACAACTCACATCGATAATGGATATTTGAATGTTTTGAACTATGTTCTGGGTATTTACTTATTTTGCAACACACTATATATCTGTTGACACTCAGGTATGAACAGACTGTATTGATTTGTAATTTTCATTGGATATGAACAAGTTGTCAGATATGTAGTATAATTTATGCATTTTCGGGTAAACATATAGACAATATTTTGGGGGGTGGGGGGTCTCTAATATAGTCTCAAATGAATGACCCACTTGTGTATAGGGTCATGGTTTTTATAAGACTGACTATTGGAAAGTTAAGATAATCTTGAATATTGATGTATAATGGATCCAAGAGTATACAGTTACACAATGAATGGTTGTTTTATTATTCATATGTTTTTATATATGGAGACCAGATTTATGGATCAAACATTTATTTTAGTTAGTGAAATTTGAGAGTGAGCTATATTTAAGTTGTATTAAGGAACAATTGGGAGCCTTACATATGGTGTGAGATATTTGTGAACTAAAAAAATCCTTGAAATTTAGTTTTTATTTATATAAGTATATCAAATAGATTTAATTATGGATTTTAGTCGTATGTAACCAAGATCAATGTGTTATTAGAGCATTGTGGTTGAGGTTATGTACCTTTTTGGGAAGTTATCACGGAGGGAAAAAACACGTGTTTCTATAGTGACCCTAATGCAGTGGGCTAGGATGATATCAACCTAACGGTGGAGAATACACCAAATTTGTTTACGGATTAACTATGGAATTTATGGAATTTGGTCTTTGTTCATTTAGTTCTTGTTTGGTAAATATAGATTAGTTCTTTTCATAATCTGGAATAAGGTATTAGTATCAAATTTTAACTTATATTTTCAAATGATCAGGTGTGAAGGAGTAGAACCACACAAGGGGTGTAATTGGAATGTTGAAATCATGTTATATATGGATATTCCAATACGAAGAGAAACATGTTCCTTCTTCAATAATAAATTTATGAACATTAAATGTTTAAACTATGTTTGATGAATTGGTTTCCGTTTCAATCCTCAATAAAAATAAGAATACGGATTTCAATCCAGTGTTTGTACATGGAATTTCACATGAAGAGAAAAATGGTTATTTTGGAAGGATTGTGATCCTTGGATGGTGAGTTATTCATATACAATGTAATTTGGTGAACGAATTGTAGTTAGTGATCATTGCAAATCGAAATGATTGATTCACAAGTTATCAAAACATCTCGTGGATGAGAACCACTATGGTGGAGAGATTTTATATTAAAATGTCATTATGTGTTTTAAACATTTGATGGAAATATATTTTTCCATATGGTGTATTTATCTATTGGATAACATGAGGATGAAATTAAATATGTCATCATTAATAATATTTAGGTGTTTTTTTAATTTAAAGGAATTAGGGTGATTGAATGTGATCTCTAGAGAAGGATTGAGGCATGGTTAGATCCACAAGAGCTTCTTCAGAACCATTGAGTCGCTGATTCTAAGCCACTAGCTTGTTGGTAGTCTAGGATGTTGAATAGGTCCACTATTTCAATCAAAAAATATCTAGTAAGACAAAGTAATTTAGTCAGTGCGGTTTTATGGGAAATGTTTAAGTGATGTCATTTTTTCCTTTTTGTTAATCTAGCCTTTGCCATGATTTATCAACATTGCTCAATGTGTTGAGATACATTAAATAGTTTTATCATCTTCCCCACCATTTATGATATTACGTCAATTTGGTTTGGATCTAATTGTGAATAAATTGTTGAATCTTAGGGATATCCTCTATTCATCATCAATCAAGATACCATATTCCTCCTACAATGGTGGATCATTGTGCGGTTCAACATTGATGATTCAAATTTTTATGCAAATCCATTGAAAGATGTTGATGTCATAGTTGTCATAAAAAATTCATTAATAATATAGATCATATATTGACCTTTTTATTGATTCCAATAAGTTAATTGGTTGAGAATTCTGCTAGATCTCAATGGAAGTTAATGTGAATGAGGAAACTGTTGATTAGAATCTTTATGGGATTCCCCATGATGATGAATCTGCTACATTGTTTTTATTTCCATTTATTTTAAGTCTATCAGTGTGTTATACAATGTTTTTAAATAATTGAGTTGAAAAAAAAATATATCATGTAATTTAATTTAGGAGTTTCTATTCTATATATACAATTGTGTGAAAAGAGTGGCCCAAACTCCTTCGTATTATATTTTGGATAAGGTATGTTTCCCAATTGAATTAATTGTGGGTTTCAATTTTAATTATATTGAATTATACATAAATTATTTTCTCCTTGTATAGATTATTAATGAAATGATGATGGAGGGATGTTACTGTGCTTCTATGGGTGATTGGTCACAGTTCCAGTAAGGAGGTGATACCTGGTAATACATTTAGAATGTATTAAATTCAAATTTAGTAGTTATATTTTATATTATAGTTTAATAAGTTTTAGTTTTGTTATTGTAAATTAAATTTTAATTATATATAGTGATTTATGACGCGATGGATATTGATGATGGATGAATGGACTTGGATGTGTGTCCCGACCCCAACCATAGAAGTGTCAAATCGGTGCTTGAAACATGGTATGTAATTTTTTTTCATAAATACAAGCATATAAAAATTACACAACTTGTTCTAATACAGAGGATCGATTAGGTTTAGGTTCTGAAAAATTAGATTCTGCTGAAACACTTCTTCCAAAAACATGATAAGGTTAATCTTCACATTGATGTCGTTACATAAGTGTACTCAAATCTTGGAATAATCTACTAAATCTGGTAAAACATAAATTACAACGCAGGGTGAGCATAATAATGCCCATTAAGGGTTTCAAAACATTTAATAAAATTCCCCGTTTTAAAACAACATCCTTTAATACAATTATAAAACGTTTTCTTAAGAGGAAAAAATTATTTTCCGAGGCACATCATCAATATTTTCAAAGGTTACATGAAACCACTTTTCTAAAAGACTTTTTATACCAGATATTGTGCTAACTTAAAAACATCTAATAAATTATGAATCAGAGGGCACATAGGTATACAAGAAATGCATGTAATGTGCATAATTCATCAATTGATCAATAAAACTCTAAAAGCATAATTTTAAACATAAAAATTCATATAATGATTCATCAGTACTAAAAAGTTAAATTCACATATCTTTAACATTAGATGCATTTTCCTTGTATAACTTTCCATTTTCATAGTTGGTTATGAATTATTCCTTCATTTCCATTATCATAGAAGATTCTTAGCCATGGGATATTTTATAAGTCGAAAAATCCCTTGGTTGATCATTTACCATTCCATAATGAGGGAATGTTTAATGCCAGAATTTGTCAAGGACTTACTCCAAGACCGTATAGGTAAAAAACCAACATAATTGTGGTTAACTACCACACACAGTTGTAATAAAATCTAGCATCATGTTCACACATCATTTCTCTAAACTCATGAGATTCATCGCATTACCCATTGAATTGGAGTGATGTATAATTTCGAGCACACCCTTCGCATCATTTAAGTCCAATACATTCCTCTTATGTCTTAGTATGGTATTATATTCATAGGGTACAATAATTAAATTCTTATTCAATAATCCCTTTTTTACATACACATTCATATTTCAAATGGATAATGCCAAAATGTAAAAGTAGTAGACTTGTTGCCTTCAGATTTAACAATGATGTGCATGAACTATAAATACACACTCTTGGATATGTAGTAAAAATGAGTACACATAAAATAGTTGGTTGTCACATGAAATCACAACCTTTTCATTAAACCCTTTAGAGTGTGACCATTTCCAAACCACGATTTCATTTTTTAACTTTGTGATACTCATTTAATCCATGAAATGTTTATTATTATATAAAGGATTTAAAGAATAACCTTATGTAATCAGAGGAATTTATTGGGACAAATTGGAAAACAAATCATAGATGTAAAATCATTATCTCATGTAGAGTTTCTTTTTTTGTAAAAGGAGAAATAATGACATGAGCTTATATATTCATGTATTCTTTGTGCTTACACATAAAAAAAATCAACATTTCAAGAATGTATATATATATTGGGAAAGAAGAATCGAAGTACCTATATGTATACTCATATGGGTATGAAACCAATATAAACTCTTTAGACGAGTTGAATAATTGGGGATTACCTTCCCGAAACAAGATTTACAAAATTCTTGCAATATAATTTAATCACTAGGGATTGGTTTCGTGAAAACCCCATTTTGGATTTGTCACATAAAGAAACACACACATATATATAGACATTAATACATAACCCTTTCAAACATGGGTTTTTTATATTTATATAATAATAAATAAACTTGTTTCATGGGTTACATGTTTTTAGTGTACCATTTGAAACCAAACATAATTATAGAAGAAGAAAGACCCAAACTGGTTTCATTTTTGTAAATATGATTTTATATATATCGTTCTTATGGTTAAAAACAATATTAACCCCTGAAAGATATTCATACCATAAAAAACAATAGGAACATTTTCAATTACATGTAGGGAACTCAAACCAGGTAGGATTGGAGTTATTCTTAATTTTATGTACCTATATACATATATGTATAACTGCAGAACAAAATAAAAAATGTTTTTAGGTAGAAAAAGTAACATAAATTTTTTTTGCATGGGTTATATACTTCAAAAAAACATTTATAAATCCATATGCGAGATACAATTAAAAATTAGTATAAAACTATATATATATAGAGTCATTTATACACAATTGTATAAATGTTTTGAAACAATAAAACATAGAAAATTGATCCCTTGTGTGTTTCTAAGGAGATGGAGAGGCTTAGAAAGGATCGAAGGGGGCACTGGAGAACTCGGTGGAGACTTGATAGAAGATGAACACCAATAGGTTTCAAATTCAATAAGTGATATAACATATAAACCGTATACATTATATGTTTTTTAAAAATTTAGATGAATATTGAGACCTACCAAGTTTAAAAAATATTGAGGGTAATTATTTGTGGAAAAAGAGAGAAAGGAAAGAACCATTGGTGTCCCAGGTGGAGAAAAAATAGTGCAATTGGGTGTGGAATAAGACACTAGTGCGACACATGAGGAGGAAGATGTGTAGGACCCCAGGGCACCCTGAGAGGGGAGGGGTGAATCAGGGTGACAACTTTTTCTTTTAAACTGAGGATCTTGTTCCCACATTGGTGGGAACAATTTAAACCTGTATGAAGAATATGATCTGTAATGAAACATTCACATGCAAAGAGATGACATAAAAAATTTTACTTGGTTCACCGCTAAGGGCTATGTCCAAGGAGCATATGCCAACAAATTGTCGGGCGTACAAAATTCCACTATTCTTCACTAGTTGAGGATTACAAAGGTTCGAGCACAGTCACTCGGTCCCAGGCTCACTGCCTTTACATTTGTTTAGGAATATCTCACTACGTCCCTCGGGTCACTCCAGTTGACTCCCCCTAGCTCACTGCCGTTGGTGAAGTCCCACTCAGTTTATAGATGTGAATGTCTTTTCATAATTGCACAATTAATGCATACTCTACATTATGTGGATGCTCTGTTGATGTCCAACTATCACCCGTAAACTAATCTATAACTTTCGTGCAGCACCAAGACAACCGGAAAGCCTCAACAACTCCTGGGCCGTAACTCCAAGGCGGCGCGGATCTTTCAAGGATAGCGTGCAAGTTATAACTGTCGCTCAAGTCCACCTTCAACACTTGCATGATTCAGACTTCATTAAAACCAAACTTGTACGACTCAACTTCTTCTCAACTCCAGTCGATTTTGAAACCTAATGGAAACATGTCGCGCAACTTCAATTATAGTGCGCAAGTATCACTAAATCACTTGCGCGACTATTGGACGGCCAACAAACAACTGTCGTGCTGCTCCACCTTGCGCGACCCACCAACACTTGTGCGACTTCAACACATGCACGACGGGAGATCTGAATTTCTTCAAGACTAAAGTTCATGTTGAATGAGGAGGGGTGGTCCTATATTTATAGGCATTCATATACCCTGCGCGGTGGTGCCCAAGTCGTCCTTCGGCACGCAAGGCTCAGCGCGCATACCCTTCTGTCCTCCTAGACAATTGTGCGACCAACTACCAATCTTAGGCGCCCCTATTTACTTTTCCATATTTTGATGATCAAAACACGATGGTCAAACGACGCGAAAATTTCAAATCCTCTAAGGTGCTGATGTTATTAATATTTTCATGACTTATTATATTCCCTCTTTACTGATTTTATATGAAATGTGCATAATTTTTGTGAAATATTAATGTTTTAATATTAAGTATAATTTTTGAGCATTTTTAGAAGTAGTCCAATGGAGTTGGTTTAATGTTTTAATAATAACTATCACTATACTGATCCAAATTGTGTGGTTCTTGTTTTATAGGATTCTACAATCAATATAAAACATTTCATTAAAAGGTACCATGAGCTAATTATTCCATTTGAAGGGTCATATGGTCCTCACAAAAAAGACCAAATAATCTGTGAACAAACTAGACCACCCTTGAAGATTGATTTACTGGGCTCAATCAAGAAGTCCAAAACATTAACTCTCCACCATAATTCGGGGGACACTAAATTTCATCTTGGATAAAAATTTCAAGGCCCAAATCTATGTACAAGGGGCCCAAATGAAGCTTTGAAGTCTAGCCCACCATTCTGCCGAGAAATAAAATCAATATAGTATTAATGACATATCTCATGATGTAAGTATCAAATAGAGCTGAAATTTTTCAGTGTGAACTAGGAGATATATTCGGCCGACTCTGTTTAAGAAACCATTCTCATTTTAAGGAATCTTCATTTTCAAAAACCCTTTCACATTTTGGCCATCGAAAAAGAATGGATAGAAATGGACAGTTTACATTTGATTAATAAAACCACCATAACATTGGCTCCGCTTGTCCAAATGCCTCCGAATATTGATAGTAGTCAGACAGCGTTGTTATCTAAAACTTTTAAGAAAGAGATAGTTGGAGATTCGGCTGTCTGTATAGCCAAATTGGCGATTCAAGTGGAGGGATAGATTGGGAATGAAAACAGTCCACTCCTTGGGCTATAAATATTCTCCCCTTCTCTCCTTGATAGGGGTTGGAATTTCAGAAGAGAGGAGATTATATTGGCACGACCAAAGCCTTGAAAAAGGCTTGGGAGGACCTTCCATACTCATGTTTTCACTTGAGAGACATTTCCCCCTCTCTTTGTTTTCACTTAATTTCGTGTTCTTCATTTTTTTAATTTTGTAAGACTCTTTCTTTGTAATTTTGTTTTAATGCATGTAACTTCTTAAATATCTATTATTCTCATAAACCATCTATAGTTTAATATTTATGTTCTTAAAATAGTTTAAATTCAGTTCAATCCCCTTCCCTTCTTTAGCTTTGTCATTCCATTGAAAGTTCTTTTTTAATTATCATCATTGTTTGTGTGTGTGTGTCGATGTACCACTCTTTTCTTATCCCTTTATTTTTCTTCTCTTATTAATTTATAATCATAATAATTATAAACAGATTATTAAACACCCAAATGGATAAGTAAATCTCTCATTGGGGTGAGTTATAATTTAGGTATGTTAAGTGATTGGGAGCTTCTCCTCGATGAATATTCTTTGAATTAACATTGTGTATGTTAGACTTAACATGTCATGGATTAATGACTTGTTTTGTTTAAAATGTGGTTTCCATGGATTATCGGAACCATAAATACACCACCATAAATAATATCTGATTGATATTATAAACTTAAGTTAAGTTAAGGCTTGGTTTAATGCCGTAACACTTAGGAATTCTAATCAACATCATCTTGTGACATGGGTGTTATTTTAAATGCAATATAAAGAAAAGCTCAAGGATATCACAAGCTTAACTAACCTAATGATGAAATCACCCCAATCTTTATCAATTTGTTAAATCAAACATCATATAGAAATTATTTCATAATCTTTGCAAACAAACCCCCCAATCAGAATACAATTAACCAAAAACAAACGACTATTACAAAGTATCATCACAGAGGATTCGACCCGAGTGCTTCTATACACATTAGCAGAGCACCGGAACCTTGACCGGTCGATAGGAGACAATTGTCCGCGCATTTCAAATGGATCTGTTGCCGAGGATGGTGCTTTATGTAGTCATTATTTTCTGATTATTGTAAAAAAACCCAAAAAAAAAAAAATTTAAAAAAAAATTGAAAAAAAAAACACACAGAAAAACCCGTCTTCCTCTTAAAAATAATAAAATGAAAAATACAAAGAAAATCCCATCTTCCTCTTTCTTCCAAAATCAATTTGAATTCTACATAGCCTCCAAAACAATCTCTCGGATTTGTTTGACCCTGAAATTGAGCGAACACTTCGCCAACATAGGAGGAACATAAGAGATACTCAAATAATTCAAGAACCAGTCCTCATCCAACCAGTTGAAATTGAAATGCCCAATCCTAGGGAAAAAACACTTAAAGAACTCACTGCCCCTAATATGAATTACCAACCTATTGGTATTCAATATCCAAACATAGATGCTGACTTCGAACTCAAATCGGGTTTGATTCATCTTCTCCCTCATTTTCACGGGCTAGCCGGTGAGGATCCACATCTTCACCTTAAAGAGTTCCAAGTAGTATGCTCTACCATGATTCCTCAAGGGGTTTCTGAAGAACAAATCAAACTCCAAGCATTCCCTTTTCCCTAGTTGACACTTCTAAGTCATGTATCTACTACCTACCTCCTTGTTCCATAACGACATGGAATGACATTAAGCGGCTTTTCATAGAAAAATTCTTTCCTGCTTCCCGTATTGTTTCTATCTGAAAGGAAATAAGTGGTATTCGTCAGTTCTCAAGTGAATGACTCTATGAGTACTGGGAGAGGTTCAAGAATCTTGTTGTAACCTGCCCAAATCATCAAATCCCTGACCAAATCTTGATCCAATACTTCTATGAGGGGTTATTGGCTATGGAGAGAACTCTCATAGATGCTGCAAGTAGCGGTGCTCTTGTTGATAAAACTCCTGCAATTGCATGAGATCTCATAAGTAACATGGCTACAAACACACAAAAATTCCATACTCGAGCACATGCTCAAGTCAAACAATCCCAAGATAATCAATCAATTGAACCAAACAAAATTACTGAGTTGATGAGTGAACTTACAGGTCTTGTGCGACAACTAGCTGTGGCTAGCAAATCCCCATCCTCGTCTTCTCCGCAATCAATGTTTCCTGGACCTGTCAACAACTGTGGAATCTGAAACTCTCTATCTCATACCACTGACACATGTCCACAACTTCAAGAGGATCAATCTAATTCATCTGGAACAATGGTGCTCAATGCAGAATATGCTCAGCGGAACACCAATCCTCATCTATCAGGTCAGTTTGTTAGAAACTTTAACCAACCTCACTCCGAGCCCTTCTATTCTTCCTATAACCAAGGACTTAGGTATGGTAATCCCGTATCTCATCCCCCTCAATTCCCTCCTCAAAACCCAAATCAATTCCAATATGGTCAAGGTGGTGGTAACTTCCATCAACCTTATCCTTTTGTTCCTAAACCTCAAAGGAACAATCCTCCTCCTGGATTCCATTATCCTAGTGAGCCTTCCCAATTCCAAAACCAATACAATCAATTTCCCAAGAACCAAAATCAAGGCAATCCCAATCTGGGACAACCCTCTTCTTCCAAGCAACCATGGGAATGTGCAGCGGAAGATCTTCCCTCCTTCACCCATTATAGCCTTAAAAACATTGAAACTCAAATAGGCCAACTTGCATCCCACCTGAGCCAACAACAAAAATCAAATTCTTCCCAACTCCCAGCTCAACCATTACCCAACCCCAAGGGTAATGTAAGTGCAATTTCAATTAGATCAGGAAATAAACATTCTATGCCTCAAGATAAATCCTCAAACCCTCCTTTGAATGTTGACCTAGAAAACGAAAATAAAAAGAAACTTGACAAGAAAACTGAAACCATTGCCTCACCTCCTTCCATTCCACTTAGGAATCCAATTCCTTTTCCTCAAGCTATTTCTAAGCCAAAGAAGTCATTTGAACCTGATCCTAAAATGCTTGACATGTTTAGATGTGTTGAAGTCAACATTCCCCTCTTAGATGACATAAAACAAATTCTTAAGAATGCCATGTTTCTTAAGGAGTTATGTACCCACAAGAGGAAACATAGGACCTTTGAAAATGTTTCCACCCAGCAGTCCATACCCATAAAGTGAAAAGATCCAGGTACCTTTACGGTTCCATGCCAAATTGGAAGTTCCAACTTTGATGATCCACTCATAGACCTAGGAGCCTCAATTAATTTCATGCCCAAATCCATATTCTCCAACCTTAGTCTAGCTCCCTTGCACCCAAAAAGTGTTATCATTCAGTTAGCCAATCGAAGCACAGCCAGTGCTGAGGGAATAATTGAGGATGTCCTTGTCCGAGTCAATGATCTTATCTTCCCTTATAATTTCTATGTCCTTGACATGGAAGGTGAGACGAACTCTTCTCGATCTTCCCTAATTATTGGAATACCATTCCTTATAACTGTGAGAACCAAGATTTATGTCCATTCTCTTATCTTATCCATGGAATTTGGTGACCAACTGGTCAAATTCAACATTTTCTAAGCCATGCGATACCCATCCGAGGATCACAATACATTCTCAATCCATGCTTCTGAGGACACTACTAAGAGTCAATTAAACCCCATTCCATCATGTTCATCATGTTCTAAAGATATAGAATGTTGTGAAATCTGCACTAGGATTAACCATGTCATAAATGGTGAAGTTTATGTGGACCTTTCATTCATAGACTCTATCAATCTAGAGGAACTTCAAAACTCTCTTGAATTCCACATCAATTTTGATCTCTACTTCTCCACCTTGGATAGTATTAAGGAAAATGAATCTAAAGCAACTGAAGTCACTTATTCTATTCCTGAGTTGTCTATCCCAAAAGTGAAAGATGAGACTGATCTGAAACCTCTTCCTGCACACATGAAATATGAATTCCTCTTCCATGATCACTCATATCCTGTCATTATCTCTTCCACACTTACTGAAACCGAGGAGTCCAAACTTGTTCGAGTGTTTGAGGAAAACAAAAAATCCTTAGGTTGGACCCTAGATGACATACCAGGAATCAACCCCGCCCTTTGCATGCATCACATCATCTTGAAGAGTCATCCAAATCAATTAGACAAACACAAAGAAGACTCAATCCACTCATACTTGAGGTAGTTAGGGAAGAGATCACCATGCTTCTTCATGCTGGTATTATCTACCCAATTTCTGATAGTGAATGGGTTAGTCCAATTAAAGTTATACCTAAGAAGGGTGGGATAACTGTTGTCACAAATGAACATGGAGAGGTAGTCACAACTCGAGTGAAGAACAAATGGCGTGTGTGCATTGACTATAGGAAATTGAATTTTGAAACTCGAAAAGATCACTACCCTCTTCCATTCCTTGATCAAATGCTAGAAAGATTGGCCAGAAAGTCACACTATTGCTTTCTTGATGGATGCACCAGCTATTTTCAAATCCCAATCGCACCTCAAGACCAAGAAAAGACTACTTTCACATTCCCCTTTGGAACATATGCATATAGAAGAATGCCTTTTGGACTTTTCAATTCTCCTGCAAAATTCCAGAGGTGTATGATGAGTATCTTTTCTGAATTCATTGAACACTTCATGGAAGTCTTCATAGATGAATTCACCATTTATGGTGATTCATTTGAATCATGTTTGCATTCACTCTCTCTAGTCCTTCAAAAGTGTGTCAACTGTAACCTTGTGTTAAATTTTAAAAAATGTCACTTCATGGTTGCAAATGGGATTGTTCTAAGGCACATAGTTTCAAAAGATGTTATTGAAGTCGATCCTGCCAAAATTGAAGTGATCCAATCACTTCTTGAACCCAAATCTGTTCGATACATCCGTTCATTTCTCGGTCATGCTGGTTTCTATCGGAGATTCATCCATAACTTCAGTAAAATTTCCCTCCCACTCACTTGTTTGCTCCAAAATTATGTCACTTTCCATTTCGACGAGGTTTTCAAGAGAGCCTTTGTTGAACTCAAAACCGCTCTGAAATCCGCCCCAATAATCCAACCCCCAGATTGGTCCTTACACTTTGAATTGATGTGTGATGCTTCTAATAGAGATGTTGGGTTGTTCTTGGTAAAAGAAGAGAAAATATTCCTCATGTCATCTATTATGCCTCAAAAACATTGGATGAAACTCAATCTCACTACACTGTCACTGAAAAATAACTTTTAGTAGTTGTTTTTGCCTTAGATAAATTCCGTTCCTATCTCTTAGGTACCAAAATCATCATCTTCACAGACCATTCTACTATAAAGTTCTTACTCAAAAAAGTGATTCCAAACCGAGGCTAATAAGATGGATCCTAATGCTCCAAGAGTTTGACCTTGAAATCAAAGATAGACCTGGAAAAGAAAGCCATGTTTCTGATCACTTGAGTAGAATTTCTAGTTCTTCTCAATATGAAATCATCTATCCTAAATTCACCACTAAGCACCTTTCATCTATCACTCCAAAAATACCATGGTATGCCCCAATTTTAAATTACTTGGTTTCTAGTGGTTTTCAAGAAATTTTTTCAAAAGAAAAAAAAATGAAGTTGAAAGGTGATTCAAAATACTAATTTTGGGAAGAAAATAAACTTTGGAAAACTGGGGCTAATATGGTAATAAGGAGATGTGTCGATGAAAATGAACATTCTTACATATTATAATTTTGTCACTCACTTCCCAGAGGTGGCCACTTTGGACCACAAAGGACCACCCGAAAGGTCCTAGACATTGGATGCTTCTGGACTTAACTCTTCAAGGACTCACATGAGTTCTATCAATCATGTACCACTTTCCAAAAGTTTGGAACTGTATCTAAAAGAAATGAAATGCCCCAAAAGCCTTTAATCATTTGTGAAATCTTCAATATTTGGGTCATCGATTTCATGGGACAATTTCCCCCTTCTAATGGATTATCATACATTATTCTTGCAATAGATTATGTTACAAGGTGGGTTGAGGCCAAACCCACTAGGAAGGATGATGGTCATACTATTAGTGAGTTCCTAAAGACACACATATTCAAAATATTTGGCACACCACGTGCCTTGATCAGTGACTTAGGAACCCATTTTTGTAATAGAACCATGGAAGCTCTTCTGAAAAAGAATGGGGTTTTACATAAAACTTCAACTTCATATCACCCTCACACAAATGTCATGGCTGAACTCTCTAATAGAGAAGTGAAAAGGGTACTTGAGAGAATTGTTAAGCCCACCAGAAAAGACTGGCCTGAGAGACTTGGTGAAGCCCTTTGGGCTTATCGAACTGCCTATAAAACACCCATTGGGATGTCTCCTTTTAGGATAGTTTTTGGTAAATCATGTCACTTACCAGTTGAAATACAACATAAGTCTTTTTGGGCTGTGAAAACCTGTAATTTTGATTGTGTAAAATCTGGTGAAGAAAGACTGTTGCAATTGGCTGACCTGGAGGAGCATCAACTTGATTCTTATGAGAATTCCAATCTGTACAAAGAGAAGGCTATGGTACTCCATGACAAACACATCTTGAGAAAGGTATTTCATGAAGGTGAAAAGGTAATTATCTTCAATTCTCGATTTCGTCTTCATCCAGGCAAGCTTAATTATCGTTGCGAAGGTCCTTTTTTTATTACTAATGTTTACCCATTTGGTGGAGTGCAAGTCCAAGACCCCTCTTCCAAAAGGACATTCACGATTAAGGGACATCGGTTAAAGCATCACCATGAGAGGATGCACAATCTTAGATCAAAATCGACTTCCACTGGCTCCCCAACTTCTCTAGCTGACTTACCACTAGATAGGGAAGGTGACCTGCCAAATCCAAACCAGGGGGCACCTCTTTCCCTTTAACTCTCTCTATCTCTTCCTCTCTCTATCTATTTCTTCTTCTTCCTCTCTCTTTCATTTTTTTACCATTTTATTTATCAAAAACATTATTTTTCATTTTGTCTTTTGTGTGGGTGTATCTTTACAAAAATAAAAAACCTGAAAAACCCAAAAAAAACAAAAAAAAAACAATCACTTAAAAAAATAATTTTTTTTTAAGTCATGCTTACTCACCATCGAGTATTGAAATTTTTTACAACCATATTGGAGAGTTAATAGACACGTTTTCATCCCAAAAATTTTGTATTTTCATTATGAATTTGGATAAAGAATTTTGTGTCCAAGCCAACACATTTTGAATGCTCAATTTTTGATTTGGAAAATGATTTTCCCCAATCGTGAGAACAAACATTTGCTTTCATTCCAAGGCCACCTATGTCCATCTCTTCAAAATTTGTGTTTTCACCCCCATTTGTGAGTCTTGAGTTTGTGGACCGTCGAGCTGAATTTCCTACCTTAGTGTGTATTAATATGATAGAGTCATTTTCGGAACCACATGAGAATCACAATAGCCAAATAGCCTCCCATTTCCCTTAAATTAATCCTCCCTTTGAAAGCCCCTTAGAGCCTATGAAAACCTTTTCTTTGATTTCAAATTTACAAGCCCAATACCGTTTCCCACCCAATATAAACATGGATTTTCATTGCATAATTTTTTTTGAAATTAAAGTGTGGGGGGGAATGGATTTCATTTTTTGGGTACCCTGTTATTGATTTTCACCATGTTATCATATTCTTGAGTGCAATCATCCATTTTAGTGTGGGGGAGAGGTTGTCATTAAGTGTTTTTTGGGTAATGTAATGAACTTCCATTTATGTAATTTTGTAAATGTTATTGACAAGTGTTCAAGAAAAATGATGAATTTTTTTTTTAAAAAAAATAAAAAAAAATGATGAAAAAATGGGTTGTGTCTTGGGTAGGTCAAAAATCACTCTTCCTCTACCTTTGATCTTGTTATAACTATTACAATTAGTGTCGTGAGGAGATCAATCATGGGTTGGGTTATGAGTGTGAGATCTTTTCCAAGTTCAACTTTCGAAAAAAAAGAAAAGAAGGAACACTTGCATTATATTATTTTTGGGAGAAGTTTTGTGTTTTGTAAATATTTCATCTTCTCATTACCTTCATATTTTCTTCCTCTATTGTGTCTTTCTTCACATAATCATTCCCTTGTAAATATGTGTTTTCATTTCCTTCCATGTTTTATTTCAAAAAAATGTGCATTGATTTTTCTATGTTGGTGTTTTACCCCTCTTCTTCTCTCTTGGACATTATATTCCTACCATCCCATAGCCACAAAAAACCCCTTTAAAAAGAACTTTTGATTCTTGTGCACTTTGGATAGGGATTTTAAGCTGAGAGCTCTTTTCAAACTCTAAGATTTTCACTTTTGGTCGTTGAAAGAGTGAACCTCCACAAATAAATTTTATCATCTTGAGAGGTGTGAGTTTTGACTGTCCACATTTTCCATTTCTAAATTCGAGCATGAAAAAATGAATTAGTTTTGGAACATTTTTTCTGTAAAAACTTGTGGTGGATATCAAAATGGATGAGTGAAATAGTCTAAACCTCCCCTGATTGGAGAAAACAAAATTTTAAAATCTGTTGGTGAGTAAAAATGATTTTGTCATGTTTTTATATTTGTTGCACATGAGGACATGAACAAAACTAAGTGTGGGGGAGTTTATGTTATTAATATTTTCATGACTTATTATATTCCATCTTTACTGATTTTATATGAAATGTGCATAATTTGTGTGAAATATTAATGTTTTAATATAAAGTATAATTTTTGAGCATTTTTAGAAGTAGTCCAATTGAGTCAGTTTAATGTTTTAATAATAACAATCACTATACTGATCCACATTGTGTGGTTCCTATTTTTTAGTATTCTCCTTTCAATATACAACATTTAATTAGAAGGTACCATGAGCCAATTCTTCCATTTGAACTGTCATATGGTCCTCACAAACAAGACCAATGAATCTGTGAACAAATTGGACCAGCCTTGAAGATTGATTTAATGGGATCCATCCAGAAGTCCAAAAACATTAACTCTCCACCAGGATTCGCGGGATACTAGATGTAATCCTAGATAAAAATTTCAAGGCCCAAATCTAAGTACATGGGGCCCAAATGAAGCATTGAAGACCAGCCCACCATTCAGGACAAGAAATAAAATCAATATAGTATTCATGACATATCTCATGCTGTAATCATCAAATATAGCAGATATTAATCAGTGTGAACGAGGAGATATAGGTGGCCGACTTTTATGAAGATACCATTCGGATTTGAAGGAATCTTCATTTTCAAAAACCCTTTCACATTTTGGACATAGAAAAAGCATGGATATAAATGGACAGTTTACCATTGTCTAATAAAGCCGCCATAACATTGACTCCAATTTTCCAAATGCCTCCAAATTTTGAAAGTAGTCGGAAAGCATAATTATCAACAACTTTTAAGAAGGATATATTTTAAGATTCGGCTGTCTGAATAGCCAAATTTGCGATGCAAGTGGAGGGACAGATTGGGAATGAAAACAGTCCACTCCTTGGGCTATAAATACTCACCCCTTCTCTCCTTTATAGGGGTTGGCCTTTCAGAAGAGAGGATATTATATTGGAACTTCCAAATCCTTTCCAAAGGCTTGGGAGGACCTTCCATACTCATGTTTTCACTTGATAAAACTTTCCTCTTCTCTTTGTTTTCACTTAATTTTTTGTTCTTCATTTTTGTAATTTTGTAAGTCTCTTTCTTTGTAATTTTGTTTTAATGCAAGTTACTTCTTAAATATCTCTTATTCTCATCCACCTTCTGTAGTTTAATATTTATGTTCTTAAAATAGTTTAAATTCAGTTAATTCCCCTTCCCTTATTTAGCTTCCTCATTCAATCGAAAGTTCGTTTTTAATTATCATCATTGTTCGTGTGTGTGTGTCGATGTACCACTATTTTATTATCCCGTTATTTTTCTTCTCATATTAATTAATAATCATAATCATTATAACCATATTATTAAACACCCAAATGGATGACTAAATCTCTCATTGGGGTGAGTTATAATTTTGGTATGTTAAGTGATTGATAGCTTTTGCTCGATGAATATTCTTTGAATTAACATTGTGTATGTTGGACTTAACATGTCATGGATTAATGACTTGTTTTGTTTAAAATGTGGTTTCCATGGATTATTGGAACCATAAATACACAACCATAAATAAGATCTGATTGAGATTATAACCTTATGTAAAGTTAAGTCTTGGTTTAAAGCCTTAACACTTAGGAATTCTAATCAACATCATCCTGTGACATGGGTGTTAATTTAACTGCAATATAAAGAAAAGATCAAGGATATCAAAAGCTTAACTAACCTAATGATGAAGTCACCCCAATCTTAATAAATTTGTTAAATCAAACATCATAAATAAATTATTTCATAATATTTGAAAACAAACCCCCCAATAAGAATACAATTAACTAAATACAAATGACTATTACAAAGTATCATCGCCGAGGATTCAACTTGAGAGCTTCTATACACATTAGCAGAGCATAAAAACCTTGACCAGTCGATAGGCGACAATCGGCTGCACGTTTTAGGTATCGACGCACAAGTCTTTTCACGGGGTGCAATTCACGTGCGCGACCAATCCAATACTTGCGCGACCCTCTTTCCTTTTCAATATTTTCATGTTCTCATTCTGAAAAACATCAGGCGTGCATGTTCCAAGCCTCCAAGTCCTCGGCGCACAAGACTCTTTTCCAAAAACACATTTCTCCATATTTTAAGTTTTGACGCCCAAAAATTTCGCAAACACTGGGAAATGGCGCCATCTTCAATACTATTGTCTGCTTGAACTATATAATAACTTTTCTATTACACGTTCTAAACTTCCACTGAGGATTGAAAACAAACACAAACCATACTCCAATTCATGAACAAAACATCCATGGTTCCAAAAATCTCCCCCTTTGGGTTTTTTGGAAATCAGCAAATAAATTCAATTGATCCACATGCAAACCAAAAAAACCCCAAGAATCAACTCATCCAACACTCTAATTCTATGTGATCAATGCTCGGTGTAGAAAACAAGATATGAGGCTTGAATTGGGATCCCATGTTTTGGATTTCTCAAAGACACCCTGTTTGTTGAGTTCCGGTGTTCCTTCTCATCCCCTGACTCTGAATTTATTCCTTTCTCTCCCATTGGAAATAAACCCAAAGGCCGGTACTAGTTCATTATTCAGCTCAATCCATAACCCCTAGATATTATCTCCCTTACAAACCTGCATCATAGCCATAAACAGAAAAAAACAGTTAACAAAACTGGGGAGAGGGGTATTGCGTAACCTTCATATGCACTGGGACGTGGCTGAACACTGAGGTTCAGCTGATGCTTCTCAAAAACAGCCACTGACAGTGGCTTGGTCAGGATATCAGCCACTTTCTCATCTGTTCCCACATGATCCATTCTAATCACACCTTGATCAACATTCTCTTTGATAAAGTGATACCTTATTTCAATATGTTTTGTATGAGAATGCTGAACATGATTCTTCGTAAGATCAATTGTTCTCTTATTATCATAGTAAATCACCATTGGTTGCTTCACCTCATCACCAATATATGTCAATTGCTGCTTCATCCATAGCAGTTGAGTGCATGCCTTTTTAGCAGAGTTATACTCAGCCTCAGCAGTACTAAGAGAAGTACATTCTTGTTTCTTGCTCAGCCATCCAACACATTTATTCCCAATATAGAATGAACCACCATTGGTGGACTTTCTGTCCACAACTTCGCCAGCCCAGCCAGCATCAGAAAATGCTGATAATTCACTATTCTTTCCTGCAGCAAATTATAAGCCACAATTGTGAGTCCCTTGAATAAATCTCATGATTCTTTTTACTGCTGTCATATGTTCCTCCTTTGGATTACTATGAAAGAGGGCTTCATGAAATGTGGAAAAGGCAATATCTGGTCGTGTTTCCATCAGGTACAGTAGGCTCCCAATGATCCTCTTGTACGTGTTGGGATCTACAGTGGTCCCATCCTCATGTTTTCCAAGTTTAGTTCCAACTGTAATTGGAGTGGACATTGGTTTGGAATCTTGCATATTAAACTTCTTGAACAGCTCTTTTTAATACTTTTCCTATGAAATGAAAGTGTAATCCTTCTTTTGAGTCACCTGCAGCCCCAAGAAATATGTGATCTCCCCAATCATAGACATTTCAAATTCTGATTTCAAGTGATAGGAAAATTTTTCAACTAATTTTTGCTTGCTACCACCAAAAATAATGTCATCAATGTAGACTAGAACCATGAATTGATCTCTTGGATAATTCTTCACATTCAAATTGTGGTCTACTCAACCTCATTTGAATTCCAGTTTCTTGAGAAACGAGTCCAGTCGGGAATACCATGCTCGTGGTGCCTACTTCAAACCATATAAAGATTTCTTCAGTTTTCAGACTTTTTTTTCATCAGAACCAAGAACAAAACCCACTGGTTGTTCAATATAGACTTCTTCTTCTAGTACACCATTCAAGAATGTTGTCTTGACATCCATCTGGTATAATTTATATCCTCTTTGGAGTGCCATGGTAAGGAAAAGTTTGATTGACTCCAATCTAGCCACTGAAGAAAAGGTTTCTTCAACATCAACACCTTCAATATGATAGTATCATTTACATACCAGTCATGACTTGTTTCTGATAACACTTCCACGATCATCAAATTTGTTTTTGAAGATCCACTTTTTCCCAATCACAATGTTTCCTTCAGGTCTCTAGACAAGATCCCACATTATATTCTTGTCAATATGATCAAATTTTTCATTCATGGCTTTCACCCACGATTCATCCTTTCCATCATATTCAAATGAGGATAGCTCCACAATAGATAGAAATGTAGATTGCGTGTTATTCCACATTCTTCCTATTTGAGTGGGGGAACTCCTTTCCCCAATTATATTAGATGGATCAATCTTAGCTCTACGATTTCTCCTGGGCGGTTCAGTTGCATTCCCTCCAGCCTCAGTTTCTTCTTCAGATTCTTTTTCTGAGTCAACATCTTGATGTGACTGCTGAGTGTTTTGTACAGCTTCCTCTACTTCTATATTTTTATTTTCTCCATGTTCAATTTCTTCTTTAATTTCTCTCACATTAGCATATGACGTCCTTGAAGAATTTGTGGTTTTCTCTTCAATTATTTTAACATCACTAATTTCCATAATCCTTCCTAATCTCTTGTTGAAACACTTGTAGGATTTTCTATTCATTGAGTATCCAAGGAAAATTCCTTCATCTGCATTGTCACCATACATCCCTTGATTTCGTTCTTTGTTTCTGATGAAGCATTTTCTTCCACAAACACGAAAGTATTTCAAAGAGGGATTCCTTCTATGCCAAAATTCATATGGTGTCTTCGTCTCACCCATAAAGAGTCCTGTTCGATTATGAATACACTGTGCAGCTTGAACAGCCTCTTTCCAATAATGTCGTGGAATGAGACTCTCAATTAGCATAGTTCCTTCCATGTTGTTCACCTGTCATTCCTCCATTAAACAACTCCATTTTGTTGAGGTTTTCTCACAGCAGCTACCTCATATTGTATCCCATGCTTCTCTAGATAATTTTCAAATTCAATGGATGTGTATTCCCCTCCATTTTCATATCGCAACACTTTTATTGTTCGTCTAGTATCATTCTCGGCGATTTGCCGATTTGTTTTCATGCAGTCAAGGAATTGTCGTTTCCTGTGAATTACCATCACACATGCCATTCTACTGTAATCACCTATGAAAAGGAAAAAGTAACTTTCTCAATGAGTTCCAGCAATATTTATCATCCCACATACATCTGTATGAATCAAATCAAGAAGGTGAGATACCCTTTTTTTCTTTGGCCGATATGAACTGCATACTATCTTTCCACGAATTCAAGCATCACAAGATTTTTCACTTTCAGGCTTTAGGTTAGGAATGTCCATGACAATCCTTAATTTTTATATTTTCTCCATGTCCTGTTGATTGATGTTTCCCTGTCTCCGATGCCAAAAATTGTTTTCTTCTTCAACAGTCATGTAAAAAACATTTTCTTCACTTTCAACCTGATACAAGTTGCATTCTGTTCTGCATCCCGTCATTATTGAGTTGCATGTCATTCCCTTAATATTGCATCCGTTCTTATTAAAAGTAACTATAAGTCCCGAGTCAAAGAGTTGACTCACATTGAGTAGATTATGACATAGGCCATCTACGTTAAGGACTTCAGTCTTCTTCAGCTCTCCATTAGATAATTCAGTCCTTCCACTGCCTTTGATTTTCAGAGCTCCATCATTACTGAATCGTACTATCCCATCAACCTTCCATTTTATATCTGTTAATAGGTCAGCATTACCTGTCATATGATATGAACAACCGCTATCTAGAATCCATGTACTGTTGTTTTTTGTAGCTTTGAGGGCCACCTCTGCAAGGTTGGATTTCCCAATTTTCTTCTGTTCTTTCCATGAGACATTGGATTGAGTATAGAGCACTGATGACTTTTCAATTATCTCTTCCATGTACCCAGGTTCTTCATGGTAGAAATCTTCTTTGAGACGAGAAAACCTGTTTGAAAGAACAACACTGTCTTGAAGACAAGACATGACTTGTCTCGAACTTCGATATGAGGTGTCCAGGTCCCTTCTCTGCCTGCAATTAATAGCCTTATGACCAATGTTAGAACAACGAAAACAGTACTCATAGAAATTGTTTCTTCTGTATGAATTAGGATATGGATTTTTTCTCCTCTATTGAACTCCTATATCTTCTCCATTTAGATAGCTTCTTGACTCTTCACAATATGACATGGTATGGCCCAGATACCCACAGAACTGACACTTCATGAGAGGAAATGTCTTCTTGTTTTAATTTCTCCTCACACCTTCTTCCTTGGGAGATTAGTTAGAAATCTTGTCATTTCTGAATGATTGATGATAATTTTCAGTTCTCCTTTTATTTTGGATTGAGGGATCCTTTTTTAGCACTTTAGGAAGTGTTTCAACATGTTCAACTTTCATCTTGTGTTTCCTTTGGATCTATTCACTTCCAGGAGTTGATGTCTCAGCTTCACAGCCAATTACACTCTTTCCCATGCTAGAGGGTCTTTGATATCTCATGATTTTTCCAACCCCATCTAAAACACACTTGGCTCTCACCAGTAATTCTGCATCTCAGAATATTCAAAATTGTATTTTCTTCTTTGATTCTTTTCAACTTGGTTTAGTATCAAGTTTACTCCTAAGAGTAACAACTTCCTCCTAAAGACCCTCAGTAGTCATGGATTTTTCCTCCAGTCTGGAGGTGAGATCATTGATGACCTTTTTCTGTTCTTCAATTCTCAGCTTCAGATCCACTACATCATCATTTCTTTCAAGTATTTTAGATTTAAATTTCACAAATTCTTCCAGTCGTTCAATATCATCTTCAAGATGATCAACATATTCAGTTGATTCCACAACAATTGATTTCCACTTACTGCAACTCTTACATTTCATTTTAATATTTCTAACAACATCCTTAAGTTTCAACTCAGTATTGACAATAGTTTTTAACTGATTGCCTCCACCATTATCTTCTGATTTTTCAACAGTGGCCATCATGGAAGCATGGTTTCCCGTTTTAAATTCTGATTCTTCTTCTCCACATAATTAATTATCATCATATTATTCTTCACAGAGAAAACTCTTCTTCAAAACATTCTTTCTTGATTTGAAGTCTCCTTTCTTGAAAAAACTTTTCTGAGGCTTCTCGATGTTTTCAGAAATGCTGTCATCATCATCGATCTTTCTTAAGCACTGAGAAGAAATGTTCCCGACTTTACAACAATGAAAGAAATAAAGAGGCAACTTCCCTTTGAACTTCCCTTTTCCCTTCTGGAATTTCATTGCAATGAGAGAAAGGATTTCTTTTTCATCGTCATATTCACCACTACTATCTTTATAAATTTTTAGTTTATCCATGGGCTTGAATTCCATTTAGTTGCTCACACGAGTTGTAGCATCTTCTGGTTTGACTCTCATTTCATATGCTACCAAGCTGCTCAAAATATCATCTAGTGAAAGTTTTGAAAGATCTTTTTCCTCCAAGGCTGACACCTTTGCATTGTACAGGGGTGGAAGTATTCTCAGTATTTTCTTCACAATGTCAACATATTTGATTTATTCTCCTAGGCCCTGAATTTCTCCAACCACTTCAGTAATTCGATTGAATAAAGAGTCTCCATTCTCATCAGGATGCATCTTCAAATCATCGAACCTATTGTGCAGCACTTGAAGTTTCGCCTTTTTCACTTTGATATCTCCTTCATAAATGTTTTCGAGTTTATCCCACATGGATTTTTCTGAGGTGAAATTCATCACTTTTAGATAGATCTGATCAGAAAGGGCTGTAGTGAGTGCATTTTGCGCTTTAGCATCTGCATCAATAATTTTCCTGTCTGTGTCAGTCATAGCCATGCCTGTTGGATCAGTGACTTGTATTCCTTGAATTGTATAAAACAAAACTTCCAGTCCAAGAGATCTTATATGAGATCTCATTCTGTTCTTCTAGAACTGGAAATTACTTCCATCAAAGAGAGGGATTCCTCTAGCATTAGATGCATGGTCCATAACGGTAAGTGACAGAGCAAACCCCAGTAAACCTTTACCCTCTGATACCACTTGTAGGACCCCGGGGCACCCTGAGAGGGGAGGGGTGAATTAGGGTGACAACATTTTATTTTAAACTGAGGATCTTGTTCCCACATTGGTAGGAACTAGTTAAACCTGTATGAAGAATATGATCTATAATGAAACATTCACATGCAAAGAGATGACATAGAAAATTTTACTTGCTTCATCGCTAAGGGATACGTCCAAGGAGCATACACCGACAAGTTTTCGGGTGTACAAAATTCCACTATTCTTCACTAGTTGTGGATTACAATGGTTTGGGGACAGTCACTATGTCCCGGGCTCACTGCCTTTAAATTTTTTTAGGGATAGCTCACTACGTCCCTTGGGTCACTCCAGTTGACTCCCCCTTGCTCACTGTCGTTGGTGAAGTCCCACTCAGTTTAAAGACGTGAAGGTATCTTCATAATTGCTCAATTAATGTATCCTTTGTAATATTTGGATGCTCTGTTGGTGTCCAACTATCACCCGTGAACTGATCTAAAACTATCATGTAGCACCAAGACTACCGGCAAGCCTCAACATCTCCTGGGGCACAACTCCAAGGCGGCACGCAACTTTCAAGGACGACGTACAAGTTATAACTGCTGCACAAGTCCACCTTCAACACTTGGACGATTCAGTCTTCTTTAATGCTAAACTTGCGCGATGAAACTTATTCTCAACTAAAGATGATTTTGAACCCTAATGAAAACCTGTCACGCAACTTCAATTCTGGCATGCAAGTATCACCAAATCACTTGTGCGACTACTGGACGGGTAGCAAACAACTTCCGTGCTGCCCCACCTTGCGTGACCAACCAACACATGCGTGACTTCAACACATGTGTGTTCGGATATCCTAATTTCATCATGTCCAAAGTACGTGTTGAATGAGTAGGGGTGGTCCTCTATTTATAGGCATTCAGATACCCAGCGGGGTGGCGCGTAAGTCTTCCCTCGGCACGCTAGTCTCAGCGCACAACCCTTCTGTCCTCCTGGACAATTGTGCGACCAACTTCCAATATTAGGCACCCCTATTTACTTTTCCATATTTTTATGATCAAAACACAATAGTCAAACGGCGCGCAACTTTCCAATACTCAAATGTACTAGTGCGCAAGTCCTTTCACTACGCGCAAGTCACTTTTGCGACCAAACCAATACTTGCATGAACCTATTTCCTTTTCCATATATTCATTTTCTCATTATGAAAAACATCAAGTGTGCAATTTTTCGGGGCTCCAAGGCCTCGGTGCGCATGTATCTTTGCGAAAAATAAATTTCTTCATATTTCATGTTTTGAGGCCCAAAAATTTCACAAACACTGGGAAACAACGCCATCTTCAATATTGTTGTCTACTTTAACTGTATGATCACTTTGCTAGTACACGTTTTGAACATCCACTGAGGATTGACAACAAACAAAAACCATACTCCAATTCATGCACATAACATCCATGGTTCCAACAAGAAGAAGATTCTGCAAGGAAGAAATCCGGAAAACATAAGGATAACTGGGACTAAATCTCTCCCAAATCCGACGACTGAGGAGTTTCGGATAATTTTAAAAGAAGATTGACTGTCCAGATCTACTAAAGAGATGATCTAACATCTCAGATAGTTGTGGTGATTTAAAAATAACTCGAACGGTTGTGATTAGATCACGATGAATCCTACATCACATAAGAATATGGGGGATTTACCATAGCTGTTTAGGATTGAGGACCACACCAAATCAAACAGCACAGATCACACACGACGAGATCTAATAACCGAGATCTGATCCTGGCTGATTTTTATCATCCCACATTGAAATGGGAAGCCTCTCACTGCTCCTTTATAAGACCAGGGCTCCTGGAAATTGTCTAAAATACACTCTCCCCACTCCTGGTACCACCTCGTACATGGTTCTTCTGCGGGCATGCTCCTGTGCCCACCCACGCTGTTGTGTCACCCCGCACCATGGAAAAATCTATTCCTTTTGCATGAACTTGTGTTCCATTAGAGGTAGCTATGATTCCTCTATGAGAATGAATTAGCACACACCCTGTGTGCGCATCGCCCATGGGATGGCCTGTGCTGAGGCTGAATGGAAGGCTCGATCGCCTAGCGCGTGCTGCCTCCTTCAACCTAACTAGAGGGATGGCCCTTGTGAGGTACATTTTTTTAAAAGAACAACATTCAAAATTAATATATTAATTATATAAAAATAAATTAATTTTTATATAACATGACTTTTATTTTAATTATTGGAAGATAAAAGTACACAAATCAAATAATAGTATAACTTTTAATTAATAAACATATTCATAATCATGTTTCCATAATGCACACCTCTTTCATTATATTATTTAAAACATATGAGTTGTATATTAAATCCATTATATAACATAATACGCTCACCCTTTTCAAAATATATTGAATTTTTTAACTAAAACCATGCATAAATATATTACATTAACTTAAAACACAGGAAAATCACTATTTTCCTAAATAGTTAAAAAATAGAAAAACTAGAATTCCCAACATCTATAATTGTAGCCATTATAGATTCATCGGTAACATAAAGAGTCAACGGTCAAATTGAGGATTTATGGAAACATTTATCAGGATGTTCTGTATTGAAAATGTCTTGGTGAAGAAGGTTCACCTCATTACACTAATGCTTTGTGCGACTATAGTAGCTCTGGCCATACTGATCTTTATTCTGACAGATCCGAAGGAACCTTACTATATTCATGTGGTTTCTGATGTATTGGGTGGTCTCCCTATAATTATAATAGGTCTTTTCATTGATATTTGTGGGTAGTATTGTTTCCCATTGACCTTGATGTAATGTAAACACTTTGGTGTTTAATTAAATGAAAAGCCTTCTTTTTATTTTGTATGTTTTGTTCGAATAATGTGAAAAATAAAAAAGAGTAAAACTATATTAATATTGTTATATGTGAAAAAGTTTTGGGGTATCACATTATCACCCCCTTAAGAGGCATTATGCCATCACAATTCATTTCATATAACCATGCTAAAAGGCACTTTGATGTTCTTCACAACATCCCCCATCTTGGAGTATCCTCATGAGTGGTCAGATGAATATCCAAATTCGTGTTCAATTCTTCCGCTTCCCTGACATAGACACACCTTAGAGAGTAAGGGATAAACTCTTGAATTGCACACTCATTCTTCCAGTGGTAGGCTCGAATGGTAGAATGTTCAAAAATTACTGAATGATCAAACTCTCTAAGAACTCATCAGACAGTCTCTTGTCTGAGAATTTCAATGTCGTAGATGTGGTCATACAAACTGAAGCTTAAGATTTGGGGCATGTTGGTGGTGTTAAGGTTCCCTTCCACATAATATTATTGAAACATTAATCTAGCTGTGATGTTTCGTGATAAAGTGATGCCTAGGAAAAAAACCTTCATGGTATTTTCCCCTTCGCCTATACTCAGCGAGTTGGACTGTGGCTCTACGGTGGTAGATATGGCCATTCCCATGGAAGGATCAGAGAAAGTATGGATTGTTTGATACCTCATAATGATGTTCACATTTTCTTCATAGGTTTGTGAAGGGAATGTATTATTCCACACAGTTTCTGACCATAATTGCCTCTAGTACCTCAACGAGTAGAGGTATGATATGGGTTTTCTCTTCCATCTGAAATTTTTTCATGAAAGTCCAATCACTGAAGAAGAAACACTAAAAATATAGAAGAAATAAGAAAAACAAGTTGTATTATCATAAAATAACTTTTACCCAACACCTAGGACTAATGGTTTCCTCAGTTCCTAGTTACAAGATTCCCCAAAACAATTTCAAAAATCTTGATCTCCTAGAGCCAAATGAAACCCGAGTAGTCTGGTTAAATATCGTGGGTACACTTATGGTGACTCCAGAGTGATACATGAGGGGTGTAAATATGAGATACATAAATATGTACATGAAGTCTGTAAATGAACAAAATGCGTGAATTTCAAGGATTTCAAAGTCCATTATTTGACCATAATGGCCATAAGACATTATTTTGCACATATATGCTGCGCAGAGGTAACCCACTATGGTAAATTCATAGAAAGACATGAGGGATTGGATTCCTTCTACTATAGTGAAGCATCTAAATAGTCCCTTGAAGTAAATGCCTTGTCATGCATATGATGGAAATTGGATTTCCATCATAAATAGGTAGTCAAAACCTGCTCATTAGTGTAGTTGATGTATATGGAGAGATTTTGACACATCGTTGCGGTGTTGGAATGTCCTAAGAATGTGTGCATAGTTTATAATGTTTTGGTGGATGGATATGGAAGTAGTGGTTTCTAGAGCATCAATATGAAGAGACAAAAGGCTATTATTATTTTTCCATCTAAAAATTAATAAAACATCATACTTATCCATTCTTAATAAAACATGCTCAGTTATGGGTTTCCAGAGTTTTCTAAACCGAACCTATAATACCAACTATCAAGACCCTTAACCCAGAAGTCTGGAATCAGTTCCTAAAACACGGTGTGAATTTTTTTCATAAATAAATGCTTATAAATATTAAAAAAATTGTCTCAATATAGAGGATCGATTAGTTTTAGGTTCTAAAAAGTCAGATGTTGTTGAATCATTTCTTCAAAAAACATGATATGGTTAAGCTTCACATTGATGTTGTCACATAAGAGTACTCAAAACATGGGATAATGAACTAAATCCTATAAAACATAAATTGAAACGTAGGGTGACTATAAGAATTCCTAGTAAGGGTTTAAAAATATTTAAAAAAAATTAACTTTTTAAAACAACAACATTTTAAATAGTCTTAAAACGTTTTCTTTAGAGGAAAATACTAATTTTAGAGGCACATCATCAATATTTTAAAAAGTTACTTGCAACCATTTTTATGGAAAACCATTTATACTAGATAACTTTTCTAACGTAAAAATATCTAATACAACATTAATCAGAGTGCATATAGGAAACACGAAATGCATGAAATGTGCATAATTCATCAATTGATCAATCCAACTCAAAAATAATATATGTAAACATAATCATTCATATCATGAATCATCAGCACTAAAAAGTAAGATTCACATAGATTTAACATTAGACACATTTTCCTTGTATAACTTTCCCTTTGCATAATTGGTTATGATTTATGCCTTCATTTCTGTTATCATAGAAGATTCTTAGCTAGAGGATATTCTGTTAGTCGAACAATCCCTTGGTTGATCATTTAAAATTACGTAATGAGGGAATGTATAATACAAGGAATTTTCTAGGCCATGTTCCAAGAATTTATGGGTAAAATCCCATCATAATTGTGATTAACTAACACCCATAGATATAAACAAATCCAGCTTCTTGTTCACACATCATTTCACTTAAATCAAGAGATTCATCACTTTACCTAATACATTGGGGCGATGTATAATTCTGAGCGTACCCTTCACATCATTTAAGTCTATTAAATTTTTCATATGTCATAGTATGGTCTTATATTCATAGGGTACCATACTTACATTCTTATTCCAAAATACCTTTTTACATACTTTTTCATATATAAAATGGATTAAGAAAAAATGTAAAAAAACTAAACTTGTTGGCTTTAGATTTAACAGTGAAGTGCAGGAACAAAATCAACACACTCTTGCATATGTAGTAGGAACTAGTACACATAAAATAGTTGGTTGTCAAAAGAAATAACAATCTTTGCATTAATTTCTTAAGAATGTGACTATTTCCAAAACATGTTTTCATGTTTTAAATTGATGATACTCATTTAATCCAAGCAATATTGATTGTTATATAAATAATTTAAAACGTAAATTTAAGTAATCAGAGGCATTTCATGTGACAAATTGGAAATCAACTCATATATGTAAAATCATGATCTCAGTGGAGTTTCGTTTTTTGTAAAAGGAGAAATAATCACATGAACATATTGATGCATGCATTCTTTTGGTTAAACATAAAAAAAATTTACAACATAGATATCATTTATTTTCACTTTGGGAAAACAGAATTGAAGTACCTATATGTATACTCATATGGGTATGAAACCAATATAAACCGTTAAGAAAACATTTATACATGAGGATTTCCCTATCTGAAACAAGATTTAGTAAATTCTTGAAACATAATTTAATCACCAGGGATATGTTTTGTGAAAACCCGATTTCAGATTTTTTACAAAAACATTCATATATATGTATAAATATATATTAATACATAACCATTTCAAACATTGGTTTTTCATATTAAAATAAGAATAAATAAACTTGTTTCATGCGTTATATGTTTTTAGTATATCATTTTACATAAAACATCATTAAAGAATAAGAAAGAGCCAAACTGGTTTCATTTTTGTAAATATGATATTATATATATTGTTCTAATAGTTCAAAACAAGATTAACACCAAGAAAGTGCTTCATACAATAAAAAATAATTGGATCATTGTCAATTAAATTTATAGAACTCAAACGAGGTAGGATTGGAGTTATTTTGAATTTTATGTACCTATATACATATATGTATAACCACAGAACAAAATAATAAAAAGTTTTTTCATGTATAAAAAGAAACATATAATTCCTTGTATGGGTTATATACTTCAAAACACATTTAGAAAACCTTATGTGAGATAAGATTAAGAAGAAGTATAAACATATATATATATATATATATATAGATTCATTTATATATAGAGGTATAAATGTTTTACAATAATAAAACTTACCAAATTGATCCCTTACTTGGTTCATAGGAGGAGAGGCTCGTGAAGGCTCAAAGGAGGCACTGGAGAACTCGCTAGAGGCTTTAATGAAGATGAACACCAATAGGGTTCAAATGAAAAATGTGATATAATATATAAATTATATAAATTATATGTTTATAACATCTTGAGAGGAATACCGAGAACTAACCAGTTAAAAAAATAGACTAAGGGTATGTCTTTGTGGAAAAAGAGAGCATGGAAGGGACCACCGATATCACGGGTGGAGAAAAAATGGTGAAAGTGGGTGTGGATTAAGCCCATGCTGCGGCGCTTGTGGAGGAAGAAGAAGATTCCATGAGGAGTAAAATCTGGAAAAAACAGATGGATGGGATTAAATCTTGCCCAGATCCGACGACTGGGGTGAGTCCACAAATTTTAATAGAAGGTTAACGGTCCAGATCTACTGAAGAGATGATCGTACGACTCAGATAGACTCGGTGATTTAAAAATAACTCAAATGGTTGAGATTAGATCACAAAGGATTAGATGGTTTCAAAAAACATGGTGGATTTTCCACCACTATTGAGGATTGTAAACCGAACAGAATCGGATGACCCCGATTGCACGCGGAGAGATCTGACAGCTCAGAACAAATCCCAGCTGATTTTCATCATCCCACATCGAATCAAGAAGCCTCATGTCGGACCTTTATAATCTCGGGGCTCCTCGCATTCGTCGAGAATACTCCCTCCCCCCTCCAGTTACGGCCTCATACTAGGTTCTTCTATGGGCGCGCTCCTTCGCTCACCCACGCTGTCTTGCCACCCCATATAGTGGAACACTTTTGTCCTTGTGCATGCACATGTTCACCCTCATGGGTAGTTATTCTACCTTTTTGCATGCACCATACATGTGTGCTTCCCATTGGACTGTCTCTGCTGAGGCTGAAGGCTAGGCCCGACCGCCTAGCTTGAGTTCCCTCCTTCAGCCTGGTTAGAGGGATATCCCTTGTTAGGTACATTTTTTTATAAAACCCAACATTTAAAAATAATACATTCATTATATAAAGAATATCAAAAATTTTATAAAACATGATTTTTATTTTATACTTTGAAAGATCAATGTACAAAAAAATTATAGTATAACTTTAAATTAATAAATGTATTTGTAATAATGTTATCATAACCCACACTTCTTTTGGTATTTTCTTTAAAACAAAAGAGTTTTATTTTCAAATCCATTTTAAACCATAATATACTTATCCTGTTCAAAATCCAAATATGAGTTTAACTAAAACCATGTTTAAAATATATTAAAATAACTTAAAACCCCAAAAAATCTCAATTTTCCTAAATACATAAAAAATAGAAAAACATGAATTCCCATATTCTATAATTATAGAGGTTAGAGATTCATCGTTCAATTAAAGAGGAAGTGGTCAAATTTAGGCTTTATATAAAAATGTATAGGGGTGTTCCATATTCCAAACGACTTGGAGAAGATGGTGCATATCATTCCACTGACTCTTAGTGCGGCTGTAGTAGCTCTAGCTAGAATGATGTTTATTGTGACAGATCCGAAGGACCCTTACTATATTCATGGGTTTTTTGTTGTATTGGGTGGTCTCCCTATAATTTTAAAAGGTATTTTAATAGGTATTTTTAGGTATTATGGTTTCCCTTTGATCATGATATAATGTAAACACTTCGGTTTTTAATTAACTAAAATGCCTTTTGCTTATTTTGTATGTTTTTTGGATAATAAGATAATTAAACTGAATAAAACCATAATATTATTATTATATGTGAAAAATGTTTGGGCTTCACAACATGCTTGGAAATATGTGTTGGGATCTTCGTAGATGGGAGATGACTCGATATTAATGTAGGTTGTAAATTTTTCTCTAAGCTATGGAATTATGTATGATTTATAGACATGTGATATGTGGTGATACACCTTTATAATCTCCCCTTTATTCATAAATGTTTTATGAGAATAATGTAATGACCGATTAGTTTGTAATAATTTTTTGTTATCTAATTAAAGGAACCATTCATATTTTAAATGTACAAACTATCAATGGACAAGATAGAACCATGTAAACTTTGCTTGATATTAGACATTTATAGTCTTGTTTCGGTCACATATGTAGTCATGTGTATCCCATGAGGAACTTTTTTGATATTTTTCAGAGTTTTTTTCATGCATATCCCTTAATTCCCATATTTTATGTTTATCAAATGTCCATGTGTTTGTGTTGATCTTGATACCTATGTTTGACATGGTATCTTGATATGGATTGTTGTTTCATTCAACATCTGTTAGTAGTTTTTCATCTTCTAAACACAATGGAATTACCTGATGTGGTATTTTATTCAATTCTATGTTTTTATATACATGTGGTTTCATGTTGACAAGATGGGATATTTGTTTCAATGTCCTGGATGATAGGTGGCCCTAATGGATATACCCGACTTTTTAGAGTGGTATTTCAAGTTACATGGCTCTTTAGACATGGATATAAATTGGATGATTAGTTCCATAACTATATTTTACATATGGGAACTGCATAACTCCTTTAGAAGAGTTTCCATATATACTCTTCTAAAATATAGACGAAGAACGTTCAAGCATACGATAGAGAGTCCATAGTCTGGGTGTTACAAGAATACATACCAACATAGGTGATAAGGTAGTCAAGTGAGACATAGTACTCTTTCCAATAAAATATTTCATGAAATAAAACACTAGAATGAGTTTTAATATCCTTGTAGCTAGATCAGGGGTAGTGATAAGATATAAAAACCTTGATGACTCGCCATTGGTATATTCAAGTATACAATAAACTTGTGGATTGATCTGTGAAAGAGATATGGATGAACAACTTGTGGATTGACCATTACTCATTTTATTTTCCAATTAAAATATAAAAATTATGCGGACTTGATTTCAACCTATGAAACAACATATTCTATGCCTAATCTTATTTTATAGTGATTTGGTAGATATATCTGAGGTTTTATTTATATTGGTCAGATAATGAAAACTTGGTGTATGGTTGATTGTTGGATACTTTTTAATTGGTTATTATCTAATCTGATATAATTTTTTATATAAGTTCCTATCGACATTATGTTAGATTTATCAAATTAAGGTAAAATTTATTTTTCTGGAAATATTCTGGATCATTTTTGTGGTGTCCTACTAAGTTGAAATCTCACATTGATTAGGTGGACATGGTAAATGTGTTCTTAAGAACCCACATATATTTTAGGTAGAAGATTCTTTGAGGCTTAGGTTTGGTCCTTGAAAGGGATAACACTCTTTGAGTATAGAGATTAGTAGTGGGATAGTCCTGGATGTCTGTTTAGAGGCACAATTTAGTTTTTATTCCTCCCAATATCATACATGTCACTAGAATAGGGGGAGATCAGTATATTTTTATTCAAGTTTGAGTTTGGTGTTTATTCAATCATTTTTTACAGATAATATTATTATAGGATTCCATGTGGTGTTGTTATTTATTTTTACTTGACATTTTTTTAATAATTTACACATTGATTTGGGATATTATATACATATGATTTAATTTTATACCCTCACTACTAGTCACTATCCTCTTCATAATAGGAGGTTCATCTATGTTTATATGGAACTATGACTCAGACCAAATGATTTAGATCATTGTGTCACACAGCTGATGGTATATTTGATGAAGATCCATATTAGAAAACCACTTAGATACTTATATCAAATAAAATAGTTTTTCAATCCTTGTTAATGGTTATTTTTTCATTATTATTACCTAATTCAACTTCTTATAATCCACATTATGTCATATAATACCACAGAACTTCATAGAATTTTTTTTGGATTACACCCAGAACATATTCTCAAATTGATAACGACATAAACTACAAATAATCTAATATAATTTTCTAATCTCTCAACTCAATTGTTGCAATATGATATAGAGTAATTGATATCGGTTGTGGCCCTAGTATGATCCCAATCTCAAACAAAATAACATTGTGTTGTTGCATACCCAAGACGTCATATGCGAAGACATCATGATAACAATTCACCACCTGAGGGAAGATAGAGGGGTTGGCTACAAATTTATTTGTGAGAGATAATCCTGCTACATGAACTATGATAGATATAGTTTTTTCTCAAATTATACTCATATATTAAACTCATATTTTAGTCCACTGATCACCATGAATGTCTCTACACTATATTGGTTGAAAGACACACATCTCTTGTTATATTCGACATTATCTCAATAACTAGACAACCAATTAATAGTGAATATCATATTAAAACTACCAATATTTAAGTTCATGAAGTCCAAAGGAATAACATAACAAGAATAATGTACAAGAATATTGGTTAATTAATGGAGATAGTAAACATTCTTCATAATGTAATTTCATGTTGGTGAAAACTAAAAGAAGGCATAACCAATAAATTTTTAAAAACAACATAATTGGTAGTAATAAAACAATGGGTATCTCGTATATTAATCAAAGGAGTAGATAACATATGGGAAATGAAACTAGTACCCCCCAATTGTTGAATTACTCTCTCCAATGATGGCTTGACCCTCATAGACTACATATACCCTACCTACCTCTAGATCCCGAATATACCTCGATGGTTCATAATTTATTTTGACTTTCTGAGGTATGGGGTTTATGTGTCTACTAAATAGGAAACCTGTATATTACATGAATTGACCACCTTGATTTTGGAAATGAATCCTTAAATGAAAATGAAAATATATAACCCATATTCCCACATTTACACATTTCCTTTGGTGGATCTACACATGATGTACTAACATATAATCTTCATCTGTAGTCACATCAACTAGTAGATCCTCCTATCATAGAAATATTTACAAAATCCTCACTCTAATATAACTATAAACATAAAATCTCGGCCTCTTTAGTCATCCTCATACTACTGTAGGAAATGATACTTGATGGAACAGTACAATTTCTATTTGTAATGGTTTATTTAACATGAAGAGAAACTATATGAATTTTCTCCTCCATCCCTCAATAACTGTACGGGACTTATAAACAACATTTACAACTTTCAACATGTCAAAGAACCTATCCTAACATCTATTATCTAAGGAAATTCATATTTTAGTCATCCTTTAATTCAATGTGTCATTCCAAGAAAAAAGAGGATCAAAACCGAAACACTCAGTAAAATGATCTAAGCAAGAAAAATTTAAATCCTCCCCCTTTAAATGGTCTATACAGATTTAACATTTCAGGAATGAACTCCTCAAATAATAGATCATTGAATTCCTCACACATATGAACATCACATTTTCTTGGCTGACCCAAAATGTATGGCCATCCCATGGTATGTTCTGAATGATCAAATGAATCAAAATTTGCCATTATTTCCTTAAAAATACCTACTATGTCAATAATTACCATGATACATCCAAACTTCTATTCATCATATTTTAAACCTCTATGTCCCAAACATTATAAAATATTTTATAGCTATTAATATGAGTCATAGTGAATCATACTTCTCTATACCCCGTATTCCTTGGGAAGGCACAATATTGAAGTATCTTGGATGGAGAGAATTTACTATCTAAACTCCCAGAGAGGGTGAAAGGGTATGTTTGGTCTGTAATCTAATGTATCATATGGTGGAAAATGCATGACCTCTCTAGTAAGATCATACTTTCATATTTATTTTTTATTTTTTGAAATGAAAAATCAATTATTATGAAACATATAAAAACATGATTGTGAGTATAAATTCTTTAGTTATAAGATGAATACATTGTATTTATATCTATTATTCTATAAAAGGAAATACCCACACCATAGGTACAACCATCATAGTACTATAAACGACTCAAAATTATATATATATACATTTCGAGTCGTCAAAATTGTTTATATAAATTTGATAAATGTGAATTAGATCAACTAAATAATACAATCAATGATATATCTGAAAAGTATATTACACACTTATGTCACCCAATAGATCATAAAGTTCAAGTAATTTAATTAATTTACTATTATGAATAAAAACATACATATATACCCAACATGTACTCATTCCTTAAAATTTTTGGTACATGAATGCATGAAAATATGATAAAATGTAACAATAATCACATCATAATTATCGAATAAGAATGATATACATGAACATTCAAGGAACCTGGAAACTATCCTACCAGATTTTGATACAACCTCTCACTTATATACCATTTATCCAATTGACAAAAACTAAATTCTACGTGCTTTGATATAATTTTTTAACACCCAAAAGTGAATCATTGGGTCAGACCCAAAGTGAAAAATAACCTCATGCATTCCTCCACATATGCTAGAGACATACAACTAGAAGTGATTGTCCACAGGTAGAATATGAAAATTATACATTTATTAATTATATCTGCATATCTGAATATAGAAATAGTAATATATTTCAATTCATTACCAAATAAACATAATTATATAATAAATATTCCATAATGGGTATCATGTTAGGTCACCGAATAATAACAACATGGACCCATTACGTGGAAAGTTAATAGGGATAATTCTACAACTAGAAATAAATATAAAAAACTTGTCATGGTAGTTGTCAGGATTATATCCTAGTACTACATCCATCTCCTACCTCGAGTCACCTAAAAACATTCCACCTGGCCCCTTCCCTTATATGGATCCATGATCAAGGTTTTTACACAGACACCGAGGTGAATGTATAATGTGTGAGAATAAAATTTGCAGGACACCATAAACATGGACATAATATTATTGAAAATGTATATATAGGTGTCTTTCATAGAATAAAGGTAAAATTTCATATAGTAATATAAAAAAAATCATATATTGATTAATCATTCACTAGATAAGCTTCAATAAATCTTATTCAGACATTCATTGAAAATATTCATGAAGAATATTTTATGAATATATATAAATGATTAAATGATTATCAATATGTTTATTCCTCCATTATAGACAATATAGGTTTTGAGTTATAGGAAAAAACACATGCCAGCCACTAATTGTTAAAGAATGACTTCTGAAAATCCTATTATTATACGCACACAAGGTATGATAAAACAATGAAACTCTACATTCCAAATAAATATTCCCATTCCCAACATAATTAAATCCTAAGAACCATTTTCCTATGGTTTGTGGTATTATCGTCACTTGGGATAATCACAATACATGATTTTCTTGTACCATCATATATACAGATCCAAAACCAATGACGCATCCTTCCAAGATCACACTCTCTAGTGTGACTAAGTACATTAGTGAAACATTCAATCCTTGTAACTGTAACTATGGTTCCACCAACTATACAATAATCCAAAGGTAAGGGTTGACCTATAATGAAAAAATAATCAATAAATGTATCCCACTGTCTAAAAAATAATACAAAATTAATGAAAAAAATTCAATGTCTATTAACATTATATCAAATATTCTATGTATTTAAATTGAAAACTTATATGGTGAAAAATATAATAGAACACACAATCCATCACAAAAAAGGTCTCAATGGAATCCTAGACATTTCAACCTACTATATTAGTAAAGGTTCTATACATTGGAATATATAAGCATTCCAATATAGCCAATATATCTATTCAAATCATCCAAGATGTTATAGACTACCTATATTTACATATTCATTCCAATTTCCATGATCCCTTACATTTTTAATCATGTATCACACCCACAAACTAGTGTGAACCAGAACATGACCCAATTCACTGTCAAGAGTCGCTAGAAATATTACCCAAGGAAGAGATAAATCCAATGGATGGATTCCACATAAACATATTAAAATGGACTTATTGACTACAAAATATATTTTATCGATCAATATGAGGTAAGTATTTCTCATAATCCAACATTAATATATCAATCAATATTGAATCCACTATTAGATATGGGAGTAGATTCATATATTTAGAAATATTGAATGGTAAATGGGACAAATTAGAGAGAAATACGGATAATTTTGAATAAAATAGAAACATTCTATCTTAATGGATGCATCAAGATCGTTATAGACTATAAGATCCTAATAGGGGAGGATGATGTATCCAATAGAACAAATAGATATCTCTTTGGGATTTTACAATGACATTATCGTCAAATTGAGATGATAGTAATTATAATAATCAAATTAGTTAGAAACAGAAAAATTACCTTATTTATTTCTAATTCTAGGAACTACCTATATGAAAATAGCTTCTCAAATTATGGCTGATAGTATCTGCATAATTACATGTCACACTTCAAGCCCCACTGGCTAACTATTGGACACCACTGGATATCTGGTGGCCTTATTTCAAAAACCATACATCCCACTATGACATCAGCCCCTAGAACACTATTTCTTGGAGCTCATTACCCAATATGAAAAAAATATAAGAGAGAAATAATATAAAACATTCATGGAAAATTAAAAAAACCAAAAACTCAAATTTTAGTGACATCTCTATGCAATGATAATATAAGAACATTTAATATACTTCATATTAAACTTATAATCTATCTAAAATTTTTTCATATCCATTTATGTCACCATATATTCTCCCTCTAAATAAGATCACCATAAATTATATGTAAAATTTAAATAAAGACAATAAATATTGGATTATGGTGGTATATCTATTTTATCATGAATAGAGAGAAATGGATGGTAAATATTTCTCAACTAGGAAACACCTTTAATTTTTTCTCCAATAATATACAAACTCCTCATATATAAACCATATTTGGTTTTCCAAACCCGAACATCCTTGGGATGTAAGATATTTTATTTAATTCAACCTTTTATAATGTGGAATAATCTATTTCACATCATCTAGAATGGAGTAAGATTGGTCCCATTAGTATTTCATATTATTTTATATTTTATTCTATTATAAAAATATGATATAATATAAAAAATATTCATGTTTTAGTTTATTATTGCGTCCAAATATATACATCACAAAACTGTTGATTCATAAGAAATATTTTGTTGATTTTTTACTTTATTTAACAACATATCTTAACAGGGTAAAAATATAATTAAATTAATAAGATTTTGTAAATACTATTTTTATCTTCAAAAAATAATTTTTACAACCTTTAGGTCACCACTTTTAGAAAAAAAACATGTACAATTTAATCTTCTTCTTCATCTATGTCTTCCACCAAACCAATCAGTTTTTTCTTTCACTGCATGTTATTTTACTATACTTGAATGCATCCTATAAAAATAAGGATTATGGATTACATGAATTTATCCCTAATGTGTTATTTTCTCTAAAAATTGTGAAGTTTCTTCATTTCTTGTTTATCTTTCATTTCATTAATCCTTGTTCTATTTATTAAACATTATTTTTTTGCACCTTAAGTTGAAGACAACATCTACCATACATTGAATTCACACAATATTTTATTTGATTCATTATTTTATAAAGAATTATTCATTTATGGTATATTTAAACCATAACTCGTCATCACAGGGATTACATGTTTGAACATTCTACAAATTTTGTCAATATATTAAAATTTGTTTGATGTTTTTACTTTTAAATTATTCTATGAAGTTTTTGTAATCATTTTAGGATTTCACATGATTTCATATTTCCCCCCCTAAATGTATATATTAATTATATTTTAATGATTGAAATATTATTATTATAATCCGTATAAATATTACAAAAATTTTCAATGTAATATAATTATCTAAACAAATTTGATTTATTCAATTTTAATATAATTTAGCCAGTATGGTACCTTGATGTTCTATACAAAAACATCTTCATTTTGAGCTACTCAGGAGGAACAAGAATTTCCTCTACAACTCACAACAATCATTGATGGCGTAGTGTGTTCATAAATATATCATTCACCCAATATGTATATAATTTATTTAAAAGCTACAACAGTCATGAAAAATTAAAAGTTAACAGAAAAATAACATGAGTAAGGGTAAAATGTTTCTATGTGCGTGTAATGAATTTATCCTATAATAATTAATATCTAAACAATCATATTTTATTCGTCTTTTATGAAGTAAAAATATTATAAAAAATCTTCATGGTAGTAAGTATCTTTTTATATAACATTTAAGAATCAGATTTTGTCACTTCAAGATTTATCATTTTTACCTCCATCTCTATAAACATTAAGTTAAGGGTATTTTTATAAAACGTAACTAATACAATTCTTCCTTATAAATATACCATCATAGACTCAATTTTTTCATGATGAAGCATTATCATTTATGATAAGTGAATCGATAATTGATGAAATAAGATTTGATACTCTAGACATTGATATTTTGAATGTAATGTTAAAAAGAATAATTTTTTATAAATCACATATTTATTTATATTAATGTTTTAATAGGAATGGGAAAATAAATTTTTGGATTTTTTTTTGGAATAAAACATGAAATAATATTTCTGAGTTGGTATGAAATGATAAATTTTTTATCAGTAATTTTTATGTCAAGATTAATATCCATTATTTTTTGCATTGAAAATTTGTCATGATGACATAAAGTAGATTTATTTTAGGTCAATTTATATAAAAAATTTATTCCACCATTCAATGTAGTGAATTGTGCATGTATTTCAATAAAAATAATGGATAATTAGAGAATATTATGTTACATTCATGATGGAAGTAAAAAGATTTTTTTGACTATACCCTACCCTTAAACCAATAAATTTATTTTCATTATGGAATAAAAGTGAATGATATTGAAATAACATTGAAACAAATATAGAAAAATGAAATTTAAAAAAGAAAATTGGGGGATTGAGGTGAAATTACATTTTGAGGAAGAGTTTTATTTTTTTAATAAGTGTAATGTAAATATATGATGAATTTACATGGTAGATCTTTAGTAGTATGTGAATACAGGGGCCCAAACTTAAACATTAGATAATATAGCTATTAAAATAGATTTCACTTCTATACATTTCCAAATATATTTTAGGGTTAGTGTTTTAGAATAAATGGACATAACTCCTACATATCAACGCCCATGTATACAAAGTAGGTACCATTAAAATAGTATCTATTTCTTCCAAAAAATAAAATTGATAACACATAATAACAAATTTATTTCTTAGAACAATGTTCATAACATTTGACATGACATCCTTATTTCTCTTAAACAACCTTATCAGCTGTGTAAAACATTTCAAAACATTGTATGCGCATAAAAATTTCAGTAGGGGGTATAAAAAAGGAATGAAACCACTAGCCCTTGAATACTTATAAACATATGAAATCATTTTAAAAAATACATCTCACCCACATAATTTTTTTTGAAACATGATATTTCCATAAAACATTATAAAAAATATTTAAAACAATAATTGTATGTTGGGGAATTAATTAATTATTTTTTAACCCTCATAGATACCTTATGATTTTTTACCCTCATGGCTATCTTAAAATATAACCCTCAGGGATAACTTATGGTTTAACCATTGTAGATACTCTTTGAGTAACCATATAGACATTCTCCAAGTTACACATACTCAATGAGTTTGAGGGAGATATAGGTATGAACCTTCATTATAAAAAATTCCCAATTACCTGAAAGTAATAATTAGACATGAATAATTTCCTAAAATAATTTATTTTGAATTTCATAAAATTACAATTTTTAATGAGGATTTTTAATGGAAATTTCATTACAAAAATTAGAAAATTTAAGTGAGAATTAAAATAATATAAATATTATGTGTATACACTATAAATAAATCAAAATAAAACATAAATAAACGAAATTAATTAAAAAAATAATCTTAGTATCACTTAATTCACGAATTAGAAGGATAAACCAAAGAATGGAAAGTATGTTATCAATTCCCTTAAATCAGGTTCTACACATATATAACTTGATTAAACCCCCAATATAATGGTTAAAATGGTGATTTTAATATTTTAAACAAGCTTAATCATGTTAATAACACCTTATATGATCATTTTATAACATTATTAAACCCATTTATTGATAATATTTTATTATTTCCCTTATTTTGGGTGCATGCATTAGATGATTTCCATGGACGGTTCGTAAATGATTTTCTTGACGAAAGGAAGAGAATATTTAGAATTAAAATGAGATGTTAATATTATATTTCTAGAATATAAAATGATAATTTTTTTTATTTTTTATCATATATCATGATGAATCAATATGTAAAACATTAATGATGTTTAGATCATTTGGGTGGTTCATTGATAACCACGAACTTGTTTCATCATATAACATTAATATTATAAATAATTTAATTATAGAACATATGAGAGGATATGTCATACACTTTCAAATCTTTTTAAACCATTTCAATAGTTTTACAACAATATTTTATGGATGTAATTGAAATTGAAGACAAATCATCCATGATGTTGATAAATTAGTACATCATAGATGATGTTTTTATTTTTAGAATAAGAGGAAGAGAAGAAGAAAAATGATTATTATTCTTCCATAAAATTGATAAATATCCATAAAATATATAATAATAGATATCTCATTAATCTTTGATAAGGGTAGATGAAGAGATTATATAAAAAGAAAATAAATGAAAAAATACTAGAAATTGAAAGATGATTTTAACCACTTGATCACTTCACCCTGAGACCCTCCTGAAAGTATTTGTTATTGGACTTCTGGTGAGGCGAGGAGGTATTGGACATGGTTAAGGCCCTTATGAAAAAAACTGGTCAGAATTTAGAAAATTCCCAAATCCTGAGAGGTGATATAGGAAGGCGGGGGGTGGAGGTGGTATTTATAGTGGAAGAGGGGACCAGTTTTCCATTATTTTAATCATTGAATTAATATTTTTTATCAATACTATGAATAGTCTTGATTAATGTGATCGAAAATAGTAATGGGAGAATGTCAGTTCAAATCAAGGGTTCTTACATCATCTATGATGCAAGGAATACTAAATTTAACATATTATGTATTTATACAGTAAATTATTGTATTTCACTATTCATTAGAAAATCATGTATTTCAGAAAAATACCATGAATTATCCCCAACCATTTATCGACGTGTAGAATTAAAAATGAACTCCATCATTAATATTATTTTTCTAATATGATAATAATAATTTTTAAATAAAAGGATAATTTCATAAAAAATAACAGTTTAAAAAATATAACTACTTTTATAACAACTTTAATAATTAATCATGGTCTCATCAATTTTTAATAATTCCGTCATTAGTGAGGTTACTATTCATTTAGTCATATTAATATTCATAAGGTTAATATTATAATTCATAAGGGTAGGTTACTATTTATAAAAAATTTTATTTTCCATATCTGACACCAAAAAAATACCCATCACAAATGTTTATTTCTCTTGTTCAAAATTAAAATCATAGAAGATGAAAAATAATCTTTAACCTCTAGTTTACAACTATCAACTTTAAATTCAGATTCATTATATAGAGACTTGGTGTTTTATGCATTTCAATTTAATTTTAAAACACTGTGTTGTTACATTCTCCTCACATTCTAGAAATTGTGTCCTCATAATATTATTTAATTATTAAAGTGAGGGTACCTTTCCCTGAAATAATATTTTGATTCCCATGTTTCTTATTCAACCATGTGGTTTCAATACAAGACCATTACATGGTGGATTTATTTATTCCTCAGTACTTGTTCTCTTTGATAAAGAATCTGAATAGGTTTTTCATCATAAGAAAGGTTATCTTCTAGCTGAACTACATCTATGCTCAGAACATGATATTAATCTGGGACATACTTTCTCAAAATCTAAATAAGATAACCATTTGTTACTTGATATATACTCGGAGACAAAGCTACTTGATAGAAAACTCGTCCATATTTCTCTATGATTTCATTAGGTCTGATGAACTGTGGACTCATCTTTCATTTCATAACAAAATGCATAAATCTTTTCCAATGTGAGAATCTAAGAAAAACTAGATCATCTACATCAAAAGAAATGTCTATCATGCAGTTACCTACATATCTTTTCTTCTTACTCTGAGTTGTTCTCAAATGTTTCTGGATCATCTACATTTTCTTAGACACTTCCTCTAAAAATTTGGGGCCCATCAACTTCATTTCCTAGACATCATCCAAAAAATCAGGAGTTCAACACCACTTCCTATATAATTCATTATATGGTTCTATATTAATATTGGAAATATTACATTTATTATAGGAAAATTAACATAAAGAAATATATTGATCCTACCGTCCATGGTAATCCATTGAACAAATTCAAACCATATCCTCCAAAGATGGAATCATCTGATCTGACTGCCCATCTGATTCACGATGAAATTCTATACTAAAATTGAATTCTGTTCCCAATGACTTCTAAAGGTCTTTCCAAAAGTAAGTTGTGAATCTGGGATCACAACCAAATAGAAAGGAATGATGAACTCTAGGTAACATGTCAATAAACTTAAGGTACTGTCGAGAAAGTAGATCCAAAGACATAATATCTCAAATATGATGTAAATGAGCAGATTCAGCAACTTGATCAATAATAACCCGGATTTCATTGTTTTTTTCGAGAAGTATTGGTCAATCCCGCAATAAAGTCCATTAATATATTTTCTCATTTCCAATATGGTAGTAGTAAAGGATGAAGCATACCCATTAGAAAATACCTCTCTATATTAACCTGTTGACATGTCAAAAATTTCACGACTACATCTGCAATATCCCTTTTCATTCCATCCATCTAGTAATACTCGTGAGGGTATCTGTACATATTTTTTCTTCTAGGATGAACTGATAATAGAAAACTATGATCTTCCTATAACAATTCATTTTCAGATGAGAATCACAAGACACATATAATTTCTTTCCAATCCATAGATCAAAATATTTATCAATGTTAAATTTTATTAAAATACTTATTTAAACCGATTATTATTTTTCAGAAAGTCCCCTTATTCCTGCAAAAAATGTATAATTTTTATTTCAATGATGACTGCACTTAATCCTGAAAAAAATAGAGGAATTTCCAGAACCAACAACTTCCAATCTAGAATTAATTAAATTTTTAATCAAAGGGTCTTCTTCTAGTCGTATCATAGTTAATGATCCATGATGTTTTCAAATATAGTCATCTGCCACTTTTTCTAGGATTGTAATTGGTCATGCAATAATAATCATTAGTAAATTCAAGCCAACTTCTATGCCTCAGGTTGAATTCCTTTTTATTGAATATATACATCAATCTTTTGTAGTATTTATATATTTCACAATTATATTCCTATAAATAATGACTCTATATTTTTAAATAGAAAACTAAAACTGTTAATCCCAAATCATGCATAAAATAATATAACTTGTGGGGTTTTAGTTTCCTTTAATGATAAGAAATTGCATGTTCCTTTGACATCAAAAGACAACCAAGTACCATAAATTAAGTATCATTACAGATGAAAAAAATCACAAATTCTAGAAGAATGGGTCAAAATTGTTTCATTCACCAATTGTGTAATAAATTTTGGAAAATAGTCATCACAATTTTTTTGTGATTAATATAAATACATTTTAGTTAACATATTAAATTTACTAGATGACCATTAATTGTTTTAAAAAATCCACTAGTAATATCCTACCAAAACAAGAAAACTTTGAATATCAATTATTTTGGGGGTACTTGGCCATTCATAAACAACTTTTGTTTTTGTAGGATCAACAATTATTTTATCTTTATGAACAATGTGACCAAGGAAAGAAATTTTTTTCAATGAAAAATCGCACATGTGGATTTTTCCATAAAGTTTATATTCTTTTATGCTTTAAAAAATATCACTTATATGGTTTTTATGAGTTATTTTTTCTTATCGAAAATACCAAAATATCATTAAAAAACAACCACAATATTTTCTAAGAACTCAAGAAAAATTATGTTCATAATATTCATGAATAAAACAGGTGAATTAGATATCTCAAATGTAATAACAGAAAATTTATAATGACTATATCTAGTTTAAAAAGATATTTTTAGAATGTCACCCACCATCACTGTCAATTGATGGTACCCGAATCTGAAGTCAATAATGGAGAAATACTGAGATGCCAAGAGTTTATCAAACAATTCATCGATTTGAGTAAATTGATTCTTATTCTTAATATAAATGATCATAAAATATCTATAAATAGCGAAATGTGTCACGAATAATTTTTTATTTCTAAGGATTAAAATAGAAGCTCCCCATGGTAAAGTTATAGGATGAATGAAACCATTATATATCAGCTCATCCAACTATGATTTTATTCAACAATTTTTATTTGTGCTATTCAGAATGGTGGACGTCGAAATTGGAATTGCTTTAGAAATTAGGTAAATTATGAATTCCATATCCTAATCAGGAATAATATCGGGTCACTCATTCGAAAAATAATCAATGTTTTAATTTACCATTGGTCCATCATTAATATGAATAGTTCCCTTGTTTTTAGTAATATGAGTACGATAACATTAATTTCCATCTTTCAATAGTTTCTCAGCATCTTGATGTGTTATAATTTGTATTGGTTCGTTATTTTGTACAAAATTAATCCCATTCTGAAATAAAACTTCTTTAGTTATACTATTAATCAAATTATGATTATTAGAAACTCAATCCTTACCCAGAATGACATCATACACACTAGTGCAAAAACACTTTTTAGCGTCGGTTTTTTTTAATTTTTAACGTCGGTTATAAACCGACGTCTTTATAGGCGACGTTAAAAATACAGTTTTCGCGTCGGTTCATAGAAACCGACGCGAAAAATAATTCGCTTATGAGCTTCGGCGTCGGTTTTTTATAAAACCGACACCGAAGCTACATTTAGAAATTATTTTCCGCGTCGGTTCATTAAAAAACCGACGCGGAAAATAGAGTCGACTAGGTTTTCAGCGTCGGTTTTATATAAAACCGACGCCGAAATATCGGTTTTCCGCGTCGGTTTTTAAAAAAACCGACGCTGTAAATAAATTTTTTTTAAAATAAAATACATATATTTTCTCCTCCAAAAAAATCGGAACCCTGAAAAAAAAACGAAGTATACAAAAACAATTAAACAGCTTTAACAGAAGTACTTGAGAAAACTCAAAGTAAAGCAGAATTAAAATACACGTACCTACATGGTGCATTTTCTTAATCTAACCATACTCAGTATCAATCATTGTAAGTTTCCTCCCATAGATAGCACCAATCCTGTCAAAACAGTAATGAAACTAAGGAGATGTGCGTGAAAAAATAAATCCAAGATATTAGTGCAATGAATAAACATTAAATGAAAATGTGTAATTTATTTGAATCATTCATTTTTTCACAAAGTAAATTACCAAAATGAAATGTTACGACTCCTGATCAAAATTCCAGGTACACTCAGCCGATGCAACCTCTTCCTCACCTCCCCCACTGAAGATGTTGGGGGTGTCTTTTCACCATAGGATCCCCACCACCCCCAACCTCAGGTTTTTATATTTGCTCTGTATAGACGTGCATTACCCATTCACTATTGTTATTTGTTTAAGTTATGGAATAACAGAGAAATAAGTTTGAGTGCAAAAAATAGGTTAGAAAATTGAAATCAAATGCAGATTGAAGAGACATAAAGAAACATACCTTAAAAATTGACGCCTTCTATTTTATCTTTGTGCAAACCCACAAAGCGCTGTTTCAGGTATTATGTGATATGCTTCTCGGCAATCATTTTCTGATATTTATTTGCATAAAAAATAAAAAGGCCTAGAAGATATTGATGTGCATGCAAGGGAGACAATTTTTAGTGTTTGTGAATGCTATTTCGCTATACGAATCTCTATGTTCATGATCCAAGTACCACCCTCCAGATCTGTCACTATACAGACAAATGATTTTAAGAAATAACAATGAAAAGAAATATAATAACTAATTCTGAATTAAAATACACGTACCTGAAATATACGACATGCTTATTGTTGGTTATTGTTGAAGGATTCATTTGATTATTAGTAGATTCAATAAAACAGTTTTTGCAGAGGCACTTGAGAAAACTCAGTAAAGCAGAATTAAAATACACGTACCTGAAATATATGACATGCTCATTGTTTGTTATTGTTGAAGCATTCATTTGATTATTAGTAGGTTCAAACACCTAATATATCATAAGAGTTAGTTTTTAAACCCATATATATTATTATTTATAAATATTAGTATATACATACCTCAAATCTTAATCAGACTTAACAAATAGTCCGCAAAAGTAGATTGAATATGGATCATATTAGATTGAGAATATGACTGTGAATCATTGAATACCTACAATAATATTGAATGATATGAAATTAATAAATAGAAGAAAGTGGATGAAAATATATAAAAAAATTAATACAACTAACCTTATGAAAATCAGTAGTTTCCCTAGTTGTGATTATTTCGTACATAAATCGTAGAATATAATAACCACATTCAACATGTCCATTTTGACGATGACACTGCAGTTATAAAACATTTAACTAATAATGAAACCCAATATATAACAAAAATATAAAAACTAATTACCTGTACTTCCACATATTTGATTTTCGTTGGTTTCTTTTCCTTTGTAAAATGTTTCCATGAACTGCATTTTTTTATATAAGAACTAATAAAACTTGTGTAAACAATTAAAATTAAACATAACAAACTTCTAAAAATAAAAAAACAACTTACCTGTTTAATAAGTTGGAAAACGGTTTACGCACTTTTCCTAATAAAGAGAAAAACCAATATAAGGTGCATTCATTTGGGCAAAATACACCTAACATCCAATGACCCCTATAATACAAAAAGTTAACAATTAATGACATTATAATGATCATGAGTTCAAAATTATGTTGATATTCTTACTTATCAAGAAATGGCAAAAACCAGCACTGAATCTCTGTTTGTGATAATCTCTCGGATATATATTGAACTCTTTCATCATTTTTCACATGTTTGACTTCCAAGGAAATGTACTCTGGATCTATAAAGCTGTAAATGCTTGTAGTTTCATTTTGTAAAAGAATCCTGTATAGATACCTAATTTAAAAAGAAAATATAGTTAGTCAATGACATAACAATATTTTATTAAAGAAATAGCAATTCAAACGTCAATTTACTTACATGGAAAACAACTGCACCACATTCATCCCGATCTCTTCAAAATTAACTAAATTCATGATATCTTCTTTCAATATTCTCAATTTATAATTTCTTCCACATATATCGGACATCATCCGAAACTCATAGATAAAATTCAAGGAAGAAGAGCACTGAGATAATCTTTTCAACCCAGAAGAAATATCAGAAGTATCTACAGCCGACTGTTTCTGAACATTTTGCTGCATTTGTACAGTTTCTTTTGCTTTCAGATATTCCTATATAAGTTAAATGTCAGAAAACATTATAAGTAATTTGGAATCATTTATAATTACTATTTAAAAAAACTCATACCTCATGTGAAATATAACGAAGAATTGCAGTTGGCCAAAGTAAAAAATGGCCCATACATTCCCCAACACTGGTGATCTCCGCAGTAGGAAATGGTAGTAGAGCAGTAGGATCTATAATAACAAGTACTGATACTCTAACCTGACCCATCTGCATAGGCTGATGATGTACCGAGTCCCCCAAAAAATACACTTGTCCTAGCGCAACAATATGTACATGAGGATCTCCCGCAAACAACTCATAATATAAGGTTCGATCCGATGGAGGAGGTGGAGGCTCAAAGTTAGCAGGTGGGGCGGGGTAGTCAGGGTGAGCAGGCTGAGAAGTCAGAAAAATGAAAAGGGTATATTAGTGTTTAAAATTTATAACATAGAAAAATTGATTAAAAATTAAATAAAATAATATACCTCAAATGGTTGCGCAGACGGGGCAGGGTAAGCAGATGGGGCAGGGTAGTCCGGGTGAGTTGGCTGAGAATGTTGAAAAATGAAAAAGTTATATCAGTGTTTATAATTTATAAAATAGAAAAATTGATGACATTAAATAATATACCTCAGAAGGCTGCCCAGACGGTGTTGGGTAAGCATATGAGGCAGGATAGTCTGAGTGAGTAGGCTGAGAATGTTGAAAAATGAAAAAGTTATATCAGTGTTTATAATTTATAGAAAAGAAAAATTGTTAACAGTAAATAATATACCTTGGAAGGATGAGAAGACTGTGACTGTCTTTCCAAGTGTTCTAATAAATCCTTCTGTACTGCTTCTTGAATTTGATCACCCATAGACCGTTTCATATCCTGCAGCTCTTCTTTTAAGGATTCGATTTCCGGGTCTCTTGGTTGCTTACTCTTACCAAAAACCTTCCGAATACTAACACCCGCCTGATATCCTCTAACATGGCCGGGGTGTTCAGCCTTTCCCAAAGCAGTGGCTAGGATATCCATCCTACCCTTGGGGATAAAAGAGCTCTGTGTCTCTTTCTCCTGAAGTTCATCCTGAAATGAAAAATAAAAAATTTATATTAGTGTTTATAAATTATAAAAAAGGAAAATTGTTAACAAAGAATTAATATTTACTTAAAATTATATCAGCCACTTGATGAGCTTCGTCTGTAAGATATTGTTCATTTTTTCTTCTTCTTGCTCGTTTCCATTTCTCATGGCGAGTGGGAGGAGATGGAGGACCATACTGGACCTCTTCTGAACCACTACTTGATCGAGCTCTTAATGCTTCAAATTTTTCTTCAATAATTTTCTGCTCCAAATACGAGTATCCTCCACGTGAAAAAGTATGAGGGTATACATTTTTCAACTGGATCTCCTGATGAGATCTTCTGGAGGCCTGTTACATAAAAATAAACACATAAGTAATAAGGAAAATATAGCATAAATTTTAAAATATAAAACAATTACAATACCTGAAATTTCTCTTCCTGACGACTGTCAACAAATCACTTCCATGTTTCTTCATCTATATATGGATACTTAAGACATGGGCTTTCAAACCTTATCTTTCCAAAAACATAATCTTTCGTCAGTTTGTTTTTAAAATCTCTCCATCGAACCGCCGCTAAAGAGAGATGTCTTTTCCTAATTTCTTTGGTTTCCTCAAAATTGAATGTCATCTGTAATTGAAAAAATTAAATATGTCATTTAAACTATATAATATTAAAAAAATGAGATAAAATAAATAAATAAATATATTTTACCGTCACGGCCTCCCAAAGCTGTTGCTTCGCCGTCCTGTCCACTGACTTCCAATCAGGATATAAAATACTAATCCTGCAACGGCTCTGCATCGCTATATAACTGACAAACTGAACTGCATTTGGGCCAACTGCATTATTATTATCATCAAAACGGATGTGTGATTTTTTATCATCACGAGCGAGTGATAGTTTTGGTAAACGTGTAATACCACGTTTACCAACTAGAGAACTTGATTTTTGAGTAGTAACTAGAGAAGTCTCCTCCGCCGAGGACGCATCAGTAGTCCTGCAATTTTTTTTTATAAATTAACAGTTTTATTTCATTAAATATGTATATTACTGAATATTTAATAATATGTCAAAATATATATACCTCAGTAACTGCTCCTCTCTATCTGTATTTGACATTGCTACTAGAAAGTGTAATGAAATTTTGGGTACCTGCATATCATTAGAAAACTGAATAATTAGAAACAAGGAAATGAAAAATAAATATGTAAAAATAGAGGCATGAATTTGTAAGTTTTAAAAATAGACACAAAATATAAATATTTACCAGAAAAATTAGGAGACTAATTTAGTGTTTTCCCACGTCCCTTCATCATGATCGGTACGTACTACATGCACTATGTCTGTCTTATATTCATTGTAATCATCTGAAAATTGCATAATAGATGAATAAGGATCATGTAAATCACTAGCATCATCAGAATCATCATCATCACCCAAATGATATCTTTTCCCTTGCAAAACAACTGACCACTGATCATTCGACGGATCAATGACATAAAATACTTGTTTTTCATGTGTCGCTAAGATAAATGGTTCCTCATTGTGATTAAATCTTTTCAAATCAACCAGTTTAAACCCATATTCATCATTTTTCACGCCACTATTACTATCAACCCAATTGCACTTAAAAATAGTGACTCGAAATTTAATATAATCAATTTCCCATATGTCTTCAATAACTCCAAAATATGATGTTGATGCAGAAATTGGGTTTTTATCTTTGGCACTCGAAAAATGCACTGCTTCAGCGAATACCATCACACCACTATTCTGAACGGTACTCTTGTCATCCAGGTTTTTTGTGTAAAATGTGTAGCCATTGATATCAAAACTAGACCAAGTGATCACATTAAAAGATGGTCCCCCTGATAACCACTTCAATGTTTCTGATACAGATATATCTGGGGTGACTTTCTCTTTAAACCATGAAACAAATGTCTTCTTATGCTCAATCATCAACCACTTTTCATTTCTTTTCTGATATCGTAACTTTAATTCAGCAATATGTGAGGATATATATGGTTGAACCTCATCTGTGTTGTTCAAAATGTATAAATGTGCTAGCATCACTTCATCACGTGGAATGAACTTTACCTTTAAGCCTCGAACCCCTCTACCTTCTCTGTCAACTGTCATATGTCGAGATAGAGGGAGACCAATATGCTCCACCTCATTCAAATAATCAGTATAGAACTCAATCACCTCTTCTGATACATATTTTTGAACAATAGAGGCCTCTGGTCGATAAGGATTTTTAACATATCCTTTCAAAATTTTCATATATCTTTCAAAAGGATACATCCATCTTAAATAAACAGGCCCACACATTCTTATCTCACGCACCAAATGAACCAATAGATGAACCATTATATCAAAAAATGTGGGTGGGAAATACATTTCTAGTTGACAAAGAATAAGAGTTGCTTCATTCTCCAACAAATCTAACAAATTTGGATCAACGACTTTGCTACAAATGGATTTAAAGAAATTACATAACCTGATAATTGTCTTCCTGACAGCTTTCGGTAATATACCCCGCACTGCTACTGGTAGAATTTGTTGCATTAACACATGGCAATCATGTGATTTCATACCTATTAATTTACAATCCTTCAATGACACAAAATTATTCACATTTGAAGAAAAACCGCTGGGTACTTTAATACCATGAAGACACTGACAAAAATTCATCTTTTCAATCTTGCTTAATGTGTGACAAGCCGGAGGTAAATATGTTCTTTTTTCCTTTCACAGCGGGAGCTAACTCCAAACGTATTCGCATTAATATCAAGTCCAATATAGCATGTAATACATCTTTTGTCTTTCCTTTTATGTCTAACAAAGTTCCAATCAAACTATCACATATGTTTTTCTCAACATGCATAACATCAATGTTATGTTTTATCTCTAAAAATCTCCAATAAGGTAGTTCGAAAAAAATAGATTGCTTCTTCCAGATATGTTTTTGTAAACCAGAACTTTTTCTCTTTCCAAATGTTGAATCAATATCTTTCACTCTGTCATAATATTCTTCAGCTGACAATGGTTGAGGGGGGAGGTTGTATTCTTGTAAACCGTTAAATTCTTTTCTCAATCTATGATAAGGATGATCAATTCGCAAAAATCTTCGATGTCCCATGTACACTGTCTTTCTTCCATTCTGCAATTGATAATATGAAGTTTGTTCTTCACAAATTGGACATGCTTTATGTCCCTTAACACTATATCTAGATAAGTTTCCATATGCAGGAAAGTCGTTTATAGTGAACATTATCATAGCACGCAAAATAAAATACTCTTTCTTGTATGCATCGAAAACTGTAACACCTTTCTCCCATAGCAGTTTTAAATCCTCAATCAATGGTGTAAGATACACATCAATATCATTTCCCGGTTGTTTTGGTCCAGAAATCATCAAGCTCATCATAACATATTTTTTCTTCATACATAGATGTGGGGACAAGCTGTAAAGTACCAGCAAAACAGGCCATGAACTATGTTGGCTACTGAGGCTCCGATATGGATTCATTCCATCAGTACACAATCCCATTCTGAGATTTCTAACTTCACTTCCAAAATAATGAATTTTTTTATCAAAACTCTTCCACTGTGGTGAATCGGAAGGGTGACATAAGTTACCATCAGAAATGCGCTCATCTGAATGCCATCTTAACCTTTTTGCATCATTTGAATTTGCAAATAGACGCTTCAAACGAGGAATAATTGGAAGGTACCAAATTGCTTTAGATAGAGTTTTGATTTTGGTACCTAAAAATAAATCAGAATTGAATTATTAGAATTGTTTGAAAAAAATATTGGATGATATCATTGGAAAGTAAAAAAATTGATTTTTCATAACGTTACATGACATCACCTGAAAATGAATCTGAGTTGACTTTCTCATCCATCTTATAGCGCGATGTTCCACATGTAGGACAACTTGATAAATGTTCATTTTCTTTCCTATACAGTACACAATCATTGGGGCAAGCATGTATCTTTTTATACCCCAATACCATTGGGCATAATATTTTCTTCGCCTCATAATTTGAATCTGGAAGCCCATTGCCTTCTGGAAGAAGCTCTTTTAAAAGCTCAAGTAAACTAGAGAAACTTTTATCACTCCACCCATTTTTTGCTTTTAAGTTAACTAATCTCAAAACTGCTGATAACACTGTATATTTACTGTAACCTGGGAATAATGGTTTCTCAGAATCTCCATACAATCGTTCAACAGTTGGTGTTTTTTCGATGGTTTCAACACCTAAATCATGAATTAATTCTTCAATACGATCCTCTGCCTCATTATGAATATCGTCATCAACATTGGATGTTGAATTTTCAGTTCTTTCACCATGCAAGATCCAACGTGTATAATTAAGGCTAAAACCATAACAAATGAGATGATCCTTGATTTCTATGAAGTTTAACTTTCTCATATTTACACACTTCACACATGGACAAAAAATCAAATCAATATTTTGATTATGCCGTTTAGAAAATTCCAAAAAATTGTCAACTCCTCTTTCATATTCACTAGTAGTTCTTCGTAGATAAATCCAATTATGATCCATTAATACCTGATATCACAATATAATTGATGAATATATTAAAACATAGAAACATTTAAATATCTATCAGATAAATTGTAAACAAAAACATATTCCATAAAAACTATTGATAATCAGATAAAAGACATCAGATATGAAACACGTTTACAAATAGAGTAAACATTTTATTTTCATATTATATACATGTGTGTTAATGACATTCTAATTTCATAAAAAATTATAAAGTATCAAAATTTAAAAAATAATATCAACAAAGAAAATGATATGTTATTTCAATCAATGATGTAGTTTAAAATAAAATAAATTAATGATTGGTTCTTTGATTATTCTGAGGATATTATTGAACATGATGAAGAGTATGTTAATAAAATACTTCTTATTTTTGTGAACATAATAAATGAAAGAGTCAAATACAAAGATAAAATTCTTCAATATTTAAATTTTGGTCGAAATTGACATTTTGCAGTTGGGTCACATGGTAAAATATAAGACATCCAAATAAGTGTATCATTCATACTGGCTCATTTGGTTTATTTATCTCCTAAGGTTATTTATAATATGGTTTTACTCCGAATAGTGGGTATAGTCTCCACATTATACGTTTATAAACCTATAATGATGCTTAGGAGCCTCAATTATATTGGGACACATGCTTGAGTTCATTGGTAATATGACTCATGGCATCAGTTTATGATCCCTCACCACTGACACTTGATGTGGTTTCCCATGATTTTTTTCTATTCTCCCACATAGTTTTTGTAAATTATATGTCATTATCATTTTAGTATATCTTTATATTGATACTAAGACACTTCTCTTTATCCATATCTAACAGATCAATGCATTTCAATTCCACATTTCAGTGGATAATCACCATAATCCAATCTATATTATTTTATTATTGAACATATAATACATAATACATATTCTATCAAGGGATTTAGGTGTCATCGGCCCAAAAACAACACCATAAACTATCTTGAGTAACATCAATGATTTTACTTTTTCTAGATTATTTTTTTCTTGCCAATATTCCCTTTTATAAATGAATCACCTACATAAATGTCATCAATTGTGAGTTTGGGAAGGTCTAGAGAACTATTATTACTGGAAATGATTTTTTTATGGTTTTTCAAGAACCAAGATGAGATGCCATCTAACCAGAAACCCAACATAGTCTGGGATATGGCCTAAAGGGCGTTCTTGATCCCCCAAAGCTGGAAACTACTATATGGAATCAAAAGAATAAAAAAGGAATGATTTATCCCAAAAAACTGCCAAGATCAATATCTAAACTGAATACATGGTAGAACTAACAATAATAAACATCAATTAATACATAACTAATCCAAATAGAAAAACTTCAAAATAAAAAAAACGATAAAAAACTTATAATACACCATGAAATCGTGATCTCCATGTGACCTTTTTGTCACCACCAAACACAACGCCAACATGGTCTAATAGAATATTTAACTATAAATAATAAACTACAAAATATATTAGGTCAACCAATGTTGTTTGGAACAAGTATGATGTGATCATAAATAGCTCAGTAGGTTATCACACCCTATTCAATGCATTTCCTTTCCAAAAAAGTCCAAAAAAGGTTAAAATACATATATAAAGTAGGATTTTAATTATTCTAAAAAACAAATCAGATATTTCCACAAATTCCCTTTTTTAAAAATCACACATGCATACTTTATTTTCAAAAATGGTTTCACAATAAAAATTCATTTTAAAAACAAAACCAAAAATATAATTTATTACTTGATGATCAAATAGTGAATATAATGAATGTAAATGAAACAAATAATATGATATAAACTTGAAGGGATAATGACCAATAAGAAGTATAAATAAATAGAACATACAGATAGATAATAAATGAAATCTCTTAAATATATCTAGAGGAAATCCGTGGAGGCACTCAGTTTGGAATCAAATACCAGTATATAGTGCAAATCCATAGTCAATAACCAGTTTTCTGTTATAAACTATCCAATCTAGTGGCACATCCAAATAATATTCAACCATTTCCATGTATTGACCCACTTATACATTTCAAGTGCAAAAATGGTGTGATAGAAATAGAGAAAGAGGAAGAACGCTTACCAGAAATCGTGCAAACGAAAAAAACCTTCAAAAATGTCCGTCCAAGATCGCAAATCAAGTTCGAAGGTCGTCGGGAGTCCAAAGTGCAGCCGCAGAGCTTGATTTCGATGATCGAACAAAATAAGGGTTTCGGCCGAGATCGCAAATTAGGTTCCAAGGTAGTCGGATGTCCGAAGGGCCGCAGCGGAGCTTGATTTCGACGATGGAAAAAAACGAGGGTTTCGGGATAGCGGAGCTCGATTTCGACGGTAGAACAAAATGAGGGTTTTAGACCCCGAATAATTTTATAAGAATTTTTGCATCGGTTTTAAGGAAAACCGACGCCAAAAATTTAAAAACACATTTCGGCGTCAGTTTTTAGGAAAACCGACACGGAAGTTTTAACTTATGGCGTCGGTTTTTATAAAAACCGACGCCGAATGTTTTTTTAAAAACTATCTTCCACGTCGGTTTTTAGGAAAACCGATGCCGAATGTGTTTTTTCGCCGTCGGTTTTCGGTGTCGGTTTTCCTCAAAACCGACGCCGAAAATAAAAATAAAAACTTCCACGTCGGTTTTTTTGAAAATCGACGCAGAACATTTTTTTTAATTATTTTCCGTGTCGGTTATTATAATAACCGACGCGGAAAATATGTTAACTAATATTATTGGTGTCGGTTTTCTGAAGAACCGACGCCATTAGTTCCCCGCACATACTATTCGCGTCGGGTTTTAAAAAACCAACGTTATTACGCCGACGCGAAAACCCGTATTTCCACTAGTGACACTACTATGGTAAAAACAAGCTTTTCATGTAATGTATTTCCACAGATAACAATATGTTGATTCTTAAAATTCCTTTTTCTATAATATTTCACCTTGGTATTTTAACAATTTGTTATAGTCACATTTTTTAAGGAGATATATCTAATATACTATAAAATTTTAAAAAAAAGTGATGTGTATACCACGTATCAAACAAGCCTTTAGAAGAATCTTATTAAATAAGGAATAAACCTAATACCACTTCATTGGATGGCCTGAAATATATTAATGAAGTCCTAGAGGATCTCACTACAAAATTATACTTATATTTTGGATGATTTCCATCACATATATCTTTCATTGGGAAGTAATTTTCCTAATTACTAATCTCACCAAATTTGAAAAACATTAGGGTTTTTTATTAGAATGGAATATGATATCATTTTCATTATAAAGTCAGGCCATATGTCTAAACATATCAAATAAAAATAACTTCATGGTTTGGGTAAGACATTACCAAGGGTTTATTTTACATCAATTTTCACTAACTAGAAATTGGACATTATTACCATCAATGTTATTTGATTGATTCATTCCCATATCATTCAATCTAGAACTCTTATTTTATTTGTTGTCAAAGTACTAGTGATCAGAATAAAACTCCATTTCTACCCTCTAATAAAATCAGGAATTTTTCTCATTACATTTGAATTATCAGGAGGCCAATTCTCTTTGGTATTGTGGTTTAAATTCGGAGTAAAAGAAATTTTTTTTTCTATCAAAATCTGGAATAAGATTTGGAGTATACCTTACCAATAAGGTGACATTTTCCTCATACTCGTCCAATGAATCTTCCTACTTTTTCCTCAATTTATAGAATTGATTCTCCATCTTAATTAAAACCACCTTAGGAAAATATTTTTCAATTAAAATACATTTAAATCAATCCCACTCTAAGGAGTTAAGCTACTCTTTATACCAGCTATTATTGACCACTGACCCCAACTATTCAACATAATCATCAAAATGATTAATTTAATGGTGAAATTTTTTATTATATAAACATACCATAACATCTAATATATTTTTAGTGGGTTTAATCCATCCTTCAAACACTACTTGGTTAATAGGCCCACTAAATGAAGGAGGGTTTTTTTGAATCAAATATTCAACTATCATCATGTTTATTTGTGATAGCTCTTGTTTTTCTATTACAATTGATTCTACCACCATTAATTACCTCATCATATGATCCATTACTGTCACATACTACTTGGTTTCAATTCTTACCATGCCTGGTAGTGGATTCAAAAAGATTAAATCCTATCAGAACCATTCAACATCAGATTACCTATTTCTTTTGTGGAAAACCATTCTGAACAGACATATCTCAATGGAAGAAACATGGTAATATTTTAATCCTATACCATTTAAAAATAAACATAATTAAAAAAGTATTTATGATATTCTATTAACAGCATACTAAATTCTAATGTTATATAAATTGTACTTTGATTAATACTATAGGGAACCCTCCATAAACATTACATAATTAGATATTTCAACTAGATTTCAGTTCATTACATTCCAAAATATATTTTCAATTTAGTGTTTTAGAATTTTCAGACATAACTCATACATATAAACCCACAATCATATAATGTGGGTACCATTAAAACACTTTATACTTCACCCAAAACATAAAATTTTTAATCCAAAACAACAAAATTATTTTTTGACAAATCATTATGTCATTTAAATTTACTTACTTCTTTCAATTACAAATCCATATCACCGGTGAAAATAATTTAATAACATGGGAATAGAATAAAATCATCTATAAGGGATATAAAAATAAGGAAATGAAAAATTATTCCATGAATACATATAATCCAATGAAATAATTTTCAAAAAGACACACTTCTCAACCATATATACATATATTGTTGGACAAGAGATTTCAATAAAACATTAGGGAACATATATTAAACCATAATGGTATATTGGGGTATTAAATAATTATATTTTCACCCTCATGAATTCTTTATGGTTAGTATCCCTCATGACTACCTTACAATGTAACCCTAACAGATACATTATTGTGTAACCATCCCAGTTACACTTGCAGTAATCATAATGTCAATAATAAAATTACATATACCCAATGCATTGGATACAGAATTATATTTAGTGGATTTTTGTGGGATAGATAGTGATGGAAGTTTGAATTACATTAGAACCATCACCAATATAGTATTCTAGAACAAGTTGGGATTATTATAGTAGGTTAGTAATTTTTTCAACTATTAATGATTATATACACCTCAAATGTAACTTTTTATAGATTAATATATTCCTAAACATAATTTTTGGGACTCAACCAATCAGTACTATGTGTGGATGATTATATGGTATTGATTCCCAGAGGATCATACAAGGATATAGATTTGGTACATATGCTATATTATTCTGAGATGAATTGGACAATGATTTCTCTATGGATGCCTAGTGGATCCTTGGAGCTATCTGTTAATCCATGAAAAGAATTCGTAGGGCACTAAGATTTGATTTAGGGTATATATGTGATTCCATGAACACCACAAGTAGTATTAAACGAAATTATTTGATACAAACATATAGTCATGTTGAATTATTTTATTATTTTTACACTTATGATAAGGATGCCTAGTTCAGTCCTAGGAATTGTATAGTTGAGTCTAACAAATATCATGATCTTGATCAGGATATAAAATATGATGGGGATCATGTAGTTTGGCATGGTGACTTGGTTGTTATTTTGAATTAACTAATTTTCCCAGATTACAAGAATCACCATTGACTAATTATTTATTTGTATATATTATTGATATTCATATTATTCCATTGATCTATTCGTGGATCCTTTTAGGATGAGTATTTTGATTTCTGAGATATAGAATTTGGGGCACCCGGTTTATACCAAAAATGAGTTTTTATATAATTTGTATGATATTATAACATGGTATAATACAACCCATCTCTATAGAAAGAATGTATTGTTTTTAATTGTCATATGACTATGTAATTTCAATGATATAGTTGTTACAAAGGTAAGAAAGGTCCACCTGAGGTTATTAGAAACAATCAAGGGTCGAGCCGAAGAGGGTATTGATAGTATATTTTTTCTTAATGTTCAATATATAATTATTTTTTGGGGGTAGGTCACATGATCATTTTATTAAATATACTAGTTCATAAAGAACTATTTCGTGGTTCCATACTCAATTATATACACACACCCAGCTCATGATAACATTGTTCTTAGGTACCCAATCATACATTTCCATGGTTATTAATGAAACATGTATGGATAATATTATGTTTATCATGGTAGATAGTGAAAATTAAAAAAATATTATGAAATATGGATGAGGTTATGTTTAAATTAGTTGTGTAATTATTGTCTTTAATTTTATTAATTCTTGTTTTTTTCTTGTACCCATCTTAGTGGGTGATTATATATTGTGTTCATGGTATAATTATCACATCCTTTATTACAGTTCTTTATATATATATATATATATTTCATTTACTGTTAGTTTATAGTGATGTATTATATTTAAAAATTTATTATTCAACAACGCAATATGAAACTGGGTTATAACCTCCACATGGAACCTCCTTATTCCCCCGATGTTAGTTAGCATCCTCTAACATTTAGGGTGGCACACCAATGGTCTTGTGGTGAACTGATCGAGGCAATTAGTTGACTGCCATCAAGAGATGAAAAATACACATGAAATATGAGTCAAGAAGTACAGTAATAGGACTAACATCATGAAATAATATTGTTCCATTGTCAAAACCATAGAATCATCAGTCATGGATTCCTAGGAATAAATTCATTACATATTAGGCATGGTCTAATCACTCGTGTACCTTCTTTAATTTGGGAAAATTCTTTCATGTACCCTAGGTATTGGGATAAAATCTCTAATATACCCCATTTTATTAGTTTAAACCCTCACATGTACCCTTTAAATATGGATAAATCTTCCTCTACAATATCTACCTCAGGATAAAACATCATTTTTTCCCTTAGACTTGGGATAAATCAACACATATACCTATTTCATGGCATAAATCCTCCAATATAAACGTTTGAGTTAATTAGAGAAAAAGTTAAAAAATCCTCATTAGGAGACATATAATTCCACTAATCGTCATTCTTAAAAAAATTTAACACCTACAAAAAATAATGATCCAATAATAAAATCACATTAAATGAATGGGATTAATATAATTTACAAAAACACTACATAACATAATCATATGAAACAATCAGATATATAAAATATCATATTAAAATATTAATCAAATCAAAATAAAATATTCTAGTTGAAAAAACCATTATTAATTGATAAATAAATAATGGAGGAAAATGGATATGATGATGAATTTTTTTGACAAAAACTTTTATGAAATTTTTTAAAAGACGATGTTAAAGTTACTCACAATTTTTTTTTCAGAAATAAAATATAATTTTTTTGAAATAATAAATATATAGTGCATTAAAAAAATTATATTTTTGAAATAATAAAAATAATTTTAATAGATTTGGAGTGCTAAATTATGAATATTTTTTCCATTATTAATATTTTCAAGAATATATTTATAAAATCACTCATAGAAGAAATGTGGAATATTTTTATTCAAAATTTTGTTTAAATAAATATATGAAATATAAAATAAATTTAATATTTTTATTTCAATAAATAAATTAAATTAAAATTGATAAACATGGTCAAGGAAGAAATTACTCACTGTTAGGAATGAGACTTTTAATTACCAGTTTTTTGATTTTATTTTATAGAATATATTATGAAACATGTGGTTATTAATTATGAGAAATAAATTATATTGAAAATAAGATGTTATAAAATATAATATATGAAAATTTAAGGATTAATTAAATGTTTAAATTTATACTGTAATAAGAATTTATATGAACCAATGAATCAAATATTTAGTCGATGAAGCCCTTATGACATTAGAAACTCTAAAATAAATTCAGGGAGAAGGATTTTATTTCAAATTATTCATTAAATACAATGAATTATGATTACATAAAAACAAAAAATATTAAAATTGTTTAAATTAAATGTATTTATTGAAAAAATGTTGTATAAAAATAAATATTTTTCAAGAAATTATACATTTGACAAGAAACCCTAATATTGAATTTAAATTACGTAACCACACTCAAACGTTCTATATAATAAACTTAACCATCATAATCATATATTTAATTACTATATTAATTTATACGAAATATTAATAATTTCATTTAAAAATATTGCCCATGTGTATATTATTTAGCTATTTAATTTTTTTTAATACCAGGCGAGTTTAATCATGGTTATTTTCTACTAGTTTCTCAATTGAGTTTTATGTATTAATTATTATGATAGAGTTTATCTTTATAACATAACTCATGGTATTGGAATTTATTTTTCATAATTGTGTTTGTAAATATTTAATTTATTTTAAATTTTTTTTGTTTATTCTTGATGATGAACTCTTTGATGAGCATTTTCAATTGATTTTTTAACAAATGAGTTGTGGTATCACTATGACCGTGTTTTAAATATTTTATACTATTCCAAAAACAAAATCATAAGAATAAAAATTTATTTATGTAATACATTATAAAAAATTAAATTCCTATATATATCCATGATATTATTTTATATCATTGTTTTGGAAGGCATTACGGAAACCCAAACATTAATATTCCATAAATTATGGATCTTTGGGACTATAAAAGAGGTTTACTTTTTCAAAATATCATTATTATATAAAAATATTTGTTTTATTTATAATCACTTAATAGTTTTTAGTATTATTTTAAATATTCTTAGTAAAGATGATCAAAATTGGATGATAAAAAATACTCGATAGTTTGTGGAGGTTTTAGAACATAATCAATAATGGAATTTTTAGTTCATAATTAACGATAGGGAAATTGGTAGATTAAAATATTTCTGCTGAATATGCAAGTTTTTAAAATATATTTCATTTATTACTAAATTACTACATTATAATAAACAAAAGTGGTAGTTCAAAATGGATGTTGTCACTTTGGGTAAGTTGATGTCTTCACAATGCATGAATGACAATGTGATTTTCATAATATAAAATGGTAAATATAGTTAATAGTTATTCATATTTCGTAATTTAATTATGTATTCAAAAAATAAATATTTCATTATATATGAATGAGAAAATTATAATTGAAAAGTTAAGATATAATTAAAAATATGATAAGAAAAAATGGGAGATCACATATGAAATCCTTAGATTTTCTATGGAGGCTTCCTCAGAAATGAGGGTCTTTAAGAAATTTTTTATAACTATATGTATATTTTAAAAAATAATATTTCATTGGATGGTAAACATGAATGGTTTCAAGTGGAAAATTAATTCAATTAGTGGTCATTAATATGGATTAAATGACCCCGTTATTATGGGTGAGAATGGATTTTATATTAATATTTTAAATTAGTATAAAGATTGAAAATGTTTCACTTTCCGTGAAGTGTCCAAAATGGATAACAATTTATTTTTTGATGATATATGATACTCCCAATAAAATGAATCATCAAACAATATTTAAATTTTCTCTTAGACTTGTAGTCTTAAGAATGTCATTGTTATAATTTTTTGTCTTACTATTTTAACTATTTTTTTACTTAAGTAATTTCATTTAAATTACTAAAAATTAAAAGAGTTTATAATATTTATACTTAAATAATTTTTATCATAAATATATATTATCATTGAATATTTTTAATGAAAAATTATCATTAACATTAGCACATTCATAACATGAAAACACTTTTTTAGAAAAAAATATTTTTTATTCATAAAATTAATGTGTAGAATTAATTCATAAATGAATTTTATTTTAATTATATATAAATATATACATAATATTAATATATATATTTTTTGTTGATTTTAACATAATCCAAAACTGAATTTGACAAAAATAATATTTAATTTTTAGAAAAAAATATTTTCCTTTATTGGAAAATATAACCTATGTTATTAAACATAGGTACTGAAAATATATAATATGAAAAAAGAATTTAATTTTTTATTCATTCTTATTTATTCATTTGTTAAAAATGTTTTATAAGTTTTTAAGATATATTATAATCTTGGTATATTCACAAATTCTATGATTTTAGTGGAAATAATATAATTTAATAACCACCTAAAATTATATTAGTTGGAATAAATAAAAAACACATTAACTTTCTATAATATTGATATGTGGATCTAAAATATGGGGTTAATTTTAGAAAATTTAAAATTTAAATTTTGTAAATTATCATTTAATTGAAAAATTAGAATTTATATAAATAATATATTTAATTTAAAACAACATCTTCACCCAATGAATTTTACCGATTATTTTCATATCCATTTTTAATTTATGTAATTTCTATATGTTAGTGAATTTAATCTAATCAGGTATATTTTAAAAAATAAAAGTGGATTTTTTATTTTATAATTTTTTTTAAAAAATATCAATAAGAAATAAATTTTCCATAATACTAATTAATTTTAAATATTTGTCCTTTAAATGTTTTCAATTTTAATTGATTAATATATTTTATATAATAGATGTTTTATTCATATTATAATTTTGTATTAATTTTCATAAAATAGTGAATATATTATTTTTTGCTGTTTAATTTGATGTAATATTCGGAAAAAAATTATTTATTTTATAAAATATATTCCAAGATCTTGTGGTGTTACATTCCCTTTAAATATATTGAATCCTTTAAATTTTATATATCACTTACTATAGAAACTAACTAATATAACTAAGAGATATATGTGACTCATAAAGTAAATACTTTTTATTTATAGAAAATAAAGTAAATCATTTTTCTTCTGAATTGTTCGAACTTAATATTTAGTATTTCCATAATTATTGAGTTAAAAAATCCTATTGATTGGGAAACAAATATTAAATAATAGAATTGGTTTGTCATTAGATATCATTGTTATCCATGCACTGTCAGATGATTGTAGGATGTTTTTAAAATTAAAATATGATTTCCCTATTTTTTATTATTTTTGATTTTATATGGATGTTCCTAATAAATTCCCAATATTAAATTGAATATATATAATATAGGGATAATAAGATTTTCATAATTCATATTCTATAAAACTCAACATAAAAAATAAGTGGATGATTTTTTCAATGATGAAAAAAAATTGGAATTTTGATTTGATGTCTTTAGAAATGTTACTCTATGTTACATACATATAGTTATTCGAATCAAAAAAATTACATCCAATAATTTTATTTTAAGGGTATGTATTTATTAAAAATTTTGGTCCACATTAATGTCATAATATAGTTCAGTGATGGTGATTGTATTGTGTTTTCCTAATTCTCTAGTGTTTTCTAGATGTATACATTAATTGTTTCAATAAAATATTGTTTTAAATCACATATTTGTGTAATTATCATTCTATTTAAAATGAAGCATTATACTAACCATTATAAATATTTTTTGGAATTCCCAATATCAATTTCTTTAGTTAGACTCTTTATATCACTTTATAATTTATGAGCATGATGAACTTCTTTTCTACACTTGAATCAATGACTTTTTCGTGGGGGAAATCCCATTGTGATTCTCCCAAAATTTCCCTCAAGAACAATTTTGATTTATTATTATTCAATGTATTTTATTAGTTTACATTCCATAGATATTAATTTTATTTTATATTCCCTTAATCACTATAAATAATTATAGACTTATTTTTTCTATTATGACATTTAATGAATGTCAACTAATATTTACATGGCTTTAAAGATCCTATAAATCTAATTTCTTTCAATGAATCAACGTTAAACTAGAAAAGGAACATTTGAACATATATTAATAGTTAATTATGTAAATAAAGGTATTATTATATTTCATATTATGTTATATTAAAATGAAGTAATAGATTCATATTATTTTTCTCGAACTCAATGAATTTATTAACTATTTTTTTACAAAGAGTTTGGGGAAAGAATTTATTGAATAATTATTCTTCAAAATCATCATAATTTTCGAATTAGTTTTTTTTTCATTGGGATCGTGTTCTTGATAAGAGTCCCCCAATGTTCATATTCTATATCCAAATGATATTAAAATAAAAAATAAATTTCATGAACTTTTCCATGTTGAATAGAAAATATATGTCAACATTATTAATCCAATACATTGAAACTATTTAATGGGAAGACCAAATAGATGATGGTATTCGTTTTCACATGAAAAAAATAATAACAAGATATTTTTTCCTTTTTATTTTTTTTGTGATCTACATGTATTGTGAAAATATTAAATAATCGGAATGACAATATAATTGCGGTTTAGACTTCATTTAATATCCCATTATGTTACTTATTTTGAAAATATCATGATTTTCCATTACAATAATTGTTTACATGACTTCCTTAGGTTAAACCATTAAATTAATTTATATAAAAATTATAATAGTAAAATATTAAATAAAAAAAGTAAATAAATTATCCTATAAGAAATAACCATGAAATAACATTTATACCCAAAATTATGATTATCAATATTTTAATATAATTAATCCTTGTATATCTCCTAGATTCATTAAAAATAATTTATTTAGTATTTTAATAATATATAATGTTTCATAAAGAGATTGTGAATTAACCAAATAATATCCCTTGGGTGTATCAAAATAAATGTCAAAATAATAATATTTTTCATTCCACAATTGATGATTTATTTAAAATAAAAAATCCCTTTTCATATTTACTTCCACTGTATACTTCTAAATAAGATACTAAAACAATGTTTAGTATCCAGATAAGGTCAGGATTTTATAGAGAAGCACATATTGTCTACTATAAAAAAACATCGAGATGTTATCCTCTACGTACTCATATCTTTTAGACATAGCCCTATGTTTAATTAGTACTGTTCTATTATAATAATCCAAAAAAACTAATCTAATCTTTATAAATAACTTAACTAACTTATGATACATGTTGTGGATCTAAAGACCCAAAGTCCTATGAATGATGTGAAACAATAATACCTCGACAATTTAACATTTTTATTAATTGATATATTCAATTCTAAACAAGAAGGAAAATCACAGTAGTTTTAATTCTCATAGTAATATAAAATGAACTATATAAAATTGTGGTTTAGTGTTATTATGGATTACCTAAATAATATATTTATTACGTTGCACATGTTATAATTATATCACATTCAAACTCTACTAAACTACCTTCTTGATGCACCACAAGTTACCTTTATCATCATAACCACGGTAAAGGAAAACAAAAGAATGGGGTAAGATAAAATGTCTTATGAGGGAAAATTTTTCAATTTGTATTCAAAGGGAATGTATAAGGTATATGGGAAATCATAGGTAATTATTAAATTTATCATTAATAATGATTTATATATATATAATTATTTCATAAGTCATCAATGAAAGACACATAATCAACAATAAAACAACATATACCAGTGAATGTGTTCAATTAATAAAGTGAAATCAAACATAAACCAATGGGAAAATAATAAGATCACATTTAGGATATAATAGCTTATAATAACCACAAGAATAAAATCATAAGGCAATTTTATCCACCATGAAACTCGTCAAATATTTGGCATTTACAAATCATCATTTTACATTTTGTTCATGGAATAATCTTCTCGTGTACCATTTGGCATGGGATAAAGTATATCTTGTACACTATATGATTGTGGAAGACCTACCATATAAAATTTATATTTGATTAAATTATCCAACCAAACCTCTAACTTCCGATATATCATCCCATATACCCTTAGGCTTTGGAGAAATCCATCCATTTACCCTTTGGCATTGAATAATTCCTCCAATGTACCAATTTGTAGGGGATAAATCCTCATATCCCTCATTTTATATCCATGATATATAATCATAGTCAAATTAATTAGATGGAGATTTAAGACCAATAAAACATATTCATTACATATGTGTGGCACATTAAAGTAATCATCACATACTCTTAATAAACCCATGAATGAATAATTTATTTCAAAATGTATTAAAAATATTATATAATATTTAATAAATAACTCATATGACTTAAAAAATACCATTTCAAAAATAAATAATTAATATTAACAGAAACTGTGTGATAACATGGTAATATATTAAGAGATAAACCTTGAAGTTAAAAAGGATGTAAAAATTAAATGTGTTTCACAAAAATAAATCAATATTTTTTTATAAAATATTGATTAATAATTATTTCAAATAATATTTTAAGCATGAAAATATATAAAATTTGAAAAATATATTATGAAGAGATACAAATGAAGGATCATATTAAACAAAATCAATCAATTATATCTGGTATTATATATGTTGAAAAATAAAAACTGTTGTTAGGTTTTATGAGTCCTTTTTAAATAGAAACACACGTCAATGAAATATTAAATTATATTCATTTCATAGATTATGTTGATGAATATAATAGAAATATAAATGATAAATAATTGTAAGATTTTATTTTAGAAATATATTTTTGTAAAAAAGTGTGGAGATGTTATAAAATATTAATTAGTATGAATGGGAGTTAATCATAAAACTAGTATATTTTTTGATTTTTTTAAAAAATAAGTGGTTATTAATGATGGGATTTCATTTATCTGGAGAATAGGAGGATATACTATATAAATTATTATAATTATAGGATAAAGTTATGCATCAAATTTAGATTGGATTGATAATGGCTATGTAATAATGAATCTAGAAATTAACCGATTAAACCCTTATGAATATAGAAATTTTTGACTGGATACTACTTCAAGGATATGATTTCAAATGAGACATGAAATACAATGAATAATTAGACAATCATAATATATTAATGTTGTATTTTATACCCCATTTCAATAAATACATGGTCTATAATAATAAATATATCTGAAAAAACTACATTTGAGACAAAAACATGTAAAATCAATTCCATATTAGTTTATTTCACTATAACTTCATCTATAAAAAATATAAATTTTTTTACAAAATTTTTGGGTACATTATTCCCAAACATAACTCTTTAAACATTTTTTATTATTATTCCCTAATTATATTATAGTAAGTTAATATCAATTCTTAATCTAAGGTATATGTTATCCGAGCCATTTTAAATTAGTTATTTGATAAGAATTTTAGAATTCATTAATCAAACAATTTTAAACCTTATGAGGTAATTAAAATTTATGAAATTAATTATTTATAATTATTTATAATTATATTATTACATTATTTTGGATTTGTGGTTACAATAATTGAATACAAAATCTTTAATAAATATCTTTTAGTAATTTTTATCCATTGAGTGGTGGTATCATAGTGAATTGTTTTAATATAAATAATATTATTAATGATCTAAAATAATATAATAATTTATATATTTATTTCTTACTTTATTATAAAATAATTTCTCATATTCATTCATTATCTCACTCTAATAGTAAAAAATATGTTAATTTAAAAAAATTCATTCCTCAATAGTTTCTAAATATTACACACTAAACTATAATAGGCTATAACATATTTCTTATTAATAATATTTAAGAATAATAAAACCACTAGTCAATTTTCATATATTAACCAATTAAAAATGAAAACATTTATAGAGAAAATAATTGATATGATTTAATGAATTTATGTATCATCAATTCTAAACTAATTTTATAATATATTAACAAATTCAAATCAATTAATGGTATAAGATTGATTTTGTAATAAATAATATTCCAGTATATTAATGAATATATCAATATTATTAATGGAGTTATAAGAAATAGATAGTACTGGAAACACTTAATGTTTTAAAATTTAATTTTTTAAATAAATCAAATTTCTTTTATATATTAATTTTAAATATAAATTGAAAATTCTTATATTTTTTACTTTTCTAAAATGAACGTAGTTCTGTTAATTTCACTAAGAATTATTTGTTTAATATTTATTTATGTCATTTTTATAAGAAGATTTATTTTTAGGTGACCATTGTAAAATGTTGTTTTTATAAATAAATTTAATTTTGTGAAATCATTATAATATATTATGATATTTATATCATATTTATAATTTTGAAATGACAAATATATCAGTCATTTTCCTTATTATTTAGAGAATTAAATCATCATCCATGTGTACATGCACACTAAAACATCAATTTAATGATGAATTTATTTTTTTTATTTTTATCAGCACCTTATATGGTTGGTCATGAGAATGGTATTAATGTAAAATTTTGAGGTTTATGATATTTTTTATGTTATATAACGATATATTGGGTGAACCAGTATTAATACAACCAATAAATAAACATGTCAATATCAATCATAATAAATAGTGTTATAATAAGAAAAATGGTTATTACATATCATGTAATAAAATGATGTATATATATACGACTAATGATTTATTAAATTTTTTTATATATCACAATTTGAATCACTAAATATGATCGTTATGCTACTGGTATAATTATATTACAAATTAATCACATAAAAATCATTAATTGATTAGGGTATGATCTTTTTTGTTTAGATAAAACACCTACATGAATGGTGGTTTGAATTTATTTATTTTATGGATATGTAAATTTAATTTAGGGTAATATATGATATAAATAATTACAAATTTATTTAGGTTATAAACTAGTAATATAATATTTTAACTCTTTATTTCAAAAAACACTAATTGATCTCTATGAATAATCACATCATGGAATTCACTAATTTTATAAATAAGGATCATATCAAAAAAATCATTTAAGAAAATTATAATATTTTAAATTTGTATTAAACTCTAATTACTAAGAATTTATGGCTCTATAAATCATTAACATTGAGTGAATAATTTTGAAAAACAATGATATTATGAATGTAGTTGAAAATGATCATGATTTCTTCAAAATATTATATTAAAAATATAATATGTGCTTGTAATATTCATACAATAAATAATTTTAAATGATACTAATAAAATTTTATATATAATTATAGGTCATTAAATTGGTTATTATGTTAGTTATCATTGTTATATATGATGATATAGTGTAATCAACAATGCCGAAATTCAAGGTATGTTTTTCATTTATGAAAAGTAATTTCATGAGACATATTTCATATTATAAACCTAGAAATAATTGATATGGTGTGATTATTTACTAATGAATATATTTTATGTTATAATTGGAATTCATGGTGTATTAAGAGAACACAGATTTTCATTATTGAAATTGATTTTCATTCAAATGATACAATGTCTTGAGGTTCTTTGTTAACACAAAACCCTTATTGAGATTAAATTATTCTTCACGAATTAATTCATAAATCATTTATTTCGTCTACACTATTATTCTGAATAATTTTTATTTCTATTACACTATAATGGATGAAATAATATAATTTTTTTCCCTGATGTAATTGTTAAATAAAATTTATATTACAATTCATAATAATTCCAACCATCTAAAATGAATTTTTCCGTCATTTTCCATATTTTCATTTCACAATAATGTCATTAATTTCACTTTTGAAACAAAACTTATTTTATAACTCTAATTTCCATAATAATTTCTAATTAAAAATTTCAAGTGATTGATTTACTATCAGTTTATATGATGTGGGGTTTCAATAAATATATTTTAAAATATTTAAAATGGATTTTAATCCATTAAAACTTTTTAACATTCACCCCACATTTTTTGATAACCTATTTGGATTGCAATTATATCTTATAGTATTTTATTTTTAAGAGTAAATATGTTTCAAAATTATTTCCCCTCAACATATTGAAAACTACTTCCCAATGTGATAGTAACCTCTTATTTTATTCCAATAAAATTTAGTCCTATGAAAAACCTCTTATGATTTGACAAATAGTTTGAAATATACATATATAGTATATATTTACCAGGTAATTATTTCTTATGAATCGATATATAAATTTGTAATGAAATATTCATTTTTATGATATTATTTTGGGTGTAAACAATTTATATTTCTATTGTAAATTTTTGATATACTATTATAAAATTTTGTAAAATACATTACATTCATTTGGTTCTGTATGAAATAATGATGATTTAATTTAATGGAAGTAAATGTGTCTAGATTATGATTGTTCTGGTGATATATATCCATTTAATTTTTTAGTTAATTATTATTTCTCAAGATCTCTTAATGAAATCCTTTAGGATTTTTCCCATGCCAATGTGTACATGAGTGGATTTATCCCTGATCAAATACGAAATAAAAGGATTTATATTAAACTAAAGTGAACACCAGAGAGTTTATAACAAGTAATAGTGTATACCAAATGATTTATCCCAAACTAGAGGATACATTAAGGGATTTTTCCAATCCTAAATTTGTACATGTGTGGTTTTATCCCAATCCCATGGTTTTACAAGATGATTTTCCAAAAAACCAAGATGGGATATGGTAATTTATCTAAAAACCAATATGTGATGAGATGCATGGTGGTTATCCTTAATATATAATATATATTCATATGATTATGAAAAAAAATCCAGTCAGAATCATGTTCTTATGATTATTATCCAATAATCATGATTATTATATTAGGATCCACAAGTATTTTCTATTATTTCTGACTGATCATTTGTTATTATATAACCATCTTTCATTACTTATAGAATTTTTTTTGATTTAATTCTTTTCTAATTTTATATTTCTCCAATGCTCATGATTCATCATATTTTTACTATATTACTATTCATGAAGTGTTGAAACGATTTACCTTTTTGATAATTTCATATTTCCCCTACATTAGTTTCATATCACTAATTTATGAATGTGGGTATTACTTATGATAATTATGATTCAATGGTTCTCTAGTTTCTCAATCGAAATGATATATGGATTAATTATTATTGAAAAGTAATAAAATAAATGTGAATTTTTATATAGGGCTTCAATAGTTGGTATCATAAGGGGGTTTAATTATTTTTTAGGAATAAAACACTTATTTTATGGAATTTGATAAGAAACTATTAGTAAAAAATATAGTGTCAAGTATAAGGAATAAGTTTATGTATATTAGTAATTTATAGACTATGTAATTCTATTATATATTACATACCTCCCGTTAAATTAAAAAAAATTATATTGTTGTGCCCTCAATGAACCTATGGGTTTTCACCTTCAAAAAGTTAGGTCGACCATTGATCTATGTTCACTATAGTTCACGATGAGTGGTCCAAAATTTGATCATTTGTATAGAATCTCTTGGGGATATTCTTTGGTTGGTCACAATCTATTCACAATATATAATCCAAAACTTACTATATTAATTAGATATTTTATGTAATATTTGGGAAACCAATATAAACAAACATATATTAAACAACGAGGTAATTAGGCTGATATGAAATCTCGTCTATTAATTTGGAAGAGTGTGATATTCCGAGTTTTTTTTATTTGAAGTTATTATCCTCAAATTAGAATATGGTGTCTTAATATATAATAATATATTATTTACTCTATTTGATTATATAAATGGTTGGATCTAGGAGTAACCCTGATAATAATATATATGATGGAAAATGTAGTAATTTTATAAATGAGAAAACAAATGGGGTAAAATTTGGTATTGAAAAAATATTGGTTATGATCACCAAACAATAATTGAGTTATTATTAACAACATGAGACTTTCTAAACATGAAATCCCACCTGATAAGATTATTATGTTGTTTCATATAATATTATGTGACGAATTTTATGAAAGAAACAAGATTAAATAACCTAAATGTCTAAAATAATAAAATACACACCCAATGTGATGTCATAAGTTTATAAGAAATTGAATCCAGTGTGGAAATATTGTCAATAAATATTAGCACTATTCATATAGGGGATGAATATGATAAATGAAATTAAGGTGAATAATTCGTAATGATTAAAATTTTGAAGGATTGGACGTTATGAAAAATGATATACTAATCCATATGTATGTGAATAAAATAAATATTTTCATGCTTATAATCCATGGAAACATGGGAGAAACAAATATATCCTGGTAGTTTAATATAGTTGATGAATAAGAATTGAATTATGAATAGTGACTTGATACTCAATATTTTTTATTTCCAAAGGGAACCAGGTTATAGAAACCCCATAATGCATGTTACGATTCCTAATATCATAAAATCAACACCCTATTGATTTGATATTATCTTATATTATTATTTTATCTCAATTATATTTTTATAGAATATGCTTCATGAATGGTTTGTTGTACAACATTTGGTTGAATTTACTATGAAATTTTAAATGTTTTATCCATCTCCCAATATAATTTATTTTAATAAAAAAATAATGAAAATAAAATAACATTTCAATCTAATATATTGTCACTGACCAGTGAATTGATGACTATGAGATATCTTCGAAAAATAATTCCATTATTGAAAATATAATATGTTCTATTGAGGGATGTTTTTAAAAAAAAAAATGAATGCAAACTAAATATCCTGGATAATTTATTCAATATAAAATAATTAATTATATTTATTTATTTAAAAAACTCTAGAAACTAGATCATTAATCACATATATTTATTAGATACCTATGGTTAGTTCAATTTGTATGTGATGCTTCGTATATTCAGTACATAATATATTTAGTGATGTAGAATGTAACACACTAAGCTTTTTTAGTATATATCTTAATATAAATACTTTTCCATGTATTATTTTTGATAAACATATCTAAACTAAAAAAACAAGATATAAATATTTTAAGTAAAATTTATTAATATTACAACCACTTATAAAAATATTTATATTAAAAAATTAAAAATAATTACATTTAGAGTATATATAATTAATAATTTTTAATTTCTCAATAAATGTTGAATCATAAATTAACTAAATAATCTATTAATTAATTAAAATTTATTGCATTTAAAATATAAATTTCCCAATATAAAAAAATTTCAAAATACTAACTAACATATTATCATAATTGTTTTTGGAAATGATATAAAATTCTACTGAGAATAGTAAATTATGGAAGTTGATGTTTTTTCTAAAAAAAACTTTTTATTTAAATTATTATTTAAATGAAAAATTAAAAATGTAATTTCTTTAAAAAAAATGAACTCTATTTTTAAACTCCATATATTGAAATTAGATTATGGAATTTTTTTTATTTTTTTTAGAAAGAAGGATTTATAACTGTATATTAAAAAATGTGGGTTTGTAATATAAAATGTCTTGAATTATATAATTATCACTTATGCATTATATTTATGACATATTTAAAATTCATCAATGTTAAACCATATTATAATCCTTTATCATTTTATAGTAAAAAAAAATCGTAATTACGTAGTGTGGAATTCCACCTTACATGGATGGTTATGATACTGTTTTGGATGGATAAATATTATGTTTAGGAAATTATGATTTTTTAATTAATAATAATTGGATATCCTATTAACAATAAGGGAAAAAATGACATGTTTTATATTCTACAAATTAAAACAGTATTTTATGAGAAAAATAATTTTTATTTACCTTGTAATAACAATTTCTAGGTTATATTCATCCTTTAAATTTTTAATTTTGTTATATATCATAGTAATTAACAAAAAATAAGATAATTATTCTTTTGAAATAATTATATATAAACTAAATCACAACTTAAATATACATTTGTTATGTTGTGTTCTAATTTTAGTCAGATTTACCACCAATGTAAAAATTGATGGAAAATTGATCTAATGAATGTGTGAATATAATTTGATTTTATATATCAAATAAATAAGTAAATAATGATATTTTTTTGTGAAATAATGATTTATAAATTTAAATAATTATTTTATAAAACACCATTTGATTGCTATGAATCATAAAAACATGGCCATCACCGACTTCATCAAGAAGGATCATAAACACAACTCAAATAGAAATAAATTATAAAAAAGTATAAATAATTATAAAATAATAATTTTAGTTCCTTTTATTGAATGAAAATATTGACATTTCTTAGAATAAGGAATAATAACAACAATATTAAAAATCCATATCCAAATGATTAAGAGTACTCACACCCAATATATAATATATATTAATTAACTAATATAAATGAAATAAAAATTGTAAATTAAATATAGATAAAAAATTATATAAATTAATAGTGTAAATAAATATGTGATTAAGATATTTTTTCATATTATTAAGATAAATTAGTGCAATTATCTAGTAAATAATTCAATATAAGGTTTTTATTTTGAAAAAATAAATTAATGAGACATATTTCTTATTATAAACAATGTTATCCTTTGTATGGTTTGATTACTATCAAATCAATGTCACTTACCAGATTTACATAATTTATGGGGTTTTAATATCCATATAATTTCATTAATGAAATGAATATTTTATTTAATGGAAACCAAGCCCATAAGGTTCATTGTTAACTAAACTCTATTCATAGAGTTAAACTTCTTCCACATTAAATTATTTATTCTTTGTTTGATTCCATTAACCCTAATAATCAATTTTTTATCATAATCAAACATAGTATAGAAATATAACTTTTATGTAAAATATTTTCAACTTCATGAAATTCACCCATAATAGTATATCATTGATAAGAATAATTCACATCCTCTTTAATAATAATTTCCAATCCTTATCTGTACTTCAATTTCCCATTAATTTTATCCATTATATATGGAAACCCACCTCATGTGTTATCCCTTTTGACATTCTTATTTTTTAATTTAAATTATTAATGCGATGTTTTCCTAACACTTTATACTATGTGTGTTTTGAAAAATTATCTTTAATAATATTAACAATATATTTCTTACATTTAAAATCTATTATTATCTAACCCACATTTAAATTGATAAAAAATATTTCTCTTTAATAATAAATTATTTATGAATATCATTAAAATTTATATATCTTTTAAAAATTCACATCAACATTTCAATATTGAATTTAAAATGTGATTATAAGATCATTTTCTATCCATAAGTTGAATGATTTAAAGAAAAAATTATTTATTTATATCAAATCCATTTTTCTATTTATCTTTGAAGGATTTATGTCCAAGAAAATTATTTAAGAATAATCTAAATAAATTTGTTTCTATGAAAAATATCATTTCACTCTATTGAATTATTTTTATCAATAACTTATAAATTTGATGTTAATTTTGATGATACCAATGTAAAATAATGGGAAACCCATTTTTCTATCCTTGGGATAATTGTTAAATTTTGATGATTTATATTATCAAAAATAACTATGTGTAGATGATGAAGGGTGGAGTATTGAATCTCCCTCTAAATATTTTGTTAATCTCTATGATTCATGAACTAAAAAATTTAAATGGGAAATTTTTTCGGAAACCATGGAGTACATGAGATGATTTCTCCCTAGAAAAAGGTATAAGAAGAGGATATATCCAATGAAAATGGGTACGCATGAGGGTTAATCATATGAAATTTTTTATTGATGATCGTTATACCACCCTAAAGGGTATAAAAGAGTATTTATTCTAAAAAAAATGTGTAAAAAAGAAGTTTTATCCCAAGAAAAAGGGTGAAAAAAGAGTATTATAAAATAATTAGGAAGGTACATGAGTAATTATCCCAACCCCCTTACATTTGGATTTTCATAGTGGGTAATGATGATATATGATTTAAATTATTATTCATAAGCCAAACCATTCATTCATAATTTTACCTATCACTAAACTCACTGAATCATATTTTTTTCTTAGGATTCCACTCACTTTTTTTCATTGTCTTTTTTTATGACATTGATATTACATTAGCATATATCTGGACATATGTATAATTCATAATATTATATTCTTTATAAATAAAATATTTTTTCTCATATTATTACATAACCATATGATTAGGATATATAAATTGAAGATTTTTTAAAAAGTTTTACCTAATAGATAAATTAATTTCACAAACCTCGATTTTAAAGAAATAATCTCATATAAGATAACATATACCTCATGAATCACCAAGACTAAGAAATCCATGAAATATTATCATTACAATATGACTATTTCTAATATAGACATTTATTTTTTCATGTGGCCTGGTTTAAAAAAATTATAATATATATGTCATAGTCAATATAAATATCATCATTGGTTTTAAATGTATGAAACATGATATGATATATTTGAGAGCTGGGGTATGTGATTTTCAAATTTGAATCAATGGAATTATTCATCCCCATGCTTAGTGATCATAAGGTCATTCCATCCAGAATGGAAATTCACTTTTTTGGATTCTCGCTCCACTTCAAAAAATATAGAGGAATCTAGAATTCAAAAATGAGAAATGAGTGCATCTCTTTAATTGATGATTTTTTAGATTTATTGTTCCAATAATAGAGGTTATTTCTAGATCCTCTAATTTCAAAATACTCGAAAATAGTGGTCTATCCATTGTGACCAATACAAAGGATCTCTATTAGTGGTCAAATATCTTCAAATTTCCCCTCCATGGTAAGGTCCTTTATTAAAAAAGATATCAACATTGGTCACACTCTACTCTTAAGAACAAGATATCTCAATGATGGTCTAATCGAGCTTGAAAAATCATTTCTATTGGATGTTTTTCATTTGATCATTCATAATCATGAATATTTTAATGCTACATTGAAACCTGGAAACATTTAGCTTATTCTAAGAGTTTACTAAATCATAGAATGGAATTATAATTTTTATCCAACTTACCTATATAGTCCAATTCTAATATTTGGATTAGATTATGTGGTCCCATCAATTTCTATTTTCATTCAAAAATTCTCAGTTATCTTTCATCCTACTTTTTCACCCCTATCCAAATAGATCAACACACAAATAATGGAGTACTTGGTTTCTTTGACTAGATTCTAGTGGATGTGAACATGACATATAAGCATGGTTACTCGATTATCTTTCATTCTAATGACTAAAAAATAGATGTAAATATATAATATGAATGGGTTCCTTTTTTATATATGTACTAAATGATGGTGTGGATGTCAATTGAAAATTGAATATTTGTTGAAAGGAAAATAAAATTAGATCCTACGCATAAGTAATGGAAGGATACAATAAAAAATTGTATGATATATGTTGTTGTTATTGAGAATGGGGATGCTTCTATACCTCTGATGGATAATAAACCAGTTAGAGCTTACCTTCCAACTATCCAGTTGAACAAATAATAGAATGAAATTGAAGAGGAGGGGACTCACAACCTCTTATTCAATGTTCAAACATGTTGAAATATACTATTTTTAATTCTGGTAAGGATACATGTGAGGATGAGAAATCCTTGGATATATCACATGAATTTTTTGATCATGCTTATAATTTTCAACTGGACATCGCTGAGTAGGCTTTGACCGATGAGATTTTACATCTTTTTAATGATGTGGTCTTTTTGAATCATTGATAATTTATCTTTCCTATTTCATAGAAAATGAATATCTTGGATTAAAATAAGGAATAAAAAATTATTCCCTCATCCTTATAGAAACCTTATACAAGATACTAATATGAACATGTTGTCAAGGATAGAGCTCATCAAACATTTTATGCCTCCGAACATGAGCAGCTGGGTTTTTCTACCACTTTTTTTAAGCGATGATCACTTAAACTAATTATTATGAGACTCCTTAATGCCCAATGGAAATAGAAATATATGATATATTGAAAAAAATTATAACATAATCTCATTAATTCAAACTACACCCTTTCCTAAAATGAATTTAGGAAGACCCCGCAAATCCTTCCATGTGAAGGGTTTTGAAATAATTATGAAGGGATTACCCCCAAATTTAAATCCAAATGAGGATAATTTTTTTTGAATTTCCATGATTTGGACAACAAAATGATACCCCGGACCCTTAAGATCACATTTAAAATCACAAACCACTCTTTTTTGGTTTGGATGAACCTAAAATAAATTTCTCCTCCATAGTTACTATCCTTGATAATTTGGGAATTTTGATATTGGAAACTGTTAGATGTATGTATGATGTTAAGAACATATGGGTCTTGGATAATTTTTATTTGGATTATCCAAATTTGGTTTTTTAATGTTATAGACACACCCCCTACCATTTCACTTTTAATGGTATTCAATAATATTTCTCTTTCATTTATTTTCATAACAAGTATCGTGATGGAATGAGACATTGGTCAGAGATTGAATTTCGTAAAAGGATTATTTATTATCCACGGTTAATTTCTGTTGAAAATAATTCAATTCTGAATCATAGTGATAACGATGGTTCTATGATTAATCAATTTTACTCTAAAAGGTTTAAATATTGTGTTTATTTAAATGTCTTGGTTTAGATCAACTTGGTTAGAGCAATGAAACCTGGTTATAGGAAATATCTTAATGTCTTGGTACCTAGAAAGCTTGATTCTAGTTTTTTCATTGAGGTGGATCTAGATGTTTGGGATTCTATCTATTGCACTACCTTTCTAGGGCCCAACATTGATCACCATTAAATTTCAGTTGATTTATGGGAATGGACTTAAAAACATCCTTTACATTTAGGATAATAAATACTTATGTGACTCATCGGGATTATAGAATTCTATTTCCAAAAGTATATACTTATATTAATTATGATAATTATTAATTTTTGTGTATTTTAACATGGAAATTAGTTACCAGAAATTTTAAATCATGTACAAAAGAATAGATTAGATTTTTTGATTTTAAAATTTTCTCTCTTGATTCCTCCATTCCTATTATTCAATAATAGATCAATTGTAATCAAATGTCCAATGATATTATTAATAAACAAAATCATTCATATACACTCAGTAATAATCCTAATCATAATGATACTATGTACAAAGTAGCTTTCAACTACAAATGGATCAATGATTGTGACATAAATTACATGTTCTTTAATTCCCTCCAATGATATAGAAGGATAATAAGGTTTGTATCCTTAATGAGAAATGGTTATTAGATTTTGGATTATGGGAAATATCTTTTGGACTGTGTGGTTTTATACTATATAGATCACATCAATGGAATGTCCATATTTCTGATCCTATGGATGGTGTAACACCCCAAGCTTCCACGATACGCCTCTCTTTCAATAATGCAATAGCTTGCATTGTACGCAAGTTCGAGTTCTAAAACACCGCGACTAATCAAAGTAGCCATTATGAATAGTAGTAACCACCTTTTGAAATTATAGAAAATTTATATTTCAAAATTGAATTCATTTTTGTATTCCTAATATTGAAATTAGCCTATGTTGAATTTTTTGTAATTTTCGGAGAACTTCAAAATTTTTATGAATAGTGAAAAATACTTAAAACAACTTTTTTAATCAAAATAATTTATTGTGATAAATTATACTATTTAGTGGACTTAAAGTATAATTAGAATATATTTTTACCATTTTATCCAATTGTGGTCATTAGAATTAATTTAACATTGAAATTGGACATAAACAATTGCCAATCTTTTGATATAAATTGTTTCTTAAAAACACGCTATTTGTTGTGACAGCGGGAATTAATTATAAAATTAATTAATGAAACTTATATGTTTGGAATTTTTTAAAATAGAAATCATTTTTGAATTCGGAATATCAATTATAGCTTAGGGTGAAATTTTGGCATTGTTCTGAAAAACTTCAATTTTTGATGAATAGTGAAACCACTAAGTGGTAGTTAAATAACTGATTTTTCGTTTAAATGAAATATTACCACTTCTGTAATTTGATTTTCAAAAATCCGACATACATGGTTGTCATTAAGAAGTAAAATGTGGTTCAATAAGATTAAAATAATTTTTTGGTGAATAGTAACTTTTAAGTTCTTAATCGTGATTAGAGGTAATTATTGTAGTTTAAGGTACAAATAATGTTTTAATAATATGAGATGAGCATGAAACTTGTCCTACTCCTATTTGATGAGTCATGGCCGACCAAGAAAACCCATGGGTCAACTTGGGGACCCCATGGAGCCACTTTATTTGGAAAATGACATTAATATATATTTATTTAATGTTAAAATTAAATTGACACAAACATGAGTTATTTTACTAAAACTGTTTTTAAGTGGGGTTACACAAGTACAAATTTTGACTATAAATATTCATTAGAAAGCTAAAAAAATTTCCTACATCATAGTAGTTTTTTTATAATTTTTAGACATTAAATAAATTAAATTATATATGACATCATTATGATGCAGCGATGACCTCATTATTTAACGATTCTAATAAAATGAAAACATAATGTAAAATACAAGGCTTACACTTGTCCAAAGACTATTGTATGGGTAGATTTCGAACCCTTATCACCTTAGCCACGAATTATATAAGTGTGGGACCTTTAGAATCCGAAAAGCATTGTATAATAATGTAACATTTCAATCTTTCCAAAAGAGCCCCTCCTCTCCACTTATAAAAGGCCCCCACCTCTCCCACCTCATTTACACTTTCAAGCCATTTGGATCGGCCAACCTCTGCCCAAATACTCTCCCAACTTCCCCCTCTTACTCATAGAAGCCTAACTTTGGGCAGAACTCTTCTCAAGGAAGCCTTTGTCTCAAATCAAAAAGAGTTACCCGATTTTGAGGTAATGTCTTCTCTAATGTTGTTTTGTTTTATTTTTCTTCTCAAACCCCCTAAAATCTTTTTATTCATTTCTTTTGTAACAACAACAGTATCCTAAATATACTAGGATGTTGTTATAATAAGGATTCTAGCTACACTTACACACACATACATCTAATGGTTAAAGAACATACGGTTTCTGTGGATGGCGAATTTCTGCCTCACGAAACGATGATTGTTCAACACTCATATAACACCTTCAAAGGTGGCCATTAAGATGTCACTATTTTTATATATGATATATAATATGTTTATGTTTTACTTATGCTTCTGTATTTCTCATTTATGGCATACTTTATGATTTCCATTATGGGTAAAACGCGATAATTTCATTTTAGGAAGTGCGGACTACCGCCCCATCAAAGTGATGTGAATCGTTAATGCCATATGTGGGATGTATAAAGGATGGAGTAAATGATATTATATATGATATTATACTGGAACTATATTATACCTTTATATAATTATGATTTCATTACATTAAATACGAAATAGAAATGAAAGTAGCGTTCATGCGTACGTACGGCTTACCGTCTCCATGAACGGTGCATTTCATTTCTTACCTCTAAATGTTACGTAATATTATGAATGAATGTATATACTGGATATATATGATATATATGATATCTACATCATGAATATAATTCTGGATATAATGGATATTTCACCACATGAACAACTTGTAATTATAAGAAGGTTATTGTTGACACAAGTACCAAAGATCGACAAAACGACCGTTATTAACTTAAATAATTACATAACGTTCATAACATTGTAATAAGTGATATAAAAAGGATAATGAAATTGAAAATGGTTCTTAATAAGGTAGATATTAACTCTAGTTTATTATTTAGGAGGTTAAAGAACGGTTGAGTCAAGTCGGACATGAGGTAAGGGAACTTCTTAACCCAACTTCAATTCTTTGGGTTAATCTCCTACTTTCAAATTACGTCATGATATTATTATGTCCTATCTTGTATTTGTACTTTATTTATGTGTATCTATAGTGAATACACATAATAGATCTGTTTTATTTGTAAGGGAACTTCTTAACCCAACTTTAATTCTTTGGGTTAATCTCCTACTTTCAAATTACATCATGATATTATTATGTCCTATCTTGTATTTGTACTTTCTTTATGTGTATCTATAGTGAATACATATAATAGATCTATTTTATTTGTAAGGGAATTTCATAACCCAACTTCCATTCTTTGGGTTAATCTCCTACTTTCAAATTATGTCATGATATTACTATGTCCTATTTTGAATTTTTACTTTCTTTATGTGTACCTATAGTGAATACACATAATAGATCTATCTTATTTTAAAAATGATCTTTTTAAGAACTTTGTCTCAATATCCTTTCATTGAGGCATATTTGGTTTTATACACAACTTTCTTTTATACGGTGTATAAACCCCTTTGACTTTTACGTTTATTCAAAAGGAATATTTTTTTATACGAAGCGTTTTACTAAACGACAAAAAGGGAATGTTTTTCTTTCCATACATATGCGGCGACAATGACTTCTCTGCCACCGTGACCATTATTTGAGTTTCAGCTTCCTCTACAAGCCATCACTTTTTTTAATGAAAAATAAATACAAATTTTTAAATTTATTTTATTTTGGTATTGAAAATGTTTTTGAAAGAGTTTTTATTATATCAATGTGTTGTATTGATATCTTGTGATTGAAATGTTGAAATGTTATGTTTCCTTTGTGCATGTTTTATGTGATAAGATTATGTTATGGTTTATGATATGTTTAAACCTATTCATATGAGGAATGTATTGGACTTAATAAGTGACGAGTGGAGCCCGCTATAGCTCCTCGATGCATCGGTAAGTCTCATGAGACAACTAGACGTGGAATTGGCCGAGGCCCTTTCCCAATTTGATTTATGGTTTTGGCCGAGGCCTTAATCATTTTAGACGTCTTGGCTGAGGCCTTGACAAAATGTTTCAGAATGTCCAACATTATACATTGCCTCATTATGAAAGTGGTTATTGATATTGCATGTGATTATTCGACCAGTAGAATATCCATGTGAATAAGTAAATGGCATTATCTCATTTTACTTTTTCCATATTATGTTGAAGTTCATGTTTAAAAGGATTTTGTTTTAGTTATACATTGCCTTAAATGTTGATGTTTATTTATGAAAGCTTCTGCAATATTGTTATCCTTACTGCGCATCTGAGCTCACCCCTTTCAATGTTTTAATATTTTCCAGGATGTGAAGAAGTATTTTATGAATGACCTGCAGGGATAGTCAGAAGAGGATATGAGTGTGGACTATGGAGACTTTTTTGTTGTAGTTTTTCATTTTATGATGTAATGTAGCATGTATGAATGTATCTAGTGTTTCCAAGGCTACTAAACTAATCGGTCTTTCGAGACTTGATCTTTTGTGATCATGCCAATGTTACGAAGTAATGCACCGTCTCTGGGTAGCTGGGGTCGGGGCGTTACAGTTGGTATCAGAGGAAGTTTAGTAATAACCTTGGAAGCTAGATTTAGATAAACTCTGATTAGAGCACATAGTCCAAAGATAGACTTTGAGGATTAGTATAGAAGAACTTCCTAGAATTTTGTTATTGTAGAGATTTTGTGAGTTTTCCGAGCAATACATCTCTGTCTGGATACGAGCAAGTAGAGGCGGCTCTGGCACAGATGTACCTAGGGGTAAAACCCGTAAACACCTCTTTGAGCTAGACTCGAACGGGAACTGGTGCCCGAAAACGGGCCTTGATGCACTCTTGGCTACGACACTCCCGGGGGATATGCTTAGGATAATTCTCATTTTCTTTACAAACCACTATGAAGGGTTATGATTATATACTTTCTCAAAGGAAACATTTCTTTTTATGATTATGGATTATATCCATAAATAGTTCAATTTATGTTAAGTATTTTATAAGTATGGGATTATGTATTTTGATTCATAAACTGATCTAGTTTATGCAATTGTTTAGAAATGGCGCCTAGTGGAAGAAATGGAAACCGTATCAATGCGCGCACTCCATGTAGGGATTTCCCTCCTGCTCAAGATAATTATTGTGGATCTGGAGATACAACTGGTGATGATCAACTTATTACCATACTGGGACAACTCACTCAGGTTATGAATAATAACCTTACTCGTATGGAGCACCCTGATCCGCAACGTGGAGGATCAATGTTAGACCGCTTCATGAGGCAAAAACAACCAACCTTCAATGGGAGTACAAATCCTATAGTAGCTGAGCAATGGATAAATTCCTTAGAGAAAATATTCCATGCCTTGGGGAGTAGTGAAAGGGAGAAGGTTGTCATGGAAGTTTACCGCCTCACTGGAGATGCTGATCAATGGTGGTCATTGATTCAAAACATGATGTAAGATGATGAAGTATCAAATATGTAACGGAGAGAGTTCAAAGATCTGTTTTTAGAAAAATACTTTCCTCGCGACCATCGAGCAGATATGGAAAGGCAATTTATGAGTTTGAGGCAGAAGGAGGATGAGAATGTCGCAAAGTATGAGGCTAACTTTACAAGGTTAGCGAGGCATGATTCCGATTATATACGTAACCCAAGGAGTAAGATTGATCGTTTCTTTGATGGGTTAAAACCATTTCTCCGTCGAGCTTTAGTATCACAATCCTTCTCATCATACGAAGATATTGTCTCATGTGCTATCAAGACAGAAAAGGAATTCTCTAAGTCTTATGACAACAAAGTAAAGCAAGAGAAGAAGAGAACGGTGGAACAAGAGACAGATAAAGGGAAAAAGGGAAAGAAGGATTTTCCATTATGTGATAATTGTGGGAAGAATCACCCTGGTACGTGCCTAAAAGGAATGGGAGTTTGTTATAAATGTGGAGAAAAGGGTCACCAGGCTCGTGATTGCAAGGGAAAGAAAGAGGCTGTCAAAGTTGAATGCTACAATTGTAGGGAAATGGGGCATTATGCAAATGAATGTCCTAAGCGTCAGGGAAACTTACCTCAGAAAAGGCCAAGGGATCAAGGACAATCTTATGCTGTTACTACAGTTGAAGCAGAATAACTAATGTATTGGTGCTTTTGGACTCATGGATTATATTCTGGTTATTAGAATAATGTGATATATATATAAGGATTGTACTGCAGTACTTTTTTATTTCAGTAAGGTTTTAATATGATTAAGGTAATCATATTTTTAGTATGTGACAATAAGAGAAACTTTTCTTGTTTGGGGAATCTGATGTTACAATTGATTTTGGAATTTAGAGACCTTTTAGAGAAAGTCTGGACGGAGGTATTTTGGATAACTATTAAGGTTGGAATGGATTAAGTTGAACCATGGATAGTATTGTTTAAGGTTAAAGCATTTCTGAAGATTATTTTTGGAATATTATAATACTATAGTTTTAGGAAAAAGGACAACCTGCAGGGTGGGGCATAACCCGTCGCGTCGGACAAAGCTGCAGGAATCGAACCCACAACCATAGTGCGACATGCCTTTATTTCCTACCACTAGCCTACAGGAAGTCCCTGGTTATTAAAAAAATAATTTTACTAATCTAAATGGTATGTGTTAACATTTGGAACCTTATACAATTAGGATAAGTATAATATTTTTGAGTTCTATTATCTTTTTGAGTGAAAGATGAGTTGAAGGTTGAAACTCTAATTTTCAAGAATAAATATATATATACCTATCTCTTATTCAATGAATAAATTAATTCTTAAACTTTAGTAAATGGATATTAAAACAAAAAAATGTGTTATCCTAATACCTTATGTCTTGTTGAACTGATGATATTTTAAATCAACATAGATTGAAGGCTTTGAGGCCCTCAATTTGACAGTTGATTGTGATTGATGACCTCAATCGCTCCCTACAAATATTTAAGTTTTTCCTCCAATTATATGTCTCTAATTGCCACCAATGTTCTCCTAATTGAGATCATAATTGGGTGGTGACTTTTTCATTTCCCTTTCCCTCTTATTAAGGCTAAATTTTATTAATCTTATTTCCGATGTGGGTTTTCCTCAAAGGTATTTTCTATTTTCAACCTTTTATTTTCCAAGAAAAATTTCAAATTACGAGGACACAATTTATTGAAGGAGGGGAGAATGTAACACCCCGAGCTTCCACAATACGCCTCTCTTTCAATAATGCAATAGCTTGCATTGTACGCAAGTTCGAGTTCTAAAACACCGCGACTAATCAAAGTAGCCGTTATGAATAGTAGTAACCACCTTTTGAAATTATAGAAAATTTATATTTCAAAATGGAATTCATTTTTGTATTTCTAATATTTAAATTAGCCTATGTTGAATTTTTTGTAATTTTCGGAGAACTTCAAAATTTTTATGAATAGTGAAAAATACTTAAAACAAATTTTTTAATCAAAATAATTTATTGTGATAAATTATACTATTTAGTGGCCTTAAAGTATAATTAGAATATATTTTTACCATTTTATCCAATGGTGGTCATTATAATTAATTTAACATTGAAATTGGACATAATCAATTGCCAATCTTTTGATATAAATTGTTTCTTAAAAACACGCTATTTGTTGTGACAGCAGGAATTAATTATAAAATTAATTAATGCAACTTATATGTTTAGAATTTTGTAAAATAGACATCATTTTTGAATTCTGAATATCAATTATAGCTTAGGGTGAAATTTTGGCATTGTTCTGAAAAATTTCAATTTTTGATGAATAGTGAAACCACTAAGTGGTAGTTAAATAACTGATTTTTCGTTTAAATGAAATATTACCACTTCTGTGATTTGATTTTCAAAAATCCGACATACATGGTTGTCATTAAGAAGTAAAATGTGGTTCAATAAGATTAAAATAATTTTTTGGTGAATAGTAACTTTTAAGTTCTTAATCACGATTTGAGGTAATTAGTGTAGTTTAAGGTACAAATAATGTTTTAATAATATGAGATGAGCATGACACTTGTCCTACTACTATTGGATGAGTCATGTCCGACCAAGACAACCCATGGGTCAACTTGGGGACCCCATGGAGTCACATTAGTTGGAAAATGACATTAATATATATTTATTTAATGTTAAAATTAAATTGACACAAACATGAGTTATTTTACTAAAACAGTTTTTAAGTGGGGTTACACAAGTCCAAATTTTGACTATAAATATTAATTAGAAAGATAAAAATATTTCCTAAATCATAGTATTTTCTTTATAATTTTTAGACATTAAATAAATTAAATTATTTATGACATCATTATGATGCAGCGATGACCTCATTATTTAACGATTTTAATAAAATGAAAAGATAATGTAAAATACAAGGCTTAAAATTTTCCAAAGACTATTGGATGGGTAGATTTCGAACCCTTATCACCTTATCCACGAATTATATAAGTTTGGGACCTTTAGAATCCGAAAAGCATTGTATAATAATGTAACATTTCAATCTTTCCAAAAGAGCCCCTCCTCTCCACTTATAAAAGGCCCCCACCTCTCCCACCTCATTTACACTTTCAAGCCATTTGGCTCGGCCAAAATCTGCCCAAATAATCTCCCAACTTCTCCCTCTTACTCCTAGAAGCCTCACTTTGGGCAGAACTCTTCTCAAGGAAGCCTTTGGCTCAAATCAAAAAGAGTTACCCGCTTTTGAGGTAATGTCTTCTCTAATGTTGTTTTGTTTTATTTTTCTTCTCAAACCCCCTAAACTCTTTTTATTAATTTCTTTTGTAACAAAACCAGTATCGTCAATATACTAGGATGTTGTTATAAGAAGGATTAGAGCTAAAATTACACACACATACATCTAATGGTTAAAGAACATATGGTTTCTGTGGATGGAGAATTTCTGCCTCACGAAACGATGATTGTTCAAAACTCATATAACACCTTCAAAGGTGGCCATTAAGATGTCACTATTTTTATATATGATATATAATATGTTTATGTTTTACTTATGCTTCTGTATTTCTCATTTATGGCATACTTTATGATTTCCATTATGGGTAAAACGCGATAATTTCATTTTAGGAAGTGCAGACTACCGCCCCCTCAAAGTGATGTGAATCGTTAATGCCATATGTGGGATGTATAAATGATGGAGTAAATGATATTATATATGATATTATACTGGAACTATATTATACCTTTATATAATTATGATTTAATTACATTAAATACGAAATATAAATGAAAGTAGCGTTCATGCGTACGTACGGCTTACCGTCTCCATGAACGGTGCATTTCATTTCTTACCTCTAAATGTTATGTAATATTATGAATGAATGTATATACTGGATATATATGATATATATGATATCTACATCATGAATATAATTCTGGATATAATGGATATTTCACCACATGAACAACTTGTAATTATAAGAAGGTTATTGTTGACACAAGTACCAAAGATCGACAAAACGACCGTTATTAACATAAATAATTACATAACATTCATAACATTGTAATAAGTGATATAAAAAGTATAATGAAATTGAAAATGGTTCTTAATAAGGTAGATATTAACTCTAGTTTATTATTCAGGAGGTTAAAGAACGGTTGAGTCAAGTCGGACATGAGGTAAGGGAACTTCTTAACCCAACTTCAATTCTTTGGGTTAATCTCCTACTTTCAAATTACGTCATGATATTATTATGTCATATCTTGTATTTGTACTTTCTTTATGTGTATCTATAGTGAATACACATAATAGATCTATTTTATTTGTAAGGGAACTTCTTAACCCAACTTCAATTCTTTGGGTTAATCTCCTACTTTCAAATTACGTCATGATATTATTATGTCCTATCTTGTATTTGTACTTTCTTTATGTGTATCTATAGTGAATACACATAATAGATCTATTTTATTTGTAAGGGAATTTCATAACCTAACTTCCATTCTTTGGGTTAATCTCCTACTTTCAAATTATGTCATGATATTACTATGTCCTATTTTGTATTTTTACTTTCTTTATGTGTACCTATAGTGAATACACATAATAGATCTATCTTATTTTAAAAATGATCTTTTTAAGAACTTCGTCTCAATCTCCTTTCATTGAGGCATATTTGGTTTTATACACAACTTTCTTTTATACGGTGTATAAACCCCTTTGACTTTTACGTTTATTCAAAAGGAATCTTTTTTTATACGAAGCGTTTTACTAAACGACAAAAAGGGAATGTTTTTCTTTCCGTACATATGCGGCGACAATGACTTCTCTGCCGCCGTGACCATTATTTGAGTTTCGGCTTCCTCTACAAGCCATCACTTTTTTTAATGAAAAATAAATACAAATTTTTAACTTTATTTTATTTTGGTATTGAAAATGGTTTTGAAAGAGTTTTTATTATATCAATGTGTTGTATTGATATCTTGTGATTGAAATGTGGAAATGTTATGTTTCCTTTGTGCATGTTTTATGTGATAAGATTATGTTATGGTTTATGATATGTTTAAACCTATTCATATGAGGAATGTATTGGACTTAATAAGTGACGGGTGGAGCCCGCTATAGCTCCTCGATGCATCGGTAGGTCTCATGAGACAACTAGACGTGGAATTGGCCGAGGCCATTTCCCAATTTAATTTATGGTTTTGGCCGAGGCCTTAATCATTTTAGACATCTTGGCCGAGGCCTTGACAAAATGTTTCAGAATATCCGGCATTATACATTCCCTCATTATGAAAGTGGTTATTGATATTGCATGTGATTATTTGACCAGTAGAATATCCATGTGAATAAGTAAATGGCATTATCTCATTTTACTTTTTCCATATTATGTTGAAGTTAATGTTTAAAAGGCTTTTGTTTTAGTTATAAATTGCCTTAAATGTTGATTTTTATTTATGAAAGCTTCCGCAATATTGTTATCCTTACTGAGCATCTGAGCTCACCCCTTTCAATGTTTTAATATTTTCTAGGATGTGAAGAAGTATTTTATGAATGACCTGCAGGGATAGTTAGAAAAGGATATGAGTGTGGACTATGGAGACTTTGTTGTTGTAGTTTTTCATTTTATGATGTAATGTAGCATGTATGAATGTATCTAGTGTTTCCAAGGCTACTAAACTAATCGGTCTTTCGAGACTTGATCTTTTGTGATCATGCCAATGTTACGAAGTAATGCACCGACTCTGGGTAGCTGGGGTCGGGGCGTTACAGATGGTATAATACAAAACCTATTTTTGGAAGGATAATTCTATATTCCACTCTATCCATGTTGAATCTGAAATTAAGGAGGTTGGTTTTGGTCTTAAATAATTGATTATGCATATTCAAATCCATGATTTTTCATTAGAGGATTCCAATCAAATTGGGGTCTTAATTATTAATTTTTATCATATTCACCAGGAAAATGTATTTGATTATAGAGGAAATATTATTTTCAGTTTTAAATAACAAAGTAAATTCATTAAGTGGTATTAAAGGGGCAGTGGGAAGTAACATTATTTGTTTTGGGAGTGTTTTTTGGTAAATAATTCAACATATATATGAAGATATTACATGTTTAAAATGAAATAAATAATACAAAGTGTTTTTCCTGTGATAAGGTATATAATCTATCAGAAAAATGTTTTATATATATTTTTAAAATACGTTTAATAATTTATTCATATAATTTTTACTTTTTACATTTATTGTTTTTCTTTTGTAAATAATATTTATAGAATTATTTTATATTTAATAAATAAAAATAAATTTGATATTGTTTAGTAATTATATCCTATTTTTTTCAAATATGAAAATTATATTATCGTATAAAATTCATATGTGTATCCAAAATTAATTTTATCATTAGCTTATGTAACCATTAAAAACCTATTTTTAGTTAATGTAAATTTGTTAACTTCTTTATTTTTGTGTAGAATAAAGTTATAAATTAAATTAGGTTTCTTGATAAAAAATTTTATTTCATAAAAAATATTTCTTTTGAAGGATTCCAAAAAAAAAATTCGGAAATATAAATATAATTAAAATAAAATGAAGAATATTTTCTTTTATATGAAAAATATTTATTATTTTTTTAAACATTGAATATATAAATTCGTAATAATAGTTTATTTTTTTACTCCTTAAAACATATTTTAAAAATTTTCAAGTTTTATGACCTTAAAATTTTTACTTACTTAATAATATAGTAAAAACCACTATGTTTTATCTTAGAACTGTCTCTTTCACTATTCACCAAAAAATAATTATTATAGAAAAATATAAAAAAATTACCATATAGTATTAATGAGATATGGAATTTATAATATATATTATCATCGTAAAATTCATGTTGTAAAATTTAAAATTTTTCAATTAAATTAATTAAAAAATTATTAATGAAATCTATTATTATTGAAAAATGATGTTTTTTAACATTAACTATTCTTAATGTTATATAATTTCAATTACTATGTTAATGTATTTGAATATAATAAATTATATATTTTAGTAACATATTTTATAATCAAAATAATTTATAATTTTTTTATTTAATAAAAAATGAAAAGTTTTATATGTTAAAGAAAAATATCATTTTAATATAAAATTATATTAATGATGTATACCTCCAAAAATAAGAAATTTTAATTTGTTTATATCTTATTATTTATAAGTTATTTTTATTATTTATATTATTTATTAATAATGTTCATCTAATATGTAATATCTTATCTTGGATAATTTTATAGTTGTAGCATCATATTTAAGAATATATTTATAAAAGGGCATATATTCTAAAATATTTAGGTGTCACATTATGATATGGGAAATAAGGTGAAATTTTCATATATTATAGGAAATAACATTAATATCCTCTAATATATGTGTATTCTAACAATTGTTTTCTATTTATTAAATGATGTGATAATATGATGTGAAAAAGAAGTGGTTATAGGTGATGTGAAGGATTATTTGGGAAGGGCTAGTATGAAAAATATGGTGGTAATTTTTTTTTGATTTTGTTAACTAATTAACAATTATTCAGTGGTGTTTATGATACCATTCCTCTAAAATAATTTATTATTTTTTGTGGGTTATGAATCAATAGGTTATATTGCAGAAAATTTCAAGGCTCTTTTTCTCAAATATTGAATCTTGAATTTTGTTAATATTTCTCTTATCAATTAAATTATTTTCATTATGGTGATTATTATTCATGGTGTTATTATTTTAAATATAATTATTTTTAAATTTAGTGGTAGTGGATATAATTTATAGAGTTAATGGTAATGGTTGGTGAAATCACATTGTTATTGTGGTTATTTTACCTGATCATTTCATATATATATATATATATATTACATCACATTACATGAATATTCACTTAAAAAATACACCCATTAATGTGATTGTATTTTTAATTGTTATTAGATGAATAATGAAGATATTTTACAAAAAAATTAATATCTTCTACAGATATTATTCTCAATTGATACAATTTATAGATAATTATATATATAATACTTTTCATCATAACCAAGGGAATGTAACCCTAATAAATAATGAGCATATATACTCATTACTCGTAAACATATGAGTTATTGATATGAAATCATAATAGAGTATAATAATAGTTTTGGTAAAGAAATCATATTCATGGTGAATGGAAATAGCATAAAACAATAACTATCAATAAATTATATATAATTAAACATGTTTCCATGTTAAATGATTTTATAATTACATAAAACATGATCCATGGATGTGTTGAAACATGGGTGAAAAATTACAAACCATTAGAACATAATAATTATTACTTTCAAAACATAATAATGTAGGAAAAACATAATCATCTAAGTCATATCATATGTCAAGTATAAACACCACGAAATTCACATTATTCTTGCCTATGATTAAAAATTTCCATAATGTAATAGACCATAATTACCCACATCAGTAATTTTTCATAGTTGACTAGGTCTACCAATATAAATCCATTTTAACACGAGAAGATATAATACATTACCTGGCACATTGTTGTCATATAACAGCTCCATCTATAACATAATTATAATCCATACATCTGTGTGACACATGATCCTAAAAATATTCATAATCTCATCATATTATAATTATCATGATCATGTAAATGAGTTATATATTAATTTGAATAATACATATTGACAATGTATTAGAGGAATATAGTGGATGTTATAATAATCAAATATTATAAGATTATCATATAAAGAATTAACTTTTATAGTCATATATGATAAAAAATATAAAATAGATTGAAATATTACCTGCAAAATAAGAAGACACATAATTTACTTTTTTTGAAAATATTTTTAACGAAAATATGTTTCCATAAAATGGAATTTTAAAAAAATTATATAATAAAAAAAATTAAATGTTGTATCTTTCATAAAATAGATTTATATGGAAGAAAAATTTATATTCAAAGAATATGTTTTATATTGTGATTAACATTACACTTTTGAAAATAACGTAATTTATATTATAATATGAGTCATGAAAAAAAAATTAAATTAATTATAATGAAATCCGTAATGAAATAATTTATGTATAAATACGTAAATTCATAAATAAAAAGTATGATAATGGATATGAATGTGAATGTTTCTTGAAGAAAAATAAGAGATAATGTTATTTTTTATAAGAATAAACTCTAATAAATTATGTACTAAATTGATGAGAAGTATAAGGAAAATTAAAAAATAATAATAACCATATGATAAGAAAATAAGGGTTTTGAAATGAATTATTTTATAAATTTTCCTATATTTATATTTGGTCATAACAATCTCATATCAATGTGACATAAGGATAAAAAACTATATGTATTTGGTAAAAGTTGAATCAAAATGTCAAGAAATAAATACATAATATGAAAATTTTAAAAAAGTTATTTTCTATTTAATTATTATGAAAATCAACCACTTTTAGTATGTACAGAAAAAAATATAATAGTTGGGTAATATGGAATATATATCAATGAAATTAATATTGATACCACACTACAGACGTTCTTAATCTTTTAATAAATGGATATTGAGTGAAATATAATGCTATTGATTTTTAAATAACATGAATAACATGAATTATATGGTATAATATGTTAATGAGGAAGTATAGTTAATAAAATAATAATTAAGGTGATGATTATATAATGTTTCTCTAGGAAATATAATTGATATTATAAAACACTTACCTTTGTCTTGTGTGATATAAATGGTATTTAAAGTCATTTAGCAAAATAATTACCATATTAATAACTTATTTTACAACCTTATTCATATTTATAACCTATTTTATTATTCCATTATCATCATTTATATCACATATATTGGTTTATTATTATTAATTTCAAATTATATGACAATAATTTTGATTATTTCATAAAATATACCTAAAGATGATCCTAATAGTTATTGTTTAATAACAAGTTAATCATTATATTATTATTTAATTTCGAGCAAAGATTTTTTTTGAAATGATTAATTTATTCCCATGATAATTTCATTGAATATATGGGTACAATTAATAATAATAAAAATCCTCAATGAGCTTGTTTTAGGTAATTAATTTATAATAATGTGTTACATTATAATGATGATTTATTTTTGTTTCAAATTTGAATTACCGTATTAGGAAAATAAATTAATATCTAATATAATATATTACCATTATATTTCCCTATACAATATTAATGAATAATATTATGTTATTTTTTAACATCCTTTATCTATGTGGTTTGAACTAACCCAAAAAAATGTTATAGTAGAGAATGTGTAAGACTTTGGAGTATCATAGTTTTTCTAACCTTTTAGTAGAAGAATATTAAATTAACTATGACATTATTATAATAGATTATGATATTTATAAATATTTTTTATGAGAATTTAATATAAAAATTTAGAAATGTTCTTAGGTACTTACATGATATTTTTGCTCATTATCGACACATGTTCCCTTAGAATGAAGGATTTTTGTTTCTTTCTTGGAAGAAAATGAAATGAAACCGATCCTAGTAGCCTAGAGTAGGTGGTTAATTTTTTACATTACAACTAAATATAATTACTAAAATCTATTTGTGACAATTATTCTAATTTTTTTTAAAGAACCATATTCAAATATTATTCCCATTTTCAATAGTAATAAAATTATAAATCATAGTTAAAGTAAACCAATTATGAATTTGTGAACTCATTCAGAGGGTCCTTCTTTATATATCAGGGAAACAAAAAAAACTAATGGATATGTCAAATTATCATTACAAGATACATAAAATAGAATATATTGTGATTATCTAATGATATATCAATAAGTCATGTTGAATTTTTAAAAAATTTCCATTTAATCAATAAAATGGGAACAAACAATATTATATAAATAATAAATTGAAATCAAATAATTTAATATAAACAATCAAATAGTCTTGAAACATAAACATAAATATCATAAAAATACCAATAATCAAAAGGATACCGAAAACATATTTCATACTGAGGTAATTCATAATTTCAGACTTCATAAACATACCATTTATGTCTTATGGAAGGACATATTATCTAAATATTTATGAACACAACCTGAAACCCAAATAATTTCACATAATGATACATATAAATTTACGGAGTGGATATAATGGTACTCCCAACAATATAAATATATCTAATACATCCTCTAAACTAATAAACAATGAAATATTAGAAACATTCCTAAATAATAAAATAATCCCCGTACATGAAGAACATGAATATAGATTGGTGTAACATACTCAATGATGATCATCATAAACCACCCATAAAAAGAATAAGTATGATATCATTACAATATATTTCAAATGGATAATAATTTAAATTAGGGTATTTCATTGTTGATAATTAGAAATACCATAAAAAATATATTTAAAAGCTCAGATGAATATTTGATTTTCCTATTAAAATATCCCAAAGAACCATTTTTGTCGCAAATATTTTGAAATAATATTTTTAGAAATATCAATGGAAATATGTGAAGGAGAATTAAATCCATTGATTAATCATAATAATTGGAATCTATTATTATTTTACATACAATAAAACAATCATTACATTCACATATTCGGTAAAAATTTAAATATTTCAGGTTTAGAAGTTGAAAAGAATATTTACATAAATTTGAAAATTAAAAATTATAAACATAGTTAAAAATCAATTTAAGCCTACATTTAAATTTTTCGAAAGCATTTTCAAGAATATTTTAATGGAATCATGTATATGGAAGAAAAATACTCCAAACAAAAGAGTAAATAAAGACAATTTTATTAAAAAAATCAATCATTTTATGTAACAAGTATAAGAAATTGGAGTAATTAAATTAATATTAAATTAGATTCCAGAGAAGAATAAATTTAATGATAATATTGATGGTTAAATCATGAAATTTTATAATATGAAACATAATGACAAACAATTTTGAAAAATAATTTATTGAAAAATAAAACACTAACTCCATTGGTAACATCCAAATTATAATCCCCAAATAATATCAATAAAATGATTTTTTTCTTATTTATATGTATTTTAATGATATAACATGTAAAGTGGAAGTATATACACCTTATTAAATTTAATAGGGTCATATTAGAAAATATGTATCTATTGAGTGGAAATTGAGATTAAATCCCATATGATGGTAGTAATATTAAACTAATAATTAATCAAATATTATATTATGTTTTTTTAAAAGGTAATGCTTTGGTCAAAGACCAAAGCACAATATATTAGAGAGAAAAAGGATTACAATGATCGGAAAGATGGGATTTTTTTTACAATCTCTCTCAAAGAGAGGTAATAAGTTAGCTGGAAGAGTGTCGATCCAAGTCATGTTTTGTTGAATACCTTTTTTGGCGTGGGCGTCAGCAATAGCATTCGCTTCACGGTATGCATGAGTAGCAATATAATCAATCCCGTGAAGCAAGTTCAGACACTTCATCCAAAGAGTGGTAAGCGGCCAGGCAAGATGAGTGATGTCATTCCAAATGGAATGGACGATAGTGGTGGAATCACTTCCAATCCAGAGCTTTCTCCAGCCTCTTTGAAGCGCGAAATCCACCGCATGGATGACACCCAACATCTCAGCATCAAGAGATGAAGAAAGACCACAACCAACATAAAAACTGCCCTGACATTGACCAGATGAGTATCTGAAGATGGCACCACAACTTGCAGGGCCAGGATTGCCTTTGGAAGCTCCATCGACGTTCACTTTAATCCATCCTGGCATCGGGGCTTTCCAGAAAAATTCAAATAAGCGTTTGGGCTTTGGATATATGTAGGGAATACAAAGATGTCGAAGGATCACAAAGTCATCAACCAAGTTGTTGAAAGAATCTTTTTGGACTGAAGCGGCTTCATGAATCACAATAAGAATCCGAGCTTTACCTGCATTGAGACTAAATGAGTGGTTGTTATGAATAAAATCATTACAAGCATAACAGATCACATGCAGAACCTCCGCCACTGCCGCAAGGAAAATATTCTTGATCTGCAGAGAAGCATGATATCTAATGCAATTTTTAATAAACGAGCAAATAGAATCAATAGCTGGCCATCTGCAATTAAAAAGATTCAGAACGTATATCCATAAAGCAGAGGCTGTCGCGCAGGACAGAAAAAGATGGTTAGAATCCTCCCTATGTTGATTGCACATACAACATTTAGAGCATAGTTGAATGCCTAAGGATTGAAGAAAAGTATTAGTGGGTGTTCTATTGGGAGAAATACGCCAAATAAGGGTGTGCCTAGAAGGTTTTATCCAAGGCTTATTAAAATGACTCACCCATTGATAATTAGAATCCTCTCTAGAAAAGTAATGATTATATATGGATCTAGAATCAAGGATGCCATTTGAAGCCGGTTCCCACACTAGGAAGTCACCATGGGGAGAGAAAGGATGATTATCAATGATCTGAGTAATATTATCAGGGAGGGTATGTCGATGGGACCGCATGACCTCTTTTATAGAAAGACTAGTATCCCCAGGAGAGGTATTTGTAGGAAGTAATGAAATCAAGGGGTTACCACACCAATTTCCACACCAAAAATTAATAGAAGAATCCGCACTAACCATCCATCTAGAATTCTCCATGATTATGTGAAACGAGTCTCTGATAGAGGGCCAGATCGAAGAGTTGATGTAACTAAAATTCCCATTCATGTGTTTAGGAAGGAATCTATGCTTTAAGAACTCAGAGGCTTTAGAGGAACCATTAATGATACGCCAAGTAAGGCAGGCTTGGAGAGCATTGTTGAAAAGCTTTAGATTTTTTATACCCATTCCACCTTTATCAAGAGGTTTACAGCAAGAATTCCAAGGGATAGTGATGAGCTTCCTTTCAAAAATGCTCCCCGTCCAAATGAAGTTTTTTATATAGGTGTTAATCTTTTTGAAAATGCCGGTAGGCCAATTGTAGATCATGAGAGAGTAGACCATTTTGGAAACAATGGTTGATTTGACCAGACATATCCTACCAGCCATGGAGAGCAGTTTTCCCTTCCAGGTGGAGAGTTGGTTAATAATTTGATCAGTAATATTGGTGAAATAGTTTGCTTTAGGACGACCCCAGAAAAGAGGGACGCCCAAATAATTGAAAGGAAAGAGGACTTCTTTGATACCAAGAGAAGCGATGATACTAGATTTCCTTCTAACAGGGAAACCTTTGCCAAAGAAAATATAAGATTTATCCTAGGAAATCGCTTGTCCAGAGACCTCTTCATAATGATTAAGGGCTTGTTTTAGGGCATGAATATTTTATTGATCACCATTGAGAAATAGGATGATATCATCAGCATAGAAAAGATGAGTAGGGGTATTTAGATTTCTGGCATCTTGAATAGGTTTGAGCTTGCCCTGATCAACCAGGTAAATGAGTAGTCTACTTAAGTAGTCTTCAAGGATAACAAAAAGGATGGCAGAGAGAGGGTCACCCTGTCTGACACCCTTAGTACAACTGAAAAAACCTCAAGGGGTACCATTGATCAGAACCGAAATAAAAGCTGAGCTAAATAAATTTTTAAGTTTTCTAATGAAATAATCATGAAAGCCCAAAGACATTAGAACATTGAAGATGAAGTTCCAATCAATGGTGTCAAAGGCCTTCCTGATATCATGTTTAATGGACACATATCCCCCTCTACAACTTTTATTAAGACAATTGGTACATTCGGAGGCAAGACAAATACAATCCTGGATGGACCTACCTTTAATGAAACCGAACTGATTCTAAGAGACAATTTTATTGCAAATAGGCATAAGTATGTTTGCAATAAGTTTGGTGATGATTTTATAGAGAGTATTAATCAAGGCAATAGGTCTGAATTGATGGATCTCAGAGGCATTTTCGACCTTGGGAATTAAGGTTAGGAATTGAGCATTTATGCCATCTGGAAGAGATCCATGTATAAAGAAGGTCTTAACAAGGTTGCAAACATCTTTGTGAATAATATCCCAATGTTTTTGAAAAAAAACCATTATTGAACCCATCCGGTCCGGGCGCACTGTCTGGGTTAAGACCAAAAACAGTATCTTTAATTTCGTGATCAAAAGGAATGCTTACAAGAGATTCATTGTCACTTTCATACACCAATGAAGGAATAATGTCAGATCTGAGATCAGTATTGGTCTTCATACCATTAAAAATATTATAAAAGTATGAGACAACATGATCTTCTATAGCCTCATCAGAGTCAAGGATCACGTCCTGATGAGTATGTTTAGAAAGAGGGCGGTTAGCCTTTCTGACTCTTTGAAGGGAGTTATAAAATTTAATATTGCGATTGCCATCAGTGAGCCATTTAGTCTTGAACATTTGTTTGCAGATATTATCTTTAAGGGTGAGAAAATCATTAGGTTTGAGAGAGATATTAGCATCTAATTGAGGGTCCATATTAAAATCAGATGAGGTATTTTGAGTTTGGACCCAGATAAGATCCCCTTCAAGGGAGGAAATATCAAGGTCAATTTGGGAGTTTGCAGTTTTACACCAACCTTTAAGGGCCTGCTTTATGATTTTCAATTTGTACATACAAGAAAAGGAATACTTGTGATGATTCATGGAGTTCCATATGTTATGGATAAAAGAGACACAATCAGGGGTTGAAGACCAAGCATTATTAAATTTAAAAGGAAGGGCAGGCTTATGGCTATTCATACTGAAGGTGAGGAGAATAGGATGATGATCAGAGTTGAGTCTAGGCAGAGTAATACAGGAGATGAAATCCCAAGTATCAAGAGCCTTCATGTTGACAAAAGCTCGGTCGAGCTTACTCGCAACAGTTTTATTATAATGTTTTCTGTACCAAGTGTATTTGGAACCAGTAATATTGACTTCGAAGAGTTCACAGTCTTCAAACGTAGATCTGAATTCCCTAGAGGATATAGAAAGGTGGGAGGGACCAATTTTTTCACCCGAATTAAGAATGGCATTAAAATCTCCCATCACAACCCAAGGATCACGAATGGAGGTGCCCATATCAAGAAGATCATGCCATAGAGTTCTTCTTTCTTGATACCTATTATTGGCATAAACCATGGTGAAATAGGTATGACGACCATTCCATAAGAAGTCGCAGGTGATTTGTTGATCAGTATTTTTAAATATGTTTATATTTTGGAGAGAATTGTGATAAAAAATTCACATTGAGTCAGTTTGCGAACCATTTTTACAGGAGCTTAGAAAATTATAGTTAGGGGAACCAAATCCCATGGAGTTCATCTTATAGTTGACTTTAGGTTCAGCAGTAGCAAAGAGATGAGGCTTATGGGTGTTTAAGAACCTCTTAAGAGTTGTAGAAGTATCATTATTAGCCAAACCTTGGAAATTTCAGAAGAGAAAATTCATAGATATTTATGTTTTGGGTTAGCACCCTTCTTTTTTTTTTGATTTTCCAGAGCCTTTCTTCCCTTGGGATCGTGTGACCATAGGGGTGGTAGGAGGTTTTTGTTTGGTATTGTGGTTAGAGACTGGAGCATCTAAAGGAGTGTTGTCCAGAGAATGAACCTGATCAGTAACAAGAATAGGATGCTGGACTAAGGGCAGGGTCCTGGACGGGTCCTCTGATCTTGGTGAACGTTGTTCCTAACCTAATGTGAGAGCAGTAGGCGCGGAGGTTGAAAATAAGGAGGCTGTGGCACTAGGAGTGCCAAGGGGGGTAGCACTTGCAGCAATTCCAGACGAAACAGCAGGGTCTATTTCAGCATTGTAGAAGAAAAAGTAGCAGGAATCGGAAGAGATATAGAAGAATTATGTATGTACAAAACAGAAATGGGGTCTCCTTTTCTAGCAGTAGCAAGGGGCTGGTCAGAATCTGTTTGTGGAACAGGAGAAATGCATGAAATACTATGAGTGATAGAAACCGAAGCATTGATAGCATAAGCAACAGTATCAGCAATCGTGGATATGAGTTTTTCAGTAGCAGAAGAAGAAGAAATAGTAGGCACTTTCAATAATAGTGGAGATTAAATTTGAGTAGAAAAACCTGTTTCTGGTGCCTTATCCATAGCACCATGTGGTACCATGGCAGCAGCAGGGAGATCGTTCAGTTCCAAAGGATCCGAAGTAGGTCTCTCTAAGACCTTACAAACCTGTAAATTCAGAGATGCTGAACCAGAGGTAGAGTCATTAGAATTACATATACCTTCAGCAACTAAAACCCTTTTTCCAGTGTCAATGTTTTCATTTTTTTGTATCAACTCTTCTTCATCAGCTAGTTCCCCCCAAGTTTTACCCTCTAGAGATGAAGAAACATAGGATTTTTTTATCCAAGTATTTTGTGTCTTTTTTAGGTATATCAGATTTGTCCAAATTGAATTGTACTTTTTTACCATATTTGACTTCCTTCAAGTCATTAGAGATTGGAGGCTCCATTTGTTTTCTAACCACTCTACAATTAAAGAGATTATGTCCAACTAGTTTTCACACCTCACAAAAGGGTGGTTTCTTTTCATATTCTATTCTAAGATCGGTTTTATAGTCAGGAGCATTGAATCCAATACAGGATGGAAGATCAGTGGCCAAATTAACATCAACCATTATTCTAGCATATAGGCCAAGGTCTCCATTCAATGTCCTGTGATCAATTTTAATGGGGGACCCTATGCAGGAGGCAATGCCATTAAGAATTTTTGGGTGCCAATAATACCAATTTCGGCCGTGAATCCGGACCCAAACCTGTGCCAAGTGATTTTTGTGTGTGAATGGAATAAAAGTAGCATCCCAATCTAAGATTCTATGAAAGCCAGGCATAAGTTGGAGATTACTGATTTTCCATACCTGGTCTAACTCACCTTGCGAGTTGAAAACAATGTGATAATAGCCTTTACTGATGGGAACCATCTTCCATTTGCATAAGCCCCAACAATTAGCAATACGGGTCTTTAATTCGAATAAGGGCCACGACCGGTCGCCTGTGCTTTAGGAGACACGTCCGAGAATCGAGTATTTTCAAATTTGTTCCCGCTGTTGCAGGGCCACCAGATCCGCATCAACAATGAAACTCCCATCAACGAGATTTTTATAGCACCGTTGTTTGTCATCCTTCACGCAGGCAAGATCAGCTCCTTGAAGCGCATCACGAAAGGAGACCGGAAGAAGCCGAAGGGGTACCTCGAGATTCCCCACTTCAATTTTTGATGGATTAGAGACCAGAGTAGAAGGAGTAAGAGAAGGGAGTTCCCACGCCGGATCGAAACCAGCCATCAATGAAGATTCAGGGGAGATCGACAGTGAGAGTTATGGTTTGCTTCGCCCGTTGTGGAGCGTTTCACGAGCTCCCCATCTCAACATTCTCTCTCCCATACGTATATTCATCTATTATATTATGTGTTATAAATAAAAATCAACAGAAAATAAGGTGAAATATATACTAATAACATAATAGTTTTTTCTCACATACTCATTGAATATCATTTTCAATTAAATATATACATAACCCCATGATTGTAAATGGAGTTACGAAACCCCTTTCCTCAAGATCAAATTTCCACATAGCCTCCATTATAATTAAAATAATTTATTATAATTAAATAAAATATCTATAAAAATTTATAAAACAACATATATGAACTAATTGTAACATTATATCATATGTTTGTTAACAATCACTAATTATTATCATAATTTTATGTTTTATCTACTATTTCTATCATATATGTTTTGATTTTTTAGTTTCATTCCTATAAAATTTTTCATAGTTCAATCATATAGATAATTTTATTCATTATATCAATTAAAGTATATAATATATTTTTATTGTTAGTGTCATCCAATAAATATGGGGATTGAAATATGAATTACACTGTTCTTGGAGATGGAAAGTCATACGTCGGCATGAACACTATTTTCAAATTTTTGAAAGATTAAAAAATTAATGGAAATAATTAATAACATTTAAATGAAATTTCATTCATAATATATATTTTATATATTTTTTAAAACAATCCTTTTTACCATCCAAGTATAGTGGAAATTAAAAACTTTTCACTTTGTATTGTGGATGAAGAAATCCACATATATGTATGTGAAACGTTATAATTTTGTAATGAATAGGATTGAAAGAAGAAATATATGATATTAAAATTATTAAATTGTATTTATGTCAAAAAAATAATTTATATGTATCATTTCTTACATTATAAAAATTCATGTACTGTGGGGATGAAAAATGAATTACACCACAACACGGAGACATCGAGTCATACACATACACAAGCAATGTTTTCACCTTTTTATGATGGAATACCGAAGGAAAATAGTTATACCATTATAATAATAAAATAACAATATACTTATTACAATAATTTTCCAAACATAGTATGGATTAAAATAAAATTAAAAATTAATAAGATTAAATTTATTAGATAGTGATGAATAATGATTACCTATTATTCATTTAAGTTCCTTTATATGCAATATTATAGAGCATTTTAAATTGGCTAAAAAATGGGGATCCTATAATTTTTTTTGTAATATTTAGAAGATAAGTTTTGACGGTTATGTGGAATAGAATGGGTTAATCTGGCATAATTAATCATGATCTTGGGTGTCCTTCTATATGTGAGTGGAGAGGAACTCATTGACTTACTAAAAGTATTAAAATTGTATAAATTAATTTTAATTTGAAATTAGCAAAAATTAATATAAATAAATGATGAGATTAAAAATAGTCGAAATACTCTCATAAAATAAAATGTGGACAATTTTTTGTCATTTTTGAACATGTATGTCATGGTTGTATCCCATCATTACCCCATTATACAATCAACATGATTGAAATGTTTATTGTATGTGAGGGGTCTAAAATTTCATAATAAATGAAAATTTTACCCATTAATGGAAAATGGTTGATAGTTTCCACTATATCATAGTCACATGGTTGAATATCATATTTTTATGATTTTAATACCATTTAGTAAAAAATTATTTGTTATTAAATATCATTATTGTAATTTTAATGAAATATATTGAATATTAGAATAAAATATGTATCTAAATCATATAAAATGTACATGAAATACCATGTTTTTAAATATATATAATATTTGGTTTTAATATAAACATTAAATAAGAATTTGATATATTTTTATTCTATTTTAAAACATTCCATTCAGCTTAACCCCTAGTAATAAAATTTTAACCATAACCACTATAATGAAATTTACAATATTAATGTGTCATTTTGTTTATAATGTGATAATTGGAGAGAAAATGGCACATGATTATATTTTGGCTCATTTATTAACATAATATTCACCCATAAATAATTTTTTTAGTTTTAAAATAATTTATTTAATGTAAATTTTTTTATTTTTATTTTAATAACAGCTCACATAATTTAACATTTTAAAAAACATGAATATAATTGAATTGGAATATAATCCTTCAAAAAATACATATTATGTTATATATATCTTAAAAATTTATGGGACTCTTTAACACTAAAAATTAAAATTTTTTATTTTTTAATATAATTGTCTTAATTATGTATGGCTTACAAAATATCTGTGTCAAAGATGAATAAGAATTAATTGTAATGATTTCACTGAAAAAAATTAAAATATATTACCATGATAATTAAAATTCACTTAGAATAAAATATAAAACGCATAACCAATAATATATCAGTTTTATCCCTATTATAAATTATTATAGACATTAAAAGAAATAATGTGACATTTCTAACATTATCCATTACTTAAATGTTATAAAGGTCAATATATAAGACAAATTGAATGAAAATGTCATATTTTAAATATTTTGCAGATTATGGATTGAATATACACAAATAATGAATTAAATACAAATGTTTTGATGAAGATATACAATTTTCACATTAGTTTTAACCATATTTATCATGTTTTACATATACCTTGTCAACAAAAATTAAGTATGGTTAATATTCATATTGATGAAAATGTCATGAATTTTTTTCCAAATTTGGGAATAATGGTTCAACATTTGTTTTATATTTTTTAGAATTCAATTTTTTAAATAGAATAAATCAATTTATGTTACTAATGAAAAATATAATGAAAGCATGTATTTGTAGAAAAACTCCTTTTAGGTATAAATTTATTTATAAAAAAATTATTTGATAAAATATATAATAATGATAAAAATTGGATTATTTATAATATTATGGGGATAAGTTTCCATTATAAACATTTTATAAAAAAATTAAAATATAACAATGTTTGATAAAAAATATAGTTCTCGTTAAGAATTATTTTTTTATAAAATCAATGGAAAATCAATTATTAATATGAAATCCATAAAATTTACCCTATGACATTTTATATGTTATGATTGAAAAAATTATATCAATTTTATTAGATATTTTATAAAAATCCCACAAATGAAATATAATTTGTTATCATAAAAATAAATAAAACCCATGTATAATGAAAATGTATTGTTTTAAAATATGTTGACTTTACTAGAAAATGATTAACCATTTATGAAGAATTTACTAATACATTTTTCTTGAATATTACTTCAATATATAATTCATTATTTTTTTACTTTTATTCGTATCATCAATTCGAATGCATATTTTATAACAATCATTGAATAATAATATTTTAGGTTTTGTTATATCTTATTTGTGTGGATTGTTTTTCCTAAATTACATAATATTATTTGAAAATATTGTGGTGTTACATTACCCTTACACCAAAATTAATAAATTGTAACTTCCCAATATAAACTAGATATCATTAATCATGGGTCTGCTATTTTAAATTTTTATTGTTGAAAACCACAAATGTAAATATAGATAAAAAATTTCATCTTGAATAAAGGGAAATATGAATATTCTTTTCACATGAAATAATACATAGTTATGTTTACAAATACTAAAAAATTAGTGGGATGTTAAAATATATGCATTATGAATATTAATTTAGCAATAAATATGTAGTTTGAAATTGATCTTTGATCATTAAAAATCAAATAATCATGTTAATGTTAATGACTGAGAAACTGTAATCTAAACATGTGTGAAATGGAAGATATATTCATTTGATACAAGGATAATAAGACAACTTATTTGATTCAATATCCTTATAATGAAACATGATTTTCAAATAAATATATTAAATTTATATATAATAATATTCATTACATAACAAAAAAACTGTGCGAGAACAATGTATTTTTATTGTCCTTGGAAACATGGAAACATAAAAATCTAATTCAAAAACATTTTATTTCATATCCCACTAATTTCTTCTTATCTATAAAAAATATTGACACATGTTTCTTAATAAATTCATTTATATCCTAGGAAAAAGAAACATAAAAAGGATAATCTCTAATGTACACTAAGGGTAATAATGGGATGTCACATAAAAATAAGGGCACAATAACATGAAAATAACCTTAGAATATTATAACTTTCATATCAAAGATCGTGATATTGATTTTTGTAATAAATCATATGATATCATAAGACATGAATTATAAATAACATACATTATGGGAGTGTAACATAAGAAATGAAATTATGGAATACACATATTCATATAAAATAATTTCCATATTTGTAAAGGCTCACGTCCAAGACCATCATAGCAGAAAAAGTCCCTTACCGAGCTACATTCACTCCCCATTGTAACCACGTATTATTGAATGGGGTTTATATCCCATTCCATTCATGTATTTCTAAGCCGTCTTTCACTCATGTTCTTTTGTTGTATATCTCATGAGAATATAAATCTTTACCTAATCCATTTGTGGGATAGGTAGGTACAACACATCACATAATTAAAACTATACATATTTAAGGAACAGTAATATAAATCATTAATCATATCAAAACCCATAAAAGGAAATTGGTTTCATAAGTATTTCATAGAAAGAATAATTAATATATGATAAAAAATCATAATTATCAATCCATTATTAATAAAAACAATTCATTAAAATGTTGATAATGATATCATTGGATAATATCCCCACTAAAACATAATTAACATATAACAACACTTTCTTAGATTAATTTTTTTAAATACCACTTGAAATACTTTTTTATGTAAATATAATTTTCATTTTGTAAACATTATTATAAAATCCATATTACGAACAAAATAATTTTATTTGAAATGAATCATGAAATATTATAATGAAATATTAAATTCATTATGTTGTCATTAAATTTTAATATTTTTCATTCTATATAAGTTCAAAAACAACACTTTCATAATTTTTTAGAAAACTCAAAAAAATAATCCTTAGGAAAAGGAATAATGATTTCATTCAAACCATTAATTAAAAATTAAAATTTGTGTAAAAAAATATTTTAAAAACATTGGAGGATTATTAATAAAAAATGAAATATATTTATATGACATGGAAATGGAATAGAAATATTCCCTAATAGATACATAGATATAAAAAGTTATGAACAATCATGTGATTGCAAAATTAACCCTTACCTAAGGTCAGATTTCTTCCATACATGTCACGACCCGTCCTCAGGGCCCGTGCCGTGACTACCCAAAGGACGCCTTCCATAGGCCTGGGGGTAGAGACTTACACAAAAGGCATAAATCCTTAACCTAGGAAGGAATTTCCTTGATAATGGTAAACACACAATAGAGTACACAACTGGAAGAAAATCACTAAGAAAAACTAAATACAGAATAGCTGCTGGAAAGTAAAAGGGGCTGGAAATACATGCCCAACAGTAAAATAAAAGGAAAAGACAAACAGTTACAACTAAAAGGAAAAACAGATGGAATGTGTCTAGATGCCCCTGGATTTTCCACCACAGATCCTAACTAAAGGGTCGGTACTGATAAAATCCTCAGCGCTCAACATCTTTCCTTCTCCTCCGGGTACCGACTCGTCGTGAGGTCCACCTCCGGGTACCGTCCAGTCCTCATACACTCCACCTCGGTCAGCGTTGTCCGTCGTCTGCATCCAACACAACGAGGTGCAGGAAAAGCCCGTGCAGGGACGAGTATAAAGATACTCAGCAGGTACCCCAAGAATCTAAAGGTCTCACAATATTCAACAAGGAAATCCCACAATTAAAAGGAAACAACAGATAACCATTACATAGGTATATGACCATACATATTCCTAAGTTATCTAGTAACCCATCTCAATAATAAGGAAAAAACAAAAGTTATTGAATCAGATCAAACCAGGATTTTTCATTATCGAAACCAAGACTGATGGAGAACTCATCCTCTGTCGAGAACAGTGGGCCTGTCATGACACCAAAGCGCTTCTCACTAACCTTGGACTACTAAGGGACTCCTCTTGTAGAGTATCATGGGTCTGCCGCCAAATACCATGTGCTCCTCCACTGTGGTTCTGCCGCCAAATAATAGGCGCTTACCTAATATCCTGTAGAGGTACTTCCCCTACTGAGTACCGCTAGTCTGCCGCCAAATACCAGGTGCTCCTCCATCATGGGACTGCTGCCAAATACTGGGTGTTCCCCACTAGGCTAGTCGAATCGGTCAAGTAGTCATCAGGTCTGTCAGCTACTAGGTCTTCGTACTCTATCTGATCGTCACTATAAGGATACACTTCCCGAGCTACTGGTTAGAACTCTTAATTCCTCTAAGTCTCACGTAGAAGTATCTCAAAGGTCTGTCTCATCAATGGGATCTCAACACAACAGACGACGTGCCAATCGGACGCCAGACCTGTAAGTTATTGGCATTTTCGTTCCAGGGGCTCGGTTGGTTTTTCCATTCACACCAACCTGACCTTACACCAACTATATCCAAACCTCATGTAGGGTATTCCAAAGGAACCGTCTCACTCTAGGCTTTCCATCACCACAGACGGTTTGTCGATAGGACATCTGTAGCCCGAGTTATGGGCGAATAAGTGTTTTCGGGTCTAACAGGTCCAGGTCCGGTCTGACCCAGTCGGACCAACCTAACCTGACCGGGGTCTGGACCAGGGTCCGAACAGGTCTCTAAGCCTGACCCGGCCTGAAGGCGCGGCCCGGGCCGCGTTGCTTGGCCAGCTGGCCACTTGGCCCGGTCGGCGGGCCATAGGGCCCGACTGGCCATGCGTGGGAGGGGGTGTCGTGCCGCCCTAGGCCACAGTTTCGCATCACCGGGGTGGCGTGATGGCATCGCGCCCCACTTCCACATCCCTCCATGGTCATAGTTCCACTCCAAATGTATGGCACGACCACGCCATGCTTCCTCAGCTGCAGCCCGGCCAGGCCGGGACCCTCGGGTCCTCTGCGCGACATGATGATGTTGCGCCTTTCTGGCAACCCGGCAGTCTTGCACCGTTGGTTTCTTCACGGTTGCCCGACGTCGGCCGCTATTTTTGTTCTACCGCCGTCATCAACAAACATGAAAAATGAAGGGAATGGTTCGGTCCGTGTTCGTGCGGCCCGAGCCATCCACATTATTGCGATATTAATTGGAAAATTAGTTACCAAGATCGAACGACGAAGAACAGAAATGAGAATCAAACATAAATCCCCTACCTCGCTTTTTGTTCGTTGACAGTGAAAGAAGAGGAAAGGCGGACGTCAATTCGTTGACATCGAGAAGCGTCCGGGGTTGGAGACCGAGGAATAAGCATCATCGGTGTTCATCGTGGTCAGATCCTTCCTTTGATCCGATTGAAGAAAGAAAAAGATGTTCGTCAACATTCTTCATGTTCTTTGTGTTCTTCACATTCCTCATTGGAATAACGGTTCTCCATTGAGAGCTTTCTCCAAGGGTTCTCCAAGCATTACCAAGTTTCCAACCAAAAATAATCGAGGAAAATTCTATTATTTGTTGTCACAACAACACACAAGAGTTGTGTTTAATTAAATGAGACAACTCATTTAATTAATTAGGGTGTAATGGATTCAAAATTTGAATAGGGGAGGGGGAGAGTTAGAAATAAATGAAGAGAGGGTTGGCACAATTATGGGGAAAGTCCAACAGTTACATAGGGTTAAGCCCGTGTGGTCCCCACGTTAATTATCCTCTCATGGGAGGTTATGTGCGAGTGGGACCCACCTCTATAACCACTCATGGGAGGTTATGGTGTGGTGGCCCCCACCTCTAACCCCCACTTGGAGATTTTAAACTCCAAAATAAAAATAAGCCACACTTATTTTTATTTCATTTTATTCTTAAAAACACAAAAATCTAACTTCCATTCCTGCTAGAACGCAACTGCGTTGACGGTTTCACTAAGCAATCACCGACGTTGTGAGCTCAACGGTGCCCTCAGATTTCAATTCTGAGCACGGGTTTTAACTTTATAAAATTCCACTCTCACGTTTATTGAACGTACCTGAGAAAAACGTTCGAAATTGATTCAGGGCACAACAGGCCTCGGAATCAAGTGCCATAGATTTTCGCAGACTCATCAAAATACCATGAATTTATGGAAAAACATTCCACAGATTTTCCGGGTATTTATATTCTCCCAACCTTAGGGATTTATGTCCTCATAAGCTACAACTCACTCTAAGGGAATAAATGGGGGCACTAAGCCCGCATCGGAGCCTCCCACTCCCATGTGCTCTCTTAGAGGTTCCCATGCTTCCAGTGATCGTGCACCAGTGGTATCGACCGTCCATGTAGGACCCGCTACTATGGATCCTCAATCTCGACTGGAACCTTCGTGAATGTCACCCTATCATCGATGTCCAGCTCCCCATGGTCGATGATGTGGGATGGGTCATGCACGTATCTCCTCAGTTGAGATATGTGGAAGATTTCGTGCACCCTGTGCAACATAGGTGGAAGAGCTAATCGGTAAGCCACCCCTCCTACTCTACTGAGGACCTGAAATTGTCCGATGAATCATGGAGATAACTTGCTGCATCGGCAAAATATCCGTAGACCTCATCGAGGTGAGACTCGTAGGAAGACGTGGTCTCCATTCTCGAACTCCAGAGGTCTCTTTCACCTGTCAGTATAAGACTTATGCCTACTCTGTGCAGTATTCATCTGCTCCTGGATGATCTGAACCTTCTCCGTGGTAGCCCATACCATATCTGGTCCCACTAGTGATGAATCCCCTAGATCTGTCCAACACAGTGGTGATCTGGAAGGTCGACCATACATGGCCTCAAAAGGTTCCATACCTATGGTGAAGTGATAACTGTTGTTGTAGGAAAACTCCACCAAAGGCAAGTGATCCTCCCAACTGCGATCGAAGTTGAGGACTCATGTAAGAAGCATGTCCTCGAGGGTCTGGATTGTCTACTCGGTTTAACCATCAGTCTGAGTATGGAAGGCAGTGCTCAAGTGAAGTTGTGTCCCAAAAGCTTCTTGAAACCCCTTCCATATCGGGGAATAAAATCATGCGTCACGATCAGAGACAATCGAGGAAGGTACTTTATGTAAACACACTATCTCCTACACATAAAGGCATCCCAAGCTCTCAACATATCCCTGCTCTCTAGTCGGTAGGAAGTTTTCCAACATGGTGAGTCATTCAATGATCACCCATAACGAGTCGTGACTCCTGGATGTATGTGGAAGACCCATCATGAATTCCACGGATATCCCATCCCACATCCACTCTGGGTCCTCTAAGGGTTGTACCAAGAATGCTGGTACCTGGTGCTCTTCCTTCACATGCTGACAAGCAAGGCACTGTGAGACAAACTCTACTACCACTTTCATCATACCTGGCCACCAATACTGCCGTCGAAGATCCTGGTACATCATCACCACTCTTGGATGTACTTCTAGAGGGGAAGTGTGGAACTACCTCATCACTTTCTCCCAAAGTTCAACTGGTTCCAGGGTAAGTCCTCTAAAAAGTATGATGTGATCCCCCCTTCAAAAAATCAATAAGGTGTCCACCCTATGGATATCTGAGCACGTCGCGTCTCACAGTCAGTGTCTCCACGCTGCGTCTCCCTGAATCGCAGAAGAAGTGGAGGAGTGAATGTAAGAGACTAAAGATAGGCTAACCCATCCCTATCCACAAAGGATATCTGTAAGGTAGCTAGATGCTCTGTCTGCACTCCTAGAAGATGGATGCCTGATCTCTTGCTGAGAGCATTCGTAACAACGTTCCCTTTCCTAGGATTATAGACTACCTCGATGTCATAGTCTTAGAGGAACATAAGCCAATGCCACTATCTTAGGATCAGGTCCTTCTGAGAGAAGATATACCTGAGACTCTTGTGATCCGATTACATGATTAAACATTCGCCCATAATATAGGGCCACCACATATTAAAGGTGAAGACCACTGCTCCTAACTCCAGGTCATGGGTAGTGTAGTTCTTCTCATGTTGTCTCAACTACTGAGAACCATATGTGATCATTGCTTGATCCTGCATCAAGACACACCCGAGTACGGTCCCTGATGCGTCGTAGTATACTATATACCCTACTCCTTCCTCTGGAAACCTTAAAATGGGGGGACTAGTCATCCTCTGCCTTAGCTCCTGAAAGCTCTGCTGGAATCTCTCCGACCACACAAAGGGTTTCCCCTTCTTCATCAAGGGTGATAGTGGTGAAGAAACAATGGAGAAGTCTAGAATGAATCTTTGATAATATCCATCCAAACCCAGGAAACATCGTACCTCTATTACACTCTTGGGTGGCTCCCAAGAAATCACTACCTCAATCTTCACTGGACCCACTGCAACTTCATCCTCCGAGATGACATATCCCAAGAGGTGAAAATTTCAAATCCTAAAATGGCACTTCGAGAGCTAACCATAAAACTGGTGCTCTCGGAGTGTGTCCAGTACTACCGGTAAATGGTAGGCATTCTCCTCCTCCATAGTCGAGTTGATCAAAATGTCACCGATGAAGACCACTACAAAGAGATCGAGGTAAGGCTGTAATATCCTGTTCATGAGACTCATGAAAACTGCTGGAGAAGTTTTATTCCAAATGGCATAACCAAGAACTCGTAGTGGTCATAATGACACATGAAGGTCATCTTCTGCACATCCTCGTCTCTAACTATGAGCTGGTGATAGGCTGACATGTGGTCTATCTTTGAAAACCATCGTGATCCCTTGAGCTGATCAATGAAGTCTTCAATCCTCATAAGTGGGTACTTGTTCTTCACGGTCACTTGGTTCAGGTGAAAGTAGTTGACACAGAGCCTCAAGCTCCCATCCTCCTTAATAGCAAACAGAATCGGGGCTACCAAGGAAGAAACACTGGGTCGGATGAATCCCTTCCTTTGCAAGTCCTCTATGTGTATCCTCATCTCACGAAGCTTAGCGAGATCCATCCGATATGTTGGAGTAGATATCAGTGTCGTCATGGGGTACAAGTCAATGTAGAAGTTCACCTCTCTATGAGGAGGTAGTCCTGGGACATCGTTAGGAAAAAAAATCTGTGTACTGGTCCACCACTACAGGATAAGTCGGACTCTCCACATCTACTGCTCTGAGTGTAAGTCAAGCCAAAAATTTGGTGATCGGTTGAACCCTCCTCCGAGTAAGTCTGTCCCGCACTACAATGTTTCCCTTCTCACCAGTGAAGGTGAACCATGTCGTATCCGTGCAGACACACCGCACATTGCGCCTAATACAGTCGATCTGAGTATGGACAGTAGATAACCAGTCTATACCCAAGATGACGTTGTAAGGCCTCGATGCCGCAACGAGGATATACCAGTCAAAGCTCTTGCATAATAGAGTAAGCTCACACTGCTAACACCAGTTCTTAATCGTCGAGTCTGCTCCCGTAGGAGTCTCTATCTATAAGGATCGATCCAATGGCTCCACCGAAATCTCTGAGCTTCGAATGAGGGTAGTGGCTATGAAAGAGTGATCGAAACCTGTGTCTATATGAACTGCTTATAAGGTGGAATAAACATAGATAGTACCTTGTTTCATCCCCATATAACCATGGTTGTATGCCTCATCTACCTGAAGCTGAGCTCTCCCCTATCCACCCGCTCCCTGCAGTTGGAATGGACCTCCTGGTGGTGGTGCCGGTAGCACCTTGTAACATCGACCGCCGCCAGCAGCTCTACCAACTCCACATCCACATCCACCTGCACCCTACATACCACCTCAATAGAACCTCTTACTCTTCCTAGGAAGTCTATCAACTATCTGATGATCATCAATGTGGCGATTCGAACAGGCACGAGCCATGTGACCATGCCCGCTGCAGGAGTAACACTATCCGTCCCTGGCATGTCTGGCTATGTCTCCACTATGGGTGCCCCACAAAACCGATACTGAGTTGTGTGGTAAACCACTTGTAGGTCTAGTACTCTTGGACCTCTGCGTCATCTGTCTACTACCAGCTGCAGAAGCCTATGGTGTGTGTTGACCAGTGGTGGGTCTCGCTACTTGAGAATGCTCAGCAATGAAACTCTCCACTAGGAGGTCTCGCTCCAACACTCCCGCCTGCGTCAGAATGCGGAGGGAGATCATCGAGGCTCTAATCTCTAGCCTGAGCCCCAGCTTGATGGTCTTGGCCTTAAAAAATAGGGCCCATACCATATCATTGTAGTAGCATGAGAGGTCAATGAACCTCACAAACTACTACGCTACTGTCATGTTGCCCTGATATAGATGAAGTAGCTCATGTATCAGCATCGCTTGTAGGGTCGCTGGGTCAAACTCCACCCGGAACTGGCTCTCGAAGTCTGTCCAGAGTAGTGATGCCTCATCGTGGACCTTTAGCATTAGGATCCACTATCTTCCTGCGGCTGGTAGAGGGAGGCTGGTAGCAAGGATCACCATGTAGTCTACTGGTGTCCCTACTAGTCTAAATACTCTCACCACAACCTCCAATCAATCCTCAGCCACAAGTGGGTCTGTATCTCCCCAGAACCTGGGTGGCCTCTCGCGCTGGAACTCGTGCAGCGCTCTTAAGTGGTGTGCATCATCTGCTTCTGGGGATTCTAGAATTGGTGGCCCAACGGGTTGTGGTATAGCTAGTGCCTCCGCTGGTGCCTCAACTGGAAAGGGGCCCTGCACTGAGGCCTCGTACCTCGGCGGTCTGTCAGTGCATACAACTCTCGGGGCTCTAACTCGTCATCTGCAGGGAGTCATCCAAAAAGAAACAGATGCAACACTGTCAAATGAATATACCTGGTGAGATTCCCTGGTCGAGTCGACTTAAGAAAACTTTTGAAGCACACACGTAATCAGTGTTTTCGTGCACTAAGTCAGAAATCAGTAGTCAGGGTCCTGGTGTATGGATGCGTCGGCTGCCACACCAACACTGGACACCCTGACCTGAAAACCACACTCAGTACCCTTAACACTATTACTTCATAGAAAATAATGATCAGAGTCTTGAGTTCTGCGGTATAACTGAATCCTCTGATACCAATTTTTCAAGACCCATCCTGGAGGCCCGTGCTGTGACTACCCCAATCCTACCTTTCATAGGCCAGGGGCAGGCAACTATCACAAAAGGCATAAATCCCTATACCGGGAAGGAATTTCCTTTATAAAGGTAAAAACACACAATAGAGTACATAGCAGGAAGCAAACCACTAAGATAAACTGAATACAGAAGAGGTGCTTGAAGGTAAAAGGGGCCATAAATACAATCCCAATAGTAAAGTACAAGGAAAAGATGAACTGGTACAACTAAAAGAAAAAATAGCTAGAAGGGGTCTAGCAGCTCTTGGATCGTCCACCACGGATCCTACCAGAAGGGTAGGTACATATAGCCTCCTCAACGCTCCATGTTCGTCTGTCTCCTCTGGGTACCAGCTCTTCGTGAGGTCCACCTCTGGGTACCATTCAGTCCTCGTACACTCTACCTCGTTCATCGTTGTATGTCATTTGCATCGAACACAACGAGGTGCGGGAAAAGCCCTTGTAGGGGTGAGTTTAAAGATACTCAGTAGGGACCCCGAGACCATTAAGGTCTCAAAATATCAAACAAAAATAACCCACAATGAAATGGAAACAACAGCTAACCATTACTTAGGTATATGCCCATAAAAATACCTAAGTTTTCTTGAAACCCATCTCAATCATGAGGAAAACACAAAAGTTATTGACTTAGATCAAACAAGGATATTTCATTATTGAAACAATGATTGTTGGAGAACTCCTCCTTTGTTGAGAATAGTGGGCCTATTGCGACACCAAGGTGATTCTCACTAACCTTGGACTGCTGAGGTACTTCTCCTATCGAGTATTGCGGTTCTGATGCCAAATACTAGGTGCTCCTTAGCTATGGTTCTGCCGCCAATGTCCGGGCGCTCCCCCTAATAGAATGTAGAGGTACTCCTCTTGTCAAGTACTGTGGTTCTAATGCCAAATACTAGGCACTCCTCTGCCATGGATCTTCCACTAAATACTAGGTGCTCCCCACTACGCAAGTGGAATCGGTCAAGCAGTCATGAGGTCTGTCAGCTACTAGGTTTCCGCACTCTCTCCTCTCATCACTGGAAGGATCCCCTTCCTGTGATACTAGAAAAAACTCCAACGGTCATGAAGTCTCACATAGAAGTATCTCAAAGGTCTATCTCATCAATGGGATCTCCACGCAATAGACATCGCCTCAATCGGACGCCTGGTATGTATGTTATTGGCATTTCCGTTCCAGGGGCTCGGTTAGTTTTTAGGTTCAAATCAACCTGACTATACCCCAACTGTATGCAAACCTCAAGTGGGGTATTCCAAAGGAAACATCTCGCTATCATCTTTCTATCACCACATACGGTTCGTCAATAGGACACTCATAGCCCGAGTTATGGGCGAATAGGTGTTTTCAGGTATGACGGGTCCGGGTCAGGTCTGACCTCGTCAGACTGACCCAATCTGACCCGGGTGTGGACCAGGGTTTGACCAGGTCTATGTGTTCGACCCGGATCAAAGGGGCGGCCTAGCCACAAGGCGCGACCCGACCCGTTGGCGCGGCCCGGCCCGTGGGCGCGGGCCGGTTGGGTGGCCGCAGGGCCCTTCCGACAGGCCAGGGGGCCCGACGGGCTGGCCGTGCGGCCCGGCCGGCCAGCCGCGCTGCCCGGTGGGCTGGACAAGTGGACCAACCGGATAACCACGTGGCCCGGTGGGTTGGCTGCCTGGCCCGGTCGGCTGGCCGCGTGGCCTGGCTAGCCACATGTGGGAGGGGGGGGGGGGGGGTTCCACGCCCCCTATTTCCCATTCGGAATTGGCGCTAGGCACCGGTTTAGTTTTCCCACGCAGGACCCGAGGGGTCCCGCCTTGTCCAGCTGGCCGAGAAGCCAGCTGGTTCCCGCACCAACGAAACAGATTGATGGCGTTGTGCCCCTCCATCGTGGCCACCATGGCTATAGTTCCGCATCACCGGCACGAATCGATGGCGTTGTGCCCCTCTGCTGTGGCCCGACCTGGCCATGGTTCCACTCCATCGGCACATCGCGACAGTGCCATGATTCCTCCGCCGCGGCCTGGCCTGGCCGGGGCCCTCGATTCCTCCGCGCGACATGATGATGCAGCGCCTTTCCAACGACTCGGCGGCCTTACGCCGCCAGGTTCTTCGCGGTCAGCCCGAAGCCAGCCGCCGTTATTGTTCCACCTCTGTCATCAACAAACGTGAAAAACAAAGTGTGAGGGACGGGCCATGTTTGTGCAGCCCAAGACTTCCACGTTATTGCGATATTAATTGGAAAATTAATAACCAAGATCGAAAGATGAAGAAAAGAAATGAGAATCAAACTTAAATCCCCTACCACGATTGTCGTTCGTTGACGGTGAAACAAGAGGAAAGGCGGACGTCGATTCGTTGATGTTGGGAAGCGTCCGGGGTAGCAGAGCGAGGAAGAAGCGTCATTGACGGTCTTTGCAGTTGGATCCTTCCTTTGATCTGGTTGAAGATGGAAGAATATTTTCATCGACGTTCTTCACATTCTTCACGTTCTTCTTTGGAAGAACGGTTCTCCGTTGAGAGCATTCTCCAAGGGTTCTCCAAGCTCCACCAAGTTTCCAACCAAAAATAACAGAGGAAAAGTATATTATTTATTGGCACAACAACACGCAAGAGTTGTGTTTAATTAATTGAGACAAATCATTAAATTAATTGGGGTGGAATGGATTCAAAATTCGAATTTGGGAGGGGAGAGTTAGAAATAAATGAAGAGAGGGTTGGCAATATTTTGGGGGAAGTCCAAGAGTTACAAGGGGTTAAGCCCGTTTGGTCCCCACATTAATTATCTCCCCAAAGGTGGTTATGTGTCGGTGGTCCCCACCTCCATAACCTCTCATGGGAGGTTATGGTTTGGTGGCTCACACCTTCAACCTCCACTTTGAGATTTTATCCTCCAAAATAAAAATAAGCCACAATTATTTTTATTTATCTTTATTCATAAAAACATTGAAAACTAACTTCCATTCTCACCAGAATGCAACTTCGGTGAAGGTCTCACTAAGAAATCACCGACACTGCGAGCTCAATGGTGCCCTCAGATTTCAATTCCGAGCACCGGTTCAAAATTAATAAAATCTCTTTCGCATGTTTACTAAATTTACCTGAGAAAAACATCAGAAATTGATTATGGGTACACCGGGCCTCAGAATCAAGCACCATAAATTTTTGCAGACTCATATAAATCCAATAAATTTAAGGAAAAAAATATCCACAGAATTTTCGGGTCTTTACTGTACATATAAAAAATATTGTATAATGGTAAAAATAATGTTATTAATTTATAAAATAACCATATTCATATTTATGTTATCACATATAATCTTTTAATATCTTTTGGTGACCCATTTGATATTAATATTTCATTACCAGCCTTCTTTTTTCTATAAACTAGTTCAATTTTCATCCCTTGTTTTGTAGTATATGTCTAAGTTATTATGATTAGAATATAGTTCTACCATATCTATAATTAAATTAAGGTAATATATATCATATTAATTCATTATATATATATATATTTATATAATCATTATTCAGTGATGAACAATTAAAATAAATCACATCTCGTCATGGAGATGGTAGGAGCTACACAAAATAGTTATAGTATCAATACATTAATGGTGAAATGGTATGGAAGTATATTATATAATAATATAATTTTATAATTAATGTAAATATATATACATTATTTTTATCATTATACCCATCCATGATATGTGGTGACAAAATAAATATTACATCACAATATGGAGATAGTATATTTTATGTGTGGATGGGCAATGCATCACATTTTCATAGAAATAATCATGAAATTGTCGTTAAAGATGATTACATCTTCTTCGGTGAACATCCCTTAATATCTACTTAAGGACTCTATGGATGGTATTTTGAGGATAAACATACAATTATTTTATATATAGTAAATTTTATTAGATAATTTTTAAAGGCATGGATGAGAATTAATTCTCAATGTGATTTGATGATGTTAGGTAGATGGATTCCTTTTATAATTGAGTGGAGGGGAACTTTAGGAAGTTCAAAAAAATACAACATATAGAATACCATTAAAAATACCTCGATAAATATTATGATATGAATATATAATGATATAAGGTTTCAATCCAAACATAAAATATATTTTATACATGTTTTTTCGTTGTTAAATAAATTTTCATTTGAATTATTCCTTTGTTATCCTATTTTAATTTTAATTATGATAAAAAATATTTAATATTAAAAGGTTGAAATGTTTACTTATTTGTTGTAAATTATAACATAAATGATTTTTTTAACATTTTTAAATAATTATAATTATTTTTATATAAAATTTGATTTATAATTTGTAATTAATTTAATAAATAATTATTTTTTCAGAATATCATTATAATCAATTTTAACACTATTCAATAAACAGCCTTTTAAAAATATAAATATAAGCTGTTAAATTTTAAAAATAAAAATTATATCCCAAACAGGTCAATTTCATATATTAAATTATTTGATCACATAAATTATCTTAAATTATATTTATTTTAATATTTTTGATAACATTTATTTTATATTTACATTTGTAAAGTAATTCCCTCTTTCGCATTTGAAATTATTTAATATAATTATTTCATAACTAAAAATTAAAAATAAAATTACATGGTGATGATAAATCTTATATATTTAAGAATAATATTTTACTCGATTATATGTATCTGGAATCCCTATATTTAAAAAGATATTTTATTTAAAGCTTCAATTTGAGAAGTTTTATTTCTCACTAAATATATTATTATAAATAAATAAATCTCATATAAGTGTCTCAAAAATGAAATTATACATTTATATAAAGGAAACATGTTTATTAAGTTAATATTTTCCAATTATATTCATTCATAACCTTACTTTTTCATGTAGTCAGATAATTAATATTAAAGACAGAGAAAATGAAATTCCGTGACTTTCTTAGATTTAAATAACATATAAGTCAGTTTACTAGAAAAGTGTCCATTAAACAAAATCTATTTCAACAAAATAGGTGTTAATGGAAAAATTATCTTAATCAAGTTAAAATTTATCATATATTAGGGTTATTTAATGTCTTCATGAATTCATTTTTAACATTAATTACCTAATTTACCATTTTGTGTGGTAAAATAATTCACAAAGGTTAATTTCCATATTTGAAAAAGGGACTTATAAACTAAAAAAATTTCCTACGAAATATAAATTCTAATCCAATTTCATAATTCAAAACACAGATGTTTCAGATTTTTTTAAATAAAACCGATATAATGCCATTAAAGATAGTTTTTCAAAAATAATATCTTTTGAAACATAATATGTTTCATAAAATCTTATTCTATAAAATACTTTTAAAAATACTTAATTGGATTACTTTAAATAAAAATGAAATAATAAAAATTTTAAAGTAATCAAAAACCTACTTTTACCTTGTAATGACATTAAAATATGATCCAGTTTTGAAAACAATCGGTATTTTCACTATTTATTTAAATATTATAAATTTAAAAAAATTATAAAAAGAAAATTAAAATAAATTTCACATTCCAAATTAACAAATGAATATAAAATTTTAAAATAAATTTTATAGAAATTATTAAAATTAATATTTACTTATAAAAAGAAGACGCCCCTAATATTTAATAGAATATAATTTTTAAAAATTAATATTTTACTAAAAATTGTGTGGTTATTTTCCAAGAACATACCAATTAATTCATATTGAGTGGGAAATCATATTTATTTCATTAAATATTTATTTTTATTTATTCCATATTATTTATTAGTTTGGATTTAATGGTCATTTTATAGTAATGGTTCTTTAATAGACTCTCGTGGTTCAATTGAACATGTTCTTGCATGAAACACAATATATCAAATAATTTAATGATAAAACTTTCATAAAAATATATATGGAAGTTACACTAGACAATCATTAAAATGCATTTCTCTCTCTTAATTTGTCACTCTAACACAAAAAGATAATGGTTACTATACCACATCACATCCTTAGGGTCACATATAGCCTCCTCAAATTAATGGTTTCACCATAAAAAAAATAATCAAGAGTGTGTTATTATTTAATAAAAAAATTAAATATGATATAAAATCTAAACATTTTTTCTTCCTTAGAAAGATCATACTAGAGTTGTATGACTTCTAAGTTTAGTGTGAGTGAGGAATCATGTATTTAAATTCTCAAGAGAGATACATGGAACACGTCATCGACCAGAGATAGATTCGGTGGAAGCACACATATATAATATAGCTTCCCACAACATTAAAAAAATTCAATATGGACAATGTACCTATGTAACATATTTACCATCTTTCCAAATCTCATTACACTCTTCTAGGGAGATATTAATTATAACCGTATAACCCACTTCATATTCTAGGCCTTTTGATGATTTTCAGCATCACTGTTTTTGTCAAATTTAAGTGGTATTATGTGTTTTGGAAATGTTCTATCCTTATAAGAAATTTACTCAAAAATTATAAGTCCCAAAATCATTATTTATCCAACATAATTCCATTATATTAATGATACCAACTTATTACCAAAGATGTCTTCACAAGGAGCCATCCGAATACTAGAGTGAAAGTAATTATTATAAAGAAATTCTACCTAATGATGGTGTTTATCCCTTCCTTATTTGAAATACATAGATAATTATTTCAATAATAATTTTATATTTTTTATCTTCCCCATAATCTAAGCATATTTCATAGGATTATAAGTAGTGTTGAAACATAACTCAGTATCAAAATACTGCTGTTGACTTCTCTAGAACATGAAGGTATACTGTGGGTCCTGATCATATAAAATTGAAAGTGGTACTCCATGTAATAGAAAAACATCATTAAAATATATTATAACATTATAGTTTGTAGATAAAAATTCTTTTATAGAAGTTATTTGCGTTAACATTTTATGATGATCTCCAAAAACCCATATAGAATTATAGTTTTTAGATTATTTGGGATGTCAAATGAAACAATCCTTGGTAATATTTTCCAATTTCCATTCAAGAATTGGTACTGGTTGAAATATCCCCTTAGACTATTGTCTCTCATCCATAACATGCTTAAAAAAAGAACTTATAAATATAGTTTTCTATATAATTATTCATTCCATCACACCAGAAATAATATTTCAGGTCCCTATACCTCATTTTTTTTTCTATGGTTAATAGAGAAGGATGAAATCTGAGCCTCACCCAACATCTCCTTCATTAATTCATCATTTGGAGGTATATTAAAACTATTACTACACCTCATTATTCAATAAAAATCAATGTTTAACTCATTATCATTTCTCAACATTTTTTATTTCTATATGACTTATTTATGTACCTCATTACTAATTACTTATATTGGGGGATGAACATTTACTTCTGTTAGATATGATTTATACCCTTCCATTAATATTTCTAGAACCATCCGTTTATAATCCATAAATAATGGATCTTTTTTATCCACCACTTAGATATGATATCATGTTCCTTTCTTCTTAAATCATATTCCACTATTTTTAATTTCTTTGGGTGGTAATTTTTTAATATGTTCTAATATTTAATCACCTATAACCATATTATTTGGAATAAATTAATCTCATTTTTAGTGAATATAAACATTAAGAATTTATTATTATTATGTATGCCAATAATTTATCAATAAATATAATTCCATCACATTTTGAATTAAATGATTACCAAATCTCACTCAAAATCATGAATTTGGTAATTTAATTCATGCTTCTTTAGTTTTCATAATGAATAAGTTACAACTAAATAATTTTTCATGAGTACACATCCCAAAACCTTATTTTATTAATCACTATATATCAGAAAACATTCACCAATATAGATTAGTGTGAGGATAGGTCAAGTGAATAACCTTATATTTATCTCTATGAATTTATCATCACATAAATACATACATATTCAAATAAGTCTTTTCCATGTCAAATTAGTTAGTTTATACGATAAAAATGAAAAATCATTAAAAACATTGATAAAATCCAACCAAACGAAGAATATATAGTGTATAAATAATTATTTTCTCATCAGATACTATTCAATATCATTCACATTTCAGGGATCCAAAGATATCCCCTCTATATAATTTGTGACCAAACATTCTAATTCCAAAATTCACACTTGGAAAACTTTTCATAAATCATTACCTTTATCAGTGAATTTATAATATTCTATAGTTAAATTTGATGTTATTCTGTTTTCTATGAATGTATTAGAATATCATCTAAAGGGACTACCAAAAACTAGTGAGGATAATCTCTAAATAATATATTCCTTAAATCAATGAAGATATTGTGGGAATTAATACGACCAAATGGAGAAAATATAAATTCATATTGTCCATAACTTGTATGGAATGTTTTATTTGGTATAAAATTATTCTTGACTATAAATTAGTGATATCTAGAAAAATAATCAAAATTGGAAAAGTATTCATCTCTTATATTTTGATAAAATTACTCATCAATATGACAGATATGATATTTTTTTCATAATAGTGATTTTGTTATGTTCTTGGTATTCCATACCGAGTCTCATTGATTAATATGTCTTAGGAAAGAGAATAGTTTTTCCCTAGGGTGTCATACTAGAGTATATGAATCCATTTTCAAGATTCATTTGGATTTGTTTCTTCAAATCATACAACAAAATCGGGGACATTGTAGAATGATTATTTAAAATAGGCATATGATTCGGTATAAGTTCTACTAAAAATTCAACGTCACGATTTAGAAGAAGTTGTAGAATTTCTTCTGAAATATATCAAAAAACACATGTACAATAGTTAAATCCATAATGTTGAGTTTCTTACCAACCATAAGAGACATATAAGATTCATTTATAAGAATTTAGACATAGAATATGGAAGTAATTTTTATTTGAAGTTTGTATATATCCTTGAATCGATATATGATCATATATAAATTTTTAATATAAAATGTGATTCCATTAATTTAAAATTTATATTATATACATATAGTGAAAGAAAATCCATCCTAATAATAATATCTAAATCATCTAAATGATGGATGATATGATTTAAATGATGCACTTTCCTAAAAACAACAACTGGAGAGTATATATAAACTCGTCATATTACAATTGTACAATTTGTATTTATCATAGCTAACACAACAAAGAATGTTGAGGTCATATGTGATACCTATATAAAATAAATTATAAATAAAAGAGTTGGTGGATGAAATAAAACAATAGATACATTATAATGGTCGGTAAATATACCTTTCAATAGTTATTTTTCAAACTCCACATGATCAATAGGGATCATGTGTGATTTTACTTTTTCAATGCCCTTAGGTAATCACTGAGGTCAATCATCATCGATAACACTCATATTTGGGAATTGGATAGCATAAGTACCATTTTTTTCATGCACACGATGTATTGACATGTGGTATGTTCATTATATCTGTCCTTTACTATATTGACATCATTACATATCCTTTTCACATAACATTGGAATTCAAGTTATAAGTGACCATATTTCTAAAACATCAATCCTTATCTATTCCCAAAAACCTAGATTCATACATTTTCATTCCAAACATTGATATTATAGGAAGTTAATTCTTATTTTCACTATGTTTTTTATATTTTTCCTTCATTTCAAATTTTCACATCTTGTTGAACCCATAAGATAAATGGGTAACACTAATAACCATATCAACCATGATATCAAATCAAGGTATTTCATAAAATATACTGAAGTACCTTTGGGATAATGGCCTTCAAAGGATTGGATTGACGAAAAAAAACAATCGATCGACAATAATTTTGTGTTTCATGATAATAATAGTTTCATACCTTGAATGTCTAGTGAAAGTTTCCACTTAAGTAGCAATTGATTCACCATTTTCTTTCATAAGCTGGATAAACTCATTCTCTATCATCATTCAAAGAATATGAGGAAATTATATATTAAAAAATATGTTCCTAAACTCATCCCTTTCCATGGAGCCAATTTCCTCTCATTCCCTAATATTCTTGATGATATTCATCCATTTATCTGCATCACCTTCCTAATGGTATACTGTTAAAATTAATTTCTCATATTCTCAACATTGGAAAATGGAAAATATATATTTAGTGGTACTGACACATTATCCATCACTTAGTGGATTAGAAAACCTAATAAATCAATGTAGACACTGCCTCATTAAGTAGTAGATAGAGTGTTGTTCCATCCTTTTCCTATAAGGAACCCTATCATGATTCATATCATGATAATGTTGTGTGACCAAAAAAATATGATTTTTCATTCCAAATCTAATAATGTTTTGTTACTCTAGAATAAAATTGCATCATTTTCAATTAAATTCAGTATTAACATGTATCCTTTAGATCCCAACTGTTAAGTAAAACCAAAAATCATAGTGTTTTAAACACTATTATCATTTGGAAAACCACTAAATCATGGGAAATTACTTAAAAAAATTCAATTCAGTACACTTTATGTTTTAGCCTAGGTTATTTTTTATTGTCACAAAAACTCTTGGTTTTTATATTAGATTTATAAATATCATTAGTGTTTATAATAAGGATTTAACATTTTATTTTCCAATAAAAATATAATCCTTTCTAAGATACAAATAATATAGCCCAACACATTTCTTACATATATATTACATCAAAATAAAATAATAATCAATCCATAACATTGAAAAGCCAATACACAATTGTATCAGTTTAGTAACTATGTTGACATGGAAACAAAAAAATCAAAAAACTTTTACATCATCTCCTACCTAATCCTTAATAAATAAAATTCTTTTACAAAAAAATTTATATATAAATTTCATCATAATATATGGAAAAAAACATAATAAAATAGTGATATTAGTTTCTCTGTAAGTTTAATCAAGGGAGATAATATAATCAAAATTGAATAATTATAACAAAGTATATTTTAAAATTTATATCTCACATATCAATTATAATGATATTTAGTTGTCGAAAAAATATCAAAAAATAGAGTAGGAAAATAATTATATGTAACATAATTCATGGGAGTACAACATAAGACATGAAATTGTGGTATAAAAAAGTAATATAAAATAATTTTCATATTTTTAAAGTTTTTTTTAATGTCCATAATAGTTGGTAAAGTCCCTTACAAGACTTATTTCACTCCTCATTACTACCATATTCCCTTTATTATTGTACCAGGTTTACATAATAGTTCAGTATTGTATTATGGACCTGGGTTCATTTCCCATTTCATTCTAGTCTATATCTTGGTTAATAATTATTTATCAAGTTTATTTTAAGGAGATATATGCCTTAGACATCTAATAATTATAACCACAAATATATGTTCAATAATATCATAAATAATTATTCATATCAGAATATATAAAATGTAATGGGTTTCATAATTATTTCATCATAATATAAATAATGAAAATTAATAAAAATTCATAATTATTAGTCCATAATAAACATGACTTATTCATATATATAATAATAATGGAATAATTGGAACATATACTCTATAAAATATATGCAATATTTAACAATGTTGTCTTATATGGAAAATTAATTTGAATGATCACTAGAATTAATTCTTGAGTAAAATTTCTATGCAATTTTGATTTCTTTAAAGAAATGAATTTACAAATGAGAATTGTTTCCATGAATATATTCTTATATTATTTAAATGTAAAATACAATAAATTATGGAATCCTAGTTGATAGAAGATGCGTTCATTCCATATATCTATAAAAATTATTTTAATATTACTTCCATATATATCCAAAAGTACCTCTAAAAAAGAAAAAGTTATTCCTTTCAAACATTTTAATCAAATCACACATGGGTAAAAGTTTTTTCCAAAATTTGGTGAAGAATAGTGAAAAAAAATTATGAATTTTTTTTAACAAACATGTACATAGAAGAGAAATATTCCACTGAAGATAATTACAAATGAAAAATTATGAATAATATTGATATTGTGAAATCAACCAGTACCTAAAGTATGATTTCCTTCATATGTATTTAAAAATCTTGTATATTTGATTAATGAGTGTTATTATTTTATTAATAAACCATATACTTATTCATTATATAATATATTATATTCTTATATCATCTTATCATATTTTTTTTAATATTTCATTATTACCATTCTTTTTACTGTTAGCTACATCATTTCCAATTCATGTTTTATCATATCAGTCCCTGTTCATATGGATATGATATTGTTCGATCATTTAGATAATATATTAAGGTAATATATATCATATATATACATATATTAATTTATTTTTTATATTTATATAATCATTCATGAATGATGAATATTGAAAATGAATCACATCACATCATGTATACGGTAGATCGTATGTATGCACAAGCGATGCTATCATTACTTTAGTGGTGATTGGTTAAGGAAGATAATGTTATATTAACATAATGGTATAATTATAATTATAATTATATATATATTATTAACACTATTATACCCACCACTGTAATATGCTGATGAAAACTCATATTAAACCACGATGTTGATACGGTAAGCCATATGTATGCATGGAAGGTTCATTCGATTTTCAGAGGTTGGGTTAAAGGTGGAATATAGTTTTCTTCCATGAACATCCTTCAGATCACCTCTTAGGGACATCATGGTTGGTATTTTTGAAATACCAGATCCTATATAATGTGTATGGGGACTTATATAAGTAAAATATTTAAGTGTGGTCATTCATGGTAGCTTAATGTGATATGATGAAGTGAGGGAGATTGTTCCCTTATATAATTTATGTGAGGGGATCTTTTATTATTTCTAAAAATAATAAATTTTAATAAATTTTATATTATTAAAAATTCCATAAAAGGCCATGTATTTTAAGATAAAATGATTTATGGTTGGAATATCATAAAACAATATTTTTTAATCCCATTTGGTATTATTTTAATAATTTTCAAATTAATTAACCCACAATTGACCTATTTTAATATTAATTATGGTAACAAATTTTTTAATATTAACAGTTTGTAAATTTGAAAATATATAATTTAAGTTTGAACATAGTTTCATAATGCATAAAAATATAGACCATATTATCATTATTTGGTATTATCAATGTGGTTTTGTGATTTTAAACTAATTTTGTAAAATTTTATATTGATTAAATATCATTAGCATAATTTTTAACACCAATCATTATATAAAGTTTAACAATATCATGTTAACAATTATAAATAAAAAAATTTATTATATCCCCTTCACAAAAAGGATATATATTATTTTTTTTCAAATTATTTATCTCAAATTAAATTTATTCTTCATATTTTCAATAAATTTTATTTTATATTTCCATTAATAAAATAATTACCACATTACCGTTGTGTAAATATTTAATATACATAATTTTACACAAAAAATTAAAATTGAACACCATTATAGAGATAAATTTATAATTTTATGACTTATATTTATAGTCAAATGTATCTCTAGGGTAATCCAATATTAATTATGATGTATTATTTATAACATGAATGTGAAATCGTTGAATTTCATAAAATAATATATTATCAATATTATAATCTCATCAATATTTAAAAAATGATATAATTAAATTAATTTAATTAAAATATCTATGATAAAATTATAAATGAAAATTTATATTCAATTAGAACATACAATTTTTCTAATGTAGACACATAATGGATTTTTAAGACAAAGAAGGTGACAATTTGTGACTTTAAATGATTTAAATATTGTTATCTAATTTTCATTTATAATTGTCCATTAAAAATCATTATTGGAATCCTAAGGTGTTAAAGGTCCAATTATATTCAACTAATATAATTTTTGAATTTTTTAGGATCATTTTTAGTGATTTTAATTTTATTTTTAACCTAAATTACCCAAAACAACCTTTAGTGTTGTAAAGATTATATCATGTATATTATTAATATTTTCCAAAAATAAAAAAGACTTATTAAATAAATATATAACTTCTCAATCTAAATTTTAAATCCATTTCTAAAAATTAAATTATATAAGTATATGATTTTTCAGAATAAAAACATTAAATCACTTAGAAAAATAATGTTACAGAAAAAATACTATTTTAAATCATATAATTATTTTATAAAAAATTCATGTATACAATCAATTTAAAAAACATAATTGGAATATATTAAGTTGAAATTAAATAAAATTTATAACTAATAAAATAATAATAATTTTACCTTGTAATGAATATAATAGAAAATAATGTTTTTAATAAATATCTAAAATTTAAATTTTCCTTAAAAAATAAGGTTTTTCAGAATATTATAAAGAAAAATAATTCGAATATAATATAGATAGTAAAATTTACAAAATAAAATTGGTTTTTTCAAAAATAATTTAAGAACGTTATGAAATTAAGATTCATTAATAAAAAATTAAGATAATCTAATTTGATTTGAAAACATTTTTTAGAAAAATAATGCGATTCCGAAAAAAATAAATGATTATTTTTTAAGATCATGCTGATAAATTAATATTATTTTGGAGCTTTATATTTATTTTGTAAATTATTTATTCAAATTGTTCCAAAAAATTTAATTACTACTTTATAATGATCATTTATTATAAGGACCGAACTTAAACAATACATATTCTTGAAATATGTTAATTATTCGCATTGAATATCTTTTCATGTTTAGAGTTTTAGATAATTAGGCCATCACTAATACATTACATCTCAAATATTACAAAGTAGACACTTCTACTCAGTATCCAGTTTTTCAAAAAATAAAAACTCTTAAAAGAAAACAATAATTATTATCTTGAAATATATCTTCTTGAATTCTTAATTTTTCATAACTTACTTTATATACTATGAAAAACATTTCAAAAACATGGGATGAGCATAAAAAGTTCGTTAAGGGTTATAAAATAATGAATTGAAACATTATTCCATAAATTCATACAAAACATAAGCTCTTTAACAAACATCATGAAATTGTAAGATTTATGAATAACACATACATATCAAATATCATAAAGTTAACTTGTGGCATTCATAACATACTTATGTTGTCTCTTTTACATCTACATAGGGAGTTACATTTTGAATACCAATCATAATATATTCCCTATTTCTATTAAGAGAAACATTAATGTTTACCTACATCATGTTACCAATGAATTGGAGAGAAATCTCAGGCTCACCCACCCTAATATTATCCCATAAGCACCCATGTAATTAAACACTTCCCAAGAACCATAACATATTCATAACACATAAATAAAATATAATGGGAAGATGAAATTTCTACATTTCACTCACAAGATATCGTTTAAATATATTGACATAACCAATCAATTATTAAAACTATTTTCAATACTGAAATATCTAAAAGAGTATATGGTAATTATTTTCCTCTTAAAAACATTATGAATTTTTAAGGAATCCAAATACCAAATAATTATTGTGGTGGACGAAAGGTCATTGTTAACACATATGTTAAAAAAAACATTCCCTTTGCAATTTACTTAAATGATGCATAGAAAAATATTCCCTTTGAATTAAAATACAATTAAAAAGATTTTATACACCATATAAAAGAAATTCGTCTATAAATCAAAATATGCCTCAATGAAAGAAGATTGGTTTGAAGTCCCAGACCTCGTGACCAACTAGTCTTGTTTGTTAATTAATCTCATGAATAATAAACTAATGTTAATTTATAATTTCTTAATAACCTTATTAAAGTTTATTATTCCTTTTATATAACTTATTAACACATTATAAACATTACATAATAATTTATGTAAATAATGGTTGTTTGGTTGATATTTGGTACTTGAGTATAAAATGAAATTCTTATAATTACAAGTTGCACATGTGGGAAAAAGTACATTATCACCATAATTAAATTAATGATTTATATATCATATATATCATATATATATATATAGTATATATATGTATTAATAATATAACATTTGCTGATAAGAAATGAAATGCATTGTTCATGGTAACGGTAAGCCGTACATACGCTTGAACTCTGCATTCATTTCTATTTCGTATTTATTGGAATGAAAAATTAAATATGCATAGGTATATTACAATTCCAATATAATATCATATATAATGTCAGTATCTCCATCCTTTATACATTTCACGTATGGCATTAACGAGTCATATCACTTTGAGGGGGTGGTAGTCCGAGCATCTCAAATGAAATTATCGTAATTACCCATTATTGAAACCACAATGGTATGAAATAAATTTAAAATACATAAGCATAGAAATAATATAAATATAATATATATCACATATAAATACAGTTCCATCATAATGACCACCATGAGAGGTAGTAGGAGATATTTAAACAATCATCGTTTCATGAGGGATAGTTCACCGTCAACAGAAACAATATTTTCGTATCTATTAGATGGAGGAGTATGGAAGTGTAGTTCGAATACTTCCATAAAACAAACTAGTATATTTATTATACTGGTGATGTTATCTAAAAAAGGAATAAGAAGAAAATAGGGAGTAGAGAAAGAAAATAAAAGAATTGATCTTAAGGGAAGATGTTACCTTTAAATTGGGTAACTCCATTTGGTTTTAAACAAAAGGATTTCTTGAAGTTCCTTATGCCTAAGGTAAGACTTCTAGTAGCAAGAGTATAATGTTGGGAGATTATTTGGGTAGAGGTTGGATGAGCTAAATGGATTGAGAGGTTTGTGTAATGGGAAAGATGTGGCAGGATTTTATAAGGGGGAGGTATGGCTCTTTAAGAAATTTTGAAAGTAATAATTAATAAAAAAGAATATTAGTTTTAGAAAGGTCCCAAACTTATTAAATTAGAATATAAGATAAATATAAGTCCGAATAAAATCATAAAATTAGAATTTTAATGTTTTTGTGTATTTTTTAGTCCATATATTTTTTTAACCTTTTGTTAACTTAATTAATTTTTACCATATCTTCTTGTATATTCATACTATATGGTTAATATCGTTACCATAAAATTCCAATCGAACCAAAAGTGGTTCATTAATTAAATTATTGACCATATCAATGTCATTTGGAAGAATCATATATTTTTATGACTATTATATCTTTTAATAAAATAATATTTGTTTTAAAAGCTCATTTATGTTAATTTAAATACTTTTCATATCTTGAATTTTTAAAAAATTCAAAACAACACTATCAATTTGAATATAAATTTTTCATTCAAATATAAAAATCCATATTCATCCCTAAAATTGTTTTATGGCATAAAAACATTCAAAATAAATTTATTTTAATATTTATAATCTCATTTATTTAAAACATTCATTAATGAAGTATTCATTACATCATCATTGTGTCACAAATAAATTTATTTATATGATGTCTAAGAATTCTAAAAAAATACCATGATGTAGGAAATAGTTTTATATTTATATTTAATTTTTATAGAAAAAATATCAATTATAGTAAACCATATTAAAATTGTTTTAGAGAAAGAATACATGTTTATGATATTTTTATTTTTAGTTTAAAAAAAATTATTAACGTATTTTTCTTACCCAAGTGGCATCCAAATGCCAAAAGTTTTTCCCATGAATTGTATTGGTCGTCCATGACTCATAAAATAATGTAAAGAAATTTTTAAATGTAATTTTATATTATTATAATATTATTTTTACCTTGAATTACCATAGTTACCTTTAATCGCTGTAAATAAAACTATAAAGGTACTATTCACCAAAAATTATTTTCATCCCATTAAACCACATTTTACTCACTTATGACAACCATGTATGTTGGATTTTTGAAATTCAATTCATAGAAGCAATAAAATTTCATTTAAATGAAAAATTATGTTTTTAACCACTAAGCATTACTTTACACTATTCATTAAAAATATAGCATTTTCAATTAAATACCAAAAATTCACCCAAAGCTAATTTTGATATTACGAATTCAAAAATGATGTATACTTTAAAAAATAAAAAACATGTAAGTTTCATTAATTAGTTTAAAATTAATTTCTTTTGACAAACCATAAAGTGTGTTTTTAAGAAACAATAATAATCAACAGATTGACACTTGTTTATCTCCAATTTCCATTTGAAATTACTTCCAATGACCAACATTATATATAATGGTAAAAATATAATCGAATTAATTTTTAATTTCAATAAAAATAACAAAATAACGATATAAATAATCTATATAAAAAGTCAGTTTTGAATTAAAATGCAGTATTTTTCACTATTAATTAAAAATGAACATTATCCGAAAAATACAAAAATTTTATCCATGGTAAATTTCGATATCCCAATTCTAAAAAAATTAATTTGTCAAATAGAACATATAAAAGTGACAAAACTAGATCTAAAAAGGGTTCTCCATCAAAAGGCGGTAAATCGGCCTTTACAAAATATTAGAGTATTTATGCATAAAATTATATTCATTCACATTTTAATCCTCAAACATTTATTGGATAAATTATTTAAAAAAATAATAATATTTATAATCATATTTTAGTCAGTTCTGTTCATTCCCTCTAAAATAACCACTATTCTTTATCTACCATTTAGAATAATAATATTATATTATTATTTTTCTGTATAACTCAACGTTGGGTGAAATATAAGATTTCAATGAAACCTGTTGTTGTGTATCAGTACTCCATTAATCATAGCTTCACATTTAAAGAAAAATTAATATTTAATTCAAAAAATATTAATAAATATGACAATGCCATATTCTTTATTTACATAGGATGTTACATCCTTCCTCCCCTTTTGTAAATTGTGTCCCCACAATTCAATTTACATATAAAATAAATGGGGGGTACTTATCCCTCTGAGTATTTTCAGATTCTCATATTGCCTCTACAACCATATGGGTTTTCCATAAAATTGTTACCTGAAAAATTACCTTATTCCGCAACACTTTCTCTCTACGGTGAAGAATATGGACTGGTTGTTCCTCATATGAAATAATTTCATCCAACTCAATGATCTCTTGACTCAAAACATGAGATGGTTCTGAAATATACTTTCTCAACGTTGATACATGAAGAAAAATTTCATACCTAGGATAAAATAGGAGCTAAACCCACTCTGTAGGCAACTGATCCAATTTTTTCCCTGATTTTAAAGGGTCCAAGGAAACTTAGACATAGCATTCACTTCTTACCAAAACATGTCACACATTTCCATTCAGAATCTTTGAGAAATAAATGATCACCTACCTCGAAAGAAAGATCATTTCATTGATTATTCGCATAAATTTTTTGCATTCTCGGAGTTGTTTTCATGTGCTTCTGAATCAATTGAACTTTATATACATTGTATTCTACCAATTATGGTCCCATCATTTTCTTTTCACCTACTTTGTAACACCCGATAATTTTATGTGAAATATTTTGTTTTTATGTTATATAAATCATCAAAGGAATATTTCACTACACACAACACTAGCTTGGTTTGCTTTACACGCAATCGCGGCCTTCCTCGATAGCTTGCGTCGTACGCAATACCGAGTTTCACTAAACAATGATATGCTATTAAAATATTATTAAAACTAGATGTTATGAATAGTAATAACCACTTTTTGAAATTTTATAAATCTTATTTTTCAAAATGGACTTCATTTTTGGATTCGGAATATCGAAATTAGTCTAGGGTGAAATTTTGGTATTTTTCTGAAAACTTTCAATTTTTGATGAATAGTGAAACTACTAAGTGGTAGTTAAAAAAACTGAATTTTTCATAAAACATAATTTTACCGCTTCTGTGAGTGGAATTTCAAAAATCCAAGAGACACGGTTGATGTCAGTAAGTAAAATGTGGTTCAATGAGATGAAAATAATTTTTGGTGAATAGTAACTTTTTACTTTTTTTTACCACGGTTAAAAGTAAATAGGGTAATTAAGGGTAAAAATGATATTATTATTACCCTAACACATGTCCTAATTCTATTGTACAAGTGTAATTCGACCAGAAACAAACTTAGAAATAAAATATGACAATTTAGGCCCATTTGGATTAGATTAGGACATTTATTATTAATTTATTTAAAGAAGCGTTAATATAGTTAAAATCAAATATTAATAAGAAAATCATTTTTAATATAGGGTTATACATAAGATAAAATTGACTATAAATATTCATTAGAAAGCTAAAAATATTTCCTACATAATTATATTTTATGTGTAATTTTTAGACGTTATATAATATGATTTATTTATGACACAAATATGATGCAGTAATTATCTTACTAATAAAATATTTACATAATTGTTGTTATAAATACCCAAATAAATGTAATTTGAGACTTTTTATGAATTAAAATAATTTTATAGGTTAATATGACATGTTAGTATTGATTTAATTAACTTTTTTTGAACTAATAATTCTGTTATTAGTTTCACAAAAATCAATTACTAAATAGTGTCAAAATTGACATAAAATAGTTTATAAAACAAATATTATATTAGTAATTGTTATTTTATTCCTAAAAATCTATGGTTCGGCCAAATGACTTAGATAAGGTTATATATATTAATAATAAACAATTTTGGGTTCTTTTGGCTGCTTATAGTATGTTTATTAACCTTTAAGTATAAGAACAAAAGAAGACATGGTAAAAGTAAAATTATTTAACTTAATTTTAAATCTAAATGATAAGGTAAAAATAGGAACCTAAACTTGTCTAAATTATATTGGATGAGAGTATTTCGACCCATCCCCACCTTATCTCCGAAATAAATCAATTTGGAGCTATTTAAAGCCGAATTTGACTTTATAATAAAATAATAGTTTTAGTTATTCCAAAGGTACCCCTTTCCTCCCTTATAAATGGGCACCTATTCCCCCTCTTCCTCACACCACTTTGAGCCTTCAAGCTCGGCCAACCCCTAAAAATTTCTCCTCTCCACTTCCCTAGAAACATCCTAGATGTTCTGGTCCTCTTCAAATAACTATTTTAGTGCCCTAAAAGGAGGTCTCAAAGAAGCACTTCAAAGAAGAGGATGTTCAGACACTTACAAAGCAAATTAGACATAAGGTAAGGGAAAATATCACAATCTCATTTTTATCCGAGATTGTTTATACTTTGGTATTTATTGGGGTGTATTTTATCATACACATCCATGTTTCCTCAATATGTAATATTGTTTCCATCCACCTACAATTTTTTAAATCCAATTTTACCCTTCGGTGAGTTTTTAGTAAAAGATATGAAAGGAATCTTTTGTCGTTTTTCGTACGAGGTACTTTTTGACTTCTCTGAAAAAAGTACAAGAAGAATGTTTTTTTAACTTATACAACATGAATGGATTTTTAAAACATTATTTCCAAGAATATTCCTTTACAAGTTTTCAAGTTTATTTTTAATCAACTTCTTTTAGTTTAAAATTGTATGACATGTTAAGAAAGGAAAATGTTTTTGAAGTAGAAAGGATATTTTCCTCAAGAATGGAGTTCAAGTGTTTTATCAAAATTATTTTCCATCTAAGATAATATAGGGTTCTGTTTCTATCCCTATTATTACATTGATTTGATTTTGTTGTGATGGAATTATTTTTATGAATTCCTTTATCTTATATGAATTGTTTTATGATGTCATTTGTTTAAGAATCCCATTTTTATTACATGAATTATGCAATGATGTATGGTTTATGATTTTGTGACACACATAATAATTGTATCATTATGAGATGGGTGGGACCTATATCTCCCTCCAATGCATTGGGTAAAGATTTTATATCTCATGAGATAGACATTGCTGGAACGGAAGGTTAAACCGGTTCAGTGAAACAGGATTGAAACGAGGAGTGAACTTGGTTCAAAAATAGACTTTTTCCACTATGATAGTTTTGGAAATGAGTGTTGACTAATAAGAAATGATTCTCTATGATTATGTGTTCATGACACAAAGTTTCATGTTTTGTGTTATGATTATTGGGATTACATTTCACTACTATGATTTATCCCATGTTATGAAATTACGATCTCTTTTGCAGGTTAATATTTACAAAAGTTATGTTCTTAAGTATATGATGTGATTGATATTTCTTTTGTTTACCCTTACTGAGAATTTGAGCTCACTCTTTTATATGTTTTATTTCCCCAGGTCAGGAAAAGGTTATTAAGTAGGGTATGCCAAAAAGGGACTCTAGATATTATGAAATAAGTGGGAGGAAAAATTGATGCTTTATGAACCAGTTGTTTATGTTTCCCAGTTTCTAAAGATTCTATACCTATACGGTTCTTTCCTGGTTTTGTTATATGTTGTAATAAGTATTCTTCAATTTTTGAAGTACTAACAATGTATGTAAAGTATGGTTCGTTATAGTTGGTATCAGAGGAAAGGTATAGTCAATCTTTGGAAACTACGATGTGAAAGCCTTAGTAAGAACCCTAAGGATAAGTCTAAGCATAGAACACAATCTTAGTGTTTTAGAAATGGCCATGAATTACCTAGGATAAGACCTTAAGTGTGAAATTTTATTCTTGATTATGTGGTTTTCCTATTATAATTATTTTTTCTCACACTATTCTTCTTGGTTTTAGACAATGGCCGGAACCCGAAGGAACCATGTTAATGCGGAATGCGACGGGCAATGCAATGATTGTCCCCCTGAGCAACCAAACGTTATGGGAGCCGGAATACAAAATCTTGTAGCCATGATCACACAACTTTATCAAGCTATGAATCATACAGGACTTCCAAACGAGCAAAGGGAGGAGCAACATTCGGTTGAATCCTTCATGAGACAGCTTCCACATTCATTCAGCGGGTCTACTAATCCATTAGTTGCTGAACAATGGATTAGTACTACTGAAAAGATATTTTCAGTTCTTCAATGTTTTGAGCATGATAAAGTCATCTTAGCAGTGTATCGTTTGGAAGTTGATGCTGATCAATGGTGGAATCTTATTAAGAATACAAGGCAAAGGGATGAAATTGAGTCCATAGAATGGGACGAGTTCAAGAACTTATTTTTCAATAAGTACTTCCCTCGTATTTTCCGAACAAAGATGGAGAAAGAGTTTCTTGAATTGAAGCAAAAGGATGATGAATCTGTTGGTACCTGTGAAGTAAATTTTACAAGACTTTCAAGGTACGCTTCTGGTATTATTATCCAACCTGAGAGAAAGATCGATCGATTCATTAGTGGCTTAAAATCAAGTCTTTGAAGGGCGTTATCCATAAGGGACTTTAATAGCTATGAGGAAATCGTTCGATGTTCTCTCAATGTCGAGATGGAGATTAGAGTAACCCATCAGTCATATGGGTTTGATAAGAAGAGGAAAATGGAATTCAAAGGAAATTCTAAAGAGCACACTGAAAAGAAGATGAGATTTCTCTTATTCTCAAAGTGTGGAAAGAAACATGGAGGGAGTTGTCTTAATGGGACAAGTAAATGTTTCAAATGTGGAAAGGAAGGTCATCGGGCATTTGAATGCCGGAATGATGGGAAGAAGATGTCTAATGATGCAAACAAAGGAAGGGATACACAGAATGAACCTACTACACTTCAATGTTTCAAGTGCAAAGAGATGGGGCATTATTCTAATAAATGACCAAATCCAAGGGTTGATGATGATGGTCAATGTCAACAAACTCTTAAGGCTAAAGATAAAGGAAATTCACATGCAATTTCTACTAGCAATGTGGAGTACGATAACGATGTGGTGAAAGGTACACATACCATCCACTCTAAAGTAGAAAATGTTTTATTTGATTATGGATCCACCCACTCTTTTATTTCTGAAGAATTTTGTAAGGTTATCACCGTATTACCTCAACAATTTGATGTTGAGGTAGCTGTGACAAACCCTAATGGCACAACAGTCACATCAGAAGTTTATAATTCTTCTCCGATCAAAGTTTCTGGGAAAGTGCTTCCTGCAAATCTTGTGATCCTTCCTATAGTGGAATTTGATGTGATTCTTGGCATGGATTGGCTTTCTTTATATGGAGCTCATATCAATTTCCAAAGAAGGGAAGACACATTTCATATTCCAGATCAATCTATGATCGTCTATCAATGCAAGGATGAACATAACCTTCAAGTGGAAATTCCTTCCATCTTATGGGTCTTGATTCCACTAAATGAAGGTTATTTATCCCAAATTGTTGGTGAGAAACTCACGATTAAGAATATGCCCATTGTACGGGATTTTGATGATGTCTTTCCGGAGGAATTATCGGGTCTTCCACCAAATCGTGAAGTTGAGTTTTCAATAGAACTCGTACCGGGTTCTTTGCCTATTTCGAATACACCTTATAGAATGGACCCAATTGAGTTGCAGGAATTGAAGAAGCAACTCCAATAGAATCTTGATAAGGGGTTCATACGCCCTAGTGCGTCACCTTGGGGAGCACCTATTCTGTTTGTTAAGAAGAAAGATGGATCAATGAGACTCTGCATTGATTATCGATAACTTAACAAGATCACTATCAAGAACAAATATCCTCTCCCACACATTGATGACTTATTTGACTAACTACGAGGAGCTCAATAATTTTCCAAGATTGATCTTCGTTCAGGGTATCATCAATTAAGGGTCAAAAGGGAGGATACACCAAAGATAGCTTTCCGTACAAGGTATGGATACTATGAATTTATAGTGATGTCGTTTTGTCTTACTAATGCCCCTTCTATCTTCATGGATCTGATGAATGTAGTCTTTAGAGACTATATTGATCAGTTTGTGGTAGTATTTATAGATGATATTCTGGTATATTCAAAAATCAAGGAAGAACATGAAGATCACTTGAGAATTATATTGAAGACCCTAAGAAAAGAGAAGCTTTATGCCAAATTTATAAAGTGTGAATTTTGGCTTCAAAAAGTTTCATTTTTGGGTCACATAATCTAAAAATAGGGGATATATGTGGATCCAGCAAAAACAGAGGTTATCGAAAGATGGTCGAGACCAACAACAGTAACTAAGATTCGAAGTTTTCTTAGTTTGGCTGGATATTATCGGCGTTTTGTGAATGATTTTTCATGATTATCTAATCCACTCACCAAGTTGACTCAGAAAGGAGTTAAGTTTGTCTAGACGGAGGAATGTGAAGAGAATTTCAAGGATTTGAAAAGAAGGTTATCCAGTGCACCTGTGCTCACACTGCCTTGTAGTGGAGAGAGGTTTGTGATCTACAGTGATGCATCCAAGAAGGGATTGGGGTGTGTTCTTATGCAAAATGATATGGTGATAGCTTATGCCTCACGACAATTGAAAATACATGAGCAAAATTACCCAACTCATGATTTGGAGTTAGCTGTGGTAATCTTTGCATTAAATATTTGGAGGCATTATCTTTATGGTGAAAGGTGTGATATTTATACTGATGATAAAAGTTTAAAGTATATTTCCACACAAAAGGAGCTGAATATGCGCCAAAGAAGATGGTTGGAGCTGATTAAGGATTATGACTGCTCAATCCATTACCACCCTGGGAAAGCAAACAAGGTGGCAGATGCATTAAGTCAACAAGACCATGCCAATTTATCAATGATCAGGATCACAAAAGATCCAATATTTATGGATTTTCAAAGGATGAATCTTGGAATTATAATGGAAGGGGAAAAATCTTATCTTTCTCAAATGAATGTTCAACCATCTATACATGTGAAGATTAAAGAGGCACAGAAAGAAGATGTCGAGTTACAAAAGAAGGTGAGAAATGTTTCTAAATTCAACCTTGATTGTGATGGGATAATAAAGTTCAGGAATCGGGTTTGTGTTCCTCCCATCCCGGAATTAAGGAAGGAGCTGCTGGATTAGGCTCATAGTTCTTCATTTTCTATTAATCCTGGAAGCACGAAGATGTATAGGGACCTGAAAGAGTACTTCTGGTGGGATGGAATGAAAAGAGATGTTGCTGAATATGTCTCTCGATGCTTGGTTTGTCAGTAAGTTAAAGCTGAGAGACAGAAGTCTAAGGGGATGTTACAACCATTACCCATACCTGAATGGAAATCAGAAAACATCACTATGGACTTTGTCAAAGGACTTCCTAAAAAATCCAAAGGCAATATTGATATCTGGGTCATAGTTGATTATCTTACAATGTCTGCACACTTAATCGCTATTAGAGAGTATTTCTCTCTGGATTAGCTTGCCAGGATATATGTGAAGGAATTGGTGAGATTTCATGGAGTACCACCTTCTATTGTATCTAATCGGGATCCGAGGTTTACCTCAAAGTTCTGGCGAAGTCTTTAGCATACTCTGGATACAAATTTGAGTTTCAACACTGCTTATCATCCTCAAACAGATGGTCAGTCTGAGAGAACAATTCAAACTCTAAAAGATATATTGAGAGATTGATCTATGGATTTGAAAGGTGGTTGGGATCAACACCTACCTTTGGTGGAATTTTCTTATAATAATAGCTTTCACTCCAGTATTCAGATGGCTCCTTATGAAGCTCTCTATGGAACGAAATGCAGGACTCTAACTTGCTGGGATGAAGTTGGGGAAAGAAAGCTATTAGGGCCTGATCTCGTTGATGAAATGGCAGAAAATGTCACATCTATTCAACAACACATAAGAGCAGCTCAGAGTCGACAGAAAAGTAATGCCAACAACTGAAGAAAAGACTTAGAGTTTGAAGTGGGTGATAAAGTGTTCTTACGAATATCTCCCTGGAAGTGGGTCATGAGATTTGGAAAGAAGGGGAAGTTGAGCCCTAGATGTATCGGTCCTTTCGAAATACTGGATCGTGTTGGGAAGGTAGCTTACCGATTGGCACTTCCACAGAATCCCTCTCAAGTTCACGATGTGTTACATGTATCTATCCTGAAAAAAGTACATACCGGATCCTTCACATGTTCTGAGCTCAGAAGTTGTACCGCTGGAGGAAGATCTTTCTTATGAAGAACAACCGATAGAGATTCTGGATCGCAGCAAAAAATTCCTACGAAACAAGACCACTCGATTTGTGAAAGTTTTATGGAGTAACCACCAATTAGAAGAAGCTACATGGGAGCTTGAGGATATGATGAGGGAGAGGTATCCTCATCTGTTTGTTACAAAGTGACGAATTTCGAGGGAGAGATTCATTTTATGGGGGGTAGAATGTAACACCAGAGACTTTTATGAGAAATATTTTGTTTTTCTGTTATATAAATCATCAAAGGAATCTTTCACTACACACAACACTAGCTTGTCTTGCTTTACACGCAACCGCGACCTTCCTCGATAGCTTGCATCGTACGCAATACCGAGTTTCACTAAACAATGATATGCTATTAAAATATTATTAAAACTAGCCGTTATGAATAGTAATAAACTCTTTTTGAAATTTTATAAATTTTATTTTTCAAAATGGACTTCATTTTTGGATTCGGAATATCGAAATTAGCCTAGGGGAAATTTTGGTATTTTTCTAAAAACTTTCAATTTTTGATGAATAGTGAAACCACTAAGTGGTAGTTAAAGAAACTGAATTTTTCATAAAACATAATATTGCCACTTTTGTGAGTGGAATTTCGAAAATCCGAGAGACACGGCTGATGTCAGTAAGTAAAATTTGGTTCAATGAGATGAAAATAATTTTTGGTGAGTAGTAACTTTTTTACTTTTTTTACCACAATTAAAAGTAAATAGGGTAATTAAGGGTAAAAATGATATTATTATTACCCTAACACATGCCCTAATTCTATTGGACAAGTGTAATTCGACCAAAAACAACCTTAGGAATAAAATATTACCATTTATGCCCACTTGGATTAGATTAGGACATTTATTATTAATTTATTTAAAGAAGGGTTAAAATAGTTAAAATCAAAGTTTAATACAAAAATCATTTTTAATATAGGGTTATACATAAGATAAAATCTACTATAAATATTCATTAGAAAGATAATAAGATTTCCTACATAATGATATTTTATTTGTAATTTTTAGACGTTATATAATTTAATTTATTTATGACAAAAATATGATGCAGTAATTATCTTATTAATGAAATATTTACATAATTGATGTTATAAATACCCAAATAAATGTAATTTGAGACTTTTTATGAATTCCAATAATTTTCTAGGTTAATATGACATGTTAGTATTGATTTAATTAACTTTTTTCGAACTAATCATTCTGTTATGAGTTTCACAAAAATCAATTACTAAATACTCTCAAAATTGACATAAAATAGTTTTTAAAACAAATATTATATTAGTAATTGTTATTTTATTCATAAAAATATAAGGTTCGGCCAAATGACTTAGATAAGGTTATATATATTAATAATAAACAACTTGGGATTCGTTTTTCTGCTTATAGTAAGTTTATTATCCTTATATTATAAGAACACCAGAAGACACGATAAAAGTAAAATTATTTAACTTAATGTTAAATCTAAATTATAAGGTTAAAATAGGAACCTAAAATTGTCTAAATTCTATTGGATGAGATGATTTCAACCCATACCCACATTAGCTCCGAAATAAATCAATTTGGATCTATTTAAAACCGAATTTGACTTTATAATAAAATAATAGTTTTAGTTATTCCAAAGGTACCCCTCTCCTCCCTTATAAAAGGGCACCTCCTCCCCCTCTTCCTCACACCACATTGAGCCTTCAAGCTCAACCAACCCCTAGAAATTTCTCCTCTCCACTTCCCTAGAAACATTCTAGAGGTTCTGGTCTTCTTCAAAGACCTATTTTAGTGCCCTAAAAGGAGGTCTCAAAGAAGCACTTCAAAGAAGAGGAGGTTCGGACACTTACGAAGCAAATAGGACATAAGGTAAGGGAAAATATCACAATCTCATTTTTATCCGAGATTGTTTATACTTTGGTATTTACCGGGGTGTATTTTATCATCCACATCCATGTTTCCTCAATATGTAATATTGTTTCCATCCACCTACAATTTTTTAAATCCAATTTTACCCTTCGGTGAGTTTTTAGTAAAAGATATGAAAGGAATCTTTTGTCGTTTTTCGTACGAGGTACTTTTTGACTTCTCTGACAAAAGTACAAGAAGAATGTTTTTTTAACTTATACGGTATGAATGGATTTTTAAAACATTATTTCCAAGAAGATTCCTTTACAAGTTTTCAAGTTTATTTTTAATCAACTTCTTTTAGTTTAAAATTGTATGACATGTTAAGAAAGGAAAATGTTTTTGATGTAGAAAGGATATTTTCCTCAAGAATGGAGTTCAAGTGTTTTATCAAAATTATTTTCCATCTAAGATAATATAGGGTTCTGTTTCTATCCCTATTATTACATTGATTTGATTATGTTGTGATGGAATTATTTTTATGAATTCCTTTATCTTATATGAATTGTTTTATGATGTCATGTTGTTTAAGAATCCCATTTTTATTACATGAATTATGCAATGATGTATGGTTTATGATTTTGTGGCACACATAAGAATGGTATCATTATGAGATGGGTGGGACCTATATCTCCCTCCAATGCATTGGGTAAAGATTTTATATCTCATGAGATAGACATTGCTGGAACGGCAGGTTAAACCGGTTCAGTGAAACAGGACTGAAACGAGGAGTGAACTTGGTTCAAAAATAGAATTTTTCCACTATGATTGTTTTAGCAATGAGTCTTGACTAATAAGAAATGATTCTCTATGATTATGTGTGTATTCCATAAAGTTTCATGTTTTATGTTATGATTATTGGGATTACATTTCACTAATATAATTTATCCCATGTTATGAAATTACGATCTCTTTTGCAGGTTAAGATTTCCAAAAGTTATGTTCTTAAGTATATGATGTGATTGATATTTCTTTTTTTACCCTTACTGAGCATTTGAGCTCACCCTTTTATATGTTTTATTTCCCTTGGTCAGGAATAAGGTTATTAAGTAGGATATGCCAAAAATGGACTCTAGATATGATGAAATAAGTGGGAGCCAAAGTTGATGCTTTATGAACCAGTTGTTTATGTTTCATAGTTTCTAAAGACTATATACTTATACGGTCCTTTCCAGGTTTTGTTATATGTTTTAATAAGTGTGCTTCAATTTTTGAAGTACTAACAATGTATGTAAAGTATGGGTTGTTATATACTTCATCCCAAATAGTTGGAATTTGTCACTGGTTTCCATATAATGCTCCATACAGAGCCATCTATATACTGGAATGAAAAATGTTATTATAAGAAAACTCAACCGAAGAAAGATGGTGGTCCCAACTTCCCTGGTAATCCATTGAGAAAGAACATAACACATATTCTATTGTATGAATTGTTTGTTCTGAATTCAAATCTTATTGTGGATGAAAAGTTGTGCTAAACATTAATTTAGTACTCAACGACATCAGAAGGCATTTCCGAAAGACTGAAGTAAACCTAAGATCATGACCAAATACAATGAAGATGGGAACTCCATTAAACCTAAAAATATCTTTAACAAACAACCAAGAAAATTGATCTAGAGTCAAAGTATCTCATATAAGAAGTAAATGAGAAGACTTAGTGAATCGATCTATAATAACCCAGCTTTCATTGTTACCTCAAGGTGTCTTTAGTAATCCCACAACTAAGTCCATGGATATATTTTCCCATTTCCACTCTGAAACCGGTAAAGGATAAAGCATCACTTTTCAGAAACTGCTACTTTTCATTAAACTGTTGACAAGTCAACCACTTCATATTAAAGCTATAAATATCTCTTTTCATTTCATCCCACCAGTAATACTCCCAATGATCTATGCACATCTTAGTACTGCCAGGATGAACTGAAAATAAAGAATTATGATATTTACATAACAACTCATTCTTCATGTATGAATCACAAGGCACACATAATATCATTCCAAATATCAAAATACAATCATTATAAATGTTAAAATCATGAAGCTTACCCTTCTGAACCAATTTTACCTATTTCTGTAACTCAATGTCTTCATTCTTCACTTTATTAATTCTTTCTAATAGAGATGATTTCACCGACACTTGAAATAATATAGTGGAATTTCTTACATCAACAACTTCTATGAAAAAATATCATCAATTCATTAATCAACAGATCTTGTTCCAAAAGTAAAAAAGTCTAATATAGAATTAATTTTTTGATTCAATGCATCAGCCACTTTATCTTCCTTTCCTAGAAGGTAAGTAATTGTTCAATCATAATCCTTGATTAATTCTATCCATCTCCGCTATATCATGTTCAATTCATTCTGTGTGAATATATACCTCAAAAATTTGTGGTTAGTATATATTTCACATTTTACTCTGTATAGATGATGCCTCAAGAATTTTAAAGAAAACAACAACAGTAGCTAATTTCAAATCATGTATACGGTAATTTAACTCATGAGGTTTCAACTAACATGAAGCATAATCAATTACCTGGTCATTCTTCATTAGGTCACAACCAAGTCCTTTCAATGAAGCATCACAGTAGATAAAAAACTCACCATTTCTTGATGTCAGTGCAAAAAATAGATCATTTACCAATATTATTTTCAATTCCATAAAAAAATCATCACATTATTTTCTCCAAATGTATATAACACATTGTCATGTAAAATTAGTCAATGGTCTAGATAACCATGCAATATGTTCAACAAACATCAGGTGATAACCTTCTAAACCAAGAAAACTATAGATGTCAGTTATAATTTTGGGTATTTTATATTATTCAACAACTTTGGTTTTAGTAGTATCAACGGTTATGCCATTTTTTGAAACAATCTATCAAAGGAATGAAATTTTTTGTAACCAAAACTCACACCTGCTGAATTTATCATACAATTTCTTTTTTTATGTGTGCAATACAATCCTTAAATTAATTTCATTTTCCTTTTTATTTTTTGATGATACCAAAATATCACCAATAAACACGACCACAAGCTTATCCAAGAACTCACAGAAAATTATATTCATAATATCCAAGAATAAAATAGGTGCATTGCATAACCCAAAAGCCATAACTACAATTTCATAATGGCCATATCCAGTACAAAAAGTTGTATTCAAAATGTCTCATTTCTTTACTTTCAACAAATGGTACCCTGACCTCAAGTCAATCTTTGAAAAATATTAAGCTCCTTGGATCTGATCAAACAAATCATCGATATGCGGAGAAGGAGGCTTGTTCTTAATAGTGATGTTATTCAATTCTCTATATTCAATTAAAAGTCTTATTGAACCATATTTATTTTTAACAAACATGATCGGATCACCCCATGGTGATGTGATAGGTCGAATGAAACCTTTATTTAATAACTCCTGCAGTTTCTACATTTACTCTAAAAGATCAATTTGAGAAATTCTATAAGGTGGTTTTGTAATTGGCTTTGAATCAGAAACTAAGTCAATAGTAAATTCAAATTCCTGATCATGTATTATACCAAGAAACTCAGGAGGAAAAACATCATGATACTCATTTACCATTGGAACATCATTAATCTGAATAGTTCCTTTTTTTTCAAAAATATTTCCAAGGTAACATTCATTTCTATCTTTTACGAGTTTCTCAAGTTCCAGATATGTTATCAAAATAAATAGTTCATTTTTGTAAACAAACTATAATTATTTCTATTATAAAAACACATTATATCTGGTGTCAATCGTAGCCTGATAAACAGAAATCCATTCCATACCCAAAATAACATCAAACTCTTGTAGTATCAAAAAAATAAGGTTTTTAGGTAGATTCATTATTAACAAAAGAATATTAAGGTTCTTATAATTTCTTTTTGTCTCAACATTTCCTCCCAGTGTTTTTACCATATGTTCAGGATTCATATCTTGAGATAAAATTCCCAAGTTAAAGTAAAACTCCTTAGAAATGAATGAATGTGAAGGCCCTGAATCAAAAAACACATTGGAATAATCTAAATAAACAAACAGTGTACCTGATACCACCTCATTTAGTGGCCCAACATGTGGTGAGGTAGTTGAAAACAATTTCACTACCCCTTTATTCTTGTAGTCTAACTTCGTTCCCTAAGTTGAGTTCTTTGTTGGGCAATTATTTTCATAATGAACCAATTTATTACACTTAAATAATTTTACTGACTATAAATCAGATTTTGTCTTACCATTACTGTAATAATTTACCGTGAAATTATGAGCCTTATGTCCCATTTTACCAAACTGGTAACATTTACCAGAATTAAAAATACATTCACCAACATGATTTTTTCCATAAAATTTCACTTACTATATACTTAAGTTTCTTACTATGTTACTTTTTTGAAGAGTTCCTCCCTTTTATCTGCCACCTCAATCTTTTATTTTTTTATTTTTCAAAGAACACATGATCATCAGAAAACTCGCTTTCTATCTTCTACGCACACCGAACATGATTTTGAAAACTTTTGAACTCACGAGAAGCTAACGCCCTTCGATACATTGGCTTTAATCATGAGTAAAAGTGGTTGATTTAACTATCAAGATCTTTTATGAAATTTAGAGCATACATTTCCAGTCAAGAGAATTTGTATTCATAAGTATCCACTGAATCATCCTCCTGCCTCAATTCTAGGAATTTTTTTCCATCCTATGATAAACCACCTTAGGAAATTATTTCTCAAGAAACATACCTTTGAATTAATCCCAATTAAGGGAATCAATCTCCTCAATATCCCTAAAATTTTTCACCATCAAACACTACTGATCGGCTTCACCTTAAAATTTAAAAATATAAAGAATTTAATTTTGACGTTATGAACACCTTGTGAGATCAAATATATTCTCTAGTGCTTCAATCCACCCTTCAGCTTTCACCATATCTGATGATCCTATGAATGATGGAAGATATTGCCTCATGAAATGCTTAAATACTAACGTGTTCTTCTGTTATTGATCTATATTATCTCATACATGGATTGAACCACCATTAATAGCCTAATTAAACTATTCTTTCACTGCAAAAAACTGTCCAGTTTCGATTTCAACCATCTCAGGTTGCCGATATTAAAGGTTGTATTCCTCCTAATTTCGTCCCATCATAGTTGCCATATTTCTTCTATGGAAAACCATTCTGAACACAGAAATATCTTAGGCGAAGCAACACTGTAATATATAAATGGTGTATAATTTAAATATTAACATAAATTAATTTATGGATATTAATTTAACAATACCCTAACTTCTAAATTTGTCTAAAGTGACCTATGATAAAAACTATAAGGACTCGACCTTAAACATTACTAAATTTTGAATTAGGTTAATTAGAATGACCCAAACATTACATACGTTGTTAATAATACAGAATTAAGAAATATATATTACAACATATAACAAAACCATGACAGGACCGTATAGGTATACTGTCTTTAGAAACTGGGAAATATAAAAAACTGGTTCATAAAGCATCAACATTGTCTCCTATTTATTTGATCATATCTAGACTTTTTTGGAAAAACATATTTAATAACCTTATTCCTAACCAGGGGAAGATAATCATAAAAAATCATGAGCTCAAATGCTCAGTGAGTATAAAGAGATGAAATGTCTTTCGTATCATATTCTTAAGAGAATAACATTTGAAAAATATTATCCTGCATAGGAGGTCAAAATATCATGTCATGGGATAAATCCTAGAAGTACAATGTAATCCCAAAAATCATAAAATAATAAATGAAACTTTGTGTCATGCACACAAAATCATATAAAATCATTTCATATTAGTCAAGACTCATTGCCAATACCATCATACCTAACAAGGTCCATTACTGAACCGAGTTCACTCCTCGTTTCATTCCAGTATCACTGAACCAGATTAAATTGTCATTTCAGCCATGTCTATCTCATGAGATATAACTTATTACCAAATCCATTGGAGGGAGATATAGGTCCCACCCATCTCATAATTAAACCATTATTATGTGTGCCACAAAATCATAAATCATACGTCATAGCATAACCCATGTAATAAAAATGGGATTCTTAAACATCATGTCATCATAAGATAATATATATAAGATAAAAGGACTTCATTAAAATAATTCCATCATAACATAATCAAATAAATGTAATAATGGTGATAGAAACATAACCCTATATTATCTTAGATGGAAACTAATTTTGATAAAACACTTGGACTCCATTCTTGAGGAAAATATCCTTTATACTTCAAAAACATTTTTCTTTCCTCAACATGTCATACAATTTCACACTAAAAGAATTTAATTTAAAATAAAAATAAAAACATGTAAAGGAAGCTTCATGGAAATAATGTTCTATGAAATCATAATTATATATTCATGTTGTATAGGTTAAAAAAACATTCTTCTCATACTTTGGCCGGAAAATTCAAAAAGTATATCGTACTGAAAACGACAAAAGATTTCTTTCATATATTTTACTAAAAATTCCCCAATAGGTAAAATTGGATTTAAAAAATTGTAGTAGGGATAGAAATAATATTACATATTATGGAAACATGTTTGTGGTTGATAAATTTTCCCCAATAAATTCTGAAGTATAAATAATCTCGGATAAAAATGGGATTGTGAGATTCTCCCTTACCTTATGTACGATATGATTTGTACGTATCTGAACCTACTTTATGATGATTTATATATTGTAATTTTCTTTTTCCAGAATCGTATTAATTTTTATGATATCATATATGGTCATATTCTTGTCTTCTTATTAATAATATTTCATTGCTACTTGTTATTCGGGTTTTCATTGCTTTATGTTCTTATGCATGTTTTGTCGAATAAATTATTATTCCTCTTTTTAGGTTATAGCTACATAATTTACATAATAGTATTAGTATAATATATATGAGATATATTTATTCTATTTGTTTATATAATCATGATTTAATGAAGATCATGTAGAACGAATCACATTGCACAGTGGAGACGGTAAGCCGTACGTACGAACGAGCAACGATATCGTTCCCATAAATGATTATTGGTCTTTAGTGGATGATATAATATCTCATTATTAGTATAATGTTATAATAATAATATATATTTATTCTTTACACCATTATACCCATCCATGTAAGGTGGTGGCAGAAAAAAAATTACACCACGACCTGGGTACAGTATTCTGTACGTGCACACGCTCAATGATTTCATTTTCTGTAGGATGGATAGAAGATGAAATAGGTTTGTTTCATAATTATAATTACATATCAATATATTAGTGATACTTATGTTATTATTTTATAACGAATCAAATAATAAAGAGTAAGTTGAAGAAGAAATAAATTTGAAAGAATCGGTAAAGGATATTACCTCTTCCTCGACACGCCACTTCTAAACATCTTTTTAGGGCACTAAAGTTGGTCTTTGAAGAAGAACAAGACCTATAGTATGTTTCTATAGAAGTGGAGAAGGGAAATGGATAGGTTTTTGCCGAGATTTAAGGCTCAAAATCTTGTGAGGAGGAGAGGGAGGAGGTTCTCATTTATAAGAGAGGAGAGAGGCACTTTTGGAAACTTCTAAAATATTACTTTATAATCAACTCAAACCCCACTGAAAAACCTCAAAAAATGACTAAAATACGAATATTAGAGGAGGCAGGGTTGTAATATCATCAACCAATAAAATTTAAAAATGTTGGGAATATATTTTAATCCTTATCAAATTGATTTATACTTATTTATTCTATTTAATATTATTTGTGGCAATAAGATTCAAAATATTAAATTGTCATAAATAATTATTTATGTGTTGTGAATTTCCCATAATTGGATATAGTATGACATTTTAGACCATATAAATAACAATTTATAATTTTTAAATATTTTTGAGATTTTTAAAAAAATTTATAATATGTTATTTTTATAAAATACCAATACTGTTGATTTTGACACTATTCATTTATTTGAATTTAAATAAAATCCACACAGATGATATATTTGAACTAAAAGATTTAATAGATTCATAAAATGTCATATTTATATAGAAAATTTATATAGAACATCAAATAGTTCATATATTATTTATTTTAATATTTTTAATACCATGTATTTGATATTTCAATCAATTAAATAATTTCAACATCACATTTGTTTCCTCATTAATAAAAATTAATTAATACCTAAAAATTATAAATAAATTGAAATGATTTTTATAATTTCATTATAATTCTGGATACTATTCATGTTTGATGTTTTATGAAGTCTATCACTAAATTAAAATTATTACACTTATAATATATAAGAGAGTGAGATGTTGTCACTTTCTTTGGTTTTAAAAATAATTATATAATTTTCATGGTTAAGATTCCATTAAATGAATCTATTCTGACCCTTAGGTGATATGGGTCTACTTTTATTCATCCAATATAATTTTGGCAGGTGTTAGGGTAATTTTAGAATCTGATTTTTATCCTTAATTACCTGATTTACCTTTAACTGTAGGGAAACAAAATTACAATAGTTACTATTCATAATATCAAAAAAATAGAACCTATTAACATATTTCTGGACCCACTAAATCCAAATTTGTAATCTATATTTCAAATTGAAAATACGGAAGTTGCAGTAAATAATTTAATATTAATCTTGTTGTTAATAAAACAGGTTTTAAAAGATAAAACATTGTCAAAGATTGAAATGTCTTTACCTAGGAATTCAATGTAAAATTAATGGAAATGATATAAATTATATTAAATGGTATAAATATATTGTAATTATACTTTAAAACCATTAAATTTTATCATTTAATCATATATATTATCTTGATGAAAAAAATTGTTTTAAAGAAAAATTTAGTGTATTTTTACTATTCATCAAAATATGAAAGTTGTCAGAAAAGTATGAAAAATTTTTCAAATGTAAATTTTTATATCATGATTCAAAGGAAGAAGTTTATTTTGTAAAATTGAACTTATAAACTTGTCAAAAATTAGATTTAAAATGGGTGTGCCATCAGTAGGTAGTAAAACTGCATTTTTATAAAAATATTTCTTTTATCTGAAAAATTGATTTTGTTTTCATACCTCATTCTAGAAAATGTTAAAGATGAATTATAATGTTATAAAATTCAAAATTAGGTTAATACTATTCATCACGACTATTTCATTATAATATATCATTGTTTAGTAAAACATGGTATTGCGTACAATGCAAGCTATCGAGGAAGGTTTCTCTTGCGTGTAACGCAATCCAAGCCAGTGTTGTGTGTAGTGAAAGATTAATTTGGTGTTGCGTATAACAGAATACATAAAAAATATATATATATTTCTCATAAAATCTTAGGGTTTTACATTCTACCCCCCTTAAAATGAATTTCTCCCTCGAAATTTGTCACTTCATAACAAACATATGAGGATACCTCTCCCTCATCATATCCTCAAGTTCACGTGTAGCTTCTTCTAATTGGTGGTTCCTCCATAACACTTTAAACGAGTGAGTTGTCTTGTTTCACAAATAATTTCGCTACGATCCAGAATCTCTATTGGTTGTTCTTCATAAGAAAGATCTCTCACTCGTGGTACAACTTCTGAGCTTAATACATGTAATGGATCATGAATGTACTTTATTAGGAGAGATACATGGAACACATTATGAACACGATAGAGATTCGGTGGAAGAACCAATCGATAAGCTACCATCCCAACACGATCCAATATTTTGAAAGGACCAATAAACATAGGGCTCAACTTTCCCTTCTTTCCAATTCTCATTACTCTCTTCCAAGGAGATATTCGTAAGAACACTTTATCACCCACTTCAAACTCTAGGTCTTTTCTTCAGTAGTTGGCATAACATTTTTGTCAACACTAAGCTGCTCTTTTTTGTTGTTGAATAGATCTGACATTTGTTTCCATCTCGTCAACAAGATCATGTCCTAATAGCTATCTTTCCCAAGCATTATCCCAGCAAGTTGGAGTTCTACATTTCTTTCCAAAGAGAGAATTATAAGAAGAAATCTGAATACTCGATAGAAAAATATTATTATAAGAAAATTCCACCAAAGTTAGGTGTTGATCCCAACCACCTTTGAAATCCATAGAGAAATTTCTCAACATGTCTTCTAGAGTTTGAATTGTCCTCTCAGACTGACCATCTATTTGATGATGATAAGCAGTGCTGAAACTCAACTCTTTATCTAGAGTATGATAAAGACTTCACCAGAACATCAAGGTAAACCTCAGATCCTGATCAGATAAAATGGAATTTGGTACTCTATGAAAAATTACCACTTCCTTTACATATATCTTGGAAAGATGATCAAGAGATAAATCATCTCTAATATAAATGAAGTGTGCCGAATTTGTAAGACCGTCAACTATAACCTAGATATCATTATTACCTTTTGATGTTTTGGGATGTCTAGTGATAAAGTCCATAGTAATGTTTTCCCATTTCCATTGTGGTATGCATAATGGTTGTAACATCCCATTAGACTTCTGTCTCTCAAATTTTACTTGATGACAAACCAAGCATCGGGAGACATATTCAGCAACATCTCTTTTCATTCCACCCCACTAGAAGTACTCTTTTAGGTCCCTATACATCTTCGTGCTTCCAGGGTGAACAGAGAATGAAGAACTATTAGCCTCATCCAATATTTCCTTCTTTAATTCTAGGATGGGTGGAACACAAACCAGATTCGTAAACCTTAATATTTCATCCCAATCAATGTGGAATTTAGAAACATTTCTCACCTTCTTTTGTAACTCTACATCTTCTTTATGTGCCTCTTTAATATTGACATGTATATATGGTAAAACATTCATTTGATAAAGATAATTTTTTACCCTTCCATTATAATTCCATGATCTATTTTTTTAGATGCTTAAATATTGTATCCTTTGTGATCCTCTTCATGGATAATCTAGCTTGGTATTGTCGACTTAATGCGTCGTCCACCTTGTTTTCTTTTCCAGGGTGGTAATGAATTGAGTAGTCGTAATCCTTGATCAAATCCTACCATCTTCTTTCGTGAATATTCAACACCCTTTATGTGTAAATATATTTTAAACTTTTATGATTAGTATAAATATCAATCCTTTCACCATAAAGATAATGTCTCCATATTTTTAATGCAATGATTACCATGGCTAACTCCAAATCATGAGTTGGGTAATTTTTCTCATGTATTTTCAATTGTCGTGAGGCATAAGCTATCCCCATATCATTTTTCATGATATCACACCTCATACCCTTCTTGGATTCATCACTGTAGACCACAAATCTTTCTCCACTACAAGGCAATGTGAGCATAGGTGCACTGACTAACCTTATTTTCAGCTCATTGAAATTCTCTTCACATTCCTCCATCAAAAAAACATAACTCCTTTCCGAGTCAATTTGGTGCATGGGTTAGATAATGTTGAAACATCTTTCAAAAACATCGATAATACCCAGCTAACCAAAGAAAACATTAGATTTCAGTTACTGTTGTTGATCTTGACCATATTTCAATAACCTCCAATTTTTCTGGATCAACAGATATCCCCTATTTTGAGATTATGTGACCCAAAAATGAAACTTTTTGAAGCCAAAATTCACAGTCGGTATATTTTTCATAAAGCTTCTCCTTTCTCTGGGTCTTCAATACAGTTCTTAAGTGATCTTCATGTTCTTACTTTCCCTTTCAATAGACAATAATATCTTCGATAAGGAATACCACAAACTGATCAGGATAGTCTCTAAAGACTCTATTCATTAGATCCATGAAGATAGAAGGGGAATTAGTAAGACCAAATGGAATCACTATAAATTAATAGTGTCCATAACTTTTATGGAAATACTTCATGGGTATATCCTCCTTTTTGACCCTTAATAGATGGTACCCTGAACGAAGATCAATCTTGTAAAAGTATTGAGCTCCGCGTTGTTGGTTAGATAAGTCATCAATTCATGGGATAGGATATTTTTTCTTGATAGGGATCTTATTATGTTCTCGATAATCAATGCAGAGTCTCATTGATCAATATTTCTTCTTAACAAATAGAACAGGTTCTCCCCAAGGTGACACACTAGGGAGTATGAATCCCATATCAAGATTCCTTGGATTTGCTTCATTAATTCCTACAACTGAATTGGGGACATTCTATAAGATGTCTTTGAAATGGGCATAGCACCCAGTGTGAGTTCTATTGAAAACTCAACTTCATGATTTGGTGGAAGACCTGGAAATTACTTTGGAATGTCATCATCAAACTCTCGTACAATGGGAATATACTTAATCATGAGTTTCTCTCCAACCATTAGAGATAAATAACCTTCATTTATAAGAATCAAGACCCATAAGATGGATGAAATTTCCATTGGAAGGTTATATTCATCCTGGCTTTGATAAATGATCATAGATTGATTAGGAATATGAAATTCTACTTCCCTTCATTGGGAATTGATATGATCTCCATATAAAGAAAGCCATCCCATGCTAAGAATCACATAAAGTTCCACTATAGGATAGATCATAATATTTGCAGTAATCACTTTCCCAAAAACATTGATCAGAGAATAATTTTAATCTTTTTATGTGACTATTGTTCCATTAGGAGTTGTCTCAACTATATCAAAGTCTAATTGCTGAGGTAATATGGAAATACCATTAGAAAATTATTCATAAATAAAAGATTGGGTGGATCCAGAATCAAATAAAACATTTTCTACTTTAGAGTGGATGGTAAGTGAACCTTTCCCCACTTCATTATCTTACTCCAAATTGCCGATAGTAATTTCATGTGACTTTTCTTTGTCTTTGGCCTTAAGAGTTTGTTGACGTCGATCATCATCCATGACCCTTGGATTAGGGAATTGATTAGCATAATGACCAATTTCCTTTCACATGAAACATTGAAGTGTAGGAGGTTCATTCTATGAATCCATTTCCTTGTTCGCATCATTAGAAATCTTATTCCCATTACATCGATATTGAATTGACCAATGAACTTCTTTTACACACTTAAAACATTTACTTGTCCATTTAAGACAATTCCCTCCATGTTTCTTTCCACACATTAATCATAATGGAAAACTCATCTTCTTTTCTATGTGGACTTTAGATTTTCCTTTAAATTCCATTTTCCTCTTCTTATCAATCCCATATAACTGATGGGTTACTCCAATCTCCATCTCAACTTTGAGAGCACATCAAACAATTTCCTCGTATCTATTGATGTCCCTTATGGCTAATGCCCTTAAGAGACTTGGTTTTAAGCCACTAACAAATTGATCAATATTACTCACAGGTTGGATATTAATCCCAAAAGAGTACCTTTCAAGTCATGTAAAATTTTCATCGGAGGTACCAACAGATTCATCATCATTTTTCTTCAGTTTAAGAAAATCCTTCTCCATCTTTGTTCAAAGAATACGAGGGAAGTAATTATTGAAAAATAAGTTCTTGAACTCGTCCCATTCCATGGAATCACTTTCATCCCTTTACCTTGTTTTCTTGAAAAATTTCTACCATTTGTCAGCTTCACCATCCAAAAGATATACTGCTAAGACGAATTTATCATTTTCAGAACATTGAAGGACTAAAAATATCTCTTCAGTGGTACTAATCCAATGTTCAGCCACTAATGGATCCGAAGAACCACTGAATGAAGGTGGACGTTACCTCATGAAGGATTAAACAGAATGCTGCTCCATCATTTTCTCATTTGGAAGTCCTAAATGATTCATAGATTGAGATAGTTTTGTGATCATGGCTACAAGATTTTTCATTCTAGCTCCCATATCGATTGGTTGCTCAGGGGGACAAACATTGAATTTCCCGTCACATTCAGCATTAACACGGTTCCTTAGGGTTCCATCCATTGACTGAAACCAAGAAGCATAGTGTGAGCAACACTAATTACAACAAGAAACCCACAAAATCAGGAATATAATTTCACAGTTTAGGTATTATCATAGGTTATTCATGGACATTTCCGAAACACTAAGATTGTGTTCTATGCTTAGACATATCCTTAGGGTTCTTACTAAGGCTTTCACATCCTAGTTTCTAAAATTTGACTATAACCTCCCTTTGATACCAACTATAATGACCCATACATAACATACATTGTTAATATTTCAGAATTGATGTATATTTATTACAACGTATAACAAAACCATGATATGACCGTATATGTATAATGTCTTTAGAAACTGGGAAACATAAACAGATGGTTCATAAAGCGTCTATGTTGTCTCTTGTTTATTTGATCATATCTAGACTCCATTTTGGAATATCATATTTAATACCCTTCTTCCTGACATTGGGGAAAGAAACATAGAAAATAGTGAGATCAAATTCTTAGTATGGATAAACAGATGAAATTTCAATCGTATCATATTCTTAAGAGCATAACGTTTGAAAAATCTTATCCTGGATAAGAGGTAAAAATATCATGTCCTATGATAAATTATAGAGCTACAATGTAATCCCGAAAATCAGAACAAAAGACATGAAACTTTGTAGAATACACACATAATCATAGAAAATCATTTCATATTAGTCAAGACTCATTTCCAAGACCATCTTAGTGGACAAGGTCTATTATTGAACCGAGTTCACTCCACATTTTAGTCCTGTATCACCGAACCAGATTAAATTGATGTTACAACCATTTATATCTCATGAGATATAAATATTTACCCAATGCATCAGAGGGAGATATAAGTCCCACCCATCACATAATGAAACCATTCTTATATGTGCCACAAAATCATAAATCATACATCATAGCATAACCCATGTAATAAAAATGGGATTCTTAAACATCATGCCATCAAAAAATAATACATATAAGATAAAAGGACATTATAAAAATAATTCCATCATAACATAATCAAATCAATGTAATAATAAGGATAGAAACAGAACCCTGTATTATCATAGATGGAAAATAATTTTGATAAAACACTTTAACTCGATTCTTGAGGAAAATATCCTTTCTACTTCAAAAACATATATCCTTTCTCAACATGACATTAAATTTTAAAATAAAAGTAGTTAATTAAAAATAAGAATGAAGAATTATAAAGGAATCTTCATGGAAATAATGTTCTATGAAAACATAAAAATCCATTCATGCTGTATAAGTTAAAAAACATTCTTCTCGTACTTTGGCTGAAAAAGTCAAAAAGTATCTCGTACTGAAAATGAAAAAATATTCCTTTCATATCTTTTAATAAAAATTAACCACTAGGTAAAATTGGATTTAAAAAATTTTAGGAGGATAGAAATGAAATTACATATTCAGTAAACATGGATATTGATGATAAATATGCCCCAGTAAATTCTAAAGTATAAACAATCTTGGATAAAAATTAGATTGCGAGATTTTACCTTACCTTTGGTCTGATATGATTTTTACGTATCTGAACCATATATATAATGACTTAAATAATGTCATTGACTTATTCCAGAATCATATTACTTGTTATTATATCATATATGGTCATATTGTTCTCTTCTTATTAGTAATATTTCATTACTACTTGTTATTTGGGTGTTCATTGCTTTATGTTCTTATGCGTGTTTTGTAAAATAAATTCTTATTCCTTTTTTTAGGTTATAACTAAATCATTTAAATAATGGTATTATTATAATATATATCAGATTTATTCAATCAATTAGTTTATATAATCATGGTTTAATTAAGACCATGTAGAGAGAATCACATTGCACCGTGGAGACGGTAAGCCGTACGTACACATGGGCGACGATATCGTTCCCATAATTATTGAATGGTCTTGGAGTGGATGATATAATATCTCAGAATTAGTATCATGTTATAATAATTATATATAGTTATTTTTTACACCATTTTACACATCCATGTATGGTAGTGCAGGAAAACAAATTACACCACGGCGTGGAGACGGTATTTCGTACGTACGCACACGTGGTGATTTCATTTTCCATAAGATGGATAGAAGGTGAAATGGGGTTGATTCATATTTATAATAACATATAAGTTTATGGATGATACTTATTTTATTAATTTACAATGAAACAAATAAATAATATGAAGTAGAAGAAGAAATAAATTTGAAAGAATCGGTAAAGGATATTACCTGTTCCTTGACACGCCTCTTCTAAACCTCCTATTACGACACTAAAAATGGTTTTTGAAGAATATGAGGACCTATAGTATTTTTCTCGAGAAAGTGGAGAAGATAAATGGATAGGGTTAGGCAGATCATGAAGGCTCAAAATGTTGTGACTAGAAGAGGGAGGAGGTTCCCTTTTATAAGAGAGGAGAGGGGCACTTTCGAAAACCTCAAAAATATTAATTTATAATAAACTCAAACCCACTTAAAACCCAAAAAAAATGACTCAAATAAAAATATTAGATGAGATAATGTTGTAATATAATCAACCAATAAAAATTAGACATGTGGGGAATTCATTTTAAACCTTATCAACTTGATTTATCTTTATTTAATCTATTTAATTTTATTTGTTGTAATAATATTATAAATTTTAAATTGTAATAAATAATTACTTATGTGTTGTAAATTTTCCATAATTGGATAATTTATGACATTTTAGACCATGTAAATTTAAATTTATAATTTTTAAATAATTTTTGATTTTTAAACAATTTTATAATATGTTATTTTAAAAAAATTACAATAGTGTCGATTCTGAAAGTATTCATTTATTTGAATTTACATAAAATCCACACAGAAGATATGTTCGAACTAAAACTTTTAATAGATTTATAAAATGTCATATTTATCTAAATTTTTTTATCACATTTAATAGTTCATATAATGTTTATTTTTAAATTTTTAAAACCATTAATTTGATATTTCAATGAATTAAATAATTTCAACATCACTAATGTGTCATCATTGATGGTAATTATATAATACCTAAAAATTATAAATAAATTCAAATGATGTAGATAACATTATGATCATTATTAATACTATTTATGTTCGATGTTTTATGAAGTTTATCACTAAATTAAAATTATTAAACTTATAAGATATAAAAGAGTGTCATGTTGTCACTTTCATTGGTTTTAATAATAATTATATACTTTTCATGGTCAAAAGTCCATTAAATGAATCTATTCCGACCCTTATATGATATGGGTCGAAATTTATTCATATAATAGAAATTTGGCAGGTGTTAGGGTAATTTTATAATCTGATTTTTACCCTTAATTACCTGATTTATCTTTAACTATATTAAATTAAAATTATTGTACTTACTATTCATAATATCAAATAAAAGTAACCTATTAGCATAATTCTAGACCCACTTAATCCCAATATGGAATCAATTTTTCAAAATTAATAACACAGAAGTTGCAGTAATTAATTTAAAATTAATCCTATTGTTAAGAAAATGTGTTTCAAAAGTTAAAACATTATCAAAGATTGAAATGTTTTTACCTTGGAATTTAATGTAAAAATAATGGAAATGACATAGATTATATTAAATGTTAAAAATATATTTTTTTATACTTTAAAACCATTAAATTTTATCTTTTATCTATATAAATTATCTTGATGAAAAAAGTTGTTTTTGAAAAAAAATTAGCGTATTTTTACTATTCATCAAAATATGAAAGTTATCTGAAAAGCATCATACATTTATCCAATGTAAAGTTTTATATGCTGATTCAATGGAAGGAGTTTATTTTTTAAAATTTAACTTATAAAATTTTAAAAAATTATATTTAAAATGGGTGCGCCATCAAAAGGCGGTAAAACTGCATTTTTTTTTGAAAAATATATCTTTTATCCGAAAAATTTATTTTGTTTTCATATCTCATTATAGAAAATGTGTAAAATGAATTATAATTTTATAAAATTAAAAATTCGGTTAATACTATTCATAACGACTACTTCATTATAATATATCATTGTTTAGTGAAACTTAGTATTTCGTACAATGCAAGATATCGAGGAAGGTTGCTCTTGCATGTAACGGAAGCGAAGCCAGTGTTATGTGTAGTGAAAGATTCCTTTGTTATTGCGTATAACATAAGACATAAAAAAATATATATTTCTCATAAAATCTCAGGGTGTTACTTTAATAATTTACATTTAGGATATTTTCCTGTTTAGAGTTTTAGAGAATTATGCCATAATTATTAGATTACATCTCAAATATTTCAAAGTAGAAACATCAACTCAATATCCATATTTTCATAAAAAAATACTCCCAAAAGAAAAAAATAATTCTTTTATTGATATATATTATCTTGAATTCTTCTATTCTCTTACCCTACCTTATATCCTTTAAAAAACATTTAAAAAACCATGGATGAGCATAAAAAGTATAGTAAGGGTTATAAAATATAGAATGAAAACATTAGTCTCTCAATACATACAAAAATTAAGCACTTTAACATACCTTAGGAAATCATAAGATTTATAAATAACACATATAAATCATAAATAAAAAAAGGTAACTTGTGGAATCCACAACATACTTACAATATAGTTTTCACAGCTATGTAGGGAGTTACAGTTGAATACCCACCATAGTATATTCACTAAATCTCTTAAGAGAAACAGTCAAATTTACCTCTTTCATGTTACAAAATTCATTGTAGGGCTATATCTGGGTCACTTTACCTAGGTTTATCATGGATCCACCCATATACTAAAAAATACAAAATAACCATATCATATTCATAACACATAAAACAAATGTAAAGGAAAGTTATCATTTCCACATTTCAATCACAATATATCTTTTATATATATTAACATTACCCATAAATTATCAAAACCATTTTTAATACCAAAATACGTAAAAGATTATATGGTAATTACTTTCCTTTTAAAAATAATACGGCTTGTTAAAGAAGCCAAATATCTAATAATGCTTGACGCGTCGTAAAGGTCATTGTCACCATGTACATAAAAAACATTCCCTTTGTTGTTTAATAAAAGGATACGTAGAAAAGGATTCCCTTTGAATTAAAATACAAGTCAAAGGAGTTTATACACCATATAAAAGAAAGTCGTGTATAAATTCAAATATGCCTCAATGAAAGAAGATTGAGATGATGTCGCTTACCTCGTGCCTGAGTAGACTCATTCATTCCTTAATATCCTGAATAATAATCTAATGTTAATTTCTACTTGAATTATAACATTTTTCAAGTTTATTATTCCTTTTATAGTAATTATTACCACATTATAAACATTATATAATCTTTTATGTTAATAATGGTTGTATTGTCAATATTTGGTACTTGAGTAAAAAATGACCTTTTTATAATTACATGTTGTCCATCTGGTCAAAATTCCATTATTACCAAATTGATATTCATGATTTAGATATCATATATATCATATATATCAATTATATTGATATATGTATATTTAATATAAAATCTGGAGATAAGAAATGAAATGCACAGTTCAGGGAGATGGTAAGTCGTATGTACGCATGAACTCTACATTCATTTCTATTTTGTATTAAATGGAATGAAAACATAATGATACATAGTTATATTATAATTGCAATATAATATCATATATAATTTTATTAACAAAAACCTTTATACGTTCCACATATGGCCTGAACGAGTCATATAACTTTGAGGGGGCGACAGTCCAGACTTCCTCAAATGAAATTATCAAATTTACCCATTATGGGAATCCTAAATGTATGCTATAAATGAAAAATACAGAATCATAGAAACAATATAAATTTAATATATATAACATATAAATATAGTTCCATCATAATGGCCACCATGAGAGGAAGTAGAAGATATTTGAATGCTCATCATTTCATGAGGTAGTATTTCGCCGTCCACAGAAACAGTCTGTTCATATCAATTAGAAGGAGGTGTGTGGAAGTGTAGTATGAATCCTTGTCATAAAAATAACCTATTATATTGAGGAAACTGAATTTTTTATTTAAATAGGGAATAATAAGAATATATGGAGTGGTTAATGAAAATAAATGAATAGAACATGAAGGAAGATGCTACCTACAAATCGGGTAACACCCTTTGGATTGAACCAAAAGACTTTCTTCATGTCCCTTATTCCTAAGGTAATGCTTTTTGTAGGAAGAGTGGAATGTTGGGAGATTTTTTGTGCAGTGTTTGGATGAGCCAAGGGGCTTGAGAGGTTTGTGTAATGGGTTATATGTGGTGGCCATTTATAATGGGGAGGAGGGGCTCTTTATGAAATTATGAAAGTGTTATTTTATTATGAAATAATTTTCCAATTCAAAAGGTCATCAAATTATTAAATTTGAAGATAAGATGAATATAAGTTTAAATAAATTCATCTAACTAGAATTTGACTGGTTGTAGATATTTTTTAATCCTTATCTTTTATATTTAACCCTTTGTTAACATATTTATCTTTTACCATGTCTTCATGTACATTCATACTATATGGTTAATATAGTTACCATAAAATTTCAATTGAACCACAAGTGGTACATTAATGACATTATAAACCTTATATAAGTCATTTGGATGAATCTTATATTTTTTAGACTATTCAATTATTTAATAAAATAATATTTATTTAAAAAACTCATTTATTTGAATTTAAATACTAAACATATCATGACTTTTTAAAAAAATTAAAATAACTTGATGAATTTGAAAAAAAATCATTAATTAAAACATAACAAGTCATAATATTCCCTGAAATTAATGGATGGCTTAAATAGTTTGAGGATAAATTTATTTTAATATTCATAATCTCATTTATTTAAAACATTCATTAATGAGGTAATCATTGCATCAACATTGTGTCAAAAATAAATTTATTTATATGAAGTATAAAAACTATAAATAAAATACGATGATGTAGGAAATATTTTTAGATTTATGATAACTATTTATAGTAAAATATATAAAATATATAACCCCATATTAAAATTGATTTATCAAAACAATACATGTTTATGATATTTTTATTTTTAATTTAAATAAAAAATTTATTAATTTAATTATCTTACCCAAGTGGCATCCAAATGCCAGATGTTCTTCCCAAGGTTTGTATTGGTCGAAAATGACCCATCCAATAAAGTTTGGATAAGTGTAAAGATAATTTTATAATTTTATAATATTAGTTTTACCTTGAATTGCCTTATATACCTTTAACTGCGGTAAATAAAAACAAAAAGTTACTATTCACCAAAAATTATTTTCATCCCATTGAACCAATTTCTACTTACTGATTACAACCATGTATTTTGTAATTTTGAAATTAAATTTATAGAAGTAGTAAAATTTTATTTAAATGAAAAAGTCTGTTTTTGACTACTAGGTAGTATTTTTCACTATTCATCAAAAATTGAGGGGTTTCAGAAAAATTACAAAAATTCACCTATAAAAATTATATATTTTGAATAAAAAATTTATTTCTATTTTACCAAATTCAAAACATATAAGTTTCATTAATTAATTTGAAATTATATTACACGGTCAAATCCAAAAATCGTGTTTTGAAAAATAATATATATCAAATGATTGACACTTTTTTATGTCTAATTTCAAAGTGAAAATGATTATGAGGACAAACATTGGATTAAATGGTAAAAATATAATCCAATTACACTATAAAACAAATAATAATAACAATATAACTACTCAGATGAATTAGATTATAAGGCAGTTGTGAATTAAAATGTAGCATTTTTCACTTTTTATTAAAATATGAACTTTATCAGTAAAATATCAAAATATTATCCAAAGTAAATTTTGATTTCCCAGTTCTAAATAGAAAATTTATTTTTTTGAAATAGATCATATATAAGTTAAAAAAACTAGATTTAATAATAGTTCACCCTCAAAAAGCAGAAAATTGACATTTTAAAGAATATTTGAGTATTTATGCTTAAAATTGGATTCATTCGCATTTTAAGCATCTATCATTTATTGAAAAAATGTAAAAACACTTAAAAAATAAGTATACTAATATTTTAGTTAGTTATGTCCATTCTCGCCAATACAACGACTATGCATTAAATACAAGATTAAATAATAATATTATATTACTATTTTCTCAATATAACTCAACGTTTTGTGCAACGTAAGATTTCTGTGAAACTCGTTGTTGATTATCGTGGATGACATCAACCATAGAATCACATTTAAATCAAAATTAATATTTAATTCAAAAATATTAATAAATATGAAAATTTGATATTCTTTATTAACCTGGGATCTTACATTTATACTAATGTTATTTATTATTGTCTTCTGTTTTGTATAAACATGTTGTTGTGTTCAATTTAATCAATCAAATAATTTAAAGATAAAATTGAAATAAAAATTCCAATATGACATAATTATTTTATAATAGATGAGGATTTATTTTAACATATACACTACGAATGTGGGTAAATATTCAAACTGGACAGGTAGAATTTTATTCTTCAATCAATTTCCTCCAAAATCCCACATTCTTCCCCAAAGGATGAATATTCATGTTATATTTTCATTCCAAGAACCTTGAGATCAACATATAATAAATGGAATTATTCTTAAACTCAATATAATTATATTCCTCTAGTATTTAGACATTAACCATTAGAAATGGTTTGAAAATGGTTATGTAATTACCACACTGAGAAAATATTAATATGAATCTACAAATACGAATATGTACATTAATCATTAGAGAAATAAATAACACATCATAATAAATAATCATAAATTTAATGAATAATTCTGCATTAATGGTTATGTCATACCCATCATCTTACATCCAACAAAATTTATTTGTATTCTTCTAAAATAGTATTTAATGTTAAATAACAAGGTTAATATAAGTGATACATGTATATATATATAAAATATAAATATCCAAAACTACTAGTAAATACCATGATAAATAACTATATAATCTTATGATGTGGTGATCTTTGAAAAAATATAATGAATATAATTTATACCCTAACCTGAAATGTAATCCTTATCTTGAACAAAAAATCCTAAATGTATCATATTATACAAGATTCAATTTTTATCCATCATATTTATCTATATTCCACTATAAATTAAACAATTATTAACATAAGATTAAAATTAAATACTAAAATTAACGGTAATTAAAACCTAAATAGAGTATTCTTTATTAATAAAAAATAATTAAAATTACCTAAAAATACATTCACTTAAAATATAAAATGTTTTTTCTATCCGTTTGAAATTATTATAAACATTAAACATATAATAATATAATTTTATCTATGATCCTTATTCATAAAACAAAATTATTTACTATGTAATTTGTTCCATTAATGAATGAAATAAATTAACCTTCATCATGGATAACCTAAATAACTTTATAATCCAATCACTAACCAATTTCATGGTCACTAATATAATCTAATTTTCATCATCAATTTAAATAATCTCATTATACACCAGTTTTATTATTAATTAGTCATCTGAAATTTATTTAATGTTACCTCTCCCTTAATCATCTATTTTACAAAAAAAATCACCATACCACTAAATTACTTTACTTGGTAACTAGTACAATTAATCATATGTTTTCAAAACCTCAATGAAAAAAAATATGAAATAATCATCAAATGTTTCCGGATTCTTATTGTTAAAATAATATTTTTATAACACTTAAACAAAAATATTCAAATATCCCACTACATGAATGAAATAATCCAATAACATTGGCTATTGGCATAACATAGTTGATTCCATGCTTAATTAGTTACCCCTTGGAATAGCTTTTGGATCAGATATTTCCTACACTCCCAACACATAATATATCTATCTATAAATTTAACATTAGGATGATATTCATATCCCTCCATCATACCTATTCAATTTTCCACCATAGTTATAGTTTCTATATCTATCATTTAAATATATTAAATAAATTCCAATAAATTAGACATTCCATTTAGTTCTCCATAAATGATTCCTGATATTTAGGAGTCTTAATATTCTTTCCATCATGGAATTCATTAGACTCAACCATTTTAGTAATTTGTTTTTGAAGAAACTCACCCATGTTAATACTGTAAATCATGTAATATGATATTTGATAATGAAAAATCCTAATGTTTTACAATCCAAGTCATATTTAATTATGTCCAAAGAGGGATTTCATTCTATTATTCATTCCATTCATTATTATGATAATCAATTAGTTTATAATAATTGTCTGCAACAAAAAAAAATAGTGTGAGCTATAATAATCACAGCCGGAAACCTCATAACCGTGATTAATAATGTATATAATGTCTAAATTATGACACCTCTATCCCATTGTAATAAACAATAGGATTAACATAGGTCATTTATGATAATTAGAGATATAATATAACATTATTTTATTCTTATAATTACCCCCACATTATTTCATAGAGTTATGTTCCATAATCTTAATTTTTGAAATCCAGTTCTCATGGTTTCTACAAAACATCGTCTAATACCATCATTAATGATGCTAACACTAGTAAACTATAGTTGGTAGTTATATTTTTACAATAAAAATAGATACAAGTAATCACATCCTGAAGTAATGAAAATTATAACAGTCTTGAAGAACTGGATAGAAACAATCTTTTCATTTTAAATTGGTTATGAAATATAAAAATATAGTGAATTTAATAAATATGCAGCCTTGAACTCATTCCAATAATCCATCTTCATATAAATGTTAATAGAAAAATAATGGTGAATATATATCCTTTTTATGGGTTATGTAAAATAGAATCTATCAAGAGTAAATAAGTTATAATTATTAGGGAAAGGTAAATGATCGAAATGAAATTCCATTTAATGAATTACATGGCCATATGAAATAATATGAATGAAATCAATGATAATATAATAGTACTATATTAAAATTAAAATAAACTATAATTTTTTCCACTGTTATAAACAATTTTCAAGTAATCAAATTGAGGTAAATAACTATTCTTATAATGATGAAATTATTATTGTCTCACATCTTCGTATTACCACTTAGGACTCGTGAAAATTTAAATGATAACCAAATACTCAAAATATTTTGTCTCATAAGACATAAATATATATCTTGGCACTATAAGGGGGTCATCCAATCACTTTCTATTAATAATTAATTCATCATTGGAATAAAAAATATAAGACAATGAACATAGTGTTATTATCAAAAATACCAATATATGAACAAGTAGAATATGATGTTTCAATGCATTTATTAGTCAAACTTATCTTAAACCATTCAAAAAAATAATATAGAATGTATAATTACCACTTATTCCAATTACGGTATATTTAAAATAAATGGTTGTTATTTTATATGAATAGTAATACCATAAGAATTTCATTAGAAATATGTTTGACGGGAATAACAATTTCCCATTGATAATAAGTCATAAAAACAGAAAATTTATTTAATTATATGGAAACACTTTATTCAAAATTAACAATGAAAGTGTATAAATTAATTATCAATTCATTTAGTGATCATAAAAATAATAAAATATTTTTATTTATTATCTATTAAAACAAAAAATCTGTTTTTTTATAAAAATTGAAATGTTTCTCTTTCAGAAAATGATAAGAATATTTATTATAACACATTTTTTTCAAATAAAATGATCGGTAAAAATAACAATAATAACAACTTGATATTAGTAATAATCCTTTTGGGAATTATTTTAAAGAAAACATATACATTAAATAAAATCAATCCCAAAAAAGTGGATTAAATATTAGTTTCTCTTCAATTCATTTTATATTTTATTTTAATAACCATATAAAGAAAATTGGTATTTTTTATCATTAATTAGATGAATATATATAGGGGAAGAAGATTCATTAAAATATTGAGATATGGATAGTTAAATTTTGTTATCGAAAACATAATAATAACCATTATCGATATAAAATGATATTCTATCATAAAACCATTACAAAATTTATAATCATTGAATCATATTCCACATAAAATAATTACATCAAACGAAACACAAATATCATAATCATAAGTACATTGTAAATACACTTTAATATGAAAAAAACATCATTTGAAACATTATAAAAATACTTATTAAATAATGGAAAAGATAAATCAATCCCAAATGGTTTAGATGCCAACTGTATTTTTTGAAATATGATACATAACATAATAACTGAATATATATATAAAATATTATTTAAAACCCCTTAATATTTTCATAAAATATAATCAATTTTCTAAAATTACAATGGATAACCCGAATATATTTATAATCATGGGGTGAGAAATAATTCTTAGAAAGTTAATAATTAAATCACAACATAATGATATTTAGAAATTATAGTGAAGTGGCATGTCATGTAGTCATACAATGGGAAAAATTCTAAACATGAATATCAAATAATGATAAAATACGATAACATCAAGAAAGAATAAGAATGTGGAATCAACATTAAAATGACCTCATAAGAATAATTTATGGATAAAAACAATGTAATAATAAGATACTTTGATTATGATAACCTATGAAACAATATACATGGTATATCGTGAGATGAAAACACTACCAAATGTTTATTATGGATGTATATTTTTGGGAAAAGCATTCAAATTAATATCATGTACATGGATTGTACCACATAGATAATAAAAGATAAGAATATATTTCATCACATTTATTCTGATTAAAATGTAATATGGATGTAAATTCATTAGTTTTCAAAGTCAATGATTTTTAAGGAGATCATGTTCAATATCTATTAGTAGAAATGATGATGATAATTAACTACAAAAATTATTGGTATTAAGAATCAGATGGTAATTTTATAGCATAATAGTAGCACATAATGATTCATGAAAGGTTTTAATAATAGACACTGGGATTATCATAACATGTAAATCATAAGGACATTAAATAGTATGTATAATAACATACACAAAAATGAAGAATTGTATATGAAAACGCATAACTCAAACAACATCATTTAATAAAGAGGAGGATATATTTCTTTATGTTGAGAGGGATTATAGAGAATGTTTTAATGTTCATCTTAAGAGTGAGGAAAAATATTATAGGGATTTAGAGTGTTATTGTGAGATAAAAATTATATTAAATGGGTTTTGAGTGGATGGGAGTAGAGGTTATGTTGGTATTTGTAGAAAACATAAGGGAATTCTGTATTGATGTCTAAACATAGGTCGTCAAATCAATATTATAAAATTAAAAAAATAAACCTTAACATTTTTTTATACATGGATTATACAAGGTAGATATGATTTTCAATATTTTTTAAGGACATTAAAAATATATGAAAATAATAATATAGGTGTCTTTGAAGATAGTCATGTTTATAAAAAATTGATTTTATAAACATGAAATATAATATTTGTTTTGTAGTATTCATTATTGGATTATATAATTAATCTAATTACATCCAAAAATAATAATTTTTTATAAGAAATATATTTTTGGATTTATGGTTTATAATTTCATTTATTACATCACTTTTGTGATGTTATGATGTCATAATATTGACAGTATATTTATATCGAATTTTAATTTTCAAATAAATTATACTATCTTTGAAAATTATTAAAAATTTGGATTATTTTTATGTGATTATTAGAAAAAATAATTTTCTTTTTATAAAATAATTTTTAAATAAGATAATATTATCTTTTAAATAAAAATCTTGATTTATAGGAAATTGCAAATTTTTATGATACTAACAATATTTTTACATGTATAAAAATCAAAAAGGACTACATCAAATAATATTTTAATTTATACTAAAATTATTATAATCTAGTATGATGTTTTTTATTCAAATACCATTTATCTTATAAATTATTTAATTTAGTGAAACAATAAATTAATTAATTCTAGATATTTCCCAAAAAAATTATTTATTAATGTAAAAATATAATTTCTTTCAAAATCAATTTATAATCATTATTGATTAAATAATAAAAATGTGTAAGTATAATACTTATTTTAATTATTTAAGTGAATATTAATATTAATAACAATAATATCATATAAATAACCAATTTTCATAGAATCTCACATTTTAAAGCTAAGGTGTGTTATGGTGGTTCTTTTATGAGGGTTGTTTAGTTTATTTTGTATGCATCGTGATATTGATAATCTTGAAAATATCCAACAAATTATTTTTATTATGTGTAAGGTTTTGAATATTTTTTTTGTCATAGACAATGTAAAATCACAGGGATATCACCTCTTTCATAATCCCTAAAAATGGTCTTTGAAGGGTATGATTATTTTTGAGCAAGGCTGTGGAATATTGCATGTTTGTCAATTGCAATTAATCATAATAATAAATATATAATAATCACAATATTAACTATAAACTAGATATATTTTGAATGTTTATAATTAAAAATTATATTTTAAATCCAATATGATATATCTACTAATAGAAAAAATGTATTGAATTTGTTTTATATAATTATAAATAAGTTAATCAATTATAAATGGAATTTCATTTATAAAACATCAGGTAATTAAATTCACCCCACCATATGAATTTAATCATTTGAAATTTCATTTCATAAAATTATGTAGTTTAGGGTAATAATATTTTTTATCATCTTCTAGTACACATGTATCTTCATGATAATTGTGGTTCCACCACAACACATTGACAATGTAACATTTATTGTTCATAGAAGTTCATATCAATGTTCTATGATTAACATTGTCTATTGAAAATTTGAAATATAATTTTACAAGGGTACCACCACAAAATACAGTTTGTTTTATGTTTTTAGTATGTACATTATAATGATATACACACATAACACATCATGTGTTTTGTATTTGTTTGGTGGGAGATCTAGGTGATAGGCTATAACTCCATTGTTGTCACGACCCACCTTCACCAATATGAGGGAAGGGTCAGCAGATTGCCAGGCCCTTCAATCTTTATGTTGAAGGAGAGATAATGACCCCTGAAACCCGCCTTCAATAGGTCCCAGAGTGGCGACCAGCGCCAAGGTTATAGAATCACACACTAAATGGAATGAATTACCCTTTTTCTTTTAATAGGATCGGGAGATAAGATATAAAAATCCCACAACACCAAAACTAAATGTGCAAGTACGGATGAAAGTAAACCATTCTATATGAATGTTCAAAGGTAAAAGATACAAGTCAGAAATAGACCAAGAAAAAATAATACCAAGAAATGGAAAACAACAACAGCAACTGTCCCAAGGTGCAAGCTAGTATGGTCTCGTGCGATCCCTGAAGTCCTCCTGGAAACATGAAAGAAGTTTTATAAACGTAGAGTGAGCATACAAGTATACGCAGTAGGTAAAAACCTAAATCTCTTGTGCACAAGTGGGGAGACATACTAATGTTCCGTGAGAAGTAGAAAACCAAACAAAATCAAGGATTCTATCCATCCCACTCACCGGCCACACTCACCAAATAACGCAAGCAGTAATGTATAATAAAATAACATCGATGTTTATGTACCCCCGCCACTTTCCAATTGGTTATTGAAGACATACTATGCATCGAACCAATCTCACCATTCTCACCACAGTCCCACTGCCACACCCCACCTGCACACACATGGGCCATATCCCCACGCAGTCCCACTGCCAAACCCCACCCGCAAACACCTGGGCCACAATCACCACCGCCATGCCTGAAGACACATGGGCTAGAAGATCCACTTCCACACCTGAAGACACATGGGCCTCATCACGAATACACTTGGGAAACCACCTGCCCGCACAAACCTGGGACAACCACCACACTACCCTGCCCGAAGATAGTTGGGCTAATAATGGACTTCAAGCCATCACAGCTTGCCTGTAGAGTCTTGGGCTGTTCGGGAAAGGGAGCAAAAAAGGAGCTAATAACCAGCCACACATAGAAGTGTTGGGAAAATCCCAATCCCCCATGAAATGGGGGTGTTCGGCACTAAGTACTAAACTTGGGTGGGGCACAAAAAAGAAACAAAAAACTACAAGTATATGTATAGGTAACAAGAACTCACCCAAATCTAGGTTTTTCTTTAGCTAGCCTAATGAACACACTCAACACTCATGTCTAAGTCACAACTCACACCAAACCAAAACCCATTTGTTCCATCCGTGTTTTTGTGTTCAGTAATAATGTTTAAATAAGTTTCTGCACCTACATGGGCAACTAGAAAACATAGGCACAAGCCAAAGAAAGAGTACAGTCAAACATCAACTTAAACATTCACACCCGGTTCTCTTGTAAATTCACAACCACAAAAAGGGATAAGTGAGATCCTTCAATGTACTAGAACCATGGAAAACCCCAAGATACTACCCCATGTTCCCAAAACCTAGGAGCCAACAGTTTCTCGACAACAGAGGATTCCACCCCAATTCGTGATATAAGCAAAGTAACCACACTACCCCAAATTCACAACCAGCAAAACCATAACAACAGGGGATCCCATCCCCACCCACATCACCCAGCAATCGGCCCGTGAAATAAAAACAACCAAACCACTACCACCAACACAAAGCAACCCCATGCCGATATTTTCAGATTTAAAAGATTTAACACACTCCATGATTCCAATTCCGATGTACATTAACCGGGGATATCACAAAAAAGGATTGATCCTAGTTCTTTCAATTTATTTAGTCGAATATACGTAATAATCCAGTTTACCTTACACCACAAACACAAGAGATAAGGGTTTATTAGTGCACATAGAAAGACCACCAATGTAACTCCCGAGACTTTTATGAGAAATATTTTTGTTTTTATAAATCATAAAAGGAATCTTTCACTACACACAACACTAGCTTGGCTTGATTTACATGCAATCACGACCTTCCTCGATAGCTTGCGTCGTACACAATACCGAGTTTCACTAAACAATGATATGCTGTTAAAATATTATTAAAACTATCCGTTATGAATAGTAATAACCACTTTTTGAAATTTTATAAATTTTATTTTTCAAAATGGACTTCATTTTTGGATTCAGAATATCGAAATTAGCCTAGGGTGAAATTTTGGTATTTTTCCGAAAACTTTCAATTTATGATGAATAGTGAAATCGCTAAGTGGTAGTTATAAAAACTGAATTTTTCATAAAACATAATTTTACTGCTTCTGTGAGTGGAATTTAAAAAATTCGAGAGATAATGTTGAGGTCAGTACGTAAAATGTGGTTCAATGAGATGAATATAATTTTCGGTGAATAGTAACTTTTTACTTTTCTTTACCACGGTTAAAAGTAAATAGAGCAATTAAGGGTAAAAATGATATTATTATTACCCTAACACATGTCCTAATTCTATTTGATAAGTTTAATTAGACAAAAAACAAACTTAGGAATAAAATATGACCATTTAGGCCCACTTGTATTAGATTAGGACATTTATTATTAATTTATTTAAAGAATGGTTAAAATAGTTAAAATCAAAGTTTAATAAGTAAATAATATTTAATATAAGGTTATACATAAGATAAATTTGACTATAAATATTAATTAGAAAGATAAAAAGAGTTCCTACATAATGGTATTTTATTTTTAATTTTTAGACACTAAATAATTTAATTTATTTATGACACAAAGATGATGCAGTAATTATCTTATTAATGAAATATTGACATAATTAATGTTATAAATATAAAAATAAATGTAATTTGATAATTTTTATGAATTACACTAATTTTATAGGTTAATATGACATGTTAGTATTTATTTAATTAACTTTGTTCGAACTAATCATTCTGTTATGATTTTCACAAAATCAATTACTAAATAGTGTCAAAATTGACAGATAATAGTTTTTAAAACAAATATTATCTTATTAATTGTTATTTTATTCCTAAAAATATACGGTTCGGCCAAATAACTTAGATAAGGTTATATATATTAATAATAAACAACTTGTTGTTCGTCTTCCTGCTTATAGTAAGTTTATTAAACTTATAGTATAAGAACACAAGAAGAAACGATAAAAGTAAAATTATTTAAATTAATGTTATATCTAAATTATAAGGTTAAAATAGGAACATAAAATTGTCTAAATTATATTGGATGAGATTATTTCGACCCATACCCACCTTATCTTCGAAATAAATCATTTTTGAGCTATTTAAAACCGAACATGACTTTATAATAAAATAATATTTTTTGTTTTTCCAAAGAAGCCCCTCTCCTCCCTTATAAAAGGGCACCTCCTATCCCTCTACCTAACACCACTTTGAGCCTTCATGATTGGCCAAACCCTGCAAATTTCCCCTCTACACTTCCCTAAGGACATCCTAGAGGTCCTGGTTATCTTCAAAGACCAATTTTAGTGCCCTAAAAGGAGGTCTCAAAGAGACGTTTCAAAGAAGAGGTAATGTCTGTTACCAATTCGTTCAACTTTATTTATTCTTACACTTATTCTTCTTTAGTTGTTTCATTATGAAGTAATAACATCAGTATCAATCATATACTGATATGTTATTATAAGTATTAAACAACCCTATTTCACAATCAATCCATCCTACGGAAAACTAAATCACCGTGCGTGCGTACGTACGGAATACTATCTCCACGACGTGGTGTAATCTATTTTCCACCACCAACTTACTTGGATGGGTATAATGGTGAAAATAATGACTATATATGACTATTGTAAAGTGATATTTATTCTGAAATAGTATACATACACTCCAATACAATTCCACGATCATGGGAACGATATCATCGCTCGTGCATACGTACGGAATACCGTCTCAACGATGTGATGTGACTCATTATACATGATTTTAATTGCATAATGATTACATAAATGAACTGAGTGAATAAATATGATATATATAACACTAATACCATTTTGGAAATGAGGTATCTATAAACTAAAAAAAGAAAAATATGAATTTATTCGAAAAGACACGCATAAGAACAAAAAGTAATAAACACCCGAATAACAAGTATTAATGAAATATTACTAATAAAAAGCTAATAATATGACCATATATGATATCATATGATTCTGGAATAAGTCAATAACATTATTTAAATCATTATACAGGAGGTTTGGACACGTACAAAGCATATCGAACCTAAGGTAAAGGAAATATCACAATCTCATTTTTATCCGAGATTGTTTATACTTTTGTATTTACTGGGGTGTATTTTATCATCCACATCCATGGTTCCTCAATATGTAATATTTATATCCTTCTACAATAGTTTATATCCAATTTTACCTTTCTTTTAGTTTTTAGTAAATGATATGAAAGGAATCTTTTGTCGTTTTTCGTATGAGGTACTTTTTGACTTTTCCGACAAAAGTACGAGAAGAATGTTTTTTTAACTTATACGACATGAATGGATTTTAAAACATTATTTTCATGAATCTTCCATTACAAGTTTTCAAGTTTATTTTTAATCAACTTCTTTTAGTTTAAAATTGCATGACATGTTAAGAAAGGAAAAATGTTTTTGAAGTAGAAAGGATATTTTCCTCAATAATGGAGTTCAACAGTTTTATCAAAATTATTTTCCATATAGGATAATATAGGGTTGTGTTTTTATCCCTATTATTACATGGATTCGATTATGTTGTGATGGAAATATTTTTATGAATTCCTTTATCTTATATGAATTGTTTTATGATGTCACGATGTTTAAGATTCCCATTTTTATTACATGGGTTATTCTATGATGTATGGTTTATGATTTTGTGGCACACATTAGAATGGTATCATTATGAGATGGGTGAGACAATTATCTCCCTCCAATGAATTGGTTAAATATTTTATATCTCATGAGATAGACAGGGCTGGAACGACATGTTAAACCGGTTCAGTGAAACCGGACTGAAACGAGGAGTGAACTCAGTTCAGAAATGAACTTTATCCACTAAGATAGTCTTGACAATGAGTCTTGAATAATAAGAAATGATTCACTATTATTATGTGTGTATGCCACAAAGTTTCATTTTTAAGTTATGATTATTTATATTACATTTCACTACTATGATTTATCCCATGTTATGAAATTATTATTTCTTTTGCAGGTTAAGATTTCCAAAAGTTATGTTCTTATGTATATGATGTGATTGATATTTTTTTACCCTTACAGAGCATTTGACCTCACCCTTTTGTATGTTTTATTTCCCCAGGTCAGGAAGAAGGTTATTAAGTAAGATATGCCAAAAAGGGACTCTAGATATGATGAAATAAATGGGAGGCAAAGAAGATTCTTTATGAACTAGTTGTTTATGTTTCCCAGTTTCTAAAGACACTATACCTATACGGTCCATTCATGGTTTTGTTATATGTTGTAATAAGTGTGCTTCAATTCTGAAGTAATAACAATGTATGTAAATTACGGGTCATTATAGTTGGTATCAGAGGAAAGGTATAGTCATACTTTGGAAACTAGGATGTGAAAGCCTTACTAAGAACCCTATGGATAAGTCTAAGCATAGAAAAAAATCTTAGTGTTTTATAAATGGCCATGAATAACCTAGGATAACACCTTAAGTGTGAAATTTTATTCTTGAGTATGTGGTTTTCCTATTATAATTAGTGTTGCTCACACTATTCTTCTTGGTTTTATTCAATGTCTGGAACCCGAAGGAACCATGTTAACGCGGAATGCGACGGGCAATGCAATAATTGTCCCCCTGAGCAACCAAACGTTATGGGAGCTGGAATGAAAAATCTTGTAGCCATTCTCACACAACTTTCTCAAGCTGTGAATCATGCAGGACTTCCAAACGAGCAAAGGAAGGAGAAAAATTCTGTTGAATCCTTTATGAGGAAGCTTCCACCTTCATTCAGCGAGTCTACTGATCCATTAGTTGTTGAACAATGTATTAGTAATACTTAAAAGATATTTTCAGTTCTTAAATGTTCTGAACATGATAAAGTCATCTTAGCAGTGTATCATTTGGAAGGTGATGCTGATCAATGGTGGAATCTTATCAAGAATACGAGGCAAAGAGATGAAACTGAGTCCATGGAATGGGACGAGTTCAAGAACATATTTTTCAATAAGTACTTCCCTCGTATTCTCCGAACAAAGATGGAGAAGGTGTTTCTTGAACTGAAGCAAAAGGATGATGAATCTATTGGTACCTATGAAGCAAATTTTACAAGACTTGCAAGGTACGCTTCTGGTATTATTATCCAGCCTGAGAGTAAGATTGATCTATTCTTTAGTGGCTTAAAACCAAGTCTTCGAAGGGCGTTAGACATAAGGGACTTCAATAGCTATGAGGAAATCGTTCGATGTGCTCTCAAAGTCGAGATGGATATTGGAGTAACCCATCAGTCATATGGGTTTGATAAGAAGAGGAAAATGGAATTCATAGGGAAATCTAAAGAACACACTGAAAAGAAGATGAGTTTTCCCTTATGCTCAAAGTTTGGAAAGAAACATGGAGGGAGTTGTCTTAAAGGGACAATTAAATGTTTCAAATGTGGAAAGGAAGGTCATCGGGCATTCGAATGCCGCAATGATGGGAAGAAGATGTCTAATGATGCAAACAAAGGAAGGGATACACAGAATGAACCTACTACACTTCAATGTTTCAAGTTCAAGGAGATGGGGAATTATTCTGATCAATGCCCAAATCAAAGGGTTGATGATGATGGTCGACGTAAACAAACTCTTAAGGCTAAAGACAAAGGAAAGTAACATGCAATTTCTATCAGTGATGTGGAGTACGATAACGATGTGGTGAAAGGTACACTTACCATGCACTCTAAAGTAGCAAATGTTTTATTTGATTCTGGATCCACCCACTCCTTTATTTCTGATGAATTTTCTAAGGATGTCACCATATTACCTCAACAATTAGACGTTGAGTTAGCTGTGACATCCCCTAATGGCACAACAGTCACATCAAAAGTTTATAATTATTCTCCGATTGAAGTTTGTGGGAAAGTCCTTCCTGCAAATCTTGTGATCCTTCCTATAGTGGAATTTGATGTGATTCTTGGCATGTATTGGCTTTCTCTACATGGAGATCATATCAATTTACAAAGAAGGGAAGTCACATTTTATATTCCAGATCAATCTATGATCGTCTATCGATGCAAGGACGACATAACCTTCCAGTGTAAATTTCTTCCATTTGATGGGTATTTATTCCACTAAATAAAGGTTATTTATATCAAATGGTTGGTGAGAAACTCACGATTAAGAATATTCCCATTTTACGGGAGTTTGATGATGTCTTCTCAGAGGAATTACCGGGTCTTCCACCAAATCGTGAAGTTGAGTTTTCAATAGAACTCGTACCGGGTGCTTTTCCTATTTCAAAGACACCTTATAGAATGACCCCAATTGAGTTGCAGGAATTGAAGAAGCAACTCCAAGAGAATCTTGATAAGGGGTTCATACGCCCTAGTGCGTCACCTAGGGGAGCACCTGTTCTGTTTTTTAAGAAGAAAGATGGATCAATGAGACTCTGCATTGATTATCGAGAACTTAACAAGATCACGATCAAGAACAAATATCCTCTCCCACGCATTGATGACTTATTTGAACAACTACTCGGAGCTCAATACTTTTCCAAGATTGATCTTCGTTCAGGGTATCATCAATTAAGGGTCAAAAGGGAGGATATACCAAAGATGGCTTTCCGTACAAGGTATGGAAACTATGAATTTATAGTGATTCTATTTGGCCTTACTAATTCCCCTACTATATTCATGGATCTGATGAATAAAATCTTTAGAGTCTATCTTGATCAGTTTGTGGTAGTCTTTATAGATGATATTCTTGTCTATTCAAAGAGCATGAAAAAACATGAAGATCACTTGATAATTATATTGAAGACCTTGAGAAAAGAGAATCTTTATGCCAACTTTACCAAGTGTGAATTTTGTCTTCAAAAAGCTTCATTTTTGGGTCACATAATCTCAGAAGAAGGGATATCTGTGGATCCAGCAAAAACAGTGGTTATCGAATGATGGTTGAGACCAACAACAGTGACTGAGATCTGAAGTTTTCATGATTTGGGTAGATATTATCGACGTTTTGTGAAAGATTTTTCACGATTATCTAATCCACTCACCAAGTTGACTCGGAAAGGAGTTAAGTTTGTTTGGGCGGAGGAATGTGAAGAGAATTTCAAGGAGTTTAAAAGAAGGTTATCCAGTGCACCTGTTCTCACACTACCTTGTAGTGGAGAAAGGTTTGTGATCTACAGTGATGCATCCAAGAAGGGTTTGGGGTGTTTTCTTATGAAAAATGCTATGGTGATAGCTTATGCCTCACGACAGTTGAAAATACATGAGAAAAATTACCCAACTCATGATTTGGATTTAGCTGTGGTAATCTTTGCATTAAAGATATGGAGGCATTATCTTTATGGAGAAAGGTGTGACATTTATACTGATAATAAAATTTTAAAATATAATTTCACAAAAAAGGAGCTGAATATGCGCCAAAGAAGATGGTTGGAGCTGATTAAGGATTACGACTGCTCAATCCATTACCACCCTGGGAAAGAAAACAAGGTGGCAGATGCATTAAGTCGACAAGACCATACCAGTTTATCCATGATGAGGATCACAAAAGATCCAATATTTATGGATTTACAAAGGATGGATCTTGGAATTATAATGAAAGGGGAAAGATCATATCTTTCTCAAATGAATGTTCAACCATCTATACATGTGAAGATTAAAGAGGCACAGAAAGAATATGTAGAGTTACAAAAGAAGGTGAGAAATGTTCCTGAATTCAACCTTGATTGTGATGGGATAATAATGTTCAGGAATCAGGTTTGTGTTCCTACCATCCCCAAATTAAAGAAGGAGCTGCTGGATGAGGCTCATAGTTCTTCATTCTCTATTCATCCTGGAAGCACGAATATGTATAGGGACCTGAAAGAGTAATACTGGTGGGATGGCATGAAAAGAGATGTTGCTGAATATGTCTCTCGATGCTTGGTTTGTCAGCAAGTTAAAGCTGAGAGATAGAAGTCTAAGGGGATGTTACAACCATTACCCATACCCAAATGGAAATGGGAAAACATCACTATGGACTTTGTCACCGGACTTCCTAAAACAGCCAAAGGCAATAATGCTATCTGGGTCATAGTTGTTCATCTTACAAAGTCTGCACACTTCATCGCTATTAGAGAGGATTTCTCTCTGGATCAGCTTGCCAGGATATATGTAAAGGAAGTGGTAAGATTGCATGGAGTACCACTTTATATTATATCTGATCAGGACCTGAGGTTTACCTCAAAGTTCTGGCGAAGTCTTCAGCATACTCTGGATACAGAGTTAAGTTTCAGCACTGCTTATCATCCTCAGACAGACAGTCAGTTTGAGAGAACAATTCAAACTCTAGAAGATATGTTGAGATCTTCCTCTATGTATTTCAAAGGTGGTTGGCATCAACACCTACCATTGGTGTAATTTTCTTATAATAATAGCTTTCACTCCAGTATTTAGATGGCTCCTTATGAATCTCTCTATGGAAAGAAATGCAGGACTCCAACGTGCTGGGATGAAGTTGGGGAAAGAAAGCTATTAGGACCTGATTTCGTTGATGAAATGGCAGAAAAGGTAAGATCTATTCAACAACACATAAGAGCAGCTCAGAGTCGACAGAAAAGTTATGACGACAACCGAAGAAAAGACCTAGAGTTTGAAGTGGGCGATAAAGTATTCTAACGGATATCTCCATGGAATAGGGTCATGAGATTTGGAAAGAAGGGGAAGTTGATCCCTAGATATATCGGTCCTTTTGAAATACTGGATCGTGTTGGGAAGGTAGCTTACTGATTGGCGCTTCCACCGAATCTCTCTCAAGTTCACGATGTGTTCCATGTATCTCTCCTGAGAAAGTACATACCTGATCCTTCACATGTACTCAGCTCAGAAGATGTACCAATAGAATAAGATCTTTCTTATAAAGAATAGCCGATAGAGATTCTGGATCGTAGCAAAAAAGTCCTACGAAACAAGACCACTCGATTGTTTGAAGTTTTATGGAAGAACAACCAATTAGAAGAAGCTACATGGGAGCTTGAGGATATGATGAGGGAGAGGTATCCTCGTCTGTTTGTTACAAAGTGACGAATTTCGAGGGCGAAATTCATTTTAAGGGGGGTAGAATGCAACACCAGAGACTTTTATGAGAAATATTTTTGTTTTTATAAATCATAAAACGAATCTTTCACTACACACAACACTAGCTTCGCATGCTTTTACACGCAATCGCGACCTTCCTCGATAGCTTGTGTCGTACACAATACCGAGTTTCCCTAAACAATGATATGCTATTAAAATATAATTAAAACTAGCCGTTATGAATAGTAATAACCACTTTTTGAAATTTTATAAATTTTATTTTTCAAAATTGACTTCATTTTTAGATTCGGAATATCGAAATTAGCCTAGGGTGAAATTTTGGTATTTTTCTAAAAAATTTCAATTTTTGATGAATTGTGAAACCACTAAGCGGTAGTTAAAAAAACTGAATTTTTTAATAAAACATAATTTTACCGCTTCAGTAAGTGGAATTTCAAAAATCCGAGAGACACGGTTGATGTCAGTAAGTAAAATGTGGTTCAATGAGATGATTTTTTTTTGGTGAATAGTTACTTTTTACTTTTATTTACCACAGTTAAAAGTAAATAGGGTAATTAAGGGTAAAAATGATATTATTATTACCCTAACACATGTCCTAATTCTATTGGATAAGTGTAATTCGACCAAAAACAAACTTAGAATAAAATATGACCATTTAGGCCCACTTGGATTAGATTAGGACAATTATTATTAATTTATTTAAAGAAGGGTTAAAATATTTAAAATCAATGTTTAATAAGTAAATAACATTTAATATAAGGTTATACATAAGATAAATTCGACTATAAATATTCATTATAAAGATAAAAAGATTTCCTACATAATGGTATTTTATTTGTAATTTTTATACATTAAATAATTTAATTTAGTTATGACACAAATATGATGCAATAATTATCTTATTAATGAAATATTGACATATTTGATGTTATAAATACCAAAATAAATGTAATTTGATACTTTTTATGAATTACACTAATTTTATAGGTTAATATGACATGTTAGTATTTATTTAATTAATTTTTTAGAACTAATCATTCTTTTATGATATTCACAAAAATCAATTACTAAATAGTGTCAAAATTGACATAAAATAGTTTTTAAAACAAATATTATATTATTAATTGTTATTTTATTCATAAAAATATAAGGTTCGGCCAAATTACTTAGATAAGGTTATATATATTAATAATAAACAACTTGGGTTTCGTTTGGCTGCTTATATTAAGTTTATTAACCTTATAGTATAAGAACACAAGAAGACACTGTAAAAGTAAAATTATTTAACTTAATGTTAAATATAAATGATAAGGTTAAAATAGGAACCTAAACTTGTATAAATTATATTGTATGAGATTATTTATACCCATACCCACCATATCTTAGAAATAAATCAATTTGGAGCTATTTAAAACCTAACTTGACTTTATAATAAAATAATATTTTTAGTTTTTCCAAAGGAGCCCCTCTCCTCCCTTATAAAAGGGCACCTCCTCTCCCTCTTCATCACACCACTTTGAGCCTTAAAGCTTGGCCAACCCCTGCCAATTTATCCTATCCACTTCCCTAGAGACATCCTAGAGGTCCTGGTCTTCTTCAAAGACCAATTTTAGTGCCCTAAAAGGAGGTCTCAAAGAGGCATTTCAAAGAAGAGGTAATGTCTGTTACCAATTCTTACAACGTTATTTATTCTTCCACTTATTCTTAATTAGTTGTTTCATTATGAAGTAATAACATCAGTATCACTCATATACTGATATGTTATTATAAGTATGAAACAACCCTATTTCACCATCTATCCATCCTACGGAAAATGAAATCACCGCGCGTGTGTACGTACAGAATACCGTCTCCACGCCGTGGTGTAATCTATTTTCCACCACCACCTTACTTGGATGGGTATAATGGTTTCAATAATAACTATATATGACTATTGTAAAGTGATATTGATTCTGAAATAGTATACATACACTCCAATACAATTCCACGATCATGGGAACGATATCATCCCTCATGCGTACGTACGGAATACCGTCTCCACGATGTGATGTGACTCGTTCTACATGATTTTCATTGCATAATGATTACATAAATGAATTGAGTGAATAAATATGATATATATTTCACTAATAACATTCTATAAATGAGGTATCTATAAACTAAAAAATGAAAAATAAGAATTTATTCGAAAAGACACGCATAAGAACAAAAAGTAATAAACACCCGAATAACAAGTAGTAATGAAATATTACTAATAAGAAGCTAATAATATGACCATATATGATATAATATGATTCTGTAATAATTCAATAAAATTATTTAAATCATTATACAGGAGGTTCATTCACGTACAAAGCATATCGAACCTAAAGTAAGGGAAATATCACAATCTCATTTTTATCCGAGATTGTTTATACTTTGGTATTTACTGGGGTGTATTTAACCATCCACATAAATGTTTCCTAAATATGTAATATTTATATCCTTCTACAGTAGTTTATCTCCAATTTTACCATTCGTTGAGTTTTTATTAAAAGATATGAAAGGAATATTTTGTCGTTTTCCGTACGAGGTACTTTTTGACTTTTCCGACAAAAGTACAAGAAGAATGATTTTTTAACTTATACAGCATGAATGGATTTTTAAAACATTATTTCCAAGAAGCTTCCATTACAAGTTTTCAAGTTTATTTTTAATAAACTTATTTTAGTTTAAAATTGTATGACATGTTATGAAAGAATTTTTTTTTGAAGTAGAAAGGATATTTTCCTCAAGAATAGAGTTCAAGAGTTTTATCAAAATTATTTTCCATCTAGGATACTATAGGGTTCTGTTTTTATCCCTATTATTACATGGATTTGATTATGTTGTGATGGAAATATTTTTATGAATTCTTTTATCTTATATGAATTGTTTTATGATGTCACGATGTTTACGATTCCCATTTTCATTACATGGGTTATGCTATGATGTATGGTTTATGATTTTGTGGCACACATAAGAATGGTTTCATTATGAGATGGGTGGGACCTATATCTCCCTCCAATGCATTGGGTAATGATTTTATATCTCATGAGATAGACATGGCTGGAATGGAAGGTTTAACCGGTTCAGTGAAGCAGGACTGAAATGAGGAGTGAACTCGGTTCATAAATGGACTTTTTCCACTAAGATAGTCTTGGTAATGAGTCTGGAAAAATAAGAAATGATTCTCTAGGATTATGTGTGTATGACACAAAGTGTCGTGTTTTATGTTTTGATTATTGGGATTTCATTTCACTACTATGATTTATCCCATGTTATGAAATTATGATTTCTTTTGCAGGTTAAGATTTCCAAAAGTTATGTTCTTATGTATATGATGTGATTTATATTTCTTTTGTTTACCCTTACTAAGATTTTGAGCTCACCCTTTTGTATGTTTTATTTCCCCAGGTCAGGAAGAAGGTTATTAAGTAGGATATGCCAAAAAGGGACTCTAGATATGATGAAATAAATAGGAGGCAAAGTAGATGCTTTATGAACCAGTTGTTTAAGTTTCCCAGTTTCTAAAGACACTATACCTATACGATCCTTTCCCGGTTTTTTTATATGTTGTAATAAGTGTGCTTCAATTCTGAATTAATAACAATGTATGTAATGTATGGGTCGTTATAGTTGGTATCAGAGGAAAGGTATAGTCAACCTTTGGAAACTAGGATGTGAAAGCCTTAGTAAGAACCCTAAGGATAAGTTTATGCATAGAACACAATCTTAGTGTTTTAGAAATGGCCATGAATAACCTAGGATAAGACCTTAAGTATGAAATTTTATTCTTCAGTATGTGGTTTTCCTATTATAATTAGTGTTTCTCACACTATTCTTATTGGTTTTAGTCAATGGATGGAACCTGAAGGAACCGTGTTAATGAGGAATGTGACGAGAAATGCAATGATTGTCCCCCCTGAGCAATGAAACGTTATGGGATCTGGAATGAAAAATCTTGTAGCCATGCTCACACAACTTTCTCAAGCTATGAATCATGAAGGACTTCCAAACAAGAAATGTAAGGAGCAACATTCTGTTGAATCCTTCATGAGGTAGCGTCCACCTTCATTCAGCGGGTCTACAGATCCATTAGTTGCTGAACAATGGATTAATACTACTGAAAAGATATTTTCAGTTCTTCAATGTTCTGAACATGATAAAGTTAACTTAGCAGTGTATCGTTTGGAAGGTGATGCTGATCAATGGTGGAATCGTATCATGAATATGAGGCAAAGAGATGAAATTGAGTCCATGGAATGGGATGAGTTCAAGAACTTATTTTTCAATAAGTAATTCCCTCGTATTCTCCGAAAAAAGATGGAGAAGGAGTTTCTTGAACTGAAGAAAAAGGATGATGAATCGGTTGGTACCTATGATGCAAATTTTACAAGACTTGCAAGGTACGCTTCTGGTATTATTATCCAACCTGAGAGTAAGATCGATCGATTCTTTAGTGGCTTAAAACCAAGTCTTCGGAGGGCGTTATCCATAAGGGACTTCAATAGCTATGAGGAAATCGTTCGATGTGCTCTCAAATTCGAGATGGAGATTAGAGTAACCCATCAGTGATATGGGTTTGAAAGAAGAGGAAAATGGAATTCAAAGGAAAATCTAAAGAACACACAGAAAAGAATATGAGTTTTCCCTTATGCTCAATGTGTGGAAAGAAACATGGAGGGAGTTTTCTTAAAGTGACAAGTAAATGTTTCAAATGTGGAAACGAAGGTCATCGGGCATTTGAATGCCGCAATAATGGGAAGAATATGTCTAATGATGCAAACAAAGGAAGGGATACACAGAATGAACCTACTACACTTCAATGTTTCAAGTGAAAGGAGATGGGGCATTATGCCAATCAATGCCCAAATCCAAGGGTCGATGATGATGGTCGACGTCAACAAACTCTTAAGGCTAAAGACAAATGAAAGTCACATGCAATTTCTATCAGCGATGCGGAGTACGATAATGATGTGGTGAAAGGTACACTTACCATCCACTATAAAGTAGAAAATGTTTTATTTCATTCTGGATCCACCCACTCCTTTATTTCTGAAGAATTTTCTAAGTATATCACCGTATTACCACAACAATTAAACGTTGAGTTAGCTGTGACAACCCCTAATGGCACAACAGTCGAATCAAAAGCTTATAATTCTTCTCCGATTTAAGTTTGTGGGAAAGTGCTTCCTGCAAATCTTGTGATCCTTCCTATAGTGGAATTTGATGTGGTTCTTGGCATGGATTGACTTTCTCTACATGGAGCTCATATCAATTTCCTAATAAGGGAAGTCACATTTCATATTCCATATCAATCTATGATCGTCTATCGATGCAAGGATTAACATAACCTTCCAGTGGAAATTTCATCCATTTTATGGGTATTTATTCCACTATAAGAAGGTTATTTATCTCAAATGGTTGGTGAGAAACTCAAGATAAAGATTATGCACATGGTACGGGAGTTTGATGATGTCTTTCTGGAGGAATTACCAGGTCTTCCACCAAATCATGAAGTTGAGTTTTCAATAGAACTCGTACCAGGTTCTTTTCCTATTTCAAAGACACCTTATAGAATGGCCCCAATTGAGTTGGAGGAATTGAAGAAGCAACTCCAAGAGAATCTTGATAAGGGGTTCATATGCCCTAGTGCGTCACCTTGGGGAGCACCTGTTCTGTTTGTTAAGAAGAAAGATGGATCAATGAGACTCTGCATTGATTATCGAGATCATAACAAGATCACTATCAAGAAAAAATATCCTCTCCCACGCATTGATGACTTATTTGACCAACTACGCGGAGCTCAATACTTTTCCAAGATTGATCTTCGTTTAGGGTATCATCAATTAAGGGTCAAAAGAGAGGATATACCAAAGACGACTTTCCGTATAGGGTATGGACACTATGAATTTATAGTGATGCCATTTGGTCTTACTAATACCCCTTCCATCTTCATGGATCTGATGAATCGAGTCTTTAGAGACTATCTTGATCAGTTCGTGGTAGTCTTTATAGACGATATTCTTGTCTATTCAAAGAGAAAGTAAGAACATGAAGATCACTTGAGAATTATATTGAAGACCCTGAGAAAAGAGAATCTTTATACCAAATTTACCAAGTGTGAATTTTGGCTTCAAAAAGTTTCATTTTTGGGTCACATTATCTCAAAAGAGGGGATATATGTGGATCCAGCAAAAACAGAGGTTATCAAAAGATGGTCGAGACCAACAACAGTGACTGAGATCCAAATTTTTCTTGGTTTGGATGGATATTATCGACGTTTTGTGAAAGATTTTTCACGATTATCTAATCTACTCAACAAGTTGACTCAGAAAAGAGTTAAGTTTGTTTGGACGGAGGAATGTGAAGAGAATTTCAAGGAGTTTAAAAGAAGGTTATCCAGTGAACCTGTGCTCACACTGCCTTGTAGTAGAGAAAGGTTTGTGATCTATAGTGATGCATCCAAGAAGGGTTTGGGGTGTGCTCTTATGCAAAATGATATGGTGATAGCTTATGCCTCACGAAAGATGAAAATACATGAGAAAAATTACCCAACTCATGATTTGGAGTTACCTGCGTAATCTTTGCATTAAAGATTTGGAGGCATTATCTTTATGGAGAAAGGTGTGACATTTATACTGATCATAAAAGTTTAAAGTATATTTTCACACAAAAGGAGCTGAATATGCGCCAATGAAGATGGTTGGAGCTGATTAAGGATTACGACTGCTCAATCTATTACCACCCTGGGAAAGCCTACAAGGTGGAAGATGAATTATGTCAACAAGACCATGCCAGCTTATCCATGATGAGGATCACAAGAGATCCAATATTTATAGATTTACAAAGGACGGATCTTGGAATTATAATGAAAGGGGAAAAATCGTATCTTTATCAAAAGAATGTTCAACCATCTATAAATGTGAAGATTAAAGAGGAACAGAAAGAATATTTAGAGTTACAAAAGAAGGTGAGAAATTTTCCTGAATTCAACCTTGATTGTGATGGGATAATAAAGTTCAGGAATCGGGTTTGTGTTCCTACCATCCCTGAATTAAAGAAGGAGCTGCTGGATGAGGCTAATAGTTCTTCATTCTCTATTCATCCTAGAAGCACGAAGATGTATAGGGACCTGAAAGAGTACTTCTGGTGGAATGGCATGAAAAGAGATGTTGCTGAATGTGTCTCCCGATGCTTGGTTTGTCAGCAAGTTAAAGCTAAGAGACAGAAGTCTAAGGGGATGTTACAACCATTACCCATACCCAAATGGAAATGGGAAAAAATCACTATGGACTTTGTCACCGGACATCCGAAAACATCCAAAGGCAATAATGCTATCTGGGTCATAGTTGATCGTCTTACAATGTCTTCACACTTCATCGCTATTAGAGAGGATTTATTTCTGGATCAGATTGCCAAGATATATGTAAAGGAAGTGGTAAGATTGCATGGGGTACCACTTTCTATTATATCTGATCGGGATCCGAGGTTTACCTCAATGTTCTGGCTAAGTCTTCAGCATACTCTGGATACCGAGTTATGTTTCAGCACTGCTTATCATCCTCAGACAGACGGTCAGTCTGAGAGAAAAATTCAAACTCTAGAAGATATGTTGAGTGCTTGCTCTATGAATTTCAAAGGTGGTTGGGATCAACACCTACCTTGGGTATAATTTTCTTATAATAATATCATTCACTCCAGTATTCAGATGGCTCCTTATGAAGCTCTCTACGGAAAGAAATGCAGGACTCCAACTTGCTGGGATGAAGTTGGGGAAAGAAAGCTATTAGGACCTGATCTCGTTGATGAAATGGCAGAAAAGGTCAGATCTATTCAACAACACATAAGAGGAGCTCAGAGTCGATAGAAAAGTTATGCCAACAACCGTTGAAAAGACCTAAAGTTTAAAGTGGGTGATAAAGTGTTCTTACGAATATCTCCGTGGAAGAGGGTCATGAGATTTGGAAAGAAGGGGAAGTTGAGCACTAGATATATCGGTCCTTTAGAAATACTGGATCGTGTTGGGAAGGTAGCTTACCGATTGGCGCTTCCACTGAATCTCTCTCAAGTTCATTATGTGTTCCATGTATCTCTCCTAAGAAAGTATATACCTGATCTTTCACATGTACTCAGCTCAGAAGTTGTACCGCTGGAGCAAGATCTTTCTTATGAAGAACAGCCAATAGAGATTCTGGATCGTAGTGAAAAAGTCCTACGAAACAAGACCACTCGATTGGTGAACGTTTTATGGAAGAACAATTAATTAGAAGTAGCTACATGGGAGCTTGAGGATATGATAAGGGAGAGGTATCCTCATCTGTTTGTTACAAAGTGATGAATTTCAAGGGCGAAATTCATTTTAAGGGGGGTAGAATGTAACACCCGAGACTTTTATGAGAAATATTTTTGTTTTTATAAATCATAAAAGAAATCTTTCACTACACACAACACTAGCTTGGCTTGCTTTAAACGCAATCACGACCTTCCTCGATAGTTTGCGTCGTACGCAATACCGAGTTTCACTAAATAATGATATGCTATTAAAATATTATTAAAACTAGCCGTTATGAATAGTAATAACCACTTTTTGAAATTTTATAAATTTTATTTTTCCAAATGGACTTCATTTTTGGATTCGAAATATCGAAATTAGACTAGGGTAAAATTTTGTTATTTTTCTGAAAACTTTCAATTTTTGGTGAATAGTGAAACCACTAAGCGGTAGTTAAAAAAACTGAATTTTTCATAAAACATAATTTTACCACTTCTGTGAGTGGAATTTCAAAAATCCGAGAGACACGGTTGATGTCAGTAAGTAAAATGTGGTTCAATGAGATGAAAATAATTTTTGGTGAATAGTAACTTTTTACTTTTATTTACCATGGTTAAAAGTAAATAGGGTAATTAAGGGTAAAAATGATATTATTATTTCCCTAACACATGTCTTAATTCTATTGGATAAGTGTAATTCGACCAAAAACAAACTTATGAATAAAATATGACCATTTATGCCCACTTAGATTAGATTAGGACATTTATTATTAATTTATTTAATGAAGGGTTAAAATAGTTAAAATCAAAGTTTAATAAGTAAATAATTTTTAATATAAGGTTATATATAAGATAAATTCGACTATAAAAATTAATTAGAAAGCTTAAAAGATTTACTCATAATGGTATCTTATTTGTAATTTTTAGACATTAAATAGTTTAATTTATTTATGAGACAAAGAAGATGCAGTAATTATCTTATTAATGAAATATTTACATAATTGATGTTATAAATACCAAAATAAATGTAATTTGATACTTTTTATGAATTAAAATAATTTTATAGGTTAATATGAAATGTTAGTATTGATTTAATTAAATTTTTTTGAACTAATCATTCTGTTATGATTTTCACAAAAATCAATTACTAAATAGTGTCAAAATTGACATAAAATAGTTTTAAAAAAATATTATATTATTAATTGTCAGTTTATTCCTAAAAATCTAAGGATCGGCCAAATGACTTATATAAGGTTATATATATTAATAATAAACAACTTGGGGTTCTTTTGGCTGCTTATAGTATGTTTATTAACCTTATAGTATAAGAACAGAAGAAGACAAAGTAAAAGTAAAATTATTTAACTTAATGTTAAATCTAAATGATAAGGTTACAATAAGAACCTAAACTTGTCTAAATTATATTGGATGAGAGGATTTCTACCCATCCCAACCTTAGCTTTAAAATAAATAAATTTGGAGCTATTTAAAACTGAACCTGACTTTATAATAAAATAATATTTTTAGTTTTTCCAAAGGAGTTCCTCTCCTCCCTTATAAAAGGGAACCTCCTCCCCCTCTTCCTCACACCACTTTGAGCCTTCAAGCTCGGCCAAACCCTGCCAATTTCTCCTCTCCACTTCCCTAGAGACATCCTATAGGTCCTGGTATTCTTCAAAGACCAATTTTAGTGCCCTAAAATGAGGTCTCAAAGAGGCGTTTCAAAGAAGAGGTAATGTCCATTACCAATTCTTTCAACTTTATTTCTTCTTACACTTCTTCTTCTTTAGTTGTTTCATTATGAAGTAATAACATAAGTATCACTCATATACTGATATGTTATTATAAGTATGAAACAACCCTATTTCACTATTTATCCATCCTACGGAAAACGAAATCACCGCGCGTGCGTACGTACGGAATACCGTCTCCACGCCGTGGTGTAATCTATTTTCCACCACCACCTTACTTGGATGGGTATAATGGTGTAAATAATGACTATATATGACTATTGTAAAGTGATATTGATTCTGAAATAGTATACATACACTCCAATACAATTCCACGATCATGGGAACGATATCATCACTCGTGCGTACGTACGGAATACCGTCTCCACGATGCGATGCGACTCGTTCTACATGATTTTCATTGCATAATGATTACATTAATGGATTGAGTGAATAAATATGATATATATTACACTAATACCATTCTGTAAATGAGGTATCTATAAACTAAAAAAAGAAAAATAAGAATTTATTCGAAAAGACACACATAAGAACAAAAAGTAATAAACACCCGAATAACACGTAGTAATGAAATATTACTAATAATAAGCTAAGAATATGACCTTATATGATATCATATGATTCTAGAATAAGTCAATAACATTATTTAAATCATTATGCAGGAGGTTCGGACACGTACAAAGCATATCGGACCTAAGGTAAGGGAAATATCACAGTCTCATTTTTATCTGAGATTGTTTATACTTTTGTATTTACTGGGATGTATTTTATCATCCACATCCATGTTTCCTCAATATGTAATATTTATATCCTTCTACAATAGTTTGTATCCAATTTTACCCTTCTTTGAGTTTTTAGTAAAAGATATGAAAGGAATCTTTTGTCGTTTTTTGTACGAGGTACTTTTTGACTTTTCCGACAAAAGTACGAGAAGAATGTTTCTTAACTTATACGGCATGAATGTATTTTTAAAACATTATTTCCAAGAATCTTCCATTACATGTTTTCATGTTTATTTTTAATCAAATTCTTTTATTTTAAAATTGTATGACATGTTAATAAAGGAAAAATGTTTTTGAAGTAGAAAGGATATTTTCCTCAAGAATGGAGTTCAAGAGTTTTATCAAAATTATTTTCCATCTAGGATAATATAGGGTTCTGTTTTTACCCATATTATTACATGGATTTGATTATGTTGTGATGGAAATATTTTTCTGAATTCCTTTATCTTATATGAATTGTTTTATGATGTCACGATGTTTACGATTCCCATTTTTATTACATGGGTTATGCTATGATGTATGGTTTATGATTTTGTGGCACACATAAGAATGGTTTCATTATGATATGGGTGGGACCTATATCTCCCTCCAATGAATTGGGTAAAGATTTTATATCTCATGAGATAGACATGGCTAGAACGACAGGTTAAACCGGTTCAGTGAAACAGGACTGAAACGAGAAGTGAACTCGGTTCAGAAATGGACTTTTTCCACTAAGATAGTCTTGGAAATGAGTCTTGACTAATAAGAAATGATTCTCTATGATTATGTGTGTGTGCCACAAATTTTCATGTTTTATTTTATGATTATTGGGATTAGATTTCACTACTATGATTTATCCCATGTTATGAAATTATGATTTCTTTTACAGGTTAAGATTTCCAAAATTTATGTTCTTATGTATATGATGTGATTGATATTTCTTTTGTTTACCCTTAATGAGCATTTGAGCTCACCCTTTTGTATGTTTTTTCCCCAGGTCAGGAAGAAGGTTATTAAGTAGGATATTCCAAAAAGGGACTCTAGATATGATGAAATAAAGGGGAGGCAAAGTAGACGCTTTATGAACCAGTTGTTTATGTTTCCCAGTTTCTAAAGACACTATACCTATACGGTCATTTCCTGGTTTTGTTATATGTTGAAATAAGCGTGCTTCAATTCTGAAGTAATAACAATGTATGAAAAGTACGTGTCTTTATAACCAACAACCATGATTTTCAGTAGGCGTAAGCCCGTATAAATCAGAAATCATTAATCATGAAAGAGGGGAAAAAAGTGCAGCATCATCGGTCACACCCATCCCCTTCATTCATTTGAATCCTTTTATTATCTTCATTAAAGTTTGGTTAGTCCAATTATAAACAAGCAGTAGCATTCCCACCCCGCAAGATACACATAAAGGAGAGACAAAGGTGAAACCCCTACTTGATTGATCAATAATTGAAGCTTCTCTTTACGTGCCAGGAATAGGGGGTGGGAAAATTGTAGGGGTGGAACTTCAGGAACTCAAGGGCGAGTAGAAAAATCGATCGCAGGTTGGCCGATAAAAAGGAACCCAGGGAGAACCCTTTGGTTTATAAGGGTCGGGGACAGTTGAGATACAGAGATAAGGACGCGAAACTGCATAAGGAGCGGGGGTTGTGGGTTGACCACGTGGCCCCACACGTCATTAAAGGGTCCCCACCTTTATGGGTAGTTTAAACCGATGTACATAAGGTACCTCATGAAATACTTAATTAAATTACATTAATGGGCATTAATGGGATTTAAAACAAGCTTAATGTAGTCAAAACATGGTTTAAAAACCAATTCACGCAAAAAAAAGGTGCTACTAGAAAACCCGTGGGGGGTAGGCAAGAGCGGCCGGTAGCCGAGAGCTACCGGTGGCTGACAACGACCGTTAACAGAGAGATACCATGGCTGATAGCGACCAGTCACCGAGAGCTACCAGGGACTCACGGCCACCGGTTGCCGAGAGCTATCGGTGGCTCATAGCCACCGGTGGCTGAGAGCGACCGGTGGCAGACCGCAATCGGTACCCGAGAGCTACCAGTGGCTCACAACAACTGGTAGACCAGGGATACTTATAGGAGTCACACAACACCTCAAACATCAGATTTTTACTAAGTAATGGACCTCCGATAACCCGGGACATTACATCAGATACCTCTCAAACTATTCTCACCCTTGATAATCAAAACAACCTAGAAGGAAAGAGATGGTCCGAACAACCACCTCGAAATATACCTCTCACGAATGAAACTCCTTATTAACTAAAAACACATCCCTCTCAAGAACCAAGAAGCATACTAGTTCAAACTACCCAGTCATGTGTGTTGGGGAGTCTTTTCACCCATGTCAAGATATTATCTGCTTTGGGCGGCACTGACTCGCCTACACGGGTTTAATCACATCCACCTTAATGCGTCTTGATTATGGATCGGGTCCTCCCCTCCCCATATCCAGGACTTTTTACACACATTCATAGGAAATAATAACCACATATTTCATAGCCAACAAGGGAAAACGCTCCACCACAACAAGTATGATTAGAACAGTACAAAACTCAAAACAACCATGGTTACTGGGCACACAACTGTTCTTCCCTCTCCCACGTACTCTCCTCAAGACCACCATGTCTCCATAACACATAGACCAAGGGAATAGATCACCCATGAAGCAACTTCTCCTCACAATCATCGATCATCATTGGTCTTTCCACAAAGTTCATGTTGTCCTCAATGTCTATCTCTCCTCAGCCGATGACGTGTGCATCATCGTGCAGATACCGATAGAGCTGGGACACATGGAAGAAGTCATGTATCCTCAGTAGCGGCGGTGGTAACGCCAGCTAATAATCCACTTCTCCAACCCGCCGCAATACTTCGATGGGTCTGATGAACCTGGGAGAAATATTACTCCCCTTAACAAACCTCCACTGCCCACACTGAGGGGAGACCATCAGGAATACGTGGTCCCCGACCTCGAACTCCAAGGCTCTTCTCCTGATATCTGCATACGACTTCTGTCGGTCCTGGGAAGCCTTCATCCTTACCCGTATAAGCTGAACCTTCTCTGTCGTGATTTGCACCACCTCTAGGCCAAGGATGCCCTCCTCTTCGACTTTGGTCCAACACACAGGTGAGCAGCACGACCTCTCGTACAAGGCTTATAATGGATCAATACCAATGGTGGAGTGATATATATTATTGTAGGCTAACTCTACCATAGGAAAATGTCGCACCCACGATCTTCTTGAGTCGAGAACACATGCCCACATCATATCCACCAAGGTTTGGATGGTGCGCTCTGTCTGTCCATCTGTCTGGGGATGGAAAGCAGTGCTAAGATGTAGCTGGGTGCCAAAATCATGCTGAAATCCTCTCCAGACTCATTAGGTAAACCGTGCATCCCTATCTGAGACTATGGACATCAGAACTCCTTGAAACTGCACCACCTCATCCACGTAACTTCTTGCTAAAGAATCCAATGCACTCAACTCTTTAATCAACAGAAAGTGAGCCGATTTCATCAATAGGTCCACTACTACCCATATTACATCGTACCCTGCTTGAATTTGTGTAGTCCCATGATGAAATCCATCGAGATGTCATCCTCCTTCCACTCGTGGATATCTAAGGGTTTCAATAAACCACATGGAACACAGCGTTCAGCCTTCACTTGCTGACACACTAGGCACATGGCCATGAACTCTGCCACCGCCCACTTTACCCTGGGCCACCAAAACTGTCTCCTCAGACCCTGGTATATCTTGGAAACTCCTAGATGTACCATTAGGGGTGAGTTTTGGAACTCACTATAAACCATTCCGTGCATCACCTCTGGGACAAACATCTTTCCCCGAAAAAGCATCTGGTTCTGACCATCCTTCATCCATCCTTCCAAAGCATTGCTCTGGTAAACTGGGTCACGCATCACATCGCACTCTGGGTCTCCCCACTGAGACTCCTCCACTTGCTGAAACAGAGGTGACTTCACTGTCATCTGGTACATGAAACCTCTACCGCTATCAATTCTCGCATCCAGGTGCAAGGCATCCATCTCCTCCATTTCCTTCTAGGCGTTTGCCGACTCTTGGACCGTATCCTTCTGCGACCTCCTGCTCAAGGCATCGGCCACTAAATTTCTGTTACCTGAAGTGTATGAAATCTCGAAGTCATAATCCTAGAGGAACTCAATCCACCTTCGCTGCCGCAAGTTTAGGTCCCACTGGGAGAAGATATACCCCAAACTTTTTTGATCTGTGAAGACCACAAAGCGTTCTCCGATGAGGTAATTCCGCCATAAAAATAGCGAAAAAACGACCGATGCAAGCTCTAGGTCATGGGTGGAATAATTATGCTCATGAGGGTGTAGCTGCCTAGACCCATAAGAGATCACCCCTTGTTCTTGCATCAACACACTTATGAGGCCTTTCCCTGAAGCATCATAGAACACCTCATACGCCGCCCCTTCCTCTGGTAGTTTCAGAACTATGAAACTAACCAAATTCTCCTTCAGATAGATGAAGGATGTCTAACACTACTCACTCCACACTAAAACATAGTCCTTCTTGGTCAAGGCTGTCAAAGGGGATACAACTCCGGAGAAGTTGGGTACAAACCCCCGATAGTAACCTGCCAGCCTGAGAGAACTGCAAACCTCTGCCACATTATTGGGTTCTTCCCAAGAAACAACTGCCTCAACCTTTGATGGGTCCACTGCTACCCCCTTCTAGGACACTACATGACCAAGGAAGTGCACTTCTCACATCCACAACTTGTATTTCGACAACTTCCCATAGAGATGGTGCTATCGGAGGACCTCCAAAACTGTCCTCAGGTGCTCTGTGTGGTCCTCCTATGATCTTGAATAGATCAGGATGTCGTCAATGAACACAACTACGAACCGATCCAGGTACTCCCGGAAGATGGAGCTCATAATCCCCATGAACACAGAAGGGGTATTCGTAACACCGAAAGGCATGGATACAAACTCGAAGAGTCCATATCTGTACCTGAAGGCCATCATCATGATGTTTCCCTCTTTCACCCTCAACTGGTGATACCTAGACCATAGGTCAATCTTTGATAACCATCCTTCCCCTTTCAACTGGTTGAAAAGATCGTCTATCCTCAGAAGAGGGTAGCGATTCTTGATCGTCATCTGATTCGGCCTGCTGTAGTCTATGCACAACCTGAGACCACCATCTTCCTTATTTGCGTACAAGACTGGAGCACCCCACGGTGACACACTTGGTCGAACATAACCAATCTTCATCAGATCGTCAATCTGAACCTGAAACTCCCGTATCTCCGAAGGTGCCATCCGGTAAGGAGCCATCGAAATAGAACGAGTGCCAGGTTGAAAATCTATCCCAAACTCGATATCACGTCGAGGGGGTAGAGTCATCACCTTCTCAGGAAAGACGTCCATAAACCCACTAACAATTTTTGGCACCTTCACCATCTCAGCATCTACTGACTCTACTGACAGCTCGACTAACAAGGAGAGGAGGGGTTCCTCTCGCCTGCTACCCTTTTGACCACTCCGCTCGCCAGTGAAAGTAACATGCCGGCCACCCAAGTCTGATAACACAAACCTTTCTCAAAAGAAGTCAATGACGGAACACATAGGGAACATCCAGTCGATGCCTAGGATGACATAGTATGGCCGTATCTGTAGCAGTAGTATATCCCTGACTGACTGATGTGGCCCTATCATCAGTCTGTATCCTCGACCAACATATAACAAGTCGGTCTGACCTCTGACTGGTGTGCTCAGTACCAGGGGCACTGGAAGTCTCTCGACATATATACCCAAATCACGGGCTAGACTGGGTGCAACGAAGGAGTGTGAAGCTCCAGTATCGAGTAAGGCATAAGAAAGGGTACTAAACAAACTGATCATACCTTGAACGACCTCTGGTCCCACTGGGACTGCTACCTCCACGGCCTGAAACTACCCACACCCATCTCCTCTGCCTCTTGGCTATCGACCACCTCCCCGACCATGCCCTGGTAGGGGTCCATGAGGAGCGCCCATAGGTCGGCCTCCTCCTGCAATGTCTGCCCTCGGAGGAGCGGGAGCTCGCTGCCCCTGCTGCTGCTACTGGAAGGGCCTAGCTGGAAGCTGCTGTTGCGGTGGGTGCGGGGAAAGTCTGCAACCGCCGTACTATACTCGGGCTGGGAACTGATTCTGAAGATTTCCATGGATCCCACAAACGAAGCACCTCGGTCCGTGGCCCGAAAGAATGGGGCGAGGATCGGGGGACCAGAACTGGAACTACTGTGGCCTACTCCTTGCTGGTCGGAACCGAGAGGGTCCCGATGCTGGTGGTCTGGTGCTGACAAACTTTGCCTTAGATGATCCCATATGGATCCCCTCTCGCAACACACCTCCTATAGCGTTCATCCTCTCTACCACTTCGGCCTTCTTCTAGACCTCCAAGTATGTTGGCATGGTGAAGGGGGTACCAACATACTGGAGGGAGGGTCGGAGCGCCTCCTCTAAATGCCTTGACCGAGACTCCTCATATGGAAAGAGGACCAGAGCGAAACGTAGGAGGTCCTTGAACTTGATTCCCAAATCCCTTACAACCATACTCCTCTGCTGGAGGAAGAGTATCTCCAGCCTCTTCTCTTACTTAATCGTAGAAGGGAGGAATTCCGCCCGGAACTTCTTCTCGAAATCAGACCATGCCACCTCATCCTCTCTACTATTCCCCAGGTAAATCGTCCACCACTGACGTGCTGCTCCCCGCTTCTGGCTGACGGCCAGGGGAACCTAGTACTCAGGCAGAGCTCGAATTAGTTCGAAAGCTATCACCAGCTCTTCTAGCCAGCTCTCTGTCTTCATGTCAGAGGTGATGACCTCATACTTCTCGAGGGTATATATCTAGAAGTCTCAAAGAATCTTCTGCCACTAGTCATCCTCATCCTCTCGATCAGCCCTCTGCCGAGAGGCCAAGTCAACCTCCTGGGCCTCGATCGCCTGTACCACCCGTGGTTTCCTCCCAGGTGCCATAGCTGCAAGGTAAACAAAGAATGCCTAAGCCCAGGTAGTGTGGAATATTGTTGTTAAATTTATTAAACTTATTATTTATTTCAATTCCCAAAATACCCATGAAACATGAGAACACAAGTCATTATGATGCATGTACCTTTCCTAGGGTCTCTACCCTGCAATTCATGTGGCCTCACTTGGTCGTTCGGTAGGTCCAGAGTCCTTGCATCGGATCACAGAGGGCCCTAAAGTCATGTGTCCTAGCCGGTCTTCCCTGGCCTAATTCACGCACCAAGGTCACCCAACACTGTTGCCCTACCATCCCATGCAATCCTCACTATTCCTAACTCCAAACTCCATATTATCTCTCAACCATATCCTCCACCTATGATACCATTTTTTCACGACCCGTCTTCACCAAAAATAGGGAAGGGTCAGCAGATTTCCAAGCCTTTCCTTCATTATGTTGAAAGAGAGATAATGACCCCCTAAACCCACCTTCAATAGGTCACAGAGTGGCGACCAACACCAAGGGTATAGAATCACACACTAAATGGAAGGCATTACCCTTTTTCTTTTATTAGGATCAGGATATAAGATAGAAAAATCCAACAACACTAAAACTAAAAGTTGAAGTACAGCTGAAAGTAAACCATTTCCATATGCACGTTCAATGGTAAAAGAAACAAGTCACAAATCACCAATGAAAAAATAATACCATGAAAAGGAAAACAACAACAACAATTGTCCCAAAGGTCCAAGCTAGTATAGTCCCGTGTGATTGCTGAAGTCCTCCGGGAAACCTAAACGATGTTTTATAAATGTAGGGTGAGCATACAAGTATACTCAGTAGGGAAAAACCTAAAGCTCTCATGCAAAAGTGGGGAGACGTACTAAAGTCCCGTGAGAAGCAGACAACAAAACACTATAAAGGAGTCTATCCATCCCACTCATCGAACACACTCACCAAATAACACAATCAGTAATGTATAATAAAATCACATCGATGATTGGGTACCCCGCGCCACCTTCCCACTGGTTATTGAAGACATCCTACGCATCGAACCAATCCTTCCATTATCACTGCAGTCCCACTGCCACACCCCGCTTGCACACACCTGAGCCATATCTTCACACAGTTCCACTACCAAAGCCCTCCCACAAACACCTAGGCCACAACCCCAACCTCCACGCCCGAAGACACCTGGGCTAGAAGATATACTGCCACACCCAAAGACACTTGTGCCTCATCCCGAAGACACTTGAGAAACCACCTGCCCGCACACACCTGGACCAACCACCACACTACCCTGCCCGAAGATTTTTGGGCTAATAATGGACTTCAGGCCATCACAGCCTGCCCGTAGAGTCTTGGTCTACTCGGGAAAGGAAGCATAAAATGAGCTAATAACCAACCACTCATAGAAGTGTTGGAAAAAACACCCTCCCCAATGAAATGGGGTTGTTCGGCACTAAGTGCTCAACTTGGGTGGGGTGAGAACATGTAAAAAAAATCTAAATGTATATGTATAGGTAAAAAGCACTAACCCAAATTTAGGTTTTTCTATGGCCAGCCTAAAGAACACACTCAACACTTGTGTCCAAGTCATAACTCACACCAAACCAAAACCCATTTGTTCCATCCTTGTTTTCATGTTCAGTAATAATGTTTAAATAAGTTTCTACACCTACTTGGGTAACTAAAAATCATAGGCACAAGCCAAGGAAAGAGTACAGTCAAACATCAACTTAATCATTGACACCCGGTTCTTTTGTAAAGCCACAACCACAAAAAGGGATATGTGAGATCCCTCAATGTACTGGAACCAAGGAAACCCCCAAGATACTACCCCATGTTCCCAAAACCCAAGATCCAACGGTTTCTCAACAACATAGGATTCCACCCCAATTCCTGATATAAGAAAAGTAACCACACGATCGAAAATTCACAACTAGCGAAACCATAACAACAGGGGATCCCATCCCCACCCACATCACCCAGTAATGGGCCCGTGAAATAAAAACAACCAAACCACTAACACCTACACAAATAAGGCCCATGCCGGTATTTTTCAGATTTAAAAGATTTAACACAATCCATGATTCCAATTCAGCTGTACTTTAACCGGGGTTATCATAGAAAGGGATTGATCTTGGTGATTTCAATTTATTTAGCCGAATATATGTAATTAACCAATTTACCTTACACGACCAACACAAGAAATAAGGTATTATTAGTGAACAGAGAAATTCCACTAACGACCATGATTTTCAGTAGGCTTAAGCCCGTACAAATCAGAAATCATTATTCATGAAAGAGGAGAAAAACAGAGCAGCATCATCGGTCAAACCCCTCCCCGAAATTCATTAGAATCATTTTATTATCTTCATTAAAGTTTGGTTTTTCCAATTCTAAATAAGCAGTAGCTTTCCCACCCCGCAAGATACACATAAATGAGAGACGAAGGTGAAATACCTACTTGATTGATCAACGATCGAAGCTTCTCTTCACGCGGTAGGAATAGGGGTTGCACAAATTGCAGGGGTGGAACCTCGGGAACTCAAGGATGAGCAAACAAATCGATGGAAGGGTGGCTGATAAAAATGATCCCAGGGAGAACCCTTTGGTTTATATGGGCCGGAGATGGTTGAGATACAGAGATAAGGACGTGAAACCGCGTAAGAAGCGTGGGTCGTTGGTTGACCACGCGGCCCCACACGTCATTAAAGGGTCCCCGCCATTAGGGGCGGATTAAACAGACACACATGAGGTACCTCATCAAAAACTTAATTAAACGCCATTAATGGGCGTTAATGGGATTTAAAACAAGCTTAAAGGGGTCAAAACAGGGTTTAAAACCCAATTCGCGCAAAAAAGAGGTGCTACTGGAAAACCCGTGTGGGGGTAGGCAAGAGCCACCAGTAGCCAAGAGCTACCAGTGATTGACAGCGACCAGTAGCCGAGAGCCACCGGTGGCCTCCGCCACCGGTCACCGAGAGATACTGGTAGACCAAGGATACCACTAGGTGTCACCCAACACCTCAAAGATTAGATTTTTACTAAGTAATGGACCTCCGAGAACCCATTCCATTACAATTGTGATCAAGGATCATAATTTGGACAATATATCTTGGAATAAGATTCACATTATTTCAGTACATCATGAATTTCTTCTACAGTGATATATAAAGGAGAAACAACCCTCCAACCACTAAATCAATGTCATACTGACAATTTTCTACATAGTTGTTTCATCGACTACTGTAGCTTTTAAATTATTGTAAATGGTTTGAATAATCTCTATCATCTATTGTATAAGATCGTGTCCCATAATCATAGACTATATAACTTCATACTAGAAGACATAGTATGGAACACATTTCTATAGAAATAATCTTATGAGACAATTTGAATGAAATAATTAAAGATATTCTTAAATGAGGACTCCACTATGGGAAGGTTTTGAACCATACAACCATGGAAATCCATCAATCATATTAACAACAAATCATATAGAGAAGAAATGTTATATTATAATGATCACCTCTCGTGGGTGATATGATTTTTTAGAAATCAACACCATATCCAAAACATAAAAAATTAATGTCTAGACCCATGAGATTGAAAAAATCATATTGATCATATAAAATAAAAGGTTTTCTATATTTAGTTTTATCGTTTCACTAATGTATATACTAGCGCATATCTGAAGTTAGATATCATTTATCATAGTGCTGAATTGCTCTATTTTTGTGGTGTACGACTACCAGCAAGATGGAATTATTTTAATTTGATGTCATGGCGATTCATTCAATGAATTTTTTTTCCTATTCCCCCATTTTCAACATGGTATGGGAAATGGATGCATCATACCACTTGACTTGTATAATTTATCTTTGAATTTTTTTCATACCAATCATTGAGATACAAATTACTCAATCTCTATCTTAATTCTATCCGAATATATGTGTTTAACTATATATATAGACATCATATTTATTCCAAGATAAATATTTAAGGATGTGTTATATGAATCTTCCATTAGATCCCTATGTATTTGTTTTACTATATAGGAAACATATAATGGATCAAAAACATATAGTTCCATATTTACAAAAGTCAAACACAAGAATATTAAATGACACTTTTTAACTCATCGTTATTATTTTGGGCCTCCATATTCTTCTCAAGAATACATGGTTTATAATTTTCTTATTCAATATGCGTTAAAGATACTTTTATTTTAATGAGGTGCATCCTTTTCATGTCCAAGAATATTATATCCCTTTATTTATTAATCTTGTTAAGGGTTACAAGATATTTTCTACAGAGTTCTTCTTTAAATTTGTTGTACTACTATGGATTGATATTTATTGAATAATCATGAAGCTTGGTCAAAATTAACCACCATCAATCGAGGTTAATGATTTTATTTTGAGTGGATATATACTTAAGGATTTTATGATTCGAGTATAAATAACACTTCTCCACATAGAGATAATGTCACCAAATTTTAAACATGATGAGTTGCATAAATAATTCCATTATATGATTACATAATTTTTTTTCATTGATTATTATATAGTTTGTGGAATATGAAATCACACTATTATCATTCATGAGCATATATCCCAATACAATAATAGATATCTTCTGGTTAATCCAAATATCTTCCCCACTAGTGGGTAATGTGAGATCTAGTGTATTGATTACCCTATTCTTTTACTCTCAATATATATCTTCACATTAGTCATTATAGAATAACATCACACAACAACATGTTTTGTTAGTTATTGGGAAAAATAATTGTGATAATATTGTCACCAATAAACGTTAAAACCCTACCATTATAAAAAACTATGGATATATATAATATATATTTATATTATCCGTCCTTAAATTTTCACTATTGTCCTTGTATTAACATAAACAATTTTACTTGTGATAAAAAAAACCAAGGATATACTTGATCCATCAAAAAATCACTTTAATATAATTTTCATAAATTTTTTTCATTTTCATGGTCTTTAGTGTAGTGCATAAAATCTCCTCATATTCGTCCATTTTTTATAATGTAGAAGTATGTCATCGAAAAAGAGTAATCTTTTTTAAGGTAATCCAAAAATATTATATTTATTATTTCCATGAATATAGCTACATAAATACTTTGTACAATTGGATTCTTCTTGAATATATTTTGCTCATAACCTATATATAATGCATTCTTAGGAATATCCCCCTTCACCACCTTTACATGATAATATGGCGAACAAATATCAACCATATAGAAGTGTTGTTATCCAGGTTGTTGATCTAATACGTCCTCAATCTGAGGAATGGGATACATTGTCATTAACATATTATTATTGAGATCATGAAAATCAATGAAAGGGTTCATTGATCCATCATTCTTCTTGATGACGTGAACAAAAACACCCCATTGTGTTGAACATGGTAATATAAAACCTTTTTTTAGATTATCATGTATTTTCTTATTTAGCTCTTCATGATTGGTAGTGTCCATTATAAATAGATACATATATATAGAAAAATTCATTTTTTATGAATGATTGAAACCTCAAACACATAGTTTGAAGGATCACTAAGAAATTATTTAGGAAAAACATCAACATATTCCCTTACAATGGGGAAGTAATCAAGGGTGATATTATCATTAGACTTCATAATTTTAACATGACCTAATTGATCATAAGGTATCTATTCATGTGCATGGTATAAGGATAAAAAATATTATTCTTATTCTCCCTGAACATATATAGAATCATATGGTGATTCATGTGATAGAGTTTAATTTTCTCATACATATAATTGTTGTTTACCATATAAAAAACCTACCCTAACTCAGAATAACATCATATTATATTAATGGTACTATCATATTATTTTATAGTAAAAATATAATGATAATTTTTATAAGGGGTATGTTATATACCTTGGATGAAATAATTTCCCCAGATTCAATTTTAAAAAAAATCTATAATTCCTTGTTCTTTGCATTCGAATCATTCTTCAGAAGGATGAGGGTTGAAAAGTCATTCTGTTTATTTTTCAAAATGGTTAGTTTCTTCAATTTAAATTCTCTAACTATGATCCCTTACATTCCACAACTATCTCATTTCCTTACATCGATCATTGAATTTTTATAATTCATTTACTCACACTTTTCCCATTTGGGATGTTTGTTATTCATTCCAGGATAAAATTTCACCTTTATTTGTATAGAATTGAATTATATTTTTTTACATACCATCTCTTTTTCAATCAATTTCACCCACCTCTATTTAGAATTTAATGACACGTCAAACAATTTCCTCATAGTTGACAATTTCATGAATCTCCGTGGATATTCAATGATACAACATTATCCCACAAAATAAGTGATAAACATTAATATCTTGTCTAAATAAAAACCTATAGTCATATAGTAAAAATAGTTTCATGTTTCCCTCATAATACATGATGGATTATTAATATTTATTCATGAGTCCAATGATCTAAATATTAATATTTAATATAATTGTGATACTAAAATATATTATTTTGTTTTTCAAAAATCATTACACTATGTCACTTTTTACCCCTCAATTAGAATCATATTATTGATCATCCTCAACAAATTTATCAACATATACCTAAATATGGAAATTGGTAATAAAAGAGTTCAAATTATTATATTATTACTAAATGGAGAATATATTTACCCATGTGATGATCCATTGATCCTTGATTATGGTATCAAAAGATCCACTAAAACATTGATATTATTGTGAAATAAAAGTCTTATTTTCAACAATCCATTTATTTGTGGAATTGTATTTCTTTTTAATCCCCCTAGTAGTTATTCAATATTTTATTTTAAATTAAATTAAAAATAATTATAAGTATCTTGGTCTGCTTCCTAAAACATTTGTGTAATTGAGTGAGTAATTTTATGAAGTTATAGAATCAATCTACCATTGGATTTGGAATCTCAATTGGTATTTTACCATTACATTGGTGGCTGACTAGGTCCTCATACATAAATCCATTGACTAAAATAAATCAAAAATTAGGTATGAGAATAGTTGAACTACTAAACACATAAAAGGAAAACTATGAAAAATGATGGGATACCTCATAAATGACATACAACCCTTGGACACTTAATTATAAGGTTTCAATCTACATCATCCATGGAATATTTCCTAACATAATCATGTATGATAATTTTTCCCCTTAATGACAGTTGTATGGAGAATGTGAATTTCCCAAAGCATATACCATGGATGTTTTATTCCTATCATGTAGCAAGGCCTATTTATTGTGAACTAGGTGACTATTGATTTAATTCACAATGAACCCTTTTAAGGTTATTACCCCTATATAAAAAGTTTCTAATTCCACTTCCACATATAGTATATTTAAATAATTTTTTTTGGGAACCCCATAATAAATAAATTACCAAAATTTATGGATTTTTCCCAATTTTTACATTTATACCTATGGATATCACTAATTTTTTATAATACTGATCCAAAATAATAATGAGAGATGCCTTTGATACCAACTATGAAAACCTATATAATTTATACAATTTATTTCATTATTTCTTACATAAGGTTACAAAAATACAATCATAGAAGACCATAAGGCCTACGATATTTCTTGAGTATTATATATAACATAATGAAATGAAATTGGAATTCCAAAATATTATTTTTAACTGTATAACATGATCTAAAAATTCAATCATTCTTCATAAGGATCACATTATATCTTGGGGTTGTAAATAAGAATGAGTTGACCAATAAAGATTTTTATAGGGAATAAGAAAATCATAAATAGATGAACATAATATATGTTTTTTAGGATTCATATTATAGTGACAGAAATGGTGAGAGAAGAATAGTATGAAACATTGATGAATGAAATTAGATGATAAAAATTTGTCCACATAATAATTTGGAAGCAATATAAAACATAATATCAAGTCCTTTTGTAATGGATAAAAACTAAGACATAATAAATAAGTGTGCTTATGATAATATCACTTTCACCATACATGGTATCTCATGAGACTAAAAAATATAACAATTCATCGGAGGGATATATAATTTTGAGACCACCCGTTATATTAATATCATGTAAATGAATTATTTTCCCACAAAGATAACACAACATAATTTAATATTTCATAACTTTCAATACCAGGATAATGGTTAGTTATTTTAGAAACACGAGTCTTGAAATCATTGAGGGATATGCACATATATTTGGACACACATAGGTTTAATTAGGTAGATATATTCAATATATAGATGTTATGTATGGAAAATCAGAGGATGATTTTGGTATCATAAAAGTTGTATAAAATGATTCATGGATGGGTCTAATGTATGTGATAAGGGGTCTCACATTACATATAAATCATGGAAAATTAAAAGAATAACTGAAAACCTATCTCGAAATTAGTATTTAGAAATTAATAGGAATTACTAAATGAAATTCCATGAATAAATAGGGGGATGTGAGAATCAGTTACCTTTATTTGGTGTTCTAAAAGCATTAAATGAACTTCTCAATATTTTGGAACACCATAGAGTGTTTTTAGATGGTTATAGATATATAGAAGTTGTTCTTAATGGGTTGTTAGTGATATAAAGTGAGAGATTTGTTGGGTATTTATATTCAAATAATTGTGAATTCATTATTAATTTACATATATATGTTTTATATTTCATATGATACAAAAGAGAAAACCCCAATAATTATCATTGATTATGAAATGACTTCAGGAAATGATTAATTGTTTAAATGTTATTTTTATGAAAGAACTGAATATATTAATATAAAACCATTGATGATGTGAATGTAGTATATTCTAAAAAACAATTAAACCACAAAATATAAAATCTTTGATGGGGGATTATTTAAATGTTTATTAAATTAATCAGATAACTTCAAAAACATATTATTTTAAATATCATATCTATATTTGATTTTGCATTCCTTTAATAAATTTTTTCAAAACATTTGGAATATTATGATGTAATAATATAGAACGTATATTTATACCGTATTAAATAATTACCCAAAATTTTGGATGTCTCAAGAAGAATTGAAAAATCCCAATTGGATCATTTTAACATATTCATCTAAAAAATTAATTTATATTATCAAAAAAATTTCCTAAATACGATAATTTCTAATTTTAGAAAATTATCCTTATTTAGGGAAAAACTTGTTTCTTAATTTGTGTTTACTAATCCTAATAAAAACTTTATTGGACATCATCATATTATATTATCAATTAAATTCAAATATTCATTATATAATGATAGTTAATTATCATATTATCAATAATTTAATAAATTATTGTTTTTTTAAAGAGTATATTTATTGAAACAATTTATTTCAAAATAATAAATTTTTATTTCATAATCTAAAAACTATAATTTTTCACAAAGTCATTATATAATCATTTATAATGTTATAAAAAAGTTGTGTATATAATAATTATTTCACTACATGTGAAAATATTGAATTTAATATTATTAAGGTCACAATACATAACTATTTCAATAATAGCATACTATATGGAACCAACCACAAACATTACATATTCTAGAGTATTTGAAATAAAAAAATATTAAAATACCAATGATCATTTGGGCTTATATTTTTATAGAATGAGGTCCCATATCTGACATAAAAACTCAAATATTATTAATTAAACACTTATACTCAATATATATATCTAAAAATATAATATATTTTAAAATATATATATCTTCATGACAAATCATTCCAATTTTCGTCTTGACATCATCATTGTCCATACACCCCTTAAACCCTAAAAAAATTTAGAACTATGAATGAGAACAAACATATTAGCAACAGATGTAAATGAAATCAAACACATGGTCCCATGATAAACCAATAAAAAAAATTCATAATAAAGTTACTTTTTACCCTAATAAAGAAATCATTTTTTCAAAATAAAATTATCTTACATATTGAAAATAAAATGATTTCCATGAATGCTCATTTGTAATAATATAAAATTCTTGTTTTAACCATGGAGAATAATTATAATAAAACCCTAATTAACCCCATACAATTTACCTAATAAATTAGGATTTCTAAATGTCTAACTTCTAATATAATTCTCCAAGGAAAAAATTCATTGCACAATACGTTTGAAATCTATGCAGACACACCCATTGAAAAATATTCCCAAAGACAACATTATGAACAAATTGTAGGATTGAAATAATGACGTAGATGCTCAATATACAAGAGGGGGGTGAATTTTACACTTTAAAATTTTAATTAGACAAGGAAAAATATAATTTTAACAAAGTTAGACTATGAAAATTCCCAACACCTCTAATCACGAATTTGAGAAATGGAATCAATGTTTAGAATATGAGATTCTACCTTAAAGTGTATTGAATCTAAACTAATCAGAGTACAAGTGTAAGGAAATATAAGAGAGTTATATTTTCCTTACAATACAAAATTGAAGCAGAAAACACAAGTAGTAAAACTACAAGTAACAAGGTATAAGTCTTTTATCCCAAAGAGAAGAGTATCCAACAACCTTGGATAAAGTTCCCTTGATTTATACATTCAAGCAAGTCTGTCTTACCCACTCCAAGGTAATCCCTAGATACAAATATCGGTGTCTCTGTCTTGCTATCCTCGCAATACCTCAACTTCAAGGTAGTTGGAACCTCTGTCTTCCACAACAAGGAAGACCTCGAACATCAAGGTAGTCGGCACCGCTGTCTTCCTATCCCCGGAAGTCCTTGAATGTAATCACCAACATTCGGAGTCGCACGAAGCAATCTGAACGAGCGGTTTAGTATGCACAAAGCATGAAAAGATTCTCTCTCTAGAAATCACCTTAACAGCGTGTGGTCTCTAGATCGATCAACTTGTTGTTGAGATCATTCAAATGGGATCCTATTTATAGGCTTGGTAGGATCCCTCTGGAATGGTCATATTTTCCTTAAAATTCGGAGGGAGCTGTACACGTGTAACTCAATCAATGGTTAGTTTGAAACAGAATGGATGGCATCGTGTAATAACAAAACATGAATAACTGAATGCACGACATCGTTTGGTAATGGATCATCTGTAAGAAAAATCCATACAGAAATTCGGAGTGTAAGCAAATTAAAAGTTCAGATTCTAACCAAAAAGAAATTTGGAGTCTATGTTAAGAAATTTTAGATCTGTTTTATAGGAATTCGGAGTCTGGTTTCACCAGAGTTCAGAATCTGAACATACATATTTTGAATTCGAACTAGTAAAAGTTCGGAGTCGATCTTATTAAGAGTTTGAAGTCGAAATCTTGAAAGCTCGGAGTCGAACGTCATAATATTTCGGAGTGGGACTCGTGAAAGTTTGCAGTCGAACTACATAAGTGTTCGGAGTCGAACTCATGAATTTTTGGAGTCAAACTTCATAAGAGTTTGGAGTCAAACTCATGAATGTTCAGAGTCAAACTTCATAAGAGTTCGGAGTCGAACTAATGAATGTTCAGAGTCGAACTTCATAAGAGTTCGGAGTCAATCTTATGAAAGTTCAGAGTCGAACTTCATCAGAGATCGGAGTCGAACTCAAGAATGTTCTGAGTCGAACTTATGAAAGTTCGGAGTCGAACATCATAAGAGTTTGAAGTCGAACTCATGAAATTTTTCATCCAGAATTCAGAGTGGAACTTCATTACAGTTCACATCCAGAACTCGGATCTAAAAACAGAATACTCCAATTCATAACATTATATGATTCCAGGGTTTTGGGTATGAATCTAGTTTTTTTACTTATGAAAAATATTGATATGTATAAGAAAATCTGGGTTAGGGTAAATTTCCTTAAAGGAGAAAATTTTCCATATGTAGGTAAAATATCGATTTTCTTAAGTATAAGGTGTTTGAGATTTTCAAAACAAGAATGAATGGAAAAGTCATAAGGAAAACCTTATTGACTCAACAATATCCCCCTTTTTGGAAGGCAAAAACATCCTTATGAAAAAATAATATAATGTCTTTGGAAAATTTTAGTAGACTTTGAAAATAAAACTTATCACCCATTGTTCATGGATAAAAGTGAATACAACTAACTCCCCCTTAGGCATTGAAACTATAAGGATTATATTATGAATTTTCGTAGTGGAGTTTTCATTATCATGGGAATGAAAAATCTCATAGTGAGAAACTCCCCCTTACTTTAATGATATTTTAAATTTTTCTTTCTCCTCTTTTTAGTGGTTCTTTTTCCTTCTCCCCCTTAGGAGTAGTTATATTTCCTTCTCCCCCTTTGTGATTTTCAAAAATAATTGAAGGGAATGGAAAAGAAAAAATATGGTACTTGAATCATTAGTATATAAAAAGATACAACCACCTAAATTTTCATTAGAGTTGGAAAAAACAATTTACCTGAAAAGACAAATACAAAAAAAGATCAGAGTGGGTTTATTTGTCTTCATTTTCCATTGGGATCAGCTTCTTCAACAAAGTTTTGAGCTTCTTCAAATCCCTTTGGTCTTCCTCGGCTTGCCTCTCTAAGGCCGAGATCCTTTACCCTTGAACCTTTAATGCTTCTTCCTGAGCCTTGAAGGCATCGTGTTGCATCTTAACCAACTCATCTTGGTTTACCAGTATTTTCTCAAGATCGATCTGGAGATTTATATCACTTATAAAATTTTGAGCCAGAGAATTAGCCTTGTCATTTAGTTCCTTCACATAAGTCTTAATGGAAAACCACCCTCTTCCAGCTTCCATCTGGAAGGAAACAGACTCATAGAACTCAATCAACAAATTAGTATAAACCGGATCCTGTTTCTCTGACTTGAACAAGCATATATCTTCCCAACTATTCAATTTGATATTCTTGGTTATAATAGAATCAAGCTTGTAAAAATCCGGATGCACCAACCTTTCCCTGGAGACTAACCTCATTGAGATTGGCTTTGAAGTTGTCATTTCTTGAGATGTTGCTTCAACTGACATTCGGAACAGAGAGATCTGAAGGATTCAGAATGACTTTTCAAAGATCAGAACCCATCTTAAGAAGAGTATCAGGGCTTCGAGATGCGAAAGCTTTGAAAAACTGATGTGGGACAAGTCTTGGGGTCCCCTCTATATAGGCGATGGATGTTAAGTTTGGTCTTCCAAAATCCGTTTAACGATTGAAAAAAAATTTGATCTGATCTGACGGTTGAGATCACTCTCTCAAGGAAGACATGGCTCCGATATTTTGTGGTTTTGAGGAAAACATTAGGATTTAATGAAACCAAGAATCCGAATTATTTTAAAACTCAGGAAAATACCAGCAAGAAAAATATGATTACAAAAATTTAGGTAAGAAAATCATACCTTTCGGATTGGCTAGAATGATTTTTCGTAATTGGAAATATTCTTCTTGAAGAAATGAATTTAAAAGAAAACTCATTATGAATGTTCCAGTACGAAAATCTCATTACGAAAGATCCAGTACGAAAATATCATTATGAATGTTCCAGTACAAAAATATCGGTTCCGGAAATTTTCATTACGATATTCAGTACGAATATCTCCATTCCTAATGTTTTCATTCCGAGAATTTCAATCACAAAAATTTCAGTTCAAGAAATTTCCGTTCCGGAAATTGTAGTTCTGGAAATTGCAGTTCCGAAAATTTTGAAAAACTGACTATGAAATTTTTTGTTACAAAAAGATTGAAAAATAGATTATGAAAATTTTAGTTACAGAAAAGTTTGAAAAAATTTTTACAAAAATTTTAGTTACACTATGTTTGAAAAATAGATTATGAAAATTTTAGTTACACTAACAATCAAATGTACTCCCCCTATGAAAATGAGTTTATTACTGTTAGGAGAATTTTTCAACAAGAAGTTAATGAAGAATGATTACCTTACAATTATCATTCCTAAATTTTTTTTAATGTATTCAAATCTTTCGGTGGGTAAAGATTTTGTGAAAATATCAGCAAGTTGATCTTGCATTCCGATAAATGAAAAATGATATCTCCTTTAAGTGTGTGATCTCTAAGAAAGTGATTCCTAATATCTATGTGTTTTGCACAAGAGTGATGTGCAGGGTTCTTACTGAGGGAAATGGAACATATATAATCACACAAAATTTGAGTCTTAGTAAAACTCAGGCCATAATCTGTGAGTGTGTGTTGCATCCACAAGACTTGAGCACAACAACTTCTAGCTGCTACATATTCTGCTTCAGCAATGGAAAGTGCTACCGAATGTTTCTTCTTGCAGGACCAAGAACCTAATGAATCTTCTAATAAATGAGAAGTTCCAGATGTACTCTTTCTATCCGTTCTACATCCACCAAAGTCAGCATCCGAAAATCTTTTTAGGGTAAAATCATTTCCATAAGTATAAAATAATCCTAGCTCCATGTTTTCCTTTAGGTAGCGAAAAATTATTTTTACCACTATTAAGTTAGATTCCTTAGGATTGGATTGATATCTTGAACATAAGCATACTGAGAACATTATGTATGATCGACTAGATGTTAAGTAATGTATACTTCCTATCATAACTCTAAAAGATGTTTGATCTACTGGTTTCCTAGCTTCATCAAGGTCTAAAGAGTTTGAGGAACCGATGGGAGTACTTATACTCTTAGTGTTGTCATAACAATAAATTTTACTAAGATATTTAATATACTTATGTTGATATGTATAGGTTCTTTCTGGTCATTGAGAAATTTGAAAACTAAGGAAAAATGTTAGCTCACCTATCATAATCATTTCAAACTCAGATTTCATCAGACTTTCAAAAGAATCAGTTAAAGATTTCTGAGTTGAACCAAATATGATGTCATCAAAATAAATTTGAACAATAAAAATATTTTTCTTATCTCTCTTTATAAAAATAATTGGATATGAATTTCCCTTAACATAGTTATTTTGAAGAAAAAATTATGTAAGTATATCATACCAGGCTCGTGAGGCTTGTTTAAGGCCATACAAAGCTTCGGTAAGTCTAAAAACATGATTAGGATGTTTTGTATCTTCAATACCAGGAGGTTTTTCAACAAAAAATTCTTCTTGAACATAACCATTAAGAAATGAACATTTCACATCCATATGAAAAAACTTAAAATTTAAGAATTCTGCATAGCCAAGTATAATACGAATAGATTCAAGTGTAGATACTGGAGCATATGTTTCTTCATAGTCTATTCCCTGTTGCTGATTATAGCCTTTAGAAACTAGTCTAGCTTTATTTCTTAAAATGACTCCATTTTCATCACTCTTGTTTCTGAAGACCCACATTACTCCAATAACAGAAGTTGCCTTAGGTATTTCAACCAAGGTCCAGACTTTATTCATTTCAAATTCATTTAGTTCATCTTTCATGGCTTTGATCCAATCATCATCACCTAAAGCATCATCTGTGCTATTTGGTTCTAACTGGGAAAGAAATTTTTGATGTTCTATTTTATTTCTTAAGGAACTTCTAGTCCTTACAGGTTGATTTACATCACCAAAGATACCATCACTTGGATGATTCTTAAGGAAAACCTTGTTTGGGTTTTGTAAAACCTATTCATCAACATAGGGTAGAAAGTCTTCTGTGTAAATGTTTCTGAAGTATCTTCTTGAACATTTTCCATATCAGAAGGATCTTCTATCAAAGGATGATAATCAATTTTTGAAAACACATTTGAGGATGTAGGTTGGGATGGTTTAAAAACAAAAGGATCAGACACAAAAAATTTTACTTGAAATGTCTCTTCAACAGTACAAGTATTTTTTTTTGAAAACACTATAAGACTTAGAAGTTGTGGAGTAGCCTAAGAAAATTCCTTCATCGGATTTTGGTGCGAATTTATGTAAATTATCTTTATTATTCAAGTTAAATACCATGCAACCAAAAACCATGAAGTAGGAAAGTCTAGGTTTTCTCCCATTCCATAACTCATAAGGAGTTTTATTAAGAAATGGTCTAGTCAAAACTCGATTTATAGTATAACAAGAAGTACATACAGATTCAACCTAGAAATGTCTAGCTATAGAATATTCACTCAACATGGTTCTAGTTATCTCTTGAAAAATTCTATTTCTTCTTTCAACTACACCATTTTGTTGAGGAGTTATAGGTGCTGAAAAGTTGTGAGTAATACCTTTTCTACTAAAAAAAGTTTTAAAATCAGAATCTTGAAATTCTCCTCCATGATCACTATGAATAGTTTTAAGCGGAAGATTTTTCTCATTTTTAACTTTTTCTCTAAAACTTTTGAAATATGAAAAAGCTTCATACTTCTTTTCTAGAAAATAGACCCATGTAAATCAGGTGTAATCATCAACTAGAACAAACACATAGTATTTACCTCCAATACTTTTAGTTTGTGTTGGACTAAAAAGATCCATGTGCAGTAACTGTAATACATCCGTTGTTGAGACTTCACCCATTTATTTAAATCTAGATTTATGTTGCTTGATATATTGACAACGATCACAAACTTTAGAAGAATTGAATATAAGCTCCGGTAGATCCTTAACTAGTTTCTTTTTAGAAATTTTACATATGTTTCTAAGGTTACCGTGACCTAGTCTTCTATGCCATAACCAAGAATGATCTTCCATTGCACTTAGGTAAGGTAGGTCTTGGCTCTTAAGATCTTATAAGTTCAATGTGTAAACTTTCTCTTTCCTATTGGCCGAGAGAATAAATTCATACTTCGAATTTTGAACTAAGAATTTATCATTCCTAAAATTTACAAGGTACCCTTAATCACATAACTGACTTATGCTAATGAGGATGTGCTTAAGACCCTTAAAAATGAAACATTTTAAATCAATGTTTTACCAAGAAGAACAATATTACCTATACCAACAAATTCTCTCTGAGCATTATCTCCGAAAGTTACCTTTCCTCCTTTCGTCTTGATGATCTTTTCAAAATATATTTTGTTACTAGTCATGTGCCGAGAACATCCACTATCCATGTACCATGTATTGTTGTTGGTACTTTCTTTATCTTCCTGAAAATAAGAAAAGAATTAGACTTTTGGAATCCAAGCTTGTTTGGATCTGATATTTCTAGATAACAAAATTTTAGGCACCCAAACCTTCTTAGAAAAATAGGCTTTATAAAAACCTAGAGATTGGGTTTTATATAAAGAACCATTCGTTGCCCAGTGACCACCACATTGACCCTTGGTACAAAATGGGGCACCTTTTGGAACAAAGTAGTTGTTACTAAAAGTAGGTTTTGCATGGGTATAACCAAATCCGGATTTGTTTCTTAAAGGTTGTATTTGAGAATAAATTTTATCAAAATTTTCTTTACCATGGGTAAAGTTTGATAAACACTTCTTTAAGGGAAAAATTTAGGACTTGAGTTCTATAACCATGTTTTTATCTTTAAAATCATTAGATTTAGAAATAGATCTAGAATCAAAAACACTTTTCTTAGAAATTACTTTTTCTAACTCTTTTGAATGTTTGTTCTTCTCAGAGCATACTTCCTCAGGATTTTTTGAAATACTTATAAAATCAGTATTTTTCCTATCAAGATCTTTAGAAAGATATGATATATCTTTCATAACAATAGTATTCCTAGAGTTTTCATTATCATGTTTTTTATTTAGTTTGGAATTCTCATTCTCAAGAATATCAGCAAACCTAGAAACTTCTTCATAGGTAAGTGAAGTATTTTCTTCATCAGAAAATGATTCTTCATCTGAAGAGTTATAATACTTTCTATCATTAGAATTTAAATATACGTTGGTCAATGATTCAGCATTGTGTACCTTATCCATAAAGCAATGATTGTTTATATGTAATCTGTCTATTTGACCAAGATTATTCTATCCTAAAGATTCATGATCATAAGATTAATCTGAAGAGGCACCACCACTAGCACTCCAGGTGTCATTTTCTTTCAGAACATTCTTAGCTTTGGACTTGTAATACTTCTTTATGTTCCTTTCAGAATGCCTTTATTTCCTTTTTATCTTTTTGAGCAAAGGACAATCTGGTCTAATATATCCAACTCTATTTCATTCATAACAAGTAACTTCTCCATCATTCCTATCTTTCCTTTCCTTTTTCTTATACATATATAGGAAATTTATCTGGCCAGCTATCTTGTTCATCCTTCGAGCAAGATTTTCTAACTCATTCTCCGAGACTTCACTATCACTAGATTCTGATTGAATAACAACATTCTATGATTTGGATCTGGTTACTCTATCAAGAGTCTTAGATTTTATATGATTTGATGTTGTGGTAAAAGAAACAGTACCATTCCCATTCTTATTCTTGATGTTGTCAGTATCTCTATTCATTCTTGTTTCATGTTGGAGAAGAGTTCCAAATATCTCATCTAACGAAATTTGAGTGACCTTCCTGTTTTCATCAATTGATGTTCTCTTTGATTTCCACTCACTAGTCAAAATGACTATAATCTTATCAACAAGGGCTTCATCATCTAACCCTTTTTCTCCCATAGACTGTAAGTTGTTGACTATATTCATAAATCTATGTTGAACTTTACAAATGGGTTCCCCATAAGGAAAACTGAATCCATTTTATTCATCTCTAAGCATAGCTTGTAAAGACCTATAAATTTCAAGGGAATTTTTTTCTTACTTTTCTTTAAAATTTACAAGAACACAGCTTCTAACGGCACCTGATTCCGAGGCCCGGTGTGCCCGGAATCACTTTCCGAAGTTTGGCTCGGGTAGGTTCAGTGAACGGACGAGCGGGTTTTTTCTAACTTTTGAACTGGTCCCCGGAATTGAATTCTGAGGGAACTGATGGAATCGCAATGCCGATATTTTCTTAGAAATGCCTCTTCCGGAGTTTCGATTGCTCGGTTGTGGTTTTTAATTTTTGGGTTTTAAGTTATGAAATAAAATAAAGTTGTGCGACAATTTTATTTTTATTTCACTTAAAGCCGCTTAAAGACCACTTTAAGCTGCTTAAGCTGAGTTGATGCAGATAGGGTGCTATTCAAAAAAATATCCTACCTTCTTGGTAGGATATTTGTGAGGTGGGTCCCGCACGAGCCCCACCGTTTCTTTTCCGCTAAGTAACGCACCTGCGAAAACCCATCATTATGAAAGTCAACTGATGCATTTTTTTAAATTCTTAACGCACCAATTAATTGGGCGGTTTTCTTCGTTAAATTAATTATATGAATTAATTTAATCGTTTCTTAACCTGTTTGAAATCCTTTGGCGTAATAAAAGAATAAGACCAACACACAACATCTTGAGGATTGCTCGTTGAGAGGCTTTTGACAGAAATCTTGTTCCTTCATCCTCCTTCACGAAGAACGCGAAGAACGCGAAGAACGCCGGCCTCCGACGAAGAACGCCGAAACCGCATAAATCGACGACGTGACGCCGTGTGTTGTGACGCCAACGTTTCCTCTCCCACGACGTTCTTCTGCGACGTTCCTTCATCCGCAACAAAATCTTCGATCATCCGTTTAGGTGAGAGATTGCGGTTCTTTAAATTTCTTTGCGGATTATATCAAACACATGGATTTAATTGATATAATTAAATCTGTTTGTTTTGATCCTCGGAGTTTGTCGACGCGACGCCGAGTACCGCGACGACGCGATTCCCTTCCGCAACGTGACGACACTCTCTTTCCGCGATGATCAATTCCGCGAAGAACGTGTGTGCGACAACTTGACGAGGTAGGGGTTGTATTGAAATGTTAATACTCCATGTTTGTTTCCTCCAAGTCATGAACACGGACCAACAAAATTAACAAGTTGGTCTGCGGTTTATTTTTTTTTGCGGGTCAGGGTTTATCAATTGCTGGAAATTATGGTTTTGTTTCAAACCGCTAACGTGGTGGGTGCGGACCAACGAACATATCCGAACCCACCGCCCCTTTTGTTCTTGGTGTGCGAAACGGCGAACGCCGACCAAGTAAGACCACACGGGAGTTTGGAAAATCATGGCGAAGGAGCGCGGCGCCGTCGCGCCACGCCAGAAAAACCACAAAGACGGCGCATTCGTTTTTGACGTGCGGATTGATGGGCAACGACAAACAGGGCCGCAAGGGCTATTTGAGGGCCTTGCAGTGAAGGTCGGGACCCAGGATGAACGTCGGCGCAGACGGAAATGAAAACGGACCACCGGAGAAACTCCGGTGGCCCACGGAAGCTTCTGCCGGCGCCCAGCGTGCCACCGGGAAAAACCTCGCCGCGGCGACGAGGTGGTTCCGCGGCCGCACGGAACCGCGGTTCAGGGACACGGCGGCCCGACCGCGTCCGGGTGACTCAGCGTGGCCCCACGCGGGGCCGCGGCACTTTGACTCCGCGGGGGCAGCGCCCACCCCGCGGGTTCCTCCGCGCGGCCGGCTCGGCCGAGCCAAGCCTGGACGACCCGCTTGGCCGGGTCGCGCGCAGGCCGGGCCGGCCCGGGTCGCGCCAAACCGGGTCAGACCCGGACCCGGGTCGGTCCGGGCCCAGACCCCCCCTCTTCGGACCTTTTCGGTCTTTTGCCCGTAACATGAGCTACGTGCCTCTGATCGACGCGCCGTCAGTGAAAACGCGATCCTTGGATCGAGACGGTCGTTTCGGTATATCGCACTCAAGGTTTAGGAATACTTTGGGTTCATCCGGGTTGGTTCGTACACGAAACCAACCGAGCCCTCGGAGCAGAAACGCTCATATCTTGAGCTCCGGACGTCCGATTGACGAGCCGTCGACTTTGGTGGATTCCTCTTAGTGAGATGGATCTTTTAGATCATTCCGCCCGAGGTTTGGACGCAGGTGGAGTACGGTCGGGTTGGTTTTGCATTAAAAACCAACCGGGCCCCTGGGACGAAAAAGCCAATAACTCTCAGACCGTGCGTCCGATTGACGCGTCGTCTACGACGTTGAGTTCCTGTTGACGATACGGAACTTTTGAATACATCAACTCTGGACCTTGTGTCAGTTGATGTATCAGACTCTCGGCTCGTGGAGCGGACCCTCCCGAACGAGCTTGCTGTGTGCGGGAACCCTAGTGTTGGCTGCGACTTCGACGACGACGACAATGCAGAGATCCTCAGTGGACTGCGACGATGAAGAGTGCTGGTCTTGTATCCTATGTGGGTCCCAGCCGTGCTGGTCTTGTATCCTATGTGGGTCCCAGATTAGATGATTCATTGCTGGTCCTGTATCCTATGTGGGTCCCAGTATAGATGAATCAATGAAGAGTGCTGGTCTTGTATCCTATGTGGGTCCCAGCCGTGCTGGTCTTGTATCCTATGTGGGTCCCAGCTTTGATGATTTAGTGCTGGTCTTGTATCCTTTGTGGGTCCCAGCATAGATGAATCAATGAAGACAGCTGGTCTTGTATCCTATGTGGGTCCCAGCCGTGCTGGTCTTGTATCCTATGTGGGTCCCAGCTTAGATGATTCAGTGCTGGTCTTGTATCCTATGTGGGACCCAGCATAGATGAATAAATGAAGAGTGCTGGTCTTGTATCCTATGTGGGTCCCAACCGTGCTGGTCTTGTATCCTATGTGGGTCCCAGTATAGATGAATCAATGAAGACAGCTGGTCTTGTATCCTATGTGGGTCCCAGCCGTGCTGGTCTTGTATCCTATGTGGGTCCCAGCTTAGATGATTGAGTGCTGGTCTTGTATCCTATGTGGGTCCCAGCATAGAAGAATCAATGAAGACAACTGGTCTTGTATCCTAAGTGATTCGTAGCTTAGATGATTTAGTATCTATATCTGATCATCCCTTTTACCTTTTCAACGATGTATACCCGTGTGAGTTGAGTCCTGTTTACTATCCTTTGTGGAATGTGTTGTGATATCCGATGTGGATTACTTTTTTCTTTCCTTTGTGGATTGTGTTGTGCTATCCTGTGTGGATTTACGTTTTGCTTTCCTGTGTGGACTGGGTTGTGCTTGGGCTCGGATGTTGGAGCCGATCTGGAATTGATGACTTAGGTATATGTATGGGCATATACCTAAGCAGTGTCGGATGTTACTTCGTGATTGTATCTTTCCTTTGTGGTTTATCCTTTTTGGATTTCGAGAGAGCATTGGGGGTCTCGGGGTCCCTATTGAGTAGATTATACTCACCCCTGCACGGGCTATGCCCGCACTTCATTATGTTGGTTGCTGACGACGGACAGTACAGCGAAATCGTAGTGGAGGCTTGCGGAGCAGGACGGTACCTGGAGGTGGACCACGAGGCAGGACGTACTCGGAGCAGTCGGCTGGACCGAGGAGCTGTGGAGGCTATATGTGCTCACCCTTCAGGTGGGACTTCCAGTAGCGGCTCGACATTGCGGCTTTTTCCTTTAGTTGCTGTTTTCCCCTTTCGGTTGTACTTTACAGTTGGGCTTGTATTTCCGGCCCCCTTTACTTTCAGCACAGCTTGTTACAGTTTTTGCTTAGTGTTTACTTTTACTTCCGCTTGTACTCTGTGTTGTTTGTTTACTTTTATAAAGGCAATGCCTTCCCTATTTTCGGGATTTATGCCTATGGTGCTAGTCGCCAGCCTCTGGCCAATGGAAGGCGGGCTTGGGGTAGTCACGGCACGGGCCCCGAGGGCGGGTCGTGACAAATTGGTATCAGAGGAGTTCGGTTCTAACGCAAACTCTTATCTTTCTTCTATGTGAAGCAATAGTGTTCAGCGTATTGGGTGTGGTTATCAGTCCAGGGAGTACAGTATTGGTGCGGTGGTCGACGTATCCATACACCAGGACCCTGACTTCTGATTTCCGACGTAATGCACGAAAACATTGATTGCATGTGTGTTCAATTTTTCTTTGTGATTACTTGTGTCAGCTCACCAGGTATACAGTTCTGACCATGGCACACCTGTTTCTTTTTAGGATGGCCCCACGACGGCAGCCATCTAGAGTTCCGAGAGTGGAGCATGATGACAGCCCACCGAGCGACGAGGGCTCGGTGCAGGGCTCCTTGTCAGCAGAGGCACCGGCGGTACCTTTACCCGCCGAGCCACCGATGCTCCCCGCCACGACCGCAGACGATGCAGGTCACCTCAGAGCTCTGCACGAGTTCCAGCGCCAGCGACCACCCAGGTTTCGTGGGGAGACGGACCCCCAGGCAGCCGAGGACTGGCTGGAGGCGGTCTTACGAGTTTTCAGGCTAGTGAGGACACCAGCAGACCTCATGGTGATCCTCGCAGCGAGCCTCCTGCACGCGGCAGCAGGCAGATGGTGGATCTTGATGCTCCAGGTGCACGACGAGACATCTCTCCTCTGGACGGACTTTGAGAGCATCTTATGCTCCGAGTTCGTCCCAGCCACCCTCTGTGCGGTGCGCATCCAAGAGCTGCTACAGCTACGGCATGGCAGCATGACAGTGCCCCAGTACTCGGTGAGATTTACTGATCTCTCGCGCTACTCCACAAATATGGTACAGGACCCGTTCTTCTGGGCTCGGACCATCGAGAAAGGACTGAGGCATGAGATCAGGGCCTCGATGATCTCCCTCAACATTCCGATACAGGAAGAGGTGTTGGAGAGAGCCCTTCTAGTGGAGAGTTTTCTCGCCGAGCAGGCTCCAGTGATAGGACCCTCCGCAGGACGGCCCGTAGTAGGGTCTTCTACAGCTGGCAGTAGACAGGTGACACAGAGGTCCAAACGGGCCAGACCATCAGATGGGAAGTCTCAGGATGAAGATTCGGTTGTGCGGGGCACCCGAAGGAGAGCAAGCTACACGAGGGGAAAGCATTGCTACACATGCATCGGGCGAGGTCACATGGCTCGAGACTGACCGACTCCTCTTACAGATGAGCAGCAGGTGGTAGAGGGACCTCCCAGACAGAGGTTCGGCCACGGTGGTCCGCAGGGTGTAGGAAGACGAGGCAGAGGTGCTGGCCGAGTAGCAGATGGTGGATGACACTTCGAGGTGTTGCCACCACCACCACCAGGAGGTCCACCCCGACCGCAGGGAGTTGGTGGACATGCGAGAGCTCAGCTTTAGGCAGCTGAGGCCTTCGATCATGGAGCTTTGGGAGAAGATGGACAGGAGCAGAACTAGTGGATACGTCCTTTATACTTCTAGTTCCTTGTTTTTGTTGTGTAGTGTCTTTGTTTTATGAGCTGCAATAGTAAAATACACTTACCTTTGTAATGTTTTCATTCCTGTCCTCTTTTGTGTTGTTACTAAGAGGTTCCAGTTTAGACTATTGACTTGACCCTCACTTGTGAGACATCTACTGGAGGAGACCCAGTTACCACACACTGATGCCGACAATGTGACTCAAACCTTGGAGGTGAGAGTAACTGTTGGATCTCTTAGTAGTAGCGTCGAGGCCTTACGACATCATCTTTGGTGTGGATTGGTAACATCCATGTCGGGATTGACTGTATTAGGAAAATGAAGTGGTTCATCCAGGGGATGAGGCCATATTTCTCTTATTGGCAAAGAAGTAATCTTAGCAGTTCTTGTGGGATTGGAGATGGTCCAGGTCATCCAGGAGCGGATGAGTATAGCTCAGAGCCGACAGAAGTCCTATGCTGACAGGAGGCGGAGGCGGAGGCCACTTGAGTTCAAGGATGGCGACCACGACTTCATGAGAGTCTCACCTCGACGTGGATTACGGAGGTTTGGCCGAAGCGGCGAGTTGTATCCACGCTTCATCGGACCCTTCCAGGTCCTCAGCTGGATTGGCAAGGTGGCTTATCGCCTGGCTCTACCACCACAGTTGCGTCGGGTGCACGACGTCTTCCACGTATCTCAGCAGAGGAGATACGTGCATGACCCGACACAAATATTTGAACATAGAGAGCTGGTCTTTGATGATGGGGAGAATTTTGCAGAGGTCCCAGTGGAGATCGAGGATCGACAGGAGCGGGTCCTACTTCGATGATCGATTCCTCTAGTGTGCTTCAGATCGCAGCTCGAGAACCTCCAGAAGAGAACTTGGGAGCGCGAGGCTCAGACGCGTGCTCAGTAACGCCTTTGTATCCCTAAGTTTGTGGTGAAGCATTACAAGGACGTAAAGCCCTGTGGTGGGAGTAATGTAAAGACCCGTAAATTTCAAGGAAATTGTTTTCTTAATTTTCATTGGAATTTTACAAGAACACAGCTTCTGATGGAACCTGATTCCGAGGCCCGGTGTGCCCGGAATCACTTTTCGAAGTTTGGCTCGGGTACGTTCAATGAACGGACGAGCGGGTTTTTTCTAACTTTTGAACCGGTGCCCAGAATCGAATTATGAGGGCACCGATGGAATCGTAGCGATGATATTTTCTTAGAAACACCCTTCCGGAGTTGCGTTTGCTCGGTTGTGGTTTTCAATTTTTGGGTTTTAAGTTATGAAATAAAATAAAGTTGTGAGACAATTTTATTTTTATTTCACTTAAAGCCGCTTAAAAACCACTTTAAGCTGCTTAAGTTGAGTTGATGCAGATAGGGTGCTATTTAAAAAAATATCCTACCCTCTTGGTAGGTTATTTGTGAGGTGGGGCCCGCACGAGCCCCACCGTTTCTTTTCCGCTAAGTAACGCACCTGCAAAAACCCGTCATTATGAAAGTCAACTGACGCGTTTTCTTAAATTCATAAAGCACCAATTAATTGAGCGGTTTTCTTCGTTGAATTAATTCTATGAATTAATTTAATCATTTCTTAACCTGTTTGAAATCCGTTGGCATAATAATAAAATAAGACCAACGCACGACATCTTGAGGATTACTCGTTGAGAAGCTTTTGACATAAATCTTGTTCCTTCATCCTCCTTCGTGAAGAACGCGAAGAACACGAAGAATGCGAAGAACACCGGCCTCCGACGAAGAACGTTGAACCCACGGAAATCGACAACGTGATGCCGTGTGCCGCAACACCAACGTTTCCTCTCCCGCGACGTTCTTCTGTGACGTTCCTTCATCCACAACAAAATATTCAATCATCCATTGTGGTGAGAGATTGCGGTTCTTTAAATTTCTTTGCGGATTATATCAAACACATGGATTTAATCGATATAATTAAATCTGTTTGTTTTGATCCTCGGAGTTCGTCGACGCGACGCCGAGTACCGCGACGACGCGACGCCCTTCCGCGACATGACGACCCTCTCTTTCTGCGACGATCAATTCCGCGGAGAACGCGCGTGCGGCAACATGAAGAGGTAGGGGTTGTTTTGAAATGTTAATACTCCATGTTGTTTTCCTCCAAGGCATGAACACGGACCAAAAAAATTAACAAGTTGGTCCGCAGTTTATTTTTTTTGCGGGTCAGGGTTTATCAATTGCTGGAAATTATGGTTTTGTTTCAAACTGCTAACGCGGTGGGTGCGGACCAACGAACAAGTATGAACCCACCGCCCCTTTCGTTCTTGGTGTGAGAAACGGCGAACGTCGACCAAGCAAGACCGTGATGGAGTTTGGAAAATCGCGGCGAAGGAGCGCGGCGCCGTCGCGCCACGCCAGAAAAACCACAAAGACAGCGTGTTCGTTTTTGACGTGCGGATTGACGGGCAACGACAAACAGGGCCGCAAGGGTGATTTGAGGGCCTTGTAGTGAAGGTCGGGACCCGGGATGAACGTTGGCACAGATGGAAATGAAAACGGACCATCGGAGTAACTCCGGTGGCCCGCGGAAGCTTCCACCAGCGCGCCACGCCGGCACGGCGGCGCCGGAGGCTGCGGCCGGCAGCGGCCGGCCGCCAGGCGGTGGCGGTGCCCAGCGCGCTGTCGGAAAAAACCTTGCCGCAACTTCAGCCGCGGTGGCGAGGCGGTTCCGCGGCCGCGCAGAACCACGGTTCAGGGACGCGGTGGCCCAACGGCGTCCGGGTGACTCAGCGCGGCCCCATGCGGGGCCGCGACACTTTGACTCCACGGGGGCAGCGCCCACCCCGAAGGGTTCCTCCACTCGGCTGGCTTGGCTGAGCCGAGCCGGGCCGACCCGCCTGGCTGGGTCGCACCAAACTGGGTTGGACCCGGTCCCGGGTCGGGTCGCCCCGGTTCGGGCCGACCCAGGGGGGGTTGGGCCGGGTCGGTCCGTGCCCAGACCCCCCGTCTTCGGACCTTTTCGGTCTTTTGCCCGTAACATGAGCTACAGGCCTACGATCGACACGCCGTAAGCAGCAACACGATCCTTGGATCAAGACGGTCATTTCGGTATATCGCACTTAAGGTTTCGGAATACTTTGTGTTCGGCCGGGTTGGTTCGTACACGAAACCAAACGGGCCCTCGGAGCGGAAACGCTCATATCTTGAGCTCCGGACGTCGCATTGATGAGCCGTCGAATTTGGTGGATTCCTCTTAGTGAGACAGATCTTTTGGATCACTCCGCCCGAGTTTTGGACGCAGGTGGAGTATGGTCGGGTTGGTTTTGCCTTAAAAACCAACCGGGCCCCTGGGACGAAAAAGCCAATAACTCTCAGACCGGGCGTCCGATTGACACGCCGTCTGCGACGTTGAGTTCCTATTGACGATACGGAACTTTTGGATACATCAACTATGGACCTTGTGTAAGTTGATGTATCAGCCTATCGGCTCGTGGAGCGGACCCTCCCGAACGAGATTGCTGTGTGCGGGAACCCTAGTACTGGCTGCGACTTTGACGACAACGACTGTGCAGAGATCATCAGCGGACTGTGACGATGAAGAGTGCTGGTCTTGTATCCTTTGTGGGTCCCAGTCGTGCTGGTCTTGTATCCTATGTGGGTCCCAGCTTAGATGATTCAGTGCTGGTCTTGTATCCTATGTGGGTGCCAGCATAGATGAATCAATGAAGAGTGCTGGTCTTGTATCCTATGTGGGTCCCAGCCGTGCTGGTCTTGTATCCTATGTGGGTCCCAGCTTAGATGATTCAGTGCTGGTCTTGTATCCTATGTGGGTTCCAGCATAGATGAATCAATGAAGACTGTTGGTCTTGTATCCTATGTGGGTCCCAGCCGTGCTGGTCTTGTATCCTATGTCGGTCCCAGCTTAGATGATTTAGTGCTGGTCTTGTATCCTATGTGAGACCCAGCATAGATGAATCAATGAAGACAACTGGTCTTGTATCCAATGTGGGTCCCAGCCGTGCTGGTATTGTATCCTATGAGGGTCCCAGCTTAGATTATTCAGTGCTGGTCTTGTATCCTATGTGGGTCCCAGCATAGATGAATCAATTAAGAGTGCTGGTCTTGTATCCTATGTGGGTCCCAGCTTAGATTATTCAGTACTGGTCTTGTATCCTATGTGGGTCCCAACATAGATGAATCAATGAAGACAACTGGTCTTGTATCCTATGTGGGTCCCAGCCGTGCTGGTCTTGTATCCTATGTGGGTCCCATCTTAGATGATTCAGTGCTGGTCTTGTATCCTATGTGGGTCCCAGCATAGATGATTCAATGAAGACAGCTGGTCTTGTATCCTAAGTGGGTCCCAGCTTAGATGATTCAGTATCTATATCTGATCATCCCTTTCACCTTTTTGACGATGTATACCTGTGTGAGCCGAGTCCTGTTTACTCTCCTTTTGTGGAATGTGTTGTGCTATCCTATGTGGATTACATTCTTCTTTCCTTTGTGGATTGTGTTGTGCTATCCTGTGTGGATTTACGTTTTGCTTTCCTATGTGGACTGGGTTATGCTTGGGCTCAGATGATGGAGCCGATCGGGAATTGATGAGTTAGGTATATGTATGGTCATATACCTAAGAAGTGTCGGATGTTACTTCGTGATTGTATCTTTCCTTTGTGGTTTATCCTTTGTGGATTTTGGGAGACCTTCGGGGGTCTCGGGGTCCCTACTGAGTAGCTTATACTCACCCCTGCACGGGCTATGCCCGCACTTCGTTGTGTTGGTTGCAGACGACGAACAACGCAGCGGAATCGTAGTGGAGGTTTGCGGAGCACGACGGTACCTGGAGGTGGACCACTGGGCAGGACGTACTCGGAGCGGACGGCTGGACCGAGGAGCTGTGGAGGCTATCTGTGCTCGCCCTTCAGGTGGGACTTCCAGTAGCGGCTCGACGTTGCGGCTTTTTCCTTCAGTTGTTGTTTTCCCCTTTCGGTTGTACTTTACAGTTGGGCTTGTATTTCCGACCCCCTTTACTTTCAGCACAACTTGTTACAGGTTTTTCTTAGTGTTTACTTTTACATCCGCTTGTACTCTGTGGTGTTTGTTTACTTTTATAAAGGAAATGCCTTCCCTGTTTCCGGGATTTACGCCTATGGTGCTAGTCGCCAGCCCCTGGGCTATGGAAGGCGGGCATGGGGTAGTCATGACACGAGCCCTGAGGACGGGTCTTGACATAGATCTCCTAGTTTCAATCACTTTAGAAGTTCCAAAGTATGTAACCTCTAACTTCTTCAAGATACAATTAGCTGCTTCACAAGAAGAAATTTGGCTATATATATTTCTATTCATTGAACATAGTAAAGTATTGTGTACCTTGTAATTGAGTTGATACTCTTCCTTTTCCTGGTTAGTGAAATTTCTAACTTCCTTATCAAGAATTTTATAATCACCAGTAAGCATAACAAAATTATCCACTCCAGTATTGATAACAAAAGTCTTCATTCAAACTGCCCAGTACTCATAATCATTACCATAAAAAATTGGTGGTCTTGTAGGATTTAAGTTGTCGATTGAACCAACATTTAAACCTATCATTCTTAAAATAACCGTTTTCACACAAACTTGTTAGTAGGAAATTTTCATAACCACAAAGTTCGGAATGAACAATTCAGACTGATAATTCGGAATGAAAAATTTCGGAATGAAAAAAAATCATTCTAAGAAAGGATGAAGAAAAATGAAAAAGTGATCAAGAAAAACTTATATGTGAGTATAAGTATTTCATAGACCTCCTCTGATACCAATCGTAGGATCAAAATAATGATGTAGATGCTCAATATACAAGAGGGGGTGAATTGTACACTTTAAAATTTTCATTAAACAAGGAAAAATATATTTTTAACAAATTTAAACTTAGAAAATTCAGAACACCTCTAATCACCAATTTGTGAAATGGAATCAAAGTTTACAATATGAGATTCTACCTTAAAGAGTATAGAATCTAAACTAATCAGAGTACAAGTGTAAGGAAATATAAGAGAGTTATATTTTCCTTACAATACAAAATTGCAGTGGAAAGCACAAGTAGTAAAACTAAAAGTAACAAGGTATAAGTCTTTTAACCCAAAGATAAGGGTATCCAACAACCTTGGATAAAGGTCCCTTGATTTATACTTTCATGCAAGTCTGTCTTACCCACACCAGGGTAAGCCCTCGATACGAAGATCAGTGTCTCTATCTTGCTCTCCTCACAAGCCCTCAACATCAAGGTAGTTGGAACCTCTTTCTTCCTCAACAAGGAAGCCCTCTAACTTCAAGGTAGTCGGCACCTCTATCTTCCTATCCTCAAAAGTACTCAAATGTAATAACCAACATTGGAAGTCGCACGAAGCAATATGAACAAGCAGATCAGTACGCCCAAAGCATGAAAAGTTTCTCTCTCTAGAAATCACCTTAACAGCGTGTGGTCTCTAGATCGATCAACTTTTTGTTGAGATCTTCTAAATGGGCTCATATTTATAGGCTTGGTCGGCTCCCTCTCTAATGGTCATATTTTCCTTAAAATTCGTATGGAGCTATACACATGTAACTCAACCAACTATTAGTTTGAAACAGAATGGATGACATCATGTAATAAAAAACCTTGTATAACTGAATGCACGACATCCTTTTGTAATGGAGAATATGTAAGCCAAATCCATAAAAAAAATTGGAGTGTAAGAAATTTAAAAGTTCAGAGTCTAACCAAAAATAAATTCGGAGTCTATGTTAAGAAATGTTCAGATTCTGTTTTATAAGAATTCAGAGACTGGTTTCACCAGAGTTCAAAATCTGAACTTACAGAGTTCGAAGTCGAAGTAGTAAAAGTTCGGAGTCGATCTTCTTAAGAGTTCAGAGTCAAACTCATGAAAGTTCGGAGTCAAACTTAATAAGAGTTCGTAGTCGAACTCATGAATGTTCAGAGTCGAACTTCATAAGAGTTTGGAGTCGAACTCATGAAAGTTCGGAGTCGAACTTCATAAGAGTTTGGAGTCGAACTCATGAATGTTCGGAGTAGAACTTCATAAGAGTTCGGAGTTGAACTAATGAAAGTTCGGTGTCGAACTTCCTAAGAGTTCGGAGTCAAACTCATGAATGTTCGGAGTCGAACTTCAATAGAGTTCGGAGTCGAACTTATGAAAGTTCCGAGTCGAACTTCATCAGAGTTCGGAGTCGAACTCATGAATGTTATCATCTAGAATTCGGAGTAGAACTTTATTACAGTTCAAATCCAGAATTCAGATCTAAAAATAGAATACTCCAATTCTTAACATTATATGATTCCAGGGTTTTGGGTATGAATCCAGTTTTTGTAATTTGTAAAAATATTGATATGTATAACAAAATCTAGGTTAGGATAAATTTAATTATAGGAGAAAATATTCCTTATGGAGGTAAAATATTTATTTTCTTAAGTATAAGGTGTTTGTGATTTTCAAAACAAGAAGGAATGGAAAAGTCATAAGGAAAACATTATTGACTCAACAATATGCCCCTTTTTGGAAAGCACAAACATCCTTATGAAAAAAGAATATAAAGACTTTGGAAAATTTTAACAGACTCTGAAATTAAAACATATATCCCTTTTTTCATGGATAAAAGTGAATAAAAATAACTCCCCCTTAGGCATTGAAACTCTAAGGATTTTGTTCCGAATTTCCGGAGTGGAGTTTTAATTATCATGGGAATGAAAAATCTCATAGTGAGAAACTCCCTCTTACTTTAAGGATATTTTATATTTTTCATTATCCTTTTTTTAGTGGTTCTTTTTCCATCTCCCCCTTAGGATTAGTTCTTTTTTCCTTATCCCCCTTTGTGATTTTCAAAAATAATTGAAGGGAATGGAAAAGAAAAAATACGGTACCTAAAGTCATAGTATATAACAAGATACAACCACCTAAATTTTCATTAGAGTAGGAAAAAAAATTTAAATGAAAAGAAAAATACAACAAAAGATCGGAGTTGATTTATTTGTCTTCCTTTTCCATTGGGATCAGCTTCTTCAACAATGTATTGAGCTTCTTGAAATCCCTTTGGTATTCCTCGGCTTGCCTCTCTAAGGCTGAGATCCTTTCCCCTTGATCTTTTAATTCTTCTGCCTGATCCTTCAAGGAATCTTGTTGCATCATCACCAACTCAACTTGGTTTACCAGTCTTTTCTCAAGCTCGATCTGTAGATTTCTATCACTTATAAAATTTTGAGCTAGATAATTAGCCTTGTCATTTAGTTCAATCACATACAACTTAAAAGAAAACCACTCTCTTCCATTTTCCATCTGGAAGGAAATAGACTCATAGAACTCGATCTGCAAATCAGTATAAACTGGATCCTGTTTCTCTGACTTGAACAAGAATATATCTTTCCAACTATTCAATATTATATTCATGGTTATAATAGAATAAAGCATGTAAAAATCTAGATGCACCAACCTTTCCCCGAAGACTAACCATGTTGAGATTGGCTTTGAAGTTGACATTTCTTGAGATGTTTCTTCAACAGACATTAGAAAAAGAGAGATATGAAGGATTCAGAACGACTTTTCAAAGATCGGAACCGGTCTTAAGATGATCAGCAGGGCTTCGAGATGCAAAAACTTTGAAAAACCAACGTGGGATGAGTCTTGGGGTCCCCTTTATATAGGCAATGGTTGTGACCTTTGGTCTTCCAAAAACAATTTAATAGTTGAAAAACATTTTGATCTGATCTGACATTTGAGAACACTCCCACAAGGAAAACTTCACTCCACCACCAAATTTTAATTTTTATTAAATAAAGCAATTTTAAGGGAAAATGGAAACCAAGGTTCACATCCAAAATCCACTACGTGCTAAAAGAGCTCACAAAACCATTGAACACCAAACCAAGATTACAAGACTCAGCTATTCTATATAGTTCCCAGTGAAGTGCACTAACCTGGGTGTCTGTATCCTTGCTAATGAGCTCTTCAAAGTGAGAGATCAACCGTTCCATTGTATGAATGAATTCCTCTAAGTTGACATTATGCTGATTGAAGCCTCGGGTCACAATGCAGTCTTGTTTATCTATCCATGCTATTTGCTCCTCATTTATCTCCACTTGTATGTTCCGTTCATCCATTTTTCTGAGATCCTATTCTAAGACTTTGGGCCGTACCTCTTGTTCAAGCATTTCTTCCTTGCTGTGCAAGATGAGCCTCAAGCTCTCCCCATCATCTCCATCCCTATCTCCCGAAGTCCTTACCACTACTTTACTCCCCCCATTTTGAGGGACTGTTCTTTCCTTTTCCCTACCCTTCTTGGCCGACCTGGTCTCCATAAGTTTTGGCAGATGGGAGTAGTCTTTGAAAGCCTAATATTTTTTCCTCCGCACCACAATACAATCCCCTAGGTCCCGAGTTCCTTGTTTCCCTTTCTTCCACCTAACATTATGAGGTCCTTTCCCTTGAAAACGATCCAAGCTGTCTATTGAAGAGTGGAAAAGCCTATCTTCACTTGAAGAAAACTCCTCATGAGACAATGGCAATTCATCAACCTCCAAACTAGAAAAACGGTTCCCCAAAATTAACTCTGAGCCTTCATTGAGGGTGTTGTGGGCACTAGAGGACATCCCCATACCATCCTTATTCTCCAAGCCGTAGTGAAGAGCAACCTCATTGGAGGACTTCCCATGAACCATGTCAACATCATCAAGCTGGTCATATCCACAACCCATAAACTGTAACCGCTTGATATTGTCCTCCTGTCCATGACCTTGAGGGCCACCGGGACCATGATCACTACTCATTGGCACCTGCCCTTTCTGCAAGCCTCCTTTCTTAACTATTTCAGTAAAGGAGGGAGCCACCAAAGGAATGCATTCACCCTGTAGATGAACAGGTTTGGGAGTATCCAAACAACATTTTAACCTAACAAAAATGTCATCAACCCTTGGATCAGAGTGCACAAACATTGTCTGGAAAGTGGGGGTTCCAAGATGTGGCCATTCACTGGAGGCACCCTAGCATTCTCTGAAAATGTAGCTGCAACAACAGAGGAAGTGCAAACTTCCCCCTCACTCCCCTCTGGACCATTTGCCTTTGAGATAGGGATATACATTGGTGCCTCCAAATGAAGCGGATTATCACTGCTGGAGGGGTCAAAACCTGTAGAACGTCCCACCACATGAGCCAGACAGGATGAACGACAGGCATTATGAAGGTGCCCTAGACGAGAGAAAGATCTACAAAAGTCTATCATGCTTTCAAAAATCACTTATTGTTTGTATCTGAAATCAACTCCAACCTCAATCCAGAAATAGTCCACATGATCCTTTGAGACATCAACTTCTATGCAGATCCGAGGAGCAATCGGGTGGCCAAAGGACCTTGAACGCTCATCAAAAGCAAGAAACCTCCCGATGAGATTACCCAACATCATCAAAATAGCAGGATTCTGGAAAGGGAGGGGGAGATTCGGAAAACTAACCCAGATCGCCGTAGAGGGTGGGTTGCCATTCTAGTGGAACTCATAACCCTATCTGAAGAGGAAGCAGCGGGAACCGTCACAAGCGCGTAGCCCTTTGGACCAAGTAGAGGCCAGATCATCAACACTATCAAAGTGGAGAAGAAAATGACATAGGTCCAATAGCCCAACCATGATACGAGACTTCATGGGCCAAGAGTTGTTGAAAAACCTATCAAATCTATCGAGTGACGGCCTTCGACGTCCAAAGAGGGCATCGAGGGACAAATCGAGGAGCGAAGAACCCTCTGAGAATTCATGGAAAGAAATCGGGAGCGAAGGAGCATCTTGGGAGAGAGGAGGAACTTTAGGGGAGAGGTGGATATGGTGGAAATCGGGAAGGGAAGCTGGTGAGGTGAAGGGGGAGAAGGCCGGGGCGGCCATCGCCGCCGCGCGAAGGCCGAGCGCCGCAAATAGTGGTCCAATCTATCTTTTAAGGTTTTATGGAAAACATTCGGATTTAAGGAAACTATAATCTGAATTATTTTAAAACTCAGGAAAATACCAGCAAGCAAAATATGATTACAAAAAATTAGGTAAGAAAATCATACCTTTTGGATTGGCTATAAATATTGTTCGTAATTGGTAATATTCATCTTGAAGAAATGAATTTAAAACCAAACTCATTAAGACAATTCCAGAACGAAAATCTCATTACGAAAGTTCCAGTACGAAAATATCATTACGAAAGTTCTAGTACAAAAATATCAGTTCTGGAAATTTTCATTATGATATTCAGTATGAATATCTCTATTTCGAATGTTTTCATTCCAATAATTTCAATCCCGAAAATTTCAGTTCTGGAAATTTCCATTCCGGAAATTGTAGTTCGGGAAATTTCAGTTCCAAAAAGTTTGAAAAAATGACTGTGAAAATTTTAGTTACAAAAAGTTTGAAAAATAGAGTACGAAAATTTTAGATACAAAAAAGTTTGAAAAACAGATTACGAAAATTTTAGTTGCACTATGTTTAAAAAACAGATTACGAAATTTTAGTTACACTAACAATCAAATGTACTCCCCCTATTAAAAGGAGTTTGTTACTGTTAAGAGAATTGTTCAAAAAGAAGTTAATGAAGAATGATTACCTTACGTTTATCATTCCTAACTTTTTTTAATGTATTCAAGTCTATCAGAGGGTAATTATTTTGTGAAAAATATTAGCAAGTTGATCTTACGTTCTGATAAACTGAAAAATGATATCTCTTTTAAGTGTGTGATCCCTAAGAAAGTGATGCCTAATATCTATGTGTTTTTTACAAGAGTGATGTGTAGGGTTCTTACTGAGGGGAATGGCACTTGTGTAATCACACAAAATTTTAGTCTTAGTAAAACTCAGGACATAATCTGTGAGTGTGTGTTTCATCCACAACACTTGAGCAAAACAACTTCCAGCTACTACATATTCAGCATCAGCAGTGGAAAGTGCTACAGAATGTTTCTTCTTGTAGGACCAAGAAACTAATGAATCTCCTAAGAAATGAGAAGTTCCAGATGTACTCTTTCTATCCATTCTACATCCACCAATGTCAGCATCTGAAAATCTTTTTAGGATAAAATCATTTATAGAAGTATAAAATAATCCTAGCTCCATTGTTCCATTTAGGTAGCAAAAAATTCTTTTTACCACCTTTAAGTGAGATTACATAAGATTGGGTTGATATCTTGCACATAAGCATACTGAGAAAATTATGTCTGGTCGACTAGCTTTTAAGTAAAGTAGACTTCTTATCATACCTCTAAAAGATGTTTGATCTACTGGCTTTCTAGCTTCATCAAGATCTAAAGCGTTTGAGGTACCAATGGGAGTACTTATACTCTTAGTGTTTTCATAACCATAATTTTTAAGAAGATATTTAATATAATTATGTCGAGATATATAGGTTCCTTCTGGTCTTTGAGAAATTTGAAAACCAAGGAAAAATATTAAATCACCCATCATACTCATTTTAAACTCATATTTCATTATATTTGCAAAAGAATCAGTTAAAGATTGCTGAGTTGAACCAAATATGATTTCATCAACATGAATTTGAACAATCTAAACATTTTTCTTATCTTTATTTATAAAAATATTTGGATCTTCATTTCCCTTAACATAGTTATTTTGATGAAAAAATCTTGTAAGTCTATCATACCAGGCTTGTGGGGCTTGTTTAAGGCCATACAAAGCTTTGGTAAGTCTAAAAACATGATCAGGATGTGTTGTATCTTCAAAGCCAGGAGGTTGTTCAAAAAAAACATTATCTTGATCATAAACATTAAGAAAAAAAGATTTCACATCCATTTTAAAAAGTTTAAAATTGACGAATGCTGCAAAGGCAAGTAGAATACGAATATATTCAAGTCTAGATACTAGAGCATAGGTTTCCTCATAGTCTATTCCCTCTTGTTGATTATAGGCTTTAGCAACTAGTCTAGATTTATTTCTTACAATGAATACATTTTCATCACTCTTGTTTCTAAAGACCCACTTTACTCCAATAACATAAGTTTCCTTAGGTCTTTCAACCAAGGTCTAGACCTTATTCCTTTCAAATTCATTTAGTTCATCTTGTACGGCTTTGATCCAATCATCATCACCTAAAGCTTCTTCTGTGATTTTTGGTTCTAATATGGAAAGAAATGCTAGATGTTCTATTTCATTTCATAAGGAACTTCTAGTCCTTATTGGTTGATTTAAATCACCATTTATACCATCACTAGGATGATTCTTAAGGAAAACCTGGTTTGGGTTTTGTAAAACCTGTTCATCAACATAGGGTAGAAAGTCTTCTTGGGTAAATGTTTCAGAAGTATCTTCTTGAACATTTTCCTTATCAGAAGGATCTTCTATAAAAGGTTGATAATCATTTTTTGAAAACACATCCGAGGATTTAGGATGGGATGGTTTAAAAAAAAAGGGTCAGACTCATCAAATTTTACATGAACTGTCTCTTCAACAGTACACATATTTTTATTGAAAACTCTATAAGCCTTAGAAGTTGTGGAGTAGCCTAAGAAAATTCCTTCATCAGATTTTGGTGCGAATTTATGTAAATTATCTTTAGTATTCCGGATAAATACCTTGCAACCAAAAACCTTGAAGTAGGAAAGTCTAGGTTTTCTACCATTCCATAACTCATCAGGAGTTTTACTAAGAAAAGGTCTAATCAAAACTCGATTTATAGTATAACAAGCAGTACATACAACTTCAGCCCAGAAATGACTAGCTATTGAATATTCAATCAACATGGTTCCAGTTATCTCTTGAAGAATTCAATTTCTTCTTTCAACTACACCATTTTGTTGAGGAGTTCTAGGTGCTGAAAAGTTGTGAGTAATACCTTTTCTACTACAAAAAGTTTTAAAATAAGAATTTTGAAATTCTTCTCCATGATCACTATGAATAGTTTTCAGTGGACGTTTTTTCTCATTATTAACTTGTTCTCTAAACCTTTTGAAATAAGAAAAAGCATCAAAATTCTTTGCTTGAATATAGACCCAAGTAAATCTGGTGTAACCACCAACTAGAACAAACACATAGTATTTTCCTCCAATACTTCCAGTTTGTGTTGGACAAAAAAGATCCATGTGAACTAACTGTAATGCATTAGTTGTTGAGACTTCACCGATTGATTTAAAACTAGATTTATGTTGCTTTCCATATTTACAAGGATAAAAAACTTTAGAAGAATCGAATCTAAGCTCCGGTAGTTCCTTAACTAGTTTCTTCTTAGAAAGTTTACATAAGTTTATAAGGTTACAGTGACCTAGTCTTCTATGACATAAACCAAGCATGATCTTACATTGCACTTAGGAAAGGTAGGTATTGGATCCTATGATCTTCTATGTTCAAAGTGAAAACATTCTCTTGCCTATTGTCTGAGAGAATATATTCTTCCTTGGAATTGTGAACTAACCATTTATCATTCCTAAAATTCACAAGGTTTCCTTCATCAAATAACTGACTTATGCAAATGAGGATGTTCTTAAGACCCTTAACAAATAAAGTATTTGAAATCAAAGTTTTACCAAGAAGAACAATATTATCTATACTAAAAATTTCTCTCTGAGAATTATCTTATAAATTTACCTTTCCTCCTTTCATCTTGATGATATTTTCAAAATAGATTTTGTTACAAGTCATGTGTCAGCACCATCCACTATCCATGTACCATGTATTGTTGTTGGTACATCCTTTATCTTCCTGAAAACAAGAAAAGAATTATACTTTCGGAATCCAAGCTTGTTTGGATTTGAGATTTCCAGATAACAAAATTTTAGGAACCCACACCTTATTAGAAATATAGGCTTTATTAAAACCTAGAGATTGTGTTTTATTTAAAGAAAAATTCATTTCCCAGGGACCACCACATTGACAATTGGTAAAAAATGGGGCACTTTGTGGAACAAAGTAGTTGTTACTAAATGTTGGTTTTGCATGGGTATAACCAAATCCAGATTTGTTTCTTAAAGGCCGTATTTGAGAATACATTTTATCAAAATTTTCTTTACCATGGGTAAAGTTTGATAAACACTTCTTTAAGGAAAAAATTTAGGACTTGAGTTTTATAACCAAGTTTTTATATTCAAAATCATTAGATTTAGAACTAGAGCTGGGTTTGAAAACACTTTTCTTAGAAATTACTTTTTCTAACTCTTTAGAAGGTTTGTTCTTGCTATCCTCGCAATCCCTCAACTTCAAGGTAGTTGGAACCTATGTCTTCCTCAACATGGAAGACCTCTAACTTCAAGGTAGTTGGGACCTCTGTCTTCCTATCCACGAAAGTCCTCAAATGTAATCACCAACATTCGAAGTCACATGGAGCAATATGAATGAGCAGTTCAGTACGCACAAAGCATGAACAACTTCTCTCTCTAGAAATCACCTTAACAGTGTGTGGTCTCTAGATCGACCGACTTGTTGTTGAGCTCATTCAAATGGGCTCCTATTTAGTCTTGGTCGGCTCCCTCTCCAACGGTCATATATTCCTTAAAATTCAGAGGGACCTGTACACGTGTAACTCAACCAATGGTTAGTTTGAAATAGAATGGAAGATATCATGTAATAAAAAACCATATATAACTGAATGCACGAAATCGTTTTATAATTGAGCATATGTAAGAAAAATCCATACAAAAATTCGGAGTGTAAGAAAATTAAAAGTTCGGAGCCTAACCAAAAAGAAATTCGGAGTCTTTGTTAAGAAATGTTCACATTCTGTTTTATAGGAATTCAGAGTATAGTTTCACCAGAGTTCAGAATCTGAACTTACAGAGTTTGAAGTCAAACTAGTAAATGTTCGGAGTCGAGCGTCTTAAGAGTTAGGAGTCGAAATCATGAAATTTTGGAGTCAAACTTCATTATATTTCAGAGTCCGACTTCACAAGAGTTCGGAGTCGAACTCATGAATGTTCAGAGTCGAACATCATAAGAGTTCAGAGTCAAACTCATGAATGTTCGGAGTCGAACATAATAAGAAGTCGGATTCGAACTCATGAAAGATCGGAGTCAAACAAAATAAGAGTTTGGAGTCAAACTTTTGAATGTTTGGAGTCGAAAGTCATAAGTGTTCGGAGTCGAACTCATGAATGTTCTGGGTCGAACTTCATAAGAGTTCAGAGTCGAACTCATGAAAGTTCGGAGTCGAACTTCATAGGAGTTCGGAGTCGAACTCATGAAAGTTATCATCCAGAATTCGGAGTGGAACTTTATTATAGTTTACATCTAGAATTCGAATATAAAAACAGAATACTCTCGTTCATAACTTTATATGATTCCTGGGTTTTGGGTATGGATCAGGTTTTTGTACTTAATAAAAATAATTATATGTATAATAAAATCTAGGTTAGGGTAAATTTCCTTAAAAGAGAAAATTTTCCTTATTAAGGTAAAACATCGATTTTCATATGTATAAGGTGTTTGTGATTTTCAAAACAAGGAGGAATGGAAATGTCATAAGGAAAACCTTATTGACTCAACACAAATCCCTTGAAAATACATTTAGTCTCATTGGTAAAAAACATTTCTATATGAAACTAACCTTTTCATGTAAAAAATTAGTTTTAATATAATAAAAAAATCCACATAATATTGATAGAATTTACATTAAATATAACTATGAAATAATATAAAGGGATAATTAAATATGTAAAGAATTATGATGATGGGAAAATATATCATGATGTATAAGTTTAAAAAATCATTAATATATTGTAAAAGGGTAAACATATAATTTTTCAAGGAGGTTTTTTATAAGAAATTATTTTTCAAATATCATATCATTGAAGTGAGAATATTCATATGAATGGATTATATGCATCATTTTTAAATCAACATAAAACAATTTGAAATATAACCTAGTATAATAAATAGTAATTTCACACATAATATTAGATAAACATAATCCAATAATATGAGACCCCGAACAATTTTTGAGATGTATAAAGCATTTTTTTTCATGCATTTTTTATTTTATTAATAAAACTATAATTGGGTTTTCTCTATGTGATTTTTTGGTTTGAAAATTCGAAATTCGTGAAGAAGGATGGGTAGTGCATGGTTAGGGTATAGTTTTCCTGAACTGTTCTCCATAGACCATAAAACCAAGAAACCCCAATAATTGGGGATTTTCATGGATGAAACATAGTTTATCAAACCTTTCACCATATTTGGAGAAACTGTCCCCCCAATAGAATAGAAGAATAGTCATGGTGCATAGTAAGGGGAAACCATGCACACTGAGTAGCAAACCATGATTACATGATTTTTATCCCCTAAAATTAGTTTTAAAATTTTTTATTCTCCTAATTTAACTAAATGTTTTCCTTAAATAAAACTCTAACATCATTTCATGATATTGAAGCATATTAGATGATGTCCAAGACATTTTGACCTATGTTTCTTTCGATCATAAGTGTAGATTTATGATCTTCATCAATACTATATTTAAGATACAGATCTTGTTCTACATCATTGTGCCATTTAAATTAGGGATTTATGTTGGAATATTGATACTCAATAAACTAATGTAGGTGGTTTCTAAAAAAAATCTCATAGTCATTATTTCAATTACATGTTTGTAATTGTATAATTTCTAGAGTTTTTTTAGAAATTGAACTTCGTAATTGTAATAATTAACTTGATATATTAGTTAATTTAATAGTTCCGATTTAATGATAATTAATTATTGATTTACATATAGGAATATTGAATTAGGATGTGGGGATACTTAATTATTGAGTAAATAATTAGAATACTGAATTCAGTTTCGGTGATAATTAATCATTGTGTTAATTACCAAAATATTAAATTTGGATATGGGGATAATTAATTTTAGATTTCATTATCAAAATATTTAATTTTTTATTTAGGGATAATTATTTATTATGTTCATTATCGGAGTATTTTAATTAGGATTGGGAATATTTTTTTTTGTAAATTAACAGTATAAAAAATTTTTAATCAAATAATTAATTGATGAATTATTTATGGGATATTGAGTTTGTGGATATAATTTAATTTTCTGTTAAATTAAAAATAGGGATTTATTTGATTAACTAATTTGTGAATTTATTAATGTGATTGATGTGATTAAAAATTGATGAATTAGTGTGAGAATATGATGATAAATTAAATATTTTTTACTTAATTTAATTGATATTATTAATTAATAGTTGTGTTAATTAATAACATTATGATTACTAATTATTTTTATAATTAATTAATGGAGTGTTACGAAATAATGAATGCTATAAATTAAATTCATACGTTACATTGAAATGTTGACTGGTAATAATGTAATTCAGGAGTGATTGAAATGAAAAATGGAAAAAATGGCATTCATGAGGAATATAAAGAAAAGAATAGTAACAATGGATTTTGTTTGTGAAATTAAATGATGAATGGTTACAATAATATTCACTACATAACTAAAATGGTGAATCGTAATAATGGAATTCATATGTATGATTAAATGATGAATGATAACAATATCATTTTCACATGAATCATGATAGGGAACTTTATAAATGGAATTATATGTTGTGATGTCCCATGAGGATAGATCAGACTCTATAATAGGTAAAATTTAGGTATTTTGGTACATGTGTCCTTGAAAAATAGGGGATTTATGTGTTTAAATAAAAAAATAATGTGAAAATGGTTTAATTATGAACTATATTTATTTCATTATATAATTGCATACATTGTTTTTACCAGATTTTATTTTTGATGCCGTTGATTGTGGCCAACTCATTTTTAATCACATCATAATCATGATGTCAGGTCAGAACCAAAATAAATTCCATGGTTACAATAATGGATAATAGAAATGGCACGTGGGAGGAGCTTTCACCAAAACAGAATCTACACGGATTGCAAGAATGAGAGGGTATGGAAACTGCCATCGAGACAATCCTATTTATGCATGGGATAGCTTAGACGAACAATCACGCAAAGGTGGAGAGCTGATTTTGGGAAGAAGATGCTGGGAGAAGTAGTTCCAAGTAGTTAGTCTCGGTTGAAATTAATTTTTGAATCCTATAGAAAATAAATTCCTCTAAGGCCAATAGTTCCATGTAATACTTACGCCTACGGGCATTGTAAGGGTTCCACCTCAACCCTTGAAATGCGGTTTATCGAAAACCAATAAAAAATGAAGGCCTTCCGGCCATCAGATGGATTAAACATTGATAATGAAGATATAGTCTACCTATTGATCAAAATTAGACTGTCACTGATTGTCGACATCCTCTTGCATATGGTGACGATACCATGAGGTTTTGTGGCCTTCCGACATGGAGAAACCGTGTGTGGTTCCTGATTTGGTATTCTACAAACTCATATCAAATGATTTTTTTCTTTTTCTTTTTCCTTACTATTTGCGAAATGTAGATAGAAGAATATGATGAGTTGGGACATAGTTATGAGATCATTCATGGGAGTAGAGAACCCATGTGAGGGGATAACCCATGTACACATAGGGTATTTTTTTGTTGATTTTTGTTGTTATAGTTTAATATTATTTCACCTTGGGTGATACACGTGATGTGTGGTGTGATTATTGTATAAATGACTTATTTATATTTGGATCATGGATCAAAATGGCATGATATTTGAGTTACAATACATCATTCATGGAAATCAATATTAATCTGCCACTTGCAAAATTTTATGAACGCATGGGAAAACAGGTTGTGGGTATGTTGTTGAACTGCAACTATTTTATCCATTAATGTCTTATTGAAATTAATGTATTCTAAATATGAAATTAATAATTATGAAATAATATAATCTGGGAATAAATTGGTGTCTATTTAGAGTATTGATGTGGAAATGAGTTTACCCTTTTTTAACCATGACCAAGATATAGAATGGTAAAGGGCAGTGATAGTGCCTCAATTTTAACCATGTGGCATGGTTTGGGTGAATGAATTCTGAGTCCATGTTGTGATTTCCTATTTCTTAAACATGATAAAGTGGTTTTATGTGTCAAAATATGTGTTTTTGTTATTATAGAGATATTCCTCCATGATGATTAATTTCGATAGGATGACATTAGGATATGGTTGGGGGTGACATTCTAGTAGTGGAACCAGATCCACCGATAGTACTGGGTGAGGAAGTAGGATAGTAATTACAAGAGAAAATATCTCTCTTCATGATTTCGACTGTGAAATACCCAGGGAAGGTGGTGAAGAGTATGTCTGACCTTACTCGAGAGTTTCAATTACCACACCATCTGACCTTTACAGGAATGTGTAGAATGGAGGCATAAGTTTTTTTTGGTTGAGTGCATGTAGACTATAAAAGACCTTTTTGAGTCTCTTGATGATAATAGAGTTAAGTTTTAGGAAAATATGCTACAAGGATCAGTGAATCACTCATAGGATATTCAAGATCAGACTGGATACAATGATTATCTATTACAAAAGGAGTTCTTAGAAGATTTCTTTTAGAAAATCTATCAATTGATTTTGAGGAATGATATATCTTATATGTTCCTAAGGATGACTCATGCGAGTATGTTAGTAATGGAATAAGTTGGATGCTTTATCGATTTGTAGAATTATTCCATAAATTTGGTAGGGGATTAGAGTTCTATGGAAAACATTTTCATTGTGGACTTAAATGTGATATTAAGTACCATGTTTACCTATTTCAGTTTAAGAATATTGTTGAGGTGGGCGACCATGTTCTCATACATGATGGGAATCTGAAAAAGTATTTCAATGTACGAAAATATGTTTCTTCTAGATGATCATGATGAATTTAATTCGATGAGAATGAAGCATCCATATGATGTTTTTTCCAGGGCTATAAAATGAAGAGTTTTTAGGGGAAAGGTTCATACACACATTTCCATACCCAGATTGTCTGTAATTAGTGATGTATTTACGTCCATTATCATAGAAAATGTGCCTAACTATTCCTAGAGTGCTGATATTGATGAAATATGGGTAATATGCGGAAATTATTTATGAACCCATGGTAGATGGGTATTGATGGAAGGTCTATACAGATGGAGGGTGTGGGAAGGAGATATTATACACTACATCATTCTAGATATAATATTTCTACCAGATGGGGTAGATGAGGTAGTGGAAGTTTTGATTTTTTGAAAGAGATTTTATATAAGTATAGTGGTGCATCACAAGGGAGTCGAGATGAATCATATGTAAGAGGTAAAAGAAAAATTCCAACCATTCTTCCAAAACATTCAAAGTGTATGGTTGTATCAATGATAATGAGACATAATATTCATGTATAATCTACAATATGTAGTGATTCATTTGACCCATGTTCAACTTTTTGCTTTATTTTTTCAAAATTGTGAATGGTTTGAGCTTGGTTGAGGTGTTCATGAGAAGGGTATAGAAAATGGAGACATATTTGGGGAGTAAGATATGGAGACATATTTTAATTAAAGGGGTGTTCAATAAAGGTTGTGTAATATCATTTTCATTAGTATCTTTACATAAAAGACATGTAATGATTTGAATTAGTTATGGATATGAACTGACTAGTAGAATACAGAGTCCACATTAATTGATACCACATAAGAGTGACTTAAATGTTTCATATGCATGAAATATATATTCATTATTATGAATGGGATATCCAGGAAGGCCGAGCATGTCTAATTACTCCACAAATGAGAGAGCATACTTCCCATGATGATAGTTTGTTATTAGATGATAGTGAATTAAAGCATAGAATCATTCTATACATAGAGTATAAGTTCAAACATTTCCTTATTGAATATATCTTAGTGATTGCACCTAATAAAAACGTGGATATTACAATTGGTGTCATCTTGTGTGATGATCCGGTTTCAATTCCAACATACAAATGAAATTGATAGTGCTTCAATAGCTCAAGACTCAGTTGGAGGAGTTCGAGGATAAGGGTTTCATCCTTTCTAGGAACTCACCATTGAATTATATAGTAAGTTTTTAAAATAATGATGATTAGAGTTTCTCTTGTGATTTGAATACTGGATGATGAACCAGATGACAGTTAAGAATTGATATCCTCTTCCATGTATCAATGTTATTTGTGATGAATTTCTAGGAGATTCTTTTTTCTCAAAGATCAACTGGTGGTTATGGTATTGTTAGTTGAGAATTTATCCATTTAATATAAAAAATACTTTTCTATTATGTATGCATGTCCCATATGAGTTAGTTTAAATATATTTTGGGTTCATAAACAAACTAGAGGAGTTCATGGACCAAATGAACAAAAATTTTCATCTGTCAGAACATTAGTGTGATATGTTTTATATCGATGAAATCATGTTGTAATCAAAGTCCCTTGATGATCATGAAAAAGACCATGTAATTCCCTTGAATACACAGAGTGAGAATCTTCAATATTCCATGATATCTGAGTGTCAGATTAGGATTAGTATGGTACACTTCTTAAGTCATATCATCTCGGAGGAAGGTATGTATGTGGTCCCAGAGAATGTACAGGTAGTGGTTTCATGGGAACATCCCAATAATGTGTTGGATATCTATATATATCATTTGTTGTACAAATATTATAGAAGGTTAATTTATAACATTTTCTATTTGGAAACACCTCTTTTGGTCTTCACCAAAATGGGGGGTAAAATTTGAATGGTAGATATCATGAGAAAATTTCATCCTGGAGTTAATGAATAGGTTGACATTGAAACTGATCCTGATCATACCTTAGTCTGTTAAAGAGTATATGATAATTTTTTATGATTTTTGATATATAATTTGTAAATGTTGATTCAAGTAGATCATGTTGTGGAATATGGGTCTGAAATGTTGATTCCACTTGAACAAAACTCCCATATAAATAACCTCGAGTTGGCAGTAGAGGTGTATATTTCAAAATATTTATAGAATTATCTATTGAAAAATATGATTATTGTATATATATATCACATGAGGCTAAATTATATATTTTTACAATGAAAATTGTATCTTTGATAATAGAGGTGGGTTCTGTATATTTAGCACATTGATTTTTAGGATGCATATATTCTTAGAATTGAGAATAGTCTGCTTGACACATTGATTAGGGAAACTAAGACTCAAGAGGATCAAGATTATAGTGTTGTGGGTAAGGTATTCAATTTCTATATAATATGCAAGTGGGGGTTCTGGAGAGTTAAGGGAATATTAATCTTTTGTAAGTTATTTGGGACTCTACACAATTGATCCAAATTAGATACAGGAAGTACGAGGATTTGGAGTTCATTACCTTGAGGAAGGTATATGAAGGTAGGGATTCGACTTTCGATTGGGGAATATAAGAGGATGATATCATCTATGTATTGAGTTGGGTTATTGTTCCATTGAGTATACAGGAGGAGCTGATGGATGAATTTCATGCCACGATGTTTTTTACATCCAGATGTGGCCAAAATGTATCGTATCCTATGACAAAAATTTACTTATTAGAGAATGAAAATGTTGATAGTAGAGTTCATGAAATGAATTTAAACCATTGAAAAAGTGATATCCCGGCATAAATAGCCTTGTTGTTTACTAAAACCATTTTCCATTATGAAGTTGAAGTGGTACGACCATTCTATCGATTTATTGGTTGTTCCCTTGAGGACCCTACATAATAATTGCACTATGTGGGTGATTTTTGATATAATGAAAAAGGTAGCACATTTCATACCATTGTATGAGATATTCTCAATGAATAATTTGGGAGAACCATAAGATCAAAAGACATTCTATCTACACAGGGATCTATAGAATATTGTTTCATACCATCACTCTTGTATTAAATCACACTTCTGGATAATATTAAATAGGTAACATGGTATGTAGGTTCTTGTACTGTGGATTTCCTCCCATAGATAGATGGTCATATGAAGTGTACAATACATGTGCATGAGTATATGTTAAGAGATGGTATTATAATCTTTTGTTAGACATGGGTGAAAAATATATATTTGGTGGGTTATTTAGTATAAAAATACTTATCAGGAAATAATTAACATTATCCTATATGAGGAACTTTATGGTAGGCCATGAAGATCATGTTTATATTGGATTGTGGTAGATGTATCATAGTAGTTGGAACCTATTCTAATGTAGGAGACATTGGAACCCATATAGGTGATTAAAAGAATATTTTTACAGTTTAGAGTAGACTGAAGTCATCTAATAATTGAAATCAATGAACCCTATATTTTTTAGAGTCTAATCATCTATTCCGTCGAGTGTCACCTAGGATGGGTCACCATAGGATACGATGTAAAGGAATGTGGGCACCAAGGTTCATGCAAACATTAAAGGTTGTGGAGGGAATGGGGCATGTGGAAAACTAATTGGCTCTTCCACTGAGATATAATGATATTCATGTTTTTTTCTATATTCCACAACTTCTGTGGTATCACCCCAAACCTTTTAATGTGATCGATGTCAATGATGTTGATCGTGATATTAATGTGGCATTTGGGGAGCATCCACTTAGTGTGTTGGAACACAGAGAGAAAGTATTGTTGGGAATGATCGTGCTAATAGTTGATGTATTGTTGCACAATGGCCATTTTGGGGAAGAAACATGTGAGATAGAAGATGATATGAGGGATCCATGGCCTTATCCTTTTGAATCGAAATCATAGAGATTATTTTGCGTAATGATCAAGGACGTACTATTATAAAGTGGAGATATTATAACATCTCACCCTTTTTTGGAGATATATTTGGATTGTTTTCTGGTGTAGTATATTATTTTTTAAGAATAATTTGATTGGTTTTTTATTTATCATGTTCTTGGGTGAAAATAATAATTTTCGGAATAATATTGTACAGTTCATGGTTGGTGATTAATTTTCCCAAACAATACACCATATGCCAGCAAGCCATGTGAACCCCAAAAGTGGGGACTCACATGTCTAGACTAACATTTTTCAATCCATTCTCCATCATAAGAGAAACCATTCACACCTCAAGAAGAGGGTCATTATTAAGGAACACTATTAGGGGAAACTATACACCCCATGAAGAATACCATGTGTATGCAGTTGTAATGTCATAAAAATATGTTTTAAATTTTTTCGAGTCCCTATTTAAATCCATGTTTTCCCTTAACTCAACCCCTATCATTCGTTAATTATTTTGGTACCTCTTTGAAATATTCTAAGACTTTACAAACTCTATTATTTGTGATCTAATGCCCAAAAAAAGATCTAAAAACCTCTCAGGTATAATATCCAATGTATTTCTACATCAATTTTCATGAACAAATTGGGATTACCATCAGACGATCTCTCCTCAATGAGTTATGGTAGGAAAAATATTATTGAAATCTCATTATCATGATTTCAATTATTTTAATTTACCTATATAATTTCAATAGTTAGAACAGAAATTTAATTTCTTAATTGAATTAATTAATTTGGTAAATTTACTAATTTTGGAATTCTATTATGGGTATATTTAATTACTTAGAAAATTATCAGAATAATTAATTTTTATTTTTAGATAATTTATTTTTTATTTAATTAACATAATATAGAATTTGGATATAGGGATAATTAATTTTTCAGTTAATTATTAAAATATTTATTTGAGATTTCTGGATAATTAATTTTTGATTTATGTATCATAATATTGAATTGTGATTTGGGGATATGAATTTGTGGAATTAATTATATGAATATTGAATTCAGATTTTGGGGATAATAATTTTTTGAGTTAATTATTAGAATATTCAGTTGAGAATTCAATAATTAGTTATTGAATTAATGATGGGATATTGAATTTAAGGATATTAATTACTTAATTATATAATTAATTAATAGGATTGACTTCTTTAATTAATTTGGTAATTAATTAATTGGATTGATGTGATAATTTTTTTTCAATTAGTAATGAGATTGATATGATTAATTAATTTTTTCGTTAATAAATTTAATTGAGATGATTAAATTATTTTTTAGTTAATTAATGGAATTGAGAAATTTAATTAATTTTACAAATAAATAATGGAATTATTTGAAATGATGAATGGTTACAATAACATTCCTGAGTAAGCCTAAATAATGAATGGTAAAATTAAATTGGTGTGTGAAATGAAATGATTAATGGAAAAATTGGAATTCATGCAAAAATTGAAATGATGATTAGTAAAAATTTAATTCACATGGTAAATTAAATAATTACTGATGTTTTTGGGATTCATCTGAGAATTATGGAATGTAATGATAAAAAGGAAATCTAATATGTTGTATTAATCGATGATTGTTCATACTCTAGCATGGGATAAAGCTAGTATTGAGGTTGAAGTGTCCTCGAGAACCCATTGGTTTATGTGGTTAAATAAAGAATAATCAATAATGCGGTAACTATTTATTTATGCTTTTCATTTATTTGTGTAGTCAACTATATACATTGTATGACATGATATTGTTTTAGATGATGTTGGTGGTGGCCTACTAAGTTTTACTCACACCCTAATCATGCTTCATTATTTTTACAAATATAGATTTCATGGATTCTGGAAAGTATAAGAGAAAATTAGTTTTTTTAGTTAGTTGATTTTGTATGGATCATGGGTTAGAGAACTAGACGTGGTTTGGGGACCACTAGGGAGTTGTAAGGGTCTTTACATTTGAGTTTCATTTTGACCCACATGATGTACTTATGAATAGAATATTTGTTATTTAGTTTGATATTATATTTCCAATATTTTTCATTTTTTGATACTATTATTAACCTAGGTGTGATTATATGTCATTTTTTTATTGTTTGTATCCACTGTTATGCTATAATGATAAAGAGGGTATGGTGTCCCCATGAATGATATTAGACCGTTGCTGTGATTTGGATGCCTCTTGAAAATGAAGAGGCATTATTGAAGTTATGTGAAAGACTTAATCATGTCATTTTCTGTATCGTACATTGGTGAGGATGTTACATTGAAGTACAAGGTCGTCCAAATTAATTGAAATCGAGTTACGAAATCACATGCCTAGTGTATGATACATTATTTATGTTGTTTATCTTCCTAAATAATAATCATATGATATTTATTTATTTAATGGGAAAAAATTAAATTTTTTATTCCTTTTATATAAATTATTCACAATTTATAAAAATAAAATAATTATTTATGTTCATGAATGACTTTTTGAGGTTATTTGGTTTTTAACCTTGTTATGAATAAGATACACAGAATGTGGTCATAAAGGTCAATATTAATGAATCTATAGATTAATAATAATTAAGTAATTATCATTTTTTTCATAAATTATACTCTTCAATACATCCTTTAAATATTATTATTAATAATGAACTACTTTACAACAAAGTTGATAGTAGTATGTATGTATGATAAAAACAACATTTTCATTTTTCAACGATCATTATGGAAATATGTTAACTATTATTTTAAATATTAAAAATTATCATAATATAATTAATATTATATAATTAATTTTAATATTATTATATATATCTTCCCTGTGGTGTGCTGATGAAAAATGAATCACATTTTTTATGTAGGTGATAATGAACACGTACCCACGAACATTGTTATCATTTTTATATGAATGGATTTAAAAAAATTATATATTTTATTTTTATATGGATAAATATGTGATGAATATCATATAGAAACCATAATTTTATCAACATACCATTCCTAAAGGATGGCGATGGAAAATTAATTACATATATTTGTAAGGTGGTAGTTTTTCACACACACTATCGATGCGTGATTTTCCAATTTGATAAAAGTAAAGTAGGATATATGTCATGAAACTAACATAATAAAATATTATAATATTTTAATAATGGAGTTATTAATATATCATGGTATAATATGATTTTATGGACGATTAATAAAAAAAATCTAAAACATTGAAATAAAAACTAGACCTCTTATTTGGAAATCGTCTTTGGTAAAACACGGTAATAAAACGAAGGAAGGTGTTATGGCTAGAATAAGGCTCCTATATTGAGATTATAGATTCTAGGAATGAATTTGGGTATGAATTGGAAGGTAAAAATTATTATTTAAATGTGTATCATTGAGAAGAACATGTTCTGTTTTATAAGAGACAGGGGAATTCATGGGATGCCTCAAAATGATGGAATAAAAAAAGATTAATATAGGGAAATATTCTATTAAATTTTATACAAATGAAAAGTTGATAAAATTTTCGACCATATTATATCCCATTTGAAAATATAAATTATATTTTTTATTTTTAATGAGTTAATACATTTTTAATTCTATAAGTTATCATTATTAACATATTTGATAGTATTGATTACATTGACTATAAAAACATCATAGAAACAAGTACAATTAGAATAGAAAATTTTATAATATACTAAACATGTCAGTTTGGTCTATTAAACTATTTTATATCATTAATTATATGAAATTATAATTTTTTAAACATAGTTAGTATCATTCATTTTATTATTCTATTAAATAAATAATTACAACATCATCATTATGAATGGTATGATTATAATAATTTCATCAATAATTATTTTTAAAAAATAAAATTATAAATGAAAAATATTTGGATTTAAAAAGAAAATTTACGATTTGTCATATCTTCTGGATAACCACATATCGAAATGTTTTACCTATTAATACAATAGTCTGACATGTTTGACTTGTCATTTTTTATAATACAATAAGAGATTCATTTTAAATCAACTAGCTCCAAAATGTCATAGGATTAACCCATAGAAGATTAATACAGAATAATACTCATCTAATGAAATTATGGAATCTGACAGTGTCATTTTATAGTCCATATCATTTTATTTGTACCATTTATTAATTAGTTCTATATTTACTCTGGTGAAAAAATTACTTTGTTTACTATTGATATTTGAAAAAAAAATTAATGTTTTTATTTACTAAATTTGAACAAATTAATTTTAAATATTAAATCAAATTTCCAAAATTAAAAACATTTATGATTTAAAATTTAATTTGAAATCCATCTAGAAAAACGCAAAGAAAAATAAAATTACAAAAAACTGCCCATTTAAAATCATTAATGTTATTATAATAAATTCATGTTTAATTTCATATATGAAAATCATTTTTGTACTATTCTAAAAAAATGAAATTTTTTATTTTTAAAACTATTCAAATTATTAATTTTAAATTTGAAATAGATTAAAAAAAATATTTATCACTAAATTACATTATTTATCACCATTCATGGAAACAAATATTCTATTAGAAAATTCTAAAAAATTAATTATAAGGTTATTATTACATTAAATATTCAAAATTAGTATCAAAATTTTCAAATTAAAATTCTATAATTTTATAATTAATCTTTTTTATGTAACCATAAAATAAATGTGATTAATTAAACCATTTCACTTGTTAGAATAACATTATATATATATATATAAATATTATATGAATTTAACTAAAAATTACAAATACATGTGAATGAAATTACTTTATAATTACATGATATGTTACGTTCTCCCATATTCTGGAAATGTTTTCGTCAAAATTTTATTCTTTTCTTAAACAAATTGGGATACCTTTCCCACTACCATTTTTGATTCTCGTGTTTCTTCCTTAACAAAATGGTTTCTCCATAAAAAATTAACTCCATGAAGAACTATTTTCCACAATATTTATTCTCTATGATCAATAATCTGATTTGACTACTCCTCATAATAAAGTTTCCCTTCCAACTGAATTACTTCCAGGAACAAAACATGAGATGAATCGAGAACATATTTTCCTTACATTGAACCTTGTATTATATTTTGTTCCTAGGAAAAAATTAGAGTAAAAGTAACCTAGTAAGAAACTACTACAACATTATCTAGGATTTCATTTGGTTCACTAATGTATGAACTTAATTTCCAGTTTTAACCAAAATTCATAACTTATTTCATTAGAAATACATTAATAGAAACATGATCGCATACCATGAATGAAAGGTATTTCCTCCTATTATTTTCATTTATTTTTTAACTACTATAATATATCCTAATATTTTACAGAACTATTTTCACAATATAAGCCATTTTATCTACATATAATGGTCTCACAAACTTCATAGCACATAATGCACCCGAAAATTCTTATGTTTTACACCACATTAAATATAATACATAAAAAGGATTAATCTTTCTATTGGAATGTGTATTTTCATATTGATAAAATTATAAAAAAGAAATATATTAATCTCAAATTCATTGATAATCCATTGATCAATAATTTAGTATGTCTTATAAGGTAATAATTATTTATTCTGATAACTATCATATTGTTGATGAAAACCTGTATTGAAATTTTTATCCATTACCAAACAATTTTTGAAGTCCATTCTAAAAAATAAAAATGTACCTGAGATCATGATATGATATAATATAGAGAATCAATCCTTTTGACATGACAATATATTTTTGTTAGATTCATTAAATTTGATCTAAATACATATGTTTTTAGGTTGGAAATGTGAATATTTATTCAGTCAGTAAACAATAACTATATTTCATTAATACCTCGATAACACTTTTGTAATGCCAAAATGTAATCCATTGATATGTGTTTTCATTTCCCCACCAACACTGTAAAAGGATGATCCATTTCATTTTGTAATTTCCATTCTACTCTAACTTATTGACAATTATAATATTTCAAAGTAATTTCACCCATATATTTATTCATTCCATCACAGCAGTAACATTTTTAATGGTCTCGGTACATTATAGTACATAATAAATAAATAAAAAATATTGAACTATGTACATTAGTCAATAGATGTTACATAAATTTTGAATCACAAGGTATATGTTAGCTTTTCGAAATCATACAACTCCTTCTTCATCAATATTAAATTAATAAACTGACAATCCTTATCTTATAATAAATTTCCCATTTAATTGTGATTTACATTCTGAGTTTTATAATTCATTATAGAAATGTCTACTACCCAAAATCCTTAAATAGAAGGGAGGTGGATCATGTATCCACAACTTATAGGCTTAGATTCATCAAATCATTACGAAAGGATCATGTTCCCAACATATCATGGTCAATGTCACTAGTGCAAAAACACTTTTTTAGCGTCGGTTTTTTTTTTAATTTTTAACGTCGGTTATAAACCGACGTCTTTATAGGCGACGTTAAAAATACAGTTTTCGCGTTGGTTCATAGAAACCGACGCGAAAAATAATTCGCTTATGAGCTTCGGCGTCGGTTTTTTATAAAACCGACGCCGAAGCTACAATTAGACATTATTTTCCGCGTCGGTTCATTAAAAAACCGACGCCGAAATATCGGTTTTCCGCGTCGGTTTTTCTAAAAACCGACGCCGAAACTAATTTACACATGATTTTCGGCGTTGGTTTTTTAAAAAACCGATGCCATAGCAAACTTTCGGCGTCGGTTTTTAAAAAAACTGACGCCGTAAATAAAACTTTTTTTAAAATATTCAGCGTCGGTTTTTAAAATAACCGACGCCGTAAATAATTTTTTTTAAATAAAATACATATATTTTCTCCAAAAAAATCGGAACCCTGAAAAAAAAAACGAAGTATACAAAAACAATTAAACAGCTTTAACAGAAGTACTTGAGAAAACTCAAAGTAAAGCAGAATTAAAATACACGTACCTATATGGTGAATTTTCTTAATCTAACCATACTCAGTATAAATCATTGTAAGTTTCCTCCCATAGATAGCACCAATCCTGTCAAAACAGTAATGAAACTAAGGAGATGTGCGTGAAAAAATCAATCCAAGATATTAGTGTAATGAATAAACATTAAATGAAAATGTGTAATTTATTTGAATCATTCATTTTTTCACAAATTAAATTACCAAAATGAAATGTTACGACTCCTGATGAAAATTCCAGGAACACTCAGCAGATGCAACCTATTCCTCACCTCCCCCACTGAAGATGTTGGGGGTGTCTTTTCACCATAGGATCTCCACCACCCCCAACCTCAGGTTTTTATATTTTCTCTGTATAGACGTGCATTACCCATTCACTATTGTTATTTTTTTAAGTTATGGAATAACACAGAAATAAGTTTGAGTGCAAAAAATAGGTTAGAAAATTGAAATCAAATGCAGATTGAAGAGACATAAAGAAACATAACTTAAAAATTGACGCCTTCTATTTTATCTTTGTGCAAACCCACAAAGCGCTGTTTCATGTATTATGTGATATGCTTCTCGGCAATCATTTTCCGATATTTATTTGCATAAAAAATAAAAAGGCCTAGAAGATATTGATGTGCATGCAAGGGAGACAATTTTTAGTGTTTGTGAATGTTATTTCGCTATACGAATCTCTATGTTCATGATCCAAGTACCACCCTCCAGATCTGTCACTGTACAGACAAATGATTTTAAGAAATAACAATGAAAAGAAATATAATAACTAATTCTGAATTAAAATACACGTACCTGAAATATACGACATGCTTATTGTTGGTTATTGTTGAAGGATTCATTTGATTATTAGTAGATTCAATAAAACAGTTTTTGTAGAGGCACTTGAGAAAACTCAGTAAAGCAGAATTAAAATACACGTACCTGAAATATATGAAATGCCCATTGTTTGTTATTGTTGAAGCATTCATTTGATTATTAGTAGGTTCAAACACCTAATATATCATAAGAGTTAGTTTTTTAAACCCATATATATTATTATTTATAAATATTAGTATATACATACCTCAAATCTTAATCAGACTTAACAAATAGTCCGCAAAAGTAGATTGAATATGGATCATATCAGATTGAGAATATGACTGTGAATCATTGAATACCTACAATAATATTGAATGATATGAAATTAATAAATAGAAGAAAGTGGATGAAAATATATAAAAAAATTAATACAACTAACCTTATGAAAATCAGTAGTTTCCCCAGTTGTGATTATCTCGTACATAAATCGTAGAATATAATAACCACATTCAACATGTCCATTTTGACGATGACACTGCAGTTATAAAACATTTAACTAATAATGAAACCCAATATATAACAAAAATATAAAAACTGATTACCTGTACTTCCACATATTTGATTTTCGTTGGTTTCTTTTCCTTTGTAAAATGTTTCCATGAACTGCATTTTTTTATATAAGAACTAATAAAACTTGTGTAAACAATTAAAATTAAACATAACAAACTTCTAAAAATAAAAAAACAACTTACCTGTTTAATAAGTTGGAAAACGGTTTACGCACATTTCCTAATAAAGAGCAAAACCAATATAAGGTGCATTCATTTGGGCAAAATACACCTAACATCCAATTCCCCCTATAATACAAAAAGTTCACAATTAATGACATTATAATGATCTTGAGTTCAAAATTATGTTGATATTCTTACTTATCAAGAAATGGAAAAAACTAGCACTGAATCTCTGTTTGTGATAATCTCTCGGATATATATTGAACTCTTTCATCATTTTTCACATGTTTGACTTGTAAGGAAATGTACTCTGGATCTATAAAGCTGTAAATGCTTGTAGTTTCATTTTGTAAAAGAATCCTGTATAGATACCTAATTTAAAAAGAAAATATAGTTAGTCAATGACATAACAATATTTTATTAAAGAAATAGCAATTCAAACGTCAATTTACTTACATGGAAAACAACTGCACCACATTCAACCCGATCTCTTCAAAATTAACTAAATTCATGATATCTTCTTTCAATATTCTCAATTTATAATTTCTTCCACATATATCGGACGTCATCCGAAACTCATAGATAAAATTCAAGGAAGAAGAGCACTGAGATAATCTTTTCAACCCAGAAGAAATATCAGAAGTATCTACAGCCGACTGTTTCTGAACATTTTGCTGCATTTGTACAGTTTCTTTTACTTTCAGATATTCCTATATAAGTTAAATGTCAGAAAAAATTATAAGTAATTTGGAATCATTTCTAATTACTATTTAAAAAAACTCATACCTCATGTGAAATATAACGAAGAAGTGCAGTTGGCCAAAGTAAAAAATGGCCCATACATTCCCCAACACTGGTGATCTCCGCAGTAGGAAATGGTAGTAGAGCAGTAGGATCTATAATAACAAGTACTGATACTCTAACCTGACCCATCTGCATAGGCTGATGATGTACCGAGTCCCCCCAAAAATACACTTGTCCTAACGCAACAATATGTACATGAGGATCTCCCTCAAACAACTCACAATATAAGGTTTGATCCGATGGAGGAGGTGGAGGCTCAAAGTTAGCAGGTGGGGCAGGGTAGTCAGGGTGAGCAGGATGAGAAGTCAGAAAAATGAAAAGGGTATATTAGTGTTTAAAATTTATAACATAGAAAAATTTATTAAAAATTAAATAAAATAATATTCCTCAAATGGTTGCGCAGACGGGGCAGGGTAAGCAGATGGGGCAGGGTAGTCCGGGTGAGTTGGCTGAGAATGTTGAAAAATGTAAAAGTTATATCAGTGTTTATAATTTATAAAATAGAAAAATTGATGACATTAAATAATATTCCTCGGAAGGCTGCCCAGACGGTGTTGGGTAAGCATATGAGGCAGGATAGTCTGAGTGAGTAGGCTGAGAATGTTGAAAAATGAAAAAGTTATATCAGTGTTTATAATTTATAGAAAAGAAAAATTGTTAACAGTAAATAATATAACTCGGAAGGATGAGCAGACTGTGACTGTCTTGCCAAGTGTTCTAATAAAGCCTTCTGTACTGCTGCTTGAATTTGATCACCCATAGACCGTTTCATATCCTGCAGCTCTTCTTTTAAGGATTCGATTTCCGGGTCTCTTGGTTGCTTACTCTTACCAAAAACCTTCCGAATACTAACACCCGCCTGATATCCTCTAACACGGCCGGGGTGTTCAGCCTTTCCCAAAGCAGTGGCTAGGATATCCATCCTACCCTCGGGGATAAAAGAGCCCTGTGTCTCTTTCTCCTGAAGTTCATCCTGAAATGAAAAATAAAAAATTTATATTAGTGTTTATAAATTATAAAAAATGAAAATTGTTAACAAAGAATTAATATTTACTTACAATTCTATCAGCCACTTGATGATCTTCGTCTGTAAGATATTGTTCATTTTTTCTTCTTCTTGCTCGTTTCCATTTCTCATGGAGAGTGGGAGGAGATGGAGGACCATACTGGACCTCTTCTGAACCACTACTTGATCGTGCTCTTAATGCTTCAAATTTTTCTTCAATAATTTTCTACTCCAAATACGAGTATACTCCATGTGATAAAGTATGAGGGTATACGTTTTTCAACTGGATCTCTTGATGAGATCTTCTGGAGGCCTGTTACATAAAAATAAACACATAAGTAATAAGGAAAATATAGCATAAATTTTAAAATATAAAACAATTACAATACCTGAAATTTCTCTTCCTGACGACTGTCAACAAATCGCTTCCATGTTTCTTCATCTATATATGGATACTTATGACATGGGCTTTCAAACCTTCTCTTTCCAAAAACATAATCTTTCGTCAGTTTGTTTTTAAAATCTCTCCATCGAACCGCCGCTAAAGAGAGATGTCTTTTCCTAATTTCTTTGGTTTCCTCAAAATTGAATGTCATCTATAATTGAAAAAATTAAATATGTCATTTAAACTATATAATATTAAAAAAATGAGATAAAATAAATAAATAAAGATATTTTACCGTCAAGGCCTCCCAATGCTGTTGCTTCACCGTCCTGTCCACTGACTTCCAATCAGGATATAAAATACTAATCCTGCAACGGCTCTGCATCGCTATATAACTGACAAACTGAACTGCATTTGGGCCAACTGCATTATTATTATCATCAAAACGGATGTGTGATTTGTTATCATCACGAGCGAGTGATAGTTTTGGTAAACGTGTAATACCAAGTTTACCAACTAGAGAAATTGATTTTTGAGTAGTAACTGGAGAAGTCTCCTCCGCCGAGGACGCATCAGTAGTCCTACAATTTTTTTTATATATTAACATTTTTATTTCATTAAATATGTATATTACGGAATATTTAATAATATGTCAAAATAGATATACCTCGTTAACTGCTCCTCTCTATCTGTATTTGACATTTCTACTAGAAAGTGTAATTAAATTTTGGGTACCTGCATATCATTAGAAAATTGAATAATTAGAAACAAGGAAATGAAAAATAAATATGTAAAAATAGAGGCATGCATTTGTAAGTTTTAAAAATAGACACAAAATATAAATATTTACCAGAAAAATTAGGAGACTAATTTAGTGTTTTCCCATGCCCCTTCATCATGATCGGTACGTACTGCATGCACTATGTCTTTCTTATATTCATTGTAATCATCTGATAATTGCATAATAGATGAATAAGGCTCATGTAAATCACTAGCATCATCAGAATCGTCATCATCACCCAAATGATATCTTTTCCCTTGCAAAATAACTGACCACTGATCATTCGACGGATCAATGACATAAAATACTTGTTTTGCATGTGTCGCCTAGATAAATGGTTCCTCATTGTGATTAAATCTTTTCAAATCAACCAGTTTAAACCCATATTCATCATGTTTCACGCCACTATTACTATTAACCCAATTTCACTTAAAAATAGTGACTCGAAATTTAATATAATCAATTTCCCATATGTCTTCAATAACTCCAAAATATGATGTTGATGCAGAAATTGGGTTTTTATCTTTGGCACTCGAAAAATGCACTACTTCAGCGAATACCATCACACCACTATTCTGAACGGTACTCTTGTCATCCAGGTTTTTTGTGTAAAATGTGTAGCCATTGATATCAAAAACAGACCAAGTGATCACATTAAAAGATGGTCCCCCAGATAACCACTTCAATGTTTCTGATACAGATATATCTGGGGTGACTTTCTATTTAAACCATGAAACAAATGTCTTCTTATGCTCAATCATCAACCACTTTTCATTTCTTTTCTGATATCGTAACTTTAATTCAGTAATATGTGAGGATATATATGGTTGAACCTCATCTGTGTTGTTCAAAATGTATAAATGTGCTTGCATCACTTCATCACGTGGAATGAACTTTACCTTTAAGCCTCGAACCCCTCTACCTTCTCTGTCAACTGTCATATGTCGAGATAGAGGGAGACCAATATGCTCCACCTCATTCAAATAATCAGTACAGAACTCAATCACCTCTTCTGATACATATTTTTGAACAATAGAGGCCTCTGTTCGATAAGTATTTTTAACATATCCTTTCAAAATTTTCATATATCTTTCAAAAGGATACATCCATCTTAAATAAACAGGCCCACACATTCTTATCTCACGCACCAAATGAACCAATAGATGAACCATTATATCAAAAAATGTGGGTGGGAAATACATTTCTAGTTGACAAATAATAAGAGTTGCTTCATTCTCCAACAAATCTAACAAATTTGGATCAACGACTTTACTACAAATGGATTTAAAGAAATTACATAACCTGATGATTGTCTTCCTGACAGCTTTTGGTAATATACCACGCACTGCTACTGGTAGAATTTGTTGCATTAACACATGGCAATCATGTGATTTCATACCTATTAATTTACAATCCTTCAATGACACAAAATTATTCACATTTGAAGAAAAACCGCTGGGTACTTTAATTCTATGAAGACACTGACAAAAATTCATCTTTTAAATCTTGCTTAATGTGTGAAAAGCCGGAGGTAAATAAGTTCTTTTTCCTTTCACAGCGGGAGCTAACTCCAAACGTATTCGCATTAATATGAAGTCCAATCTAGCATGTAATCCATCTTTTGTCTTTCCTTTTATGTCTAACAAAGTTCCAATCAAACTATCACATATGTTTTTCTCAACATGCATAACATAAATGTTATGTTTTATCTCTTAAAATCTCCAATAAGGTAGTTCGAAAAAAATAGACTGCTTCTTCCAGAAATGTTTTTGTAAACCAGAACATTTTCTCTTTCCAAATGTTGAATCAATATCTTTCACTCTGTCATAATATTCTTCAACTGACAATGGTTGAGGGGGGAGGTTGTATTCTTGTAAACCGTTAAATGCTTTTCTCAATCTACGATAAGGATGATCAATTCGCAAAAATCTTCGATGTCCCACGTACACTGTCTTTCTTCCATTCTGCAATTGATAATATGAAGTTTGTTCTTCACAAATTGGACATGATTTATGTCCCTTAACACTATATCCAGATAAGTTTCCATATGCAGGAAAGTCGTTTATAGTGAACATTATCATAGCACGCAAAAGAAAATACTCTTTGTTGTATGCATCGAAAACTGTAACACCTTTCTCCCATAGAAGTTTTAAATCCTCAATCAATGGTGTAAGATACACATCAATATCATTTCCCGGTTGTTTTGGTCCAGAAATCATCAAGCTCATCATAACATATTTTTTCTTCATACATAGATGTGGGGATAAGTTGTAAAGTACCAGCAAAACAGGCCATGAACTATGTTGGCTACTGAGGCTCCGATATGGATTCATTCCATCAGTACACAATCCCATTCTGAGATTTCTAACTTCACTTCCAAAATCATGAATTTTTTTTATCAAAACTCTTCCACTGTGGTGAATCAGCAGGGTGACGTAAGTTACCATCAGAAATGCACTCATCTGAATGCCATCTTAACCTTTTTTCATCATTTGAATTTGCAAATAGACGCTTCAAACGAGGAATAATTGGAAGGTACCAAATTGCTTTAGATGGAGTTTTGATTTTGGTACCTAAAAATAAATCAGAATTGAATTATCAGAATTGTTTGAAAAAAATATTGGATGATATCATTGGAAAGTAAAAAAATTTATTTTTCATAACGTTACATGACATCACCTGAAAATGAATCTGAGTTGACTTTCTCATCCATCTTATAGCGCGATGTTCCACATGTAGGACAACTTGATAAATGTTCATTTTCTTTCCTATACAGTACACAATCATTGGGGAAATCATGTATCTTTTTATACCCCAATCCCATTGGGCACAATATTTTCTTCGCCTCATAATTGGAATCTAGAAGCCCATTGCCTTCTGGAAGAAGCTTTTTTAAAAGCTCAAGTAAACTGGAGAAACTTTTATCACTCCACCCATTTTTTGCTTTTAAGTTAACTAATCTCAAAACTGCTGATAACACTGTATATTTACTGCAACCTGGGAATAATGGTTTCTCAGAATCTCCATACAATCGTTCAACAGTTGGTGTTTTTTCGATGGTTTCAACACCTAAATCATGAATTAATTATTCAATACGATCCTCTGCCTCATTATGAATATCGTCATCAACATTGGATGTTGAATTTTCAGTTCTTTCACCATGAAAGATCCAACGTGTATAATTAAGACTAAAACCATAACAAATGAGATGATCCTTGATTTCTATTAAGTTTAACTTTCTCATATTTACACACTTCACACATGGACAGAAAATCAAATCAATATTTTGATTATGCCGTTTAGCAAATTCCAAAAAATTGTCAACTCCTCTTTCATATTCACTAGTAGTTCTTCGTAGATAAATCCAATTATGATCCATTAATACCTGATATCACAATATAATTGATGAATATATTAAAACATAGAAACATTTAAATATCTATCAGATAAATTGTAAACAAAAACATATTCCATAAAAACTATTGATAATCAGATAAAAGACATCAGATATGAAACACATTTACAAATAGAGTAAACAGTTTATTTTCATATTATATACATGGGTGTTAACGACATTATAATTTCATAAAAAATTATAAAGTATCAAAATTTAAAAAATAAGATCAAGAAAGAAAATGATATGTCATTTCAATCAATGATGTAGTTTAAAATAAAATAAATTAATGATTGGTTCTTTGATTATTCTGAGGATATTATTGAACATGATTAAGAGTATTTTAATAAAATACTTCTTATTTTTGTGAACATAATAAATGAAAGAGTCAAATACAAAGATAAAATTCCTCAATATTTAAATTTTGGTCGAAATTGACATTTTGCAGTTGGGTCACATGGTAAAATATAAGACATCCAAATAAGTGTATCATTCATACTAGCTCATTTGGTTTATTTATCTCCTAAGGTTATTTATAATATGGTTTTACTCCGAATAGTGGGTATAGTCACCACATTATACGTTTATAAACCTATAATGATGCTTAGGAGCCTCAATTATATTGGGACGCATGCTTGAGTTCATTGGTAATATGACTCATGGCATCAGTTTATGATCCCTCACCACTGACACTTGATGTGGTTTCCCATGATTTTTTTCTATTCTCCTACATAGTTTTTGTAAATTATATGTCATTATCATTTTAGTATATCTTTATATTGATACTAAGGCACTTCTCTTTATCCATATCTAACAGATCAATGCATTTCAATTCCACATTTCAGTGGATAATCACCATAATCCAATCTATATTATTTTATTATTGAACATATAATACATAATACATATTCTATCAAGGGATTTAGGTGTCATCGGCCCAAAAACAACACCATAAACTATCTTGAGTAACATCAATGATTTTACTTTTTCTAGATTATTTTTTTCTTGCCAATATTCCCTTTTATAAATGAATCACCTACATAAATGTCATCAATTGTGAGTTTGGGAAGGTCCAGAGAACTATTATTACTGGAAATGATTTTTTTATGGTTTTTCAAGAACCAAGATGAGATGCCATCTAACCAGAAACCCAACACAGTCTGGGATATGGCCTGAAGGGCGTTCTTGATCCCCCAAAGCTGGAAACTACTATAGGGAATCAAAAGAATAAAAAAGGAATGATTTATCCCAAAAAACTACCAAGATCAATATATAAACTGAATACACGGTAGAACTAACAATAATAAACATCAATTAATACATAACTAATCCAAATACAAAAACTTCAAAATAAAAAAAACGAAAAAAAACTTATGATACACCATGAAATCGTGATCTCCATGTGACCTCTTTATCACCACAAAACACAACGCCAACATGCTCTAATGGAATATTTAACTATAAATAATAAACTACAAAATATATTAGGTCAACCAATGTTGTTTGGAACAAGTATGATGTGATCATAAATAGCTCAGTAGGTTATCACACCCTATTCAATGCATTTCCTTTCCAAAAAAGTCCAAAAAAGGTTAAAATACATATATAAAGTAGGATTTTAATTATTCTAACAAACAAAACAGATATTTCCACAAATTCCCTTTTTTAAAAATCACACATGCATCCTTTCTTTTTAAAAATGGTTTCACAATAAAAATTCATTTTAAAAACAAAACCAAAAATATAATTTATTACTAGATGATCAAATAGTGAATATAATGAATGTAAATGAAACAAATAATATGATATAAACTTGAAGGGATAATGACCAATAAGAAGTATAAATAAATAGAACATACAGATAGATAATAAATGGAATCTCTTAAATATATCTAGATGAAATCCGTAGAGGCACTCATTTTGGAATCAAATACCAGTATATAGTGCAAATCCATAGTCAATAACCAGTTTTTTGTTATAAACTATGCAATCTAGTGGCACATCCAAATAATATTCAACCATTTCCATGTATTGACCCACTTATACATTTCAAGTGCAAAAATGGTGTGATAGCAATAGATAAAGAGGAAGAACGCTTACCAGAAATCGTGCAAACGGAAAAAACCTTCAAAAATGTCCGTCCAAGATCGCAAATCAAGTTCGAAGGTCGTCGGGAGTCCGAAGTGCAGCCACGGAGCTTGATTTCGACGATCGAACAAAATAAGGGTTTCAGCCGAGATCGCAAATTAGGTTCCAAGGTAGTTGGATGTCCGAAGGGCCGCAGCGGATCTTGATTTCGACGATGGGAAAAAACGAGGGTTTCGGGACAGCGGAGCTCGATTTCGACGGTAGAACAAAATGAGGGTTTCAGACCCCGAATAATTTTATAAGAATTTTCGCGTCGGTTTTAAGGAAAACCGACGCCGAAAATTTAAAAAAACATTTCAGCGTCGGTTTTTAGGAAAACCGACGTCGAATGTGTTTTTTCGCCGTCGGTTTTCGGCGTCGGTTTTCCTCAAAACCGACGCCGAAAATAAAAATAAAAACTTCCGCGTCGGTTTTTTTGAAAACCGATGCGGAAATTTTTTTTTAATTATTTTCCGTGTCGGTTATTATAATAACCGACGCGGAAAATATGTTAACTAATATTATTGGCGTCGGTTTTCTGTAGAACCGACGCCCTTAATTCTCCGCACATACTATTCGCGTCGGGTTTTAAAAAACCGACGTTATTACGCCGACGCGAAAACCCGTATTTCCACTAGTGTGTATCCTTATTCTTCTACATAGAGAATCATCTAAAATGTTTTCCTTTCCAGGATAATAATAATCCATGCATTCAAAATCTATTATCAGTTCCTACAGTCATATATGTATCATGTTCAAGAACTTTTAAGAGAATTTATAAACTTCAATCCTATTTTATTATTACACATTTCAAAATGTACTCCATAAAAATGTTTCCTCCAAAGGTTCATTGGAAAAAAAATATATGTAATTAAAAATAATTTGTATAGTAATTTAACTCATTAGGATTATACTGACGTAATGAACAAGAAAATACATGAACTTTCATAATTAGGACACAACCCTATCCCCTCAACAAATAATCAGTATAGATGAAAACTAATTATTTTTATAATATTGTGCTAAAATTGGAACATTAAATTTTTTTTAGTTCTTAATAAACATCACAATATTCTTCCTAGATTAATTTCACACTATTTCAAATTAATTTAGTTAGGGGTAGTCAACTGATCAATGTTTTTAAAAAATAGTCAAGACTAACACACAAATCCAAGAAAACTAGTAATCTCTATTACATTATTAGTTCATATCCTCTATTAAACAATATTTTTTTTATGAGCTCAACTACAATCCCATATTTGTGTATAGTGATCATCATGGAATGAAATTTATTTTTACAAAAAAAATGTAATTTGATAAATTTTTTATATATCATATTATCATTAGGGATTACTATTAAAATCCTTAATTTTTCATCATGATCAACATAAATTTTAGTTAATTCATAATATCATTAATAATAAAAGAAAAAGTCTATCAAACTATTTATTAAATTTTCTATTAATAATAATTATATATAAATCAAGGTAATTTTCCCACAAAATGGATGTAATTAGAATCTCATAATACAGAAATGTAGTCCAAATTACATTATTCCAAATATATTACTTCTTCAATTTCAACTAATAATATTATGACATGAGTTCAATTTTATAAAAATACTATACCCCAAAGAGTATATCAAATTAATAATTGATATGAGGTGGAAAATACTTATTCTTAATTGTGATGTTATTAAATTATTTATAATCGATTCAAAGATACATGGGAAAGTCATTATTTCAGAAATAAATAATAGGATCCCCCCATGAACAATTTCATTGTTGAGTAAAATATTTACCTAAAAACTAATATAATTTATTTTTCATTTCCAAGCGTTCTATTTAATACATTCAATAAGGGAGTTTTGATATACAATAAAAAGTATGGACTAAGTCAATAGTAAACTCAACCTCCCTATCAAGAATGAATCTTGGAAAATCATTTGGAAAGACATCCATGAATTTATTATGTATTAACACATAACTAATGTGAACAATTTCATTATATTCAATGAAATATTCTATGTAACATTCACTATCACTTCTAATAAATTTTTATACTTCTTAAAAGGATATTTCATGTATGAAATCCTTGGGAGTAAAATTATTAGTTCTGAATTATATCATAGGGTGAAGAAATGAAATGAAATACATAAATGAAATAATATAAAACACCACTATATGTATTTTAGTGATATTTTTAGGTATTCCAACTAAATTGATGACAAAAAGAAGAATAATATATATCTTGGTTGATTTAATACACAATGCCAATGTTTTCACAAAAAATTCCATCATACATCCATGATGTGATATTCATAGAATTCCAAAAAAAATTCATAAAAAGAAGAATTAAAATAACCATAATCAAAAAAGGTATTCACATCATTAGTATACATAATAAACATACATTCCACCAATTAATTTTATATTCCCACATCAACTATAGTAATATTAAATAACATTTATACTGCCTTTTGATTCCAGTCATGATGATCCGATCCTATGAAACTAAATTCGAATGCATTTTAGCATAATGAATGAACTCATTGAAACTAAAAAACCACATTGTTGGATTTCTATCAGTTATCCAAATGTTTATTTGTTCAGGGTTCCTTTTGTTACAGACAAGAGCCATGCGACCATGATGACCACATTGGTTAATCATTTTTAAACTCTTGAGATATTATCCATGGATCTTTTTTTCACAATGATAAAAAGACAAGAATGTGATTTTGATACATCGAAATACCATTTCTAAATGATTCTCCTTCCAACTAGACTACTTATTAGTCCTTTCATCACATGGAACAAATGTTTTAATAACCACCATCTAAACATTTTTAGCACAAAGATAACGTTTTCCATTCATCTTAAATTCAATATAAGATAATGATATTTCTAATTTCATTTGAATCAAGAGTATAATCTATAAATATTTCTATCAATTCCAACAAATAAATCTAATATGTAATTATATAGTCTTGTAAAATTATATTCATATGAGCCAAACAATCAATATAATTCATCTTCATTATATTAAATTTTTATCCCTTTTTTGGTTAACATTCTTAGGAAGACATTTTTTCATAAATAGAGTCTTAAAATCATCCCAATAATTAGATACCACCATCTACTAGCTTCACCTTTTAAATTATAAATGGAAGGAGTTACATTTTAACATTCTAAACATCCGATAACCTAAATTACCTTCTCCAAGGTATTTTTCAATCTATCTGATACCATAGGATTGGATGACCCACTAAAAGTTGGAGTGTTCAGTCGTAGGAGATGCCGAACAATCATAATATTTTTGTAAAATAGTTGTGGATGCTCTCTAACAGGGATACTGCCACTATTTATAACATGCATCAATTGAGACATCACAACAATAATCTATTATGTTCCAATTTAATGTACAAAACCAAACATGATTTACATGTATGTTACATTACTTTTTAGGAAAAAATAATACATGATACAAAAAATACATCCCAAGTCCATATTAGTTTAGAGCCATTGGAAATGTGGAAAATAATAATCTATCATGGTGAAGGATCTTTAACATCTCCCAAAAATATCTTCCCCTTTTTGTTTTCCTACAGAAAAACATTCATTTTATCTTGGGGAAGAGAAAATATAAAGTGGGTGAGATAAAATTCTCAATAAAAGTAAAAATTGTGAACATAAAACAAACCAAGAACATAATAATGTAAAAACATGAATATAATGTTTTAATATCACAATCATGAGTCATGAAAGAAATATTGGCAGTTTGTAAGGCATATATCATTAAGGAACATTAAACATGGTACAATAGCATTTGAATAAAACCTGGAATTTTGGCAGACAAATAATCTCATAATAATATTTCGATAGTGGATATATCATTGCTTCCAAGACCATCATAGTGAACAAATTACAATTCTGAACCGGGTATACATTCCATTCCAGCCATGCATTACTAAACCAGATTTACTTGTTATTCTAGCCCTGTACTAATGAAAAAAATTTACTAACCTTTCCATATAATTTATCTCATGAGATATAAATCTTTACCCAAGGCATTGGAGGGTGAAATAGGTCTCACCCTCCTTCTAAGGAGATCATTCTTACATGTTCCATGAAAACATGAATCATTCATCATTTCATATCCTGTGAAATAAAATGGGTTTCTTAAACATTATTCCATAATAATCCATATAAAGTAAATGTATTTCATAAAAAATATTTCCATCATGAACATAATCAAATAAATGTAATAATAGTGATAAGAACATAACTCAATGTCATATTTGATGAGAAATAATTTTGAAAAAATACATGAATTTAATTTCTGAGGAAAATATAATTTCCTCATCAAAAAATTCATCATTTCTCAAAATTCAATTAAATTTTAGAAATAAAACAATTTAATAAGAAATACAACTGAAATATTTTATAGGTAACTACATGGAAATAAGTAGTTATGAAAGTGTAAAAAAATTTCATTCCATATAAGTTAAAAAATATTCTTCTCTTACTTTTTCTGGAAAAGTCAAATAGTACCTCATATGGAAAATGATAGAAATATTCCTTCCAAACCATGTGGTAAAAGTAAATAAAGTTTATAAATGAATTTAAACAAATATGGAAGGCTAGAAAACAATTAATGAACACATTTTTAAAAATCATGGACAAGGATGATAAATATACACCCAGTAAAAACTTACGTATTAACAATCTCGAATAAAAATGAGATTTACAAATTATACCTCATCTTTTGAATGATATGAATCATATGCATCTGAAACTCATGTATAATGATTTATAAAAATGTATTAACTTATTCCATAATCATGTTCATCATATATGGTCATATTATTCTTTGTTTGTTTGTAACAGCACATTGTTACTCGTTATTCAGGTTTTAACTTCTTTACGATCGTATGAATGCTATGTCGAATAAGTTCCAGTTCACATAATTAGTTCATATTCATATAAGTATGAAATGATATTAATATAATAAATACTGTTTTTCATTCTATACTTTTATACAATAATTCTTGAGTTCTTGTTAGGTAGAATGAATCACATCACTTCATAGAGATGGTAGGTCATACATACGCACGAGCGACGATATCATTTTCATAATTGATGAATGGTATTGAATTTAATTATTTAATCTATTTCAAAATAAATATAATTTCATAATTTCAATATTTAGTAATTACAACCACATTTATACCCATACATGTAAGGTGGCGATGAAAAACATATTACACCACGACGTGGTGATAATAAACTGTACGCACGCACCCGTGGTGATTTCATATTTCTTATGAGGTATATAAAGTTGAATAAGGTTGTTTCATAATTATAATAACATCTTAGTATATTTTATACTGTATTTATAATCCTATATTGAAACAACGTAGGAAGTAGAAGTAGAAGTTTTATGAAGTATGAAAAAATCCTTAGAGGAGATTACCTCTTCTATGACCTGCTCTCTTTAGATATCCAATTAATAGAACTAGAGTTGGTCTTTCGAGAATACCATAAACTCTAGAATTTTACTAGTGTTGTTTAGAATAAAAATGGGTAGGGGATGGATGATATTTAAGGCTTATTGTTTTTTTGGAGAAATGAGGGAGTATATTTTATTTTTTTAATTGAGGTGAGGGTCATTTTTGAACCCTCAAAATATTAATTTATAATAAAATCAAACCCCACTCAAAAACCTCAAAAATGTACCAATATATAAGATGAGATTAGATAGGGTTGTAATATCATAAAAACATAAATTTTAGACATGTTTCTATGTCAATTAAAACCTTATTATTTCAATTTAACACTTAGTTATTCTATTTCATTTTAAATAACGTACATATATTTCTATATTAATATGGAAATATATTTAATTATTTGATGAAAATTAGATAAAAATAAATAATAAAGAACGATTTGGAAAAAATCAAAAATATTATATATTTTTTAAATGTTTATTTTTGATTTTTTATTATTTTTGTAAACCAGTGTGTTGATAAACAATTAACTGTGTCAATTTCGACACTATTATATTTATTGATTTTTAAAAATTTTAAGATAACATGTTAACATTGATAAAAAAATTATATTCCTATGAAGTCAAGGTTATCTATAAAATTCACTGGAAATATTTATTATCCGAATATATATATATTTTTAAATTGTTAATAACAGGTATTTGAAATCTCAATGAACGAAATAACTACTGCAATGATTTCGTGTAATTATTTAATATATCTTTTTTGAGTGACAATTAAAACTAAAAAACAATGTTGAAGAAAATTTTAATATATTTCAGGATAATATATGTAGTCTAATTTATTTTCTAAAAAATTAAACATAATTTTTTTTTATACTTATTAAAGTCTGAATGTAACAACATTAACATTACATTAAAAAATAATATAAAGATCATAATCTATTCTATAAAGATCAAAATGGTCACAATATTGAAATTTAGATAATTATGGTAGATATATAATATACCGATAATTTTTTGTCTTGTTTTTGGACATTTTAGTGGTTATGAAGAATTTAATAAAAAAGTCACTGTTTTCTCATCAATTAATTAAGATTTACATCATCAATGAATAAGGAATTAAGTAAATTATTTATTTCCTAAATATTAAAAATAAATTACCATGATGTAGATAATTCATTTATATTTCCATGAATTTTTTTTAATATATCACTAGGTTATCCCTCTATGAAAATTATTATATTTGTAAAAAATCTGAGTTTGACATTTTGTCACTTTCATTGGTTTTATTAATATCTTTGTCATTTCCATTATCAAGTGGCCATTAAATGACTATATTTTGAACCAAAAATGTTAAGGGTAGAATTATATTCATCCAAAAAAATTTCGGTATGTATTAATATAAATATAATTCCCTTATCATATTATTTGTTATACTAATTAAGCAGATTTACCTTTAATCGTGTTTAATTAAAATTACCACAGTTAATATTCATAATATAAAAAAACTAAAAATACCCTATTAACATAATTTAAACCCACTAATTACACATATAGAATAAAAATTTCAAAATTCAAAACACAGAAGTTTAAGTAATTAATATAAAATTAATTCCATCATCGGAATGAAAAAAAGGTTTTTGTTTAAAAGTTAAAACATTGGAAAATATTGAGATGTTTTCACATATCAATTCAATGTAAAATTAATGAAAATGAATTAAATTGTATAAACATATAAAAATATATTCTGTTTATACTTTATATCCATTATATACTATAATTTAACCATATAAATTATTTTGATGAAAAGGGTTTTTTTCAATTAAAATTTATCATATTTTTAAAATTTATCAAAATATATATTTAATCAGAAAAATATCGAACCTTCAACAATGTTACATTTGTGTGGCACAATCCCAAATAATTGAATTATTTTTTTCAAATAGAATATATAATAGTGTAAAAAATCTATATTTATAATTGGTATACAATTAAAAGGTGGAAAACCGCTTTTATTTTAAAAAAATACTTCTTTTATCCGAAAAATTTAATTTTTTCTTATTCAATGTTATAGAAAATGAAAAAGGGGAATGTTAATGTTATATAAAATAAAAAATGTTGTTAATACTATTCACAAAGATAGTTTATTTCTCATTATATAATAATAGTATAATAATATAACATAGTTTAGTAAAACATGGTATTGCATACCATGGAAGTTATCGAGGAAGTTCACAATTGCATATAATGAAAGCCAATCCAGTTTTTCATTTAGTGTAATAATCCTTTGGTGTTACATATAAAATAATCCAAAAAAATTCCTTATCAAAATGACCAAAATTTTATCTCAATGTTGCATGAAATTAATTCTATCAAAATAACATAAAATTCTCTATAACACAAGCCAAGAATTTTGTTGTGTATACTACAAGAAAATATAGTGTTGTATGTACACCAAGATAACCATTGTTGTATAATACAACACATTACATCAATGAAATTAAAAGAATCTATCTCATCAAATCTCAGGGTGTTACATTCATTCCTTCTTGAGATTATTATTTAGAATGATATTTCCAATATGATTCCTTTTCACCATAGCTTTCTTATTTAATTTTTGGAAAACCCTCCCAAAAAACCTAGTTTCTATGAACTAGATGGTAATATTCAAATTATATATAATTAATCATAAGTATTAGGTAAAATTGTTTTGGAGAATTATATTTTCACTAGCCCACTAATAATATGATATAAAATGTCCCCTTACACCATCAGTAAGTAACTGACCATAAATATAATGTGTTCTCGTGTAATTGATCAAAAAATATTATTATTACAATACTTGGGTTCTTTTGTGTTTAAAGTATTAGATAATAAGAAAAATCTCATACATAAATACTCAAATATTACAATATATAATCTAATATTGAATTTCTATTTTTTAGAATAAAAAAAATATTTTCCTGATATATCATCCCAGTTTTAATCATGACCTCATACTCTACAATCCCAAAAACCCAATAATGAACAAACAATGGACTACTATAAAAACTAATTGAACAAGACCAACAAGTAAATTGGGTCTAATAGGATAACATAAACCAGTCTTGAATATATGAAAAAAAAGACATGATACTGAAGTATAAAGTGGAAAAAATTGATACCAAAAATACATAAAATAAACGCTAAAACATGGTGAACTAAAGAGTATGTTAAATCACTACATGACCAAATGTCACCTCTAGACCAACCTGAACCAAATTAAACATCCCCATGATAATCCAACAAGCTATAATATACACTTACCTTTAAATTATTCCTATACGGAAACAACACAAAATTCATACACCCATATGTAGGGGGTTAGAAAAAGACATGTAGAAAACCACTACAACTCGTATATAAGGTATAATATCCAGAATACAAAAATTAAATATTTTAAATGATATCGTTTATAGTGAATTTTCTAAAATAGAATCATGTGTTGAATCTTTCTTCCATTTATCCATTAGTGTTCATAAAAACCTATCATATTATCATTTCTGAAATATGAAATGTAGAAGTGATAAAATTGAAAATCATATTTATGATTCAAGATGTATATGCATCCATTAAAAATATTATCATGTGAGTCTATATAATAAATCCTCATATAAATTAAATCTAAGAGAAATAATACATAAAAAACAATCAAAAGATAAATATCTAAAATTGAGAAAATGCCTCATATATGGACTATTTCCTTTTGGAAAATGTGTATTAGACCCTAAAGTTATAAAATATGTATAATTACAAATCCAACTACTATTTTGTATAGAGATTAAATATCTCAAAAGGATTCATCATAGTTGTTCCTCACACGCTAAGGTTACTGGTGAATCTTTCCCGACAAACCCAAGATTACCAATTAGAAATTTACCAAATACATTTAAAAACCACACTCATAATTTTATAATATGTTTTAAAGGCCAATATAATCTGACCTATTGTTTCGAAATGAATTTCCAAGTCCTAATAATTTTATTACAAAACCAGAACCTTCTTTAAAAACAGTTTATATTTCAGGAAATCATGTGAAACAAAATATCACTTCAAATAAATGTACAACAAAAAATTAATTTACCAAAAAAGAAATGAAATTAATGAAATTAACCCATTGTAAAGATACACCATCTGAAAAATGGTAAAAACATAGACATGTTTAAAAAAGATGACCTAGAAGCCAAGAAAATAGCCTTTAAAAGTAAAGGAACACAATGGAAACGAGAATGATCGATAGTAAGCACTATTGAAATATAAATTAAAAACCCATATTTAAAACCACAACTATAACCAAATTCAATGAATAAAATCAAAGATTATATAGCGACCCTATCATAATATATATAACATTATTATATTTTAAGCATAATTATGCATTATAATATAATCCAAGGATCATGAAGTCAAGTGTCCTGGAAGACTAGGTACATAAAACATAAAATATTGGGAAAAAATCATTTTGTAATACTCATAAATTGCTCCAAATTTCCTTTGAGCCCTTACATCGTTATAGCATAACATGGGGATAACATGAATATGAGTATGAGCTAAAAATCCCAGTAAGGGAGTATACATAAAAAACAGCTTTAGAACAGGGGTAAGAAAGAAATGATATAATGATAAAAAAATCATGGAACATAAAGAATCATGACATATAAATATGGGATCATAAAAAAATGGAGTCATAGAAAAGTTACAACAACATAAAACATGAATTTATTATGAATCAAGGATAACCACCAATACTATTTCCTATATTAGCACAAGCCAAGGCTAACATCCAAGACCGTTGCACGTAGTAGCACAAGCCATGGCTAACCGCTAAGACCATCACACATAACATCTCATGAGACTAAAAATTACCCAATTCATTGGATTTATATCTGGGAAAACCCATATTACATTTCATTAATATGTTTTATATAAAAATAATCATACACAATCAATCTTACATAAACATAAGGGTTACCCATTTAATGAATTGGGTACCATAATCATGAAGTAAAGCATAACCAATGGGAATATAATGAAAGTGACCATGAATGAAAGGAATGCATGGAAATATATAAAGTAAAATTGGAACATATAATTTTAGTTTATGTCAAAAATATATGAGAACATGTATGAATTGTTCTTGAGAAATTTTATCATTAAAACATTTTTTTGCAGTTTTAAAAAAAATACCATAGATAATTGGAAATAGAAATGGGGAAAATGTTTTATATAAAACCATAAGTGAAACAAGAAGGCTTTAATGATTAAATTATTGAATTTTAAGTGACAATGGTTGATTGAAATAGAGGATATAGTGCACTTGAGTATGGGTAAAAAATTTGGTATTCTCCCTTAAAACGAGTTTTGTTAATGGAAAGTATCGAGTAGGGAATCACATAAAATAATATATATCCCTAAAAGAGAATATGGGTTAGATATTGGAACATGAGTTTTGAGAATATAAACAGAATGAAAAAGTTGTACATAAAAATAAAAGACAAATTTATTTGGGTAAAAACAATGATAGAGCAACCGAAAGGAATAAAGGAAGTTCGAGACGAATTCCTTATAGATCACCAGTATGTTATTAGTTGAACTTAAGAGTCCTTAATGAAAGAGAACCAATATTATCATAACTTATAAATCATAAATGTAGTATGGGAAGGTATATAATTTTAACATCCTAGGTAAATGAAGAATAATATATTTTTGTATTTATTAATATTTGTGATTTACATTTTAATTTTACTTAAAAGGGTTGCTATGTTCAATAGCGTACCCAATACACAAAAAATGGTTTCATTGAAATGTTATGTTGCACACTAATAATATAATATTATTATTTTAAATGGAAGTTAACTCCTGCCGTTGTATTGGTGGGAATGAACAAAACTAAATAAAATATTATTATACATTTTTGTTAAATGTATTTACTTTTATCTAATAAAAGTTAGAGGCTTAAAATGTGAATGAATCTAATTTTAAGCCTAATTTAAATTAAAAGATCTATTTACAACCTTTTAATAGTGAAAACTCTTTAAATAAAGTTTTTTTCACTCTTATATGTTCTATTTTACAAAATAAAATTCTTCTTTAGAATCAAGACACCAAAATTTACTTTGGGTAATATTTCGGTATTTTTCTGATAAAATTCATTTTTTATGAATAGTGAAAAATACTGTATTTTAATTCAAAAATGAGTTTTAATAAAATTTTTTATATGGATAGATTATCTTTTTAATTGTTTTTAAAGTGTAATTAGATTATATTTTTACCATTTAATCCAATAGTTGTCATTGTATTGAATTTCACTTTGAAATTGGACATAAACAAGTGTCAATCTTTTGATAGATATTGTTTTTTTAAAACACGCTATTTGTTTTGACAATGGGAATTAATTATAAAATTAATTAATGAAACTTATATATTTTGAATTTGGTCAAATAGACATCAATTTTTAATTCGGAATATCAAATTTCGCTTAGGGTGAATTTTTGGTATTTTTCTGAAAAACTACAATTTTTGATGAATAGTGAAACCACATAGTAGTTGTTAAATAAACTGACTTTTTCATTTAAATGAAAATTTTCCACATCTGAGAATTTAATTTCAAAAATCCGACATACATGGTAATTATTAGTATGTAATATTTGGTTCAAGAAGATGAAAGTAATTTTTTGTGAATAGTAACTTCTGACTTTTATTTACAATGGTTATAGGTAAATAGGGTAATTCAAGGTAAAAAGAATATTATAATAATTCAAAATTACCTTCAACTTGTTATAACTTTATTTTATGAGTAATGGCCGACCATTGGCATCATTGGGTCGATTTTGGGACCCCATGGAGCCACTTAAGAATGATAATGACACTTTAGATTATTTAATTTAAAGTAAAGACAAAAATGATATAAACACAAATGTTTTTGTAAATCAATTTTTACATGGGGTTATATACGTCATATTTTATCCTATAAATATTATTTATAAAGATAAAAATACTTCCTAAATCATAGTTATTTATTATAATTTTAGTCATCGATTAAATTAAATTATTTATGACACAATAATGATGAAATATTTACCTCATTAATAAATTATTTAAATAAATAAGATTATAATGATTAAAATATTATAAAAAACTAGTCTAATTTCTATTGAAAGATTTTATTTCGACTATGATTCATCTTATATTCGGATTTAATGAATTTTGGACCTTTAGAAATCGAAGATATCTTTATAATAAAATAATAATTTCACACATTCCTAAAGAGCCCATCCCTCCCCTTATAAAACGCCCTCACTTATAACTCATTCCACACACCTCTCAAGCCCCATGGATCAGAAAACATCTATCCAATTAAGCTCTATAAATCCCTCTCCTCCACCTACAATCCTTACCTTAGGCATAAGGCACTTCATTAATTTTTGTTGGTTCAAACCAAAAAAAGTTACCCAAATTAAAGGTAACAGTTTCTCTTAAATTATTTTGTTTTATTTTGTTTTATTTTACTTTCCAACCCCTAAACTATTTTTATTCAATTATTTTATTACAAAAACATTATCCTCAATATACTAGGATGTTTTTTATGCGATGGATTAGAACTAAATTTACAAAAACCTCCATCTAGTGGGTGAAGAACATACTGTTTTTGTGGATAGGAAACTAACACCTCATGAAACGATGATTATTCGATTATCTCCTACTGCCTATCATGGTGGCCATTAAAATGACAATATATTTATATATGATATATATTATGTTTATTTATTCTTTATTCTTCTGGATTTTCCTTTTATAGCATACCTTTATGGTTTCTAATATGGGTAAACATGATAATTTCATTTGAGGAAGTACGGACTATCGCCCCCTCAAAGTGATATGACTCCTTCATTCCATACATGTGATGTATAAAGGATTGATTTAATGGTATTATATATGATATTATACTGGAATTATTATATACCAATGTGTCATTATGTTTTAATTTCCTTAAAATAAGAAATAGAAATGAAATTAGCGTTCATGCGTGCGTACGACTTATCATCTCCATGAACGGTTCATTTCATTTCTTCACACAAAATGATATGTACTATTAAAACATATATATATATATATACTTAATAAATATTATATATATAATATCTAAATAATTAATATAATTTTGGATATAATGGACTATTGTCTATATGGATAACTTGTAAATATAAGGTCTTCATTTTTGACTCAAGTGCCAAATATCAAAAAAACGACCGTTATTAACTTACATGATTGCATAATGTTTATAAAACGGTAATAAGTGATATAAAAGGAATAATTAAATTGATAAATATTCATAATTAAGTAGAAATTTACTTTAGTTTATTATTCAAGAGAATAAAGAATGATCGAGTCAAGTCAGACACGAGGTAAGGGACTTCGTCTCAATCACCTTTCCTTGAGCCATATTTTGTTTTAACACACGACATTCCTATATAAATTGTATAAACACCTTTTACTTTTACATTCATTAAAAGGGAATCTTTTTTCTACGAAGTGTTTTACTAAATGACAATAGGAATGTTTTTAGCTTTTGTGGTGACAATGACCTCTCCGCTGTTGTAATCGTTATTTGGCTTCCTCTATAAGCCTTAATCTTTTTTTAAAAGGAAAATAAATCCCTTATTTTGTTTTTTGGTGATTTGGTATTGAAATTGGTTTTTGAAAAAGGAGTTATTATTTCCATATATTGAAATTATTTCTTGATGTTAAAAATTAAATGTTATTAGTGAAATTTATATATTTTTAATAATTTATGATTTATGATTTTTTAATGGTACTTGGAAATTTGACGGGTGGATACGTGGTAAACCAAATGACGGGAGTTGTCATGATAAATAGGGGTATGTGGTTATATTATAACCTCCAATGCATTGGGTATGTAAGTCAGCCATATGGCTATTCAATTTAGTGATATGTGTGGACGTTGACCGTATGGTTATTCCATTTAAGTATGTTTATGTCCCAAGTTACCTTTATATGATATGTATTTTTTTTATGGGTTTTGTGGAATTTTTTTGGTTAAAAAAGGGTAAGTAGTGATATTTAATTCAGTGTAGAGTAATGAATACTTCATAAAGGTGAAATGTATTACTTATTTTATTGTATTCATGGTTTACATGTTGTTTTGAAAAACTAATAGTTTTCTTTCTTTGTGTATCCCTTACTGAGCTTTTTATGGTCATCCCATGTTTTTGAAATGTTTTTCACATGAAATAATGTGGAATAGGGTCAGGGATGGGATCAAGGAAAAGTCATGCTATCTAAAACATGGAACTAGACATGAATCTTTTTCTCAAGAGTTCTTATTTTGTGAAAAAAGGAAACTTAGTAGAAGTTTCAACTATGTAATTGTTTTGAAATGAAATGTAATAGTTATGACCTAATTCTATAAAAAATTGAAACCTTAAAAGATATTTAATGTGAATTATTTATTTAATTCATGATTATGTAATGTTTTATGGGCATTTCCATATAGTTGGTATCATAGGTTGGTTTAGAAAATTTTTGGAGTTAGGGTATTGTTATATAAATGGATATAAATTAATTTATGGTAATATTGAAATGATATAAAATTTTAATATTACCATGTTGCTTTGCCTAAGATATTTCTATGTTTAGAATGGTTTTCCGTAGAGAAAACATGGAAGCTATGTTGGGACGACATCAGGAGGAAGAAAACCTTCCAAATCAGCAACCAGAGATGGTCGGAATTAAAACTGAACTGTTTGTTGTAGTGATGACACAATTGAATCAGTCTATAAATGGTAGTGGTATATATGCACAAGATCAGCCAGATCGACCACAGAGGAACTTGTTAGTAGTGGAGGATTTCATTAGGCAACATCCCCCATCATTTAGAAGATCATTTGACCCTGTTCTAGCTGAAGGGTGGATTAAAGAACTGGAGATTTTTTTTGATGTCATGGGGATGTTTAGAACATCAAAAGGTTAGTCTCGATGTTTACTGTTTTGAAGGTGAAGCTGATCAGTGGTGGTCGATGGTGAAAAATATCAGGGATATTGATGAGATTGATGCACTTGATTGGGAAGAATTCAACGGTATGATTATTGAGAAATATTTTTCTAAAGTGGTTCGTCTTAGGTTGGAAAAACAATTCCCGTAATTAAGGTAGGACGATGACTTAGTGGTTTCTTATAAAGAAATATTCACTTGACTTACAATGTATGCTCCACATTTCATCTGATATCTTTATAGTAAGATAAATCAATTTTACTCCAGAATGAATCCATGATATCGAAGAGCATTAGCCTCTCCTGAGTTCAAAGTTTATGAAAAAGTTGTTTGATGTGCGGAGGAGGTGGAAATGGAGTTTTCCGACGATCTGGTGTTCATTGAAAAACAACATAATAAGAAGTCCAGCAGGCAGGAAAAGGTAATGAACTCATCAAAGAATCCCGGATGTATGAAAATTAAATATCCAACATGTGAGAAGTGTGGTAAAAATCATAATGGAGAAGGTTTTTCAAAATTTGGAAACTGCTTTCATTGTGGTAAGTCTAGTCATATTGCTCATAACTGTAAGGAAGATGATCAAGAAGGCCATGAAAAGCCATCGATAATATGTTTTATGTGTAATTAAATAGGTCATTATTCAAATGAGTGTCCAGTGAAGAACTCAACTGAGGGAAAGAAGACAGACTACAAGCAGAAAGGGGTGGTGAAATCTTTTGCAACTACTTTAGTAGATTTTGGGCCATCAAATGAAGTAGTATCAGGAACACTATTTGTCTGTTCATCTTATGCAAATGTGTTGTTTGATTCAGGTTCTACACATTATTTCATTTCTAAAAAGGTTTATAGTAAATTGGGAATTCCATCTCATGATATGAATACTGAACTTATGGTAAAAACACCTGGAGGAAACGTTGAGAAAAAAAGAAACTATAAGAACCTTCCCATCCTTGTGTGAGGAAATAATCTACCTTTAACTCTTATTGGTAGGACTTTAGTAGAGTTTGATTTTATTTTGAAAATGGATTGGTTGTCTGTTTATCATGATATGATTGACTGAAGATCTAAATAGGTTTCATTTCAGAAATATTTATAGTTTGTGTAGAAGAATGAACCCTTTATTTTGATAACATATCATATTTCTAAGAACTAGTAATAAATGCAAATAAATGTTACCTTGCACATATTTTAGAAAATAAAGGAACTGTTTAGAGTAATGATGTGACAGTGGTAAATGAGTATCTTGATTTTTTTCTTGAGGAGTTTCTGGGTATTATACGTGATCAGGAATTTGAACTTATTGTTGACTTAGTTCCTGATTCTAAGCCAATTTCAAAACCCCCTTATCGAATGGATCAAATTGAACTTTTAAGAGTTAAATAATTATTTGAAGGAGTTACTACATAAAGGTTTAATGTGACCAAGCACATCACCATGGGGTGCTCCTGTATTGATTATTAAAAATAAAGATAGTACAATGAGACATTGCATTGATTATAGAGAATTGAATAACATCACTGTAAAGAACATGTATCCTTGGCCTCATAACGACGATTTGTTTGATCAGCTCCAGGGAGCTCAATATTTTTCGAAGATTGATTTGAGATTGGGGTACCATCAGTTAAAAGTAAAGGAAGAAGACATTATGAAGACCGTGTTTCGTATTAGATATGGCCATTATGAATTTGTAGTTATGCCTTTTGGGTTAACCAATGCACCTGCTGTATTCATGGATATTATGAATAGAATATTCTGTGAGTTCTTGGATAAGTTTGTGCTTATGTTCATTAATGATATTTGGGTTTTTTCTAAAAGTAAAGTGGAGCATGAATGTCATTTAAGAGTCATCTTGAAAATTATACAAGAAAAAAACATTATGGGAAATTCAGAAAGTGTGAGTATTGTTTACAAAAAAATTCATTCCTTGGTCACATTGTTTCCAAAAAGGTATAACTGTTGATCCTGCTAAAACCAAAGTTGTTGATGAATGGACAAGACCCATAAATATAACCAAGATCCATAGTTTTCTTGGTTTGGCAGGTTATTACCAGAGGATTGTAGAGAATGTTTCACAGTTATCTAGTCGAATGACTTTGTTAACTCAGAAAGGTGTTAAGTTAATTTAGACAAAAGAATGTGATGATTTTTTTAAATAATTGAAAAGAATATTGGTGAATGCTCTAGTTTTGGCAACACGTTCTAGAAATGGTGATTTTTATATTTACAGTGATGCTTCATTTAAAGGTTTTGGATGTTTCCTTATGCAGAATGATCAGGTAATTACTTATGCTTCATGTCAGTTGAAACCTCATGAGTTAAATTACCCTACATATGATCGGGAATTTAGCTGGTGTAGTTTTTACATTAAAAAATTGGAGGCATCATTTGTATGGAGTAAAATGTGCAATATATACTGAATACAAAAGTATAAAGTATATATTCACTCATAAATAATTAAAAATGAGATAGAGGTGATGGCAGAAATTAATCAAATATTATGATTGCAAAGTCCATTACCATTCTGGAAAAGAAAATAAAGTGGCTGATGTTTTGAGTTAAAAAAGAAATGCTACGTTAACCATGAAACATTTGGAACGAGATCCTTTGGTTTTTGATTTGATGAACTCTGGAATAAAAGTTGTTGGTGTAGGGAATTTTTCTGATTTGTTTCAGGTATCATTGAAATCATCAATATCAAACAGAATAAAGAAAGTGCAGAAAGAGGATAGAGAGTTGCAGAAAAAGGTAGAGATTGTTAAGAAGTGTAAGTTTCCAGAATTTAACATTGATAATGATTGTGTTTTGAGGTTTGGGAAGAGATTATGTGTGCCTTGTGATTCACAGTTGAATAATTAGTTGTTATGTGAAGCTTATAGTTCTCCATTTTCATTTTATCCTAGTAGCACTATGATGTACAGAAATATTCGAGAGTAATACTAGAGGGATGGGATGAAAAGTGTTATTGCTAATTTTACTATCAAGTGTTTGAATTGTCATTAGGCTAAAGAAGAGTGGATGTTTCTGAAAGGAAATATTCAGTATTAACCGATGCTAGAGTGGAAATTGAAAAATATATCCATGAACATTGTTGTTATATTACCAAATACATCTCGAGTTAACAATGAAATCTAGGTTATAGTTGATCAATTGACTAAATCTGCTCATTTAATTCCTATTCGAGATACTTTGTCTCTAGATCAACTTGCTCGGTTGTATGTAAAAGAGATTTTTATGTTGCATGGAGTTCCCCTCTCTATTTTATTTGATCGTGATCCCAGGATTACTTCTAACATTTGGAAATGCCTTCAGAATTAGTTGGTTACAAAATAAAATTTGAGTACATATTTTCATCCTTAATCATATGGGCACTCAGAATGAACAATTCATACCTTAGAGGATATTGTAAGAACTCTGATCTTCTTTTCAGGTACGTTTTCCATTTTTCTGTAGTTTTTGAGAAAAATGAATTTTCTTGAAATTTTTGAAGTACACGCCGTGTACATTCTGAGTACACGCCGTGTACTTTTTCCTGGCTCGAATCCATGTGATGTATGTGTCGGGCCACACACACGGTGTGTATGGCTAAGGCAGAGGCTAGTTAATTTGGAGTATGGAAAATTAAAGTACACACCGTGTACTTAAGAAGTTTACGCCGTGTACTTTTTTTCATTAAACAGACCGGGGTCGCGCCTAACCCCTAGTTTCATCTTCTTCTTCAGTTTTCGTCCGTCCGAGAGCGACCGTAGGGCCAGATCTTCAACGAGCTCCCACCTCGCCGTCCGTTCTCCGATATGAGCACAATCGATTGCATTGAAATCGCAGCGGTGAGTTCTTCCTTCTACTTAAGCCTTCTTTCTTGATTCCTCCTCGTTTACATGTTATCGTGGGATGAATGCTTTGTGCGTTTTCTCAGATCTATGTTGTTCTAAGAGGAATATCTCATCATGGTTCACATATATCGATCTCTTAAGATCAAGGTAGGTGGTTTGTGCCCTTATGTAGAAATTTGATGAATATTATATGCGAATTCCTCCAATACCCGTGAATAGGGTATTACATGTTTTATGTTTTTCCCCTCCTGTTTTCCTTCATTGCATGTTTGCATTAGTGGAGGTTATTGCTTGTGAGAAGAGTAATTTATTTTGTGCTCAGATTTCTTTTCCATGCTTCTTTTACATGTTGTGCATTTTTCTAGTTTCCATGTGTAGTTGTAGGATAGCAGAACTATTGTTTTATTATTGCTATTTACTTTGAAGATATACACGCACTGAGCACGTTTAGTTATACTCAGGACTGTGAGAACATAGAGTAGTAGACCAAAGGGATAATTGACACAAGGTCTTCTCCAGAGTGTATTTTTAATTACGTTGCGAGTCTATAGGGGTAATTGTCATTGAGTGCTTCCCCAGAGAGTTTGTAGATCTAAGATGCGGGCCACATGGGGAATTGATGTTGAGTGCATCCCAAGAGAGCATTTAGCACGATAGGAGACTAGAGGGGGAATTTAAGGAGAGTGCTTCCCTAGAGAGTCTGCTTAATTACGTAGCTGAACCAGATGGGTGAGACTGTGTGTGTCTCCCATAGGGTTGTTAGTACTATAGGTTGAACCATAGGGGTTAGGCTGTGAGATCTACCTAGAGGGTTACCTGTTTTCTTCTTTTTTCTGACTTCTTACTTGTGTACCATACTTGTTAGATTTGTGGATTGTAGCTGCTTGTTCTTTTCTATTTACTGCTTCTTGATTAATTACTGTTATGTATTCATTGACTGTTAGACACAAATTATTGGGTGATTGCCTACTGGGATTGTATCTCACACCCTGTTTGGTTCATGCTTTTGGGCCCAAGCATACTATGTTTCTACATGTATGGACACGGGAAAGCGCCCTTATACTTCAGGATCATGATTGCACCAGGAGCTAGGGAGCATGGGACCAAGCCGTGGCTCGTGATTCTGAGGAGCTTACTTTTTTTATTTTTCACTTGGTTTCAATTGTATTTCAGCACGTTGTTGTGTTTGCTGGTTTCCTTAGATACTTGTACCTGCTACATCATTGTCATCATAGTTATGTATCTACATTGCTTCCGCTGTTTGGTTTCTGTTGTTATGCATGTTGTTTACTACTTCCGCTATTTATTATCATTTTTCATACATTGTATACCTTATTGAATGAGGTCATAGTTTCCCCACCGACTCACCAAGGCCCTCGCTGCTAGTCGTCATCCTCTAGCATTTGGGGAAACACGCTTGAGGTCATGTGTCGAACCGGGTACGGGGCACCAGTGGAGGGGCTCCAGACTCAGGTCGTTACAAAGTGGTATCAGAGGTGTTCTTTTCTCTTGCTTTACTATTTGGAGACCTTAGCGAGGGATAGGAAAGATTCGGTACTTGGTATTAAGCTGTGCTCAGGAGTAGCTAACCCGTGTACAGGGAAAAGGCATACTACCTCGTTAATTTTAGTTGCTGGTCTTGAGATTTTATAGTTGATCTGATTCCACCATGAGAGATTCACATGGCTTGTGATATTAATGTTTTGATATTTTAGTTCTATTTCTGTCGCAACCTGGTGAGATGTGGGTATGCCGTCTCATGAATCATATAGAAACTTGTAGGAATCAAATGTCATGCATTCTTGCCATGCCATCTAGGGTGCATTAGCGATTGCATACTTTTGTGATAGGCTTTGTGTAGATTATGCATGATTTTGTGAAAATTTCTTGATTGATTCTCTGCTGTTATGTTAGAAAAACATTTTGTTTTGTTATTTTCTTAAAGTGAATGCCAAATTTTGGTTCTTGAGGTGTTATGGGCCCTCATGGATACGAATTTGGCACTTTTTCCCCTTGTTTTTAGTGTTTTTGGAATTATGTGCAGTTTCTAAGTTACTGACCAGAAAAACCCAGAATACATGGCGTGTACTTTTTTGGAACACACCGTGTAGTTTTCAGGCTATGTAACTGACCGTGTGAGCAGAACAGGGTGTCGTGAAAGTAAATTTGGGAACACGTCATGTACGGTAGCTACACGCCATGTAAGTTCGAAGCCATGTACCTGACCGTGTCACTAACAACACGGGCCGGGGAAGCTCGGGTAGCACACACCGTGACATTAGGGAACACGCCATGTAGTCTTGTCTAGGTACCCGACCGTGTCACGAACAACACGAGCTGGCGTTACCTTCCTTTCCACACGCCTTGTTTGTTCGGAACACGCTGTGTAGTCTTAACCAGGTACTCAGCCGTGTCACGAACAATACAGGACGATGTCGCCTTCACCTATACATTCCGTGTTTGTTCGGAGCACTCCGTGTAAGGCCCATCCATGTAGACGGCCGTGTGCTCAACAACACGGACTACTGAAGCCTTGTCTAGTTCACACCGTGTTTGTTTCGAACACACCGTATAGTCTCGGGTTAAGTCGGACCGTGTGGGTTAGCCATGTAAGGATACTCGGGTAGGGGAACAATTTTCAAGTAAACACCATGTGTGGGTTCAACACGCCGTGTAGTTTGAAGTGTACATGACTTATAGGGTAGGAGTACATGCCCATGTTAGTGGTTTAAGAAGACACACCGTGTAGTTTTATACACACCGTGTTGTTGTGTTTTGCAATATTGTGTGTTTTCTTCCACTGTTCCTATTTTGTACCCTTGTGTTCTCTATCCCTGTTTTCCTGATCTATGGTGTGCTTTTGATCTTTCAGAGCTATGCCTCCAAGACGTCATTCGGTCGTACGTCTGTCGTCAGGTAGCGATCAGACGCCAGACATGGATGATCAGGGACTTCCTGCTGATCCTCCTGTCGGGCCAGCCTTGGCATCAGCTATTATACCAGTTGTGGGCGTTGATGCACAGTTCAGGGAGGGCCTCATGAGGATGATGCAGGCCTTCCAGGGAGCACCACCTCCTGCCACATCTATGGAAGACCTGACGCGGGTTTTCCTGCAGTAACATCCTCCCACGTTCTCGGGGGAGGGAGGACCTCAGGCTGTCGAGTCATGGTTGGAAGCCATGATGACAATCTTAGAGAATCTGGAGACGCCTCCAGGGAGGCAGGTCAAGCTCGCCACCTACAAGCTCCGAGACTCCACCAAGAGGTGGTGTGACGTGGTCTTACAGGTGGGTCAATAGCAGGCTATGGCTTGGGAGGAGTTCCTGTGCGTGTTTTACGACTACTTCTACCCGGAGACCCTGAGGGACAATCGAACCGGGAGTTCATGAGCATAGAGTAGGGTACTCTATTTGTCATAGCGTATTCCTTTCGTTTCACTATGCTGTAGAATTTTACACCCCTTCGGGATGGGAGTGGGGTGTTCTTGGCGAGGATGTTTGAGGATGGACTCAGGCTGGAGATCCTCTTGCAGGTGAACATCTTCCAGTTGACTTCAATTTCTTCCATCGTCAACCAGGAATTGATTGTAGAGCGCAAAATGAGAGACTCCAGAGTTGCGAGCCATGGTGGTTCTGCTTCTAGAGTTATCTTTCCTCTAGATGACAGCAAGAAGCACCGTAGGGAGCCTATGCACGGTGATTCAAGGAAGTGAGACACATCATCAGGAAGCCAGGTGACATGCTATCAGTGTGGATGGATAGGGAACACGAGGCTGCAGTTCCAGAGAGACCCGGTGGATTGCCGATCTTGCGGCATGATGGGTCACCTTCAGCATTTATGCCAGGTTTTCTCACCAGCAGCGGGTGACCGGTGTTCTTCCATGACTCATCGTTCAGGAGTAGCCCCACCAGTTCCTCACCAGTCGGGAAACTGGAGTTCTTCCGGCCGTTCAGGCCTAGGTGGAGGTAAGGTCACGGTAGTCAGCCACCAGTTCCTTAGCACCAGCAGAGAGGTTCAGCACAGAGTGGTCAGCTAAGGGCGCAGGTCCGCAACACGAGCTAGTATTTCTCCATGGAGAAGAATTAACAGGAGAAGTATCTCAAACCTTCTAATTTTTGAGGTACGATTTTAGTAGCCTCAGTTTTATCTTCAACCCTTTTCGATACTGGTTCTACGCATAGCATTATCTCTATTTCTGTCGTGGAGTGCCTTGGGATCTGGATATTTTGTTCTGCTGACTCGTTGACACTTGGCACACCTTTTGGAACGAGTAATTCTAGTGTACGCCAGTTTAGAGGGTACCCTCTCGAGGTGGAAGGGTATCACTTCATATGCGATCTCTATGTCCTAGAGAAGACAGGCTATGATTTCATTCTCAGCATGGACTAGTTGATTCCCTTCCAGGAAGTCATTGACTGTTATCTCCGCAGAGTCAGTTTCAACTCACTAGAGGGTGAATCTTTTCTTCATAGAGTCAAATGGGACGTTCGGGCGAGTCGGGCGGGACTCGAGCATCTCGGGCTTGGAGGAGTGACGAACCAAATTGCTAGCCTTTACCTAGATGATCATGGGACTCTGCAGTTGGAATTTCCTCTAGTGGTGGAACGCTTTAGGGATGTCTTTCCAGAGGACTTTTGGAGTTTACCTCCAGAGCGTGAGGTAGACTTCTCTATTGAGCTCATTACAGGAGCGGAACCAGTGTCCATTCCTCCCTATACGATGGCCACACCTCAATTGCAGGATCTCAAGAAGTAGTTGGAGGATCTACAGGCTAAGGGTTTTATCCGACCCAATACTTCTCCTTGGGGTTATTTTGTTCTATTTTCGAAAAAACAGACGGTACCCTTCAGCTTTGTGTGGATTATCGGAAGCTGAACCAGCTGACAGTCAAGTACCGATATCCCTTACCATGGATTGATGACCTTTTCGATCTGCTTCGAGGAGCCCGGGTGTTCTCGAAGATCGAATTGAGGTCCGTTTATCATCAGTTGTGCGTTACACCATCATATATACCTCTGACATCTTTCAGGAGTAGGTACAGTCTTTACGAGTATACAGTCATGCCTTTCGGACTCACGAACGCACCTACAGTTTTCATGGAACTGATGAGACGAGTTTTCCATCCTTACATGGACTCCTTCGTCGTGGTCTTCGTGGACGATATCTTGGTGTACTCTCACACTCGACACAACCATACCACCCATCTTGAGATCGTTCTGAGTACACTGAGAGAGCATAAGCTTTATTCTAAACTCTTGAGGTTCCATTTCTGGATGGATCAGATTCACTTATTGGGTCACGTCATCTTAGAGGCAGGAGTTTCAGTGGACCAAGAGAAAGTGAGAGCTGTAGTTTCATGAGAGAAGCCGAAGAACATTTTTTAGGTATGGATATTTCTAGGGTTGGCTAGATACTACAGACGCTTCAATCAGGAAATTTCTCGTCTAGAAGCACCTTTGACAGGTCTGACCAAGAAGGGGGTGATGTTCTTATGGTCAGATTATTGTGAGTCAGCCTTTCAAGAGCTGAAAGGGTGGTTGACGTCAGCACTAATACTAGTCTTTCCAGAGCCACGCAAGAGCTACACTATTTATTGTGATGCATCATGTGTCGGGCTAGGAGTTGTGCATATGCAAGGAGATGGAGTCTTTGCGTATGGGTCTCGGCAGCTGAGGCCACATGAGAGGAACTACCCTACGCATGATCTGGAGTTGGCAGTTGTTGTTCACGTCTTGCGCTGTTGGAGACTCTATCTTCTAGGATAGCACTTTGTGGTCTTCACTGACCACAAGAGTCTCAAATATATCTTCACTCAGTGTGATCTAAATATGAGGCAACACAACTGGGTTGAGTATCTTCAGTCTTTTGACTTCAATCTTGCCTATACGCCGGGAAAGGGCAACTCCGTGGTAGAGGCTTTGAGGAGGAGAACTCAGATTTAGGCAGTTCAGGAGGCCAGTAGTGAGTGGCAGCTGATGTCTCTATTCTCTGAGATGCATCTAGATGTGCACGATAGACGAGTAAAAAAATTTCTATCTTCTGTAGTTGTTACCTCCACGCTACATGATCGAGTACGAATGAGGAAGCTATCAGACTCAGAAGGCTTAGTCCAGTGGGAGAGTGTGTCAGGAGAGGACCTTCTTCCTGGATGGACAGTGGGCGAGGATGAGATCTTGTGTTTCCAGGAACATGTATGGGTGCCAGCAGACTTACGTGAGGAGATGATGCGGGATTTCCAATCCTATGTTTGGGAAGTTCATCCTGGCGTCACCAAGATGTATCGGGATCTTCATCGCCAGTACTGGTGGCCAGGTATGAAGAGGGATGTTTCGGGATTCTTCATGAGATGATCTATGTGTTAGCAGGTGAAAGAAGAGAATCATCGACCAGTTGGGATTTTATAGCAGTTACCCATTCTGGAGTAAAAGTGGAACGATGTGGCGATGGAATTCATAACTGGGTTGTCGAGATCCCCTCAGGGAAACAATGTTGTTTGGGTTGTCGTCGACAGGCTTATGAAGGTTAACCACTTATTTCTGATCAAGGAGACCTTCAGCGTCAATGATCTAGGATGATATTACATCAGGGAGATCGTTCATCTGCATGTAGTTCCATGCTCTATTGATTCAGGCAGAGATGCGCACTTTATCTATCGGTTCTGGCAGGGACTTCATAAGGCCTTGGGTACCCAGGTACATTTGAGTACAGCATACAATCCCTAGACTAATGGCCAGTCCGAGCGCATGATCCAGGTGCTTGAGGATATTCTCCAAGCTTGAATTATAGTCTTTGGCAGTTCTTGGGAGAAGCATATTACTCTGGCAGAGTTTGACTATAACAATAGTTTCCATGAGACCATTCAAATGGCACCATACGAGGCTTTGTATGGTAGGCCATTCCGATCACCCTTGTGCTGGCTGGAGGCAGGAGAGGCAGCTTTGCTGGGACCTCATCTGGTTCAGGATCAATTAGAGCAGATAGAGCTGATTCAGAAGAGGATGGCTATAGCGCAGTCTCAACAGAAGTCTTATGCTGATCCGTGGAGATGACCTATGGAGTTCGAGGTCAGTGATCAGGTTTTCCTATGTGTCGCACCAAGGTTGGGAAACAAGAGGATTTGAAGACAAGGTAATATTTCACCATGGTACGTCAGGCCGTTTGAGGTCTTGGAGAGAGTTGGGCCAGTCGCCTATCGGTTACAGCTAACTCAGAGGTATCAGGCCATGCACGACGTCTTCCACGACTCTCAGCTCCGACGTTACTTTTCAGACCCATCTCACGTCTTTAATCCTGAGTAAGTCAAGCTTGAATCAGATGAATCATTTGAGGAGCATCCTATCTGGATTTCCGATCGAAGTACGAAGGTTCTTCGCAGATGGTCTATTCCTCTGGTACGAGTGCTATGGAAGCACGGGCGAGTACAGGACGAGACCTGGGAGAGGGAGACCGATGTACGATCGCAGTGGCCGGAGATGTTCGGTTTTTCTTCTTCTCTGTAATGACCCAAAGTTTCATTAATGGAAAATCCCTCTTGATCCAGTTAAATGTTTCTTTATGAAAAATGTTTTTATAAGATGTCAACTTCTTTAAGTTTTACGTTAAGATTTGTGACCGTTACTTTTATAGCCGTTGAACAGTGATCATCTGGGTAGTTTAAATATAAGGCTTTAACGAACCAATTTTCTACTCAGACAAAGGAAGCGATGGCCTCATCCAGTAGAATTGCCCCTTACGAAGCCCATTTGTCGGAGCTCGGAAAGGAGGTGGCGTCTTTGGGCTTTTCCCTTGACCAAGCCCAAGCCGAGCTTCATCAAGTCAAGCTCGAACGTGATCGTCTACGGGAAAAATGGAAGTTGATAGAGATTACCACTCGAGCAATGTTATCCGAGCAACCCCAAGAGTCTGTCACCATCGCACACCTTACCCTTAGGTCTTATGCGGCTATTTTAAGGGGTTATGTAACAAATAAGTAGCACCATGTTCATGTACATTATTTTTGTATATAATAATGAATATAATTTCTAGTCATTTTTGATACTTTGTAATTAGTTTTTAAAGTACAAATGGTGTTTTTAGTTATTATTTAATTAAGAATTATATTTTATTAAATTAAAGGATTTTTGAATTAAATAATATTTTAATAAAATATTATTATTAATATTAAATTAATTTTTATTAAATATAAATGATCTTATAATTTTATGAATGCAATTAAAAATTTTATTAAAGTTTGAAAGCCATTTCTTTCAAAACCCGTGAATTTTTTTATAAATGTCGGTTTTTATTTTAAAAGTGAAAATTCACATATTTAGAAAATTAGTTAGATAAAATAAATATTATTTTTGGAATCAGGACGTCGAAATTATCCAACGGTGAATTTTTCATAATTTTCTTAGACAGTCAAATTTTTGGGTAAAAATTAAATACCATTTAAATATATAATGTGTTTTATGACATCATAATGACCCAATGGTGATGTAATAAAATACCATAATCTTTATGTTCGGCCAATATATGTTTTATCATTAAAATAATGAGGTTTTGGGTTTGTTTGACTCACTTTTCAAAGCATTAATGGAGCCCTCAAGACTTATTCAACACTTTGCCTTTTTAAATTAATTTCCATGGGAGTGTGACTCACCTCCACATAAGAAACCCTAATTTTTTTAATAAGTTCGGACCTTGGACTTGTAAAATATTGTTTTCCTCATTCCTTTTCCAGAAACCATGGGCAAATACCATGGTATGGTTTGTGTTTTGGATTATTTTAATATAAGGGGTCCCAAACCTAAATAATAAAGAATTCTCTCACCTTTCCTATATAAACCCACCCAAGATCCCACTTCCTCCTCACTCAAAGCCATTGAAGTTCGTCCAAACTCTGCCCTACTCTCTCTAGAATCCTCTCAAGGTGCCCCAAGCTCCCAAGAAGCCTCTCACAAGCCTCTCTCTAGCCTTTGGAAGCACACTTCCAAGTAAGGGTTTTTCTTCCTTTCTCATTTTTGTCAATTTTTTTTAAGTTGTATTGCCCTTTTAATTTCATTTATGAATGTTGGGGTATGGTTTCGCACCTCTCCCATACTGACCTATTATTGTTTGAATGGTGGTAGAACCCTTTCTCTCTCATTAAATGCCTCTCATGTACACCCGTTACTATGCCGAAATTCCGAAAGGAACTTCTCTCTCTTCTTTTACATTCAAGCAATACTTTTGTATCATGAATCTAAATTCCATTTCTATTGTTGGGACATGTATATATATGATCTCTTTACTGTCCATTACATGTAAATATGATGAGGAACCCCTTTCTCTCTCATCAACCTTTTTACGAATTCTTATGTCACGCCGTTACGCTGCCGAAATCGCACCGATTTTCTAAGCCAATGTCTTTGTGTAGTGAATACCATGCCCATTTCTCCATCAAGGGTATTCACCTTTATGCACATTTACATATTGATTATAAAGTTTCATGTATGAATTCCACATTCCTTTATCGTGGAAGAAATGATTATGTTTTATGAATCTATGTTTTATGATCCATGTGGCACACTTATGCATGAAATGAAATGTTTAAGAAGGGTGCGCCCTTTATAGCGATCCAATGCATTGGGTAAAGTATAGTATCATGATACGTCATGTGCAATGAGTGTTGACTCATGCTAATTCAAGCGCAACGAGGGTTTACTCGTGCTTCAAGTGCAATGAGGGTTTACTCATGCTCCATGTGCAATGAGCCTTGGCTCATGCTAATTCAATGTTAAGTGTTGTTGCCACATTTCCATGTTATGATTATCATGCTTTATCATGCCTTTATGTTCATGTCTCTCTTATGCTCTATTGATATGCCTATTGCCTAACATGTATTGTACTCCTCATGTTATTCATTATGTACTCCCTTACTGGGCTTTAAAGCTCACCCTTTTCTTATGCATGTCCTCAGGTTATCCCATGCAATGCTAAGTACGAAGGAATGTAGTGGTCATGTAAAGGAAGTTTTCAATAAGGATGTTGTATTTCAAGTTTAAAGTTTTTATGTAATGATCCTAAGCCACAAAGACACTAAACCTCTCGATCTTCATTGTTGTATCAAGTGAAGTTTTATGTAATAAAGCATGTTTAAGTTGTAATAAAAAGCTGGGTTGTCATATTCTCTGCCTCTTTAGGGAAATTTGGGGGAAAATTTCTTTAAGGGGGGACGTTTGTAAGAACCCAGATCTTCTTTTCAGGTACGTTTTTCCTTTTTCTGGAGTTTTTGAGAAAAATTAATTTGCAGGAAATTTTTGAAGTACACGCCGTGTACTTTCTGAGTACACGCCATGTACTTTTTCCCGGCTTGAAGCCGTGTGTTGGCCATGTCGGGACACACACATTGTGTGTAAGGATGAGGTGGAGGTCGGTTAATTCGGAGTATGGAAAATTGAAGTACACACTATGTACTCAAGAAGTAAATGTCGTGTACATTTTTTTCATTAAACGGACCGAGGTCGCGCCTAACCCCCAGTTTCATCTTCTTCTTCAGTTTTCTTCTGTCTGAGAGTTACCGTACGACTGGATCTTTGACGAGCTCTCAACTCATCATCCGTTCTCCGATTTGAGCATGGTCAATTGAGTTGGAATCACAGTGGTGAGTTCTTCCTTCTGCTTTATCCTTGATTCATTATTCCTCCTCATTTCCAAGTTATCGTTGGATGAACGTTTTGTGTGTTTTCTCAGACCTACATTGTTCTAAGAGGAATCTGTCATCGTGCTTCACATATATCGATCTCCTAGGATCGAGGTAGGTGGTTTGTTCCTTTCTGTAGAAAGTTAATGAATATTATGTGAAAATTCCACCAATACCCATGAACGAGGTATTGCATGTTTCCTGTTTTGCCCCTGATGTTTTCCTTCTTTTCTTGTTTTCTTTAGTAGAGGTTATTGATTGTGAGTAGAGTAATTTATTTTGTGCTCAGATTGATTTTCCATGCTTGTTTTGCCTATTGGGAATTTTTCCAATTGCCATGCCTAGTTGTAGGATAGCAGAACTATTGTTTTATTATTTCTATTGAGACGTAGAATGATAGACAAGTAGTTCTTGAGGTTTACTTGGATGATATACACGCGCTGATCATGTTTAGTTATACTCAGGATTGTGAGAACCTAGAGTAGTAGACCAATAGAAGAATTGACGGAAGGGCTTCTCCAGAGTGTCTTTTTAATTACGATGCTAGACTATAGGGGTAATAGAGGTTGAGTGCTTCCCCAGAGAGTCTGTATATCCACCATGTGGGCCACATGGGGAATTGACATTGAGTGCTTCCCCAGAGAGCCCTTAGCACGATACGAGACTATCGGGGGAATTGACGGTGAGTGCTTCCCCAGAGATTCTTCTTAATTACTTAGCTGAACCAGAGGGGTGAGACTGTGTGTGCCTCCTAGTGGGTTGCTAGTACTATAGGTTGAAACATAGGGGTTAGGCTGGGAGAGCTACCCATAGGGTTACCTGTTTTCTTCTTGTTGCTGACTACTTTCTTGTGTACCTTACTTGTTAGAACTGTGGATTGTAGCTACTTGTGCTTTTCTATTTACTGCTTCTTGTTTAATTACTGCCATGTATTCACTGACTATTTGGCACAAATATTTGGGTGATTGCCTACTGGGATTGTATCTCACACCCTGTTTGGGCCATGATTTTGGGCCCAAGTAGACTATGTAGCTGCAGATATAGACAAGGGCTAGCGCCCTTCTACTTCAGGATTATGATTGCACTAGGAGCTAGGGAGCATGGGACTGAGCCGTGGCTCGCGATTCTAAGGAGCTTACTTTGTTTTTCTTTTTCACTTGGTTTCAGTTTTATTTCATCACATTATTGTGTTTTCTATTTTCCTTAGATACTTGTACTTACTGCATCATTTTCATCATATTTATATATCTACATTGCTTCCACTGTTTGGTTTCTGTTGTTATGCATGTTGTTTACTGCTTCCACTGTTTATTATCGTTTTCTTACCTTGTATACCTTACAAAATGAGGGCATAGTATCCCCACCGACTCACCAAGGCCTTCACTGCTAGTCAAAAGACTCTAGCGTTCGGGGAAACGTGCTTGAGGTCATGTGGCGAACCAGTTACGGGGCACCGGTGGAGGGGATCCAGACTCGGGTCGTTATAGATGTGCTACGTGCTTGTTCACTGGATAACCAGGGAAGTTGGGACCAATATCTTTCTTGGGTTGACTTTTCGTATAATAACAGTTTTCATTCCTATATACAGATGGCTCCATTTGAGGCGTTAAATGGAAAGCTTTGTCGAACACTAGATTTTTGGGATGTAGTAGGTGAAAGGAAGATGATTGGACTAGAATTGGTAGAATATATGGCAGAGAAAGATCAGTTGATTCATAAGCACATGAGAATAGCACAGAGAAGACAGAAAAGTTATGCGGATAACCGGAGGAAGGATATTTCTTTTGAGGTAGGTGATCATGTCTTTCTCAATTTTTCTCCATGAGAAAGTGTGATGCATTTTTATTTGAAGGGAAAGTTGAGTCTGTGGTTCATTAGACCTTATGAAATCCTAGATAAAGTTGGATCAGTTGCCTACAGAGTGGCTTTACCTCCATGTTTATCCCAGGTACACAATTGTTTTCATGTTTCTATGTTGATAAAGTATATGCCAGATCCATATAATGTTTTGGGTCCATAGGTATTTCAGTTGGAAGAGACTCTCTTTTATGAAGAACAACCAGTCCAAATTCTTGGCTGTAGAGAGCATGTTTTTTGGAATAATATAATTCTCCAGGTAGAGATTTTGTGAAAAAACCACATGATTGAAGAGGAAACATGGGAATCTGAAAAATCTATGAGGGATAAATACCCCCAATTATTTTGATAAGTGAATAAAAACTTCGAGGACATAATTTTGAAAAGGGGGAAGGATGTAACATCCCAGGTAAAAAAAGAAAAAGAGATTTTAATATTTATGAATATTTTTTAATTAAATATGAATTTTACTTTAAAAAGGTTTCTATGTTCGATAGCGTACCTGATACACAACAACAGGATTCTTTGAAATCTTACATTGCACACTAATAATATAATATTACTATTTTAAATGGAAGTTAAATCCTAGCCGTTGTATTTGTAAGTAATGAACAAAACTAACTACAATATGATTATACATTTGTTTTAATGTATTTACTTTTATCCAATAAAATTTAGCGACATAAAATGTGAATGAATCTAATTTTAAGCATAATTTACATTCAAAGGTCGATTTACCACCTTTTAATGGAGAACACTCATTAAATGTAGTTTTTTTCACTCTTATATATTCTATTTCACAAACTAAAATTCTTCTTTAGAATCAGTTACTATAATTTACTTTGGGTAATTTTTTTTGGCATTTTTCTGATAAAATTCATTTTTTATGTATAGTGAAAAATACCATATTTTAATTCAGAACCGCGTTTTAATCTAATTTATTTATATGGATAGATTATATTTTTAAATTTTTTTAAAGTGTAATTTGATTATATTTTTACCATTTAATCAAATGGTGGTAATTGGATTGAATTTTACATTGAAATTGGACATACACAAGTGTCAATCTTTTGATAGATATTGTTTCTTAAAAACACGCTATTTGTTTAGACAATGGGAATTAATTATAAAATTAAAAAATTCAACATAAATTTTTTGTATTTGGTCAAATATACATCATTTTTGAATTCATATTATCAAATTTCACTTAGGGGGATTTTTTGGTATATTTCTGAAAAACCTCAATTTTTGATGAATAGTGAAACCTCTTAGTAGTAGTTAAAATAACGGACTCTTTCATTTAAATGAAAATTTACCACATATGTGAATTGAATTTTAAAAATCCAACATACATGGTTTTTATTAGTAAGTAAAATTTGGTTCAATAAGATGAAAATTATTTTTGGTGAATAGTAACTTTTTACTTTTATTTACCGCCGTTAAAAGTTATGTAATTAAAGGTAAAAAGTATATTATTATAATTCAAAATTACCTTCCCAGTTGTACTAACCTTATTTTATGAGTAATGATCGACCATTGGCATCCTTGGGACGATTTTGAGACCCCATGGATCCACTTATGAATGACAATGACAGTTTAGATTAATTAATTTAAAGTAAAGAAAAAAATAACATAAACAAAACTCTTTTAGTAAATAAATTTTTACATGGGGTTATATAAGTAATATTTTAGACTATAAATATTATTTATAAATCTAATACAATTTCCTGCGTCATAATTTTTTTAATAGTTTTTATAGATCGAATAAATTAAACTATTTATGACACAATAATGATGTGGTATTTATCCCATTAATAAATTATTTAAATAAAAATGAATATAATGATTAAAATATTATCCAAAATCATTCCAATTTCTATTGGAAGATTTTATATCGACTATGAGTAATCTTATATTTTAGTTTAATGATTTTTGGACCTTTAGAAATCAAAGATATGTTTATAATAAAATAATAATTTCACAGTTTTATAAGGAGCCCCTCCTCCCCCTTATAAAAATCCCTCACTTATAACACATTCCACACACCAATAATGCCCCCTGTCTCGTCCAAACTATACCCAATTAATCTACCTACATCCCTCTCCTTCACCAGTAAGCCTTACATTAGGCATAAGGAACTTCAAGAATTCCTTTTGGTTCAAACCAAAGAAAGTTACCCATATTAAAGGTAACAATTTATCTTAAATTCTTTTGTTTTATTATGATTTATATTAATTATACAACCAATAAAATCTTTTCATTCCTTATTTTTATAACATAAAAAGTATCCTTAATATACTAGTATGTTTTTATGAGAGGTATTTGAGATACACTTAGACACACCTCCATCTAATGGGTGAAGAACATACTGTTTCTGTGGATAGAAAACTAACGCCTCCTGAAACGATGATTGTTCGATTATCTCTTACTTTCTATAATGGTGGCCATTAATATGAAAATATATTTAATATAATATATATTATGGTTATATTTTCTTTATGATTCTGTATTTTTCTTTTATAGCACACCTTTATGGTTTCCATTATGGGTAAACACGATAATTTCATTTGAGCAAGTGCAGACTACCGCCCCCTCAAAGTGATATGACTTGTTCAGGCCATACATGTGACATATAACAGATAGAGATAATGGTATTATAAATGATATTATACTATAATTATAATATAACAATGTATAATTATGTTTTAATTCCATTAAAATAAAAAATAGAAGTGAAAGTAGCATTAATGCGTACATACGGCTTATCGTCTCCATGAATGGTGCATTTAATTTATTAGCTCCAAATGAGATGTACTATTATAAATATATATATATATACTAGATATATATGATATATATTATATCTAAATAATTACTATAATTTTGGATATACTGGTATATTGACCACATGGACAACTTGTAAATATAAGGTGTTCATTTTTGACTCAAGTACCAAATATCGACATAACTACTTTTATTAACATAAATGATTGCATAATGTTTAAAACATGGTAATAAGTGATATAAAAGGAATACTAAACTTGAAAAATATTATTAAGCAAGTAGAAATTACCTTTAGTTTATTATTCTGGAGATTAAAGAAAGACCGAGTCAAGTCATACACAAGGTAAAGGACTTCGCCTCAATCTCCAATCATTGAGGCATATTTTGTTTTCATACACAAATTTTCATTATATGATGTATATAAACCTTTTACTTTAACATTTATTAAAATGTATTCTTTTTTCTAGGAATCATTTTAATAAATAAAAAAAGGATTGTTTTTTACATTTGCGGTGACAATGACCTCTCCGCCGCCGTAATCGTTATTTGGCTTCCTCTATTAGCCTTAATGTGGATTAATGGAAAATAAATACCTTATTATATTTTGGGTGTTTTGGTATCGAAAATGGTTTTTGAAAAGGATTATTTATTTCAATATCTTGAATTGATTTCTTATTATTGCAAATTAAATGTTATTGGTGAAATTTTTATATTTTCAATAATTTATGTGTTATGATTTTATAATGGTACTTGGACATTTGACGGGTGGTTACGTGATAAACCAAATGACGGGTGGTGCCGTGATTAACTAGGACAGGTGGTTATGTTATAACCTCCAATGCATTGGGTATGGAAGTTGGTCGTATGGCTATTCCATTTAGTGATATGCGTGGAAGTCGACCGTATGGTTATTATATTTAAGTATGTTTATGTCCCATGTAAGCTTTATATGTTATGTGTTCTTTATATGGGTTTTATTGTAATCTTTTGGTTCCAAAAGGGTAAGTGGTGATATTTTATTCAGTGAAGAGTATTTACTACTTCAAAAAGGTGAAAATTATTTCATATTTTAATGTATTCATGGTTTACTTTTTGTTTTGAAAAAGTAATAGTTTTCCTTCTTTGTGTATCCCTTACTGAACATTTTATGCTCATCCCATGATTTTGAAATTTTTTTCACATGACATAATGTGGAATAGGGTCCAGGATGGGATCCAGGAAAAGTCATTTTGTCTTAATCATGGAAATATACATGACTCTTTTTTTCAACCATTCTTATTTTGTGAAAAAATGGAAACTGAGTAGAAGATTATACCTTTTAGTTTTTTTGAAATTTAATGTAATAGTTAAGGCCTAATTATCTAAAACTCTAATACTGAAAAGATCATTAATTTAAATTATTTATTTAATTCATGACTATATAATGTTTTAAGGCTGAGTCCTTATAGTAATAATACACCATGATAAGGAATTACAATAAAAGGGAATAACGTGAATGCAAATCTTGAATATATGTGAAATGGAGAAGATCCCATACCTTAATTTCCACCTAATTTCATCTCTTATGAAGCACCTAAATAATAAATTTTTCATTATTAAAATAATGATACAAAATTGAGTTATAGTAATTTTTTAAAAATAATTAATAATTATTTTTTTTGATTTTATTTTATAATATTTTTGATGAAATTTAATTGGTTTGAGATCATATTTTACTTAAAAATTTCTCATCTAGCGTAGATTTAACATTTTATTGTATTATAATTTATAAATTTGTATAATTTGATTCAGAAACATAGATTACATGTAATATGATATTAAAATATTTTCTATAATTGATATTTTCCATACATGAAGGTTTTTAAAATAAGTATCTTGGAAACTACACCATAGACGGTTAGTAGACCATTAATAGGACATTGTCGATTGTGCGGGAAATGGAAGAACGACATTTATATTTTTTATTAATATGAAAATTGCAGTAGGTTAAAATCCTTAATATAATTTTAAATTATTCTATAATCAATTTGTATCATATTTTTTAAAGGGACAATGTAAAAGAAAAAAATTGGAAGAAATGAGAGAAGATTTAATATAGTCTTACACTTTCCTTGGTGTAGTTTCTCATGAAAGATACTATAACTCCCTTCGTTATTAGAGTTGGCGGGATCTAGAACGTCCCAAAGTATTTTAAGTGTCTTGAAAGGGATAATTTTTGAAAATATTAGGATTATTAATATATGATAGGAATGGTTTTCCAAGGGGAGGGAGATGGGATATTTATACTTTAGGAGGGGTGTTTTTATAATAAAATATTAAATAAAATAATACATCAAATGATAGATTGTAATAGTATTTTTTTTGAAAATAGAAATCATTTATTAATATAATATAATTATTTTTATACTATAAATATTTTTTATAATTCAAAATCATTAATTTATTAAAAGGAATGTGAAAAGCAAAAAATATGATATTTTACAGAATAAATTTTTTACTTTAGGTTTTGAAATGTTTTGTATAGGTTTGAAAGTTGAGTTTATTATATTTTACGAAACAAATTATGAAAATAAATATAGGATTGATCAATCTAATGTTTTATAATGTTTATGTCATCATTACATCATTAATGATACAATTTAAGATATACCTGTTATGTGAGAAACTATATTTTTACAATTCACTCGAATGTTGAAGTAGGTCAGATAATTAAAGAAAATTACACTATCCATTTTTCGATGTGAATAATAGAAAAATGAATTCCGTTTTTAAAAAATAATTCTCTAAATATTTTTATTTTAATGTTTAATTAAAAACACGATTTACATGAAAAATAAAATTTATAAATTTGAAACGTCATTTCCAACACATCGAAAGTTTACTTAAAGTCTTATAAATTTATCATAGAATCAAAATAATAATTTATGAATGAATTTAATGAATCTATATTTTCATTAAAATAATTAAATTATTCATAAAATATTTATTAAATATTCATTACATATAAAAATACCAAGGCCTTGTGATTTTTTTAAAATATTTATTTTCTTATACTATGATATAATTATACCATATTTTCACTTATAAAAAGATATATTTTATTTATAATTACATCAGAGAGGTTACTAATACATTCTCTAGTTTACTATTCATAAGGGACGCAATACTATTCCAAAGGTCATATTACTGTTTCTATATGTTCTTTAACTTCTAATGATATCATTTGTTTCACATATTATTCCCTTATAATGTTTGAATTGGGTTCCAAATGTAATATTATGTGATTATAATATAAGAAATAATTATAATAAGGGGTTTTTCAAAGATAAAACTTTGGGTCATTAATGATTACATGCTAAAAGAGAATATATCCATACACAATGGGGATCAATCATTGAAAAAATAGACCTAGAAGGGAGGGAGTCGACAAAAATATTATATGAAGAGCCACATGACCAAGATCAAGGTAGCCTTCAATGAATGAAATAAAAAACAACCCATATATCCCCAAAAATTTATTGGTCATGTCTATTTAAAGGAGTGTAATCCCTTTTCATGTTGTGTAATCCAAGAATCTCAGACATTCCAAAAAAAACCATCAACTTTTTATTAAGAATGTAACATTTTATATTACATGATATGTACCTATTATAAGATATGTAATCCTCACACCCTATCTATCCAATTTATATATTATCTATGGTTTAAATTACATGAAATTTACTCAAACTACATGTTATGCGTTAACCTAGCGAATAACAATAACTATACATTAATTCATAAAAAATACAACAAATCATTCATAGGACCATTATAGGTATCACTTGGAGATATCTATGTAAAACCATAAAAAATATGTCTAGGTATCATATAATGTATGAAAATAAGTTAAACTATTTTAATCCAATTTATAGAAAAACATTTAGATATCAAAATACACATTTTATGTAAAAAATCATTAATAAATTCTAATAACATTCACATAATAAAGAAATCATTTTCTATAAAAATAATTATGAAAAAATATAGCATAAAAATTATTAAATTAAAGGTTAATGAATTCATGAAAATTTTCTCATACTGAATAAGAAAAAATAAACCTTTTTTATTTGGTAAAAGAGTTGAATGAAGGATTTTAACAAGTTTCTTAAAAGAATATCCCTTAATAATAACATATCGCAGAAGTGAAAGTTATTTAAATGAATGTATTATTTGTATCAGTTATAAATACACATAAAATTATGATATACAACATAAAATATTATAAATTCATTTCACACAAAATCATAGATTAATATAGTAAATTATTAATCTGTTTAACCTAATGAATGTAAATTGAGTTTGGAAACCCCTTTCTTCTAGTCGGAAATGTAACTTGCATTAGTAATCATACTGAATAATAAATATATGATAATTTTTTTAGAAGAATATTTAATGTTTTTTATTTCATTATATATCACTCATTACTATGATATTTCAATTATGTAATTATTTAAGTTGACATTAGATGTTTTGGAAATATTCGGTTTAGAAGCCCAAAATGACATAGATATGAGAAAAGTGATGAAATATGTCATTTATAATATTTAATTATTAAAAAATAGTCTAAAAATATTCATTATAATAAATCTATTATAATTTTAAATACATACATTAAATTCTATTATTTAAAAGGAATTGCATTCTAATCCATGAGCTGGTATTCTGTATGTACACCTGATTAAAGATTCCATTTATCATCGATCAGTATGGAAATAAGGTCATTATTATATTATCTGTTAGGACCAATAGGGGCCTATATACCCTGAGAGGGGGGGTGAATCAGGGTATGGATATTTTTTTTCTTCCAAAATTCATTCTGCCCCACTGGATCTTGAACTCTTTATTATTAGGGTCACTTTTTTGGCTCTTGTGTGTTTATGTTGATCACTTCCTTTATTCTTTATCTAATGATGATGCTTTGAATGAAATACTATGTGGAAAATAGGCATAAAATGAGATTTTTACTTGGTTCACCCTCACTGGGATACATCCAAGGACCATACGCCGACAAGTTGCCGATCTTACCAAATTCCACTATTCTTCACTGGATGTGGATACAAAGGTTCGAGAACAGTCACTCTGTCCCAGGATCACTTCCTTTACAATGTTCAGGCTAGATTATATCTATGCCCAGGCTCACTTCATTTACAATGTTTAGGGTTAGCTCACTGCTTTCCCAAGGGCCAATCCCTCCCCCCTTTCTCTCTGGCTCACCGCTAGTGGAGAGGATCACCTTCTTCCTCTTCCTTTGCTTACTGCATCGGAAAGGATCCACTCACAATTTATAGACTTGTAGGTCTCTTCATTATCACAAATGAATACATCCTCTATTGTATGTAGATGCTCTTTTGAAGATCAACCTTCACCCGTAGATGAATTTCTCTTTGCACCAATGGTATCAGGAAATCCCCCAGCTTCCACACAGCCCTAAATCACTACCGGAAATCAACCTTACTTGGAACCCTTTTCTAAGGCGGCGCACGACTCTCGACACGCATGTCAACACTGGCGCACATGTATTTATTAACACTTGTGCGACTCAAGATTAAGCTTCTACAAACTTGCGCAACACACTTCCTTTTCTGCACAAACCACCTTAGGCACACAACAATTAGATGGCGCGCACCTTCAACACCAGCACGCAAGTCCCTACTTGTGTGACCACACACCACTTCCGCAACTTCCACACCTGCGCGACGGGAGATATGATTTTTCTATGTATTGAAATCCGTTATAAATAAGGAGGGGTGGTCTAGTATTTATAGGAATTTGAACTACCTGCGCGACGGTGCCCAAGTCCCCCTCCGGCGCACAAGTCTCGGCGCGCAGCGCAACCGCCCAGGCCTCTGTCGCGCTGCTCACTTGCGCAACCAACTAAATACATGGAAGAACACCTTCCATTTCCATATGTTGAAGTTGTGATCCTGAAAAAAAATTGGCGCGCAAGTTCCCAACCCTCCTAAGAACCGGCGCTCAAGTCTCTTGACAGTGCGCAAGTCACTTACGCGACCAACTCAATTCTTGCATGACCCTTGTCCTTTTCATATTTTGATGATCTGATCTTGAAAAACATATGTCACGCAAGTTTACAATTCTTCAAGTACACGGTGTGCAAGTCCCTTTTCCAAAAAACACTTTTCTTTATTTGTAGATTTTCAGGCCCAAAAATTTGGCAAACACTGGAAAACAACGCCACCTTGTATCTGTTCTTTTTATGCCACCTCCAGATCATCCATTCCTTTGACGATGTTCTTGAATCAAACATGGATCGTTGATCATATCTCTTGAACTCAACATTTCGCCATGAAATCCCCTTTTTCAACAAATTATTATGTCGTGGTTTTCTTTGTCAATAGTCACAACACAGTTGTCTACATTATCAACAATCACAATCACCTAAAAAATGCTTCAATGATACCTTGAGAGATTCTTTACCAACATTATCAATAAATAAAAATAATAATAAAATTAAAATAATTAAAATAATTTAAATATACATATATATTTCATCTATGAGGTGTGGTGAATAAAAAGATGAACCACATCGATTTATGGAGGTGATAATTCTCATATATGCGGGAATGGCACTATCATTTTTCTGTGTATGGAATGATAAAAATGTAAATGACATGTTATCATTTATAAATTATATATACTTTATTAATTTCATATATTCTATTTAATTACAAAATTATAACCATTCATGAACTATTCTAATAGAAAACTTATAACATCAATTCACGGTGAGATAGTCCAGCACACACAAGAACAATGAATCCTTTTCTTATTTAATGGATGTAGAGAGGAATTTAAATCATTAAAAAAATTAATAAAATATAATTATATATAGGATTTGGGATTTATTATTATATTATTGATGAATAATTTTTGTTGGATTTTATGGATGAAACAAAACTAAAACATGCAGATAAAAAAAATCCTCAAAAATTGAAATGCTACTTTAAAAAAACAACATGAGACCACAAAGGTTAGGGTTATATATAAAATAAGTAAACTATAATTAAGGGATTTATTATAATAAATTATCTATGTATGTATTTAATAAAATGATTTTTTATTTTTTTAGGGTGGAGAAGAAGAGGATCCTTTTAATAAGAGAGTGGTGGGGCCTTTATGGATTTGCTCAAAATATTATGATATTATAAGACTCTTCTTGAGTAAAATACATTCAATTGGACTATAAATGAATATTTAATGACATATTAAACACTATTTTTTCCCTAATATACTAATATAATAATTCATGATTTTTTAAATAATTTATTAAAATATTAATTCCATAATATGTTGTTATTCTAAAATTTGATACTATTCATCACAGTGACATTAAAAAAATCAATAAAATAATTTAAAGTTTATTGAGATATTTTATTATATCATATAAATTTTATGTTCATATAAAATATTCATAGAACACATAAATTATGTAAAATTATATTTATTTTATTAATTTTCATATCATTTATCTGCTTTTTCTATTATTTAAATAATTGTTGCATCACCATTGTTGAATATTTTCATGTAGATCTTTATTAATAGAAAATGAAATTTAAATCACCATGATAAGTATAAATAATTTATTTTTGAAAATAGAATTTATGGTCAAAAAAATATTTTGGATAACCACATATTGTAAATATTAAAATTTGTTATAACAATAAAGTGACATTATTGACTTTTTTAAAATAAAATAATAAGATGCACTTAATGTCATCCAACTAGATCCCAAATTTATAAATTCCATTCATAGAATATTATGGTCAATAAATTCCCATAAAATATAATTACGGAATGTTTTAATTTCATTTTCTCGCCCTTCTAAATTTTTTACCATTAATTACATGACTTACCATTTACTATTATAAGGAAAATAACTATGTTTACTATTCTTAGTGAAAATCAAATAAAAAAGATTAATGAAAAGTTTTAAACACAGAAATTAAAATTTTAAAATCCTATTTTCAAACATCAAAATAATTTAGTTGTAGAATAAAATAATAATTCAAACTGATAAACCCCAAAAAAATTAGTTCTCTCAAAAATTCACATTTCAAATAAAGAAACAACTTTATAATAAATTAATGTATAAATCCTTTTACAAAAATAATATTTGGATTTCAAAAATATAAATTAAATAATTATAATTTAAAACTATTTATAATATTATAAAAACCATTTAAATAAATTAATATAAAATAAAAATTTCAATAAAAACTCTAAACATCACTATTTATCTAAAAATAACATTTTAAGTGATTTAACCAAAATTCAATCTAAAAATATTTATACATGTTGAATTAATAAACTCAACTGTTTTGTTCAAATTAAATTTCTATAATTTCAAAATTAATATGTTTAAAATAACCACTTAAAAAATAATATAATAAAATAACTTCTTTTTTATGAATTAATAAGTATATTTATAATGAATATAAAAATTTAATTCAAGAATACTAACAAGTATGAAATAAATTTATTCTATTAGTTCATTTGGTGATATATGTACACCCTAAGAGTATGGTGTTTGATGGTGGGGATTAATCATCAAAGTCTAGTGAAAATTGTATGTGACATGATATAGATAATAATGAACATCTCCAAAAGACAGTTTCGTTGAAGATTATGTTATTGAGTCTTGGTTTAAAAATATTCATGGGAAATTATCAATAATAAATTCTCCCTTGGATTCTCTAATAAATTCGATTCATTGGGAAGTATCATAATAATCAATGGAATTATTTATTCTTTTCCTATTACTTATACATTATTAACCATTAATATATAATCAAATTAATGGTAACAGAACAATAGATATATTGTGACTGGTTAAGATTCATAATGTTATTAAATGTCCATAGAGCAATATCATTTCCTAGTTAACAAATAAGTTAATGTGATTTCACTAAATATAAATAATTTACATAATTTAATATAGAATTTCAAATATAAATGTTCGAGCTGATATATCATAAATGTAAATATGAGTATAATACCAAATAATTATTAATAGAATTCAAATTTAGATGAAATCCATTACAATGATTATATTGTAGAATTGACAATTAATTAATGATTTGATTTTTTGGAAAACTTTTAAAATAATCAACAGTGGAAATATAACATTACCCAACCATGTTTTATTTCAAAAATTACCATGGAATAAGACGGTTAATAAAATATAAGTATAACCCAATGAGTGAAAACTGAGTTAAGAGACCCCTTACTAAATGATTTAATTTTAACATTGGTTTGTTAAACCCAAAATATAATAAATTTATATTTATCATAATTATAATAAATTTAAATATGTATATATTTTATATCATATTTTATCTATATTTTTTAGTTTATTACCCTCTACTTAATTTTTTTTAAAAATTATGATTATATCAGGTGTTAAATATGTTGTTTGTGATGTTCAATTTTATTTTATAGTTTTAGTAATTGAATATTTCTCTCCATTAAATAATATATAGAATTATTTTCATGATATATATATATATAATATTTATATGATATATAATTTTTTATTCTCATCATATAAGATATATTAAAAACTGAAATACCATGTTAATGGAGATGGTAGGTTATACATAGGAATGAAACCTATTTTCACTTTTTAACAGAGAGAATGAATGATTTCTAAATTATTATTCATAAGACTAGGATAATTTTCATTTAATAACTATATTATATATTAATCAAATCTATCCTTATTAACATCAATGTAATTTTGAAATGAAAAATTAATAATGTCAATTCATGGTGGTGGTGGTCTATACGTATTCACGAGCGACAAAATTATTTTCCAGTGAATGTAAATACGAAAAAGGCGATATGATATTATTTTTTTTTAAAATAATTTTTTTCATGAATATAATATAAATACATTAATTATATTTATTAAACATATAGATTAAGAGGTGATGAAAATTGAAATACACCAATCTGTAGAGATATTGAATCATACGTACGCATGACTGATGTTTCCACTATTATAGAATGTGAATTATTGGTAGAATGGATTTAGAGTAATATTCTTAATATATTATTATATTTATGATATTTCAATATTTTTTTACTTACCCAATTTATATAGTGGATGCATAATAAGAAATAAATTTCAAACTGACGTAAAAATGACTATATAGTATTTAGTGGAATTCCTTTAGATCATTTGTTTTGGACCCATGCAATGAACCTTTTAAAATATTATCACATTTAAATCATTTATTGTGATTTTTATAAGATAATTAATAGGTTTATTGTAGATATATATTTCATATACTGGTTTAATGAAAATATAGGAGGTCTGTCTATCTTTAGGTGAGTGAAGGTGCTCTATGGGATTAATTTACTGTATGAAATTAATATAAATTACATTCAATGAAGAAATGTTTCAAAATTAATATATTTAAAATATAATAAGAATATGAGTATAAATAAGGCTATCCATTGAATTCTATACAAGTTTTTGTAATGTTTCGAGCTTATCTATTATTTTTAACACCCTCATTAACCCTTTGGACAATTACCGAGATATCAATGTATTTTACTCATTTGGGATCATGAAATTTATCATAAAAAAATTACAACATTAATTGATGAATAAAGATAGTTTAAATAATATATAATTTAATTTCCAGATGAAAAATTTATTATGAGTTTTGAATAATTTCGAAATATATTATTTTTTATAAAATATCATTTATGTATATGTTTAGAAATATATGAAACATTTCAATATAATAATTTTATAAATAATGTTTAATGTTTAGAAAATTATATAGAGTCGAATAAAATAATTTTTTTGTATTCATAAAATTATTCAATAATGAATTGATAATTTTAGATATAATTAATAACAATATATTTTGGTTTATACCTTGAGTTAATGAATATTAACCTTAAAGGTGGTAATGACATTTTAAATATTTAAGAGTTATAATTATACTAATATAGTAATAAATTAATCATAAATCTAAAATTGATGACCTAATTGAAAAATTATCATTCTAACTATCATCATGATTTATTTCCAATTATTAAATAATTTAATAAAATATTATTTAACATAAATAAATATTTATTTCATTTTATCAACAATTAAAAAAAATTTGTTTTGAAAAATATATGATAGTACTAGAACTAAAATATAAACCATTAATTCTACTTGAACATGTTATATTTTAATTAAAAAATTTGAGATACTTAAAACCTCATGAAAATATTTATTTAATTTCTGTTGAAAAATTTATATTATTTTTATACTTCATGGGCATGCTCTAGGTTAAAGATTCGCAAATATTTATGGTAGAAATTAAAAAAAAAACTAAAATAATTTACAGAGATAAAAAATAAAAAATAATTTAAAAATTTATTTATAAAATAAACTTTTTGTTTTTCCAAATCCAAAAATAGTATAAATATTAAAATATTATAGTTCCAGTTTTTGATTATATATTTTATAAAAATATTATTATAGTAAAATTAAAATATAAATTTTAAAAGAGTCCTAATTTTAACATTTTTATGATTATAGTGTAAATAAACTCATACAGTTTAATATTTTCCACAATTTAAATGAATTTTACAGCTTCTATTAATAGATATAAATCTATTTAACCCAATTTACCGTCATCATGGTAAAATAAGTGACTATGGATACTATTTATAATGACTAAACATTAAAGTGAAAAAATTAAAAAGAATTTTTCAAATAATTTGAAATACAAAATATATTTTTCATAAATAAATTTCTTGAATTGGTAGATGATAATTTAGAATAAACACAATCACCATGAAAACTATTTTTTTAGATAAAAAACATCTTATCTTCTATAATATTTTCATTCATAATTTAAAATTAAATTTAATTCCAATAAAGATAATTTAATTATAAATTCTATAATAGAACATATTTTACTGTTAAACTAATTAAAATCAAAATGGAATTTTTTAAAATACATAAACAAAAATAAACTATTCAATAAAAATCATTATTATTAACTATTCATTGGAAAGTCTATATTTTCCGAAAATACTAATAATTCACCATTAGTTAATTTTGAAATTATTATTTCAATAATAAAATATTTTATTTCGAAATATAATTTATATGTGATCTGGAAATTAATTATAATATTAATTCATAATAAGAAAAAAATCGTTCTTAGGTAATTTTATTTTTCGAAAAATATAATGGCTTTATTAATAATTTTGAGTTTATATAATAATAATTTACTAGAAAATTTATCAATGATTAGTAACATTACATATAATTCATAATTCAGTTACATTTATTCATACATACTTATTCTATAGCTATTTTATTAAGGATATAAAATAAAATAAAATATTGTTCGTTTATGCTAGGTTTTGAAAATTTCACTTCGTCAAACACAATTTTTTTGAAAATTATAGTGTGTTACATGAAATGAAAATAGAATTATAATATGTACTTATGGGGTTAAAAATATTTAGAGGTTAAATATATAACCATCTAATTCGATTGGTTTTGGTTGGGAAGAGGATGGGTCATTATATATATGATTTTAGAAAAACATTTTTGAATAAATTTAGTCCATAATGTATAGGGAATTATTTTTTAAATAAATGTACATAGAAGGTCCAGAATAACAGATATGGGACTCTCATACCTTCATAGAGAAAATTTATAGATAGTTTTTAAATGATATTTTTAGTCTCTACTAACTAGTTAAAAAGGCTACATTATATTAACATTAACTCAGTAACTAAATTTTTACCTTGGATAGTTTTTTTAAGATTAAAATAATTGAAATTATATAATAATTTTGATGTTTTGATTAAATAATTAAAATTCCTGTAATCTAATTTATTTTCAAAATATATGAAATTTCAATTTATTTAAAATCATAGTATATTTATATGGGAAAAATATTTTTCATAGGAATATAACATTTTAATCATTATTCGTTGATAATGATATAAAATATAAAATAATAATTAAATGAGTGATGAAAAACATTCAATACGTAAAAAAATTACATTATATTAAATTTTTAAAAGTATAAATATTATATATTATAAAAAAGAACAACATATTTTAAAAATAGTTTTTTGTAAAATATAAATTTCTGAAATTAAATAATATTAACAAACTTCTTTTAAATTAAATTATTATTCTTCTAACAATTTATATATATATATTCATTGGTATAAAATAAATTTTATAATTTTTTAATTCACAGAATCATTCTATAATAGTAATAATAATATATTGATAAAAATATTTTATATTTTAATAGAATTGAATTTAATACTACCATTTTATTTCATTATGAAATAATGAATTACAATAAAAAATAATTTTTTTATGAAAATTAAACATCTAAAATACTATTTTTGGATCCATGTAAACTAAAAAAGCATATTCACAACAAGCATGTTTCAAATGAACTAATATATAACAATCATGTTGCATTCAATTACATAGTTTTATATAATATTTAAGAATCATTATTATTATTAGTTTACATAACTCTCAATGGGTATATTGTATTTCAATATTAATTACATAATTATTTTTTTTAAATTAGGTTAATGGTCATCACATAAAACCACTATTATATTGATTTATTATTCATTGATTTATTAATACATTATAATTTACTCCACTTGCACTTTTCATAGGATGTTTCATATTGTATTCTCCGAATATATTAATTTATATAATTAATTGAAATATTTATTTAGATAAGAGTATCATATTTTATTTCATTAACCCTATCACCTAATGGTACACCTCTTGGGATGACAATGTTACAAGGGAGATAATTACTTTTGATGCTTGCATTCAATATACAAAGGGTTATTGAAAAGAACGGATGGTTTATCATAAATAAAAAAATGTTTAATTTCCCTATAATACTAGTTTTGGTTTTGGATAGTATAGAAACAACAAATAACTCCAGAAAAAAAAAATATGGGATATCCCAATAAATTTTCAAATTTCATACGGTGGATAAACCATTAATAAAAATAAATGTACCAATAGATTTTCCATGGAAGAAACTGTAGAATCCCAAATATATCACGAAAACCCCATGATAACCCATTGACCAACCATATGATAACAAAAATCTTAATTACAGTGTATATCATGATTTATTACATAGGAATATACATCTTCTGAACATGAAGATCTTACAGGGAAACATCATTGATAGATTAAGTACATATCACATCGACCAGATTTATGGATGCATAAAAATTGATGAAAACTTAATTAAAATGATATAAAATTCATTTGATCATAAAAATGCATAGGATTACCTAGGGACATACCCAAGAACGTGGTGAGACATTAATTACAATAAAGTAATAAACAATGGAAAACATGATGAAAATAATACATATCAGTCAATAGGGATTTAATTGGTACATAAAACAGGGGAGGTTCTTACTCTTGAACAATGATGTATGACATAACATGATATCTCAAAGGAATCATGAGAAATTTGTGTCATCATTAAAAACTATATCATGACCATAAGTAATGAATAACCAACATAAAATCATAACATGGTATAAAAGTCTAATAAGAGATTAGGTTTACTCTATAATCTAATAAATTATATCTCACGTGTCTAAAACATTACCCATTTCATCAGGTAACTTTATAATTATTGGTACACCCATCACATTAATATATTATTCTTAAATAAGTGTTCCACATATGTTATTCATCATATAATCATATTTCAAAAAATTTAATCCCAAAATTAAGGAGTACTCGTTAAGTAAATTGAATTTACCAATTAATTAAGGATAGTAATATCTAGTGTTATTAGTGTGTGGGGAAATATGTGATGTTATTGACAATACAAATGTATGGCTGGGAAAATGACATGTTTATTTTAGTATCTTTAAGAGGGTATATAATGAATCATGGGATGGATTACTGATATTTAAATGGGTATAACATTACATGGAAAAAATTGAGTAATTAGTATGGGTGTGTAAAATAATATCCCATAAATAGTAATTGGGATTCTAACTGAATTATATAAACAAGGTGCTCGAATTACGAGGATAATGGGAGGATCACTTACCTTAAGAGGGTGACTCAAAAATATTTGTAATATCGTCTTGAGATATCACATGAATCATGGGAGAGATCTAGAGAGGAATGGAAATAATATATTCATTCTCTAATGATTTAGGGGGAGGCATAATTGTATATTGGGTGGGTTAATGTTTTAAATGTTATGGATGATCTTTATGAATTTCTAAATATAATTTATTGGATTCTATATAATAATCCATTAAAAACCACTTACCATCCAATTTTTTCCATGGTATCTTCCAAATTGGAGTTGTTTTCATTATTTTATTTGTCCATTAACTGATAACATTAAAATAAATCCTTTGTTAAGGTTTAAGTGTGTCAGGTCTATAAATAAATAAATTTATTACCATAAAATATAATATAGGTTATGGGGGATTCATAAAGGGTTTATAAATTTTAATTAATAAGATCAAAACACTCTATTTTAAAGGTAAAATATATATTTTGATGTTGATAATTTTTTTGAAACATATTTGATTACATTTGGGTCATTATTATTTCATAACACACATAGTATATTATACAATATTTAATTTTTAATAGAGAATTTGACTCTCAAAAAATTACAAAAAAAAATATTGGATAATTTAGAAATTATAAATAAAAAATAATAATAATTTCATAAATATTATCTTCCAAATATGATAAATTATTATGTTAAATTATAATCCCCATTTATTGAAATATAATGGTGTTTTAAAATAATATAATTCTAGCACGTATAAAAATTATATTTTCACTTCATAAAATTATAAAAATAATTTATATTTAATATAGAATATTTATTAATAATATATTATTAAATTATAATTTATCACCAAAATACATTAATGAATCCAAATAAATGTCTTCATTGATATTTCATATTACCAAAAAATAAAATTCATGTTTTGCCATATTGAAATCTAATTTTTATCCAACAAAATGCATAATAATTTAAAATGTAAATAAATTCTATAATAAATATATACATTTTTTTATTAGAAATAAAATATAAATAATCATACTATGAGGGTAGATATAGATAACCCTTATTACACCAAAAAACACCCTGAGTGTAAGGTGTGAGATAATGTGATTTTTATCAGGTGGTGCATTGAACATTGTTTGGGTCTATATATTAATCTTCTTGATCATCTATTGTAGATAGTTTTTTTCAATATTACGTTATTTTTTCACATCTTGGTATGAAATTTTGAAATATATTTTAGCTGATATATTCCATGGATGATATAATTAATGTTTTTTATAAGGTACGATCCCATTGGTCATGGTCATCACTATAAAGACTAGATTTTGTCTTTGTATGGATTCAAAATATTTCTACATATATTTCTAGATATTGGCATTAAGACCAAGTGTGATTCCGAAGCCAGAAGCACCATTAAATTTTTTTATAAAATATTTAAATACTTTTATACTATTCACACGAAGAAAATTAGATATCTCCTAATCAGCAGCTCTAATTAGAAATATGATGGATTAGTTGATAACAGAGTGTTGTGTTTAACCTAGGCATAACATAAATATTTTTGGTGACGACCTACTATATAGAATGCGACATAGGACATAATCGTAAGAAAATATTTAAATTTATTTATTTTATGTTCGAAATAATTTTAATTAACTCTTGAACATGGACTCATATTGGAAATCTCAGACAACCATTTGATTTAGATTGGGGTGTTTTGTGTAAGCGTGACCTAATGTGAGAGGTACTGGGAGGTTCAGATTCCCTGACCACTACTAGATTCCTATTAATAAGCATTTAATGAAATGGGAAAACGTTTTCCTCATTTCTTCTCAATGTTTGAGGAGCTCCATTTTCTCCTTCCATTGACGATTAGACACTGAATCCTTGGTGGATCATGAAGAAACATCATATACCAGTAGTTAAGAACGTAGTTGATGAAATTTTGGATCCAAAATCCAGATAGTACTCCTTTTTTGGATTTTTGTTTCCCTAATTGATGATTTTGTTGAGGAATTTTATTATTTTTCAATTTTTCTGCTTGGAAATCCTTTATTGATGTCCAAACATACAACGTCCATCAACTATTTAATTTATGGATTTCCTGTTATTCATCGTTCTTTATCATTCTTCATCTTTATTGGACATCTACTTTTTGAAATAATGAAATTGCAAGTAAATGTCGAGAAGATAATGCTTATCTAAAGGCCATCATACATGTATTCTAAATCTACAACAGTTTCTAGTATTAGGCATCAGAGGAGGTGTGACAGCGAGCGTAAGAAACACATACTTTTTATCACATTGAAATGTGGATGAAACATTGACCGAAGCATGTTGTAGTGTATATCAGGATCCGATGATGCCAGATTTGGGCTCAGAATATATTTTTGAGCACTAGGGTGTCCCTAGTGGTTTTGTAAAAGACTATTGGCACGCGATGGGTGATTGTGGTCCGCAAGGTGGTGGAGAATCCCCACAGTAGTAGTTTCTATGAGTCTAGTGGGGGTGATCTAAAGAACCTACGGTGGTTGTGAGTTCTACCAAGGTAGTGGAGAAACGGCAGACCATGAAGGTTGGGTAGGCCGAGGCAGCCGGACTGGGCCAGAGTGAACTGGGTCTTCCAATTTTTTATTCAAATCAATATAACATCAAAATAGATCATCTATTTTGTGTGTTGTCTACGGCTAGAACTTCAAATCCTCGAGACAAATCCTTTTAAAATAGTTATAGGGTTGTAAATTTCTGGCTTGTAGATCACACCCCTGAAATGATCAATTTATAATAATATATTATTATTATTAAATCATTAACCCTTCATAACTCCCTCATACTATATCTGATAGATGCACCATCTATTGAATCATGAAGCTTGATTCGAGGTGAAACTTTTGAGGTTAGTTCAATAACTTTATGTTTCGGCAATGAGGCTTGGTGGCATGAAATTTCTGATTAAAATAATAATAACATAATTATTATAATTTTGTCGATTATTTTAATGGATGAATATATTTCCTTGAATGTCAAATTGGAGATACATTAATGGCATCAAAACCCTAAATTTTTTGGAACACTTTTCTAGAATGATATCATCCACATAAATATAAAAAGAGGCATGTGTCCTATGATGCTTGGAATAGGTGTTCGTCATTTAAATGTGACCTTTTTATTAGGTTTCGATTTTGGACAAATTGATAAATGATTTTGTGTGTTTTTTCAATGAGCATCATAATGGTGTGATATGTAATATTGGATTGATGATAGAGGCATGGGTCCTATGAAGCACCATTAATTTACGATGATGAGAGATGAAACTGTTCCATCGAGAGTCTGTTACGGTCGAATGAATGGTCAATCTTATATTTCTTTCTAGAAGGATCATGATGGTGTAATCTGTTTGGTTATTCGGGTCCGTTTGAAGAGGCATATATGTAGAACTATATTTTTTCTCTTTAGATAAACAACATCCATCATACGCTTTTCAACCTTTTTTGGAAAGAGGTGAAATATGCTTTGTAAGGAGACTAGCACACATAGTAGAACATGATCACAGTTTAGTACCTGAGTATGGATTAGTACATGGACAGGTGATGATGTAAGGTCACACTTCGTGTGGTCCCCACACAATAAATGTTACACTTTATGAATCTATTCCATATCGTATTACCTTATTTTGGACTCAGGTATTTCCATTCGAGTGGCCTAACATGAGTGTTTTTATGTGTTGAAAAAATGATGCCCTCCATAGTTGATTTCAATGTATTATGTAAGATGTTCCAAGTGTGAAATCTTTTAAGGTGATGTATGAAGATGAATGTGATCTAGGAATGATATTAGAGTCTATCGAGTGAGTCCCCCTAACGTACTAAGATGTGGCTCCTCAATGAATTAGAGTGGGACCCCCCTATAACACACTAGGGGAAAGGTATTTTGTAGTTAATTCTAAGTGGAATCCCCCTTACACAATAGGGTGGGGGTCCTCAATGATCTATAGTGGAATCACCGATCACCATGTGCCTGGGTCCTCTATAGATACTTCCAAGTGGAATCCCCCAACGGCTTGGGCATGGGTCCCCTATAGCTACATCCATGTGGAATCCCCTTGATACACTAGGTTGATGATCCTTGACTTCATGTTAACACCATCAATCCATAGATTACTCATGATAAACAAAATTTATACCATTGTACTCATGATAATGTGGGACACATTCCATACTGAGATTAATCTACGTGAAGTGACCAAAAATCTCAAGGGTGAGACAATACCTCAGAAAGAAGATTTTATCATGGTTTGTTGATTGAGTCCCAATAACTCATGTTTTCATGGAAGAGGTGAGGGATGATGGGATTCATTGGTGGTTACTTATGTATTTGTCAATGAATCTTTTCCTCGGATAATCTATGAGATTGGGATCCCATTACTCTCTTGGTTGGGATTCTTTGACTGAGATTATATATGCATCTTATTTTAGTATCCAATCCTCGAGTCATTGATACTCTCCTTCTAAGAGAGGTGAAGATGAGTAGGGTATTCTATGTGGTTTACATATCTACCTTATCATGGTTGGAAGAGTCTAATATCCTACTATAGGTAGCAATGAATCGTCAGGAATTTCATCTTCTCACTATTTCTATCTCCTTATATATTAGAAGTTCTTACGTCACTCTCTTATTTGGTTGAGCTATACCCTTTTTGGTACCTCATTCTATGTACTGTGATGAACTTTTTTATTATCTTATAATACTCCCCTGTAGCTTTCTAGGGGTGTCCTACTATGCTTGTTTATAATCACCCCTGCATCGGATTTTCCTATATGTTTCCTGCCTTATATAGATGACAGAAAGGATTACCTTGACATCAGATGATCCTAGCGATATAGGTAATTACACCATGTACATTTTTCGTAGCTTTGGATCCATCATTGGGGCTCCCTATGATGTTTTACTTTTCTGTTATTGCAAGTTTTCAAACTTTTATATTTGGGAATTTATTTTTCCCCTTTACCTTTGGGGTTACATTTATATACAGGTACTGATTAGAGGATGATGCATGTTTGGATACCTTTTTATTGTAGACTTGTATGTATTTTTACTTTCCCTCTACACGTTTTAATTGAGTTGGATGCATGTGTATAATGGTTCTTATAAAAATTACTCATGGGTTTTGTTGTTCCTTTTCCATTTGTCACCACCCCTAAACTACGAAAGAAGTCTTGGGGTATTTTTCGCTCAAACCCTGACATGTGTCAAGTCGTAACAATGTTGTATCAGAGCTGGTTCGACCATTGTAACATTGTTCAAAAGATTCCTTAAAACATTCTTGGTTGGGTTTTGGTAAATATTTTCAATGTGTTTTAAGAGTGTCTCTCAGGCTTGGGAGTCATGTGATGGTGCATCAGTTGACGTATCCATTCACCAAGACCCAGATATCCAAAATGTCAACTCGGAATTCTGAGAATTTTGTTGAAAGTATCTTTTTTACATCCATCATTTAGGATTGAGTCCTTGAGGTCCCTCTATGAGTTATATCACCATTTTGGATGATATATATATATATGATCATTTGACCGTGGTACTCCTTGACATGTTTTAAGATGCCTCCTTAATGATAGCCATTCATGAAACTGTATCTGGTTCATGATAGAGACCATACAAGTGATGAGGCCTCAGTTCCTGATCCATAATATGATCCTGCTTCCTATATGTGGATATCTAGTAGCACCACCACCTATTCAACTGTTTTTTGTCTAGTAGTGTTGACTGAGGATGTGCACATAATGTGCACACTCTATAAGTTCCATCATCATAGAAAACTAGAGTATCATGTTGATCCATATCCTTAGGAATTTGATGTTCTTATAGATTTGGTGGTATGCCTCTTCAGTCATGATCAAACACTAAACGATCAGATGGTGGCATTGATAGCCAGTATTTTCTGTCGAGAAGTTGAATATTGGTGGAGTTTTGAAACATATATTATTGTTAGTCTATACACACATGGTCTAACATCCAACAAAATTTCTATGACGAGTACTACCCCTCTTTCTTATGCTATGATTGGATTCAAGGACCATTGTTGAGCTTCTACAGGCTTGAATGATGGTGGAAGATTATGAGTCTAGGTTCACAGACCTGTCTCAATACTCTCTAGAAATGATCTGCGATGACTAATTTTGAGCATGAAATATTGATTCGGGACTCATTAGAGAGATCTCTATTGACATAGTGACCTTTTGCATCCCCCAATGTGGGGGGTTTCGGAGTGGTCAATGGTGATAGAGATATTACAGTTAGTGAAATTCCAGTTAACTTGTTTAGATATTGGAACATTAGAGCTGTGATGTTTACCACATATAACATTCATCCGAACATTTAATCTCGACCTTAGAGGTATCCCCATAATCAGACTCAAGAACATAGTCATATGAGGATGAAGCAGGGTAGAGAATCAGGGAATCCCAGGGATGGCCAGTGTTGTGCTTGTTATCTCCAAGATCACAAGGCACGATACCACCCAACGTGACGTGCTGAACGTCCCATGAAAATTGTAGATGGATAGCCCCGATAGAGACAATTTTGTGATTATGGATCTTCCAAGAAAGGAAATTTTTCATCGTAGGTAGGTGGTGTTCGAATAGGATCATGAAGAACTATGGTTCGTGGATGACACTATGAGTTACATACACCACCTTCAGGTGGCCCATGTCAGGCTCAGGGAGTTAGCGGTTGGCACTGCGGGCAGCATCATTTCTAGTATGTTTACAATTCTATAGTACATTAGATGATAATTGGTACACCCTATGTATTTTTTAATATATATAGAATAACATACTTGACACTGGGTGAGGAATTCTTTTCTCTATGCTTCTAGATTGAGGGTTTAAGAGGGTGTTGTGGGGGCGTCGGTGTAACCCGATGTCGGTGTTCTTCGACATTTCATTGAATGTACAATGAAGAGGGGTCCTTCACCCCACATAGAAATTTTTTTTACATGAGAAAAATCATGGGGGAGATTTAGTGCCGCCAAAATCAGATAGTATTTAGTTGTGGTAGACGAATCCCTTAGAATAGTGTGTACATGGAAGGGATGTGTGGTATAGTGTTAGAGCATGTCCTTTCATTTCTGGAATGGTTTTTCAAATTGTCCAACTTTTTCATAGAATTTGACGCCTAGTAATGAGAATGTTTTTAGTTTTGGGTTAATATCATTAAAAGAGAGAGAAATACATGTGAGGTATGTCATGTTCATTTCATATCTAGCCTCTTGTGGATGGATACTTTTACTCCCCTTCTGTTTTTGGTGGTACCTTTGAATTATCAATGTCAACCATGATATGGATGTTATCATGTATAGGTCGACGTGATGGGGACCCCATGAAATGAAACATGTGACTCACTTCATTGTTTTGTTAGAGGTATTGTTCTTTGTCAGGGTTTGGAGACACTACTTTTTGGGAGAGTTCTTTTTGGTTTGTTCAGACCACCAGAGTCTCAGGTGCGTCTCCACCAAGAGAGAAAAGAACATGATATAAATACAATGGTTGAAATTGCTATAGGAATATGAAATCAAGATAATATATACTATATGGAAGGAAAAAAACTATAGAATATTCTTTACAAGGAATTCAAGTATCTCTATGTGCAGGATGCTATAGAGATGTCAGCTTCCTGACAGATGACCCAAGCAGAGCAGGTTGGTACAATTTTTTGGCAGTTGATGCTATTTACTACATCGCATCTTGAGAGTGTGAGAGGGTACCAATAATGATACATAAAATAGGTGATCATTTGGGACAAAGATATCCACTAGTGACACACCATATTGATTTTATAATGGAGGGAATCAGGAGACATTGTTTAGAGAAAAACATTGGTACTGTTTGCGATGGTGGTGAAGGATGAACACTAAGTAATGGAACGTTGTCCCTTCCAATTGAAATACCATATTTGAAATGGGATGAAATACCCATGAACATAGTAACTGGACATCCACTCACAATGAAGGGCCTTGATGCCATCAAGGTAATTATAGACTGACTCACGATGCTAGTGCACTTCCTTGCAATCGAAGAGCATACTTCAGTTGAGAGTTAGTGTCAATTGTATATACATGGAATCATCCTCCATCACGAGGTACCCCAAAAATTTGTCTCTGATCAGGACATGTGGTTTTCCTAATGGTTTTAGAAAGGCCTTCATGAGAAATTTGGAACCCAACTACGGTTGAGTGCATCTTTTCACCCCCATAAAGAGTGGTAGACCGAGCGCAATATGCATGTGTTCAAGGATATGCTAAGGGGTTATGTGATGTATTTTTTCTAGAGTGGAATGCTATCCTCAAGGTTCTTTTGGCCTTTTAGAGATCATGAAAAGGGTTATTAAGGTTTCTTGCTACCTTTACCTACCCACAGTGCTTCAAAGGGTGCACAACTTTATTCACATGACACAACTAAGGAGATATGTGCATGATCCTATTCACGTCATTGAGAAGTAAGTACGTTACTTGGAAAATTCATCCCTTTAGTTCAAATGATATAGAAGTACATAAATTTGTAGTAGTTTTTTAGGGAGTAGGAGAGAGTGGTGTGGACTTACTATCCCATTTTTCCCCTTATTTTCTATTAGAGGATGAATATATTGATGTAGGAAAATGATATAGAGACTCAATTGTTTCCTTGTAAGTAATTGGAATATTTCTACATATATATTCAGTTCTAGGGGATGAGATGACATGGGATTACAACGCCCTATATTCCTCTAATAAATTCATCAAAAAAATTAAGTATTTTTATACAATTCACGTGATAGAAATGTTATATATCTTATGCAGTAGCTCAGATAAGAATTCCGATTGTACGGTTCCATCATGAGAATGGAGTTTACCCATGGTGGGACATAACTTCGGTCGGTGCGAGACTATTGTAGAATATTCCATGTCGGATGTAGATGTAATAAAATAATTGAACTAAATTATTTTATATCATATTTATTTTTAAATAACCACTGAACATGGACTCATATCGGAAATATGAGGCAACCGTTTAATTTCTAATGGGGTGTTTTACATAAGAACATTTGAAAGTGAGAGGGAGTGGGAGGTTCATATTCAGTGACCACTTGTAGTTTCCTATTAATGCGTGATTATGGAAATGAGGACAGGTTTAGCACATTTTTTTCTCAACACCAGAAGAGCTCTATCATCTCCTTCCAATGGTGATTTGTCAACGAATCCTTAGAGGATCGCGATGAAACATCAGATCTGAGTAGATGAGAGCATAATGAACACAATGAAGGATCCAAATTCTATGTACAATTTTCTTCTCGATTTTTCTTTCCTTGATTGATTTTGTTGTTGTTTACTGTTATTATTTAGAAATTTCAATACTTTTAAATATATTAATGATGTCAAAACTATCAATTACCATTAAGTTTTTATTTTTTGGATCGATAATTATTTGTTGTTCTTCATCATTCATCTTCTTTTTTCGACATCTACTTTTCGACACAATGAAAAGGATTCCAAATGTAGAGTGGTCCATGGATCTATGATGTTTGTGATCCAACGATTCTAGATATAAGATGGTATCAAGTCTCAAGTGATGGAGGAGGCACGATGGAGAGCGAAAGAGAACCCTAATTTTCATCACGTCAAAAGGTGAATGAAACATCGATAGGATCATGAGATAGTGTAGATAAGGAAATGATGATCCCAAATATTCTATCAGGATCATATTTAGAGCACCAAGGTGTCTCTGATGGTCCGTGGTAGGACCACCGGTGAGAAGAAGTTAGTTGCGGCCTGTGAGGTGGCGACTGAACCTCACTGTAGCAGCACGTCGTGAGGCTAAAATATGCATGCAGAGGAACCATTGGATGTTGTGAATTTAGGTGGTGCGCTGTGAGGGTGCACATGTAGGGGAAGGGACCTTTAGAACAATGGGGTTGAAAATATATTCTTGCTAAGTCGGGCCAAGGTGTCCAGACTGGGCCAGAATGTTACGGGTCTTCATATTACAGATTCAAATCACAAAAAATCCTAAACTTGGAATCCATTTTATTAATGTCTACGACCACATATTATTATCATCATGACAGAATGTCTTAGATAAGTTTTATAGTTTATTATTTTTTTCTTGCATAAGGCCCCAACAATGTTTAATAAACAATAATATATTATTGTTCATTAATCATTGACACATGATAACTCCTGCATAAAATGTCTGATTGATCCGCCATCTATAGAAATATGAACCTTTAATTGAGACAAGACTTTTGAGGCCAAATTGAGAAATATATATTTTTTTCTATAGGGTTGTTGGAATGATAAATCGAATTAAAATAATAATAAAATAAAAATTATTATTTAGTGATTCGGGTATTTGATGTATCTCTTTCGTCTGATGTCTTAATGGTGATACTTTAGCGGCATTGATACCCTAAAATTGAGGTGGTAATTTCTATATCGACATCATTGGATTATATACAAATTGATTTGTGGGACCCATGATCATCAGTTTTGGCATTTGAGTTGAAATGTGACTCTTTCTCTGGGTGTCCATTTTGGAAGAAAGAATATGAGATCCTGTGTTTTTTTGTTGAGGATAGAAATAATTTGATATGTCTAATGTTATATGAGATGAAGGCACATTCCAAGTGAACTACCATAAGTTTAAGTTAACGAGAGATGATGCTTATCCACTAGGAGTCCCTTTTGGGAGAACAAAAAGCTAATCCTCTGCGTTTTATCCCACAATGATCATGACAGTGTTGTCCGTTTGGTTACCTATGGGATATTGAATGATGCATGTTTTTAGAACTATGTTTTGTCCCTTCAGATCAATAACAACCATCTTATGCTCAGTATAATTTTTGGATAGATGAGTCAGGTAAAGTCAGATTACACTAGAATTACTAAGGGTAATTGATCTCAGTTGAGTAACTGAATATGGATTGGTACATGACTATGTGATGACGTGAGGTCAAACATCTTATGTTCCCCACACACGCCATGTACCATATTATGAATTAGCTACCTCTCGTATCTCCTACATTTAGACTCATATCATGGAATGGGAGTAGCCTATCCTGATTTTTTTCACATTGAACGTCATCATGCCCTCTGTAGAGGGTTTTTAGGTACAATTTGTGATGGTCTAAGAGTGACACATTTTCACATGATGTTTGATGAGAGAAGTGACCAAGAAATGATATCTGAGACTTCTGAGTGGATTCGACATAACATGCTATGGAGTGGGTCCTCAATTAATTACAGTGGAATCCCTCCTCTAACATATAAGGGAAGTGACCCTATTCAGTTACGTATGAGTGAAATCCACTTGACAAACTATGGTGGTAGTCCTCAAGGATCTAGAGTGGAATCCCCCATCATCATGGGAGTGGGTCCTCTACAGTTAATTCTGATGGGAACGCCCCATCGACATGGGTGTGGGTCCCCTAAAGATACGTCTAAATTGAATCTTCTTTATGCATAAGGGTAGGGATCCTCGACATTGAAATTACACCATCCAACAACGAATCAGTGATGAGACATGTTTTGAGATACCCTTGTACTCCTGAGAAAGTGGGACGCTTTCCCCACCGTGATGCGTCCATGTGAAATTGACTAAAAATGTGAGGGTGATAATGTTCCACCAAAAGAAGCTAGTATAATGGTGTGGGGATTGAGTACCTTTTACTCTCTTGTTCAGGGAAAATGCGATGGATGTTGGGAGACATTTGTGGTTACTTATAGAATGAATAGTGATTATTTTCTTGGGATGAGATATGATATTGAGATATCCTTACTCTCTCATTTTTTCTTCTTTTAATGAACATATATATGCATCCTATTTTAGTACTCACTTGCCATTTTTTGTTACTCCCCATCTAGGAGAGGCGATGGTGAGTTGGTTATTCCACATGATTTTCATGTCTAGATTGTCATGGTTGGATGAGTCTACTATCCATTTATAAGCATCAAAGACTCAATGAGAATTTTATCTTCTCACCATTTCTATCTCCTTGTTTTTTGTATAAGCATAAATTACACTACTATTGGGTTGTGTTTTACTCATTTTTAGTACCTTGTTCTATCTACTACGTTCATCCTTAGTTGTATCTATTACCGCCGTCTTATCCTTTTTGTGGACTCAAACTACATATAATTGTACTCACTATGACATGGGATTTACCACACGTGTATTGCTTTATGCAAGTGACAGACAGATTGATTGTGACTTCATTGGAACTTAGATACACAAAACTTGGATTATGTATGATGGTCGTAGAATATGATTCAGGTGCAGACCTCTCCCAACTGATTTACTTTTCAGTTACTCCAAGTCGTGCTATTTTTCGGGTTTGGTGTGTATTTTTTCCATTTCCCTTATAGTCCACTTTTCTATACTTGTTCTTATTAGCTATAGATATATGTTTGGGTTCCTTATTATTTTAGAGGTTTATCTTGTTTTCCTTTCCCTTTACACGTGTGCATTGAGTTGGATGCGTGCGTGTGTAAAGATTTTTTTTTGAAAATTCATCCTCAAGTATGTTGTTCCTTCGGTTCTCGTTTCCACCCCCTGTCCTATAAGGGTGGGCATGGGGTACATTCCTCTTTAGCCCTGACATGGGTTAGATTATGAGTGTCACTTATTTTACCTGTGTCAATATGACTTTATCACATCCCTTTTCATAAACTAATCAAATTATAATTATAAAACAAATATATTATCAATAGTTATAATTTATAAATGTATTTTCAATCTTATTGGGTATTATTTATAATGGTCCAATATAATAAAATACATGCATTATTTTTCTATATTTAGTGTACATAAATAAAGAACTTATTCATTTAAAATTGAAATTTAATTTTTACATATCAAATCATTGTATTATTCCACCCCTCGAAAACATTTCAATTGAAATTATCATTTAAAACTATAAAAATGTTGAGGCTAAATCAATTTTATTTTATCTTCTTGTTCCCATTCTACTTCTTCAATATTTGTTTCTCCACACCACTTTGACCAGATGAGCTTTCTTATTCCACACAACAGTGCATCTATGATCTAATATCTTTAGGAACTTCTCCCGATATGATAGTACCTTAACTAATCGTATCGCCTTTGGACTCAGTACATGTGAGGGGTTTGGTAAGTACATTATCAATAAGAATACATCAAGTACATATTTTACTAGAGATTTACTAGGTGGGACTGCTAGTAGATAAGCCATCACTCCGATTTTATCAGGTGTCTCAAATGGGATGACATATATAGGACAATGAATTCCGCTCAACCCAAACTTCTTGAATTTATTATAGGGGGAAACATTTTCACGACATGTATCACATGGCCCAGACATGACTTCCCCAGGCCCACCTTCCATAGGCCAGGGGTTGGTGACTATCACTTGAAGGCTTTCCTAAAACCTGGAAGGAAATTCCTTAGAGATATCTGCCAACTAAAAATGGGAAATTGATGTAATCATCTAAAAAAATATGGTACAACCACGAGCGTAAAGTACAACCACAAGAACAACTATAAACTGAAAACTGTTGGCCGGATTACAAGCCATAGAAAATGAAAAGAATGTAAAAAACTATTCATCTTCCCTTAAGATCTATCTGGGTGGTAGTAACTATAAGTTTGATGTCGAAGAAGAGGATATCAACTGATCTCATCACCCCATGCTCTACCATGTCCCAAACCTCCAATTTATGCATCAAAGTGTCAGTACTCTACACCAGACACACACGTGTGGGCGGAGCCCATATATGGGTGAGTATAACAACTTAGTAGGGGACCCCAAGACCCCCGAAGGTCTCTCAGAAACCCGAAAGGGAAAAAATCACACAAAATACAACAAAGTTAATATCAGGATCTTGATCTAAATCATGATGAAAAAAAGAAAAAGAGACAACTCACTCTAATAGAATAACCCTAAGGTTACTAGTATAGGGATGACTAGTCGTAAAGCCAGATCAACCTATCTGTAGTAACTCTACTGGAATCCTGTATTGGTCACTGGTGCTGACTCATATTGGTCACTAGTGTTGAACCATATTTTTCACTGGTGCTAACCCGTATTGGTCACTGTTATTGAGTTAGGGGTGATTATTCGTACAAATATATCATCCTACTATGGATTTTCTGATGCCGACCCGTATTGGTCACTCACCATCATTATGTCACAACCAGCCACTGGTTTCCCACACGAAGCACACCCGATCTTCGGAAGAATCTTCTCCTCAACCCATTGTCCATACTTCAACTATCACTCCATCTCTCAAGAAGCATACCCAAGGGACCGACACATCATAGGGGTCCAAACGTGACAGACAACACGTCGATCGGAAGCACGGTCTATGAGATATATGCACTTTTGTAAAAAGTGCTAGTTTGGATTAAAGTCTGATCCCACTGATGTAACTTCTCAAACACTATAAAAACATGCATATTGTATCTTCAAAGGACCTCCTTGTCACAAAGGTCCAAATTCCATAGATAGTGCATCGATCGGATGCCCGATCTGTTAGTTACACCCCTTTCCGTGAAAGAGGGGTGATAACACCTTGGTTGGGCCTGGCTCGGATGGGACAACTAGAATATTCCAAAGGGAACACTTCCAAAAGGGATCCCAATGCCACTTAATTTGTGTCAAATAGACATAAGGTTCTTCAGTTGTGGGTTTTTTATTATTTGGGGGCCGGTTGGGTATGGTCCTGTTCCGACTCAGTCTGGTCATCCCGAAGAAATGGGTAATGGGGTCTCACTGACCCCGCCTGGGTCCAACCCGTTAAGGGTAGCCTATTTCACAGGGTTCTGCCTAGAGAGGTCAGCCAGACTAGTTCGTGGGCCTGGGTCGCGATTGGCCAAGCCTGCCAGGTGGGGCTCGGCCCACCCGCACTAGCCCGTTGGGCCATGGGTCTGGCCCGGCCCGCTGGGTGGGTTTGGCCCATTCAGTTGGCCCACATCAGGCCCGGCTCACCTGAAGGTGGACTGCTTCATGCTTCTCGCCCCTACGGATGTGGGGCCGTTTTTTCTTTCATGACACGGCGTGGAAGAGGGCTGTGTCTCCCCCTCTAGCTGCGACTCGCTGACCGCAACTGCTACTGCTGGTGGCGCCTACGGGCATGACCATTCTCCCAGATGGCCAGCATGGCATGCCGGTGGTAGTTTCTGTCGTCCACCAGACATGGTCCGGTGGCCCGTTCTTGGTCTCGTCTATGCCTAAGGGCCTCCTGGATCGCCGCCCCCACAACCTGGCCTTCTATCTCACGATGTCATCGAATTGGAAAAATTGTCCCCGAAGAACGCAAAAAAAGCAGCAGAGAGTCACAGACTTGTTCGTTTGTATCGCGCCCTCTATGATAGATTTGTTACAAGAGAGTGGTAATTATTCATCACATTTTAACAATGTTGAACCCCATTCAAATCCCATGTTACACTCTCCCACAAATACATGAACCATGAAATAAAATCGAGGGAAAATTCCTGATTTAAAATACAACCCCTAACTTGTTTGTTGGAGATGTCATAGATGATGGTGCTTCAATGTTTGAGGGTATTGGAGGACAAAGGAGATGGTTCAAATGCATTGGAATTCTTCATCCGTCGACTATCTGATCGGTCTTTCAATGGGCGTTGTCAATCCTCCATTCTTCGTCGGTGGAAGGTGTGGCGTCACTTCATTAGGGGTTCATCGCTTAATGAAGTCATGTAAAAAACTAATCGATGATCAATATAAATAGAATGGGGAAAGGAGAGCAATGTACGGAAGATTTAATGAGGTTTATTAATTGATGTAATTAATGTGACTCACTAATTGACGTAATTAATGTGCCTCGTTAATTACGCGAGTGGTGGTTCCACAACCAAATAGTAAGAACACAATTAACACCTTATAATTAAAGGTATGCCCACCTCTGTGGTCCCTAACACCACCTCTAAACAGGTGGTAGGAATAAGAAAATGAAATAAAATTACATTCTATGTTGTTTTATTATTTCTTTAAAAGTCAAAAAAACTATCTTTTTCTCCCAACCAACTACGATCGAAATGAAGATTCTCTTAAACGAATCTTGGCGTTGCGGATTCATCGGTACCCTAGAATATCAATTCTGAGCACTAGTTCAAGAGATATAAAATTCCAGTTGCGTGTTCACTAAATGTACCTGAAAAAAATTTCATAAATTCATTTCAGGAACACTAGGCCTCAAAATTACGTACCATCAATATTCACATATTCGTAAAAATGACAATTATTTTAAAAAAATTACTAGGATTTATTCAGGTCTTTACATCCTCCCCACCTTGTGGATTTATGTCCCCGAAATCCAAACAAGGATCTACAAACAAAGGGGGTTATTGTTCACACATATGACCATCTTGGTCTCATGTGATCTCCTGGAGATTCCTGTGCCACCACAAAACCCGCACTAGAGGTATCGACCGCCCATGAAGGATCTAATCATGTCGATACTCTATCTCTACCAAGTAATCCACAAAATTCACCATGTCGTCAATCTACAGCTCTCCACGGTCGATGAAGTGAGATGGGTCATGCACGTATCTCATCACCTAGGATACATGGGAGACATCATGCACTTTCTCCAATAGTGTTGCCAGTGGCAACTGGTATTCCACCTCGCCAATCCTATGAAGTATCAGGAATCGCCCGAAAATCCTCGGTGAGATTTTTCCGCCTCGACCAAATATCCATAGTCCCTGTCAAGGGGAGAATTGCAAGAACACTTGGTCACCCTCCTAGAACTCCATTTTACTTCGTATATTATCAATATAGGACTTCTGTTGTCTCTGTGCAGTCTTTATCTGCTCTCGGATAACCAAAACCTTCCCAATGGTAGCATGTACCATCTCTGGGCCCAGGAGTGCAGGCTCTCCTGGATCTGTCCAGCACAAGGGCGATCTACATGGTCATCAATACAATTCCTCAAAAGGGTCCATACTAATTGTAGAGTGATATATTTTTTTGTATGTGAACTCTACCAATGGTTGGTGGTACTCCCAACTACGGCCAAAATATCGGACACATGCACGAAGCATGTCTTCCAAGGTCTAGATGGTCGGCACAGTCTGACCATCTGTCTACGGGTGGAAAGTTGTGCTCAAGTGAAGCTGAGTTCTGAAATCCTCCTTGAATCAATTCCATAACTGATATGTGAATTTTGTGTCATAGTTTGAGTCTGTCATAGAAAGAACCACATGAATTCTCACGATCATTTGAACATAGAGACATCTGAAGTGCCCTACCAAACCCTTCTCTCAAATAGAAAAGAATTGGGTTGACTTGGTGAGTCGATCAACTATCACCCATATAGTATCCTGCCCTTTAGATGTATGTGTTAACCCCATCACGAAGCCATTCGATATTTCTTCCCACTTACACTCTGGTATCTCAAGGGGTTGGTTCAAGTCTAGTGTTAACTGGTGATCGACCTTCATTTACTATAAGTTGAGGAATCTAGATACAAACTCTTCCACAACATTCTTCATCCCTGGCCTCCAATATGAAACAGGAGGTACTAATAAATTTTCATCACACCAGGATGTACTTCCATGGGTGATGTACAGAAATCCCTCACCACATCCTCTCATAGAACCATAGGTTCCACTGTACATCCTATGAGAAGGATTACATGCTCCCCACATTCAGAATATAAGTTAGGTGCATGGCCTGAGGATATCTGAGCCCATGAAGACTCACAACTACGGTATCTGAGTTGTGCCTCCTTGACTAGATGAAGGAGTGGAGGGGAAACTACCATCGATTGGAGTTAGACTGTATCATCTTTATCCATGTTGGATATCATAAGCAAGGCTAAATGCTCTAAATCCTAATTCTAAAGCTGCAAACTCGATATGCGGCTAAGTGAATATGCAATTATGTTCCCCTTCTTAGGAGTAGAGACTATCTCAAATTCATAGTCTTGGAGGAACTATAGAAAATTCCACTGTCTTAGATTCATATCATTATGTGTGAAGATATATCCGAGACACTTGTGGTCTACATAAACAATGAAATGCTTTCCCATCAAGTATTGTCGCCACATATTCAGTGTGAAGACAACATCTACCAACTGAAAGTCATGAGTTACGTAATTATTCTCATGAGGCCTCAGTTGTATTGATTCGTATGCAATCAATGTTTCATCTTGCATGAGGGCATAACTGAGTCCAGTTACAGATGTATCACAGTAAACCACGTAGTTAGTTCCCTCCTCCAGCAACCTCAGGATGGGAGCACTGCTAAAAATCTACCTCTGCTATTGAAAGCTCAGCTGAAATATCTATAACCATAAGAATGGTTTCTCCTTCTTCATCAAGACATTCATAGGTTCTACTACCCTGAATAATTCTGGTACGAATCTCTAATAGTAGCCTGCAAATCCAAGGAATCCAAGATTCTCAATAACACTCTTAGGTGTCTTCCTAGAATGTATTCTCTATATCTTCGTTGGATCCACTACAACACCATCCTCTTAGATGACTTTTCACAAGAAGTGTCCCTTCTCTATATAGAACTCACACTTCAAGAGATTCCCATATAAATTGTGATCCCAGAGTGTGTCCAGAACTATCCTCAAGTGTACAGTGTGCTCTTCCTCGGATGCTAAGCACACCAAGATGTCATCAATGAAGACCACCATAAAGCAACCAAGGTATGGCAGAATGAACTTGTTAATGAGCCCTATGAACACTGCTAGAGTGTTGGTTATGCCGAAAGGCACCACCATGAACTCGTAATGGCCATACCAACATCTAAAGGTTGTCCTCAACACCTCTTTGTCCGATAACCTATGATGATAATTTCTAGATTCGAGGCCTATCTTTGAAAACCACTTCTCTCCTTTCATCTGATCAAACAGATCATCAATCCATGACAGAGGATACTTGTTCTTCACAGTCACCTAGTTTAGGCATCGTATGTCCACGTATAGCCTCAAAATATTGTCCCACTTCATGGAAAACAACATTGGGGATCCCCATGGAGAGACAATGGGCCTTAAGAATCCCTTTCTTTGTAATTCCTCCTATGGTACCGCCATCTCCCATATATCTGGATGGGACAACTGATATGCTGGTGTTGATGTCAGTGTTGTTCCTTGGTACAAGTCAATGAAGAAATATACCTCTCTATGAGGAGGTAGTCCTTGGACGACTCTTGGAAATATGTCCTCATACTAATCCACCACCGATGGGAAATGTGGACTCGCCTCATCCACCAAGTCGAAGGTCTTGCAAGCCGAAAGATATGTAACAGGGTGCACCCTCTTAAGTGCATGTCCATCTCATGCTGCTCTGTTTTCCTTGTCACCATCAAAGTAAAACATACCTCCATATTTGCGCGTACATTGCATTGTACATCTAAAAGATTCAATCAGTGTGGGAACTGCTGATAGCCAGTCCATGCCTAGAATGATGTCATAGGGTTTTTGCAATGCTACTAAAATATCCCATCTGAAAATCTCTCCTCCAATAGTATGTTCACCCTTTTAGCACCAGTGTGTGACTGCCGAATCTCCTCCTGGAGGAGTATACAAATGCAAAGGATGAGTTAAATATTTCGTTGTATTCTCAGAGTCCCAAAATAAGTCTATGGAAAGGAATGAATGTCTTTCACCTATGTCGATATGCATTGCTGCTAATGTAGATAAGATACAGATCATACCTCGTATCATCTCAGGGACATCAGTTTCATGATCCTATACTACCTATAGCTGGTCATGCCCCCATACACCTTCTCCATGAGCTCGTGGTGGACTACCTGTGGTGGTGGTGGTAGTTTCTGATGACACCGACTACCTCCCGTTGCACGTCCTTCTCCCTTGCCTCATCCCCCGCCTGGTAGATGCTCATGCTCTTTCCACTGCCAATGCCTCAGTAGACCCTCTACTATATGCCAATCATCCATTCATGGATTTAGACTGTCACAAGCTCTGTGACCCTGCCCCCCACAGGAAAAAAGTCCTTCCTCTCTGGTGGCTCCCTCTGCCTCTCGAGCCTCGCACCTCAGTCCCTGCATCACCGGGTCACCCTACGGAAGGTCTATCCCTATTGGGATTCTACGTCGTTTGTCTACTTCCAGCCGCAGATGACTCTTCTAACTTTAATCTAGTACAGTCTCTCATTTTTTGTTCATATTCAGCAAGAAATCTCTCCATCAGTAAAGCTCCCTCAATCCCCCAGCCTGTGGTGGGATGCTGAGAGAAACAGTCGCAACACTTATCTCTTATCGGAGCCCCTTCTCAAAGGTCTGATCCCTGATGTAAGGGTCTCTTACCATGTCGATGGTGTATCAAGAGAAGTCAGAAAATCACATTGAGTACTGAGACAATTTATAGCTTCCCTAATAAAGATGCAGAAGCTCCTGAATACACACAGAGCGTAGTGTCACTGACATAAATTCCTCCCCTGAAAAGGTTCTCAAATTCTGTCCAGGTGAGGATCATCTCCTAATACAGTAGGAGCATCGAGAACCACCATCGTCCTATTGATCCATATAAAAGGATAGATTCGAATATCTCCATATTCTCGGTGGTTGTATCTACTAAACGAAAGTCCTAGGAAACTACTACAAGCCTTACATATACTGTCTGGGGGTCCATCTTACATTGAAACCATGGATTCCTCTTTCTATGGAAATCGTGCAACACGCGTAGCCGGCGTGACGAATCCACTAGTAGTATGTTCTCCTCAACAGGTGGTGGTGCTACTAGTACACAACCCGAAGGGGCCATCACTATGAGTGGTATATGTACCGACACCTTATCACTAGGTAAACAACTATTGTGATATCTAACTAGAATCCTGGCTGGCTATCTTCATGGAGGCATCTTGTAAGGAACGAATGCACCATAGTCAACAAGTAATACTTGGTAACCTGGATCAAGAACAATCATGAAAAAATTTCAAAACACTAGAAACTGGTGTTTTTATATACCGAGATGGAAAAAAGAATTCGGCATCCTGGTGTATGGATACGTCAGCCACAACACCAAAACTGGACTCCCCGAACTAAAAACTGAACTAAAGAATATTTAAACAATTTCCTAATTAAAATTGGACTCTTAGTTCTTCTGGTATAACCGACCACTCTTTGATTCCACATTGTCAGGACCTGTTCCATGGGGTCCGGAAATGACTACCCAAAGCCCTCCTTACAGAGGCCAAGGGTTGGTGACTAGAAACTGAATGATTTTCTAGAATAGGGAAGGAAATTACTTAGATATATGTACACACACCAAAAGGGGAAACAAAAGTAAACATCCCAGAAATGTAAGGTATAACAACATGAGTAATGTATAACAACAAGTATAACTATAAACCGAAAAAAGGTCTAGAATACAAGACCTATAAACTGAAAAGTAATTAAACAGTTGTCGCATCTGCCCTAGAGATCTACCTGGAGGGTAGTATATCTATGTCTGAATTCGAAGAATAGTATCTCTACTTCTCCAATTTCACAAAGCTCCACCAAGTCTCGAGCCTCCAAAGTCTGCCTCAGAGCGTCTGTAGTCTGCACCAGACACCGACGTGCGGGAGGAGCACATGCAAGGGTGAGTATTAAAAATCATTAGAGGACTCGAGACCAATGATGGTCTCTCATTAATCGACAAAGGAAAACATCACAAGAAATACCACAATGGTAATATCATGAGTGTGATCTAAATCAAGAAGCACAAAGAAAAAGAGATAGATCACTCTAACAGTATAACATGAATATTACTAGGGTAGGGATAACCAGTATTAAAGCCAGATCATTCTATCTATAGTAACTCTACTGCAGACCCATATAGGTCACTCTATGTGGACCCGTATTGGTTGTCTGATGCTAACCCTATTGGTTGCTGGTGCTGACCTGTATTGGTCGCTGGTGCTGATCCGTATTGGTCGCCTCTGCTGACCCCTATTGTTTTCCAGTGTTTTACCATATATTGGTCGCTGGTTCTGTGGTAGGGATGTTTAGTCGTATAGCTATATCATCCCACTATGGAGTGTCTGAAGCGGACCTATATTGGTTGCTCTTCTTCATGTCACATCCAACCACTGGTTTCCAGCACGAAGCATTCCTAATATCAAAAAGACTACTATCCTCAATCCATTGGTTATATTTAAAATGGTACAATATTCCACTGAAAGCATACCCAAGAGACTGCCTCATTATTGGGGTTCCAACGTGGTAGACAATGCATCGATCAGACGCGCTGTCTGTGAGATATGGGCACTTTTGTAAAAAGGGCCCAATTAGAATCAAGTCTAATCCAACCCAGGTCAAACGTCATACTCCTTTAAAATTTAATTAGAGTATTTTCAAAGGATCACCATGTAATAAGGGTAATAATTCCATAGACGACACATTGATCGAACACCCGGTCTGTCAGTTGCACCCCTTTCATTGAAATGGGGGTGATCGCCTTTCCGTCTAGCCTGGTTCAGTCGGGGCCGCCCGAATATGGCTAAGAGGCCATTTCCCAAAAGGGGTCCCAACGCTGCAGATGGAATTTCAAATAGACACATATTTCTCAGTAACATGCATTTCTTTATGCGGGGGCTGGTTGTGTCTTGCCCAATCCGACTCAGTCTGGTTGGCCCAACGCAACGGGTCCTGGGGTCTACTTGACCCCACTTGGTCCAACCCGTTATGGATCAGGCCGATTCTCTAGGATTGGACCACTAGGGTTAGCCTGTCTGGTTCTTGTGCCCGAGCCGTATTTGGCCCATCCTGCTAAGAGGGGCTCGACCCACCCGCCCTGGCTAGCGGGTTCGTTCCGGTCAACGATCGGCCCGGTCCACCTGAAGGCGGAATACTTCACCCAGATGGCCCCGCAGATGCAGATCCATTTCATCCGGCATGACATGGCGTAGTGTGGGGCCGCGCTGCCCCCTCCTGCCATAGCTGCTACCAACGGCGATGCTTGCGGGCACTGCCCATCTACCGTGCGGCCGGCCGCCTCTGGCCGCCTTGGCATGCACCGACGCACCACCTTCCCGCCACCCGCAGCTGGTTACCGCAGGCCTCCTCCGGCCACCGCTAGCCGCTGTTGGCATGGCGCACCTATGGTTGTTTTCATGGGAAACCGAATTTGATCTGGTGGTCCGTTCATGGTGTCGTCTATGCCGAAGGGCCTCCCAGATCGCCGCCACTATAGCGTGACTTTCTGTCTCACGTTTCCGTCAAATTGGTAAAAACCATTACCGAAGAACACAAAAAAAAAACAATTGGTGGAGGGTTCGATCCTTGTTTATTTGGACCGCACCATCTGTGTTAGTTATATAATAAAAATTAGGTTATTATTAATCACATTTTAATAATGTTTACCCCCATTCAAATCCCCTACAAAAACCTCTTGAAAATACTAGAACGTGGAAATAGAATCGAGGGGAAATTGTTGAATTAAAGGAGAACCCCTACCTCGAATTTTTGGAGATGTCATGGATGGTAGTGCTTCCATGTTATAGGGTATTGCAGAAGAACGATAATGTTCACCTGTGTTGGAGTTCATCATCTATAGACCTTCGAATCGATCCTACAATGGGCATCGTCAAAAATTTGTTCTCCATCAGTGGAAGGCATGGTGTCACTTCGTCAGGGGTTCCTCACTTGATGAAATCATGCTAAGAACTAAAACCAAACTCTATATTAATAGGAGAGGGAATGTCGAGAAACGTCTTGAAGAATTAATGAGGTTCATTATTTAACATAATTAATATTCCCCATTAATTGACATAATTAATGTGCCTCATTAATTACGCAAGGGGTGGTTACTCAACCAAAGTGATACAGTGAAATTAACAGCCCATAATTAAAGGTCGGACCACCTATATGGTCCCCACCACCACAGATCAACAGGTGGTTGGAAGAATAAAAATAAGTTAAATAAAAATTTATGTTATATTATTATTTTATTAACAGTCGCAAAAACTATCTTTTTCTCCAAAATAACTGTGGTCGAAGTGAATATTCTCTTATGTGAATACTGGTGCGGCAGATTCAACAGTGCTATCAGATTTTAATTCTTGAGCACCAGGTCAAATGATAAAAAATACCGTCTGCATGTTTATAGAACGTACTCAAAAAAAATGTTCAGAAAACCATTATGAGCACACCGGTCCTTAGAATTACGTTCAGTTAATTTTAATAGACTCATAATAATACCAATTAATTAAAAAATTACATGGAAATTTTCGTGTCTTTACAGAGATGAAAGAGAAAAATATTCCTGACTGTAAACTCTAGTTTCTGTCGATGATTGATGGGATAAAATTTAACGTTAATTTTTTCAAATTTCATGTTATATTAAATATATTGACCCCTATCTATAAAATCATAGATAATATTTGGTCCCCTCATCATCCTCTCCCAAAAATCATCCCAGCATGGTGGAGTCTGAAACCTCTTCCAATAAATAGTATCATCATGTGATAATTTATTAATATAATTGATATTATTGTAATATTATAACTCTAATAGGGTAATGTGTTTGAAATAGCATATACAAAAATCCATGGAACATTATCATTCTATATCATATAATGTTTTAATGGAACTTTATGACTGATCATCTATTTGGGGGTGATATGAAGTGTTGATGCCTATTTTTCAATTCAAAACATATTGAAGGATTTTCAAAAATCTCAAGGTATACCTGATATCTCAATAAAATAAAATATATAGTATCACTCCATGTATTCTTAAAATATCCCTTAATGTAAATTTTAGAGTGTTTTTTATAGATACATCTTCCTTGATATTAATTATATGTATGATATTTCTGAGGTGACCATCTACCACTCAGATAGTGTTGATAAATTTGGCTTTATAGGGCAGAAATATGATGAAATATATGGCTATGATTTAAGATTTCTATAATGATGTGAGAAATTGTTTCATCAAATCATTAGACTTATATTTTTTAACCTTGACTTTTTCACATTCTAATCATCTAGAAACAAACTCTATATTATCTCTATTCATGTTATCCAACCCAAAAAATTATTCATATGTCTGAAAATATTTATTCTTCTTAGATGAGTAGAGAAGGATTTGACATGTACATAATCTATATATTCAATCTTCTATTATGGTTTTTAGGGGATAAATATATAGGTTCCAAAAATTATAAAACAATCTGTATAAAATATGATCTCCAAAATATTATCTATATCCATAAGTGGAAATCATCAACATTCCTAAACTTATTAATCCTATAATGAAGGGATGGTGACATTTTTGTTGAGATATATATAACACATATCATTTCATCATCACCTTATCAATAATATTCATGTCCAATAATATTTTATCCCTTGAAATCCTCATCGTGGATATTTTTTTGGGATCCTTTATACTCTGAGAATTTGCCACTTTGTTCGCCAACCAAGGATTGTATTTGATTTAATAATAATAATATTTTATCAACTCTAACAACCACTTTTGGTGAATGCTAAGATAATATTGTGCGAAGATATACATGAGGCTTTTGTGGTCTATATAAATATATCAGACATATCCTTTATGAGATAATATCTCCAAATATTTATTTCAAATATTTTTTTATCCAATTCAGGATCATTAGTTGGATAGTTATACTCATAGATATTTTGTTTTCATGAGGAATGAGCTATAATTGTTTAATTTTTCATATGTAAAAATCCCAGACCATTAAGACCACAATTATAAAATAGAAATCCTTCCCCGCATATGGGTATTAGGATTATTGGTGATGGGATTATACTATTTTTCATCTCTTTCAATCATTCATTACAATCGTAATTCCAGAAAAACATGACTCCATTCTGATTTAGCATTATTAGAGGGATGAAAATCAAAATATTTTTCTAAAATAACGACGATAATACATTTATAATCCAATGGAACATATAATTTCCTCCATAATAGTTTTTATGGGATTCAAATCAATCATATCCAAATTTTATGGATCCATTTATATCATTTCACTAGTTATGATTTTTTTAGAAATGTTATCTTGTCTTGGTTTGTGTTTTACAGGGAACAAAAAATCTAGGTCTGAAGGAAGATAATGTAAATATTTTTATAACACCTTGTAAAATTTCTATACAATGAGGATTTCTTCCAGGATAATCTTTTATATATTCTCAATAATTTGGGAATGATATTATTTCTGACATGGAAATTATATCCATGAGGGATATATTTTTATAATGGAGTATTCATCATCCTCCTTTAACATTTATATAATTTGATCGAGATATGTGAATTTTTAGGTAATTTCCATTCCTTGTAAATTTATTTTATCTATATTAAATTCAAACCATTTTTTAAATAGGATAACATTAAATTACTTTAGAGTTTGATAGAAAACTTTTTAAATATGAAAATTCCCCCAAACCTCCACATTTAATACAATAATCATTAAATTTTTTTCTAATGACATTAAATCATTTGGGGTTGACATGATGTTCATATAAAAGATGAAGGATATTTTAATAATGAATTAATTTAAATAAAACAACAAATACACAAGTCTGGTGTAGTGGTTTTGAGTACATTAGAAATTATGTTCCATCTCTTAATATGAATTTTCTTAATCTCTTGATCATCAATATTATTAGTCTTCATAATTATTCTGAAATCATGGAATAGAGAATTTTTATGTATAAAGTCAAAAATATGCTCATTTAAAATAGATAATTACATATAGAACCCCATATTTATCTTTTTTTCGTCAATCTCATTAATCAATTTTCCCAGGATATTCCATAACATTACTAAATTTCCTACTTTTAAACAACCTACCAATTTCTTTGGGAACTTTCCATTACTATTACATTCATCAACTTCTTTATAATGTAAATTGGGTATTTATCCCCTTGTATCATTTATCAGATTAACTACTTTGAGTATTTATCATCCTCTTCTTTGACATATTTGTAAATTACGAAATGTGGTAATTGTAAATAATGTTTTTTGATGGCTGGTTTTCAAAAATCACAAGAAATATCACACAATACATCATTATGTGATGTATCTATTTTGGGAAATCATCACATTTATATTAAAAATGTTTTTTCAAATATTTTATCCTATTTATATCCATTGAGGTTAATAAATGGAAAATTGGGGATTTTATTTTTTAAATTATTAAACTCATAAATGAATAATAAATTCATTAGATTGATAACACATAAATAACACATATTATATATCATTGTAATTTCAATAATTTAATTTAATTTCTACATAATATATTTTTTAATATAATATTATAATAGATTTTTTTCCCATAATAACTGGTCATAATGATCTTGCAAATTTTACAATAAATATCCCACATGACTGTAAAAATAGGTTCGAATCCAATCCTGCTAACATGCATCTTGTGATGATTGAATCTAGTTCAATGCTATATATATTTTAAAATTAATCCTAGTTACCTATATGATAATTCCACACCCACATGTAGTTTCCATGAATTTATTTATTTTATTGGTGATCACTTAATCTACACATTAATAAAATTTAGATATTTTTTTTTATGTTTCAATAGATCCTTTTTGAAATCCTTCCCCGCATATGGGTATTAGGATTATTGGTGATGGGATTAGACTATTGTTCATCTCATTCAATCATTCATTACAATTTTAATTCCAGAAAAACATGACTCCATTCTGATTTAGCATTATTAGAGGGTTGGAAATCGAAATATTTTTCTTAAATAATGATGATAATACATTTATAATCTAATGAAACATATAATTTATTCCATAATAGTTTTTATGGGCTTCAAATCAATCATATCCAAATTTTATGGATCCATTTATATCATTTCACTAGTTATGATTTTTTTAGAAATGTTATCTAGTCTTGGTTTGTGTTTTATAAGGAACAAAAAATCTAGGTCTGAAGGAAGATAAAGTAAATATTTTTATAAAACCTTGTAAAATTTCTATACAATGAGGATTTCTTCCAGGATAATCTTTTATATATTCTCAATAATTTGGGAATGCTATTATTTCTGACATGGAAATTATATCCATGAGGGATATATTTTTATAAGGGAGAATTCATCATCCTCCTTTAACATTTATATAATTTGATAGAGATATGTGAATTTTTAGGTAATTTCCATTCCTTGTAAATTTATTTTATCTATATTAAATTCAAACCATTTTTTAAATAGGATAACATTATATTACTGTAGAGTTTCATAGATAACTTTTTAAATATGAAAATTCCCCCAAACCTCCACATTTAATACAATAATCATTAAATTTTTTTCTAATGACATTAAATCATTTGGGGTTGCCATGATGTTCATATAAAAGATGAAGGATATTTTAATAACGAATTAATTTAAATAAAACAACAAATACACAAGTCTGGTGTAGTGGTTTTGAGTACATTAGATATTATGTTCCATCTCTTCATATGAATTTTCTTAATCTCTTGATCATCAATATTATTAGTCTTCATAATTATTCCGAGATCAAGGAATAGAGAATTTTTAGGTATAAAGACAAACATCCGCTCATTTAAAATAGATAATTACATATAGAACCCCAGATTTATCTTTTTTCCATCAATCTCATTAATCAATTTTCCCAGGATATTCCCTAAACATTACCAAATTTCCTACTTTTAAACAACCTCCCAATTTCTTTGGGAAATTTCCATTACTATTACATTCATCAACTTCTTAATAATGTAAATTGGGTATTAATCCCCTTGTATCATTTATCAGATTAACTAATTTGAGTATTTATCATCCTCTTCTTTGACATATTTGTAAATTCCGAAATGTGCTAATTATAAATAATGTTTTTTGATGGCTGGTTTTTAAAAATCACAATAAATCTCACACAATACATCATTATGTGATGTATCTATTTTGGGCAGTCATCACATTTATATTCAAAATGTTTTTTCAAATATTTTATCCTATTTATATCCATTGAGGTTAATAAATAGAAAATTGGGGATTTTATTTTATAAATTATTAAACTCATAAATGAATAATAAATTCATTAGATTGATAACACATAAATAATACATATTATATATCATTGTAATTTCAATAATTTAATTTAAGTTCTCCCTAATATATTTTTTAATATAATATTATATTATATTTTTTCCCCATAATAACTGGTCATAATGATCTTGCAAATTTTACAATGAATATCCCACATGACTGTAAAAATAGGTTCGAATCCAATCCTGCTAACATGCATCTTGTGATGATTGAATCTAGTTAAATGATATATATATTTTAAAATTAATCCTATTTACCTATATGATAATGACACACCCACATGTAGTTTCCATGAATTTATTTATTTTATTGGTGATCACTTAATCTACACATTAATAAAATTTAGATATTTTTTTATGTTTCGATAGATCCTTTTGGAGATCAGTAGATTTTTTTATCATAATCATAAAATAACAATCTAATTATATATTACAAATTATGCCTCACATATAATTAGTACATGTTATTTCATGACTTACTACATAATAACACACATAGTACATCCCATAAGATTCTAAATCGAAGATTCTACCAAAAATTAGTTATGTAGAACATCACCGTGATACATGGATATCACAAAATTATTGAAAACATCACTAATATCCTCTAAATATCCATTACTCTTCAAATTAGACATGATAAACTAATGTCGTACATAAAAATGTGGTGAGATATAAACCAAAATATTGGAATAAAAAAATAATAACATGTTGAAAACGTTTACTTTTAGTCAGTAGTCAATTAAATAGGACTGAAAATGGGAGATAGTTACAAATGTCATTTATGAGAAATATTAATACCTGATATCAAAAAATAATTGTTGGAATGTGGGGAAAACATCAAAACCAGAACTCATAAACTCAGGTCAAGGGTAACAACAATGTAATGAAAAACGGTAAGAATAATCATATAATTTAGTCGGAATACTCCCTAATATCATAAATGATGTCTTATGAGATTAAAACATTACTCAATGCATTTTAGTACAATAAAATTATGCATCCACCAATTTTATTCATGTTATTTACATGTATTTATTCGAAACATATATCATTCTTCATAGTGTAATATTTATCAATTTTAAAACAAAGATGAAGGAGTGTTGAATAAATACTTGGATGTCCCAAATAAATTAATGATAGGAATGTATAGGCCCATACCCTTGTTTTAAAATTGATATTCTATTCATGGTACATATATTTGGAATGAAATATCACTGGATAATTTCAGTAGTATAACGGGAATATATTATGAATCATCATAGGGATTAATGGGAATAAAAGGTGTCACTCATCACATGGAAGTTTTACTGTAAGTAACTAGAATTTGTAAAATCATATCCCATTAATAAAATTTGAAATAAAATCAGTATTACATAAATAGGGTTTCTTAATAAAGGGAACAATGAGGGGATTCCTTACATAGAGAGGGTGTGTCCAAAAGCATGGTAGGAGAATCTTGAAATCATGGTGGAATCATGAGAAAGATATATAGAGAATTGTACACCTGTAGCCATGATCTTGTGGTTTTTATTAAAAAATAAGGGGATCATGAGAGATTTTTTTTGGAATATATAATGGAGTTTTTATTATTTTCCATACATAGGTTTTGGACTCTATAAAATAAAGTAATCAATCCCAAAAAAGTATCCAATGGGTTTTTCCCTTTTTGTATACTAATGACGAGTGTTTATAATTATTAAATATGGTAATGAAGAAAGAACATTAAAAAATACACCTCGAGGGGTGGAAGTGTGTCATGTTTATAAGGAATTTATTTGAAAACCATAAAATATAATATAGGGTTTTTAAATAAAAATAATGGGTGAAAAAAATAAATAAAATATACTTAAAACATATGATTTTATGTAGAAAAATATAGAATTATTTGTGGATAACCATTATGGACCCAATTACATCACCTTTTGGTCCTTATTATTTCATCATATAGATTTTATATTTATGAAATATATAATTTGGACTTGATAATTCGTCAATGATAGAAAATTAAGAAGAATTTATTTTATGATAATTTCGAAATTGTTACTACAAATATATAGTTAATATTTTCAAAATTTGTCTTAAAAATGATATGTTGAAATATTAAATGAAAATCCATATGTTTTCAAAAAATTGTGTTTTTTTACAATAACAGTTTTCTAACCCTTTTAAAATTAATGTGTTCATTTTTCAATTTATATAATCATTTATATATATTATATAAAATTTAATAATAATATATTATTCAAATTTAATTCATTTAAAAAATCATGAATTCAAAAATTGAAATTTCATAATTGTAATTTCATATTACCAAAAAATACAGTCTGAGTTTTTTATTATTAATTTATAATATTTATAAAACTACTTACATAATAATTTTTACTGGAATGTTTAAGAGGATAAAAAATAATTACATTAATTACATTAAAATCAATATATTAATATTATAATGATCTTGATATATAATTCTTTATTACACTAATGATGTCCCTAATTGTATCATTTTAGATTGTTAGATTCTCTTGTGGTTGTTTAATGAATGTGGTTTTGGTAATGATCTCAATGATAACGAACATATTATTTATTTGGATTAAGTCAAGATTTATTAGATGGATCTCAAGTTTGTATTTATATTGAGAAAATCCTCATGATATTGTCCCCCTTTGAGTCACTAAAAATTTTCTTTACATCATATCATCTTACTATTCCAGGTCATTTCTTCTTTTGTTTTTGTCAATATGACATTTTCATAACCCTTAATATATACTATTCATATATTCATGGTTCAAATGATATATTCTAAATGCTGGTTATTTTAAATGGTCTTTTGAAATTAATTTGTTATAACTTATAATGGAACTATATAAACACCTTAGTGCAGGTGTTTTCAATATTTACATTAAATAAATAAGGAAAGTTTTTCGAAAAAAGAGACTTTAATTTAAAAAACTATTATTCAAAAAAACCTACTTTTTATGACATAATAAATTGTTTCTATGTACATACGGTGAAAATAACATGTCTACCTAGTATGATACATCTCAGAGCCTATATTTAAAAAAATTATCATGATAGAACACAATGTATAAAAATATCATGCAAACTCATCAAATAAAATTTTAGGGTATGTTACAATCCTCACTTGGGCTACCTAATACCATTTATCACATCTATATAATAATGTAATATTTTATCCAAATAAGCTACCCAACTACCAATTCCCCACTTATTTGTTTATCGAACATTACAAATCACATCATTGGAATCTCTATCCTAATGAAATATACCATGATAACTCCATAGATAATATTTGTTAACCATTATCCCTTGTAGCATAATATCTCATGATCACCCACCACAAACCCCTAGTATCAGATCATCTCATTATCCTATTCAAAATATTCATATAGTAAATGAGTATTTTCTGAGGGCCATCACATCCCATTGGAATTGTACTATACCTCAATCCATCACAACCCATACACCTCATAACTTAAATAATATATTGGATATAAATTCCATAGATTAATGTGGGTAAAATAACCAAAATTCATTGAACATTTATAATCACATATATGTTAAAGGAAACCTCTAACCATACTAGTTCATACATAAAAATTGGAGAAGAGAGTTGGGCCATTGATGAGTAGTTTGCCATCGATTCCTCGAATTCCTATATATTGGAAAAAACACCATCCTACAGTCCATTTAGTGTTAGTCCCCCTATCGACATGGACGGTGTAACATATGAAATATCATAACAAACATGATATAGTATAGATAACTACCAAAATTTGGGAATTCAACTAGTCATAAACTCAATTGTTTATTTCCACAATCAAACACATGATTACCCTAGTGTAGATAAAGATTTTATATGTTCATATATTTATTCTCATATATTTAATTAAATTAATAAATAAATTTATCATTTCACATTATGTTAATTATTACATTATCCATTAATTAAAATTATTTTATAGAAATTTCATTAAACAAAATTGATTACTCTACCATACTTGCATATTCCAAATAATACCATGATTATGTTAAATAAAACAAATATCCAATTCAAGCACCAACCCCATTAGATGAAAAATTAATAAATCAGTACAATTTATTATATCTAGGTACTCTATCAAACAATTTATTTTATAATGAAAGGGATTTATTACCCATGAAAAACAAGATTCATTATGAAATATAAAAAATAATGAATGATAATAATAAACCCATACATTTAGCCTTAAATGAATACCATTAAACATAAAAAACAATATTTAATCATGATAATGGGAAATTTCAGCTTCAAAAAATTGCAACAATCTCAGTTCAAATCATGACACAACTACGAAAATCACCATGGCACTATATTACCATCACATATTAAATTTCTACCAAATACCAAGACCTAGAATCAAATCCCTATAAAAATTATTATCCATCCCACGATAACATTAAATCACATATCAATTCTCACATGGGGGAAACACAATATTATTTACAAAAACATTTATAGTCAATAGGGAATCAAATCTCAAAAATATAACCCAAATAAAATTTTTATTGAAACATAATGTTTTGACCATATATGTTTATCTTTTTCTATGGAGAATTCCATTACCATATTTAGTTCACCGATTCATTTATCATTGGTTACATTCTATGAAATCCAATAACATTAAATATTAAAAAATTGTATTTAATCAAAATCTAAATCATAACATCAATCATAAATAAAAATTAAGGAAAAATATTTCCATTCATAATATTCATTATTATAGTAAATAATAAGAGTTTAAATGTTCATGTAATTTATAAAATTCCATTAAAACATGGGTGTAAAATATAATTTGAACATAGATTTGGAATCGCATGATAGGAATATAATTGTATGGTTCAATATACTCAATAAAAATTCCTCCTAAATTCATTATCCAAAAACATTACTATCTTTATATTTATAAACATTTTACCCAAATAACAACCTAAACCCATGAATTGAAATCATTTTAATCAATTAATAGTCATATATAACACACATACTAGTAAATCATGTGGAAAGCTCTTATCTTATAGGAAAACATGTGATTGAAAACAATCCATTTTTTATGTAATATGTTTTGTTTTTTAATATCATTTATACAATGACCAAGCCATTTACATTTATCATTACACAATAATAAAAATAATTAACCATAAAATACAAACCAGCTATTTGAATTTCAAAATTATTTTTAAGACTAGGAACATTATTTGAAAGTAGGAAACCAGAATAAAATCATCTTTTACATACACCACATATTGAAATCATAAGATCAAATGTGCTCTTACATATTCATAGGGTTACATGGGGTAATAAATCAACAATAATATGATTTAATAATAATAGTAATGGAATAAATATTCATATAAAGTGTATCACACGAGTTATAAGGAATAAATTATGAATTAAAAAGGAATGTAACATGAATACAATTATGTAGAATATCATATTGAACATATAATCATCTGATTATAGAAACATATGAATGTGTAAGAAACAAATAAAATCACGTAAACAAGATTTCAAGTAAACAACCATTTCTATATCACATAGTGGACAAAGTCCCATAAAGGATTAGGTTTGCATTAAAATCCCATACATGGTGTCTCAAGAGAAAAAAAATTACCAAATGAATTTGAGAAATATCTACGAAAACCCATCATAACATGTTCATTCATACGTGTCCACATAAATAATTAATCATTAAGAGTATATATAAGCGTTACCCATGGAATGAAATTTGTATCACAATCATTTCATATGGAATAACCAAAGGGAATATCAGAATATTGTTTATAAACGAATGAATATAAATAATATATGGATATTAAAGATGTAAAATAAGAATAGTTCATATTAAAAGATGTCCAAATGAAGTGAAAATATGTAATAATGATTTTATGAAACATTTGATATGAGCCTCTTCATTGAGATTGCCTGGAGAATTTTAATGATTTTTAAGGATAAACAAAGAATAAATATTTTTATTAATGAAAAAACGATCTAAGATAGTTTTTCATTATAAAATGATTTATTATTTAATAAAATATGTTATCCAAATATATATTATGGTGTGTAGTTGATAATTGGTACAAACTTGGGATATTACCATTAATTAGGATTGCTTATCAGGAGAAATTGTGAAGGAAAGATGTTAAAATATGTATTTCTCATTAAACATAGGATAAATTAATATATATACATAATAATGTAACATATACGTCCAATTATTAATAATTATATAATATGAGAGAAGAAATACATTGGTGTTATGAAATAGAGATCGTCTCCCAATAGTAATGTTGATGTTTAAAGTGATCCCTTATATTTTGTCTGAATGTGTAATCCAGTTGCATGTAATTCCCTAGATAATAAAATTAGATTAATTAATAATATAATTAAAAACATATTAAACATATAAATAATTTATAAAAATTTTATAGTGTTTTTATGGCCTTTTCAATGGAATATAATGTTAAATTGTGTGGTTTTGTGAGTGTTCCTCTAATGGTTTCATGCTTGATTCACTTGTGTATAATTACGGAAGTACTTGTAAAGATGAAGAAAAAATCCATAAGTAGAAATATATTGTAATAATTTAGCTACATTAATATAAATCGAACCATATATAACTCTTTTCTATATAAATAAATTATTAATCATGTGAAATATTAATGAAATATGTTCATTTATATTGGTGGTTTTTCCATCAGCATGAACTAGTTTATTTTATAATTAACCTAATAATTTAATGTGTCAGCATAACCTTCTCCTATTAGATAATATTAAATAATTAAGGATCCAAAAAATACATTATAAAGAGATTTTACAATGATGCATGTGAAAATCTCCCTGACAATTTTCCTAAACAAAACCAGATCAAGAATCATGAATCCCAAATACTAATTTGATATAACATCCAGAACAAGTTATATTATAAAATTTCCAAAAAACATTAGTCATTATAATATATTTTTGACTAGCCATGTATGCAATGATGAAAATAGAAAATCATCATCTGTGAAAGCTATGAATCAATATATAACATACGATGATTTCATTTTTAAGATAAATGGAGAACAAAATTGACTTGATTATTTTTATTGTATAAAATAATAAGTGATAGTATATATATGATAATGGAGTTACCCTATCACATTGTATATGGTAATTTAGGATAGGATATGAAATGAAAATAGGTTGAATGATAATGATGGAATTTGATACCTCTTGAATATCATCTCCTTGAGAAACTCTTTATGGTGCTTGGAAATATTCTTTTAGTGAATACAAAAAGTCCCTGAAATTGGGAAGATGCATGGGAGATGAATTGGGATTAATATTATAAATATATAAGAATAAAATTTGATTGGATAATATGTTTTGAGTGGTCATGTTTTTATGACTAGGATATGAGGGTTTAATAATATTTTATTCAATTTTTTATTATTATTTTGGCTCAATATTATAAATAGTGTCTATTGATATAACTATGAATAATAACTAGATAATTTGAGTTCTCAATAGTTGTTTCAAACATCATTAATGACTCAAAATATCATGTATTTAGCCTAAAATGATAAATATCGTAATTTTTTGTATTTCACTTTCTGTAAAAATTCAACTATTTTAGAGAAATTTCAAAAATTCACCATAATAATTTTTTGATATATAGATATCAGATTAGAAAATAATCTTTTATACTAATTATATATAAACCATAGGATTAATTATTATTTAATATCAATAATTATTCTATAAATACCAATTTAATTATTTTAACTAAATTTATGACACATTGAGGAAAAAACTACAGTCTCATAAAATTATCATTTAATTGTAATAAAACAAAATATTTATATATGAATCCATTTTTTCTAAATAAATTTTATTTTAAATGATTACATTGATTGTATAATTGTAATTAAACAATGGCATTTCCCAGAGATTCCAATACTTAATTTATCATTTTTATTACATTTATTTTATTATTCCATTATATAAATATGTCATATATTTAATAATAAGATACCAAAATATTAATTTTACATTCATAGGCAATGTTTCTATTCAAATTACCACATTACTACTATTAATGGTTATATTACTATTTAAATAGTTTGGTCACTAATCTCTTTTTAGAGGATCCATAATTTCAATAAATACCACTTATTTTATTCTTCATTTATGAGAATAATCATTTACTAGGATATCTGTGTGATGTATGTGATATATGACCCATGGAATAAATGTAATAAGGGAAATTTGATTGCTAAAATTCAGGATCGTCACATTCATAACCTTATGAAATTTCCCGTAATTATTTTTTACATACTATGGAGGAAACTTGTGGGGGTAATTATCCTTCATCTCATCCCTTGGTTCCTACATCGCAGCTTGTAATTTATGTTCCCTCCGTAATAAAATTATCTGATGAGTATTAATGTTTCATAGATAATTATCTATACATTATAAAATCTTAACAGAATAATCCTCATAGATATATCATTTTTCATCAATAACACCACATAATTTATTTCATGTGAGATATCATGTATACGCTTCCTAGGGATGGATAAATAGAATGAATCATGTACATAATTTTTTTTTGGATGTTCTATTGATTTGTTTATCTCTACTATGATCAAGAATATCAAAGGGGCTTATTTACCTATGTCATATCTTTCCTTTCTTCCCAAATCTCATGACCCTAATAATTGGTGATATTTGGATGAATAAATTTTCACCGAACCCTTAATATAAGTCCCTATGATGATTATCTTCATATGAACTCAATCTTATTTTGGATTCCTTCATATGCTTCTGGATTTTTTCAACATTTTATACCATTATATTTTCCATTTAACATCCTAGGAGCTTACATTCACAAACATCATCCCATCATTCTGGTGTTCTTCATTAATTCTCTAAAAGGGTTTCATATAGGTAAATGGGATTATTTAGTTAATACTATTGTTGTAATAGAAATATATGATAGGTTGATGTTTTTATGATAATACATTGAATTCCATAGAACATTCTTTTAACATGTCTTTTATTTTTAGAATAGTCGTCTCAGATTGGCAATCAGTTTGAGGATGATAAGAAAAATTGAATTTTGACCCAATGTTTAGAGCATGTTGAAGACTTTCCCAAAACATTGTAGTGAATATCAGATCTTTTTTGGATAGAATCGATAATGGTACACTATATAGCTTCACCACTTCTATGATGTATATATGTGCATGAAAATCGAGTGATGATTCCACTTAAATTTTAAAAAAGAATGTTTCCTTTCTAAGACATTCTACAAAAACAAATATCGAATTGTTTCCCAAGGGTATAATTTAATGTTTTGAGATAATTTCCATGGTGATGGTTTCTCATTTAAATTATGAAATGGGTAATGGTTTCATAATCTCTTTAGAAATATTCATTTAATATAACAATTTCTTCCATACAAGGAACATTGATGTATATTCAGTGTTCTGTTTCATCATATTGTCCCACCAATAACACACTCTATTATATTGATTAAGATTTTTGCTCACATGATGGATATATAAGGTTATGCCATGTGAATTATTCATATTCTATTTATTTATCGATGAATTTATTGGTACACAAAGTCATGACCCAAATATTATTTCTCCTTATTCATCAAATTTGATCATTGAGGATTTCACTTTCCTAATATATTAGACATTTTTTTCATTTTCATATCATTAAATTGAGAATAATTTATATTCTCTACTGGGTATGGTTGATAAATTTATTTATGAAGTTCATCCCATAATGATTTCGATTTATTTCATTTTAATGATTAAAAATATTTGATCCTTTAAAATTATCATCATTGATAATGTAGTGGGATCCTTTCAACTAATAGAACCCACCCCTTAATTTTCATTACCAGGATAGTAGTGGATTGAGAAATCATAATATTTGATGTGCTCTTACCAAATTCAATAGTGTATAATAAGATTATAATATATCAATATATATTTTAGGATCTTCTGATTTGCATATATCTCACACATCCCTCAATAGAGTCAATGTTTCTATGTTTTCTATGTGATGATCACAACAAAAAACTACAAATCAAGTGTGTGATTGTTTTTCTAATGAATGTTAAACATCATTGCAGTTTAGGCTCTCAATTTATCATTTTTATCAATACATATCCTATTATACTTTTTGAAGCATCAATGTATACCAAAATCATTTACCCACTTTTTTAGTGTATGTAATGGAGTTGTGATTAGAATACTTTTCAACCCTTTAAATAATTCATCACATTCTCTTATCATGAAAAACATTACTCCCTTTCAAGACAGTTCAGTTAGTGGGTTAGACCACCATGATATGTTCTTAATAACTTTTACTGAATACCTTGATAAATATAGAAAACTATGGATATCTGTTAAATATATTATCATGGTCCACTATTAGATTTACATTTTTCTGAATGTTTACACATATATTTTTTAGTAGTTATTACATTACCTATGAATGATACATTCTTAATACAGAACATGCAATTAATAGAAATTTTTTAATGTTTCTATCCTCGACATGTCTGTAGAACACTATTAAAATGCTACACATCCTCCTCCTTATTCTTGTTTTATATAATAATATCATCTATAAATACTAAAACAAAATTTTTTAGGAAATTTTTAATGAATTCAATAATTAAGAACATGATTTTTTTGGAGCATTAGAGATTTGGAAATGCGTCAAAATGAACTAATATGGTCCATACCAATTCTAAAAGGATGTATTGGAAAAATCATCCATCCTCAATATTAATTGGTGTTATCCCAAACAAAATATTCAACTTAGAATCTTTTTTGGCCCCACATAGTAGATATAAAATTCCATATATATCTATAAGGTAGTAATTTTAATTTAATAATAATATTTCAATCTCACAATAATCAATGTGTAGCCACATTGATACATATTTCATCATGATGAAGAGGACAAGCACACCACATGGTGAAGCACTCTGGCGTATAAAACCCCAATAGAGATTATTTTATAATGGATTAATTATTTATTTCAGATCATTGATGACCATTATATAACGTGTCTTTGATATGGGTAGTGATCCGATTATGATACCAAATCGAAACCGGTCATATCATATATGAGGATGACCAGAAAACTATTTAGGGAACACATTAGTGTACTCTTTCACAATGGGATTGTCTTCAAGCATGATTATCTCCATTACCTCACCTATTTGAGATAGATATTAATTCTCATATAAGAATAATATCCAAAATTGGGATGACAAATCTTATGGAGATTCATCAACATCCTAACATATATAAAACATTGGATGATTCCTTGGGATGTGTTGTGGGATCTCCCTTTTTCGACAGATGAATTTTTCTTTATTTAACTATATCCAATCTATTTAAAATATGTAATTGATCATAAATTTTAGGGGTAATAAAATACTTTTGGGAGGTTTGGTATACAAAAATTGAGCACAATAGAATTATATTCTTTTAATTTAATTATGTTTCTTCTAAATTTTCTCACAGATAGAAAAACTATCATATTTTAGGTGGATTTTGAAGAACTATACAACTATTACAATTATAAAATATTGTGTAGAACCATACCAAAAATATGAATTCTCTATTTTTGAATTAATAACTAGAATACCAATCACCACATTATTTTTAGTCTCCACCTTATGAATTGTGATAAAATATTCTCTTCCTTACTACCTTTGAGATTGTTGTTGTCGATTTCCTCTGAAAATATTTGTATTAGAGAATTGACTAAGATAATTCCAATGTTTCATATTGATGAAACAATTAAATATATGATAAGTGTTTGTTTGATCATTAAATTATTCATCCAAAATTATTTGATCTACTAAATCTTAGTTGAAAAAATATCACTTTCCCTACTACTTCACAATTTAATAATGTCAAGTTTCCCTTTTGACAATTACGAATATGCTTCTCCCCCACTTTTGACACATGGAATTTTGGATTCCCATTTCAACATTTGATTTACCTATTAATTATCCCATATTAAACTCTATTGTACTATGTATATCTTCAGGCCCTTGATACCATTGAGAGTTTTAGATAACCATTTCAACATTAAGGGAATAAATAGATATTATAATATCTATCAATTTATATAATCACCAACATTGTTTTTTACTAATGATTAGACTTCTTAATAATTTCTCCAAAGATTCCTTGAAATTTTTTCCACATATGCCCCAATAGGATCATCATTCTATTTATTTTGCGGGATAATGTCCCTTTAAATATTATGATATAGTGGTTGGGAGAAATATTTATTGAAATGTATTTTCATTAATTATTCAAATTCAATGGAATCAATTTAAAAATTAGAAGTTATGTCCTTAAATAGTTTCAACCACTACTCAGCTCCCCCATTAAAATCATAGACTTCCAACCAAAAATCCTCTTCATCTAAGAACATGATGATATGGATTATCTTTCCAATAGAGTTTATATATTGTTCCATGATGAGGTTATCAAATGATCATCTAATGATATGGGGAATATTTCAAATAAATAATTCAGAAAAAACATTCCCTTTCTTAGGATATAAAGGTAATTCCACAAAATTCATGTCATTATTCATAACTTGATCCAGTTGTGATGGTATTTTCATGATGTTTTGAGCTCCCTTCCCCGGATATTTACTAATTTCAATAGGGATGTCATCATATTTTATATCACATTTATTATTCCCATGGGTTCTCTCAATTCCATTTATTAACATAGAAGAAAAAAATGATAAATTAGGGGGATTAACTTATTAGATAATTATTATATAGGAATGAATGTTTGATAATATATGGATAGAGTATTAAATGGAAATTATATCCTAACTTCGGATTCCATTAGTATAAATTTATCATATCCATTGTGATAGCATTTTCATTAGGGATATTACTTATTTTTTCTAGTCGCAGTCTCTAAAAAAACTAGAATATCCTTTGATACAAAATTTTGTGATCATATCTTTTTACACATGACATTATATTATTTTAATAATAATTAAATATAAAATAAAAACCATGTATCGTAAATTGTAGTTTCTATTGACATGAGTTACATAATTAGAAACCATGAAACCAAAATAAAACTATCTTTTATTTAATATCCATAATTTGTTTGTAACATTATTTGAGATCTTACATCTTCATAGGACAACTTGATGGAATACATGAATAATGGGATGCGAAAAAAATCCCATTATGGGAAAAAAACTACGGAATAAAGCATAACACTAGAGTCCTAATTTGTAATATAATGACATAAAAAAGGAATATAACAAGAATAAAAATATAGAAGCATAAAATATAGGTCATGGAATCATGTTATAATGGAAACATAGGAATATGGATGAAACATATTACATGATGTAAACATGAGTCGTGGCTAACTACCAATAATATATCACATGGTATATAAACTCCAATAATGGATTGGTTTTACAACAAAATCTCATACATGACATCTCATGAGACAAAACATTACCCAATGTTTTGTATAACTACTCGGGCTCACAAATAATTACAAATTCATGAATTTCTATTCCACATAATGAATCAAACATATTCAGTAAACATAAAGGTTACCTATGAAATGAAATGGGTATCATAATATTATAACAAATAATAACCAAAGTAAATATCAATGTGGTGTTATTGAAATAATGTTTTGAAATAGTAAATTGAAATTTATTAGAGATAATTGGAATTTATCTTGAAATTGATGCTTAATTTTCTTGAAAACTAGTAAATGAGTGTTTAGGAAACATTATAAATGTTCCACTTTATTGTAGTTTAAAAGAAAATATTAATGAAACACTAATGAAGAAAAATGTATAATTTTTTATACAAAATATGAAATGAAAAATATTTTATTCATGATAGAATGAGTTATTTTATAAAAAACTATGGTGAAGTGAAATATACTATATAGTGTACATGAGTATTTGTATGATACTAGGAAGTTCCAATTAATCGGGTTTTCATATTACAAGGAACTGATAAGGGAGCCTTTGAAAACATATATTTCAGAATAAAATGACGGTGAATTAATATAGATACATAATTATGTACCATAGAAAAATAAATTTGAGGAAGTAAAAAATAATAATGAAGTAATATACTAGAGTTATAAAAGATAAATCATAACCAAAAATTAATGTTGGGGTTTAGAGAGACGTCTTACCATATATCCAAAAGTGTTCTTAAATTGGACATAATATCTGAGATAATAAAATTAAATTTATTAATAATTTAACTGTAAACATGTTAAAAATATATATTATTTATTACAATTTTATTAAGTTAATTTTGTAGCCATTTCGATGGGGTATCAAGAAAATATTTTGTATTCCCAAAGCATTCATTCCATTGTTTCATGGTCGGTTCTCAAATGTATATTTATAGATGTTATTGTCAATGTAAGAAAAAAATATACAAGTTGAATTATATGGAATTAATTAACTTCTATAAATTTAAATATCCACCTATATAATTTTTTAGAATCATGCATTATTAATTATGTGAAATGTTAAATAAAAATGATTTGTTTGTTATGGCTTTTATTCTACAATCAAAAAATAGTTTGTTTTATTATTCAATATTATGCATATATATTAGTTAAAAAACATGAAAAAAATATTATACATTTTTAATATATTTTTAATCAATATTATTTATTTATGACCACCCATGAATGTTATGATTGAGAAAAAATTGTTGTCCATAATAGCGATGAATGAACATATCTTGGATGATGTTTTGTTTTTATTGATAAAAATAGAAATCATGTAATTTGATGATGGTTATTACATAATAAAAATAAATATTTCAGAATATTTACGATAAAGTAGGCAAAATTTCACTTTTAATTAGGTAGTTGAGGAGAGTACATGAATAGAAAATAAATAAAAAGAGAAATAAGTGGGATTTACCTCTCCAAAATGTTCTAAATAAGAACTTCGTTAAGGAACATTGAAGTAGAGTATTTATAAGACCAAAAATATGAAGAATTAAAGAAGAATATTGGGAGAGGAATGGTGTATATTATTATTATGCTCCAAATAATTGAAGGTGTGACGAGAAAATGTGATGAGGGTGGTATTTATAGTTGAAGTATATGGGTGTTTTTTATTATTTCATTCAATTATTTATTATTTTGGCTCAATAATATCAATAGTTTTTAATATTTTGACTATATAAAATAAATAAAGGATTAGAGTTATAACTCTTACATCAGTCATGGATCAAAAATTTATGTATATTGAGATTAAATTGTAAGATGCCATAAATTACCATATATTGATATTCCTTAGAAATTATACTATTTTAAAAAAATCACAAATAATCACCCAAATATTTTTTTGACATATATTATAATAATTTAGAACAATTTTGGATAAATTAATTTTTTAAATATGATATAGTTTTTTATTAATTAAAATAATAATTTTTAGAAAAAATTGTGATTTTAATATTATAATTGTTTTTATGAAACATTTAAAAACTATTTATGGGGTCATAAAATTATGATTTAGTTGTTATAATAAAAAATACGAATTTAAGAATCTAAAATTTTAAAATAATTATTCTATTGAAATGTTAAAATATTTTTATAGTTATTAATAAACATTCATGTTTAAGAAAAAATAATGTATCATTTTTAATATTTTTAATTACTGTTTCACTGATATCAATATATCATATTTTTTCTTATATGATACCTAAATTGTAGTTATAGTTTTATTGGCGAGGTTACTATTCTAATAGAAAAAATATTTTTCCTAATAGTCATGTTACTCCTCCAATGGTCATCTTACTAGTTCATTTTTATATGTTTATAGTTTTCTATTAATTTGACTTATTTCATTATTATTTTTTGATAATAATTCTTTTATTGAGTTCTATATGGGTTGTATGATCTTTATACTAAAAATCATATTTATAAGAAGGGAAATTATATTGATAAAATTCTGGGACATTTCTGTAATGACCCTAAATATTGTCAATGGAATTTCCCTTCTTATAATTATTTCATATAGTCTAAATAAAATAAAATCATGCAGTGAATAGTATAAAAACATTATAAATAACAAATGAATGAAATAAGTGGTTTATAACACTTGTGTAACATATACTACTGGAAATGTAACATGACTGTTAGATTTGTAATGTGACATGTAGGAATAGTAATCTCACTAATAGAACAATAATATCACCTATGATCGTACAATTTAAAATAAGGTATCTTAGAAGATAAAATATGAAATATTTGCATATCTGTATAAGTAAATTAATGTTTTAAAAATATTAAATTAAGTATTTTTATTTTTTTAACAAAAAATCTTATTTACAATTTCATAATTAATATAACGATTTATAATAAAAAAATTTATTCATAAAATTAATTTTTAAATAAATATAGTGTTTTAATAAAATTATTATATAATATTTTGACAACATAAATAAAATTTAAATTTGTCATAAGATCCGTTTAATTTTTAAATAGATATTTTCTATGAAATGAATATTTTATTTAAAATTTCAATTTATCATATTTATATTTTTTTTATAAAATGTTGTATATTATTTACACCTACACACAAGAAATGGTTAGGGTTAATTTTATAAATATTTTTAAATTAATTGAATTTTTAGTGAATTGTGAAAAAGGACAATTTATGTAGAGACCCGAATCTTAACGTACATAGACATTACATTACTTTTGCGGAATACTTAGTACATAACAAAAACACACACACAAGGACCGTAATTGTTTAGTGTCTTTGGAAACTCGAAATATAATCTTTTAATCGTGGTGAAAGATCTTCAACATCTCCCATAGAGATCTTCATTTCTTTTTTTTTAAACCTAAATCCTTTCTTTATGTCCTGGTGAAAAGAAAACATAAATGGGTGAGCTCAAATGCTCAGTAAGGGTAAACAAAAGAAATATCAATCACGTCATATTCATAAGAACCTATCTTTTGGAAATCTTAACCTGAAAAAGAGATCATAAATTCGTAACATGGGATAAATCATAGTAGTGAAATGTAATCCCAATAATCATAACTTAAAACAAGAAACTTTGTGGCATACACACATAATCATAGAGAATCATTTCTTATTAGTCAAGACTCATTTCCAAGAATATCTTAGTGGACAAAGACCATTTCTGAACCGAGTTCAATCCTCATTTCAGTCCTATTTCACTGAACCGGTATAACCTACTGTTCCAGCCATGTCTATCTCATGAGATATAAAATCTTTACCCAATGCATTGGAGGGATATATAGGTCCCACCCATCTCATAATGATACCATTCTTATGTATGCCACAAAATCATAAACCATGCATCATAGCATAACCCATGTAATAAAAATGGGATTCTTAAAGAACATGACATCATAAAAAAAATTCATATAAGATGAAGGAATTCATAAAAATAATTCCATCACATTATAATCAAATCAATGTAAAAATAGGGATAGTAATAGAACCCTATATTATCTTAGGTGGAAAATAATTTTGATAAAACAATTGAACTCCATTCTTGAGGAAAATATCCTTTCTACTTCAAAAACATTTTCCTTTCTTAACATGGAATACAATTTTAAACTAAAAGATTTTGATTACAAATAAACTTGAAAACTTTTAAAGGAAGATTCTTGGAAATAATGTTTTAAAAATCCATTCATGCCGTATAAGTTAAAGAAAACATTCTTCTCGTACTTTTGTCGGAAAAGTCAAAAAGTACCTCGTACAAAAAATGACAAAAGATTCCTTTCATATCCTTTACGAAAAACTCACCGAAGGGTAAAAATTGGATTTAAACTGTTGTAAGTGGATAGAAACAATATTTCATATTTAGGTAACATGGATGTGGATGATAAAATACACCCCAGTAAATACCAAAGTATAAAAAATCTCGGATAAAAATGAGATTGTGATATTTTCCCTTACCTTAGGTCTGATATGCTTTGTACATGTCTAAAACTCCTTTATAATGATTTCAATAATGTTATTGACTTATTCCAGAATCATACTTATTTTTATGATATCATATATGGTCATATTCTTAGCTTCTTAGTAGTAATATTTCATTGCTACTTGTTATTCGGGTGTTTATAACTTTTTGTTCTTATGCGTGTTTGTCGAATAAATTCTTATTCTTCCCTTTAGGTTATAGATACCTCATTTACATAATGGTATTATAGTAATATATATCATATTCATTCATTCAATTCATTTATATAATCCTTATGCAATGAAGATCATGTAGAACGAATCGCATCACATCGTGGAGACGGTATTCCGTACGTACGCACAAGCGATGATATCGTTTCCATGATCGTGGAATTGTATTGGAGTGTATGTATACTATTTCAGAATCAATATCAATTTTTAATAGTCCTATATAGTCATTATTTACACCATTATACCCATCCAAGTAAGGTGGTGGTGGAAAATAGATTACACCACTGCGTGGAGACGGTATTCCGTACGTACGCACGTGCGGTGATTTCTTTTTCCGTAGGATGGATAGACGGTGAAATAGGATTGTTTCATAATTATAATAACATATCAGTATATGAGTGATACTGATGTTATTTCTTCATAATGAAAAAACTAAAGAAGAAGAAGTGGAAAAGAAATAAAGATGAACGAATCGGTAACGGAAATTACCTCTTCTTTGAAGCGCCTCTTTGAGACCTCCTCTTAGGGAAATAAAATTGGTCTTTGAGAAAGACCAGAACATCTATGATTTTTCTATGGAAATGGAGAAGTGAATTTGGAAGAGGTTGGCCGATCTTGAAGGCTCAATGTGTTGTGAGGAAGAGAGGGAGGGGGTGCCCTTTTATAAGGGAGGAGAGGGGCACCTTTGGAATAACTAAAAATATTATTATATTATAAAGACAAATTCGGTTTTAAATAGCTCCAAATTGATTTATTTCTAACCTAAGGTGGGGATGGGTCGCGATCCTCTCATCCAATAGAATTTAGACAAGTTTAGGTTCCTATTGTAACCTTATCATTTAGATTTAACATTAAGTTAAATAATTTTACTTTTAACATGTCTTCTTGTGTTCTTATAATATAAGGTTAATAAAATTACTATAAGAAGCCAAAAGAACCCCCAGTTGTTTATTATTAATATATATAACCTTATGTAAGTCAGTTTTCCGAACCTTAGATTTTTAGGAATAAAATAACAATTAATAATATAATATTTGTTTTAAAAACTATTTTATGTCAATTTTGACACAATTTAGTAATTGATTTTTTTGAAAATAATAACAGAATGATTAGTTCGAAAAAAGTTAATTAAATTCATACTAACATGTCATATTAACCTAGAAAATTAGTTTAATTCATTAAAAGTCTTAAATTACATTTATTTGGGTATTTATAACATCAATTATGTCAATATTTCATTAATAAGACAATTACTGTATCATCATTGTGTCATAATAAATGATAATTATTCAATCCCTAAAAATTATAAATAAATTCCTATGATGTAGATAATTGTATTATATTTCTGGAGACTATTCATGTTTGAAGTTTCATGAAGTGTATCACTAAATTAAAACTATTATACTTATAAGATTTAAGAAAGTGACATGTTGTCACATTTTTTGGTTTTAATAATAAATAAATTATTTTCATGGAAAAAGTCCATTAGATGAATATAATCCGACCCTTAGGTGATATGGGTCGACTTTTAGTCATCCAATAGGATTTTTACATGTTTTAGGGTAATTTTTAATATTATATTTACCCTTAATTACCCGATTTACCTTTAACTATGGTAAATAAAATTTACCGTAGTTACTATTCAAAATTCCCAAAAATAAAAAGTAGCTTATTAACATAATTTGGATCCACTGATTCCAAATATGGAATCCATTTTTCCAAATTCAAAACACAAAAGTTGCAGAAATTAAATTAAAATTAATCCTGTTGTCGAAAGAAAACAGGTTTTTCTTTAAAACATTGCAAAAGATTGAATTGATTTAACCTACGAATTCAAGGTAGAATCAATGCTAAGGACATAAATTATATTAAATGGTAAATATATATTCTATTTATAATTTAAAACAATTAAATATAATAATTTAACCATATAAATTATTGCGATGAAAAAAGTTGTTTTTAATTAAAATATAGCGTGTTTTTACTATTCATCAAAATATGAAAGTTACCAGAATAATATGAAAATTTTATCCAAAGTAAATTTTTATTTCATGATTAAAAAGAAGAATTTTATTTTGTCAAATTGAACTTATAAAAATGTCAAAAACTAGATTTAAAGTGGGTGCGCCATCAAAAGGCGTCAAAACTGAATTTTTTGAAAAATACTTATTTTACCCGAAACATTTATTTTGTTCTTATACAATGTTTTAGAAAAAGTGTAAAATAAATAATAATGTTATAAAATTCAAAATTTAGTTAATAATATTCATAACGGCTAGTTCATAATAATATTATAATAGTATATCGTTGTTTAGTAAAACCCGGTATTGCGTACAACACACGCTATCGAGGAAGGTCGCGATTGCGTGTAATGCAAGCCAAGTCAGGGTTGCGTGTTGTGAAATAATCCTTCATTGTTTCATATAACAGAATCCAACCATATTTCATTTATACATTGAATATATATATATATATATATATATACTCAATGTTGCATAGAATAACTATTATCAAAATTGTGTGTAACACGATCCAAGAATAGTGTTGCATATATTGCAAGCTAATACGGTGTTGCGTATAGCGCAAGGTAATCTTGGTGTAGCATACAACACAAGAAATTAATGAAATTAAAAGAATATTTTTCTTAAAATATCGAGGTGTTACATTCTACCCCCCTTAAAAGGAATTTCTCCCTCGAAATTCGTCGGGGGTTATAAATGGTTTACTATTCGAAAGTTTGTTTAATAGAAACCCACATCGTAAAAAGGAATACCAAAACATGTCTTTAAAAACTAAAGTATGAAATGTAATGGTTACCAAAATTAACTTATCATTGGGTTTCCACAAAGGAGAACATAGGTGAAAATATGGACATGGAAGAAAAATCTAACCATTATGTTATGATGGATAGTGGTAGAGAACATGGCTATGAAAAAGCCAACAATCACAAAGCCATAAATTTGTGATGATTTAAGGTACCATTTGATTCATCGAATATAAGGGCACTAGGACAACATTTTTGGTTTTCAAGATCATTTCCCTAAAGTTGAAGAAATTTAATTAGAAAAAATACTTACTTTATTTTTGTACAATCTCACTGTTGTTCGTGCTTTGAACAATTTCCACTTCATCTCTTAAAGAAATGAAGTTGAATTTGTTATTCGTGAAGTGTTAGCATATCATGTGATAGAATGATGGGTCATTCCATCTGTCTCAAACAAGAGGTTAGCAAAAGTTATCAAAAAATACATAAGTCCATCTATAGTGAGATTAATCATATATGGTTCCTAAAATGGACAGGGAATTCCTGTAGGCCAGTGGTAGGCGATAAAGGCCAGTCACACTTCGGTTGTGGGTTCGATTCCCACAGCCTTGTCTGACGCGATGGGTTGTCGCCCGTCCTGCAGGTTGTCCTTTTTCTAAAGCTATATTACTATAACATCCCATAAACAATATCAAAAATGTTTTATCCTTAAACAATATTAAATTATTTCCAACATAATCCATTCCAATCTTTAGGATTATCTAAAATACTTCGGTCCAATCTCATAGTATAAAGAAAATGATCACGTGAATGCTATAATTTATCCCCCATATATCATAAGATATATCTTTTTGGTCAAATTACAAACATGTGAATACCTTAATCATGTATTCTCTTGAAGAATGAATATCCATTGAACCTTAGTGAAAACATGAATGCAGTTAAAAGTTAACACTTTCTACATACCAAAATCCTCAAAATTCTATATCCTCAAACCATGATATCACTTAGTCCTTATATCAATCATGAGCTCATGAATACTATCAAACATATTAGATTCTCATTATCCCTTCATTATGTTCATATCATCTGCTTTCCAAAAATATTTCAATCACTTTTCATGGTTACCGATGCCATAAAACTATTTAAAACCAAAATAGACCAAAACATAAATATTCCAATATTCCACGATACTATATACAACATTATTCTAGAATCCCATTGCATAAACACTAAATTATTCCACCACATCGTTGTCATATTCAACATCACCAATGGTGATCGCATGTGAATTCCCTTTGTCCTTTTCCTTAAGTGGTTTCTCACGTCGATCATCACTAACCCTTGGATTAGGGAATTTATTAGCATAATGACCCATTTCCTTTCACTTGAAGCATTGAAGTGCAGTAGGTTCATTATGTGTATCCCTTCCTTTGTTTGCATAATTAGGCATCTTCTTCCCATCATTTTGGCATTCAAATGCCCGATGAACTTCCTTTCCACATTTGAAACATTTACTTGTCCCTTTAAGACAATCTCCACCATGCTTCTTTCCAAACTTTGAGCATAAGGAAATATTCATCTTCTTTTCACCATTATTCTGAGATTTCTCCTTGAACTCCATCTTTCATTTCTTGTCAAAACTATGAGATGGATAAGTAACACCAACTTCCATTTCTTCCTTGATAACACAACGCACAATTTCTTCATAGATACTGAAGTCTCTTATAGCTAATGCCTTTCAAAGATTTGGTTTTAAGCCACTGAAGTATTGATCAACTTTACTTTCAAGTTGCATGATAAATCCAAATGCATTCCTTGCAAGCCTTGTAAAATTCTCTTCGTATATACCAACAGATTCATCATCATTTTTCTTTAGTTCAAGAAACTCCTTCTTCATCTTTGTTCGAAGAATACGAGGGAAGTACTTATTGAAAAATAAGTTCTTGAAGTCATCCCATTCCATAGACTCAATTTCATCTCTTTGCCTCGTATTCCTGATAAGATTACACCATTGATCAGCTTCACCTTCCAAACCATATACCGCTAAGATGACTTTATCATGTTCAGAACATTGAAGAACTGAAAATATATTTTCAGTGGTACTGATCCATTGTTCAGAAACAAGTGGATCAGACGACCCACTGAAAGAAGGTGGACGTTGCCTCATGAAGGACTCAATATAATGTTGTTCCCTTCATTGCTCATTTGGAAGTCCAGAATGATTCATAGCTTGTGTAAGTATAGCAATAAGATTTTTCACTCCATCTCCCATAACATTTGTTTGTTCAGGACGACAATCATTGCATTGTCCATTGCATTGATCAACACGGTTCCTTCGGGTTCCAGCCATCGTCTAAAACCCGAAAAGAAGAGTGTGAGAGGGAAAAGTCATGGTAGGGAAAGCAACATAATAAAGCGGTAGTATCTTCAATATCTAACATCTTAGGTTAAATTCTATGATCGTAATCATAGTTCTAGGACTGTATCCTATACGTATACTTATCCTTAGGGGCATCCCTAGACATACCGTAGAAATATCACTAGGGGTATCACTAACGTTTTTGCACCCTAGTTTCCAAAGGTTGACTAAACCATTCCTCTAATACCAACTGTAGAGACCCGAATCTTAACGTACATAGACATTACATTAATTTTGAGGAATACTTAGTACATAACAAAAACACACACACAAGGACCGTAATAGTTTAGTGTCTTTGGAAACTCGGAATATAATCTTCTAATCATGGTGAAAGATCTTCATCATCTCCCATAAAGATATTCTTTTCTTTTGTTTTAAACCTAAATCCTTTATTTATATCCTGGGGAAAAGATAACATAAAAGGGTGAGCTCAAATTCTCAGTAAGGGTAAACAAAAGAAATATCAATCATGTCATATTCATAGAACATATTTTTTGGAAATCTTAACCTGCAAAAGAGATCATAATTTCATAACATGGGATAAATCATAATAGTGAAATGTAATCACAATAATCATAACATAAAACATGAAACTTTGTGGCATACACACATAATCATAGAGAATCATTTCTTATTAGTCAAGACTCATTTCCAAGACTATCTTAGTGGACAAAGTCCATTTCTGAACCGAGTTCACTCCTCGTTTCAGTCCTGTTTCACTGAACCGGTATAACCTACTATTCCATCCATGTCTATCTCATGAGATATAAAATCATTACCCAATGCATTGGAGGGAGATATAGGTCCCACCCATCTCATAATGATACCATTCTTATGTTTTCCACAAAATCATAAACCATACATCATAGCATAACCCATGTAATAAAAATGGGATTCTTAAACAACATGACATCATAAAACAATTCATATAAGATAAAGGAATTCATAAAAATAATTCCATCACAACATAATCAAATCAATGTAATAATAGGGATAGGAACAAAACCCTATATTATCTTAGATGGAAAATAATTTTGATAATACACTTGAACTCCATTCTTGAGGAAAATATCCTTTCTACATCAAAAACATTTTCCTTTCTTAAAATGGAATACAATTTTAAACTAAAATAAGTTGATTAAAAATAAACATGAAAACTTGTAAAGGAATATTCTTGGAAATAATTTTTTAAAAATCCATTCATGCCGTATAAGTTAAAAAACATTCTTCTCGTACTTTTGTCGGAAAAGTAAAAAAGTACCTCGTATGAAAAACGACAAAAGATTCCTTTCATATCCTTTACTAAAAACTCACCGAAGGGTAAAAATTGGATTTAAAATATTTTAAGTGGATAGAAACAATATTACATATTTAGGGAACATGGATGTGGATGATAAAATACACCCCAGTAAATACCAAAGTATAAACAATCTTGGATAAAAATGAGATTGTGATATTTTCCTTTACCTTAGGTCCGATATGATTTGTACGTGTCCGAACCTCCTGTATAATGATTTAAATAATTTTATTGACTTATTCCATAATCATAATTATTTTTATGATATCATATATGGTCATATTCTTAGCTTCTTAGTGGTAATATTTCATTACTACTTGTTATTCGGGTGTTTATAACTTTTTTTTCTTATGCGTGTTTGTCGAATAAATTCTTATTCTTCTCTTTAGGTTATAGATACCCCATTTACAGAATGGTGTTATTGTAATATATATCATATTATTTCATTCAATTCATTTATATAACTATTATGCACTGAAGATCATGTAGAACGAATCGCATCACATAGTGGAGACTGTATTCCGTACGTACGCAAGAGCGATGATATCGTTCCCATGATCATGGAATTGTATTGGAGTGTATGTATACTATTTAAGAATAAATATCACTGTTTAATAGTCATATATAGTCATTATTTACACCATTATACCCATCCAAGTAAGGTGGTGGTGGAAAATAGATTACACCACGGCATGGAGACGGTATTCCGTACGTACGCACGCGCAGTGATTTATTTTTCTGTAGGATGGATAGATGGTGAAAGAGGGTTGTTTCATAGTTATCATAACATATCAGTATATTAGTGATACTTATGTTATTACTTCATAATGAAACAACTAAAGAAGAAGAAGTGGAAGAAGAAATAAAGATGAAAGAAACGGTAACGGAAATTACCTCTTCTTTGAAGCGCCTCTTTGAGACCTCCTCTTAGGGAAATAAAATTGGTCATTGAGGAAGACCAGAACCTCTAGGATGTTTCTAGGGAAGTGGAGAAGAGAATTTGGCAGAGGTTGGCCGATATTTAAGGTTCAAAGTGTTGTGAGGAAGAGAGGGAGGGGGTGCCATTTTATAAGGGAGGAGAGGGGAACCTTTGAAATAACTAAAAATATTATTTTATTATAAAGACAAATTCGGTGTTAAATAGATCCAAATTGATTTATTTTGAAGCTAAGGTGGGGATGGGTCTAAATCCTGTCATCCAATAGAATTTAGACAAGTTTAGGTTCCTATTTTAACCTTATCATTTAGATTTAACATCAAGTTAAATAATTTTACTTTTACCGTGTCTTCTTGTGTTCTAATACTCTAAGGTTAATAAACTTACTATAAGAAGCCAAACGAACCCCAAGTTGTTTATTATTAATATATATAACCTTATATAAGTCATTTTTCCGAACCATAGATTTTTAGGAATAAATTAACAATTAATAATATAATATTTGTTTTAAAAACTATTTTATGTCAATTTTGACACTATTTAGTAATTGATTTTTGTGAAACTCATAATAGAATGATTAGTTCGAAAAAAGTTAATTAAATCAATACTAACATGCCATATTAACTTATAAAATTATTTTAATTCATAAAAAGTCTTAAATTAAATTTATTTGGGTATTTATAACATCAATTGTGTCAATATTTCATTAATAAGACAATTACTGCATCATCTTTGTGTCATAATAAATGATAATTATTCAATCCCTAAAAATTCAAAATAAATTTATATGATGTAGATAATTGTATTAGATTTTGGGAGACTTATCATGTTCGACGTTTCATGAAGTGTATCACTAAATTAAAACTATTATACTTATAATATTTAAGAAAGTGACATGGTGTCACATTCTTTGGTTTTAATAATAATTAAATTATTTTCATTTAAAAAGTCCATTAAATGAATCTAATCAGACCCTTAGGTGATATGGGTCGACTTTTAGTCATTAAATAGGATTTTGACATGTGTTAGTGTAATTTTATAATATTATATTTACCCTTAATTACCCGATTTACCTTTAACTATGGTAAATAAAATTTACTGTAGTTACTATTCATAATTCCCAAAAATAAAAACTAGCCTTTTAACATAATTTGGATCCACTGATTCCAAATATGGAATCCATTTTTCGAAATTCAACACACAAATGTTGCAAAAATTAAATTAAAATTAATCTCGTTGTCGAAAGAAAACATATTTTTCTTTAAAACATTGCAAAAGATTGAATTGATTTAACCTACGAATTCAAGGTAGAATCAATGATAATGACATACATTATATTAAACGGTAAAAATATATTCTATTTATACTTTAAAACCATTCAATATTATAATTTAACCATATAAATTATTGCGATGAAAAAAGTTGTTTTTAATTAAAATATAGCATGTTTTTACTATTCATCAAAATATGAAAGTTACCAGAATAATATGAAAATTTTATCCAAAGTAAATTTTTATTTCATGATTTCAAATAATAATTGTTTTTGTCAAATATAACTTATAAACATGTCAAAAACTAGATTTAATGTGGGTGCGCCATCAAAAGGTAGCAAAACTGCATTTTTTGAAAAATACTTATTTTACCCGAAAAATTTATTTTGTTCTTATTCTAGGTTTTAGAAAATGTGTAAGATGAATAATAATGTTATAAAATTCAAAATTTAGTAAATACAATTCATAACGGTTAGTTCATAATAATATTATAATAATATATCGTTGTTTAGTAAAATCTGGTATTGCGTACAACACACGCTATCGAGGACGGTCGCGATTGCATGTAATGCAAACCAAGTCAGGGTTGCGTGTTGTGAAAGAATCCTTCATTGTTTCATATAACAAAATCCAACCATATTTCATTTATACATTGAATATATATATATATATATACTCAATGTTGCGTAGAATAACTATTATCAAAATTGTGTGTAACACGATCCAAGAATAGTGTTGCGTATACTACAAGCTAATACGGTGTTGCGTATAGAGCAAGGTAATCTTGGTGTAGCATAAAACACAAGAAATTAATGAAATTAAAAGAATATGTTTCATAAAATCTCGGGGTGTTACATTCTACCCCCCTTAAAATAAATTTCTCCCTCGAAATTCGTCGGGGTTATAAATGGTTTACTATTCGAAAGTTTGTTTAATAGAAACCCACATCTTAAAAAGGAATACCAAAACATGGATTTAAAAACTAAAGTATGAAATGTAACGGTTACCCAAATTAACTTATCACTGGGTTTCCACGTAGGAGAACATATGTGAAAATATGGATATGGAAGAAAAATCTAACCATCATGTTCTGATGGAGAGTGCTAGAGAACATGGCTATGAAAAATCCAACAATCACAAAGCCATAAATTTGTGGTGATCTAAGGTACCATTTGATTAATCGGATATAAGGGCACTAGGACAACATTTTTGGTTTTTAAGATCATTTCCCTAAAGTTGAAGAATTTGAATTAGAGAAAATACTTACTTTATTTTGGTACAATCTCACTGTTGTTCGTGCTTTGAACAATTTCCACTTCATCTCTTAATGAAATGAAGTTGAATTTGTTATCCGTGAAGTGTTAGTAGATCATGTGATAGAATGACGGGTCATTCCATCTGTCTCAAACAAAAGGATATAAAAAGTTATCAAAAAATACATAAGTCCATATATGGTGAGATTAATCATATATGGTTCCAAAAATGGACAGGGACTTCCTGTAGGACAGTGGTAGGCGATAAAGGCAAGTCGCACTTCGGTTGTGGGTTCGATTCCCACAGCCTTGTCTGACGCGATGGGTTGTCGCCCGTCCTGCAGGTTGTCCTTTTTCTAAAGCTATATTACTATAACATCCCATCAACAATATCAAAAAAGTTTTATCCTTAAACAATATTAACTTATGTCCAACATAATCCTTTCCAATCTTTAGGATTATCTAAAATACTTCGGTCCAAGCTCATAGTATAAAGAAAATGATCACGCGAATTCCATCATTTATCCCCCATATATCATAAGATATATCTTGTTAGTCAAATTACATAATTTTGAATACCTTAATCATGAATTCTCTTGAAGAATGAATATCCATTGAACCTTAGTGAAAACATGAATGCAGTTAAAAGTTAACACTTTCTACATACCAAAATCCTGAAAATTCTATATCCTCAAACCATGATATCACTTAGTCCTTATATCAATCATGAGATCATGAATACTATCAAACATATTAGATTCTCTTTATCCCTTCATTATGTGCATATCATCTACTTTCCAAAAATATTTCAATCACTTTTCATGGTTACCGATGCCATAAAATTATTGAAAACCACAATAGACCAAAACATAAATATTCCAATATTCCACGATACTATATACAACATTGTTCTGGAATCCCATTACATAAACACTAAATCATTCCACCACATCGTTTTCATATTCAACATCGCCAATGGTGATCGCATGTGACTTCCCTTTTTCATTTTCCTTAAGTGGTTGCTCACGTCGATCATCACTAACCCTTGTATTAGGGCATTTATTAGCATAAGGCCCCATTTCCTTGCACTTGAAGCATTGAAGTGCAGTAGGATCATTCTATGTATCCCTTCCTTTGTTTGCATCATTAGGCATCTTCTTCCCATGATTGCTACATTCAAATGCCCGATGACCTTCCTTTCCACATTTGAAACATTTACTTGTCCCTTTAAGACAATCTCCACCATTCTTCTTTCCACACTTTGAGCATAAGGAAACAATCATATTATTTTCACCATTATTCTGAGATTTCTCCTTGAACTCCATCTTTCGTTTCTTGTCAAAACTATGAGATGGATATGTAACACCAACTTCCATTTCTACCTTGATAGCACAATGCACAATTTCTTCATAGCTACTGAAGTCTCTTATAGCTAATGTCTTTCGAAGATTTGGTTTTAAGCCACTGAAGAATCGATCAACTTTACATTCAGGTTGGATGATAAATCCAGATGCATACCTTGAAAGCCTTGTAAAATTCGCTTCGTATATACCAACAGATTCATCATCCTTTTGCTTTAGTTCAAGAAACTCCTTCTCCATCTTTGTTTGAAGAATATGAGGGAAGTACTTATTGAAAAATAAATTCTTGAACTCGTTCCATTCCATGGACTCAATTTCATCTCTTTTCCTAGTATTATTGATAAGATTCCACCATTGATCAGCTTCAACTTCCAAACGATATACTGCTAAGATGACTTTATCATGTTCAGAACATTGAAGAACTGAACATATCTTTTCAGTGGTACTGATCCATTGTTCAGCAACAAGTGGATCAGACGACCCACTGAAAGAAGTTGGACATTGCCTCATGAAGGACTCAATAGAATGTTGTTCCCTTATCTGCTCATTTGGAAGTCCAAAATGATTCATAGATTGTGTAAGTATAGCAATAAGATTTTTCACTCCATCTCCCATAACATTTGTTGGTTCAGGAGGACAATCATTGCATTGCCCATTACATTGATCAACACGGTTCCTTCGGGTTCCATCCATCATCTACAACCCAAAAAGAATAGTGTGAGAGGAAAAAATCATTCCAGGGAAAACAACATAATAAAGGGGGAGTATCCTCAATATCTAACATCTTAGGTTAAATTCTATGATCGTTATCATAGTTCTTGGACTGTATCCTATACGTATACTTATCCTTAGGGACATCCCTAGACATACCTTAGAAATATCTCTAGGGATCTCACTAACGTTTTCGCATCCTAGTTTCCAAAGGTTGACTAAACCATTCCTCTAATACCAACTGTAGAGACCCAAATCTTAACGTACATAGACATTACATTACTTTTGCGGAATACTTAGTACATAACAAAAACACACACACAAGGACCGTAATAGTTTAGTGTATTTGGAAACTCGGAATATAATCTTCTAATAGTGGTGAAAGATCTTCAACATCTCCCATAAAGATATTCTTTTCTTTTTTTTAAACCTAAATCCTTTCTTTATGTCCTGGGGAAAAGAAAACATAAAAGGGTGAGCTCAAATGCTCAGTAAGGGTAAACAAAATAAATATCAATCACGTCATATTCATAAGAACATATCTTTTGGAAATCTTAACCTGCAAAAGAGATCATAATTTCATAACATGGGATAAATCATAGTAGTAAAATGTAATACCAATAATCATAACATGAAACATGAAACTTTGTGGCATACACACATAATCATAGAGAATTATTTCTTATTAGTCAAGACTCATTGCCAAGACTATCTTAGTGGACGAAGTCCATTTCTGAACCGAGTTCACACCTCGTTTCAGTCCTGTTTCACTGAACCGATATAACCTACCGTTCCAGACATGTCAATCTCATGAGATATAAAATCATTACCCAATGCATTGGAGGGAGATATAGGTCCCACCCATCTCATAATGATACCATTCTTATGTGTTCCACAAAATCATAAACCATATATCATAACATAACCCATGTTATAAAAATGGGATTCTTAAACAACATGACATCATAAAATAATTCATATAAGATAAAAGAATTTATAATAATAATTCCATCCCAACATAATAAAATCAATATAATAATAGGGATAGGAAAATAACCCTATATTATCTTAGATGGAAAATAATTTTGATCAAACACTTGAACTCCATTCTTGAGGAAAATATCCTTTCTACTTAAAAATAATTTTCCTTTATTAACATGGCATACAATTTTAAACTAAAAGAAGTTGATTAAAAATAAACATGAAAACTTTTAAAGGAATATTCTTGTAAATAATTTTTTAAAAATCCATTCAGGCCATATAAGTTAAAAAAACATTCTTATCGTACTTTTTTCGGAAAAGTCAAAAAGTACCTCGTACGAAAAATGACAAAAGATTCCTTTCATATCCTTTACTAAAAACTCACCGAATGGTAAAAATTGGATTTAAACTATTGTAAGTGGATAGAAACAATATTACATATTTAGGTAACATGGATGTGGATGATAAAATACACCCCAGTAAATACCAAAGTATAAACAATCTCGGATAAAAATGAGATTGTGATATTTTTCTTACCTTAGGTCCGATATGCTTTGTACGTGTCCGAACCTCCTGTATAATGATTTAAATAATGTTATTGACTTATTCCAGAATCATACTTATTTTTATGATATCATATATGGTCATATTATTAGCTTTTATTAATAATATTTCATTGCTACTTGTTATTCGGGTGTTTATAACTTTTTGTTCTTATGCATGTTTATTGAATAAATTCTTATTCTTCTTTTAGGTTATAGATACATCATTTACAGAACGGTATTATTGTAATATATATCATATTCATTCATTCAATTCATTTACATAATAATTATGCAATGAAGATCATGTAGAACGAATCGCATCACATCGTGGAGACGGTATTCCGTACGTACGCACGAGCGATGATATCGTTCCCATGATCATGGAATTGTATTGGAGTGTATGTATACTATTTCATAATCAATATCACTTTTTAATAGTCATATATAGTCATTATTTACACCATTATACCCATCCAAGTAAGGTGGTGGTGGAAAATAGATTACACCACGGCGTGGAGACGGTATTCCGTACGTACGCACACGCGATGATTTCTTTTTCCGTAGGATGGATAGATGGTGAAATAGGGTTGTTTCATAATTATAATAACATATCAGTATATTAGTGATACTGATGTTATTACTTCATAATGAAACAACTAAATAAGAAGAAGTGGAAAAGAAATAAAGATGAAAGAATCGGTAACAGAAATCATCTCTTCTTTGAAGCGCCTCTTTGAGACCTCCTATTAGGGCAATAAAATTCGTCTTTGAGGAAGAAAAAAACCTCTAGGATGTTTCTAGGGAAGTGGATAAGAAAATTTGGCATATTGTTTCCGAGATTTAAGGCTCAAAGTGTTGTGAGGAAGAGAGGGAGTGGGTGCCATTTTTTAAGGGAGGAGAGGGGTACCTTTGAAATAACTAAAAATATTATTTTATTATAAGGCCAAATTCGGTTTTAAATAGCTCCAAATTGATTTATTTATAAGCTAAGGTGGGGATGGGTCGAAATACTCTCATCCAATAGAATTTAGACAAGTTTAGGTTCCTATTTTAATCTTATCATTTAGATTTAACATTAAGTTAAATAATTTTCCTTTTACCGTGTCTTCTTGTGTTCTTATACTATAAGGTTAATAAACTTATTATTAGAAGCCAAACGAACCCCAAGTTGTTTATTATTAAGTTATATAACCTTATATAAGTCATTTTTCCGAACCATAGATTTTTAGGAATAAAATAACAATTAATAATATAATATTTTTTTAAAAACTATTTTATGTCAATTTTGACACTATTTAGTAATTGATTTTTGTGAAAATCATAACAGAATAATTAGTTCGAAAAAAGTTAATTAAATCAATACTAACATGTAATATTAACCTATAAAATTAGTTATTTCATAAAAAGTCTTAAATTACATTTATTTGGGTATTTATAACATCAATTATGTCAATAATTCATTAATAAGACAATTACTGCATCATCTTTGTGTCATAATAAATGTTAATTATTATATCCCTAAAAATTCTAAATAAATTTCTATGACGTAGATAATTGTATTATATTTCTGGAGAATATTAATTTTTGAAGTTTCATGAAGTTTATCACTAAATTAAAACTATTATACTTATAAGATTTAAGAAAGTGACATGTTGTCACATTCTTTGGTTTTAATAATAATTAAATTATTTTCCTCGAAAAAAGTCCATTAAATGAATCTAATCCGACCCTTAGGTGATATGGGTCTACTTTTAGTCATCCAATAGTATTTTTACATGTGTTAGGGTAATTTTATAATATTATATTTACCCTTAATTACCCGATTTACCTTTAACTATGGTAAATAAAATTTACCGTAGTTACTATTCATAATTCCCAAAAATAAAAAGTAGATTATTAACATAATTTGGATCCAATTATTCAAAACATGGAATCCATTTTTTCAAATTAAATACACAAAAGTTGCAGAAATTAAGTTAAAATTAATCCCATTGTCGAAAGAAAACAGGTTTTTCTTTAAAACATTGCAAAAGATTTAATTGATTTTACCTACGAATTCAAGGTAGAATCAATGCTAATGACATAAATTATATTAAATGGTCAAAATATATTCTATTTATACATTAAAACCATTCAATATTATAATTTAACCGTATAAATTATTGCGATGAAAAAAGTTGTTTTTAATTAAAATATAGCGTGTTTTTACTATTCATCAAAATATGAAAGTTAACAGAATAATATGAAAATTTTATCCAAAGTAAATTTTTATTTCATGATTCCAAAGAAGAATTTTATTTTTTCAAATTGAACTTATAAACATGTCAATAACTAGATTTAATGTGGGTGCGCCATCAAAAGCCGACAAAACTGCATTTTTTGAAAAATACTTATTTTACCCGAAAAATTTATTTTGTTCTTATACCATGTTTTAAAAAAATGTGTAAGATGAATAATAATGTTATAAAATTAAAAATTTAGTTAATACTATTCATAACATCAAGTTCATAATAATATTATAATAATAATATCGTTGTTTAGTAAAACTCGGTATTGCGTACAACACACGCTATCGAGGAAGGTCGCGATTGCGTGTAATGCAAACCAATTCAGGGTTGCGTGTTGTGAAAGAATCCTTCATTGTTTCGTATAACAGAATCCAACCATATTTCATTTATACATTGAATATATATATATATATATATATATATATACTCAATGTTGCGTAGAATAACTATTATCAAAATTGTGTGTAACACGATCCAAGAGTAGTGTTGCGTATACTGCAAGCTAATACGGTGTTGCGTATAGCGCAAGGTAATCTTGGTGTAGCATACAACACAAGACATTAATGAAATTTAAAAAATGTTTTTCATAAAATCTTGGTGTGTAACATTCTACCCCCTTTAAAATGACTTTCGCCCTCGAAATTCGTCGGGGTTATAAATGGTTTACTATTCGAAAGTTTGTTTAATAGAAACCCACCTCGTAAAAAGGAATACCAAAACATGGATTTAAAAACTAAAGTATGAAATGTAACGGTTACCCAAATTAACTTATCACGGGGTTTCCACGTAGGAGAACAGAGGTGAAAATATGGATATGAAAGAAAAATGTAACCATCAAGTTCTGATGGAGAGTGGTAGAGAACATGGCTATGAAAAAGCCAACAATCACAAAGCCATAAATTTGTGATGATACAAGGTACCATTTGATTCATCGGATATAAGGTCACTAGGACAACATTTTTTGTTTTCAAGATCATTTCTCTAATAATGAATAATTTGAATTAGAAAAAATACTTACTTTATTTTGGTACAATCTCACTGTTGTTCGTGCATTGAACAATTTCCACTTCATCTCTTAAAGAAATGAAGTTGAATTTGTTATTCGTGAAGTGTTAGCAAATCATGTGATAAAATGACGGGTCATTCCATCTGTCTCAAACAAGAGGACAGCAAAAGTTATAAAAAAATACATAAGTCCATATATAGTGAGATTAATCATATATGGTTCAAAAAATGGACAGGGACTTCCTGTAGGCCAGTGGTAGGTGATAAAGGCCAGTCGCACTTCGGTTGTGGGTTTGATTCCCACAGCCTTCTCCGACACGATGGGTTGTCTCCCGTCCTGCAGGTTGTCCTTTTTCTAAAGCTATATTACTATAACATTCCATCAAAAATATCAAAAAAAATTTATCCTTAAACAATATGAACTTATGTACAACATATTCCATTCCAATCTTTAGGCTTATCTAAAATACTTCTGTCCAAGCTCATAGTATAAAGAAAATGATCACTTGAATGCCATCATTTATCCCCCATATATCATAAGATATATCTTGTCTGTCAAATTAAAAACATGTGAATACCTTAATCATGTATTCTCTTGAAGAATGAATATCCATTGAACCTTAGTGAAAACATGAATGCAGTTAAAAGTTAACACTTTCCACATACCAATATCCTCAAAATTCTATATCCTCAAACCATGATATCACTTAGTCCTTATATCAATCATGAGATCATGAATACTATCAAAAAAATTAGATTCTCTTTATACCCTTTCATTATGTGCATATCATCTGCTTTCCAAAAATATTTCAATCACTTTTCATGGTTACCGATGCCATAAAATTATTGAAAACCAAAATAGACCAAAACATAAATATTCCAATATTCCACGATACTATATAAAACATTATTCTGGAATCCCATTACATAAACACTGAATCATTCCACCACATCATTTTCATATTCAACATCGCCAATGGTGATCACAAGTGACTTCCCTTTTTCCTTTTCATTAAGTGGTTGCTCACGTCGATCATCACTAACCCTTGGATTAGGGCATTTATTAACATAATGCCCCATTTCCTTGCACTTGAAGCATTGAAGTGCAGTAGGTTCATTCTGTGTATCCCTTCATTTTTTGCATCATTAGGCATCTTTTTCCCATCATTGCGGCATTCAAATGCCCGATGACCTTCCTTTCCACATTTGAAACATTTACTTGTCCCTTTAATACAATCTCCACCATGCTTCTTTCCACATATTGAGCATAAGTAAACATTCATCTTCTTTTCACCATTATTCTTAGATTTATCCTTGAACTCTATCTTTCGTTTCTTGTCAAAACTATGAGATGGATAAGTAACACCAACTTCCATTTCTACCTTGATAGCACAACACACAATTTCTTCATAGCTACTGAAGTCTCTTATAGCTAATGCCTTTCGAAGATTTGGTTTTAAGCCACTGAAAAATCGATCAACTTTACTTTCAGATTGGATGATAAATCCAGATGCATACCTTGCAAGCCTGGTAAAATTCGCTTCGTATATACCAACAGATTCATCATCCTTTTGCTTTAGTTCATGAAACTCCTTCTCCATCTTTGTTTGAAGAATACAAGGGAAGTACTTATTGAAAAATAAGTTCTTGAACTCGTCCCATTCCATGGACTCAATTTCATCTTTTTTCATCATATTCCTGATAAGATTACACCGTTGATCAGCTTCACCTTCCAAACGATATATTGATAAGATGACTTTATCATGTTCAGAAAATTGAAGAAATGAAAATATCTTTTCAGTGGTACTGATCCATTGTTCAGCAACAAGTGGATAGAACGACCCACTGAAAGAAGGTGGACGTTGCCTCATGAAGGACTCAATATAATTTTGTTCCCTTCTCTGCTCATTTGAAGTCCAGAATGATTCATAGCTTGTGTAAGTATAGCAATAAGATTTTTCACTCCATCTCCCATAACATTTGTCTGTTCAGGAGGACAATCATTGCATTGTCCATTACATTGATCAACACGGTTCCTTCGGGTTCCAGCCATCGTCTAAAACCCAAAAAGAATAGTGTGAGAGGAAAAAATCATGCTAGGGAAAACAACATATTAAAGGGGGAGTATCCTAAATATTTAACATCTTAGGTTAAATTTTATGATCATTATCGTAGTTCTAGGACTGTATCCTATACGTATACATATCCTTAGGGACATCCTTCCACATACCTTAGAAATATCTTTAGGGATCTCACTAACGTTTTCGCATCCTAGTTTCCAAAGGTTGACTAAACCTTTCCTCTGATACCAATTGTAGAGTCCCGAATCTTAACGTACATAGACATTACATTACATTTGCATATTACTTAGTACATAACAAAAACACACACACAAGGACCGTAATAGTTTAGTGTCTTTGGAAACTCGTAATATAATCTTCTAATCGCGGTGAAAGATCATCAACATCTCCCATAAAGATATTCTTTTTTTTAACCTAAATACTTTCCTTATGTCATGGGGAAAAGAAAACATAAAAGGGTGAGCTCAAATGCTCAGTAAGGGTAAACAAAAAAAATATCAATCACGTCATATTCATAAGAACATATCTTTTGGAAATCTTAACGTACAAAAGAGATCATAATTTCATAACAAGGGATAAATCATAGTAGTGAAATGTAATCCCAATAATCATAACTTAAAACATGAATCTTTGTGGTATACACACATAATCATAGAGAATCATTTCTTATTAGTCAAGACTCATTTCCAAGACAATCTTAGTGGACAAAGTCCATTTATGAACAGAGTTCACTCCTTGTTTCAGTCCTGTTTCATTGAACCGATATAACCTACCGTTCCATCCATGTCTATCTCATGAGATATAAAATCTTTACCCAATGCATTGGAGGGAGATATAGGTCCCACCCATCTCATAATTATACCATTCTTATGTGTGCCAAAAAATCATAAACCATACATCATAGCATAACCCATGTAATAAAAATGGGATTCTTAAACAACATGACATCATAAAACAATTCATATAAGATAAAGGAATTCATAAAAATAATTCCATCACAACATAATCAAATCAGTGTAATAATAGGGAGAGGAACAGAACCCTATAGTATCATAGATTCAAAATAATTTTGATAAAACACTTGAACTCCATTCTTGAGGAAAATATCCTTTCTACTTCAAAAACATTTTCCTTTCTTAACATGGCATACAATTTTAAACTAAAAGAAGTTATTTAAAAATAAACATGAAAACCTATAAAGGAAGATTCTTGGAAATAATGTTTTAAAAATCCATTCATGCCGTATAAGTTAAAAAAACATTTTTCTCGTACTTTTGTCGGAAGAGTCAAAAAGTACCTCATACGAAAAACGACAAAAGATTCCTTTCATATCCTTTACTAAAAACTCACCGAAGGGTAAAAATTGGATTTAAACTATTTTAAGTGGATAGAAACAATATTACATATTTAGGGAACATGGATGTGGATGATAAAATACACCCCAGTAAATACTAAAGTATAAACATTATCGGATAAAAATGAGATTGTGATATTTTCCCTTACCTTATGTCCGATATGCTTTGTACGTGTCCGAACCTCCTGTATAATGATTTAAATAATGTTATTTAATTATTCCAGAATCATAAATATTTTTATGATATCATATATGGTCATATTCTTAGCTTCATAGTAGTAATATTTCATTGCTACTTGTTATTCGGGTGTTTATAACTTTTTGTTCTTATGCGTGTTTGTCGAATAAATTCTTATTTTTTTCTTTAGGTTATAGATACCACATTTGAATAATGGTATTGTTGTAATATATATCATATTCATTCATTCAATTCATTTATATAATCATTATGCAATGATGATCGTGTAGAACAAATCGCATCACATCGTGGAGATGATATTCCGTACGTACGCACGAGTGATGATATCGTTCCCATGATAGTGGAATTGTATTGGAGTGTATGTATACTATTTCAGAATCAATATAAATTTTTAATAGTCATATATTGTAATTATTTACACCACTATACCCATCCAAGTAAGGTGGTGGTGGAAAATAGATTACACCATGGCGTGGAGACGGTATTCTGTACGTACGCATGCGAGGTGATTTCTTTTTCCGTAGAATGGATAGATAGTGAAATATGGTTGTTTCATACTTATAATAAAATATCAATATATGAGTGATACTGATGTTATTAATTCATAATGAAACAAATAAATAAGAAGAAGTGGAAGAATAAATAAATATGAAAGAAACGGTAACAGAAATTACCTCTTCTTTGAAGCGCCTCTTGGAGACCTCCTCTTATGGAACTAAAATTGGTATTTGAGGAAGACCAGAACCACTAGGATGTTTCTAGGGAAGTGGAGAAGAGAATTTTCCAGAGGTTGGCCGAGCATGAAGTATCAATGTGTTGTGAGGAAGAGAGGGAGGGGGTGCCCTTTTATAAGGGAGGAGAGGGGCACCTTTGGAATAACTAAAAATATTATTTTATTATAAAGCCAAATTCTGTTTTAAATAGCTCCAAATTAATTTATTTCGAAGCTAAGGTGAGGATGGGTCGAAATCCTCTCATAAAATCGAATTTATACAAGTTTAGGTTCCTATTTTAACCTTATAATTTAGATATAACATTAAGTTAAATAATTTTACTTTTACTGTGTCTTCTTGTGTTCTTATACTATAAGGTTAATAAACTTACTAAAAGAAGCCAAACGAACCCCAAGTTGTTTATTATTAATATATATAACCTTATCTAAGTCATTTTTCCGAACCATAGATTTTTAGGAATAAATTAACAATTAATAATATAATATTTGTTTTAAAAACTATTTTATGTCAATTTTGACACTATTTAGTAATTGATTTTTGTGAAAATCATAACAGAATTATTAGTTAGAAAAAAGTTACTTAAATCAATACTAACATGTCATATTAACTTATAAAATTAGTTTAAATCTTAAAAATCATTAAATTACATTTATTTGGGTATTTATAACATCAATTATGTCAATATTTCATTAATAAGACAATTACTGCATCATCTTTGTGTCATAATAAATGATAATTATTAAATCCCTAAAAATTCTAAATAAATTTCTATGATGTAGATAATTGTATTATCTTTTTGTTGACTATTCATTTTCGATGTTTCATAAAGTGTATCACTAAAATAAAACTATTATACTTATAAGATTTTAGAAAGTGACATGTTGTCACATTCTTTGGATTTAATAATAATTAAATTATTTTCATGGAAAAAAGTCCATTAAATGAATCTAATCCGACCCTTAGGTGATATGGGTCGACTTTTAGTCATCCAATAAGATTTTAAAATGTGTTAGGGTAATTTTATAATATTATATTTACCCTTAATTACCCGATTTACCTTTAACTATGGTAAATAAAATTTACCGTAGTTACTATTTATAATTCCCAAAAATAAAATGTAGCTTATTAACATAATTTGGATCCACTTATTCCAAATATGGAATAAATTGTTCCAAATTCAATACACAGAAGTTGCAGAAATTAAATTAAAATTAATTCTGTTGTCGAAAGAAAATGTATTTTTCTTTAAAACATTGCAAAAGATTGAATTGATTTTACCTACGGATTCATGGTAGAATCAATGCTAATGACATAAATTATATTAAATGGTAAAAATATATTCTATTTATACTTTAAAACCATTAAAAATTATAATTTTACCATATAAAGTATTGCGATGAAAAAAGTTGTTTTTAATTAAAATATAGCGGGTTTTTACTATTCATCAAAATATGAAAGTTACCAGAATAATATGAAAATTTTATACAAAGTAAATTTTTATTTCATGATTCAAAAGAAGAATTTTATTTTGTAAAATTGAACTTATAAACATGTCAAAAACTAGATTTAAATTGGGTGCGCCATCAAAAGGCGGCAAAACTGCATTTTTTGAAAAATACTTATTTTACCCGAAAAATTTATTTTGTTCTTATACCATGTTTTAAAAAATGTGTAAGATGAATAATAATGTTATAAAATTAAAAATTTAGTAATTACTATTCATAACGGCTGGTTCATAATAATATTATAATAATATATCGTTGTTTAGTAAAACCCGGTATTGCGTACAACACACGCTATCGAGGAAGGTCGCAATTGCGTGTAATGCAAACCAAGTCACGGTTGCATGTTGTGAAAGAATCCTTCATTGTTTTGTATAACAGAATCCAACCATATTTCATTTATACATTGAATATATATATATATACTCAATGTTGCGTAGAATAACTATTACCAAAATTGTGTGTAACATGATCCAAGAGTAGTGTTGCGTATACTGCAAGCTAATACGGTGTTGCATATAGAGCAAGGTAATCTTGGTGTAGCATAAAACACAAGACATTCATGAAATTTAAAAAAAAATATTTTTCATAAAATCTCGGGGTGTTACATTCTACCCCCATTAAAATAAATTTCTCCCTCGAAATTCGTCGGGGTTATAAATGGTTTACTATTCAAAAGTTTGTTTAATAGAAACCCACATCGTAAAAAGGAATACCAAAACATGGCTTTAAAAACTAAAGTATGAAATGTAACGGTTACCCAAATTAACTTATCACTGGGTTTCCACGTAGGAGAACATAGGTGAAAATATGGATATGAAAGAAAAATCTAACCATCAAGTTCTGATGGAGAGTGGTAGATAACATGGCTATGAAAAAGCCAACAATCACAAAGCCATAAATTTGTGATGATCTAAGGTACCATTTGATTCATCGGATATAAGGGTACTAGGACAACATTTTTGGTTTTCAAGATCATTTCCCTAAAGTTGATGAATTTTAATTAGAAAAAATACTTACATTATTTTGGTACAATCTCACTATTGTTCGTGCATTGAACAATTTCCACTTCATCTCTTAAAGAAATGAAGTTGAATTTGTTATTCGTGAAGTGTTAGCAGATAATGTGATAAAATGACCGGTCATTCCATTTGTCTCAAACAAGAGGATAGAAAAAGTTATAAAAAAAAATACATAAGTCCATCTATAGTGAGATTAATCATATATGGTTCCTAAAATGGACAGGGACTTCCTGTAGGCCAGTGGTAGGCGATAAAGGCCAGTCGCACTTCGGTTGAGGGTTCGATTCCCACAGCCTTGTCCAACGCGATGGGTTATCGCCTGTCCTGCAGGTTGTCCTCTTTCTAAAGCTATATTACTATAACATCCCATCAACAATATCAAAAAAGTTTTATCCTTAAAGAATATTAACTTATGTACAACATAATATATTCCAAATCTTTAGGCTTATCTAAAATACTTCAGTCCAAGCTCATAGTACAAAGAAAACGATCACTTGAATGCCATCATTTATCCCCCATATATCATAAGATATATCTTGTTGGTCAAATTACAAACATGTGAATACCTTAATCATGTATTCTCTTGAAGAATGAATATCCATTGAACCTTAGTGAAAACATGAATGCAGTTAAAAGTTAACACTTTCCACATACCAAAATCCTCAAAATTCTATATCCTCAAAACCATGATATCACTTAGTCCTTATATCAATCATGAGCTCATGAATACTATCAAACATATTAGATTCTCTTTATCCCTTCATTATGTGCATATCATCTGCTTTCCAAAAATATTTCAATCACTTTTCATGGTTACCGATGCCATAAAATTATTGAAAACCACAATAGACCAAAACATAAATATTTCAATATTCCACGATACTATATACAACACTATTCTGGAATCCCATTACATAAACACTAAATCATTCCACCACATCGTTTTCATATTCAACATCGCCAATGGTGATCGCAAGTGACTTCCTTTTGTCCTTTTACTTAAGTGGTTGCTCACGTCGATCATCACTAACCCTTGGATTAGGTAATTTATTAGCATAATGCCCCATTTCCTTGCACTTGAAGCATTGAAGTGCAGCAGGTTCATTCTGTGTATCCCTTCCTTTGTTTGCATCATTAGGCATCTTCTTCCCATCATTGTAGCATTCAAATGCCCGATGACCTTCCTTTCCAAATTTGAAACATTTACTTGTCCCTTTAAGACAATCTCTACCATGCTTCTTTCCACACTTTGAGCATAAGGAAACATTCATATTCTTTTCACCATTATTCTAAGATTTCTCCTTGAACTCCATCTTTCATTTCTTGTCAAAACTATGAGATGGATAAGTAACACCAACTTCCATTTCTACCTTGATAGCACAACGCACAATTTCTTCATAGCTACTAAAGTCTCTTATAGCTAATGCCTTTCGAAGATTTGGTTTTAAGCCACTGATGATTCGATCAACTTTACTTTCAGATTGGATGATAAATCCATATGCATACCTTGCAAGACTTGTAAAATTCGCTTCGTATATATCAATAGATTTAGAATCCTTTTGCTTTAGTTCGTGAAACTCCTTCTCCATCTTTGTTCGAAGAATACGAGGGAAGTACTTATTGAAAAATAAGTTCTTGAACTCATCCCATTCAATGGACTCAATTTCATCTCTTTGCCTCGTATTCCTGATAAGATTACACCATTGATCAGCTTCACCTTCCAAACGATATATTTCTAAGATGACTTTATCATGTTCAGAACATTGAAGAACTGAAAGTAGCTTTTCAGTGGTACTGATCCATTGTTCAGCAACAAGTGGATCAGACGACCCACTGAAAGAAGGTGGACGTTGCCTCATGAAGGACTCAATATAATGTTGTTCCCTTCTCTGCTCATTTGGAAGTCCAGAATGACTCATATCTTGTGTAAGTATAGCAATAAGATTTTTCACTCCATCTCCCATAACATTTGTTTGTTCAGGAGGACAATCATTGCATTGTCCATTGCATTGATCAACATGGTTCCTTCGGGTTCCAGCCATCGTCTAAAACCAAAAAATAATAGTGTGAGAGGAAAAAATCATGCTAGGGAAAACAACATAATAAAGAGGGGGTATCCTCAATATCTAACATCTTAGGTTAAATTTTATGATCGTTATCGTAGTTCTAGGACTGTATCCTATACGTATACTTATCCTTAGGGACATCCTTAGAAATACCATAGAAATATCTCTAGGGATCTCACTAACGTTTTCGCATCCTAGTTTCCAAAGGTTGACTAAACCTTTCCTCTGATACCAACTGTATAGACCCGAATCTTAATGTACATAGACATTACATTACTTTTGCGGAATACTTAGTATATAACAAAAACACACACACAAGGACCGTAATAGTTTAGTGTCTTTGGAAACTCGGAATATAATCTTCTAATCGTGGTGAAAGATCTTCAACATCTCCCATAAAGATATTATTTTCTTTTTTTTAACCTAAATCCTTTATTTATGTCCCGGGGAAAATAAAAAATAAAAGGGTGAGCTCAAATGCTCAGTAAAGGTAAAAAAAAGAAATATCAATCACGTCATATTCATAAGAACATATCTTTTGGAAATCTTATCCTGCAAAAGAGATCATAATTCCATAACATGGGATAAATCATAGTAGTGAAATGTAATCCCAATAATCATAACTTAAAACATGAAACTTTGTGGCACACACACATAATCATAGAGAATCATTTCTTATTAGTCAAGAATCATTTCCAAGACTATCTTAGTGGACAAAGTCCATTTCTGAACCGAGTTCACTCCTCGTTTCAGTCCTGTTTCATTGAACCGGTATAACCTACCGTTCCAGCCATGTCTATATCATGAGATATAAAATATTTTCCCAATGAATTGGAGGGATATATAGGTCCCACCCATCTCATAATGATACCATTCTTAGGTGTGCCACAAAATCATAAACCATACATCATAACATAACCCATGTAATAAAAATGGGATTCTTAAACAACATGACATCATAAAACAATTCATATAAGATTAAGGAATTCATGAAAATAATTCCATCAAAACATAATAAAATCAATGTAATAATAGGGATAGGAACCGAACCCTATACTATCTTAGATGGAAAATAATTTTGATAAAACACTTGAACTCCATTCTTGAAGAAAAATATCCTTTCTACTTCAAAAACATTTTCCTTTCTTAACATGGAATACAATTTTAAACTAAAAGAAGTTGATTAAAAATAAACATGAAAACTTTTAAAGGAAGATTCTTGTAAATAATGTTTTAAAAATCCATTCATTTCGTATAAGTTAAAAAAACATTCTTCTCGTACTTTTGTCAGAAAAGTCAAAAAGCACCTCGTACGAAAAACGACAAAAGATTCCTTTCATATCCTATACTAGAAACTCACCGAAGGGTAAAAATTGGATTTAAACTATTTTAAGTGGATAGAAACAATATTACATATTTAGGTAACATGGATGTGGATGATAAAATACACCCCAGTAAATACCAAAGTATAAACAATCTCAGATAAAAATGAGATTGTGATACTTCCCCTTACCTTAGGTCCGATATGCTTTGTACGTGTCTGAACCTCCTGTATAATGATTTAAATAATGTTATTGACTTATTCCAGAATCATACTTATTTTTATGATATCATATATGGTCATATTCTTAGCTTCTTAGTAGTAATATTTCATTTCTACTTGTTATTCGGGTGTTTATAACTTTTTGTTCATATGCGTGTTTGTCGAATAAATTCTTATTATTCTCTTTAGGGTATAGATACCTCATTTACATAATGGTATTATTGTAATATATATCATATTAATTCATTCAATTCATTTATATAATCATTATGCAATGAAGATCATGTAGAATGAATCGCATCACATCGTGGAGATGGTATTTCGTACGTACACACGAGCAATGATATCATTCCCATGATAGTGGAATTGTATTGAACTGTATGTATACTATTTCAGAATCAATATCAATTTTTAATAGTCATATATAGTCATTATTTACACAATTATACCCATCCATGTAAGGTGGTGGTGGAAAATAGATTTCACCACGGCGTGGAGACGGTATTCTGTACGTACGCACGCGCGGTGATTTCTTTTTCCGTAGGATGGATAGATTGTAAAATATGGTTGTTTAATACTGATAATAACATATCAATATATGAGTGATACTGATGTTATTACTTCACAATGAAACAACTAAATAAGAAGAAGTGGAAGAAGAAATAAAGATGAAAGAATCGGTAACAAAAATTACCTCTTCTTTGAAGCGCCTCTTTGAGACCTCCTCTTAGGGCACTAAAATTTGTCTTTGAGGAAGACCAGAACCTCTAGAATGTTTCTATGGAAGTGGAGAAGAGAATTTGGCAGATTTTGGCCGAGCTTCAAGTCTCAAAGTTTTGTGAGGAAGAGAGGGAGGGGGTTCCCTTTTATAAGGGAGGAGAGGGGCACCTTTGGAATAACTAAAAATATTATCTTAATATAAAGCCAAATTCGGTTTTAAATAGCTCCAAATTTTTTTATTTCGAAGCTAAGGTGGGTATGGTTCTAAATAATCTCATCAAATAAAATTTAGACAAGTTTAGGTTCCTATTTTAACCTTATCATTTAGATTTAACATTAAGTTAAATAATTTTACTTTTACCGTGTCTTCTTGTGTTCTTATACTATAAGGTTAATAAACATACTATGAGAAGCCAAACGAACCCCAAGTTGTTTATTATTAATATATATAACCTTATCTAAGTAATTTAGAAGAATAATAGATTTTTAGGAATAAAATAACAATTAATAATATAATATTTGTTTAAAAACTATTTTATATCCATTTTGACACTATTTAGTAATTGATTTTTGTGAAAATCATAATAGAATTATTAGTTCGAAAAAAGTTAATTAAATCAATACTAAAATGTCATATTAACCTATAAAATTAGTTTAATTCATAAAAAGTCTTAAATTACATTTATTTGGGTATTTATAACATCAATTATGTCAATATTTCATTAATAAGACAATTACTGCATCATCTTTGTGTCATAATAAATGATAATTATTCAATCCTTAAAAATTATAAATAAATTCCTATGATTTATATAATTGTATTAGATTTATGGAGACTATTAATGTTCGAAGTTTCATGAAGTGTATCACTAAATTAAAATTATTATATTTATAAGATTTAAGAAAGTGACATGGTGTCACATTCTTTGGTTTTAATAATAATTAAATTATTTTCATAGACAAGAGTCCATTAAATGATTCTAATCCGACTATTAGGTGATATGGGTCGACTTTTAATCATCCAATATTATTTTGACATGTGTTAGTGTAATTCTATAATATTATATTTACCCTTAATTACCCGATTAACCTTTAACTATGGTAAATAAAATTTACCGTAGATACTATTCATAATTCCCAATAATAAAAAGTAGATTGTTAACATAATTTGGATCTACTGATTCCAAATATGGAATCCATTTTTACAAATTCAATACACAAAAGTTGTAGAAATTAAATTAAAATTAATCCTGTTGTCGAAAGAAAACAGGTTTTTCTTTTAAAACATTACAAAAGATTAAATTGATTTATCCTACGAATTCAAGGTAGAATCAATGCTAATGACATACATTATATTAAATGGTAAAAATATATTCTATTTATACTTTAAAACCATTCAATATTATAATTTAACCATATAAATTATTGCGATGAAAAAATTTGTTTTTAATTAAAATATAGCGTGTTTTTACTATTCATCAAAATATGAAAGTTACCAAAATAATATGAAAATTTTATCCAAAGTAAATTTTTATTTCATGATTCAAAATAAGAATTTTATTTTGTCAAATTGAACTTATAAACATGTAAAAAACTAGATTTAAAGTGGGTGCACCATCAAAAGGTGTCAAAACTGCATTTTTTGAAAAATACTTATTTTACCTGAAAAATTTATTTTTTTCTTATACCATGTTTTAGAAAATGTGTAAGATGAATAATAATGTTATAAAATTCATAATTTAGTTAATAATATTCATAACGGCTTGTTCATAATAAAATTATAATAATATATCATTGTTTAGTAAAACCAGGTATTGCGTACAACACACGCTATCGAGGAGGTCACGATTGCGTGTAATGAAAGCCAAGTCAGGATTGTGTGTTGTGAAAGAATACTTCATTGTTTTGTATAATAGAATCCAACCATATTTCATTTATAAATTGAATATATATATATATATACTCAATGTTGTGTAGAATAACTATTATCAAAATTGTGTGTAACACGATCCAAGAATAGTGTTGCGTATACTGCTAGCTAATACGGTGTTGCGTATAGCGCAAGGTAATCTTGGTGTAGCGTACAACACAAGACATTAATGAAATTAAAAGAATATTTTTCATAAAATCTTGGGGTGTTACAATTTACTTTATTTAACATTATAATAAAATTAATGAATTATTTATTCTTAGATGAGCCATGGATGATTTATGTGGCCATAAAATCAAAATCACATTTTCTGATTACTCTATTTAGTGACAATAATTAACCCTTTTTATAGTTAGTCACCAAAATATTCAACTAATGAATAAAAATATAACAAACTATACTCTCATACTATTGTATATTTCTCTCAACTCCACCTCTTATCCTCCCACCAGATATGCTTTGGATATTTATAATGTTATGACTAGCTACTCTCCCATGCCTATTCAAAATGTTAACGCCTTATTTTTCTCACAATAATACCATTTCAATGTTCATTAAGGATCATCTCAATGAGGTGTTGTACATGACGTAAAATCCTCCACCTTGCCTTTTAAAATTCATCCATTACAATACCTCATTATTTCTTCCACTATCAAATTATACATGATAAATTAAGTATCTTTTATATATATTAATTTTATATTATGATTTGAATATCTGTATTCAATTATATTCAATTATATTTTTTATCATAAAAATAAAATCATCATTTATGATGTGTCAATTCACCGCCTTCATGGATGACAATTTTTATTTTCTAAAACCACCTCTATGAAATGTTATTAAACCCCTAAAATTGTTATTCCACATATTAAAATTTATATTAAAACTATTTTTATATTATGTAACTAATATATATATATATTATATCAAATAGAAAAACATGAATGTGAATATTGAATATTAACCAAAAATAAACTAACATTCATTATTAAAAAAATTATGTATTTTAACAATACAATATATGAAAAAATAATTGATAAAAATGTCCTTTTAAATTATGGAGGAGCATCATTATGATAAATTTACTCTTCTAGAGCATTTCATCTGTTTGAAAATAATTATCATTACTAAATTTTGTGGAGAAAATCGTAATGTCAGGAAATAAACACACTCAGAAAAACACAATTAAATATTACAACCCATATAAATGGTCATAAATAAAATTAATATAAAATTAATAAATAAATTTATTATTTAAATTTTTTTAAATTAATTAATTAATGGATCTAATTTGAATATATCTTTCATTATGTTCATGTGAAGAACACTTTGAGAAATAAAGTTAATGGATTATCTTTGAACCACCAGTTTTCATCTGAGTTATGCTTTTTATATATTTACACCAATAAATTTTTTAATTATTATACTATACACCTAATACATTATATTTTTATTTTCATACCATATATATATATATATATATATTATTCTTTCTTTTTTGGGAAATACGTGTTCATTAAGGTTCCAATTTAAATTCCTCCCATTAAGAAAGCTCGTTAAGAGGAAAATTCCTAATTTTATACTCATTCTCAAGTACACTACATAATCTAGTTTAATGAAGAAATTTATTTTATTAATTCAATAATTTTATAATGAAAAAAATCATACTTTATACTTTTTCTTATTAAAAAAATTATGGATTTTTCTTATTTACGCCTCATTAATATTTTCAATTAAACTATACTATAGTGGATCATTTATAAATACTATTTAAAACACTTATTACATAATTTACATTAATTTGTAAATACATGTCATTTTTTATTCCTACATTCCCTTATAAATGTTCACTTATTTTTTAACACATTATTTCTTAGAATTATATATGATACTCCCATTTGTTATTCTATATAACATGGTAAAAATACCCATTTTATTCCATGGGTTACCCTTAATTTATTCCTTATTTATGATTCATAATGTAGAATTCATATTTATGATAATGTTTTGATGGGTTATTCGAGATAACACTCCATTTCGTGGGAGAATTTTTAGTCTCATGAGATGTCGTGTAGTGACAATGAGTAAATATGATACCATAATGGGACATTGTCTATCATCTGATATAGTCTTAGAAATTAACCTTTACTCATGTTTATGTCATGTTGTATATTACCATAAATATTTTATGTATCGATTATTATGTGATCCATTTTTTATATGTTTTGATTATATATGTTTATTCTTATTACATGCCATTTTATGTCATCAGGTTATAACTTTTAACAAATTTTCAAGTATTTACTTGAAAGTTTAATCCCTTAATGTTATTTTTAGCTTATACCTTTTTTCTTAAATTTACCATGTTATATTATAAATATGTAAGAAAATAATGAATTTTATGATCTCATTTTACATTTTACGTGAAAATATATATTTTTATTTTGGTTTCATTCTGTTGAATTATGGACATAATCTTCCAAAGAATCTATACATTATGATCATTGGTTTGTATTTTTAGAAAAATTATCCATTAAATCCTATAAAAATATGTGTAAAAGTTTAGTTTCAATATAGTTATTATGAGAGTATAATCTACTGATTATTGGGGAATAGGATTAAGAACCATTATTAATAAACAAAGGTACATTTTAATCAATATAGACAACCTAGATTATAAAATAATGATTCACAAGTTAGTATTTAATTTTTATTTAGAAGTTTACCCTTCCATGTTCAATGTATAGAAATAATATAACATTTTAAAATTGAAAATGTGATAGGAAAGGAGTTTATTTCACTAATGAAATTCCAATTTTTATTGTAATGGGATCCGAAAACATCATTGAAAATCTATCACAACTAGATGATGTATTGAATAATAACACTAAATTTTTAAACAATATCACAATCCTATGAATGAGAAACTATTAGTCTAATAAATTATATTATTAATGCCTCAAATATTTAATATATCTTCTTATCCTATCATCATGGAACAATATATTAACTCCATTAATAAGATTTTATTTGTTTTCATGTGATCACATGAAGAAAATGTTGGGCCAGTGGTGTATCATATTCATGGGGATGCAGATTAGTGGTGTAAACTAAAAAAAATATTCCAAGTAGGAAATTTATTCCACATAATGGGAATCAATGAATAAAATATTTTTCAACAAATATTTTACCCATACTCTCCTTCTTAACATAGAGATGGATTTCCTTAGAGTAATAGAAAAGGAAGATGAGCTGATCAGGGCATATGAGGGAATCATTATTGGGATTTCAGGATAATCTTCTATACTTTTCATGAACAAAAAAAAAAGATTGGGAAATATATTTAATGGACTAACATTACTAGAAAATGGAGCTACTTCCATGGACCTATAGCCAAGGTTTTAAAACCGAGGCTATAAGTGGCTATGGCCACGGTTCTGTGGACTATATTTATTGTTTTAAAACCATGGCTATATGCCTTTTTTCTGTGGCATACAACCACGATTTAAAAAATGATGGATAAAGTACAATTTTTTAAACTTCTTATAGCCACGGTTTTCCCAAACCATGGCTATAGGGTTCCCACACTTCAGTGGGAATAAAAATTCCTGCAAAAAATTTGGATGGAAGACCTACCATAATAGTTTTGAGTCTATTCCCATGGTTTTTATTAATATATATTTATATATATAACATAATATATAAATATATATACCCAAATTGTGGCGCTATGTAGTGGGAAGAGTGATATATTTCAATGTGGAGGTGTAGGGATCAAAACCTGCTAGAAACATTTTTGATTTAGCCTATTACCACGGTTTTCTAAGGCTATTTACATGGTTAAAACCATGTAAATATAAAACTATAGCCACAGTTTAAACCATGGATATAGGTTAACTACAACAACTACAGATTTGGAGGCATTTTCCAAGGTTTTCAAAACCCTGGCAATAGGTCGTGACCTACAACCATGGTGATAGCGGCCACTGTTGGCCAAAACCCTGGTTATAGCCTATGGCCATCGTTTTGGGGCCTATTTCAACGATTTTTAATTGTTCCAATAGCCCATTTTCTATTTGTGTAAATAACTGTCTATAAAATGTTTTCATGATTTTAGTGTACTAAATCTATGAAGATATTGTCCATTGGCCCCTTAAGGATGAAATAGAGACATGTTATTCTTAGTTGTATTATAGACCATGTGATAATAAAAATGTAAAATTAAGTTTAATATAGATGTATTAATAGATATATCCCATTATGGGAATAAAATCCAACACCACACGTGTTAAAAGTGTGGGAAAAAGCGTCATATAAACTTCCTAAGGGGAAGGATAAGATGCATCATTTGGGGAAGATATGGGAATTTTGATAATAATTCCCATGTGATATGAATAATAAAACAAATGTTGAGGTATAAAAAAGGTATCAAATCAACACTCAGACTATAGTACAGTTTTTCAAATACAAGGAATATGTGTATTATGAGATCCAATTATATATGGAATGGCTTTTTAGAGGCAATCAATAGAATTATCCTAGGAAACAGGGAAGTGGATATGTTATCTCTACAGGTAAATAGGATCTCAACAATGATGTGTTTACTCATACTCTAGTTATTCAATCAATAATAACAAATTTACTATTTTATTTTAGTTATACACATTCTAAAATATCAATAATGTTTATTTGAACTATTTAAATACCACATAAAAATATTGAGGATGAGGAATGGGTGATACCAAAAAAATGAGATATTATTTCAACCATATTATACAAGTCCTCCCCGATTAATGATTGTGGGATTGAACACCTATATAAAATTATATGATTCCATTTTGTTGATTTTATGTCTATTTCACTCTTGAATTAACAATCTGTATAAAATAAATCATCAATTTTTCAGAAAGGGAGATCTATCTTCACTTCTCCAGGCATCCACCAATTCTATACAAGTTGAGTGAGGAAGGAAAATATCCATCAAAATCATTATCTCAGTTAAGGATATTATTAAAATATTAGTAATCATAAATAGCCTATAATGATTGATTAAATGAAGAGAATCATGCTCTATGAAAATAAAATATGACACATAAATTTCAAACCCATTATCCTATATAACTTGAAAGGGAGTAATGTTTTTCTGGACCACTGAATGTGATGACTACTTCAAGGAGTTCAAAAAGTGTTTTAGAAATGCACCAATACTCACACTTCTAATAAGTGGGGAACCCTTTTAGTATATAGTGTTTAGAAAATTAATTATTTAGGATATTTAATTTTGAAAAATCATAATTTCACAACCTATACCTTAAAGAAGGTGATCAATTATCAACAATAAAATCTGACACATGATCTAGAGTCGATGCTTGTTATCATTGCATTGAAAATCAGGTGACCTTGTCATTATATGAATATGTGTGAGATATATACTGATCATTAGAGCCTAAAATATATATTCAAATATAAGGACCATAATATACCCCAATGGTGATGGTTATAAATCATCATGGATTATTACTATTGAATCCACTACTATCTTGGTAGAGAGATTAATGTGGAAGATGCATTCAGTATAAAAAATCCTAAAACATTATCAATAATGAAAATAAATAAGGATATGATATTAGTGGACATGAAAAGGATGAGAATGTGAGTGATAATGGAAGGTTCAATGTCTTTCATTTATCAAATGATTGATAAAAAATACCTTGTAGAGAAAATAAAGGATAACCAAATAAATGATGTTGAAATTCAGGAAAAATAAGAAACTGTAAGAAAGGAGAAATGATCATAGTTTACATTGGATGAGGAATGAGTTGTTTGATTTTTATATAGACTATGTATAACAAATATTCTATAGATAAAGAAAGATATGATGAATTATGATCATATATTAAAATTCTCTATCAAACAGGTATATTAAAGGTGTATCTGTATCTCAAAGAGAACTATTTATAAGACAATCAGAATAACGATATAACTGAATATACACCAAAGTGACATGTATTTAATCTTGTGGATGATTAAAGGAAAAATGATAAAGGGGTGATGTAACCATTACATATACTAATACAAAAATTTTAATACATCACCATTGACTTTGTTATAGGACTTCGAAATACATCCAATAGAAATAATGATATATGGGTCATTATGGATTTTCTTAATATAACAACTCGTATTATCTAAATTTTAGAACTATTCACACTCCATCATCTTGCACATATATACATTAATTATGTGGTGAGGTTTTATGGAGTACCACTATCAAATGTATCCAATCAAGATTAGATATTTACCTCTAGGTTTTTGAGGACTATACAATATGATTTAAAAACTGATCTAAGATTTAGAAAATCCTATTATTCTAAAACTGATTACCAATTTGACCAGACTTTTCAGACATTGGAAGAAATTTGGAGAACATGTTATAAGAAATCTAAAAGAATATGGGACCAACATATACTTTTGGTCGAGTTATCATGAAATAATATTTTACACTAATGAATCCAAATTTGTCTATATAAATTGATTTACAAGAATGTATGATGAACACTAGTATTATGGGATGATGTCTATAAATGGAAGCTAATAAGAACTGAAATGGTTAATGTAATGGTGGAGAAGGTAAAATCAGTTCCAGATTATATCTGTGATACCAAAATTTGATCGACGATTTTTCAAACAATTTTTTTCATAACTCAGATTTTATTATCAGAGACATGGTATTCATCAACATATCACTATGAAAGGCGATTATTTGATTTTGTTAGAAAAGAATTATTATTCCCAGGAACACCAGAACTAGAAGGATTCTTGATTATGTCGAATCATTATAATTTTAACTAGAAAATTTACTTACCATGTATAATTTACATGATGTATTCCACATATTCCTATTGAGGATGTACAGACTAGATCTATAACATGTACCGAATACATGGTTGGTACAACTGGTGACCAACATATCATATGAAGACAAGTCAGGGAAGATCTTAGACAACAAAGAAGATGTTCTATGTAAAAATACTACTCACATGGTCAAATTAATATGATAGAACCATAAGTATGATACAACAAAATGGGAATTAGAGGATGTTATGATTGAAAAGTATTTGCATCCTTTTCACTATAGTATGTAAAATTAATTTTTGAGGGAGAAATTTCATAAAGTGAGATAAATTTTAAAACCCAAAATTTTATCAAATTAAAATTATTTTATTTTAAGTATTTATAATATTATGTATTACATAATATAAAATAGATAACAAAATAAAAACATTACATGAAATGAATGAATGAAAAAGGTATTTCTAAAACAATGGAACATGTAAAATTTGATTACTAATATAAATGTTGGAAAGTATTGTGACCATTAGGAACATTAATCCAGAAAATAAAATAGTAACCTCACTAATTAATGTATAAATAATATTTTAGTATTGTATAATTTAAAATATGATTTATTTACATCTTTTTATAACTAAAACATTTGTTGAAAATTATATATTATGTGTTATATTTTTGGTAAATTTAGAATGTTTATTTAAAAATTTATAAATAATATAATGATTTAATGAAATTTTTTTTAGAAAATATATTCAATATCTAATTTTTTCATTATAATTAGTACTTAATTTTATGAGAGCATACTTAATCATTTAAAGTGTCATAAAATTAATTATTGGGTTAAAATCATTATTTTTTTTTGTCTAAATGATGATGTATTTAAAAAATAAATTTCTCATGTTAAGAATGTTATTTTCAAAAAGTATCTGTCCCATTTTATAAATCTATAATTAGATAAATGATTTGGGAAATGTTTTTCTATTTTTCAATAATATTTTACATTTTAATTAGTCATGGAAGACGATAATTTATAGTATTTGACATTATAAATAAATAAATGATTTATTTCAGTAAGTGATGAGTCAAGGATGATGTATGTTCCTATTACCTTGATGTTACCTTCTCTAGTTACATTTTTTATTCACCTGAATCAACAATATATATTTTCTTGAGAGATAATATTAAACTAATGAAGAAAATTATCAATAATACCCCTCTCTAACCACAATAACTACCACACCTCCCCACCTATTCTCCACTCACCTACTAAGATATTGTTCATTTTAATATTATAACCAATTCCTCTCCCAATAATCTTCCCCACATTCTGGTATTGCTTCTCTGATATAAATATAATTTCCTAGTACCTTTAGGAGGTTTTCAATGAGATGTTACTCAAGAGGGAAAATCCCCCACCTTTCTTTTTATATTTTTTCTTTCTTCTACCCCATAATTTTTACCACTATCCTAAGTGACATGAAAAATATATAATCATAGATATATTTGAATTTTAAAATATTAAGGTTAAATCCATGAAAAATTCTACTTTGTTCTCTTTTTTATCATTAAAACAAAAATGTCATCCATGATGTGTTGATTCAGAGCCTAGGTGAATCATGATTATTTTTATGATATATCCTTTAAAAATAGTGGTAAAAACATTAAAATGTTAAATAAAACATTGAAATATATCATACTTTTTTGTTCTATAACTAATATATATATATAATAAAATAATACTAGATTGTTATTATTAGAAATTCTCCAAAATTAACTTACGTTCCTCATTAACATTTTATATATTGAATAAATTTAATATAGTAAAATTAAATGATATATGAGACAATCAAAAAAATATGAAGGAGAATAAATAACTCCTAATTCAACATTGGGGGTTTTTCATCCATTTGAAATGTATTATCATTATTAAAGTCTATGTAACTTATCCTTAAATCAGGAAAAGAATACACCCAGCACAAAAAAACTAAACATTACAACCCATTATAATGACCATTAATAAATATATTGAAATGGTTACAAATAGAATACATGTATAGTAGGTTATGAATTATTTAATTTATTGATATAATTTTATTTTCAAGGAAATTAAGTGCATGTTAGGAACACCTAGAGACATAAGGTAAGTGATTCTCTTAGAACATCCATTTTTACACAATGTTACACATTCTCATTTCTTCCCCAAATTTAATTATTATTTCATATTTTTCACTCCTACTAAATTATATGAGTGCGATCCCAAAAATATTTGCTAGCTCAATTATTCTTTCGTTGATGGGGATTTACATTCTCTATAAGGTTTCTTTTCTATTCATCTACAAAAGATAGCCCGATTTAAGAGAGGATCCCGATTTTAGACACATTTTCATGTACACTATATATTCTATTTTTTGGAAAAAATAGTTTTATAAAATAAAAAATATTATTCATAAAAATAATATTTGATCATTTCTGATATTATAAAAAACGTTTTTCTTTTTTCCACTTTACATTTCATTAATAGTTTCTCTTAAACTAGATGAATATAGATCCTTTATAATGATTCTTAAACACTATTTTTACATAATTTGACTTAATTGGGATATTATTTATCAATATCTATTATTATTTTACCTTATTAATGGTCATTTTTAATTTAAATCAATTATTTCTAGGACACCTTTATGACAAACCCATTTGTTATGCCTTATGTCAGGATTGTGATACCAATTTCATACAACACTTAACCATTATGCTAATTACTTATGTTTGATTCTTCATGTGGAAAACATGTGATTAATAAAGTTAGAGAGGGTGAACCCAGATAGTTTCCTATTGATTTCAGTAATGTTTAGTCTCATGATACCTCATGTTGGGACAAAGAGTAAACCTGGTTTCATTATGGTACATTGACCACCATGTGTAATAGTATTGGAAGTGATCATAGACTCATGTTCATGACATGTTTCATGATTCTAGAACAATCCAATGTATATATGATTATATGATCCCATGTTCAAAATTTTATTTATCCAGAATATTATTAATGTTCCATGAATTTTTACTTTATCATGTTAGGCCTTCAATCTCATGTGTTATAATTTATTTCCACAATTCTTCCCTTACTAATATCTTTTGCTCGTCCCATTGTCCATGTACTATCCTTGTTATCCTATATGTATGTATGATTTCAATGAATGTACAATGTACAAATTGGATATTAAAAAAAATTATTTTTTTATATTGGAATCAATTTTTTATTATATAAGTTATATTACAAAAAACAATAATTTTTTATCCATAGAATGTACTTTTTGAGAAATTATGTATAAATTCATGTTATAATATGTTTAAAAATATAGGGTATCTATAAATACAACTTACTTATTTAATCCAACAAAGAGATAAATCATGAATACTTTAAAATTACACCTAAAAATTTGAGATGTATTGAATCCACTACCTCAATGAATTGTATGTTTTTGAAAATGAACAAAAAAATAAGATAAAACCATTAATAATTTCTCTATATATTAGTCTATATTTAAAGGGAATAAATAACTACTGATGAAAAAATAATTCCACATAGTGTTGGGAGATAATTCGATGCATTCATATAAAATAGAGTTCCCAATAATATTTATAAGTACACTTCCATATATAGATTTCAAATATCAAAATGTAATTCACATCATGAAATTCCCAAGTGTTACAATTTTCAGCAAATCCCTCACATCAATAAAATAAACCATTGCATGTTTATGTTGAATAATTCATGCTCATGTCATTAGTTTTTATGGATTTATTCTACAATTTCTATTCTATACCCATTTATATAACGAATTGACTATTTACAATTTTAACCATCCCCTAAAAGTTTTCTTTCCCAGGCAATGACTTTTTGTTTCAGTTGTGAACTGAAATCTCATGATTTGAACAATATTTCACTGTATGAGCTTCTCATGCATTATAATTATTACTCCAAAACTCAACATATCATACCAAATAAGCTATTTTTTTTTATAAATTTTGAACTATAACTCAATGATTATAATCCCATCATAGTGTTATTTAATGGGAAATTGTAATATTTTTATATATCTATGGTATTTTTATTATAATAAAAATAACAATATAATTTTTGAAGTAAACTGTTGTATATTTATTATTTAGTTGCTAAATAACATTTTTTATTTGGAATGTAATTTTTTAATTCAATTTTTAAGAATCATAATATAATGGGATTCAATTAATCCTTCCGGATCATGTGAAAATAGGTATTTTCCAATCTCAAAACTAGCTCATAATTTGGAACATAAAATTGTGCACATATCTATGCACATTTTAATATGGTACAATATCTCCAATAGGTCCATCCCAATGAATAAAAATTTTTAACATTGAGATATAAAAGGATGTAATGATTAATCTTTTATGAAGGATGAGATGCATGAATTTGAAGCATGGAATTTCACAATGGTATACGAAGATGTTGTTTTTGAATACCATGATTCACCTTGAATGATTAAATCCTTTAGACTAAAATAATGATGAATCATATATATAGAGGCCTATAAAGATAAAATATGCATCGTGAATGACTGATAAATTTTTTTAAACCCATCCATAATACCCAATTTACAAATTCTGTCATTTAATGGAGATAATACATGCCCTATTTCAGATGGTATTTTTGAAGAAAATATTTTCACCCCCTCTCCATATAAAAATTAATCCCGTCTTAATTTCACATGGTTGTAAATATTGGGTTATAAATTAATGTAAATTTAATGTCTATTTTTTATGTTCTCTACTACTATAGATCTTTTAATATATTATTCTTTTTATTTATTCATCAGTTCATTCATTTTAATTTTTAGTTGATTCTCCCACAATTTTCCATTTTCAACTCCAAAATAAATAGGGAACGAACCTCAGGGATTTTTTGAGGGAGATAATGGTAATTTGACTATGTATTTTGTTATTAATTTCAAATTTATTTTTTCAATTCTGGTAATTTAATTTTTGTTAAAATTTAAAAGGGCACACTTTCACCCCTTTTTCTCTAGTAAATAATTATTCTTTTCATTTATAAGTCATCCTTCCCATCAGTATTTATGTCTTTAATATAGTGATAATTACATGGGAATTGATAGTTATAGAATAGTTATCTTGTCTGAATTATGTAAGAATATTTCCCCGTATGTATAAGTAATGCAATGGAGTGATGAATTTTTAAATGAGAAGGTGAGGTGTGATAGGCCTTGATCACCTCATTGAGATGAATATTAAGAACCATTTTCAAAAATGATTTTAATCACCATGAATTCTAATGAAAGTATTACTACATTATTTATTCAAACATTGTACTATTATTCACTTTCATTAATTTATTTATAGTTTTTAAATTTCATGAATTTAATATATAACCACATATATATATATTCATATAATTATATATATGTTGGATTAAATAATGATAACCGAATTGTAGTGTGTGTGATCTGCCTTCTTGTGATTGACCTCAGGATGTTCCACTATGTTGAAATATTAAGAAAATAATAAATTAATTGAATATTGGATCATGAAAAAAAATTGTCATTTATTTAGATTCTTTTTGTGGAGTTAGAGAGAAATAACACATTATTTTTAATAAAAAAAAGTAAAATTTATCAATAAAATTTAAAAAAGAATTTCATTGTATATAATTGTTTCTTTAGGTCATGGAATTCATTGTTTTTTTTTCACATGAATTTTCTTGTTGTATATTTTCAAAAAATTTAGAACCACTGATGATAATAGTGGAACAAAATGACTTGATGGATCCAGAAAATTAGAAAGATCTCCAAAAATATTACATGTTGGTTGCATCACGGGCCGCTGATGTTAAAGAAGGTAAAGTCCAATTGATGGAATGGAAACCATGAAAATAAGAGGATGATGAAATACCTATTCCACCGACATTTCAAGGTTACATTGGTGCGGTTGAATCTAGAAATGAAAATCCACTTACATATCAAACCAAAGAGTTCCCAGCTATCTTTCCTAATGGAACATAGTTTGATGCTTAATGTTTTGAGGGAGACTTAAATTTTGATATATATTATTATTCAATAATTTTTAGTAATTACCAAACCCTAGTTTTCTTGATTTGGGGAATTATTTTACTACATTAGTATTATCACAAGAAATCATATCCTGAATGAGCTATAATTTTATTATCCATGGAAATACTAAAAACAAACAGAAGTTTTACATGGAATCAGGAAATGGAATACAATTTATAATACATATTGAAAACTCTAATATCCATTATTATATCCATGCACATAATTAAAAATATACTTCTTTACATCCTAGGTAAACATTAAACATAATAAATGGGTGAGATCAGATTCTCAGTAATGAAAAACAACAAATATGGATCTATCATAACTATGAATAAACATTTAAGGCAAGGTATAAAACATAAACAAAAAATTTTAAACATAATATAAAACATAATATGTAAATAATAAATTATATAATTCCATTTGAACATTCACATGGATTTTCTATTAGTCAAATAATCACATATAATATCAATAAGTTATAATAAAATAAGGAAATGAAAAATGTCATACATCCTAACCATACTCTCAAGGCCTCGTGCCAAGACCATAAATAAACACACATTGAAGACCTCCTTACAGGACACATGACAGTCTCGTGAGACACACCAATTCATCAATAGGCTATAGCAGGCCTCGCCCATCACCTTCTAAGTCCAATGAATTCATCATATATAAAGGTTTAAACATAACATAAACAACATTTTTCAAACTAGAAAACAAAATGTAAATATGTTAGCCCTAAACCATGAATGTTATCAAAATAGTGCATCCACAGTCAAACATATCATAAAACCCTTAATAGTTTATGTATGATTTTATCATAATAAATCTAGCTTAATGATGTATAAAATCCAAAAAATGATGTCTATATATATGAAGATAATCTAATAAAATCATTAAAACTCATTTAGGGAAATAACACATTTCACATTGAAGTAATTTAAAATTTGTGAAATTATGAAATAAAAAAATTTACTTTCTATATAATCTTGTATGATTTTAATGGAATATTCAAAATGGTTAGTCTCCATAATGGCGGAAAATATACATTCCCTCAGAATAAGATAAAAAATGATAATTAATTAATTTGTCGAAAAGTTCATAAATTACATTATTTGGATAAAAATAGAAATATTTCATTCAAATCATTTTATAAAAAGAAACAGATGTGTAAAAATATCATTTAAAATTTTTTGATAATATTTTTATGTACATTATAAGAAATATGGACGTGGTTGTTAAAGTTGTCCCAGTTGAAACATACATATAAACAACATTGGATAATAATGAGATTTTGAAATTAACCAATACCTTGTACTTTCATTTAGTAGATGGTGCATTATCATATTGTCTAATTGTTTGAGCATGTTATTAAATTATACCACTACTATATCCATATATATAATATCATATTTGATACTCATATATCATTTTGTTAATCGTATTTCTATATTACCATTATTTCAGGTTTTAACTGCTTCTCTTGTTAAATTACTATTTTCCCATGTATGTAGTATTAGTTATGAATAGATTCATTTTATTCATATAAAAAATGATTTTATGATTATAATAATTATTTTTACTCATCATAAATATTTTATAATCATTCTTGAATGGAAATTGTGTATAATTAAACTCACCGTGTCATGAGGACGGTATACCATACGTATGCACAAACGTCAATATAATTCCATTAATGGTTAAATGTTGTCGAATTAGATGGTATATTAATTATAAAAAAATAATTATGATGTTATATTAATTATTTATATACATTATAATCATAATTTTATCCATCCAAACAATGTATTGTTGAATAATAAAACACACCATGGCATGGAAATAGTAAGTCGTACGTACCCACACATGGTGATATTGTTATTAATAGGATTGATAAATTATGGAATAAAGATGTTCCATAATTAAAATAACATATCATAATGTAGATGATACAAGAGTTATTACTTTCTCCAGGAAACAACATAGGAAGAGAATGTATAAGAATAAAAAAATAGAATTGAATTTGTAAAACAATTACCTTATCTTTTAGTTCCTCCTTTCATTTCAAAAAATGACTCCTTGGGATGAATTTATCTATAATGTATGACCTGTAGAATGATGTTAGATATGTTATGAGGATAACTGGGAAGAGGTTTTCAGATAAAATGCGCTTCAGAGGTGTGAGTAAAGGAGAAGGATATGTGACTTTTTATAAGAGAGGGGATAAACACTTCTGGAAACGCCAAAACTATTGAATTATTATAATATATGTTTGGATTAAAATATATTCAATGTGATTTATTTCATGTATAATTTGAAGACGGGTCGAATTAACCACAACCAGTGATTTTAGACATGTTTTGACCCTACATATTACCTTATCATTTGGGTATAAGCCTTAGTAAAATAGTATAACTCTTACTATGTCTACTTGTATTTTTATATTGAAGGGTTAATAAAGTTGCAATAAAATTCCAAAAGAACCCCAATTCGATCATTAATGAAATATTTAACTCTAACCAAGTCATTTCGCTAAACCTGATATTTTTATGAATGATATAACATTTAATAAAAAATTCTTAACTTCAAAGTATCAATTTATGTCAATTTTTATAATATTCAATATTTTTTATTTAAATATATCAATACATCATAATAACAATAAAAAATAATAATAATATGTCACTAAAATGTATCGTTTATCTATACTATTCTTGGATTCCATTAAATAGATAAAATAATATTTATTTTAATATTTTAAATATCATATCTTTGATATTTCTATTAATAAAATTAATTTCTACAACATTATTGTGTCATCTTTAATGGTAAATATTTAATATCTAAAAATTATAATTAAATTTCTATGATGTGTGTAATTCTTTAATATATCAAAATACTATTTATAATCAATGAAATCTCCTTATGATATCTATATTAAAATTATTATACATATAAGAAATGAGAGTGTGACATTTTTTCACATTCATTAATTATAATAATATTCATGTCATATTCATGGACAAGGGTTCATTGACTAGTTTCATTTAAAAACATGCGTAAAAAGGGTTGAATTATTTCAAAAAATAAAATATTTATATGCATTAGGGTAATTTTATAATATTATTTTTATCATTAATTAGTGAACTTACCGTTTACCACAGTAATAAAATATTACTAATGTTACTATTAACAATATCCATAAAAAAGTAAACATAATTGGGACCCACAGATTAATAATATGGAATCCTTTTGTAAAAATTTAAAACATAGACGTTTTAGGAAATAATTTTAAATTAATCCTCATTGACAAAATGAGAAAACATGTTTTTTACAAGTAAAAACGATCAAAATATTGGCATAGTTTATATCTAATTGTAATTAGAAAATAATTTAAATGACCTAATTTATATTAAATTCTAAAAAAAGCTATTTATACTTTGTAACCAACTAAATGGATTATATATATATATATAAATGAATGAGATCAAAAAGTAGTTTTGAATTAAAATACTTTTTTATTCACCATTCATTAAAATATAAAAGTTATTTGGAAAAACACCAACAATTTGTCCCAACTAAATTTTTATGTCCCAATTCACAATAAAAAATTTATTTTTCAAATGGAATATTTAAAAGTGTCAAGTATTGTACAGAAAAATAGTTCTTTATTAAAAGGTGATAAAACTGTATTTATTAAAAATTTATATTTTATTCAAAAAATTGAATTTGTTCTTAAATCATATCAAATAAATAGAAGAGATTAATATTAAAATTTTATGAAAAATAAAAAATAAAAAATGTGGTTTATACTACTCATAATCTATTTTTAAATGGCTAGTAATGGTGCACTCGATCTTGGTGTTGCATACAGCACAAGCTATTGAGTTATATAAAAAGAAGCATACTATAGAAACTATGGGTGTTACATTCATCCCTCATTCATATATTTTTGTCCTCGAAATATCTTGAAAAACATTTCATAAAATGTTTTGGGTGGTTCTTCAACAAATTTTCCTTAGGTTTCCACACTGCCTATTGTATTTTATGGTCTCTCCAAATAACTTGTACCAGACCATTCTTTCAATTTATCAACACTTCATCTCTAGTGTCAAGAATCATGATAGGCCCATCAATATAAGATGGATCAGTTTCTAGTTATATTTCTTCATAAGTGAGTACATTTGATGGGTCTAGTATGTATATCCTTTACATTGATACATGGAACACGTCATGATCATTGGTGAGACATGGCAGCTTTTCCAAATGGTAAGCTACAACTTCAATTTGTTCAAGAATTTCAAATGGTCCAATGTACATAAGACTTAATTTAACATTCTTAATGAACTGCATAACACCTTTCAACAGAGACACCTTTATGAAAACTTGATCTCCAATGAAAATTACAATTCCTTCATTTGGTTATTAGCATATCCCTTTTGCCTACTTTGACATTTTTTGATATGGGTCGGAATAGTCTTTACATTTTCCATCATTTCCTCAACAAGTTCTATGATAACATGTTTAGATTAACTAACATAATCCCATAAATATGGTGTACGACATCTCATTCCATACAACGCATCATAAGGTTCCATATGAATACATTAATAGAAGATATTTTTACAGTGAAATTATAGTAGATGAAAATAGTAATTCCATATACCTTTAATATCTTGTGAGAATGATATCAACATCTATTATAAAGATTGAATAGTCCTCTCTGATTTTCCATCAGTTTTAGGGTGGTAGGCAGTGATCAAATTAATCTTTTTTTCTAGGGCCTTTTGAAGACTTGTTTAAAAATATTATGTAAAATAGGGATCACGATCCAAAATAATTGATAGTGTTGCACGATGAATTCTTTCACCTACATTAATATAGTCTTTCTAAAACATCATGTTGTAAATAATCTATTATATTAAGAAATTGTGTTGATTTGGAAAAACTATGGATAATAACCCTTATCACATTTACTCTTCTTAGAGACTTGGGTAGCCCCATGATAAATTACATATTAGTTCCATCCCATTTCGACATAGGTATAGGAAGAGATTTCATGACCCATCTAGGATGTTTTCTTCGAGCCTTCAACTATTGAAAAACCAAATATCTCGACACATAATAATTAATATCTCTCTTCATATTGTCCCACAAAAAATTTTCCTTCAAATATCTATACCTCATAGTGACACCATAGTGTATAGGGAAATTAGAGATATTTGTAACATCTAACAATTCAATTTTTAAATCAGTTATATCATGAACACAAATCCTCTTCCAAAATTTCAAAATCAAATCCTTATAAATGATGTTGATCAATGTTCCATAAATAAAAACATTAATTTTCTTTTCAAAATCCTCATCAGCAGACTAAGAAATTTTTATCCTCTTACAGAAAGTATGATTTGGAAACCATTTGAATCATTACTAATGTTTCACCTATAATGATAAATCCCATATCAGTCATTATTCTATCCATGGACATAGGATCCTTCCCAAATGTAATTTATTAAGAAATCTATGGTCCCTTTTGCTCAAATCATTTCCCACACAGTTTTACTTCCTATCGGGGGGGGGGGGTAGTGTATTTTGCAATCATAATCCAAGAGTTTCTCATGCCATCTCCCTTGTCTGAAATTATGTTTTTTCTATGAGAAAATATATTTTAAACACTTATGATCTGAATATATCACATTTCATTTTCTGTATAGATAGTGTCTCCATATCATTAAATACAAGATAACAACTACTAACTAAAGATCATCATTTGGGTTGTTTTTTTCATTGATTATTAATTTCAATGATGCATAATAAATAACCCGATAACTATCTATGACGGAACAAATAATTATTTTACATGATATATCCATAATAATAAAAAACACATCATTTCCAGATTGTAAATTAATGAAAAGAGCATTTACTAATCAACTCATTAATTATTTAAAACATTATTCATAGTCTTTTGTAAAATCAAATTTAACACCTTTAAATGTGGGCTTGGTTAATAGGTTTTCCAATCAGAGAAAATTCAAGATGGAACACTAATAGTAACCTACTAATCCTATAAAACGGTGTGCCTCATTTATACTCTTCGATATTGTCCATTCATGGATTTACTTTGTCTATCCAGAATCAAAAAATATTCCATATGTTTTGGCAATAAGTCCATGAGAATAAATTTCCTGAAGCCAAATTTCACACATGCGGAACATCACAAATAGCTCATTTCTTCTATGAGTCTTCAAAACAATTCTCAACTGGTTCTCATGGTCTTCGTATATTTGGAGTTATACTAGGATATCATCAATAAATACTACAACAAATTCATCCAGATATTCCATGAACACTCTATTCATTAGATCCGTAAAAATGATACACAAGTCACACTAAATAACATTATTGTAAACTATTTATTCCCATATATGTATCAGAGTGTTTTTTAGAATATCTTCCATCATTACAAAAAATTAATGATAAACATAATGAATTTCAATATTCACAAAATATTGAGCCCCGGATAGTATACCAAAAAAATCATTCAGAGGCATGTGATACTTTTTCTTTATTATTATATATTTGATTTCTCTATAGTTAATGCATCTCCCCAATAATCCATTATTTTTTATAAATAGAAAATAGGGTCCCCATGGTGAAACACTTCGCTGAATAAATCCCTCATTAATCAAATCCTCTAATTATTTCATCATCTCTACTAATTACAATGTGGCCGTTATATAATGAGTCTTGGATATTGGTCTTGCATCCTAGAATAAAACAATAGAATACTCAAATTAAAACTCTGGGGGTGTCCAGGTAAATCATCAAGAAAAAAACAAATGTATTTCTTAATAATAGGTAGGTCATGAATTCTAATATTTATTTCTTCAACACTAGAAGTTATATCATCTTATTCCGTAGGAACCCCATTCTGTAAAGAAATTGGGGGTGGGTGATAATACGAATCAGATGACGATGTTTCTTCTCTAAATATAATGAATTCTACATCTTCCTTAAAAATCGTAACAAACATTTTCTTGTAATAAATGTGCATATCATGTTTTTTATCCAATCAATACTGAGGATTATATCAATGTAGAACATAGGTATATTGACAAGTTTTGTACATAATTCACCCTTACGTGTCATTATGTGAACTGGATAAGACATCTTTGTTGCAATTATAATTCACATCAGGAATTTGAATGAAAACTACCTTGTTAATGAGAATTAGAAATATACATTTTTACAGAAAACTATAGAAGATATCAAGGAATTCATAGATCCATAATATACTGAATATTTTTCTAAATTTGAGATACTTATTTCAGTACCTACCACCACATCATTAGGAACTTCAACATCAACAATTTAGATTGAATAATCATAATGTTTCTCCCTTTTCCTTTTCATGGGAATGTTTCCCTGATGATTAGGAAAATAATTTTCAGCATGTCCCAAATAATTACACTTATAGAAGTTAACATTGGTAGTTTCTTTCTTCCCCTTGCAACCATGATCATGGTGGAATTTTTATCTATACATGTACCAAACTCCCATCCACTTTATGAATGTACTGAGATATTTCATCCCAAAATTACTATAGGGTGGAATGACATATTTTCCCTTTTTCTCGTTATTTCTTTTTTCTAGAGTGTTCCATGTACCTATTCTTCTCTTTCTTTACATTAATGTTATAATACATAGAGAATTATTTTTCTATATTGATAGAATATTAGTCTATATATTCATACGATGATAAATATTATGATAGGAATTCCTTTAAGGGAATGGTTTTAACCCATCAAATAATAGATCAATATTACATCTTGGAGTACATATATAGTTTGTATCATCCCTTTCTAACATTGTGAAGTCACCTTCAACATTTCCAAATTATCATCCTCCTTCCTCAGACTCAAAAATTTCATCTCCATATTTTTATGTAAATTTGAAGGAAATCCTTGCTATAAAAAGAGTTCATTAAATTAACTCCATTCCAAAATTTCTACCTATTTTCCTCCATCATGTTTATAATTAAATACTACCATTGATCTGCATCATCTGATAGATGAATGACTTCCATAACTACATTTTCAATTTCATTACTCCCTAATGTTATAAATACATTCTCTATGTCCACTACACAACTACAAATGGATTTTATGTCCCATTTAATGTTCTATGTTATTGTTTTATAAGTGGTCTAACATTTATCCTATGTTTTGTTGATCAGGGTTCTCAATACGAGTAAAGTTATTTTTCATAACCAGTGTAAGTTATCCCAGTGTAATTATAATTTGTTCAGTGCTAGTTTTATCAACATCACCACTATCATTATCCTGCATAAGTGGGAAATTTTTATATGTATTTCATGCATTGATACGGTTTCCATTATTTCTAGTAGGATTCAATTTTAAACAATGCAATACACTACATTATGTTGTGATTCAAAATTCTCAATTTAATACTTGTAAAATAAATAACATAAATTAAAAAATTTATGCATATCAAATCTATAATCATAAAAATTGTTTTCATTTAGGGAATATTTAATCATAAATACCTCCTAATGGTTTGTAATGAAAATATAAATTATCGTAATAATATCTTCTGGGAGTGTCAAACTAGGTGTGCTGTAAGGCCAATTGTCATGTACCAAGTTACCCCAAGACAAACCTAGAATACCATGGTGATGTTGTTACTACTAGGTATATATGTTTTAGAACTACGACCACTTATATTATTAAGACGTTTATTTATTTTATAGGAATAATCAAACAATATCTAAATTACAAACCATTTAGGATTTTCTTATATGCTTATAAAAAAAACTATTTTGGAAGCGTCGTCCAATTAATGTATTTTCAAAATCTATTTTCCATGGTTTATAGAAAAAATTATCTGAAACCAACTATATTTTCTTAACTCTAGTTTCCCAGTGCTGGGGAATTATATTATTTAATTATCATTATCACAAGAAATCAAATACTAACGGATCGATCAATTTAGTAGCCTTGTAAAAAATATATTCAAAAATATGTTTTATATTACATCATAAAATGAAAAAAGACATATTAACCCCTTTGAAAACTATCATATCGATTTTAATATCCTTGCAGATGTGTCATAATATACATCTTCGCATCCTAGGAAAAAATGAAACACATAAAAGGGGTGAGCTCAGTTGCTTAGTAAAGATAAACAATAAAAGAGAAGCTATAAAAAATTAGAATTAAAATCTATGTAATGGTATAAAACTGAAAATTAATAATTTAAAAAAAAAATTACACCATAATATAGAAAGAATAAATAAAATAATTCCAATTAAAATTCGCATTGATATAATACTATTAAAATATATATGAAATAACAATAACTAATCACATAACAATTAAATTCATAATGTCTAACATAAATCCATAACCTCAAGGCCTCATTAAAATACTATAAATATCATACTATCAACAACTCATGCTAGGACACTTTTTTGTCTCATTAGACCTACCAATGTATTGAGAGGCTAGAGTTGGCCCCGCCCATAATTTTTTTTTCTAATTCATTTTATTAATGAAAAATGTTAATCAAAACATAAAGATCAATTCTAAGACAAGCATACAAAATGTTAATACTTTAACCTTAAACCAGGAATAGTATCAAAATAGTCCATCCACCATCGAAAATATCTTCAAGAACTCAATACAATATGGATTATTGTATCATAATAAATAATCCTCAATTATTCATAAAATCTACAAAAGGATGTTGACATAGATTAAAAGAATATAATAAAATTTTTACAAAACATTGAAAGAAATACCCTTTTTGTAAATGGAAATGATTTAAAAGCTACACAGTTATAAAAAATTATTTTAAATATAACATTGTATGAGTATAAGGTAATCAAAAAAAATGGATAGGATTCATAATAGCAGAAAATACATGATCCTGCTATATATGTTAAAAATAATTCCTTCCTTAATATGTCCAAAATATCATAATGTAACTCGTTTAGAAAACAGTGGAAATATTCCATTCAAATCATTTTATATAAAGTAAAATATGGGTAAAAATGACTTGAAACAATTTTTAATAATATTTTGAAATAAATATTAATAGATATAGACATGGATGATGAATATGTCCCTGTATATAGATATATATAAATAACCTTAGATAATAATGAGATTGTGATATTAACCCTTACCTTGTACATTTGTTGAGTTCAGGGTTCGTTAAAGTCGTGTTTAATGGTTAAAAAATGTTATTAAATTATAAAAAGACCATGTCTATAATTATGATTTCATATATGAACTTCTTATATAATCTTATTAATAGTATTTCAGTATTACCATTTTTTTAGTTTTAAACGATATCATTTTTTCATTCATGTTTGTTGTGAAAGTAATAATGGTTATACATATAATGTGTTTTATTCATATACAAAATAATATTATGTTCATAATAATTATTTTTACTCATCATATAATTATTATAATCAATATTTAATTGTAAATATGGAAAATTAATCTCACTAAGTTGTGGAGACAATAGGTCTTATGTACTCACAAGTGATAGTGTCATTCTCTTAATGGATAAATGGTATAGAATTTGATGATATATTAATTATATTGAAACATAATCATGTTATATTAATTATTTATATCTATTATATTTATTATTATACACATGAAAATAAATAAGCATTGAATATAAATTCTCAACATGGCATGGAGACAGTAAGTTGTACGTACACAAACATATAGATATTGTTAATCATAGGATAGAAAAATGGAGAAAATTGTTGTTACATTATTATAATAACATACCATATTCTAGATGATACTAATTTTATTTTATTTTTTATTGAAAAAACATAGTAATATGATGTATAATAATAAAATAAAATTGGATTGAATTGGTAAAACCATTACCTATTCTTTGAGCATATCCTTTTGATTCGAAAGAAAGGACTCTTTAGGATAGCTTCATCACCAATTAATGGAATCCAAGATAAAGTGATGGATGTTATGAGGAGAATATTACATGGAGTTTCCAATTAAAATTAATTTTTTTGTTTGAATAAATGATATGGATAGATTCCATTCTATAAGAGAGAGGGGGTACCCATTCAAAAACTCCAGAACTATTAAATTATTATAAATTATTTATATGTTTAAAAAACACCAAAGTGATTTATTTCAAGTATAAGATTTTTATGGGTCTAAATCCTCACAACCAGTGATTTTAGACAATTTTAGGCCATAAAAGTAAACTTATTGTTTGGGTTTAACCTTTACATAAAACTTTTAACCCTTACTATATCTACTTGTCTTCTTAAACTATAGGGCTAATATATTTACAATAGAATTCCTAAATAAACACAATTTTATGACTAATGATATATATAACATTATCCTAGTTTTTTGGTACAATGATATATTTTTATGAATTTTATAACATTTAATTAAATATTATTTATTTTAAAGTATAATTTATATCAATTTTGATGATAGTCACCATTTTCATTTTTAAAAATATCAAACCATAATGATAGCTTCGATCTAATACAAAAAATATTTCACTAAAATGTGTATGGAATCTATTAATTTCTTGGATATCCTTAACTAGGTAAAATTTTATTTATTTTAATACTTTAATATCATTTGTTTTATATATCTATTAATAAAATAATTTCAATATAATTATTGTTTCATAATTAATGGTAAATTTGTAATCTCAAAAAATTATAATTTTTTTTATAATCTAGGTAATTGTGTTATATTTAGAGAGACTATTTTTAATCAATTTTATCTCCTAGAGTTCACTATATGATGATTATTATACTTCTAAGAAATGTGACTGTGACATTTCATCACATTCATTAAATTTAATAATATACATGTCCTATTCATTGAAAAGTTTCCATTTAAGGATTCTATTTAGAATGATTAGTGATAATGATATAAAATATTCATAAAAGTTGACTTTTGTTGGTGTTATTGAATTTTTTTAATATTAATTCTACCTTTAATTTCCAGATTTACCATAAACCACTGTAATAAAAGGTTAAAAAACTTCAATTTTTGAAAAGTACTTATTTTTTTCAAAAAATATATTTTGTTCTTATATATTTCCTAAAAAACTAATGAGATTAATATTAACATTATACTGAATATATAAAATTCAAAATGTTATTATTACTATTAATAACCTCTTTTTAAATTTCTAGTCCCGGTGCACTCGAATTCAGTGTTGCGTGTGATGAACCATATTGAATTATTTAAAAAGAAGTGATTTGAGGAATATTGGGGTTTCAAAATATGGATTTGAATTTTCAATATACTCTCCAATTTTCATATTTTGTAGATTTAGAACACCAAATGAAAGTCTTGGTCAAATAATGCAAAGAATTGTTTTCATATGAGGATAGATTGGAGGACCAAGTCGAGTTTTACACTACTGCTATTGGGAATGATGGAAAAGAATGAAATAGTTTTAGAATCAATTGTTGACCCTAAAAAATTATATTTGACCAATCATATACCACAATAAACATCACGGCTATACACCACTCCTCCAGTTGATCTAAATATGGTTCATCTTTATATTCTACCCCCTCTTAACCTAATATTGTTTCTTTTATATATTCTAGGGGTTTGGTTGATTTTTATTTTAATTGGTGGTTCTAACTACTATAATCATCATATAGATGTTTCTAAAAATAAAATGTGTTGGTTTCTATGGGATATACACCATAAACCTATTTATTTTTGTAAAACTAGTAATACTTCATGAATGGGGACAGTAATATCGAAGCACCTATATGGGGGGTCCAAAAAATCTTCTGCCCACTTTTCCCTTCCTAAATAGTTTTATTTTTATTTATTATTCAGTTCATTATTTTCAGATTTATATGCCTGAGGGATGTAGATAGAAGAAAAAATAAATTTTAAAATAAAGTATATTTTTATATTTCATTCCCTTTAGTTTTTCTACACATATTTTTTATTTTCTATTGAGATGAAAAGAGGGGTAGTTAATTCTAATGGGGTAATTTTCAACCTAGTTAATTATATTTTATTTGTAATTTTTATTATTTTTCGTAGAACCATTAAATTAAATTGATATTATGACTACTTTTCAAAAATTAGACCATTTTGAGATAACTGATATTATTTTTTGAAAAAATATATTTTAAATAATTTAAAAAGTGAATACATTTTATTAGAATTTGATTTTAAATCATATAAATGAGTTAGAAATTATTTGGAATTCATTACATTCAAAAAGTATTCAATATCTTTTTCCAAACCAATATGCTATTCCATGCCATTTTGAATTATTATTCCAAATTCATTCATAATCTAGAGGGAAGCTTTGATTTTTTGTGAGATCTGTAACCTATGATTGTTCGCTTTTAAAGAAATGGACTTCATGGAATTGTAATACCACGATTGAATAACTTCTTTGTCTACCCAAATTTTTTCTTGAGACCCAAATATACATCTATCCTAAATTATCTATTAGGGACCCTGAATTTCCTTATAAGTTTATTTCACATTACAAGTCCATTTTTTCTATCATATCCTCACTATGAGTATTGTTTTGAGATATTTCTTGTTTGAGTCTGTGGTATGGGTCTCTTTTCAGTTAATTTGGATGTGGTTCATTTTTTTGTGGTGTGATGTATGTGTAAACATTTTGGTTAGTGGATAATGAGATAATTGAACTTGATTCATCATTTAATTGGTTTTTATTTTCATCATCCGAGTCTCCATCAAAATAAAAATTTATAAATAAAAAAATAAAAAATAAAAAAATAAAGATTATGGGCTTTGAATTTTAAATATAAATTTATTTATTAATCATGTCTCTCTCAAAAATAAGGGGAATTAATTTTTATGCATTTATTTTATTCAATCTTCATCTCATTCTCCATTAATAAATATATAAGAAAATTAATATATTTTTGTGCATTTAGAGATCATTAATAATTAAAAAATGAGAAAAAAGGGTGGGAAAATGGATGAAATAATTCGTCATAAAAATCTAGTAGCTCATTTTCCATGACATATAAAAAATGGAGGTAGTGTTTTGTTTTTCATTTTTATGTGGTATTTAGTGAGGAACATCAACTATTCTAACTTGAATATTCATGCATTGTATTTAAGAGTTCAAAAATCTTTATGCATGCCTTAATTTAATCATTTTTATAGTAACCCTAATCCTTAGAATTAACCTTGAAAAAGTCCTCCTGATTTATAATATTTTTTTATCATTATGTGGAGAATTTGGAATTTTTACTATCCTATGGTGATACATTCAATTTCAACGTATGATCATAACTCCTAATTTAATTTCTCTTTAGGGAATAGTGACATAAAATTCAATGTGAGGTAGGAAGTGATTCAATCATTGGTTGATAAATGATGATGAATAAAAATATATTCTAAAAATGATAAGGAATTGATTTTCATAGAAGATACATTATATAATTCTATTTTTCATAATATCATGGTTGTTTGTTCATTTTTGATTCTAGTATGGATTTCGATTTGGATATTTTATGATTTTCCATGTGTGAAATGGTTATGTGTGGGGGAGTGATAAATTTTTTAAAAAATTCAGTACTATAATTAAAATTTTTAAACCCACAATTATTTTAATTTATGTTAAATTCTCACATTTTTAGGTTTTTGTGGAATTTTTAGTTGAATTGTAAAAAATGGACTAATTATTTATTTTAGATTTTTCATTTGTAATTTAAATTTATCCCAAAAAATTTCATAAATATAATGATATTTCGAATTTAATTTTTTTTGGATTCATAAAATCATAGGGTTCATTTAATCATTATGGATCTAAATTTGAATCGATATTTTCAAGCCCAATGAAGTTCAATACTTTAGCCTCAAAAATTATAAACTAATATAGACAGATTTGTTGATGAGACAATATCTTAAAGGGGGTTGAACCATTGAAGATGAAATTTTATATGGATATATATTTTTAATTATTGAAGATCTATAACTAATGAATATATGGGTTAATTTTTTATTTTCAAGGTCATAATGTTTTTAAATGTTTGAGATTTGGATTATGAAGAGTCATCAAGACAGATTAAATGGTCAGGACTAAAATATCAATGAATCTTAGTCCATGGGTCCAAAAATATGTATTGTGGATGGTTCATAATAGAACTAAAATGGAAAAATTTTAAAGGATGAGTAATTTAATTTTTTTTAAATTTATTGAGGTTAAATCAGAAAAAAATTTGGAGGAGATTTTTTGAGGGAATTTTTTCACCCCATCAACCAATAAAAATTTGTCCCTTCTTCATTTCTAGATGATAAAAAACGGGGGAAACATTAAATAGAAATTTAAAATATATATTTTGTTACTTAAATTGTTTTATACTATTTCTCTTTTAATTTATTATTCTTTTTATTCATACCTTATTTCATTTTTATTTATTTTTAATGTTTTCTCTCAATGTGTTACCATCTCAACAACAAAAATAATAAAGAATTAACATTATTATTATTTTGAGGGATGTAATGACTCATTGAATGGGTTTTATTATACTTAATATTGATTTTTTTCATCAATTATATAAATTTAATTAGTTGTTAAACGAATTACATTGAATGGTCATACCATTTTCTCATCCATTTCATTATTCTTTTCATTTATTAATCATACTTCCCTTCAATATTTATTTATTTCATATAATGGGCCATGGATTGGTAGTGAACGTCAGAGAATAAGTATCCTAGATTAATTAAGGAACATAATTACTACTTAGGAAAAAGTCTCAATATGAGGCGATGACAGTTGAAATGAGTAGGTAATGTGTGATAGGTCTCGATTACCTCTTTGATTTGAATTATAAGAACAAATTTTAAATATTGTTTAAACCACTGTGACCTCTTATGTACAATTTACTTTATTATATATTCTATAATAATTCTATATTTAATAGTCTTGTATATATTTATAATATTTTTATTTCATGCATTTAAAATACCCTATGTATATTGGTTATGTATGATTTATATTAATTTGTTTATAATGGTTACAATAGAACTACAGTATGTATGATTAGCCTCCATGTGATCAACCCTATATTGAGTCAATATTGTGAATTATTAAGATTATAAGAATTTAATATAATATTGGGTTGAAAAAAAACCATTATCGATAATTTTGAGCTATTTATAGGGAGGATAAGATCTACTAGACACTGTTCTTCATAAAAAATAAAAAAAATAATATATTTCAATTAAAAATAAAATAATAATTTTGTTGCATTTCATAGTTTCATTAGGTCATGTAATAAATTACTAATTTTTATTATTCATGGAATTTTACTTAATTTTAAATATGTCTAGAGTCATTGATGATATAAATGGAACAAAATTCCTTGATGCTTCATGAAAATCTCAATGTTTTCGAAAATCTAGCAAGTTGGTTGCGTCATTGGCCACCAGATTTGAAGAACTTAATGGAATATATATGTAATGGAAACATTAATAATCACAAATTAATTAAATTAATAAACTATTTAGATATCAATAATTCATTAAAAAGGTTTAATCAATACATGAATATCAACTTCAGTCTCCAAAACTCATTTCCCTTCATCATTTCATAAGGAAAAAGAGTTTGAAGTTGAATGTTTTGAGGGTGATTTAATTTATGACCCTATATTTTCAGAAAACATTATAGATATGAAATTAATAAAATATGAAATAAATATATATTTTTAGATTCATCACTATTACTGTAGCCCTTGGATGAAATGGTTGAAGATGCTATTTGTATTAATAAGAGGATGGACGATCCAGTCAAGTTGTACATTAGTACATTTGACGGTTATAGAAAAAGACAATAATTAATTATAGAATTATTTTATGGTCTTAATATTTATGATGAAATAATCCTATCCTAATACTATAATCACCAATTTAACCCTCTATTACATCTGAGCTAAACATAGATGGCCCCTATATTCATTTCCTTTACCCACTACACCTCAAATTTTATTTTAATATATGTTGGTGGATGGATTTATTTTTGTTTCATTGGGGGTTATCACACATAGAATATAGTGATGGAGGTTTGGAATAATAATTTTTTTGTATGTATTAAATAAACCCAATCCATAAACATATTGGGGTTAAACCACTATAACTACGTTATTAGGGGCTGAAAAATACTATCACCCAAATGGGGTCCAAAAATTGTTCCATACAATTTTTCCTTAAACATTATTTTACTTTATTTTTATCATTATTTTCATTATCTAATAATTTCTAGGTGTATTGGTTGTATCTAGGATCCTAAATCAATGATTCTACTGGAATAAAAATTATGGCTTTATCATTCCTTTTTTTTTTCAGCCCTTAATTGTTTATCTTCTACTAACGATTTGAAATGAGGGGTTGCAAATTCTATGTGTGGGGAGTGTCATACTTAAAATATATTTGAATCATATTTTTTAATATTATTTTAATTTAATATTAATAATAAATTTATATTAATATTCTAATCATATTTGACACATAAATTTATTTTTAGATAATTAACATGTTTTTTGAAAAAATGGTTTTTAAATAGAAATTGATGTGATTTTTTTGAATTGGATTTTCCAGAACGTTTATGAGTTTGACCTAATTTTTAAATATATTAACTTTAAAAACTGAATCAAATTATTATTCAAGTCATTTGAGGTATTCAAAATCATATTAAAATATTCCTCACAATACCCAGACATTCTTGACTAAATCCTTGTTATTTATGCGAGAACCAGATCATGTGATTTTTCACTATGGAAGATTTGAACTAAATGGGATGTTTTTAACATGAAGAGGAATATATATGAGTAGAAACATTTTATAATTATAACTTACATTACAAATATACTATTGTATCCCTCGTATTCCATGAATTTCAATATAGGAATATGCCAAATTATATGATGTTTGTTCATTACCTACCCACACTCATAGTATTTGTGGATGGATATTTCAAGTTTGATTATGAGGGAAGGGGAATTTTTGTGCATTCGATGTGGAATGTTTCATTTGATTGTGGTTTGTGGTGTGTGTTAAAATTTTGGACATTATATAATGTGATTAATCTTCTAGATTCATCATTAAATTTACCTTTATTTTCTTTTTTTGGTTCTCCTTCCAAAAAATGTAAAAATGAAATGAAAAGAATAAAAGAATAAAAAATACATATGAACACAAATTTTTCATTGTTAATTAATTTATGAATAATTCCCATAACAAAACTAAATTACTATAATTATCATTAAATAAATTCATTCACTTTTCATCACATCCTCCATATTATGAAATGGAAAAAAAATGAAGTTGTGTATTATGGGATATTCAAAAAAAATGAAAAAATTAAAAGAAAGGGAGATAAAATGGATAAAATCATTCATTCAAATAATTTCATATCTTATGTATCATGTAATATAAAATAATGGTATGTCTGGGGTTTCACATTTTTTGATGGATTTAGTGTGTTTCATACTATGTTTTTACTTGAATATTTATACATTGTAATTAAGAGTTTCAAACTATTAATTATTGCATTAATTTCTTCATTTCCCACCAAATCTAAGACAAGAAATTCAACATTAAAAATACCTAATGATTGAATTTTTTTATGGTTATTGAAATTTATATATGATAATTATCACAATCATAAGGTGATAAATTCAATTTTCAACTATGAACAGATTTTTAGATTTCATTTTTCTTGAGTTAAGAGTGACATGAAATAAAATTCAAAGTAGGATGAGATTGTTAAATATATGGATATATGAGGTTAAACAAATTTAAATATATGTAAAGAAAATTATATGGAATTTTTTTATTGAAGATACTTGATATATTTTTTTAGAAAAAATTACATAGATGATTTCTCATATTTGATTTTGATATGGATTTAGATTTTTGTTATATGATGATTTCATAGGAGAGAAATTGTTCTATGTGGGGAGTGATGAAGATAATATTTTCATATATTTTATACTGTAATTAAATTTTTATAATCCAAACATAGTGTTATTTTATTTTAAATTTTCACTTTTTTATCTTATATTGTATTTTTAGATTAATGGAAAGAATTTCCAATTATGGGAAATTTGATATTTTATAATTATTTTGTGTTTTTGGAATAAAATTTTATAAATTAAATTAAATTTATAAAATCATCTTGTGTTGTATTATTTGCATATTTGGATTCAATTAATCTTTCTGGATTTGAAGCTAAATCCCTCTATTAGAATCCCAAAACCAGCTCAGAAGTTGGGCCTCAAAAACCATTCATATATATGGATACATTTAAAGAAATATATATATATATATATATATTGAATAGGATATGATCAATGATTCTAAAATTCTACCTAGATTAATATAATTAATTACTAAAGAATAATAATGAAGGATGAAATTCAGGATTCTACATATTCCGATTTCATAAAGGTATTTGATATTGGATTTTAGAATAAAAAGAGTCACCTAACCTGATTAAATAGTCTAGAGTAAAATTGCCATGACTATTACCTTATGAGGCCAATAAAGGTAATCCATGGAGGTTACTTGTGGGTGAAAATATATAATTTCTTTTTATATTAAACCTTACAAAAATACATTCATTTAAATGTTCTAACATGTGAAAAATAAAGGATATTCGTTTTGTAGCACATTTTCATCCTTTGTGGCTATACAAATATATCACTTATTCATTTAGAAGTGATTATAACATGGGGTATCCTATTTGTAATGTTAAAATATATTTTTTACTATTTTTAGTTATATAGTTTTTTATTCATTTAATATATTTGTCTTCTTCTTCATTCCTTATTTGTTTCTATTTTATTTTTATATGTTTTCCTAACTGTGTTCCCATATCAACCCTAAAAAATATGAAGAAATAACTTAATAACATGTTCATGGGAGGGAATGGTGCATTTATTGAGTATTATAGTTCTTCAAATTCAATCACATTATTCAATTCTGGTAATTTCATTAGTGGTAATATTTATTACCGTGAGTGGTAACCCCAAAATCTCTCCCAATGGAATATTATTTTCATTTATCATTCACCATCCCCATCACTATAAATTTATTGCATATGTAAGAGCATGGAATGGTTTGGGAAGGTCCTTGAATAGAAATCTTATCTAAATTATGTAAGGGAATTACCTGGTATGTAGAAATCATGGAATGGGGTGATGATAATTTAAATGATAAGGCAATGTGTGCCATGTCTTGATAACTTCATTTTCTTTAATAGTTAGAACCATTTTTAATGATCATTTCAATCACCATGACCTTTTAAGAACATTTTCCTAAATAATTTCATACATAATCATTCTATATTGAATTTTAATTTATATAATTATTATATTTATATTTCATGCATTTTAAATCCCCACACATATATATTAGGTAAGTTAGTTTTATTTTTGATACATTAAAATAGTGTTAATTGATTTTCATTTTGTGTGAGAGGCCTCCTTATGAAAGAAACTAGGGTGGGACACTATGGTGAATTCTTAAGATAATAATAATTTCATAGAATAGAGGTTAAAAAAAACTTTTTCATCACATTCCCTATGCTTTCACCAAGACATATGGACCTTAGAACAAGAAAAAATTGGACTTGTGGGATCAATAACGTTTCATCATATAGCACAAAATCAATTATCATCCTAGTCAATTTAAAAAAATAAAATAAAGAGGGGAAAATAAAAACGGGGTTGTATGAATATTCAACTCATGGGGTACTTCTCATAAATCTTTCTATAACAAGTGCTCAACCAAATTACATAGTTAAAGTAAGAACAAAATGACCTAATCTAAACAACCATCTCCTAAACACTATCATGACGGAGTTAAATCTCAAATATTATTGAGAAAACTAATAAAAATTTTATAATATAAAACCATATCATAAAATAGTTAAATTTAAACAAAAATAATAAAAAGATAATCTCTATAAGAGAACCACTAAACAATAATAAACATATGATACTGAATGTTGATTTGTTACTGACATTCCTAGGCCTACTTATCAAAACCACAATATTCCAAAATTCACAAAAAAAAATTGAATATATATTTCATATAAAAAAACCTTAGAGGTTTGAGATATCTACTGAAACTCCTTAAATATCAATTTTTTATCAATTTAAATAAATCCATAGTAAATGATATGTTATTAAATATTAAGATAATAGAAATAATTTATCCCATTTAAGGAATCATGTATCCTCATCATCTATAGATAACATTAAATATGATATGATATAGTTAAAACATGAGAAAAATCCTTAATAATACCAACTAAATGTAGAGAAATTAAATTCTCATGACCAAACCATCATTTCCTGTAATGGGTATTCATCATTAAGAAATGTAGGTCCAAATAATCATAATCACATGGTATCCTCCAAATATTGACACATGACTAATGAAAATATTTTTCTTCCTTAATCCTCTCAAGTAGCAACTGAACCAACTTTGGATTGCTTTGTATTAGTTTCATTCCATGAATTTATGACCCTATGACCTTAGTCCAATACAATGGAAAATGGAAATTCCATCCATACAGATAAACAAAAATTTAATTTTAATAGTTGAATTAAAACTATTATATTATGTCAATAAAAAAGGTATGTGACGCATATATAAAAAAAATCAAGGCGAGAAGCATGAAACATGTCTTTAAGAGTCTTGATTCCTTTCTTTTTCTAACCAACTATCAATGGATGGAATTTTATTCTATTGTACTATATAGAGGAAAAATATTAGTGAAGTCATATGTAGGCTCTGATGAAAATATGAGGACCCTTATATGGGATAATTTTACTATAAACTATTGTAATTCTCACCAAATACTTTGTGTAAATCCTAGAAAAATCATCTAGTGTGCGTAACACTGTAATCACTAAGAAACATGATTTTTTTCTAAAGATCCAATATCAAACATATAACATTATAGCCACTATTATATTGAGGTATCCAAATAATAAACCCCACAGAAATATCCTACCAGATCAACTAATTTATATTAAATAGCCATAGAAAATTAACTAGAATATGATGTTTAGCCTTCAACTTATGGTATACTAAATAACTGGTCATGAACATCACATCTGAATGCTTTAACTTATTCCATGAAAAAGACCTCTTAGATCAGGTAATATATTACGTACTTGGAATAACTAATAAGGGTTTTTAATCTATATCAGACAGAACCACCTCATGCATCATTGAAAAAATAAGTTTTCTCCAAAAGAATAACAACCATCACTGTTTATCCACAGACTAACCACTAGGTTCATCCCCACAATCTACCTATTATAAGAAAATATTCAACATGGAGTCCCCCACTGGGATTCCACCACCAAATCTAGAAAATATGACTATAATTTCATTTGAAAAACGAATAATCTTCCATAAAACTCTCTAAAAATAAGTTTCATTACTGATAGTTCTTCAACCTCTCTTTAGAAATATAATGACTCAAAAATAACATCACTACACAACATCCTACTTAATGTATAAGATATCATAATAAACAAACATAGAGTATATAAAATATTGAAGTTCATTTATATAATAATCCTATACACTATTTTAGTTATAATTTTAAATCAATATTATAGGAGACACAACTAAAAATCATATGATAAGTGAAATCACAAAAATTATAACCAAAGAATGAATGTCACAACAACATCAATAAAAACGCAACCACACAAAAACTCAAGATTTTGGACAAATAGTTACACTCATGTGGAAGTCACTAAAAGACCCGTTAAAAAATTTAATCATAGGTCCATTATAACACCATAAAAATAATTAAAATACATTTCAAAAAAACATTAAACTGAACCCTATGAATAGAAAATAATGAATTGAAGCAGTAAATAATTTTATTTTTAGGTACTTGAATGATTTGCGACACTGTTCATTCCATAATAATACCAAATAATTTCTTTTCACACAATTTATAATAGTAGAAAATCTATTGAAATAATATATAAACATCCCATAATAGCTAACATTACTGAGAAATCAAAGAACATCTGAACCTATGTAAAGGGATACCCAATATATTACCATCACAATCATCTAATGGTCTATACCTACTACATAATTTTATTTTAAATTCCCCATTAAATGAACATATTCATCCAAAAAAATTACACATCCACAACATTATAAAAAATATTAGATGATGATGAACCCAAATTACACCTTGTAGATTCTTATCATTATCATTTATAGATACATAATACACATGTATTTCATTAATGAAAACCTCTATGAACTGATATAGTATCTCTTTGAAAACAATATTCATCAAACCATGAACACATATATATCAATAATAAACCCAAATGACTTCATAACAAAATATAAATTTTTTAATGATACATGAATGTGCTCTTCACTATATTCTCTTCCTTCATCCTGATATATTGATTTCCAAAACATAGAATGATCTTTGAGAACCAACTATCTCCTTTATACTAATCAAATAAATTAAAAATATATGGATATTAATATTTTTTTTCAAGGTAACTGGATTGGAGTGATGATAATCTATACAAGGAGATAGAATTCCATCGGCCATTATAAAAAATAGAAATGGTAGACCCCAACATTATAGAGTACGCAAAAAAACCATACTGCCACTGACTGTCGATCTGTACCCCAAAATCAAAATATGAAAATCCTCAAACATATAGGGGTATATTATGACTTGTGATGCACCTGGTTATAGCTATATCACACACAAGATCTCTCTTAGATAGTGTAATTACATGACATACACAAGAATCACCACAAGGTAATCCTATTAAAACATGATGAACAATATTGGATGAACATTAGTAAAATTTGGAATCTCAATGTTCATTAAAGAAGACAAAGAGATAAAATTTCTACAACATGGATAATGATATAACTCACCAAAAAAATATGGTAGAAACTATATCAACATCATTTTAAATAACATGTACCATAATAAAATCTTCAATAGCCAGCACTAAACACATCCACTCAATACCGAGGATGATTTTATATGGCTATATCCAAATACAAGATAATAATCTAGAAGTATGATACTACTATATGAATATCTAGAGACACTTCATTATTCTCTTACATATTCTTGACACAAAACTGGTGTTGTCAACTCTTAGGGAACGAGAAGCCTATCCACCTCATGTACCATTATTAGATGATCGTTTGTGGTTTGATATATTTCAAAAATCTTAAATAAAAAATCATAAAACCTATTAGAAAACATCCAAAATTATACCTCGAATGATATATAAATATTCTAAAAATATAAAATATAGTGAATAAAATCGAACAAAACATAATTATTCTTTTCTATGTCATTGAGGATGAAGCATCCTCAACTTCACTATGCTCTATAGGGATAAGGATCATCATAGGGGTTTCCTCAACCTACCTAATCTCTTATCTGATTAACTAATTATAGGGATAAATATTTCCTTTTTCATGGTTGAAACTACTATAATGGTGGGTCCTAAATCAGAGCAAGTGATATATGCTTCTTGCTCATAAATTTCAAGCATAGTCATCACTAATCGCCCCATCCTGTTAAAAAATATGAGTATGATCCCTTAGTAGTTTCCTAATATATACCACCCTAGATAAATGATATAATGAGGATTTTAAGTACTATCATGATATCTGATGTTCAGAAACCAATAAATCTATCAAACCCTTACAAAAAATATGATACAAGGGGAATCCTAATGGTTCCCCTCTCATGATGATCTTGTCATGGATGGAATCTTCTCAATGAACACTTATCTCAAAAACACCTAGAGATACATCAACTACAGAAATGGGGTGAGATAGAAATATATCTCTACTATGAAATAATCTATGAATTTACATTACCTATCAACAAAATATGGAGATAGGATTGAAACAATTATTTAAAATGGCCATCAAATAGTTCTTAGACTCCAACACACTGGAACTATAATGAAAAATGGTATGAATATATTAGCATGTGATCACCTATGTGGTCGATGAATGAATATCAAACCAAAAATGGTCTCCAAACATCTACCATGAGGCATCTATGTATTTGAAATCCCAAAATTACAAAAAAAAACCACACTTCCTCAAAGACCTACGCAGTTCTGTCACCGCCCAATAAACCTAATTCTATTTCGGATGATGGATCAAACAAATGGTTATCTCTAAATCCTTAAACTAGTAATTTTTTATTATCTGAAATATAGATACCCCATAGCTATTTCTGATCTAGATTATAAAATCTATTTTTTCTCCTCCAAGATTCATCACCATTAACTTCTAGTATAAATAAATCATCTAACACATTCAGATGAACATATTTAATAAAAACAGGATGAAAACATTTATGAGGGGAAATACCTAAAAAAGGGTATTCTATTTCGAACTCCTAAACCCATAATATAGAATATTTATGAATTATTTATTGATTCATTCATTAACTATGGAATCTCAATGTCACCCATTTTAAATATAAGCGTAAATAAGAATAATGAATTCTCCCTTCCTAGATATCAACCGAAAACCAATATCATTTAAATTTATGAAGAAAAATAATTGGAATGGAATATGAAATAGATCATAGGAGACCTTAATTAGCTTTTTCCAATTGAGTATCCATTCAGTACATCTTTTAATAATCCCATATCACACATTCATCCTTCCAACCCATGCATTACTCATGTATACATACATCCTAACTCAATTCAATCCATCATCCTAATCCATTAATCCAACTCTATAAAGACCCCTCGCAATAATTTAACCCCTCTAGGTTTGATAATGATTAATGGGAGATAATAGCACACAAATCACTCTTCTAATGTTTCATGGGTTTGTGAAAATTACAAATTATCTATCATATACACAAATAGGAGAAAATTCCCTATAATATTTGAGAATATGGGAGATATATTTGAAATAAAAAAACCTCTTACATATAATAATTGTAATATAGATAAAAAACATGAATGTTATTCTAAAACATATATCAAAATTAATTAAATCTACTTGTTACAATAGATAACCATCGGAAGAAACTATAAATGTTCAATCCACATAAAAATAACCCATGATCTATTATTATCCACAAATATCACCAACAGACTTTTATTGAATTGAAAATTGTTTATATATTTAAAGAACAAGAACAACATATATAACAATATCAGATCCTCCATAATTCCCATCTTGGAAAATGAAACGAAATATGTGGAATAACGATAAAAAATAAGTTATGAATACTCATCACTTAAACACATATTATATGTCCCCAACCTCTCCATGGATAACTATTTAACATCCTCAACCTGGGCGCCATGAAACTGGCGCCCATATCTGGGTCACCGCATAACCTCAAGAGACCCTCCACATATGCTAGTGGTTGGTGACTAGAAGCAAGGCTCTAAATTTTTTATAAGGGGAAAAAGTACCCTCTTTATCAGAGTAATCGACCCAAAATAACAATTTATATTGCGGAAATAATAGGAAACAACATAAAATATGCATATCCAATCATCTCCCAATGGGGTGAAATATTTAATATGTCATGTCCTACTACAATTCCAAGTGAACAATATACATAATAACGAAAACAACAGAATCCCCAAAATGGTCTTGACCCTATGTTAGAAACCCCTTCTAGGCATGTCTCATGTCCACCTTAACTTACTATTATTAGGAACTTCCCCTTTTCCAAATCAAAATGCATGAAATCTACTCAGGTACCCAACGGACGCCCGAGCACGGTGTGAGTACAACTTATTAGGATAGAACCAAAGGAATCTACAAAATATCTAGTCAAACAGAGAATGAATACATGTAATGATGAATGAAATATAAGTGAAATTCAAAAATGGGACACTATTTAATAATTACAACATTTATAATACTATTAATAATATTGTTCCATGTTCATAATATAAATCATCTCAATATTTATTTAATCATCAACATGTAATCTATGGATTATTCATTTACCATTTTCACCCAATATTCATGTCATTCATCAATTTCTCCTAAGATAACAGTTTGAGTCCCTAACTCTTTAGGGATGAGTATATCAAGTAACCTCCACACATTTCATGGAGCCTCAGTCCTGTTATTTTCATTAAATACAACCTTTATGGGTATAGATAATCAATTCTACTCCCTAACCTATTCATTTCTAGGTAGGTTAGAGGAAAATTTCAACCATAAATATGGCAGGATCATTAGTAATTAAACCCACCACCAATACATGTGAACATTATTATTTATACACTTACCACATTTATCCATATTATAACCATATAACTGATAAATATATCAATCATGTTTCCTAACAACCAATATTGAAATTAAATGTTATACCATAGCCCTTTCACAATGGAATTTTGTAATAACAAACCCATTATCCCAATTCTCCATCTCATGTCACACCCCATTACCCATATTAATCAATTCACAATTAATAACCCATTCCACATGGTAAAAATTTCATACACACCATCCCTCTTTGGGTTTAAAAAAATCATTAGCCACAAGGCACACCCCCCATTTAACCAATTTATTCCATTTTTATTACGATTCAAAAAAATCCCCCAAGCCAAGAATTAGTATATGACCCTTTCAATAACTCATTTTCACTCTTATTAAACATTTTTACATGGTTTTCTGGTGATCTAAATTTTTACAAGACAACCTTGAGCATACATAGCTAACTTCTATGTCTCAAACGTATCGACGCCCACCATGGGTGGCCCAAAAAGTCAAGTCATGTACTATGTGCAGCATGGGGACCATGAGGTTATCTATTCATGACCTAGAAACCCCTTAAATAAAATCTCATTAAATAATCATAAACATAGTAAAGGGTGAACTACAAATTAAACTGAAGAATGCACAAATCTCAAATGAAACAATGGGATATAACTTGTAGCTCTTCTACATGGAATTTGTTGGATAACACGCCCTAAATCGAGGAATTAAATATCAATTAAACCACACTTGGAATCCTTAACCAAAATATAAAATAAATAGAAGGTGTTTATAGTTTTTCATAGGGATAAGATAGATATTAAATCTTTGAACCAAAATTGAAAAAAAAAGAGTTGGAATAGCCTTACCCAGATTTTTTGTTTCACAACCGATGACACTACAAATGACCTAGAGATGAGAAATAATAACCCTTGGAATCACATAGGATATTTGGTTCATTACTCGGGTTGCAAGAGGGAATAAAATATGAAATCTGGACTAGGAGATTAAAATACTATAAAGGAACTTTTTTGAATTTCTCAACTTTTTGTGGTTTCACGGTTTTCCAGCACAGTTTTCCAAACCGTGCACAAACCATGCAAGATATACTATCCCAAAATCCACCTTGGGTTCTGTTTCATGGGAATTCCACATTTTCAGCATAAACATACGATAACCTTCCGAAACAATCTGCCAAAGGCTGAATGGTTACCTAGGATGATCTGCACTATTTGAACTAACTTTTCACAAACAATAAAGCAAGCCCAAAAATTCCATTTTCTTCCATTTTTGTGTTCTGAACCCCCGAAATAGCCCTGAGCATTCACATTAACTTTGGAAAACATTTGTTTGCCCAAAATAAAGGAAGGAATTGAGACATAAATAACAACATACCTTATTGAAATTCCCAGATCATACATCCTCCCCACATTAGGGAAATGTGTCCTCGAGCCACTCTTCCCAAATATCATTGGAATTACAAACCAAAAAGATTGGGCCACTAGGATAGAATATCTAAATCTCTTACCCATGTTTCTTCTTTGATTTTTCCATGCTGCCATAAAATTTTATCCAATGGTAAAACCTTTCACTATAAAACCTTCTCACTATGATCCAAAATACAAACAAGATGCCCCTCAAAGGACATATTAGGCTCAATCTCAATGACATCAAAGTTTATCTCATGATATGGACAAGGATGGTACTGAAAAATATTCCAATGATGAAAAAAAATCATGCATCCCACTATACAGCTATGGAACAGCCATTCAGTAAGCCACTCGTCTGATCCACCCATAGTCTCGAATGGCCCCACATACCTACGTTCCATCATTCCCTTTATCCTAATCTGATGGTAGTATAACTATTTTGAGACCCAAAAAACACATTATTACCCACCTCAAACTCAAGAGGCCTAGGAAACTGATCAATATATGACAATTTCCAACAATGGGCTGTAATAATGCATTTTGAATGAGTCAAACATTCTTCAACATCTCCTGCATGAGACCGAGTCCTAACAAAATAGATTCCCGATCCTCTAACCAACATGATGGAGATCTAAATTGTCTCCCATAGAGTGCCTCAAATTGTTCCATCTGAATTGGAAAATAAAAATTATTATTATAACCAAAATCAATGAGTTATACGTGCTTCTCCCATGAACCATGAGAAATCTAGGACACATGCTCTCAAAATGTACTCCAACGCATGAATAGTAGACTCAGACTACCCATCTATCTGTGGGTGATATGCTATAATCAGAAAAACCTGGGTACCATGCTCCTTTTATAATCCCCGTCAGAAGTGTGATGTAAAACATAGGTAATGATATGAAACTATGTATCTCGGCACACCATACAATTGCAATATTTCCCAAACATACAACCTACCCAACTAATTAAAGGTATATGTATCTTAGTTGGAATGAAATGTGCTACATTAGTCCACATATCTAAAACAAACCATATTTCATCATTCTTCTGAGGCGTCACTGGATGTCCCACTATGAATTCCATCGTCACATGATTACCCTTCTATTCCGAAATAAAAAATGGTTGTAAAACACCACCTAGATGTTGATTCTTGGCCTTCACTAGTTGACAGGTAAGGCACCATGCTACAAAATCTGTAATATCATTCTTTATCCCCAGCCACCAATGCTGCCTAAAAAGATTACCATACATCTTATTAATTACTACATGTACTTCCCACCTAGATGAATGGGACTCATTAATTAAATCTTAATTAAAACACATTGTTACCACCATACAACCATTAATAGAGACTAATTTATCACCATCTAAGGCTAAACTAGAAGGTGACACCCCGCATTTAAGACATTACTTTATTTCCAAAAATTCGGGATCCACCACCTGACACTATTTAACTCGATCAAAATGGCTAGATTCAGCTACTATATATTTAAGTTACTTCTGATAGTTCCCATCACATACCTCAAAATAAATATCTGCAAACAAGGAAATCATTTTCCCTTTATATTTGGATTCCTGAACCACCTGATTTTGAGTCTTCCATCTTAGAGAATCTACAACACTATTCACTTTTCAGAAAGTTTAAACAAACTAAAAATCAAAGTATTGTAGGTACTCGACCCACCTTCACTTCCGAAAATTTAAATCCCTCTAAGATATGATATTCATGAAACTATCGAGATTAAAAAACACCATTAATCAGTGACCCAAATACTAGTGACTCCAACACTTGAAGGCATAAACTACATGAACATGCTCTAGATCATGTGTACGGTAGTCTAATTCATGGTGTCTCAATTTTCACAACCCATAAGCTAATAAATGATCATCCTACATTAGCACTACCCCATGTCCTATACCAAATGCATTACAAAACAATTTGTACTTCTTACCGTGTTCCGGTCAGATTAAAATTAGTGTAGTAGTCAATTTATTAATCAATTCATGAAAAGATATTTCTCACACCTTTGACTAGTCAAACACAACACCCTTATTGTCTAATCTTGAGAGTGGTGTTTCCAAATGGGAGAAATACCTAATGAAACTACTATAATGACCAGCCAAACCCAATAACTTTGGATATCAGAAAAGTTCTTGGGATGTTCCAATTACATCATAGCCTACACCATAACTGGATATACTAAAACACCTAACAAAGAAATTATGTCTCCCAATAAATGAACTTTCTTAATCTAGAACTATAACGTTGATTGTTTGGAATAAGGAATATTCTATCTTAGTGAACTCAAGATGATATCATGATGTTGGACTTGATCGTTAAGAGTTTATTGGAACACCATGATTTCATCAAATAATACAACCACAAACTGATTCAGTTAGGGGTAAAATATCTGGTTTAGTAGCACAAAAAACACATCTGTCGCATTGGTCAAACTGAATGACATCACCCAATATTCAAACAACCCATAGCAGCTCAAGAATGATGTTTTTGGTACATCAGAAGGTCTCACCCTCAATTGATGGTATCCTGATCTCAAATCTTGTTTGGAGGACACTATAAAACCCCTCAGTTGGTCAAACATGCCATAAATTCTTGGAAGTGGATGTCCGGTTTTTACCATTATCTGATTCATCTTCTTGTAGTTGACACAGAACACCAGTGACACATCATCCTTTATATAATACAGCACGAGTGATCCCCATGGTTGTGTACTAGGATCAATAAAACCCTATAACTCCAACTCAAACATGTGATCCTTAAGATCCTAGAGTTATCATGGAACCATTCAATATGGAGGAATGGAATCCGGTTCTACCCCTGCCAGCTAATCGATCGTATACTCAAAATCTCTCTTAGGTGGTAGCCCAAAGAATTCCTCAGTAAACACAACCTAAAACTATTCCACCACTGGAGGAAATATAAGTTGCATCACATATACATAATCATGAAAAATTATTTCCACTTGTTCTATGTGCTCTCCCAACTCCTGACAAAAAATCTCTTCATGGCCAGCTCAAGCATCCAACTCACCAGGAATAACGTAAGCATCTACATCAAGAGATGTAAATATTACCTGTCATCGTTAACAGTCAAGATGTAATTGATACTCCACTAAGAAATCTATTCCAAGTATCACATCCAAACCTAAAATCATTAGAATAATCAAATCCCATAGGAAATGACACCCAACATCAACTAATTCACATCCTTTACACTACCTTATATTCTAAACATGGACAAAAAATCGTGTATCAAGTGACATAACTTTGCATGCACATTCCATAGTTTGGACCAAAAATACTATGAACCATGCTGAAATAAAATAGTGTGTGCCACATATATCAAATATTGAATCATCTAGTATGTAAGAAAAAAGAATAATACGTCGAATGAAAGAATGTTCAACCTCAATGCCTCCAGCTATAGACTGAACTGCATGCAAATGACTAAACCATCTACCATGGGATCCTACCTGAGTAGCCTATGTTGCACTGCCCTTTGGGTACGAATTGTCTCTTCCATGTCTTCCATGTCCAACACCCCCATTTTGGATGTGGTTGTTACGGAGGGATGGATTTCCATCTGGAGGGACCATGCTTGCATGGGATCGCCGAGTGGTCCTTCTTTGGAGCCTGCGGTTGCTGCTTATGCATGGGTGAGATTGTTTCTGATGTTCTGCTTGTTGCTGTTTGGTTCTTGTTGGACTTATGGTTTATCACTTTTTCCTCAAAAGTGTCTTTATTAATAAAAATAATAATTTTCAGTATATAGAACCTCTACACGTATCCCATCTTGGAACATGCTCTGCACTCAACATTTGGTCGGGGAGATTGACAATACATATGTCTTGGCCTACCACACTATTAATAGCAAACATGATCACTAACATGAGATACTGGATATTTTTTATAGTTGTTCTATCAATTTCCTCCCTAGTGGAAATTCTTGAAACAATGCATCCTACTATTAGAAGTCGCTCCACTAGTTCCCCCATCGAATCTGTATGTTTACCACTTTGAGGTTTCCTTATGATATGAGGGTTTAATCCTTCACCGCAAAAACCAACTTCAGAAAAAATATATTTACCTAGGATTTAATCTCATTCCAAATTAAATATTTTATGTGCCATACCATAGCTGACTCATGTCCCACTAAATTAGGAACAAATCGTTGTATGTCAACGATCCAGCCACCATACTTCATTGTAGACATCATCCCATGTGTCAGACTCATTTACTATGTAGCCTTATCCAGCCATAAATTTTTTTATAGTAATTCTACATAAAAAGTTTCTGAAGACCCTTCCACGTCATTCCCTCAACTTGTTCTACCTGGACTACAATATCATACAATTGCTTTGCCTGGCATGCGCAACATATAGGATTCCAACATAACTAACTTCTCAGATATAGTCTCCAAATGATCAAGAATTTTCTTGATAGACTCCATCCAAAACGCTAATGCCTCTGGCCCACCCCCTTTGGTAAAGGTCAGAGGGTTCTGCAACTTAAATTCCCTGGTCAACTCAAAAATACTCAGTGTGACCAACCCTGGGATACGTTCCATCATCTTTATAAAATGAGTGAAGTTCTCACGGAATTGCTCTTCCCTAACATCATGAACGATTATGACTTCATTCTCTACAACTAGGGGCATCATCATCTAGTATCCCAAATGGAACATTCCTTCATGGTGGCATTTCTGTATAATACCAAAGAAGAACCTGTTTGAATACTAAAACAAATATTTTACAAGGATAAGGAAAAGGCTCATTACTATCCATAATACAAACATTTCACATACACTTACGATGGATATTTGTTAAATCTAAAACACTATCCTAAACCATTCTTCCCTAGGCCATGGATAACATGGTCTAACTAACTCACACAGTTATGAACATTATCTTTTAATTCAATTAAAAAAAATATTTATTCCAATTTACTCTTACAATATATTAAACCAGCTTTACATATTTATTAAAAAATATTTTATAATAAATAATTATCATATTCACTTCCATTTTTTACCCATTAATTCAATCTCATTAGGCACAATTTTATTACATTCAAGAAAATAATGCATCCTAACAATTATATCCTAGACACCCATTCCATGAGTGTGCTTACCATGATATATGTCACTTATTTTTATAGGTGTATAGAATTTTTCATGAATGAACAATATCATACCATTCCAGGCACAATAGAAATATCACAAAACTGTCAAATCACACAATGAATGCATCACCTGATGGTTAAATTTCATTAAATGTAACAATAAAAAACAAGAGAAACAATTCCTTTCCTGGGTGACTTGCGTTATCCCACATATATGGGCTAGATACTCACAATCATGAGCTCATTACCAAGGACTCACACTTTACTAAACTTTTTTCTACCCTCCTCCAATAGTAATAAAGAGAATGGAACTACTCAAACACCAATTAATAGCATCCCCGACCCGGGTGCCACTAAACTCTTTCCTATAACCTGGTCGTCACATGAACCCAATCACACATCCTCATATTCGAGAGGTTTCCAACATTCCATGAGGGTCTAAATTATTCATGTGGGGAGTATATACCATGTTTATTAGAGTAATAAAGAATATATCACAATATAACTAGCACAAAGAATTAGAAACATCCAATTTCAGGCATATCCAAACATCTACCAACTAGGTACAAACCAAATGAAATAGTAAATATGTCATGTTCTGCAACAATTCCTAGTGAAAAAAACCCAAAATAAATACAACAATATAATCCACAAAACGATACTTACTTTAATTCAAGAACCTTCACCCTATACGTCCTCTATCAAACTCAACTCCCTAGTATATGAGGCTTTCCCTTATCTAGAATTTCAATAATTAAATCTTCATGAGTATCCAATGGTGGCCTGAGCAGGGTGTGAGTACAACTCAGTAAGCCGCCTCCAAAGTTGTCTACAAAATGTTTAGTCTAACAGAAAGTTCATGCATGTAAAGATGAATGGAAAGTTAGTGAATGAAAAAAATGGTACACTATTTGACAATCACTAATTTTGTTTTACTATTATTATTATTCTTTGATGTTCATAATTTACATAATCTCATCATTTAGTTCATCATAAACATTTAATCCATTGGTTATACATTTACATTATTATCCCAATATTCATGACATTCATCATTTATCATAAGAGAAAAATTAGAGTCCCTAACTCAATAGGGGTGATTTACTCTCTAATCACAACTCATCCCTTGGACCCTTTGTACATATATTTTCATTGAATACAACCACTGAAGGCTTAGATCATAAGTCTGGCACCCCAACCCAAGCATTCCTGTGTATGTTAGAGCACCAGTACATCCTCACCTACGGGTGAAGCATCAGTACTTAATCCCACCTCCAAGACATGTGAACATGCTTATTTATCCATTTATCACATTTATTCTTATCATAATCATTACAATCAATAAATATAACAGTCTTGTTTCTAAACAATAAAACATTTAATTAAATGGTATTCCATAGCACGGTCATAATTCTATTTTACAATAAAAAAACCACAAGCCTGATACTCATTCCCATTGTCTCACCTCATTAACCATATACAAAAATTCAATATCCATAACCCATTCGATGTGTTCAACTTTCAATACACACCACCCTCTTTGGGTTTTCAAAATAATTCATTAGCCACCAGGCACAAGCCCCATTTATCCAATTAAACCCATTTTAACTTCCATGCCAAACAATATATTAATCCACAAAAAAAATAGTTACATTCCAATAAATCATTTCCAGTCTCATTAAACATTTCAACATGATTTTCAAGGGCTCTTCATTGTTACAAGACAACCATTCTCGTACTTATATAACATCTATGTCTATAACGTGTCGACATAATCCATGAGTGTACTACAAATGAAAGTCATCCTCTATGTAACCCATGAGGAACTTGTAGGTCTCCATTATTCAATTATACACACATCACACCAAATATCATCAAATAATCACATCAATAATGAAAGGTAACCATGAAATAAACTCAATCATTCAAAAATATGAAACGAAAAATGGGACATAAATTTTAGACCAACTACCTTGAATCTTTTAATGAACACACCCCAAATTGATTCCATAAATCTAGATTCAACTACCCCTTTATGAATCATCATAAATTTCATCGAAAAAGAAAGGTTTTAGAGTTTCGTATGGGCATATTGATGAGATGAATACCCTAAAAATGAGAAGAAAGAGTTGGATTATCCTTACACATATTTTTATTTCACAACTGACGTTACTCATAATGAGATAGAGTTGAGGTAGAATCACCCATGGATTCTATTTGGAGAATTGGTTCGTTCATATGTTTGAATGTGGGAAGAAAGGAGGAAATATTAAGATGGGGTTTTAAATCATTTAATAGAATCTTTTTAAATTTATTTTCATTTCTGTCCTGCACGATTTACTAGCATGGGTTGCTAAATCCTGTAGAAACTGTGTGACTGCCACTATCCCAAAACCCCCCTTTCCCATTTTTCCAATGAATTATACATGGTTAACATAAATCTGTGGTAACTTTGAGAAATCCTGTATCCAAGGATACATGGATTCATATGAAGATTCACATAGTTTCCACTAACCATGTGAAAAATGTGAAGCATGACCAGAAACTCATTTTACCTCCATTTTCATGTCTCGAACCCCCAAAACACCCTCAAGCCTTCACATGAACGTTGGGGGACAAATATTTGGCCAAAATAAAGGGCATAAACTAAAACATAAAATAAATATACCTTATAAAAATTCCCATATCATATATACTCTCACTAGTTAACAATTAAAAGTAACTGTATAATTTATTATAAATTATAGGTATCCCACAAAAAATTTCCCAATGTTTATCCACTCTGCCCCAATTTTACACATCTTTTGACTCTCCGAAATTATTCCAAACAAAAGTTACATATGTTATTTTATTAAAAAATACATATCATTCATCACATAATCTCATTATCGTGTAGTATGAACACCATTAATTTGATAATCTCACCATCCCATTCATTATCATAATATAATATATGATTTATTTGTAATATTCTTCTCAAAATGTATATCATTTATTATACCTCAAACTGTCATAACCCATACACATACGTACTATAATAACCCATTGGATTCTATATCAAAAGAAAAATTAGATTGTAATAACCACATTCCATTAAATACCTCAACAAAAATATCTATGAGATTGGTACTCACATTTCATATTAGCATAAAATATAACAAGAAGAAGAGAGTGTGGCCTTATATTTAGTATACCAACCATTCATTATTAACATGGATAATATGGAAAATAGTCTCTTAATGTCTACTAGGTGTTAGTCATCCTACCAATATGGATGGGGTAGTATATAAAACCTAATAACATATGGGATATAATATAGAACACAATCATTATCTTTGAGTTATATAAATAATTGGCTCCACTGTACCAATTTTCTGTCAAAAACTGAGAATCAACTACTAAGAACTAGATATCTAATAGGCACACAAGCATTCAATGAGCATCATGTAAATAATTCATTCCATATAACATTTAATATTATATCCATTAATTAATTATCCATAAATTAATATAATTCAATTAAAATTATATTAACCGCAAACTAATCTCGTTTTACTACATTCATAATCAAATAGATTCAATGATTCCTTCATATTATCAATATTTTTATTCCATTCAAGCTGGAAATCCTTGGGTAAAAATATTTTTTAAACGTAATCATTCCATAATTGTATGTGTAACATCTTGTGATTTTATGAAATATATTCTTTTAAATTTTTAAATGTTTTTATCTTGTGTTATGGGAAAAACCATGGTTATCATTTATTTTACATAACATTGAGTTTCTTCGATAACTTGTGTTATATTCAAGGCCGAGTCTTACCAAATGACAATATACTGTTAATATTATGATAGTTATCACCTATAAATTATAATAGAGGGAAGGAATATAATTAATTAAATTATTAAAATATTGTTTACACATGTTTATATAATGAATCATTTAGTGGAAAATTAATTATAAATAATTACAAAATCCAATTTAATATAAAGGTTGTGTTTTTTTAGAAGAACTAATTTTATTCCTATAATGGTTTATTATTAATTAATCAAATTAATCACTATTAGTGAATGATATTAATGAAAATTTTATGTCATATATTCAATAGAATGTTTTTAAAATCATAAAATATGTTTTGAAGAAATAAAATAATAAAAAGACTTATTTTAAGCATAAAAGGGCCTTATATTTTCTAAAGCATAATTTTTTCGCCTTTTAATGGAAGACATGTTTTAAAACTAAATTTCGAAACTTTTTTAAAATTTAGTTGAAAAAATAATATTCTTAATTTAAAATAGGGATATCCAAATTAACAAAAGTTGAATTTTGATATTTTTTTGTAAATATACATTTTTAATGAATAGTGAAAAATACGTGATATTAATTTAAAACTGAATTTTCTTCCAAATGACTTATTGTGTCAAATTATATATTAAAATGTTTTTTTAATATAATATATGTCAATTATAACTCTATTTATCTAATTTATTTCATTTTAAAAAATTACCTATTGATATTAAATATAAAACATTTTTGAACTTTTTAACATGTTCAATTTAAAAACCCACTCTTTTGTTCAATCGGCATGATTAATTTAAAATTAATTTCATCCACTTCAATGAATTGAATTTGGAATAAATAATATCATAAATTGAATAAAAATAATTTATAATTAATAGTATGTTCAACGTAATTTTTTTTCTAAATAATTTAGTGAAATCAGTTAAAATCAATTACATCAAATAATGTACAAATGAGTTTTCTTATTTGTAAAATATAAATTTTATGTTTCAAAATGAGATATACCCTTTCCCAAAACCCATTTTATTTTCATTTTTCTACAATATAAATCATTTTATTGAAAAATTTCATTATTATATTCACATTATTTAATGGGGACCTCCCAATTTTGACTTCTATTGGGTATTTACAAGAATGTCACTCCTCCACTATATAAAGAAAATCACTCTCCTGGATTCCTCATATTTATAAATATGTTTTTATCATCCAAACCATTCCAGAATCACCTTAAAGAATCACTACTTTAATAATCTATTGTTTTTTGGATATAATTAAATACATTTAGAATTTTTGTATCAACCAAAATCATTTACACATACAGGAGTTATCATTCATCAATATGCACTTTTGTAATATTTTATTATCCACCCATAATGTATTATTCTACCGTGAATATATAGTAAGAAAATTGTACTCAATACACATAGATGATTTTGCATTAATATTTTATCCAACCCTCATGCACACATTCATCAAATGAGGTAAGTAAACACTAATTATGTGTGTGGATGAATACCCCTCGCAAAATAATGTCATTCATATTTTCCTTCACAACCTATTAAGGGTTAGAATAATGATGGAATATCTTTTTATATGATATTTATTATATTTATAAGATACTATTATCACTATAGTCATTATATCATATACAACGTTGAAAAATTTCATACCGTAGTTGATATAATAATATCTCTCATTTGTACGTAGACTACAGCATCGTGAAGCAATGTGAAGATATGATAACAACCATGAAACATGATAGGTAATAATGGTAAAAATATTTAATGTACATGATCTAAATTAAATAAATTTTAATTTATTATAAAAAATATCAATTAGTTCATATAATATATAATTTTCCTCAAACCTATTAACACACTAATAATGTGATAACATTGTTCATAGATGTGTAGACTACCACCTCCTAAAAGATATGTGATTCCTCTTACATCACATGAATTATATATATATATATATATAATTAAGTAACCCATAAATTATAGTATAAGGATAATTATAGAAAGAGAAATGTTATTTTCTTTATTTCAATAAGAATCATCAAAAAATGGATATGTTACACATATGTACATATGGAATACTATCTCCATGTTCATAATGTTAGTTCATTGTTCATAAACATATACCTGGATTGGTTGTGAAATAATATTTAATGTATAAATCAGATAATGATTAATAATTATTATTATGTATATGTATGTATAATGACCAGATTGACCTTATTTGACATACCACAGTTTGTTTGGAAACATTAGGTCAACAATGTCAACATAGTTGACTTAAACATAATTTAGTATACATATTATATTACAAGTTTATATGTGAAATAATATTTAATAACAAAATTATAAAATTTATAATGAAATTCAACAATTTGAATTTGTTATTTATGAATATAAATAATATGTGTGACACATCAGACGCATGGTAAGGGTTTTTCTCATCTCACTATTATTTCTACGAGATACATGACACATTTTCCACTACCTTTTTATTGTGTGGAATATATACTGAAAATTAATGTATTTTTTTGATTCATACCCATAAATTTATTAGAGTTCCCATATAAATATATGGATCTATGTTTTATGGGGTTTACTATTTCAGAGATACCATGGTGTTAAGGAATTTTTGTGTCAATTTTCCTTTTTCATAATTATGTTATGTTATACAACATCCTTATTTTATAAGGTGTATATTATACCCCTTATATATGTTATATAATTAAACTCTTCATTTCAGGACATTAATATATTCATTAATTGAAATTCATTCATTAGGACTGTGATTCAAGGTTACCAAAATGGCAGGAGTCTTTTGTTACAATCTCATCGGTTATTGGGATTATGTATATTTATATATCATATTTTGAAATATTATATTTTTGATAAATTGTATTCTTCTCTTTTTATTCAAGATATTTTCATGTAATTTTACCACTTTTCCACTCATTCATAATGAAAATGTTTGAGAAATATTTTTTAATAAAATATAACTTGATTTCAATCATTGGTAAAACGACTATGATTATTAAAAACAGTGTTTTATTGAAATGATTTCATTTTTTTTAAATTGGATAAAATTTTAATAATAAATGTAATGCATTTCAGAAATGTTTTATTTTTTAGGAAGGGGTTTAAATTATCTTTAAGGAATTCATTATATGTTTCATGGTTTTTTTTAAATTTAAATGTCTTTAAGATGATATATGTATTAAAATATATTTTCAAAATGAAAATGGTCTTTCATTAATAATGTTTAAAGATATTTTAATAGTATTTTCATTCAGAGAAATCAAAAAGCCACATTGATTTTTATGATCTAATGGGTATATTTTTTAATGAAACAATCTGCATTCATTTATTTGATGGTTTAGGATTGATTCAACTACATTGTTATAGAATTAATTTATTCTCTAAAGGATATACAATATTCAATGATAATATTATCAAACTTGTATATTTCCATGGGTCAGTTCAATTTATAATTTATTGATATTAAACCCATTAATTCTACACAGGATTATCATATATTTATGATATTTAGGATGCATATTTAGTCAAGGTACTTGATCACTGTATGAAATTAGTGATTCTGCTACAACTTATATGATGGGTTGAGCCCCATTATATCTCATTGGTGATCTCGATATAACATATAAAAATGGTTGATCCCAATTATAGCTCATGTGAAATAGGCGATCCCAATATAGTCGATGCAAAGGTTGAAACTCCTTAATAATCTCTAATGCATTTTGTAATGATTATTTTGTAAGTCAGCCATGTTTTTATTCTTATTAAAAGTGTTTTAAGATGGATTTATTGAAGTGATTATCCATGTTAGAAAAAATGTTTTAACTCATTTTAATTGGATTATAAGTTTTCTTATGATCATGATTGATATCATATGGATAATGATTATTATTTATGATGAATTTTTCATTTGTATATTTTCATACTTTATGATCCGTTTATGGAAGTGAATGATTTATTTTATGATTCCATCATACTCTCTGATTTTTTCATCACACCCTTATTCACTCTTAATGTAATTTATAACATTTAATTGTTAATTAATATGTTTAAACAAACATTGAATTTTGTCTCACCCTTCTAATTTTTCAATTTCCCTTTTATTTAAGGAATTTTGTTGACCTTGTAATGTATATAAGGGATTTCAAATATATTATTATGAAAGATTTATTAGAAAAAGGAAATCTGGGTTATGTGGATGAAAATATTAGTTAATTTTAGGTGAGTTTTTATTCAAGAATTTTACTTAATTGTAAAAAATATAAACCAAATGTATAATTGTGGTTTTATGTGATCCAAAATTTCATTTTTGATGTTGTATATTTTATATAAAAAAATTCAATCATTGTTTTTAGCTTCAATGACAAAAAAGTAATATGCATGATTTCTATATAGGTTCTGAGAGTGTATGTCATGGGCTGTTATAATTTCAATAAAATGGTAGTTTGTATATATAAATAAATATATTATTATTAGAATGTATTCATGTTAGGTTATTTTAAGAGTCATGGATACCATCATAGGTCTATAAACATATGGATTATGATATGATAAATGTATTAGAAACCCCATTAAGTTTTAATGTGATGAGATAATATTGTTATTAATATCATTTTTGGTGATGTTTAATTAGTTTTAGGTATTATTAACCTATATGATCTCCATGATGTATTATTTAGGGTGTATTTTTTTATTGAAATAAAAAATATAAAACAAAATAACTATATGATTGTTGATAACTTGTCGAACTTGACAAGTTAGGGGCGATTGAACCCATGGAGAATGTATGATAAGGGATTCATGCATACAATTGGACTACATAAATTTAGTTTAAGTATGAAATTTTAATATGTAAACTTTATCTTTGTTTCAGAAACATATGGAAATTTATTTTAGGAATATTTTTTTATTTACAATATATGATCAATTATATTTGATCCATGGGGTTGGAACATAATAATCAAATGGTTGAAAAATATTAAACATGGATATTTTTGGATGGATTTTTTTAAAAATTTGGATATTACTGTTTAATTTTAAATATTAATGTGTCATATTAAAACTTATTCACTTTTGAAGATATTTTACCATGTGGTATTCATTTTTATTTTTGTTAAGAATTAATGAAATGCGAAATAGCATGTTATCCTTTTTTTGGTTATGTAGATTTTAAAGTTTTATTTTAGTACATCAGGTTTGAAAAATCATACTTGAATCCTAATCATTAGTATAAAAAGTATATATTTGGGTGTAAATTTTTTAATTCATGAAATTTTACATATCACATATTTATATTTCATTATGTTTTTTATAGAGATGGTTGTAGAATATTTTAATTTTAGGAAAATGATCATGATATAGAATGTTAACCTATTACCATATTTTCTAATGATATCAATGTTCTTTTCGAATACTACATTGTTTGTCGTTTTGTTCTCATTAACATCATACAGAACACAATATGTATTAGTCTCTAATTTTTAGGGGAATTAGTTTACCCTTAAATTCCATAGTTAAATACCCTAGTAATGTTCTCCTTTTGTGGAATCTGAGTTATGAATATCTTCATGTAGACATTATGTTTCCCACAATTTTTTATGTTTTTTATTTACATTATTTATTCGATATGGGTTTAAATAATGGTAATATAAAAATTCATACTTTTATAACAATGATGTGTTTAGGAGGTAAATTTTTTTGGGGTAAGGTGTTATATCCGGATGCTTTTTGATTATATATTCTTGCAAAGTAGTTGAAATTCATTTTTATGTTTTGATACATGAAATTTATAGTTTAACATGAATTATACAAAAAAAAATTTATCTTGTGTTCGATATAACATCGAGTTTCTTTGATAACGTATTTCACAAGTATTAATGATTCACTCAATACAACAAAATTATGTTAATATTAGGATAGTTCAAATCTATCTATTGGAATAAACAGAATCAATTAGATAAATTAAATTATGAATATATTATTTACAAAATTATATATATTTAATCCTTTGATGACCAATTTCTTAAAAAAACAAATTGATTATAAATGATGAGTTATTATGAAAAAATATTAATATTACAAAAAGGATTTTTATCTTAATAAATAAAAATAATAACTATTAGTGAATCATATTAATGAAATTAATATATTATATAATCAATAATTTTTTTAAAATCACACAATATTATTTATATGCATTGAATATACAGAAAATAAAATTTAAGAATTAGAAGTTCTATTTTCCCTTAAAGTTAGTTTTACCACCTTTTAATAGAAGAAATATTTTCATGAAAAAGATGAATATTTTAGAAATTTTATAAGAATAAAGACATTTTATTTCATAGTAGGATGTCAAAATTTTTGTGGGGATAATATTTGGTGTTTTCTATGATGTTTAATTTTTCAGTAATAGTAAAAAATTACTAGATTGAAATAGAAAAATGAATTTTCAACTAAAAAATTATAATGATAAATTAATTTTTAAATTAATTTTAAATTAAAATATAGGTAAATTATAAATAAATTTATAAAGCATTGCTTATTGGAATAAATTTCATATTGAAATTTTATATAAAAACATTTTCTCATTTTTACCTTTTTTAAATTAAATATCTTTTCAGTTTTTCGAATTATATGATTAATTTTAAACAAAATTATGCCCATAATGTGAATTGAATTTGAAAAAATGGATTCCATATTTTTAATTTGAAAAGATTATATTTTATTTTATGTTATGTATAATTGTTAACTATAAATATTTGTTAAACAAATTAAAAATAATTACAATGAATAGAGTGAAAATGAGTTTAGTTTGTGGCTAAAACTTAATCATAAGTAACCAAATGAAAAAAATTGTTTTCAAAAAAAGAACATTTTTGGATATATTTAGTAAATATGACCACTTGTATATAAAATAGATTAATATTTTTTACCATTAGGTATATGAGACCTCCTAATAGTGTTTTCAATTTCTTAGTTACAAGAAGACACTCCACGTTGGTTGAATAATGTCAACCACTCTCCCCACTTATTCACAATTCTCAATCCACTTTTCTCATAGAAATATTACCAAAATAACCTCAAAAATTCAATCATATAAAATAATAATATATAGTTTTGTATATAAATAAATATAATGTTGGATTTTTTTATAAACCAAAATGAGTGACCTAAAGAAGAGGTAACATTTATCAAGAAAAACATTTGATACCTCTCTTTCTACCCCAATTCAATTTTACTTCTACAATTATTATATAATAACCTATGTATAATCATTATAATTAGAATTTTTATGACCTTAATACCCAATACACATCTATAAAATAGGTTAAAAAATCATTGTTTGGGGGTATGACATACTACTTCCTTGCGAATATTTGTTCTTTGTTTTTCCATAACCACCACTCACAGGTTGGAATTAGAACATTAATTAAATTTATATATTCTATTAAGTAAATTTTTTACATAATAATACCCATGTAGTCATTATATCATATATTAAATTTTTACATTTCATAACGTACGAGATATGATAATGTCACTCGCTTGTATGGAGGACTATATCCACGTGAAACGATTAAATGCATTTTTCTATAATGTGTTAAATGAATGGTAATGAATTTAATAATAATGAATATATATGTTAAAAAAGAAATATTTAGGATATTAACTACATAAGTATCTTTCTATAAATATTATATATAATTTCATTCATACTTTTTCAATCATTAAATAAGTGATTACATCGTTCGTAGATGAGTGGATTACTTCCTCCTCGAAGCGATGTGATTTCTTTTACATAAAAATAAGGATATATTTATATATATATATATATGTAAATATGAATAATTAAATATCATTTCTTTTATGATAAAATGATATCTATGGAATTATAAATGTTAAATAACATCTTTTCATAATGATCAATGAATGAAATATAAAGGACAGTCATGCATTTGTACAACCTACAATCTCCAAGATTGTAACGTTAATTCATTTTTCACAACAATATTCCATGAATGTTTCTAAAATAATAGTTTATGTATAAATTTGATATTTTTTACATTTTTCATATTAAATATATGTTTTAATAATGACCTTATTGACCATGTTCGACCTACCAATTTCATTTTTGACACGTAAGGATAATATGGTCAAAAAAATTACATAAAGGTAATTGATGAAGTAATAATATATAACACATTTATAACTGAAAAAAATATAAATAAACATGAAAATGATTTTAAATATGTTGAAAATTTAAATAATTAAATTATTCTTCTATATATGGAACAATTCGAACAAATCAGACATAATGTATGGGTTTAAACATCTTACTATTATTAATATGAGAGAAGTTCATATTCACCACATATTTTTATTTTTTAATGTATTTAATTCAAACTAGTTTATTTCAAGATTTCAATACATAAATTTAATATCTATTTTCATATCCGTTTTTTCATATCTAATTCATAGGGTTTTTAGAATAAATGATTCCAAAGCATAATGTTATTTTTTTTAAAATTTTCCATCTTTGAGAAGTTTTTTATGTTATACACCTACCTTATTTTATAATGCTTATATTATTACTATTTTATAAATTACATCATAAATCTCATTATTTTAATGGGAGTATATGTTTCATTTAAATATATTAAATCATTTTGAAGCTGATTCTATGTAAACAAAGTGGTAAAATTATTTATTTAAAAAATATCATTATTTATAGGGATTGGGTTTTATTAAATATTAAATAATGAAATCATATAACTTTCATGATTTATATACTCTTATTTTTATTCACGATATTTTCATTTAATTTTAACACATTTAAACTATTTGGTACATAAAATTTTAGATATTCTGTTAGTCCTGAAAATTTGACATTATTTGTCTCTTTAGTCAAAAACCTATGTTCTTTAAAGATATTTTTTTAAAAAAATAAAACATCTTTTAAATTATCTTTTCAAATCATATTCTCATGAATTGATTTTTTAAAAAAATTTATGTTTTAAATTTGGTTTTAAATTATTTCAAAAGACTCCCTTATAGGTTTTGAAGGATTTTCTCAAATTAAATGGTTTACAATGCGCCTTATGTTGAAAATTTATTTTCAAAATGAAAGGGGTATTTTATGAAAATAATAAAATGAAAATTTAATGGTATTTACCTTAATAAATTTAAAAAACCATTAGTATTAATTCTGCTACAAGGGGTATATTTCACAGTGTTACCCACCTCATTCTTTCTCAAGATGGACTATGATTAATTCAATGAGATTATTGTGGAATTTGTTTCTTCACCATGGGAAAACAATGATTGGATGATATTTTTATTAAACAAATTTCTTCTCCATGTTTCAATTATGTTCTAAACAGATTGATATAAATCCCATTTATTTTTCATTATTTTATAATTTTTTTAATTTTTATTATTAAAGTATTTTCTTCATGGTAGTTTAGAGTTATATGAAATGGGTGAGCCTGATATAACTAATATGAAGGTTTTATCCCCATTATGGAATCTAGGGAATCATGGTATAGCTTATACAATTGGTTGATAATAATTATTTCTCATAGTTATGGACGATATACCTCATACAAAAGTTTGATCTCTATTATAGCTCATGCAAAATTCGTGATACTGATATAGATTATTCAAAGGGTGATCCCTATTTTAGGTTTTAAACGAATTGGGTGATGATAATGCTGGATTTCATATGTATGACTATTAAAATTAAAATAATTTTGAATGGTTTTTAATAATGTGATCCTCCATGTCCCATGAAATGTTTTTATATTATTTCTTGGGTGTATATTGATTCTTCTGAACAAAATAGATATCACATGGCTCATTATTATTAATTCTAATGACTATTTCAGAATTGATGATTCTATTATTAAAATGAATAATTTATTTTAGGATTCCCCCAGGTACACTATTAATATTTTCATAATCATAAACGATCTTATTCACATTGATATAGATACAATTTTAAATTCTTATACATAACCTTACTAAGAATTTGATATTACCAATATTATATTTCATTTTCCATAGGGTTTTATGATTGATTTTTAACTAGTTATATGTACAAGGGATTTCAGGTGGATGATAATGGTCCATTAATGTGAACATGAAAATCCAGGTTATTTCAGACAAATATCATTTAATGTAATGTGATTTTTTTATACAGGGAATATCTTAATTATAGATAACCCTAAACATTAAAGTCCCCAATGTTGTATGTGATCCTCATTTTAATTTTAATGATGTACATATTAGAGGGAAATGAGTGTGTCATAATTATCAGCATCAATGTAATAAATTTAGTGTTCATGATTTTAATATTGGATTTTGGATGTCATGTCTGGAGCTATTATACCAGTAACATATGAAACAACACAGGCTACCCCAAAAGAGATGAAGTAACCAAGAATAACCAACTAAATCAACCTGTGTTAAGGTAGTATAATCTAATAAATTACGCATCCATCCTGTCAGTAAATTATAACATTATCAGGAATGAGTCTAGATATAAAAATAACAATGTATAAGACATATTTTAAAACATTAATTCAAATTTTACCATGAATGATAATGATATTCATATCACTATGTGTTTAACCTACCATCAATTGAATCAATATATTATAAAAAACGATCCGATATTTCCATATCTCACCAAAACAAATATCTATAATAGGCTCACATGATGTTTAATCGTATGGATCACATCATAGAAATAAAAAAAATTGAATGTAAATAAAAAACAAATTCAATATGGAATGTTTGCATAAAACCTAGTCATCCAACCATTATAATCAAATATACACACTCATCACCAAAAATTTATCTTTTTTAAAGAAAATATTCTTTACCATCTAAATTTAATTGATATATTTATAAGATATTACAACAATACGTAACCTAATTCATCCTACATTAAAAGATACAATTAATTTAAATATACACTCTAGCATAACATATTGATTAAAAATTATTTTAAGAAGTTTCATTCCATTAACAATAGACTTTTTATTATCAATAAAATGATTTTATCAGTCCATGTTCTTCATCCAATTCACATGTTATATGGGAGAATAACTTTAATTAATCATTTATCATAAATCACATGATTTAAATCATACTATAAGAATCAACATATTCAATAAACTTGCCACCTTTTATTCTTTATCCAGCAGAATTATTTGTTTTATGGTATTAAACATTTTTATTCAAATATCATGATTAATCCTAGAAAAAAACATAATAATAAAAAAATAAATTTAGATATCATTTTATATAGTAATGAAATAAGAGATCAGTAATCAAAGTGGAAACCAAAATTTCAAAATCCATTAAATCATTTTTATTATTAATTTTTATATTCATTTGTAAGGTTAATTCCACAATATTAAAATTAGATAAATGATGATTTTAATATGATCATATGTAAAATAATAGGATAATAAATTATCCTTCTAAATTGAAGCTTTGGACATTATTTAATGATGGTGAATTTTTTTGATAAAGCTATGATCACCACTATCATAAAAAAATACATCTATAACGAACAATCCCCAGATAGCCAAGAGCCTATGTATGCTACAAAATAAATAGGAATGATTACAAGTAATAAAGCCATGTATTACTGATCAATTTAGAAGTCTTGGTAAACTAGATACATAAATGAGTACTGTATAAATGAATACATTGATTAAAACTTTTTTTCTTATTTTTGAATTTGGAACTCCAAGGATAACTCTAATACATCTAGTAAATCACTACATATCATACATAGTAATCTTTTTGGATTCATAGTGAATGAAACATGATTAAGTTGAGCTCAAATGGTCATTGAGGGAATAATATAGTAGAAGAAATAATAAATTAATGAGAATAGTTAGTATGGAAAGGTAAATAAAATGAAATACATTAAATTAAAATAACTAGATAATGAAATATCAATATAGAATTTTCAGAAACTAAAAGACTTGCCATTTATTCAAGGAACTCAAAATGAAATTTACCAAAAGATTCTTCATTGCATTATCTGATGATGAATAATAACTAAATCCTAAATACAAAACACATCCATATATATATCAACACAAAATATAATGACCAAGCCTTTTCATACATATTATTACATCATTATAAAGATAAAAATAATTATATTATTACACCCCATGGATCCAGAGGTTCAGTGTCTTTGAAAAACTAGGACTGAACAAACATTTACAACATCAAGCATTAACATTTATTTAATTCCTTCTTCTATAGCTTCTTATTGGCACTTGACATCTCTTTAATACATGTAGTCACCTATTGACGTACATCAAGAAGAGATGATCTGAAATCCTTGTAATAGGATAGATAAGAACAATATAGAATGGGGTGAGAATAACTATAACATCATTATTAAAATCATGAAAGAAAACCTTAATAAAAGACATAAAATGTGGAAATGCCCAAAAATAAAACATCATGTTATAGTGGTCATATACCCAACATTGTTTTGAAAAAACATAAAATAATTTTAAAACAAAATTTCTCTTTAACTAATGAGTTTAATAACTTCACTCAATGCATTGCAACTCTATATAATTCCCAGTGAACCTACCATATTCAAATATTCATATTGCTTTATATAATTTCAGGAACACCCATCACATCATAAAATTTTCATTATCATGCATGTCACATAGAAAAAATAACATTAATTACAATGTAATGGAATGGGTTTCATCTCATAATAACTCATTCATAAACAATGGTTTCCCAAAATAAATATGTAACAACAAACATGATACAAGAACCATCAACATTGAGTGAGAAGTAGAAGGTGTGTTCTTGAAAGAAGAGCTCTATTGAAAACCATTCTGATTAAAAAAATCTAGTAGAGATCATTTATATCCCATAATTAGTAATATAAGGATGAAAAAATTATCTTTAAGGAGTAACCATAACAAAAGTGTAATGAAAGAGGAAGAACCCGAAGAATGAATGTTGGGTTTGAGAATTTCCTCTTTCATTATCTCTTAATTTATTCTTCACATATATCTTTTATAAAAACATTATATTAATTAATTTATAATTACATAACCTTATATACATAAATAATTATCATCAAGGTTTTATTAAGTTCATTTATGATCTTTTTTATGAGTTATATAATTTAAATCCCTTGTTTGATAATTATGGTTTTTATGTTTTTTCTTGACTGGTTCACAAGTTTTTTTGAATGGAAGATCATCTAGAACATAAGTAAAAATCCATAACTAACATTACAAGTAATTAACCATATTACATGTTTTTAAAATACCTTATGATGAATTATCTTATATACCATGTGGATGAATCATTAGTTAAAATTTTATGATGATCATATTAGGTTAATTTTGGTTATTTTTTGATTAGAATGAGCATGTTTCGATTTATCATTTTGGAATATGTAGATATGTTAGTTCCAGAATATTAAATAGGATATGATAAATATAAAATAATATGGTTCAACCATAAAAATGTTTTCATGACCATATTTGAAGGTGGTAAGGAAATTGAAAACAAGTAGTTTTTGAAATTGATAAAATAACACCTCACAAACAAGTTTTTCCATTCTAAAATAAAATGAAGAGGAGAAAGGGGTTGGATAATATAAAATCCCATTAGTATCATAACATTACATTATATTAATAATACAGGAGTTAACATACCTTGTAGATGAATATATGTGTGGAGGGAATAAGAAAAGAAGTTGAAATTGAAAGTAAATTAAAGGAAAAGATAGAGAGGAATTACCTCTTGAGTTTTCCTCTTGTGATCCTCCTCAAGGAACATTAGATTGGTCTTTTTATGGGACCAAAAGCTCCTGGAAGTGGGGGAGGGGAAATGGATGCTATTTTTCTGTAGTTTAGAAAATGAATTGAAGCTTTAAACGTCTGAGGAAATGAGGGTGTGAAGGGTGGTATTTTTAGTGGAGGGGAGTGGGGTTTTCTCAATATTATATTCATTAATTTATTATTTCATCACATGAAAATAAATTGTGAGTATTCCATGACAAAATATTGTAATGTTATCATGTGAATCTCAAACATATGTTCTTAAATAAGCAGATCATCACCCATGATTTATGAATTCATGAATTCATGAATTTAAATTATTTTTTTATTTACTGTATCTCTCTATTCATCAAATATTCATGTATTTCATTAAAATCCCAAAAATTCACCCTATTCATTTTACAGTGTGTAGAATCAAAAAATGAAATCATTTAAAAATAATACTTTTCTAAATATTAGGACGTTAATTATTAAATAATATAATATTATATTTAAAAAAATATCTATTTGAAAACGTTAATTTTCTTTATTTCATGATATAGGCAAATATGACATTCACTAAAATATTATATATATACGCTATAAGAGGTAATGATACTACTCATTATTTAATGTCACTATTCATAAGGGTAGAATTACATTTCATAATGGTATGTTACTATTCAACAAAAATTAATTTTGTTATATTATACACCAAAAATTACCATGATCACAAATGTGTACGACAAATTTTTGAAATTCAAAACCTATAAGTATAGAAAATTATGCTTAATGGAAAAATAATATTTAGTATCATGATATTTCATTTTTATTCTCAATGAAATTATACTATAAGGCATAATTTTAATAATGGAATTCCATTATTTATACTTTGGGTCATTACATTCTCCCCCATTTATGAAATTTCTCCCTAAAAATTTCATTTTACATGAACAGGTGTGGGTACTTCTCCTTCACCACCTCTTCTGATTCCCATTTAACTTATTCAAACATATAGTTCCTCTACAATACATTGAATCATATTGTCTTTATATTGCGTTGAACCTTATCAATCTGGTCAAGAATATTTATCTTCTATTCCTCATAGAGATCATATTCCAACTGTACCACCTCTGAGTTCAGTACAGGTGGTGGATATGTTATGTACGTCCTCAATAGTGAGACGTGAAACAAATCATGAACATGTGACATATTTGGTAGAAGTGAAAGCAGATAGGCCACAGATCCTATGTAGTTAATTGTCTCAAGGGTCCAAATTACCTTGTTATTATCTTCCATTTCATTCCAAACTACATCCCTCTCTTCCATAGTGTAATTCAGAGGAAGGTGTTATCTTCAACGTCGAACTCAATGTCCCTTTGACGGTGGTCAAATTAGCTATTTTTCCAACTCTGATCAGATTTGATGTGAATTTTATGACGTGATCCTATTTTTTCATCACTTTCACAAGATCAGGTCGAAGTGGTTTTCGTTCTCCATCTTCATCCCAACAGGTTGGAGTTCTACATCGATTTCTATACTAGGCTTCATTTAGAGGCATATGAATACTCGAGTGGAAGCTATTGTAACTGAACTAATGGGAGATGTTGATCCCATCCACCTTTGGATTCTAGATATCAGGCTCTTATAATGTCTTCAAGTGTCTGAACAGTCCTCTTAGATTGTCCATCAGTGTGGGGGTGACAGGTCATGCTCAAATTTAATTCAGTACTCAAAGCATGTTTAAGACTCCTCCAAAATTTAGTGGTGAACCATGGATCAAGATCAGAGACAATCTATAGTAGAGCACAATTTAGTCTCACCACTTCCTTCATATATATCATTTAATCTTATTCAAGCGAGATATCTTCCCAAATTGTGATAAAACGAGTAGTCTTGATTAGTTGATCATCAACAACCCATATTGCATTATTTACCTTGAACTCATCAGGAGACCCATAAAAATTCCAGAGTGATATTCTCACATTTACACATTGGTATAGGCAATGGATTCATCATCCTTTTGGACTTTTTCCCATATGATTTAACTTGCTGACAAACCATGCACCTTGAAATATATTTCGCAATCTCCTTCTTCATGTTGTCCCAAAAAATGTGTTCTCAGTGATCATAGTACATCTTGGTACTACTAGGATTGATATATAATGTTCATCTATGTGCATTATCCAATAAATCATTCATTATCCTTGGAGATGGAGGCACATAAATCCACATTCCAATCCAAATCACACCATAGTCGTCAGTATGAAACTCATGTAGCTTCCATTCTTTTACTGCATTCACCTTCTTTTTTAACTCCATATCATCCCTTTGGTCCTCCTTAATCATCTCTTTGATTGATGGTTGCACAATCATTTGTTCAAGGTATGATTTATCCCATGGCCTCATGATTTCCACATCCATTCTTTTCATATAAATGAATATAGGGTCTCTCTCAATATGTAACATGGATAGTGTAGTATGTGATTTTCTTCTTAGAGCATCATCTACATTGTTCACCTTTCCAAGATTATAGTGAATAGAACAATATTAGTCCATGATTATCTCTAACCATAATCATTGAATCATGTTGAGTTCCTTTTGTGTGAATATACACTTTAGGATATTTTGGTCGGTGTATATGTCACACTTAACAACAAAAATGTCATTCCCCTAGGTATTAAAGGGAAAAATAATGGCTACTAGCTATAGACCAAGTTTCAGGTTGTTTTTCACATGGAACATCAGCTCTTGTGAGGCGTAGGTTATCACATTATCATTTTTCATGAGTACACAACCAAATCCTTTGTTGGAAGAATCGTTGTATATCACAAAACATTCCCCACTTTCTAGGAATGTGAGTATAGGTGACATGATCGGCCTTCTTTTTAGATCCTAAAAGATTCCCTCACATTCTTCCGTCTAGACATACTTTTCCCATTTCCTTGTTAAATTACTTAGCGGGCTTGAGAATCATGAGATATTTCTCAAAAAATGTTGGCAGTACCCATCTAATCCAATAAAACAAAGGATTTCAGTGACACTAGAGGGCCTATGACATTTCTATATCGTCATTGTTTTTTAAGGTTCTATAGAAATTCCCTCACATTTTTTCACACTTCCCATGAACATGACATGCATCATCCAGACCTCACACTTTATGAACATGGAATACAACTTATCCTTTCTCAAAGTCGCCAGCACAAGTCTTAGATGTTCTTCATATTCATCCTTCCTCTTAAAGTATATAATAATTTCATCAATAAAAACAACCACAAAATTTTCAAGTTAATTTCTAAAGACTATATTCGTCAAATCTAGGAATATTTTAGAGGAATTAATATGTCTTATTGACATCACCAGAAACTCATAGTTCCCATAACTTGTACAGAAGGAAATCTTATGAATATCTTCCCTCTTCACCTTAAAATGTCGATATCCAGAACAAAGATCCACCTTTTAGAATTATTGAGATCCCATTAACAGATAAAAAATATTTCAATATTTTGAAGAAAATACTTGATCTTTGTTGTGATCTTGTTTAGATTTTGATAATCAATACACAACAGCATTGTTTTGTTCTTATTGTTCACATAGAGCAGTGGTGCACCCTAAGGCGATGGACTATGACCTATGAACACTTTTTCCAAATTTTCTTGAAGTAGCTTCTTTAACTCGTACAGTTCGATAAGAGAAATCCTATATGTATACATTGAAATATGAGTAGCTTCGAGTATGAGCTCTATTATGAACACTATCTCACGATCTGAGGGACATACGGGTAACTCTTCGAGAAATAAATCATTGAATTCCCCCATGATGTGAATTTATACATGGTTGGAACTTTCATTTGACTCTCCCATTTGGGTAAGGTATTCTTATTCATAGGTTATCATCTCCCACACCATTGAAGGGTTTTTTTGAAGGAGATTCATGGTCATTCTTAAATTTGTAAAGATGCACTATATTGTTTGGAATGTGAAATGATATTTCCTTTTACTGACAGTTGATATGTGCCCTATATAATGAGATCCAATCCATTCAAATTATTTCATCAAATTCCTCCAAGGGAAGTATTAGAGGATTCCCGAGAAGAATCTTCCCACAAACATCGACAGGATAAGAGTAATACATTTGGGTTGCAATTATTGCACCACTTGGTGTTTTTACAAATATAACTACTTCATTATTTTGTGTCTATAATCTTATAGTTATAGAAAAAATTCAATATATAAAGGAATGCGTAGAACCATAATAAAATAAGAGTTTTTCAATTCACGAGTGAATAGGTAGTGTATCATGTATGACTTCATTATCATGATCCACTTCCGTAGTAGTGAAGGAATAAGCCTTTCCTTTTCCCTTTGGTATCTGTGGCTGCATATGCTGATTACACACGAGAACATGAGGTTTAGTGCACTTGCTTGCATAGTGTCATTTCACCTGATAGTTATAGAATTGAACCATGGGTGGTTCTCTCCATTCATCCACTACGTTATCCATAATTTTCCTGGATTTTTTTGAAACTCTTGAGAATGGTGGACTTATTTCCCAATCATAAGGCATTTCCCCATCCCATTGAGGTAATTCTAATGACGCAACATCAATCATTTTTGGCATGTGGGTTATTGACTTTTCATCCCACCTTAATCATTATATCCTACAACATGAAACTCCATCTTTTGTTTCGTATCACCATAACCACGGGACCATTGTCCAAACTACATATCCACTTTTAGAGAACATCAAACAACCTCTTCATAACTCCCAAAGTCTTAAATTGCACCAGACATTTGAAGGTTTTCTTTTAATCCAAAAAATAGTCTATCATTTTTTATATAATTAATGAAAAAAACCCTGAAGAATACCTTGGAAGCCTTGTGTAATTTTATTTTTAGTTTGTTATATACTATCCTCCTTTTTTCATGAGCTCAATGATTTTCCTATCCCTCTTCATATGATGTTTTTGTGGGAAATAATTGATAATAATCATTATCTTAAAGTCTTCACATTCTATCTATTTATTTTCATCACTTGGATTGGTGTTCTTAATCAAACCCCACCAATGATCGTCCTCTCTATCTAATATATATGTGGATAAAGTCACCTTATCTTTCTTATAACTGTGACATACAGAAATTATTTTCTAAATGGTGTTGTCCCACTGTTCCTCATCTTGTGTATCAAAAGATCCCCTAAACTCGAGTGGTTGTTTCTGCATAAATCACTTGATTTCCAGATTCTCCCTCTTTGGTGAAGGAGGAAGTTCCCCATTATGCTGGTTATTGTTCAAAAATTGAGATAGTTATGTAATTATCTCCATGTTATTTTGAACTCCTCCTCCCAAAGCATTGGGGGTATCATTCGAGCAATCATTTCATTGGCCCTCACATAAGTTGTTGTCCTGGTTTCTACTAGTTCCCACCATTTTCATAAATAGAAATGGTTATAACAAAACATCAGTAAAAAATTCTTGAATAACATATTCATTTGTACGATTTATAAAAAAATCATAACATATGGGATCCTTATATAATGATTATTGTGTGCATATTTGTACTTAGTCTCATACTAGAGGTTTTCTCTAGGGTTCACTAATCCTAATTCCCAAATTAACTAAACCATGCCTCTGATACCAAGTATAGAGATCCAGATATTTCATATATTACTATTAAAATATTATAAATATAAAAAACATAATATTATTACACCACAAAAATCCATTGGTTTAGTGTCTTGGGAAAACTAAGACAAAAACATAACATTCTCAACATACATCAAGAAACATTTAGTTAATTCTTTCTTCTCTTACTGCTTATTGGCACATTCCCTCTACATAGAATATGTAGTCACTTACGGATGTACATCAAAAATGGTAGTTCCAAAAACCCAGTAGATAACAACAATATTTAATGGGGTTATCATAATCATAACATCATTATCAAAATCCTGATGAGAAAATTTAATAGAAGAATTTAAATGTGGTAATGCATTAAAATGAAACATCATGTCTTAGTGGTAGTATAACACAAATTTTTGTGAAAATAATAGAATCATGTTCAAACATAATTTCAACTTATCTCAAGAGGTTCATCGCCTTATCCAATTCATTGGAGCGCTATATAATTTCTGGTGCACTTATCACATTCAAACATTCATATTATGCTATATATTTCTCAACAAACCTATCACATCATAATATTTCCATTATCATTCCTGACACATAGAACATTTATCATTAATAACCCTGGATTTTAATGGGATTCAACTCATAATAACAAATTCAAAAATATTTGTTTCCAAAAAATACGGAATTACATAGTAGAAACAAGAACCATCAATCTTCAGGGAGATGTAAAAGGTGTTTTCATGAAAGAAGAGTTATTTTGGAAAATATTCTATTTGACATAAAATATTGTGGGGAAAATTTATATCCTATAATAGGTAATATAATGGTTAAAAAATGGTTTTTATTTTGTATCCATACAAAAAATGGAGTGAAAGAGGGAGGACCTGGAGAAAGAATGTTGGGTTTCAAAATTTCCACATACCTTGTATCCGAATGATTTATTCACCTTAATGTTCTGTATAACAACTTTATATTAATTAATTTATAATTAATGAACCTTCTATACATTAATAATATTCATTGAGGTTTTATTATGTTCATTTATGGGCTTTTGGATGAGTTATATAGTTTTAATCCACTATTCATGAATGTTCATTTTTATGGTTTTCTTGAGTGGTTCACATGTATTTATGAATGGATGTTCATGTAGAACATTTATAAAATACAGAATTGGTATTACATGTTTTTAACTATATTAGAGGCGATTGAGAGATCTTATAATGAATAATTTTATATATCACGTGGATGAATCTTTAGTTATGATTTATTGATGATCATTTTAGGTTAATTTGGGCGGTTTTTGGATCACAACGAACATGATTTGGATTATCATTTAGTAATATGTACATAAGTTAGTTATATAACATTAAATAGGATATTTTAAATCTTAAATAATATATATCATTCATCAAAATGGTATCATGACCATATCTGAAGTTGGCAAGGAAATTGAAAACATTTCATTCTTGAAAGTGATAAATTTACACCTCATGAACAAAAATTTCCTTTCTAAATTAAAAATAATATGAGAAATGGTTTGGATGATATAATATCCAATTAGTATCATAAAATTACATTATATTTATCTTAATGGAGTTTCCATTCCATGTAGATGGTTGTAATTTGGGAGAAAATAATAAAATAACATGAAATTGAATTGAAATTAAAGGAAAAGGGAAAGTGGAATTACCTCTTGAGTTATATTCTTGAGATCATCCTAATGGCACCATAGATTGGTCTTTGGGTGATAAAAGAAGTTCTTTCACATGGTAAGGGGATAGGGAAGATGTTTGGGACTATTTTAGACAAATATTGAATCTTGAGAGGTGTGAGGAAATGAGGGTTTAAAGGGTGGTATTTATAGTGGAGGGGTGAGGGGTTTTCTCAGTATTAAATTCATTAATTTATTATTTGACCCCAAGACCAAGAATAGTTAGTATTCCATGTCTAAATATAGTTATTTGTTTAGGTGAATCTGAAACATATCTGATTGCCTCAGCAGAACATCACTCATGACTCTATAATTCTGGACATTAACTTATTTTATAATTTACTATATTGCATTATTCATCAAACATTCATGTATTTCATAAAAATCTCAATAATTAACCCTAGACATTTCTCCACATGTAGAATCCAAAAATTAAGTCCATTTTACAAAAATAATTATCTAAAAATGTGGAATTTAATTCTTAAATAAAATAATATTTTATTCAAAAAATAGAAATTTTAAAACATTTATTTTCTTATTCCATGAAATGGGTACATCATACATTCAATAAAATATTATATATATACTATCATAGGTAAGGTTACTATTCATTATGTTATGTCACTATTCTTAAGGGTTGAATTACTATTCATAAGGGAATTCTACTATTCACTAAAAATTAATTTCATTCTATTAGACTCTAAAAATCACCCAGATCACAAACGAGTATGAAGTATTTTTGAAATTCAAAACATATAAGTGGGGAAAATAATGTTTAATGGTCAAACAGTATTTACAATCATGATATGTCATTGGGATTTGTAATTTAATTTTACTATAAGAAATAATTATTATATGTGAATTCCATTGATAACACATTGTGTCCTTGCATTCTCCACCCTTTATGATATTTTTCCCTCAAAATTTCATTTTAAATAAATAGATTAGGGTACTTATCCATCCTCGCTTATTCTGATTTCCAAGTATCTCATTGAATCATATGGTTCCTCCACAACACATTGACATGGTGGGTTTTCTCGTTTTGTATATCCTTATCTATCCGGTCTAGAATATATAATTGTTGCTCTTCATATGTGATTATATCTTCTCAATGTACCACCTCTAAGTTCAGAACATGTGAGGGATCTGGTATGTACTTCTTTAGTAGTTAAATGTGAAACACATCATTAACATAAGAAATATTCGGCGTGGGTTCATGTCGATAGGCCACAACTCCTATGTGGTCAAGGATCTCAATGCGGTCAATGTACCTTGGGATTAGATTACCTTTATTTTCATAAATCATGAATTTCTTCCATGGTGAAAATTAGAGGATGAATTTTTCTCCATCATAAAACTCTAATTCTATTTTATAGTTGTCAGAGTAGCTCTTTGGATGACTCTGAGCAGATTTGATGTGTTTTTGGATGACATGAACCCTCTATTGAATCTCTTTCACAAGATCAGGTCTATGTAGTTTTGATTCTCCATCTTCATCCCCACATGATGGATTTCTACATCACTTTCCTTATAATGATTCATAATATGGCAATTGAATACTCAAGTGGAATATATTATTGTATTTTAACTCAAATAATGGTAGATGTTGATCCCTTCCACCATTAAATTCTAGAGAGCATGCTATTTGCATGCATTCAAGTATCTAGATAGTCCTTTCATATTGGCCATCTGTTTTGGTTTGATATGTCTTGTTGAAATTTAATTGACTACACAATGTATGTTGAAGACTCCACCAGAATTTAGATGTGAACCATGGGTCATGATCAGAGACAATCGATAATGGAACACCATGAAGTCTTACCACTTCATTCACATATATCTTTTTATGATGTTCACGTGAGAGATCTTCCCAAATAGGGATAAAATGGGTATTCTTGTCGAGTCGGTCACCCACATCCCACATCACATTGTATACAATGGATATCTTCAGTAGACCTGTGACAAATTCCATAGTGACATTCTCACATTTAAAAATGGGTATAATAAATGGATGCATCATCCCTTTGGACATTTTTTGCTCTTTTTTACATTCTAACATACCAAGTACCTTGATATATATTCGGCAATATACTTCTTAATGTTTCCCACTAGAAGTGTTCTCGTAGATCACCGTACATCTTGGTACTACCTAGATAGATAGAATGTTGAGCTATTTGCATTATCCAATAACTCCTTATTTATCCTGAATGATGGAGGAAAAAAAATCAACATTTCAAATCAAATCCCACCATCGTCGTTGATATAAAACTATTATAACATACCTTCTTTTACAACATTCACCTTATTTTTTAACTCAAGATCATCCCTTTGTTCTTTCTTAATTCTCCATTGGATTGATGGTTCCTCAGTAATTTCTGTAACGTAGGAAGTATCTCCTTCCCATATGATTTCCATATCCAAAATTTGCATATCAAAGAAGATAGGGTATTTCTCAAACCATATCATGGATATTGTATTAGGATCATATCATTTTCAAGAACCAGCTACCTTTTTCACATTTCTAGGATGATAGTGAATAGAGCAATCTTAGTCCTTGATTATCTCTAACAAAATTATTTGACACATATTGTGGTCACTTTTGGTGAATATATACATTAGGTTCTTATGTTCGGTGTATATGTTACACATCTCACCGAAAATAAAGTGCGATGATATTTTTAAGGAAAAAATCACAACTTCCTTCTCTAGATCTTGCATCAGGTAGTTCTTCTCATGGGTCTTAAACATCCTTGATGTGTAGTCCTTCACATTATTATGTTACATGTGTACACAACCAAATCAATTCTTGTAAGTATAGTTGTAAATCACAATACATTATCCACTTTTAGTTAATGTGAGTATAAGTTCATTGATCTGCCTACTCTTTAGCTCCTATATTCTTCCCTCACATTCTTCCATCAATACATTCTTTACCCCTTTACTTTTTAACTTAGTTACCAAGTTTGAGAATCATGAGAAATTTCTCACCAAACGTCAGTAGTACCGAACTCATTCAACAAAACTATACATTTTTGTGACACTATAGGGATTGGTCCATTCCTCAATCACCTTTTTTAAGGATCCACAAAAATTCCATCACTTGTGATCAAATTTCCAGAGAACATGACTTGCTTCATCCAAATATCAAACTTTCAAAACATGGCATACTACATCTCCTTTCTCAATGTCGCTAACACAAGTCTTAGATTTTATTCATGTTCCTCCATGCTCTTAGATTATAAAATAATATCATTAATAAATTAAAAAAATCCAAGGTAACGTATAAAGGCCCTATTAAACAAATCCATGAATATTTTAAGGGAATTAGTAACTCCTATGGGAATCACAAGAAACTCATAGTGAAAATACCTGGTATGGAAGGAAGTATTCTGAATATCTTTCATATTCACATTAAGTTGATGATATATAGATTGAAGATTCTAATTTGAGAAATATTTATCTCATATTAACTGATCAAATAATTCATCAATCCATGAAAGGGGATACTTTCTCTTTATTGTGATCTTGTTGAGTTCACGAAAATTGATACACAGCTACACTGTTCCATCCTTCTTCTTCACAATGATCACTATCACACCCCAATGTGATGCACTAGGGAATATGAACATGTTTTCCAAATGCTCTTACAACAGCTTCTATAACTCCTCTAGTTTTATAGGAGTCATCTTGTAGGTACACATTGATATAGGATTAGCTCTTGGTATTAGTTTGACTGATAAATCTACCTCAAGATCAGGGGGATGTCTGTGTGACTCATTGGGAAATACATCATTGTATTCCCTCATGGTGGGAATTTCCAAATGTTTTTCTCTTTCCTTTGACTCCAGAATTTTGGAGAGGTATGATTCTACAAAGGGTATCAACACCCACACAGTTGAAGGATTTTTCAAAGGTCATTCAGGATATTCGTTGCATTTGTAGAGGATCATTGGATGGTTTGAATGTGAAAATATATTTACATTTCACAAAAAATGATATGTTCTCTATATAATGACATCCAATACATTCATATTATAGAATCTAATACCACCAAGGAATGTATTACGAGATTCGCTAGATGAATCATCCCACACACACCAACAAGAGAAGAATAAAACACTTGGGTTGCAATGATTTCACCACATGGTGTTTTTACGGATATCTCTACTTCAAGGTTTCAGGGATTCAATTTTATTGTTCTAGAAAACTTTCATTATATAAATTAATTTTCATAACCATTATATAATAAGAATGTTTCCCATATTGAATGAATAGAAAGTTTACCTTGTATAAATCCTGCTCTACATTCGCAGTAATGAAGGAATAAGACTTCCCTTTTTTCCTTTTCCATCGGTGGCTGCTGACACTGATTACCCTCCAAAACTTGAGGATTAGAACACATGCATGCATATTTCCCATGCTCACTTCATTTATTTCATTGAAACATGGGTGTTTCTCTCCTTTCATCAACTACATTCTACTTCAATTTCATGTCTTTTCGACACTCTTGATCTTGGTGGCATTCATTACCACACTTCAATCATTTCCCCATCCCTTTGATGATGTTTCTAGGATGTAACATACCACATTTTTGGCCTTTGTGTCAGTCATATTTCTTCCCACCTTTATCATTCGATCCTATGGCTTGAAACTTCATCTTTCATTTCTTATCACCATATCCAAGAGACCATTTTCCAAACTCCATATTCACTTTTAGAGAATATCAAAAATCATCTACATAAATCCAAAAGACAATAATTTCATTAGCCTTTTAAAGGTGTATTTTTAATCCACCATAGAATCTATAAATATTTCTATCGTTGTTCATAATAATTCTCAAAGAGTACCATGCTATCCCTGTGAAATTATCTTCATATGTTGTGATATATTCTCCTCATTTTTTCTTGAGATCAATGAATTATCTCTCTATATTCGTATGTATATTTCATAAGAAAAAATTGATAAGAAACACGATCTTAACATCTTTCAATTACATCTTTTCAATTTCGTCACATGGATTGGTGTTCTTAATCAAATCCCATCATTGATCAGCCTCTCCACCTAGCTGATAAACATCATAAGTCACCTCCCCTTTCTCAAAATAGTTTTTTATAGAAAATATTTTGTCCATGGTGTTGACCCACCATTCTGTAACTAGTGGAATAAAAGATCCCCAAAATGTCATTTATCGTTGCTTCATAAAACACTCGATAGTTAGTTTTTTCCTCTTTGGGGATGGAGGATGTTCCCCATTTTTTTGGTAATTGTTCATAACCTAAGATAGTTCGGTAGGAATCTCCATGAATATTTGAACTCCACATCTCAATTCATTGGGGGTGTCGTTCTAGAAATTGTTTCATTGGTCATGACATGAGTTGTTGGCCCAGGTTCTCCTCGTTCCCACCATTTTCTAAAATAGAAACAATCATAACAGAACATAAGTCAGAAATTAATGAATAGATTATTCATTTGATTGATTTAAACTAAAATCATATCTTATGTGATCCTTATATAAAGACTCATGTGTCCATTTTTGTATTTAGTCTCATAATAGAAGTTTTCTCTAGGGTTCACTAATCCTAATTCTAAAATAAACTAAACCATGCCTTAGATACCGATTATAGAGACCATGCCTTCTCTTACATTACTAATACATCATTATAAAGATTTAAAAATAGTATTAAAACAAAAATATCTATAGTTTTAGTGTCTTGGAAAAACTAGGACCAAAAATAATATTTACTACATCAATAATAATCATTTATTTAATTCATTATTCTCTGGATTCTTATTGGCACCTGACCTCTCTTTAGTATATGTAGTCACCAGAGGATGTACATAAAAAAGGGTGAGATAAAATCATAGTAATTGTAGATATATGAACAATATAGCCTGGGGTGATCTTAATCATAACATCATCATCAAAATCATGATATTAAACATTAATAGAACACTTGAAATGTTGACATGCATAAAAATGATAAATCATGTATTAGTGGTCATATACCTCCTCTATTTGTTAAAAAAACTAGCATCATGTTCAGACATAATTTCAATTTAAATCATGAGTTTAATCAATTTACATAATGTATTGGGACGCTATATAATTTCGGGCGCACCCATCACATTCAAACATTCATATTGCACTATACAATTCCAAGCACACATGTCATATCATAACATTTTCATTATAATGAATGCCACATAGATCATATATCATTCATAACCATGGAAAGTAATGGTTTTAAGCTCATAATAAAAAAATTAAAAAAATTGGGATCCCAAAATAGTTAGGGAATAACATTCTTGATTGAAGAACCATCAACCATGAGTGAGAAGTAAAAGGTGTGTTATTGAAAGAAGTGTTCATTTAGAAAACATTGTTTATGACACAAAATCCATAATAGAAAATTTATACCCCATAATAGGTTATATTATTATGAAAAAATATTTTTATTGAGTAACCATACCAAAAATGGAGTCAAATAGGGGGAACCCGAAGAAAGAATGCGGGGTTCGAGAATTTACCCTTACCTTGTATCGGAATGCTTTCTGAACCTTAAAGTCCATTATAACAAAATTATATTCATAAATTTTTAATTCTACAACCATTAATACATTAATAAGTTTCATTTATTGTTTATTATGTTCATTTATGGGACTTTTTGATGATTTATATTGTTTAAATCAATTTTTCATGAATGTTCATTTTTATGGTTTTCTCGAAAGGTTCACATCCATTTATGAATGAAAGATCATGTAGAACATGGATAAAAATCCAGAACTGAAATTATATATCATTAGTGATATTAAATTAGTATAAATGATGTTATAAGTAATTATGTTATATATCATGTGGATGAATCATTAGTTTAGATTTAATGATGATCATTTTAGGTTAATTTCGGCAGTTTTTGGATCACACCGAACATTTTTTTATTTATCATTTAGTAATATGTACATATGTTAGTTTCAGAGCATTATATTGGATTTAATACAAATAAAATAATCTATTTCATTCATAAAAATTATTTCATGACTACATTTGACGGCGGTAAGGAAATTGGAATCATGCCGTTCTTGAAGGTGATAAACTAACACCTCATTAACAACATTTTCTTTCTAAAAAAAAGAGGTGAAGGGGGATGGATGATATAATTTACCATTATTAACATAAAATTTCATTATATTTATGATAGTGGAGTTTACAATACAATGTGGATGAATATATGTGCAGAGAGAATAATAAAAAAACGTGAAATTGAAATGAATTAATGAAAAGAGAGTGTGGAATTACCTCTTGAATTATCCTCTTGAGATCCTCCATAGGGATCCTTGGATTATTATTTTTATGAGACCAAAATACATTGAACGTGGGGTAGGGAAAATGGATTATGATTGTATCTTTTTAGATTGGTCTTGAATCTTGAGATGTGTGAGGAAAGGAGGGTTTGAAAGGTGGTATTTATAATGAAGGGGAGATGGGTTTTCTCAATATTATATTAATTAATATATTATTTCTCCAAAACAAAAGGAATAGTGAGTATTAAAAGACTTAATACATTACATTTATCATGTTAATCTAAAAAATATCTACTTACCTCAGTATAACATCACCCATATCTCTATAATTCATGAATTTTACTTATTTTGTAATTTAATGTATTTCATTATTCATCAAACATTCATGTATTTCAAAAGAATACTCAAAATTCATCCCAACCATTTTTGGACACATAGAATCAAAAAATGATATACATTTTACAAAAATTGACTTTCTAAATATGAGGAATTTATTTCGTAAATAAATTAATAATTTTTTTTCAAAAAATTAACAATTTAAAAACATTTATTTTCTTATTCCAAGATATAGGTAAATCATACTTTTACTAGAATCATTTATATAATATAATAGGTAAGGTAACTATTCATTAGGGTATTTCACTATTCATAAGTTTTTCAATTCTATACATAAGGGTATGTTACTATTCAAAAAAATTATGTTTGTTCTATTAGACTCCGAAAATCACCATGAACACAACTGTGTATGTCAGATTATTGAAATTCAAAACAAAGAAGTGGGGAAATTTTTTTATAATGGTATCATATTATTTAATATCATGAATTTTAAAACTGATTCACAATGTAATTATATTATAAGTCCTAAATATAAAAAGTAATTTCCATTGATTAAACATTGGGTCATTAAACAAAATCTCATGGACGAATAATATCAGAATATAAATGAATGAAATGATTAATTATTGGATTCCATTTATCTTAACTGCATAATACCTATACCTTCAAGACATTTTATAAGATAGTTTACAAAACGTAGGGTAAAAACCCACCAAAGTCAGCTAGCCAAATGACTCGTCCCATGAGACCATCGGGGCATCAAGGGTCTATCTCTAACCAGGCCCTACCAGTGTCATACCCGTCCAAAATATTCATCATCAATAAAATAATTTATTTAACAATTTTCCTTAAAAAATATCTATATGGAATATAATATAAAAATTAGTAAAACAACATTCATAGTATTCACCATATGTAAAATTGTATATGGTTTCTTCAATAGTAATATCTAGGATAAATGAAATGGATAATTTTTGGAATATGCAATGTTCCATGGTCATAAGAGATTCAAAATTTCAAGGAGACTAATAAATAAATAATGGATGTAAATTTTAATTATATCCTTCTCCATATTAATCATAAACCATTCATATAAATATAATGTATAGTATCAATACATCAATTCCAATTTTGAGTAAAAGTACAAGGTTATTATCCTTGATGAAGTTAAAAAATTAGTTTGTAAAAACATTCAGGAGTATAATATCTTTTCCTTTTGAAAAAGCATTTTAAAATATTTCTGTTTAATAATAAACCTTTTGAAATGTCCTCTTCTTTGTAATGACGGTGGATGATTTTGTTCATGTTGTACGAGGTAAAAATAAAATTCCTTTTATAAGACAAGGGGTAAAAATTTCCTCATTAACAAAGAGAAAAGAAGATTCCTTTGAATACTTGGTATAATTAAAATATGGTAAACATTTCTTTAACTAATATTTTAAAATAAATTTTAAATACATTTTAACGAAACAATAATTTTAAAATAAAACTTTAGCTCTGACCAAAGATGTATATAAAGTCTTGTTTTCGAAAAAACATTTTCCAAAACATTGTTAGTACCAATGAGTGTAAAATGTTACTTACAAATGAAATTGGACATGATTATCAATTTTATAATGAAATTGTTTTTTAAAAAATGATTATAAAATTTCCTCAATTATAAATTCTATTGAGAGACCATTATGCTTAATCTTGAGAAAAATAATATTTTCCATCCAAATGTTTCCAATACCACTTTGAAAAAGTATTAAATCATAAAAATCATGAAACGATAATATTTATTTAATGTTTTAAATACCATGAAGGGAAAACTAATTCATGACATAATATAAAAATTTTATTAGATACCCCACACATAATATGTAAGTAGTTAACATGACATTTATCTCATTGATCTAAAAAGTGAGACGAGAATCCCTTACCTTCAGTTTCCTTTTGGGTGAAAATACTTTAAATTCATTTATCATAAACTAAATTTAATATTTTACTTTATTAATAACATTTTTCATGTTTATTATTACTTTTACATCCCATATTACCATGTTGTGTACAACTACTCAATCAATTATATTTACATCAGTTGTTTTTTTTCCAAATTTGGTTTAAGTTACAAAACAACTATTGTTGGTCAACTATAGACATAGGGTTAATTTTACAACATCTACAGAAATAATAACCATGAAATAATTATCACATTTATAAATATATTATTCTATTAAATTCAATAATAAATATGGTAATGAAAATGAGAATATGATACAATCATGGAGACAGTAGGTCATACGTACACATTAGTAACATTCCCATTTTTAAGTGATAGATGTGGAATGAATGTAAGAATCAAAAAATAATCCCCAAGTAATAATTATATAATAAATATTGTATTATTTATTCTCACAATATTATATAAATAATTAATTTGTGTTAAAATAATCACATCATGTAGATAGGTAGTAGTCCACATGTCCACGAACGACGTTATCTCTTTTAAAGTGTGTGAAAGGATTATAAAGAAATTGATACATATATATATATAATTAATTGAAATATAATTACGCAACAATTATCATATAGATGATATTTATTTCTCATATTTTTATTTGAACCCTTCTTTTATATATTCTATGTTAAGTGTGAATGATTCACTATGCTTTGAGGGTGTGATAGTCTACACCTGTTCAAACGATGTTATCCTATTAACATAAAATAAAATGTATTAAATGTAGGTGTAATAAAAGGTTTACATAAGTTTAAATACACAATACAAAATATATAATATATATAAATATAATGTTCAACATAATGGCCACTATGAGAGGCAGCAATTGAAGAATGAACAATCATCAATTCGTGAGGTAGTAATTCGCCGTCCATATAAATATTATTATTGTTATCTATTAGATAGTTGTGTGTGAAAGAGTAAAAATGAAGCTCTGAATAAAAAAGGCCTAGTATTATGATGTTACTAGTGTCATTTTAGAAGAATAGGGAAAAGGGATTTGAGATGGTTGAGAATGGAAAGGAAACAAAAAAGCTGTAGAGAAAATTTCACATCTTAATCGGGTAACTACTTTTTTATTGAACAAAAAAAAATCCATGGAAGGTCTTATATCCAAATGAAGGATTATAGGTCAAGGGGATATATGTTTTTATTCTATTTGGGTAGAGAATGTTTGAACTTAAGAGGTTGTAGATGTGAGAGAAATGGGTAGAAGAGGTGGCCTCTTATACGAAAGTAAAAGGACTCAATTTGTAGTCTTGAGAAGGAGTTATGTGTACACATGTTTGTACCTAAAAAATACATACAAAAAAACCCAATCTCATGAATGAATGTTTAATGGGAGAAATATTTCTAGAATATTGGTTTTGGAAATGTAAATAGGTTATTTAAGCCTTGAAACATGGGGTTTTAGTTCAATTTTAATCCAAATTACACATTAATCACTATAATTAATTTTAATCACTTTCACTAATCATTTTATTCAAAAATTAAGTTTATTTTATTAGAACAAAAATATTACATATATTAAAATGTTTTATGTCAAATTATCAAAATTCAATTCACCAAAGAAGAAAAATTCTGATCATTACTAATCTTAGAGATATACGGATCAACTTGTTTTCATTGAAAAATGTTCAAAAGATTGTTATGTTTTTATATATTAAATTTAAAAAGGTAAATTAAATATACTGAACTAAATTGTATTAATATATGAATAATTGATCAAAATTTAAATTAAACTAAAATTTTAATATAATTTATCATTAATAATTATTCAAACTAAAAGTCAAATTTTAACTAAAACAAATTATATTTCACTATTCAGTACAAAATGAAGTTTCTCGGAAAATCCAAAATATCAATCCTAATTTATGTTTGAAATGATGAATTCCAAAATAAATTTTATTTATCCAAATTAAATTTATTATAGTGTAAAAATTAATATTTGAAATGGGTCCCCCATAAAAATGTTTTAAAATTTCATATATAAAAGATTTATGTTTCTAAGTGAAATAATAGGGTTTCTATTATCTTATGCCTAATAAATACAATAGATTGATATAAAAAGATATTTTATTGAATATATAATATATATAATACATTAAAATAATTAAATAATTATAATTAATTTTATATAATATGGTAAAACAATTTTGTGAAAATAAAAATAGTTTTCTCTAAAAATATCCTTTTCATTTTCATTTAGTTTATATAATCATTTAAAATATATTTGTAGAAAAAAATTAGTTTTTTAAACTATATGTTTTCATATGTTAGTTAATACTAATCGTAATATCTAGTTTACATTTTATAATATTTTAATAATATATCGTTGTTTGGTGAAACTTAGTCATGCGTATAATGAATGTTTTCGAGGAAGGTGATTCTTCTGTGTAATGCAATCTATTGTGAAATGTTTCTCTTTCTTCTAACCCATGTTAACTAATTATTTCATGAATGAAATATATTTTAAATAAAAAATATATTATTATTCATCGAGATATTATATTACCTTACACTCTTGTTGTCGTGTGTCATACATGCTATCAAATACAAGGTTATTACTTTAGTTTTTTGGGGTGTCAAATTATCCTTGAATTATATAAATTGCGTCTTATCAATTTAAAATCATCCTTAGCAGTAGATTTTTTGATATTTATTTCATTGAAAACCCACATCATTAGCAGGATTCATATGTAATCCTCTATAAAAGAGAGAATAAAATGTACTAAGGTCACATTGACTACCATGTAACAAGGTTTTAAGTAAGATAACATTAGTGGAACATAGAGATGCATACTTAGAGGAAAAGAGTAAATATTCATAGGAAGTGAATGGGGTAATCAATCCAAAACAAAAAATTGATTAATGGAATGTTTCAAGCCTCAAAATTATAAATCATTGCTTATTTATAAAGTCATTGTGTCAATATATAATTATGTATTAGGGAAATATTTTTATTTCAACGTCATTTTAATAATGTTGGGAAATTATTTTACTGATCTAGAATATAATGAAACATTCTTAGTTGGTAGGATTAAATTTCATATAAAAAACATAATATTTTGTTTTTTATTCGATCAAATTATAATTCATTAATTTACTCTCATAAGTTAATTACCAATAATGAAATTTTGTTCCCGAAGTAGAAAAAAACATTCAAATGTTCCTATGTGTGAAAATTCTATCTATTTTTCTATAACTATCTAGTAAAAAAATTTGGATATTATATAAATCCTTAATATTAAAAATTTATATTATTGGTTATTAATTGTCATTTATTCATCAAATTTTTTAACTTACAACAATAAATAATTAACCATTACTTTGGATAGGTCAGTGGTTTGCGTGAAAACCTAATCGTCCTTCAGTCAGGGGTTTAAGTCTGATGGCCTTGCTAGTTTGGATTGGTTGTCACCTATCATACATGTTTTTTCCTTGAAACCATATTATTATTACGTCCAAATATTTATATGATGGGAATACATAAAATTAGGTTAATTTATAAATATAATCATAACTATGGTTTTCAATACAACCTAAATACATAAATAACCATCCATTTTTTCCACATAGGTCCTTCATTTATATATATATTATCCATAATATCATTTGAATGATTCATAATCAAGACACCATATCTTAAATCTAAAACTCTATAGGTTTAATCGGGGTTACTTATTATGTATCAAAATCCTTTATAATGGTTTATAATGAAATGTGGATTATCCTATGAATATCCCCCCAGAGTGTAAAACATGTTGTGTAGTAAGGCCCATTGTCGTGTATTAGGTTACCCCAAGTCATGATCAAAACATCTTATTAGATTTGTTACTCCTAGTTATATCTGTTCTAAAACCACATCCACTTATAGTATCAAGACATACATGTATTCCTAGGAAGAACCACATTATCCATACTTTAAAAAAATTAGTGTATTCATCTATACTTCTTCAAATTCTACCCTAGGGTTATTTTTTCTCATATATGTTTTCATAAATCAGGTTCCCATGGTTTCTACTAAACTTCATCTAATAAAACCTATAGTGTCCCATCCCTTGATTTCCCAGATAAAATGTTTGATACTAAATACAATGGGATGATTACATGGAATCAAGCCTTGAAGTACCGATCAGTTTAGTAGTCTTGGTCAACCAGATACATAAATGAGTATTCTATAAAGAATTTATTGATTACAACAATTTTTTATTCTTTCTAAACAATTGACTCGATTGATAACACTAATACATCTAGTAAATCCATCCATATCATTCATTGTATGGTTCTTGGATTCTAGATAAAATAATCATAAAAATGATGAGGTTAATTCCTCAATAAGGGAAATATAGAGAAAAAGAAGTAATGAATCAATTGGAATAGTCAGTATTGAATGGTAAATAACAAGAAATACTTTCAAGTCAAATAAATAAATAAGGTAATATCAATATGAAAATTAAAAAATGGGAAAACAGGCAATTTATTCAATGAATTGAAAATGAAATATATCCATATATATGTTTATGTATTATCTCATCGATGAATAATAACTGAATCCTGAAAATGAAATGCATTCCAAGATATGTCTATTAAAAATCTCATGGATGAATAATATCATAATATAAATGAATGAAGTTCTTAATTATAGGAAGCCATGTTTCCAAGGTACATGGTACATTTATACTCATGACCATTCAAAAGGAAATTTAAAAAATTAGGGTAAAAACCCATCTATGGAGGTAAGACAAAGAAATCATCCCATGAGACTACTAATGCATCGATGGGGTGTCTATAAATGGGCCCTTACTATGTCTTACTAGTCCAAAACATTCCTCATCTATCAAATAATTTATTTAAAAAATTTCTTTATCAAATATCTGTATGGTGTAGAAGATACGTATTAATCAAAAAACATTCAATGTATACATTGTATGTAAAGTGTAATACATTTTAGGAAATATTAATTTTTATAGTAAATGAAATGCTTAATTTTTGTGAAATTAATTGTTCCATGACCATAAGAATTTCAATATTTCAAGGGGACTAATAAATAAATAAATTAAGAGAATTTGAATACTATCCTGGGAGAAATAAATCAAAAACCATCAAGAGAAAGATTGTGGATATTATCAACACAACAAATCCCATTTCGAGTAAAAATAATGGGTAGTTTATGTTGATGAAATTAAAGAATATATTTTAAAATTATTCTAGAAGAAAATGCATAATTCTTTTGAAACCCCATTTGGAAATGTTTTTCATAAAAAATATACCTTTTTAAAATGTATCTTCAAATAAATAATAGAAAATGAATCTGTACATGTTGTACGAGGTAATGAGAATATTCAATTTGTATAAAAAAATGCAAGAAATTTCATAGTTTAGAAAGAGAAAATAATATTCCTTTAGAGCATTGGTAAAATAACAAGAGGGTAAAAATGAACATACCATATCATTGAAATTTTTTCTGAATTTTTTGAATAAAACATTATTTTTATAATAAAATTGATTCTCCGACTAAAGAGATATATAATGTCGGGTTTTTTTAAAACATTTTTCCAAAACATCATAGTACCAATGAGTGGAAAAATGGAATAGACCATTAAAAATTATCATTAATAACCATTAGATAATGAATGTGTTATTTAAAAAATGATTATATAATTTCCTCTAATATAAATTCCACTAAGATATCATAAGTATTAGTCTTGAGGAAAATTATATTTAAAAATTCAAAAGTGTCCCATGCCACTTTGAAACATTTTTAAATAATAATCCTCATTCAATAATAATTTTTAATGAATTTATTAAATTCCCGGAAAGAGAATGTTTCTAATGATATAATATAAAAATCTTGTATATTCACAAGAAAAAAATGTATGTAGTGAACATGACATTTATCACACAGATGTAAAAATTGAGATGATAATCCCTTACTTTGAGTTTCTGTTCGGGTGAACATCCTTTAAGTTTATTAATAATAAAATAATTTTAATTATATACATGTTGAAGAAAAATTATCATGTTTATAATTACTTTTATTTCACTTATTACCATATTTTGTATATCTACTCAAACAATGATGTTTACATCATGTGTTTTTGACAAAATTTGATTTATGTGTCAAAAAAATTATTCATGGTCAACAATGATCATAAGTTTCATTATATAATATCTCCAGAATAGAAACCCTGAAATATTTATAATACTTAAACATCAATTAAAATTTTAAAAATAGAAATTAAATATTTTTATGAAAATTATAATATGTTATAATCATTGAGATGGTAGGTTGTGCGAAATAATTTGTACGATTTCTATTTTAAAGTGATTGTTGTGGAAATGATGAAAGTAACAACATATAATTATAAAATGATCATTATGTAATAAATACCGTATTAATTATATAAAAAATAATTCAAATTCAAATTTTGTGGTGTAAAATGAATCACATCATGTCGAGGAGGAGATAGTAAACATATCCATGAATGACGTTCTCTCCTTTAATGTGTGTGAAAGGGTAATGAAGAAGATTGTATTTACACACACACACACACACATATATATATATTACTTCTAGAAATACACTTATTTCATTAAAATCATATATATTTTTTATTTCAAATATGAATTATTAAAAACTTCATTTTTGGCATTCAATGTTTAGTGCAAACGAATCACAACACTTTGGTTAGACTATAGTCTGCACTTCCTCAAACGAAGTTATAATATAAATGTTAAATGTACAGTATAAAAGGTAGATATAATAAAAGGAATTTATATGTATAATAAAAAGTTAGTATAATCTATAATATATATAAATAGAGTTTTCATCATAATGAACACCATTATAGGTGGTAATGGAAGAATGAACAATCATCATTTCGTGAGGTAGTAGTTTATCGTCCAATGAAACATTATGTTCGTTACCCATTAGATGGTTGTGTGTGTATGTTTACGTTAAAATTTTAGCAAAAAAAATACATTTTAATGAGGATAGTAGGGATTTTGTACCAGAATAGGAGAAAAGTTATTTTATGTGGTGGAGAATGGAAATTAAATTTAAATGATTTAGAGAAGACCTTACCTCTTAATCAAGTAAATAATTTGGGTTTGAACCAAAATGCATCCAGGGAAGGTATTATGCCAAATGGGAAACTTCTAGGTCAATTGGAGGGATTTTGGGATTCTATATGGGAAGTTATTTTCTAAACTTACAAGGTTGTATATCTGTGAAAAATTGGTAGGTTTTGTGGCCTTTTAGAGGGATGGAAAAGGACTAACATTGTATTACTAAAATGATGTTAAGTGTACAAATTTTCTTACCAAAAAATGTCATTAAAAACCTACAAAACTAATGAATTGAAGTTGAATGATATAAATACAGCCATCCAATGGGTGTTGGACAAGTTTATTGGTCATTTGGGCCCTTAAACATAGGGTTTAGTCCAATTTTGTACATAATTACACCTAAATCAATGCAATTAATATTAATCGCATTCACATATCATTTTTGAAAAAAATTATTTTTATATTTGTTAAAAAATATATTATTTTCATTAAAATGGATTATCTTATATTATCAAAAATAAAATAATAGAAGTTAAAAAATTATGATTAATGTTATTCTCACAGACATATAGATTAACTAGTAGTAGTATAAAAATGTTCAAATATTTGTTATGTTTTTATATTAAATTTAAAATGGTAAATTGATTATAATTAAGTAAATTATTTTAATATATTAATAATTTATCCAAAGTTACTTTAAAAAAATTATATAATATTATATTATATTAATAATTATTTAATCAAAAACCCAATTTTAATCTAAAATGAAATATTTTTTAAAATTCATTAAAAATAAAATTTCTCAGAAAAAACACAAAAAATTAATCATTATATAATTTTGAAATTATTTGTTCAAAACTAATTTTTATTTTACCAAATTAAATTGATAAGTGTTTTAAAATTATTATGTAAAATTTTTTCACCAATAAAAGGTTCTAAAATTGCCTTAATAAAAATATAGTTTTTTATGTGAAATAATGGGATTGATCTTTTATTATACCTAACAAATATAATGGATGAATATACAAATATTTTTTTGAATATATAACATATTCATTTCATTAAATTAATTAACTAAATTTAAATACTTTTATTTAAAATGGTATAATTGCTTCATGAGAATAAAAATACTTTTTATAAAATTATCATTATATTATTCAATTGGTTCATATATTCATTTATAATTTTTTTGAGACCAGTAATTTTTTCATGTAAATAATATATTTTCATATGTTACAAAATACTATTGATAACATATAGTTTATATATTATAATATTTTAAGAATATGTCATTGTTCGTTGAAACTCAGTTTTCCATACAACACATGATTTTAAGGAAGGTTGCTCTTGTATGTAATGAATCATTCAAGAAAGATCGATCATTCCTGTAACACATTATAACTCAGTGTTTCATGAATGGAATCTAATGTACATATTAAATATTATATTATTGTATCTGAATATTATTTTACCTTATTAGCTTGTTGTCGTGGGTCATAGACGATATTGAATAGAAGGATCTTACATTTGTTTTTCATGGCATCACAACATCCCTTGAGATTACGACACCATAACCACATAAACCAAAATTAGTGAAATATATAATAGAAAATGATATTTTCATTCATATAATCATAAAATAAAATAACAGGAAAATCAATCTAAGAATAATTCATAAGACAAAGAGGGGAATCTTATTTCTGATCAATAAATATTGAACATGGGATGCAACATATTAACCCCTATTGAATGGTCTTCAAATAATGCTATTTAATAATAGTTTTCCACATTGAGATTGGAGGAAATCATAGGGTTTCACCAATATCCATGTGTTGGATTAGATTTATAGTCACTCTTCCAGACGTAGATACTTATCATGAATGGGTTATTCATATTTTGAATAGCCCTAGTGTTAGTATTTTTTGAAAAATGAATCTCCAGAATACAATAATCTTATAAAAATTTATTTCAGGAATATCATGCTAACATTATGAGTTTTTAGTAATCGATCCATCAATGTTGATTCTCTACATTTTCACTATGTGAACCAATAGTTCATATATTGAATGCCACCTTTTTTAAAATCTCATATAAACCCATGAATTAATATTCAAGACATGAAATAATTTATTAAATCATGAACAATATTCATGTTTTGAACACCACTCACCACCATATGTATTCTCTCAAACACTCTATATTAATTTTTATTCATCCTTCATGCACCGTGTACATCTAGAACATATAAAAAATTGTATAAATGGATCCATTAATTTAAAATTAATTTTATTTTAGTATTACAGGTTAATCATGATATTATAATTATATTTATATAAAGTGAAAAAAATAATTAATTTCATTGCTATGACATATTGAGATTTTTAATATTAATTGGAACTTTATATATATATGAATTATTTTATTAATATTCATTATTAATTTTTTTCTTTTGTATGGTTGAATTAAGACATATCCAGTCATTCAAATTTATTTTACATGTATCTTTATTTATTTAGGGATTTGATCAATCAATGTAATCACATGTTCGTAGTCCTATTAATAATAAGAGTTTATTTTTCTTTTTTTTAATATAAAACTGGGAGGCTGTTAGTTGGTTGTCTTGAGTAGTTCATAAGAATATATCCATTAATTTTGATTTATTTCTCTATATAGACTAATAATTAGTTGTAAATTATGGTTTGATATTTGATTATTTAAAAATAATTTTCCTATTTTATTTTTAGATTTAATTTTATTTAATAGGTTTTAAAATAGTAATTTCTTTTATACATGTGATTAATTCCATCAATTGTTTTTAAAAACCCACTTCTCATGGGATGTAAGCTATGAGGCTTTCCATTTGATTTTACACTAACCCTGGAGGGATTCTATCAAGGTATTTTCTTAATATAGTAGTTTAAAATAATCGATTAAGACAAATGATTGAGATTGTAGTAAGAAAATGAAGATAAGTACATTAGGTTTAGTCTTACCGTGATTCCATTAAAGCATAAAATGAGATATAGAAGAAATATATTTTGTAATATATAGAGTTAACCTATTACATAATTCATGTATTCTGATAGCTTAATAAAATGTTTCTATAATGTTTACTAATTTTTTGTATGAAATGATGGAGGTGTATATGAATCATTATTGTCAAATTGAATTATGATATATTTTTTGGGTTGTTATTTTCTTAATCATGTTGACTATCATCTTACAATGCTTCTTTGGATGAAGTGATTTTGTTTTCTAGTATTCATACAAATGATGTTTACATGTTAATGTTCTAAAATTTATTAATAAATAATTTTAGGTTTATTTAACTTGTTTCTTACAGGATGTACATAAATAGAAATGATTTTAAATTTCTATCATATATATTTAATACCTTTTTTATTATTTGAAATATGATTTCCAATAAATCATTAATTTATGAATTTATGACTTATAATATTCATGAATAAGTAATTATAGTTTTAATAAATTAACACAAAAAATATATTTTTTATGCTTCTATATTGTATCTTTTATAAATAAATAACATAAAAATTGTTAAATATGAATTTATATATGAAATAATCCATTATTTTTTAATTTAATTACATGTCTTTTTGGCCCCCACTTGATAATTTGATATTATATTCACAATTAAGAATATTAGAATAAAAACAATTAATATTATATTCATATTTCTATTGCACAAAGATAATTCTAATTTTTTGGAGGTTATAATTCAAGTTGAATAATATTTTCTAGACACAGAATCATTTAATGATATATATTTAATGTGATGTTAATTTTGGAATAGATCAATTATTGTTTGTGGGAAATTTTTATTTGATTTGATATTTTTTAGTGAATTTATATATGTGAATTTAAAAATATATGACATGTTATATAAGGATATCCTATTTCATGTCAATTGTAACTTCCATTATGTGGAATGATATGTCTTCGTCGATTAACGTTCATTATAACTTATATCAAATCTATATAGAAACTTTTTATGTTGGTTTAATGATATTCATTACTTTAATAGTTTTATGTATGAATAATATAATATATTAATTTCATTTTTCATTTTTTAAATTTAAAATAACATTAAAATAATGTTATTATGAAACATATTGAAATGAATATGATATAATTTCTTTAGTAGTATAGGAAATCTAAGTACAAAGTTCCATGTCTCTCTTTTATATTTTTATGAATTATTACATGTAAAAATTGTACAATTTCTTATGTGTTTTATTATCATTTTTTATTTTATCTATGTAATGAAATTAGTTATTGTTAACCTATTTTTATTTAATTTAATAATTATTAATATTTGTGTATTATTAATTTTAAACAATCATTATAATTGTAATTTTTATTTATGTTCATTAATTAAATTATTGTAGGAAAATTGAAGTGTAAAATAATAATGATTAAGTGATTTTTTCTGTGAAATTAATCTCTATTCATTATTGTAAGTATTTTCATTTTTACTTCACTGTGACATATTAATTTGTTTTCTATATAGGGGATATGATCAATTAGATAAATCAATATTTTTTTGATGTTTATATATGGTGGATGGTTTATGGATTGGTGATGTGGGTGTGAGTTAGAATGTAGTGTTGTGATTATTTGTGGGTGGTGTACAATTATATAATTTTTTAAAAGTGGGTGTCATTATATAAGTGATTTTGTCATTATTATTTATTTTGATGTGATTAAAGTTGTTTTTACTAATCATTATTTCATGATGTTTAATTGAAGACATGACGCTAAAATTTAATTGAGATACTGGGAATGTAATAAATAAGGAGAAATCACGGGAGAAAGTATTGTTGATATTTTAGTGAAAAATAAAATGAAAACATATATATGGTTTATCAAGTCTTGGGGATTAAGAAATGATGTAGTATACTCAATCCTTTTCATTTTGATAGACACCCTATTTCAATATTTAGATTTTCTGGAGGATATTTTAATACAGAAGGTAGGTCAAATAATATGGCGGATGAATCATGATAATATATATGTAATGTCATGAGAAGGGTTTCATTAATTACGTGGAAATAATTTTTTACTACATATATGTAGATGAATAAATTAAATAAAACAAAAAGATCTGATGGTGATATTTTAATATGTAACAGCCCAAGATTTTGTAAAAAATATTCTTTTAATTTCATTAATGTATTTTGATACACCAAGATTACCTTGCGTTATACGCAACATCGTATTAGCTTGCAGTATACGCAACACTATTCTTGGATCGTGTTACACACAATTTTGATAATAGTTATTCTACGCAAAAATTGAGTATATATATATATATATATATATTCAATGTATAAATGAAATATGGTTGGATTATGTTATACGAGACAACGATGGATTCTTGCACAGCACTCAACCCTGACTTGGCTTGCATTACACGCAATCACGACTTTCCTCGATAGCGTGTGTTGTACGCAATACCGGGTTTTAATAAACAACGATATATTATTATAATATTATTATGAGCTAGCCGTTATGAATATTATTAACAAAATTTTGAATCTTATAACATTATTATTCATCTTACACATTTTCTAAAACATGCTATAAGAACAAAATAAAATTTTCGGGTAAAATAAGTATTTTTGAAAAAATGCAGTTTTGCCGTCTTTTGATGGCGCACCCACTTTAAATCTAGTTTTTGAAATGTTTATAAGTTAATTTTTTCAAAATAAAATTCTTCTTTGGAATCATGAAATAAAAATTTACTTTGGATAAAATTTTCATATTATTCTGGTAACTTTCATATTTTGATGAATAGTAAAAACACGCTATATTTTAATTAAAAACAACTTTTTTCATCGCAATAATTTATATGGATAAATTATAATATTGAATGGTTTTAAAGTATAAATAGAATATATTTTTACCATTTAATATAATTTATTTCATTATCATTGATTCTACCTTGAATTCGTAGGATAAATCAATTCAATCTTTTGTAATGTTTTAAAGAAAAACATGTTTTCTTTCGACAACGGGATTAATTTTAATTTAATTTCTGAAACTTTTTTGTATTGTATTTTAAAAAATTGATTCCATATTTGGAATCAGTGGATCAAAATTATGTTAATAAGCTACTTTTTATTTTTGGGAATTATGAATAGTAACTACGGTAAATTTTATTTACCATAGTTAAAGGTAAATCGGGTAATTAAGGGTTAATATAATATTATAAAATTACCCTAAAACTTGTAAAAATCCTATTGGATGACTAAAGGTAGACCCATATCACCTAATGGTCGGATTAGTTTAATTTAATAGACTTTTTTTTATGAAAATAATTTAATTATTATTAAAACCTAAGAATGTGACAACATGTCACTTTCTTAAATCTTATAAGTATAATAATTTTAATTTAGTGATACACTTCATGAAACTTTGAACATGAATAGTCTCCAAAAATATAATACAATTATATACATCATAGGAATTTATTTAGAATTTTTAGGGATTAAATAATTATCATTTATTATGACCCAAAGATGATGCAGTAATTGTCTTATTAATGAAATATTGACATAATTGATGTTATAAATACCCATATAAATGTAATTTAAGACTTTTTATGAATTACACTAATTTTTTAGGTTACTATGACATGTTATTATTGATTTAATTAACTTTATTAGAACTAATCATTCTGTTATGATTTTCAGAATAATCAATTACTAAATAGTGTCAAAATTGACATGAAATAGTTTTTAAAAAAAATATTTTATTATTAATTGTTATTTTATTCCTAAAAATCTAAGGTTCGGCCAAATGACTTAGATAAGGTTATATATATTAATAGTAAACAACTTGGGGTTATTTTGGCTTGATATTGTAAGTTTATTAACCTTATAGTGTAAGAAAAAAAGAAGACACAGTAAAAGTAAAATTATATATCTTAAAGTTAAATATAAATGATAAGGTTAAAATAGGAACCTAAACTTGTATAAATTATATTTTATGAAATTATTTCGACCCATCCCCACCTTAGCTTAGAAATAAATCAATTTGGAGCTATTTAAAACCGAATTTGGCTTTATAATAAAATAATATTTTTAGTTATTCCAAAGGTGCCCCTCTCCTCCCTTATAAAAGGGAACCCCCTCCCTCTCTTCCTCACAACACTTTGAGCCTTCAAGCTCGTCCAAACCCTGAAAATTATCTTCTCCACTTCCCTAGAAACATCATAGAGTTTCTGTTCTTCCTCAAAGACCAATTTTAGTGCTCTAAGAGGAGGTCTCAAAGAGGCGCTTCAAAGAAGAGGTAATTTCCTTTACCGATTCTTTCATCTTTATTTCTTCTTCCTCTTCTTCTTATTTAGTTGTTTCATTATGAAGTAATAACATCAGTATCACTAATATACTAATATGTTATAATAAGTATGAAACAACCCTATTTCACCATCTATCCATCCTACGGAAAATGAAATCACCGCGCGTGCGTACGTACAGAATACCGTCTCCACGCCGTGGTGAAATCTATTTTCCACCACCACCTTACTTGGATGGGTATAATGGTGTAAATAATAACTATATATGATTAATTTAATGTGATATTGATTCTGAAATATTATAAATACACTCCAATACAGGCCCACAATCATGAAAACGATATCATCGCTCGTGCGTACGTACGGACTACCGTCTCCACGATGCGATGAGATTCATTCTACACTTTAACCATTCATGAATGATTATAAAGTATGTATAATAAGTAATAATTAAATATATGACATAATAATGATTCTGTATTTATGTGTATATATATGTATGTCGTCTAGTTAATTTCATTCAACTCAATAAGTAAACGAAAACAACGTTCATGCATACGTACGGCCTACAGTCTCCATGAACGGTGTATTTCATTCCATTTACTGATCTATTATATATATGTATATTCTGAATATATATTATATATAAATCATGTTTTATATTCTCAAATTAAGTAATCATAATCTAAGTAATCATATTAATAATTACAAGTCAAAACACGGACGATAAATGAAACAATTTTACCCAAAACACTCTTTAACATGGAATTTACAAAAGAACGGGTAATACAAAGCCATAAGTGAACCATATATGATATCATAACAATGAGTATGATTCTGGAATAAGTAAATGAAATTATTTAAATCATTATACAGGAGGTTCGGACACATACGAAGCAAATCGGACTAAGGTAAGGGAAATATCACAATCTCATTTTTATCCGAGATTGTTTATACTTTGGCATTTACTGGGGTGTATTTTATCATAAACATCAATGTTTCCCCAATATTTAATATTTATATACTTATACAATTGTTTAAATCCATTTTTACCCTTCAGTGAGTTTTTAGTAAGAGATATGAAAGGAATCTTTTGTCGTTTTTCGTACGAGGTACTTTTTGACTTTTCCGACAAAAGTATGAGAAGAATGTTTTTTTAACTTATACGACATGAATGGATTTTTAAAACATTATTTTCAAGAAGATTACTTTACAAGTTTTCAAGTATATTTTTAATCAACTTCTTTTTGTTTAAAATTGTATGACATGTTAAGAAAGGAAAAATGTTTTTGAAGTAGAAAGGATATTTTCCTCAAGAATGGAGTTCAAGTGTTTTATCAAAATTAATTTCCATCTACGATAATAAAGGGTCCTGTTTCTATCCCTATTATTACATTGATTTGATTATTTTGTGATGAAATTATTTTTATGAATTCCTTTATCTTATATGAATTGTTTTATGATGTCCCGATGTTTAAGATTCCCATTTTTATTACATGGGTTATGCTTTGATGTATGGTTTATGATTTTGTGGCACACATAAGAATGGTATCATTATGAGATGGGTGGGACCTATATCACCCTCCAATTCATTGGGTAAAGATTTTATATCTCATGAGATAGACATGGCTGGAATGATAGGTTATACCGGTTCAGTGAAACCGGACTGAAACGAGGAGTGAACTTGGTTCAGAAAGGGACTTTGTCCACTAAGATAGTCTTGGAAATGATTATTGACTAATAAGAAATGATTCTTGACTAATAAGAAATGATTCTATATGATTATGTGTGTATGACACAATGTTTCATGTTTTATGTTATGATTGTTGGGATTACATTTCCCTAATATGATTTATCCCATGTTATGAAATTATGATCTCTTTTGCAGGTTATGATTTCCAAAAGATATGTTCTTATGAATATGACGTGATTGATATTTACTTTGTTTACCCTTACTGGGAATTTGAGCTCACCCTTTTATGTTTTTTCCCCTAGGACATAGAGAAAGGAATTAGGTTTAAAAAAAGAGATCTTTATGGGAGATGTTGAAGATCTTTCACCACGATTTGAAGATTATATTCCGAGTTTCCAAAGACAGTAAACTATTACGGTCCTTGTGTGTGTGTTTTTGTTATGTAATGATTATTCCGCAAAAGTAATTTAATGTAAATGTACGTCAATCTTCGGGTCTCTATAGTTGGTATCAGAGGAAAGGTTTAGTCAACCTTTGGAAACTAGGATGCGAAAACGTTAGTGAGATACCTAGAGATATTTCTAAGGTATGTCTAGGGATGTCTCTAAGGATAAGTATACTTATAGGATACAGTCCTAGAACTACGGTAACGATCATAGAATTTAACCTAAGATGTTAGATATTGAGGATACTCCCCCTTTATTTTGTTGTTTTCCCTATCATGATTTTTTCCTCTCACAATATTCTTTTTGGGTTTTAGACGATGGATGGAACCCGAAGGAACCATGTTGATCAATGCAATGGACAATGCTATGATTGTCCTCCTGAACATACAAATGACATGGGAGATGGAGAGAAAAATCTTATTGTTATACTTACACAAGCTATGAATCATTCTGGACTTCCAAATGAGCAGAGAAGGGAACAATATTCTATTGAGTCCTTCATGAGGAAACGTCCACCTTCTTTCAGTGGGTCTTCTGATCCACTTGTTGTTGAATAATGAATCAATACTACTGAAAAGATATTATCAGTTCTTCAATGTTCTGAACATGATAAAGTCATCTTAGCAATATATCGTTTGGAAGGTGAAGCTGATCAATGGTGGAATCTTATCAAGAATATGAGGGAATGAGATGAAATTGAGTCCATGGAATGGGACGAGTTCAAGAACATATTTTTCAATAATTACTTCACTCGTATTATTCGAAAAAAGATGGATAACGTGTTTCTTGAACTAAAGCAAAAGGATGATGAATCGGTTGGTATATACGAAGCGAATTTTACAAGGCTTGCAAGGTATGCATCTGGATTTATCATCCAACCTGAAAGTAAAGTTGATCGATTCTTCAGTGGCTTAAAACCAAATATTCGAAGGGCATTAGCTATAAGAGACTTCCGTAGCTATGAAGAAATTGTACGTTGGGATATCATGGTAGAAATATAAGTTGGTGTTACTTATCCATCTCATAGTTTTGACAAGAAACAAAAGATGGAGTTCAAGGAGAAATCTCAGAATAATGGTGAAAAGAAGTTGAATGTTTCCTTATGCTCAAAGTGTAACACCCATGGTAAATAAAGAATATGAAATTTTAATATTTATACATATTTGTGGATAAAATACTAATATTACTTTAAAGGGGATGCTATGCACGATGGAATACCAAACACGCAACAATGAGTTTCTTGGCAATCTTACGTTGCACTCTAATAATAAAATAATATTGTTTTAAATGGTAGTTAACATGTAGCCATTTTATTGGATGGAATAGATAGAAATAACTAAAATATGATTGTATATGTTTTTAAATATTTTTACATTTATCCAATAAAAGATAAAGGCATAAAATATGGAAAGAATTCAATTTTAGGCGTATATGCCCTAGTTTTCACTAAAGGTTCACTTATCGCCTTTTGATGGAGAACCGTCATTAAATATAGCTGTGTTCACTCTTATAAATCCTTTTGGAACAAATAAAACTCTTTTTAAGAATTGTGACATCAAAATTTACTTTGTGTAAATTTTTGGTATCTTTCTGATAAAGTTCATTTTTTAATGAATAGTGTAAAATGTTGTATTTTAATTCAAAACCCATTTTTAATATAATTTATTTATATGATTAGATTATCTTTTGAATTTGTTTTAAAGTGAAATTAGAATATATTTTTACCATTAAATCCAATAGTGGTCATTGGAATTAATTTCACTTTGAAATCAGACTTAATCTAGTGTCAATCTTTTGATACTTATTGTTTCATAAAAACACGCTATTTGCTCTGACAACGGGAATTAATTATTAAATTCATTAATGTGACTTATATGTTTTGAATTTTGTAAAATAGACTTCATTTTTGAATTCAGAATATTAAATATTGCTTAGGGTGAATTTTTGGGATTTTTCTGAAAAACATCAATTTTTGATGAATAGTGAAACCACTAAGTGGTACTTATAAAAACTAATTTTTCCGTTTAAATGAATTTTTTCAATATTTTTGTTTTGAATTTCAAAAATCCGACATACATGGTTTTCATTAATAAGTAAAATGTGGTTCAATGGGATAAAAATAATTTTTTGGTGAATAGTAACTTCTTAAGTTTTTAATCACGATTAGAGGTAATTAGTGTAGTTTAAGGTAAAAATAATGTTTTAATAATATGAAATGAACTTGACACGTGTCCTAACCTCATTGTATGTGTCATGGTCGACCAAGACAACCCATGGGTCAACTTGGGGACCCCATGAAGCCACTTTGGTTGGAAAATGACGTTAATATCTTTTTATTTAAAGATAAAGTAAAAATGAGACAAACATGTAATGTTTTACTAAAACAATTTTTACATGGGGTTATACAAATCATATTTATGACTATAAATATTAATTGGAAATCTAAAACTATTTCCTACATCATAGTAGTTTTTTTATAATTTTTAGACATTAAATAAATTAAATTATTTATGACATCACGATGATGCAACGATGACCTCATTATTTAACGATTTAAATAAAATGGAAATATAATGTAATATCTAAGACCTACACATGTCCAAAACCTATTGGTTTAGAGGATTTAGAACCCTTATCACCTTATACTCGAAACACATAAATGTGGGACCTCTTAAATATGAATACAATTTTAAAATAAATTGACTTTTTTTTACCTTCCAAGAGTGCCCCACCTCTCCTCTTATAAAAGGCCCCCACCTCTACCTCATTACCGACACTCCCAAAGCCTTTGGCTTGGAAAAACTCTTCCCATTTCGTCTCTCCACATCACTATCTTACTCCTTGAAGCCTCACTTTGGGCATAAGTCTTCCCATGGAAGCCTTTGAGCTCAAACAAAAGGGAGTAACCCGATTTTAAGGTAATGCCTTCACTTAAGTCCTTTTGTTTTATTTTGCTTCTCCAACCCCTAAACTCTTTTTATTAATTTCTTTCGTAACAAATCCAGTATAATAAATATACTAGTATTTTGTTATAAGAAGTATTCGAGCTACACTTTCACACACCTACATCTAATGGTTAACGAACATACTATTTCCGTGGATGGTGAATTTCGGCCTCCCGAAACGATGATTGTTCACCATTCTTTTAACACCTTAAAAAGTGGCCATTAAGATGACAATATATTTATATATGATATAAAATATGTTTATTTTTTTCTTAAGATTCTTTTTTTTATTTTGGGCTATCATTTATGGTTTCCATTATGGGTAAACGCGATATCTTCATTTAAGGAAGTACGGACTACCGCCCCTCAAAGTGATTTGATTCGTTAATACCATATGTGGTACGTATAAAGGATATATATAATGATTTTATATATGATACCATACTGGAATTAAAATACTATTATGTATCATTATGTTTTTATTCCATTAAATATGAAATAGAAATGGAAGTAGCGTTCATGCGTACGTACGGCTTACCGTCTCCATGAACGGTACATTTCATTTCTTATCTCAAAATGTTATGTAATATTATAAGTACATATATATAATGGATATATATTTAATATATTACATCTAAATTATGTATATCATTCTGGAATTATAACATATATATATCTCTCTCATTTTGTTTTAATTCCATTAATATGACAAAAAAATGAATGTAGCGTTCATGCGTACGTACGGCCTACCGTCTCCATGAATGGTGTTTTTCATTTTTTATCTCCAAATGATATGGAATAGTATAAAATGAATATTTAATGGATATATATGATATTTTTATCATTAATACTATTCTGGAAATTTTTTACTTATAACTACATGGGAAATCTTTTTTCAAACAAGTTCATTTTTGACTCATGTACCAAACATCAGCAATAACGTCTGATATGAACTAACATTATTAAACAATTATTATAACATTATAATATGTGATATGAACTGAATTATAATCTATAAAGGAGGTACTTAGGAAATTATTAATTGACCAAATATTATTATTCAGGAATATAAAGGAACGAATAAGACAAGTTGGACTTGAGGTAAGGGATCCTACTCCACTCTTTCTTTTTTAAGTACACTCTTTTATGTCATTCCATTTAAAGCTCATCTTTCTTGTTATTGGGTTGTTATTTTATATTAATCATACTGTAATTTTTATGTTCATATGATGAGAGACCCTATTCTCTCTCATCAATTCATTTTGGAAGTTTTGAGTGGCACCGTTAGGCTGCTGAATTTTCGTAAGAGATCTAACCTCTCTCTTTCTTTTTAAGTACTCTCTTTTAGGTCACTTCTTTTAAGCTCTAGTTTGTTATGATGGGGATGTTATTTTATATTCATATTTCTGTACATTTTATTGTAATATGATGAGAGACCATATTTGATCTCATCAATCCATTTTTGGAATTTTTAAGTGGCGTCGTTAGGCTGCCGAGTTTTCGTAAGGGATTTTTCATCTCACTTTTATTCCCGTGAGATTTAGGCTACATTTGCCATAATTTCCATTGAGTGGTGTATGTACTGCCCATTATTTTACTCATTGTGTAATATACTTTCTTTTATGAGTATTTACATCAATGTTGTATTTTCCTTCTTTCACGAGGTGTAGGTTTCGAAAGATACCCATGTCTGTAAGGGAACCTTTCACCCTCCTCTTTTTAAAAGACTTCTCTTGTTGGGTCTTTTAATTTACATATTGTTATGTTGGGATATGTTCTAATATATCCTTATTGATGTAAAATTTATGTCCAAGTGATGAGATACCCTTTTTTATCTCTCATCAACTCATTTTGATGTGACGCCGTTAGGCTGTCAAGGGAACTTCTTAACCCAATTTCGATTTCTTTTGGTTTAACATGTAGTTATTGAATATGTCATCCTTTGAATATGTGTGAATGACCTTTTATTAGTTTACACTTAATATCCACTTATATTTGGTGTATTCGTTTGTCACACATAATTATGTAATTGATTTATCCTTAAACCAAGGACACCGTCTTTGTAAGGGACTTCGTCTCAATCTCCTTTCATTCAGGTATATTCTATTTTATACACATCCTTCTTTTATACGATGTATAAAACACTTTGACTTTTACATTTATTCAAAATGAATGTTTTTATAAGAAGTGTTTATTAAACGATAAAAGGGAATGTTTTTGTCGTACGTATGCGGCGACAACGACTTCTCCGTCGTCGTGACCGTTATTTGAGTTTCAGCTTTCTCTACAAGCCATACCTTCTTTTTAAAAGAAAAATATATACCATGTTTTAATTTTATTTATTTTTTTATTAAAAATGGTTTTCATAATGATTTTATATCAATGTGTTGTATTGATATCTTGTGATTGAAAGGTGGAAATGTTATGTTTCCTTTATGCATGTTTTATGTGATATGATTATGTTGAGGTTCTTGGGCATTATTATTAAGACAGGTGTTTCCATGATAAACTAAGGGCGGGTGAGCCAAATATAGCTCTCCAATGCATTGGGTAACGCGAAGGAGTGAAACGTTAAGGTTTCTCCGAAGAGATTTAGGGAATATACTGTGATGGGTATTCCAAACGTAACCAAGAGGGTTACTCCCTACGTAAGAATGTTATGAATGCCTCAAGTTATATTTATGTCTTATGATTTCTATGATTTATTCATGGTTTGATGAGGTATGTTAAAGTGCACATGTTTTATGGGTAAAATATGATTTCATTATTATGTATATATGAACTCATGTTTCCTTTCCATATTTTTATTACCCTTACTAAGATTTTTATGCTCATCCCAAGTTTTTGAAATGTTTTTCACAGGTTAAGGGAAAGGTACATGATGTGATGATTGGGTCAAGGATGTGTCAGGAAAGATTCCGTGTTCCATTTTCAATATGTTTCCGTTGATGGGAAGAATGGATATTGTATTTTATGTAACCACTTTGTTTAAATGTGGAATGTAATGCAATTTTCATGATCTAATTTTCTAAAACTCTAAACCCTAAAATATCCTCAATGTGTAATCTTGTAATAACTCAAGATTAAGTAAGGTTTAAGGCTGGGGCCTTATAGTTGGTATCAGAGGTCGGTTTAGATAACATTAGAGGTTAGGGTATTCTTTAAGCATAAGTGACATTACCATAATGGCTAGGATTTCAGAAAGAGTCCTAGTTTTAGATAAAGTTAATGAGTAAGTATATCATAGTGGTTACCTTACTCATTAGTACATGATGGTTTTTTTGATATACTCACACTGACATTTCTATTTTTAGTGAATGGATGGATCTAGCAGGCAACAAAGAGACAACAGGTTTGAAGGAAACTGTGGTGGTTCTCTGATTAAGATACTAGATAAAATAGAGGATTCAATAAAGAAACTCGTGGTTGTTCTAAACCAAATATCAAGGAGTCATGATCAACCACTTGAACCTTGGTATGTTCTATAATGAATCATGTATGAGATGACCAATATATGTGGATGTTCAGGTAATAATTATAAAGGTAACCATTAGAGTTTATATGATCCTTACTTTTGAGGTAATTATGGGTTATTATATGATATGCTGGAAAATAAAAGGCATGAGATAAACTTGAGGTTAAAATATTTTATGATCATTTTTGATGATTTTATCTCTTTTTGGGGAATGATTTAAGAATTATATAGTTTTGGAAAAAGGACGACACACAGACCATGTGACTACCCGTCATGTCGGACAAAGCCGCGGGAATCGAACCCACAACCAAAGTGCGACTGGTATTTATCACCTACCATTGGACTACGTGAAGTCCCTGATTAGTTTGACTGATTATTTTTAGTTATATGATTTTATGAATTAAGAGTAAGTTGATTTTGGGTTATTTATGAAAATGATTAACCTATCATGGAGGATATGTGATTAGGTTAATTACTTTTCAATATGAGACTTTAGGAGCAACTGATGTTGTTTGGAGATAAATGTTACGATTTAACTTGGAAGACTATGTGACTAAATCCTTCAAATATTTGGGTTTCAATCTTAGATTGGTTTACTTTGAAGAATTTTATGGACAAATTGTTTATCGGATGGTCCTCATTGAACTTTTGGTTTTGTTGGACAAATTTTGGAGATTAAGCATAGATTTTCTTTTTAATGGGTTATCCATTTCTGGATTATCTGACCTTGTACTATCCTTTTTGGTTTTGGTTTTGGATAAAGCCTAAAGACATGGGAATTATATAGTTCTCTTTGGTGGATTAGGTGATTCTATATAAGTTGATTATATTTCTCTTAATGCGAACATGTCTCCATAAATACTCGTCTTTTGGAAAAAATATGAGTTTGATTAAGGAATCTAGTAAAAGTTGAAAGTCAACATGATAAGTGATTATGTTTCCTTATGAATAAATTCCTCAATAAAAAGTAACATAAAACAAAAATGTTGTCTATTAACTTTTCCTACTGGGGAATCGAATACTGTTTAACCCATCACAAGTTTGTGATTTTCTTATGGTTAACTTTCTCTTAGACATGTTTACTATCACTCTCCCTCAAGAACATGACCCATTTCTTTTTCTTCCATGTCCATGTTTTCCTACATGGAATCCTAGTATGGGCTAACTCGGGTGACCTCTGTACTTATCTTCCTTTATTTTAAAGTGATTGTTTTACCGACTCTTGTTCCGATGTGGGACTTTCAAGGATGTTTCCAAGCTCAATTTTAAAAATTGCGAGGACGCAATTCCCAAAAGGGGGGAAGGATGTAACACCCCATGTAAATAAAGAATATAAAATTTTCATATTTATCCATACTTGTGTATAAAATATTAATATTACTTTAAAGGGGACGCTATGCTCGATGGCGTACCCAACACGCAACAACGGGTTTCTTGGGAATCTTACGTTGCACTCTAATAATAAAATAATATTATTTTAAATGGTAGTTAACATGTAGCCGTTGTATTGGAGGGAATAGATAGAAATAACTAAAATATTATTATATATGTTTTTAAATATTTTTACATTTATCCAATAAAAGATAAAGGCATAAAATACGGAAAGAATACAATTTTAGGCGTATATGCCCTAGTTTTCACTAAAGCTTCACTTATCTCCTTTTGATGGAGAACCGTCAATAAAATATAGTTTTTTTCACTCTTATACATCATTTTGGACCAAATAAAACTCTTCTTAAGAATTGGGACATCAAAATTTACTTTGTGTAAATTTTTGGTATCTTTCTGATAAAGTTCATTTTTTAATGAATAGTGTAAAATGTTGTATTTTAATTCAAAACCTCATTTTAATCTAATTTATTTATATGATTAGATTATCTTTTGAATTGGGTTTAAAGTGAAATTAGAATATATTTTTACCATTAAATCCAATAGTGGTCGTTGGAATTAATTTAAGTTTGAAATCAGACTTAAACTAGTGTCAATCTTATGATACTTATTGTTTCATAAAAACACGCTATTTTCTCTGACAACGGGAATTAATTATTAAATTCATTAATGTGACTTATATGTTTTGTATTTTTTAAAATAGACTTCATTTTTGAATTCGGAATATCAAATATATATTAGGGTGTATTTTTGGGATTTTTCTGAAAAACATCAATTTTTGATGACTAGTGAAACCACTAAGTGGTACTTATAAAAACTGATTTTTCCGTTTAAATGAAATTTTTCCATCTTGGTGTTTTTAATTTAAAAATTCCAACATACATGGTTGTCATTAAGAAGTAAAATGTGGATCAATGGGATAAAAATAATTTTTTTGGTGAATAGTAACTTATTAAGTTTTTAATCGCGATTAGAGGTAATTAGTGTAGTTTAAGGTAAAAATAATGTTTTAATAATATGAAATGAACTTGACACATGTCCTAACCTCGATGAATGTGTCATGGACGACCAAGAAAACCCATGGGTCAACTTGGGGACCCCATGAAGCCACATTGGTTGGAAAATGACATTAACATCTTTTTATTTAAAGTTAAAGTAAAAAATGAGACAAACATGTAATGTTTTACTAAAACAATTTTTACATGGGGTTATACAAATCAGATTTTTGAATATAAATATTAATTGGAATGCTAAAACTATTTCATACATCATAGTATTTTTTTTATAATATTTAGACATTAAATAAATTAAATTATTTATGACATCATGATGATGCAGCGATGACCTCATTATTTAACAATTTAAATAAGATGGAAATATAATGTAATATCTAAGACCTAAAAATGACCAAAACCTATTGGATGAGTGGATTTAGAACCCTTATCACCTTATACTCGAAACAGATCTATGTGGGACCTCGTAAATACGAATACCATTTTAAAATAAATTGACTTTTCTTTACCTTCCAAGAGTGCCCCTCATCTCCTCTTATAAAAGGCCCCCACCTCTACCTCCTTACCCACACTCCCAAAGACATTAGCTCGGCAAAACTCTACCCATTTTGTCTCTCCACTTCCCTCTATTACTCCTTGAAGCCTCACTTTGGGCAGAAGTCTTCCCAAGGAAGCCTTTGAGCTCAAACCAAAGGGAGTTACCTGATTTTAAGGTAATGTCTTCACTTGAGTCCTTTTGTTTTATTTTGCTTCTCCAACCCCTAAACTCTTTTTATTCATTTATTTTGTAAAAAATCCAGTATCATCAATATACTAGGATGTTGTTATAAGAAGAATTAGAGCTACACATTCACACACCTACATCTAATGGTTAAAGAACATACTGTTTCCATGGATGGCGAATTTCGGCATCCCGAAACGATGATTGTTCAACATTCTTTTAACACCTTCAATGGTGGCCATTAAGATTAATCTATATTTATATATGATATATAATATGTTTATGTTTTCCTTAAGCTTCTGTATTTTTCATTGTGTGCATACCATTATGGTTTCCATTATGGGTAAACGCGATATCTTCATTTAAGGAAGTGCGGACTACCGCCCCCTCAAGGTGATTTGATTCGTTAATACCATATGTGGTACGTATAAAGGATATATTTAATTATATTATATATGATACCATACTAGAATTAAAATACTATTTTTTATCATTATGTTTTAATTCTATTAAATATGAAATAGAAATGGATGTAGCGTTCATGCGTACGTACGGCTTACCATCTCCATGAACAGTACATTTCATTTCTTATCTCGAAATGTTATGTAATATTATAAGTACATATATATAATGGATATATATGTAATATATTACATATAAATTATATATATCATTATGGAATTATAACATATATATATCTCTCTTATTTTGTTTTAATTCCATTAATATGACAAAAAAATGAAAGTAGCGTTCATGCGTACGTACGACCTACTGTCACCATGAACGGTGCTTTTCGTTTTTTATCTCCAAATGATATGGAATAGTATAAAATGGATATTTAATGGATATATATATGATATTTTAATCATTAATACTATTCTGGAAATTATTTACTTATAACTACATGGGAAATCTTTTTTCAAACAAGTTCATTTTTGACTCATGTACCAAACATCGGAAAAAACGTCTGATATGAACTAGCATTATTAAAAAATTATTATAACATTATAATATTTGATATGTACTGAATAATAATCTATAAAGGAGGTAATTATAAAATTATTAATTGACCAAATTTTATTATTCAGGAATATAAAGAAACGAACAAGACAAGTTGGACTTGAGGTAAGGGATCCTACTCCACTCTTTCTTTTTAAGTACACTCTTTTATGTCATTCCTTTTAAAGATCATATTTCTTGTTATTGGGATGTTCTTTTATATTAATCTTACTGTAATTTTTCTGTTCATGTGATGAGAGACCCTATTCTCTCTCATCAATCCATTTTGGATGTTTTGAGTGGCGCCGTTAGGCTGCCGAATTTTCATAAGAGATCTAACCTCTCTCTTTTTTTAAGTACTCTCCTTTATGTCACTTCTTTTAAGCTCCTCTTTGTTATGATGGGGATGTTATTTTATATTCATCTTTCTGAAGATTTTAATTTAATATGATGATAGACCCTATTTGATCTCATCAATCCATTTTTGGAAGTTTTAAGTGGCGCCGTTAGGCTGCCGAGTTTTTGTAAGGGATTTTTCATCTCACTTTTATTCCCATGAGATTTATGCTACATTTGCCATAATTTCCTTTGAGTGGTGTATGTACTACCCATTATTTTACTCATTGTGTAATATACTTTCTTTTATGAGAATTTACATCAATGTTGTATTGTTCTTATTTCACGAGGTGTATATTTCGAAAGATACCCATGTCGGTAAGGGAACCTTTCACCCTCCTCTTTTTAAAAGACTTCTTTTGTTGGGTCTTTTAATTTACATATTGTTATGTTGGGATATGTTCTCTTATATCCTTATTGATGTAAATTTTATGTCCAAGTGATGAGATACCCTTTTTTTATCTCTCATCAATTCATTTTGATGTGACGTCGTTAGGCTGTCAAGGGAACTTCTTAACCCAATTTCGATTTCTTTGGGTTCAACATGTAGTTATTGAATATGTTATCCTTTGAATATGTGTGAATGAACTTTGATTATTTTACACTTAATATCCACTTATATTTGGTGTATTCATTTGTCACACATAATTATGTAATTGATTTATCCTTAAACCAAGGATACCGTCTTTGTAAGGGACTTCGTCTCAATCTCCTTTCATTGAGGCATATTCTGTTTTATACACAACCTTCTTTTATACAGTGTATAAACAACTTTGACTTTTATGATTATTCAAAAGGAATATTTTTATACAAAGTGTTTATTAAACGACAAAAGGGAATGTTTTTGTCGTACGTATGCGGCGACAATGACTTCTCCGCCGTCGTGACCGTTATTTGAGTTTCAGCTTCCTCTACAAGACATACCTTCTTTTTAAAAGAAAAATAAATACCATGTTTTAATTTTATTTTATTTTGGTATTAAAAATGGTTTTCATAATGTTTTTATATCAATGTGTTGTATTGATATCTTGTGATCGAAAGGTGGAAATGTTATGTTTCCTTTATGCATGTTTTATGTGATATGATTATGTTGAGGTTCTTGGGCATTATTATGAAGACAGGTGGTTCCGTGATAAACTAATGGAGGGTGAGCCCGATATAGCTCTCCAATGCATTGGGTAACGCGAAGGAGTGAAACGTTATGTTTTCTCCGAAGAGATTTAGGGAATATACTGTGATAGGTATTCCAAATGTAACCAAGAGGGTTACTCCCTACGTAAGAATGTTATGAATGCCTCAAGTTACCTTTATGTCTTCTGATTTCTATGATTTATTCAAGGTTTGATGAGATATGTTAATGTGCCTATGTTTTATGGGTAAAGTATGATTTCATTCTTATGTATATATGAACTCATGTTTCCATTCCATATTTTTATAACCCTTACTGAGCTTTTTATGCTCATCCCAAGTTTTTGAAATGTTTTTCACAGGTCAAGGGAAAGGTACATGATGTGATTATAGTGTCAAGGATGTGTCATGAAAGAATCCATGTTTCATTTTCAATATGTTTCCGTTGATGGGAAGAATAAATATTGTCTTTTATGTAACCAATTTGTTTAAATGTGGAATGTAATGCAAGTTTCATGATCTAATTCTCTAGAACTCTAAACCCTAAAAGATCCTCAATGTGTAATCTTGTAATAACTCAAGATTAAGTAAGGTTTAAGGCTGGGGCCTTATACAAAGTGTGGAAAGAAGCATGGTGGAGATTTTCTTAAAGGGACTAGAAAATGTTTTAAGTGTGGAAAAGAAGGTCATCGAGCAGCTGAGTGTCGAAGTAATGGAAAAAGGGTTTCTAATGATGTGAATAAAGAAAAGACTGTAGAGAACGCACCAACAACACTTCAATGCTTCAAGTGAAAGGAAATGGGGAATTATGCTAATAAATTCCCTAATCCAAGGGTTAGTGATGATCGACGTGAGAAACCACTTAAGGCAAAGGACAAAGGGAAGTCACATGCGATCACAATTGGCGATGTTGAATATGACAATGATGTGGTGGAATGATTAAGTGTTTATGTAATGGGATTCCAGAATAATGTTGTATATAGTATCGTGGAATATTGGAATATTTATGTTTTGGTCTGTTGTGGTTTTCAATAATTTTATGGCATCGGTAACCATGAAAAGTGATTTAAATATTTTTAGAAAGTAGATGATATGCACATAATGAAGGGATAAAGAGAATCTAATATGTTTGATTGTATTCATGAGCTCATGATTGATATAAGGACTAAGTGATATAATGGTTTGAGGATATAGAATTTTGAAGATTTTGGTTTGTGGAAAGTGTTAACTTTTAACTGCATTCATGTTTTCACTAAGGTTCAATGGATATTCATTCTTCAAGAGAATACATGATTAAGGTATTCACATATTTGTAATTTGACCAACAAGATATATCTTATGATATATGGGGGATAAATGATGGCATTCACGTGATCATTTTATTTATACTATGAGCTTGGACCAAATAATTTTAGATAAGCCTAAAGATTGGAATGGATTATGTTGGACATAAGTTAGTATTTTTTAAGGATAAAACTTTTTTGATATTGTTTATGGGATGTTATAGTAATATAGCTTTAGAAAAAGGACAACCTACAGGACGGGCGATAGCCCATCGCGTCGGACAAGGCTGTTGGAATCGAACCCACAACCAAAGTGCGATTGGCCTTTATCGCCTACCACTGGCCTACATAAAGTACCTGTTTAGTAGAAAATAGTTTTATTATATTAAGCAGTATGATATATGAAGTATAAGTCCATTTTTGGAACCATATATGATTAATCTCACTATAGATGGACTTATGTATTTTTTGATAACTTTTCTAAACTTTTGTTTGAGACAGATGGAATGACCCATCATTCTATCACATGATCTGCTAACACATCACGAATGACAAATTCTTCTTCATTTATTTAAGAGATGAAGTGTAAATTGTCCAGAGAACGACAAACGGTGAGACTATACCAAAATCACGAATGTATTTCCTCTAATTCCAATTTCATCAACTTTAGGGAAATGATCTTTAAAACCAAAAATATTGTCCTAGTGCTCTTATATCTGATGAATCAGATGGTACCTTAGATCATCACAAATTTATGGCTTTGTGATTGCTGGATTTTCCATAGCCATGTTCTCTACCACTCTCTATTAGAACATGATGGTTAGATTTCTCTTCCATATCCATATTTTCACCTATGTGGAAACCCAATGATTAGTTTTTTTGGGTAACTGTTACATTTCATAATTTTGTATTTAAATATTGGTTTTGGTATTCCTTTTTATGATGTGGGTTTCTATTAAAGAAACTTTCGAATAGTAAACCATTTATAACCCCGACGAATTTCGAGGAGGAAATTCCTTTTAAGGGGGGTAGAATGTAACACCCCGAGATTTTATGAAAAATATTCTTTTAATTTCATTAATGTCTTGTGCTACACCAAGATTACCTTGCGCTATATGCAACACCGTATTAGCGTGCAGTATCCGCAACACTATTCTTGGATCGTGTTACACACAATTTTGATAATAGTTATTGTACGCAACATTGAGTATATATATATATATATATATTCAATGTATAAATAAAATATGGTTGGATTATGTTATACGAAACAACGAAGGATTCCTGCACAGCATGCAAACCTGACTTGGCTTTCATTAAACGCAATCACGACCTTCCTCGATAGCGTGTGTTGTACGCAATACCGAGTTTTACTAAACAACGATATATTATTATAATATTATTATGAACAAGCCGTTATGAATAGTATTAAATAAATTTTGAATCTTATAACATTATTATTCGTCTTACACATTTTAGAAAACATGGTATAAGAACAAAATAAATTTTTCGGGTAAAATAAGTATTTTTCAAAAAATACAGTTTTGCCGCCTTTTGATGGCGCACAAACATTAAATCTAGTTTTTGACTTTTTTATAAGTTAAATTTGACAAATTAAAATTCTTCTTTGGAATCATGAAATAAAAATTTACTTTGGATAAATTTTTCATATTATTCTGGTATCTTTCATATTTTGATGAATAGTAAAAACACGATATATTTTAATTAAAAACAACTTTTTTCATCGCAATAATTTATATGGTTAAATTATAATATTGAATGGTATTAAAGTATAAATTGAATAAATTTTTACCATTTAATACAATGTATGTCATTATAATTTATTCTACCTTAAATTCGTAGGATAAATCAATTCAATCTTTTGCAATGTTTTAAAGAAAAACCTGTTTTCTTTCGACAACAGGATTAATTTTAATTTAATTTCTACAACTTTTTTGTATTGAATTTGGAAAAATGGATTCCATATTTGGAATCATAGGATCCAAATTATGTTAATAAGATACTTTTTATTTTTGGGAATTATGAATAGTAACTACGGTATATTTTATTTACAATAGTTAAAGGTAAATCAGGTTATTAAGGGTAAATATAAAATTATAAAATTACCCTAAAACATGTAAAAATCCTATTGGATGACTAAAAGTCGACCCATATCACCTAAGGGTCAGATTAGATTCATTTAATGGACATTTTTCCTTGAAAATAATTTGATTATTATTAAAACCAAAGAATGTGACAACATGTCACTTTCTTAAATCTTATAAGTATAATAATTTTAATTTAGTGATAAAATTCATGAAACAACTGACATGAATATTCTACAGAAATTTAATACAAATATCTACATCATATGAATTTATTTAGAATTTTTAGGGATTAAACAATTATCATTTATTATGACACAAAGATGATGCAGTAATTGTCTTATTAATGAAATATTAACATAATTAATGTTATAAATACCCAAATAAATGTAATTTAAGAATTTTTATGAATTAAAATAATTTTCTATGTTAATATGACATGTTATTATTGATTTAATTAACGTTTTTCGAACTAATAACTCTGTTATGATTTTCACAAAAATCAATTACTAAATAGTGTCAAAATTTACATTAAATAGTTTTTAAAACAAATATTATATTATTAATTGTTATATTATTTCTAAAAATCTAAGGTTCGGCCAAATGACTTAGATAAGGTTATATATATTAATAATAAACAACTTGGGGTTCTTTGGGCTTGATATAGTCAGTTTATTAACCTTATAGTGTAAGAAAACAAGAAGACACGGTAAAATAAAATTATCTAACTTAAAGTTAAATATAAATGATAAGGTTAAAATAAGAACCTAAACTTGTCTAAATTCTATTGGATGAAAGGATTGCGACCCATACCCACCTTATCTTCTAAATAAATTAATTTGGAGCTATTTAAAACCGAATTTGGCTTTATAATAAAATAATCTTTTTAGTTATTACAAAGGTGCCCCTGTCCTCCATTATAAAAGGGCACCCCCTCCCTCTCTTCCTCACAACACTTTGAGCCTTAAATCTCGGCCAACCCCTGCCAAATTCTCTTCTCCACTTCCCTAGAAACATCCTATAGTTTCTGGTCTTCCTCAAAGACCAATTTTAGTGCCCTAAGAGGAGGTCTCAGAGAGGCGCTTCAAAGAAGAGGTAATTTCCGTTACTGATTCTTTCACCTTTATTTCTTCTTCCGCTTCTTCTTCTTTAGTTGTTTCATTATGAAGTAATAAAATAATTATCACTCATATACTGATATGTTATTATAAGTATTAAACCACCCTATTTGACCATCTATCCATCCTATATAAAACGAAATCACCGCGCGTGCGTACGTACGGAATACCGTCTCCACGCCGTGGTGAAATCTATTTTCCACCACCACCTTACCTGGATGGGTATAATGGTGTAAATAATAACTATATATGATTAAATTAAAGTGATATTGATTCTGAAATAGTATAAATAAACTCCAATACAGTCCCATGATCATTAGAACTATATCATTGCTCGTGCGTACGTACGGACTACCGTTTCCACGACGCGATGAGATTCATTCTCCACTTTAACCATTCATGAATGATTATAAAGTATATATAATAAGTAATCATGAAATATATGAAATAATAATGATACTGGATTTATGTGTATATATATGTATGTCTTCTACTTAATTCCATTCAACTCAATAAGGAAACGAAAACAGCGTTCATGCATACGTACGGCCTACCGTCTCCATGAACGGTGTATTTCTTTCCATTTACTGATCTATTATATATATGTATATTATGAATATATATTATATATAAATAATTTTTTATATTCTCTAATTAAGTAATCATAATCTAATTAATCATATGAATAATTACAAGTCAAAACACGGACAACAAATGAAACAATTTTACCCAAAACACTCTTTAACATGGAATTTACAAAAGAACGAGTAATACAAAGCCATAAGTGAACCATATATGATAGCGTAACAATTAGGATGATTATGGAATAAGTCAATGACATTATTTAAATCATTATACATGAGTTTCAAACACATACTAAGCAAATCAGACCTAAGGTAAGGGAAATATCACAATCTCATTTTTATCCGAGATTGTTTATACTTTGGCATTTACTGGGGTGTATTTTATCATCCACATCCATGTTTCCACAATATGTAATATTTATATCCTTATACAATTGTTTAAATCCAATTTTCCCTTTCGGTGAGTTTTTAGTAAAAGATATGAAAGGAATATTTTGTCGTTTTTCGTACGAGGTACTTTTTGTCTTTTCCGACAAAAGTACGAGAAGAATGTTTTTTTATCTTATACGGCATGAATGGATTATTAAAACATTATTTCCAAGAAGCTTCCTTTACAATTTTTCAAGTTTATTTTTAATCAAATTCCTTTATTTTAAAATTGTATGACATGTTTTGAAAGGAAAAATCTTTTTGAATTAGAAAGGATATTTTCCTCAAGAATGGAGTTCAAGTGTTTTATCAAAATTATTTTCCATCTAAGATAATAAAGGGTTATTTTTCTATCCCTATTATTACATTGATTTTATTATGTTTTGATGGAATTATTTTTATGAATTCCTTTATCTTATATGAATTGTTTTATGATGTCCCGATGATTAAGATTCCCATTTTTATTACATGGGTTATGCATTGATTTATGGTTTATGATTTTGTGGCAGACATAAGAATGGTATCATTATGAGATGGGTGGGACCTATATCTCCCTACAATTCATTGGGTAAAGATTTTATATCTCATGAGATAGACATGGCTGGAATGGTAGGTTATACCGGTTCAGTGAAATATGACTGAAACGAGGAGTGAACTCGGTTTAGAAAGGGACTTTGTCCACTAAGATAGTAATGGCAATGATTCTTGACTAATAACAAATTATTCTCTATGATTATGTGTGTATGACACAATGTTTCATGTATTAAGTTGTGATTATTGGGATTAAATTTCACTACTATGATTTATCCCATGTTATGAAATTATGATCTCTTTTGCAGGTTAAGATTTCCAAATGATATGTTCTTATGAATATGACGTGATTGATATTTCTTTTGTTTACCCTTACTGAGCATTTGAGCTCACCCTTTTATGTTTTTTCCCTAGGACATAAAGAAAGGAATTAGGTTTAAAAAAAAGAGATCTTTATGGGAGATGTTGAAGATCTTTCACCACAATTAGAAGCTTATATTCTGAGTTTCCAAAGACACTAAACTATTACAGTCCTTGTGTGTCTGTTTTTGTTATGTAATAAGTATTCTGCAAAAGTAATGTAATGTCAATGTACGTCAAGCTTCGAGTCTCTATATAATATGTGTTTTTAGGAAATCTTTTATTGGATTTTTTTATTTAATTTATACACATTTTTGGAAGTGATGTGTAGTGATTTATATTTTTTAATACTATATTATTGATTATATTCAATGATAAATTATAGATATCAATTTTTTGTCATTTATGAAGGTAGGGTATTGATAGATTATTATAGAAAAGTGTTTTTCCATAATGATATGTGTTTATTAAGGTTCTAATTTAATTTTCAATAATGGTTAAGATAATTATATTTATTTTTGGGACTTGTGGTCTAGTGAATTGTACAGTTTGATTATTTTATAGGGCTTATGTGTCACATAATTCAAAAAAATTTAAAATATTATAGTGCACCAATTTTGTGGATTTTACCAATTTACTTTATAATAAAATGATTCATTTATAATATTAATTTCATGGAGTTAAAATTTATCTTTATAACTGGTTGGTTTCTAGTTGTATTAATGTGATATGGTATGTACATTTTTATGATGTCTTTATTTTTTTTATGTGTTATATAATGCGCCTTGTATGTTTTATCAAATTAATAATGTGTTTGTATTTAGAAAAATACATTATTTTTAAATTTTATTACTTTACATATAATTATATGTCAATGATGTCTTAATATATTACCTAGCCATTTTTTCAATATATGCAGAGGTGGTTTTCATACATTTAAAATTGATCATCAAGAATGTGTATAACATTTAAATCTTATATTTTTTAGGAAATAAAATAATAGGTTGATATATTTTTATTAAATCCTAATTTTTTTAAATTTAATAGAGGATATGATATGTCATGTCATGAGTTATTTTAGTTGATAATAGGTCTTTGTCATTTAACATGTTCACACCTATATTAGAGAGTATAAAATTTAAGGGTTATCTTGATTTATAATTGAGTGTTTGGTGGTTTATTATCTAGGTGAGATTATTGTAACATCCTTCCCCTCAATGGAATGAGATGTCATGGAGGTGAAACTAGCCATAGTTGACATCCCCATGATAACAATGGTATGAAATAAATGCTAGTGGATTCAAGGACTATAAGAGGATGGATTACACATAATTATAAAATAACCTATCAAAACTAATTAAATAAAATAAAAAACACTAACCTATGAATAATGATTCAATTAATATTTCCACCCAATGCATGTCTTATTAGACAATAAAAATATTATAGTGAATATCGAAACTGGAAAATCAATAAAACATCCAAAGGTATTATGACTCCTAGGCCTCAAGTTTCATGATCCAAAAAAACCGAACCAAACTCCATAATCAAACAACGCTTTTTATTACCACAGTATGAAGATGGATAACTTATTAAATATGATATAATTAAATTTAATATATATTGGATGATTATTTCATCACATGAACCAATGTTCCCATTATAGTTTATTATAAACACCATAGGGTTTATACAAAGGCTTTTGAACTCAATATATTATGTCAATAATGGGTTCCAAAAACCATTAAAATAAAATATGGCATAAAATAAAATATTTACTAAAATTATTTCATCAATCAACTTGTGTAGGAAAAAAACATTCACTAATTTTAAAACCATCATATATCATATATATTACCATCATAAATCATAGATCTATTTGTATAGGACAATATATATGGTTATAGGATAGATGAGAAGAGTATATCAGTGAATAATTGGAATGAATGATGACTTACTGATGAAAAAGGATCTAAATTGTGTATCTAAGGAAAAAAATTCTCCAAATAAAATGGAATCACCTTGGAAGCATAGAAAGAATGAGGAATAAAAAATTATATGATTATTGGGAAACGATAAGGATAAAAAAATATTTTATTAGGAATAAACCACAATTTTCGAGTCATTAACATCCCATCACATGGATTGGTCACAAATTTTTTCAATCCAGGATACAACAGTTCACTTATTAATAGAAAATATATGTAGCTATATGGTTTTGTTAACATGGTTTTTCAAACCAAGTCCTTAACTATTGGTTCTATTATCCTATGTCCAAAACCAATAGGGTTGGATCATAACTACTATATAATCAATACACTAACTATTGTTTTCACTTAGTTAACATCTTCATGGTTTCTCCTCAAACCTACATGGTTTTCTCAAACTATTCACTAACCTTGTACCACCCCAGTTAAATCCAAAACATGTTTCATAGCTTCACGGTGGAGGTTCATGGTTTTTACATACCATGGATAATCCTATAACCTCTATAAAAAGAAAAAAATATTTACAAATCCTCAATGAGCACCCAAAATAATAAGTAAATAATTATATATGTTCTAACAACCCTGGTAAATTACCTAAAACTAGGATTTGGTCACCGAGTTTATCAATGCATGACCCAACAGAGCACATATACTATAATATCTAGGTTGCTGCATGGTTTAGATAACATGGTTTGCCAAATCATGTTCAGATCTTTTCGTTTGACTATCATAAATAAAAACCCTTCTGGGATGGATCAAAACGACCATACAAACCGTACACTAACTATTGTTCCCATTTACTTTTATTTTCATGGTTCCCCTAGAACTCCCTAGTAGACAAAATCTAAAATAATGACATCACATATCTCTAGTGATAATTCATGACACCATGGGAAGTGTTACTGGATTTAAAGCTTGATCCAAAAAAACACTCAACTATGATTCAAGCTTTAAATCCAGTAACACTTCACATGGTGTCATGAATTATCACTAGAGATATGTGATGTCATTATTTTAGATTCTCCATAGTAGAAAAAATATTCAAATACACATAAATTATCAAGTAGGGGTATGTATAAAATAGTAGAATCTACCAAAAGACATCTCAATTCAAAACACTAGGACAAGAATCAGTTAGAATAGTTATATAACACAGTTACATAATATATTTTATTTACTTTATATCAAGTCCGAATGTTGGTCTATGAATTCAAATACCCAATTCCTTTAATAATTTCTAATAAATGTCATAAAAATTCCCATGTTTCCACACCCATCAACAAACATAGTAACAAATGAATTCCATCTGATATCATCATACTTGTAATGATGTGATCATTTATAAATTATATTGAATTTTATAATTAATTATTACTTTATTTATATACTATAAATTCGGAAACCAAAAACAATTTTTGTTATTTTGGACCGTTATAAATAATATACTACCAGATTTAAAGTACCATTAACCATCATAACCATTGAAAATATAATCAATGAACTGGGGGTGTACAAGTAGCATAGTTTTATGGTTATAAATAAATCTTTTGGAATAGATATTTTTTTGAAGGTAATGGGAACCAATAATTTAAAACATATATATTAAATATATTTTGAAACATATTCGTTCAATTAATAAAACATACACCTTAGTATCAATAATGTTTAGGGCCTTCGGTAATGTCTAAATAGAAAAAACATTTCACATAAAATATCTAAATATTCTACCACTTATTTAATTATAAATATTACCCTTTTACATATATAATACAAAATTATTTTCTTAAAATACTAAGGAATTTAAATAGAAGAATGATGTTATCATTGATGTACTATAAGGTTAAAATGGGATATATCAATGATTATATAAGAATAAAATTAGAATAAATATAAATGAACCTAAAAATATCATTTGAATGCTATACCATTCATATAACAGAATATAAAATTGATTTGTTGAACAAATAAGGGTAGTTTAGATGATGTGAATCATAAAGTATTCATAGGATTGGATCTATGACAACATATCATTGGCATATGTCATGGAATTGTGGCATATAAATTATCATCTAATATAATTTTTGTATTAGTCAAGGATCATTTCTGTTACTATTATAGTGTATTTTCTCAACATCAATGAAAAATTTAGTAGTCATTGTTGACTCACTAAAAATAACATAGTAGGCAAATTTATTTAAAAATGTGGGATCTTTGCCAATTTAGTTCCCTTTTATATCTTGTGATATTCCTCATTACCGAATGAATTAGAGGGAGATATATGTCCCACATGTTACATAATGAAAACCATACATATTTGATCTTCATGATCATAAATTATTCATAATATCAGTATCCATGATATCAAATGAGTTTATTACCATTTCATCATAGAATAAAAAATGGATAATAATTGGGTTTCATAATCATTTAATCATTTTACCACAAACATTAAAAATATTTAAAAGGAACAATGATAGTATCGTTAGGTCATAACACTATTAATGATTAAGTAACATCAAAGCATTCCATCATAAAAATGAAATTATTTTGAAATATCACATGGAATAATTGTGTTAGAAGATAACATTTCCATTAGGATATATTTTTCAAAAAAAATGAAGGCACATATAGTGGAAAAAAATCATTTAAAATAAACATCAAAACATATATTTATTAATCATAAATTCTTGGAGGTATAAAAAGGGAGGGAAAATTTTCTCATACCATATATGTTAAAAATTATCCTTCCATATTTATATCATAAAATAATTTGGCCACATTGTATTATGATGTGGAAATTTAATAAAAATATTCCCCATTTGGGGAATAAATATATATAATCTCAAATAATGGTGATATTTTCAAATAAACCCAAACCAATTTTGTATACTTTTAATTTTAATCCCCATGAAATAATGAACTATATATGGATATGTATATCCCATGATTTACATGATTATTATCAAAAAAATCATGGGATGTATGTAATTAATACATAAGAAACAATTAGTGTATAAGGCATGATTCCCACTGAGATTATATTAACATGAATATCACATTCCACAATTTTCACCATTCTTCATTCATCTTTTTTACCTCCTCTTAATGCAGTGATATTTTTTATATATCCTATTATAGACTATGGAGTGGTATTTTGAGAAGCAAAAAAACTACAGAATGTGTCTAGTAGAAGCTAATAAGGGAATTTTGTAAGGTATGTTTTATATATAAGTGTTTTTATTGTGTATATATGTGATGGATGAGATTATAATTTACAACTGAGGCAGGGGGAATTTTTGAATTCACAAATAATTAAAACATTTAATGATTGTTTTAGAGGAAAATTCATCAAAATGGGCTAAAATTCATAAGGGGAGGAATTATAGAACATATAATTTCCTATATTACCTTATTAATATTTTTTTATATTTAAATAATTTAAAAAAATAATATTTTCATAAAATATTAATATTGTAACTATTGAAACTATTACTTGCTATTACATTAATAACATAAATTCTTCAGTATCAATTATAAATAAATCACTCCAAACATCTAAAAAATGTAATGTTAATCTATAATATTCTTGGATCACTCAAATTATCTGAAATTATAACACATTTAATATTTTTAATATCATTTATTTTATTATTTCCACAATTAAATAATATATTACTAGGGTTGTTTTGCAATTTAATGTTATTATTACTTCACTAAAAATTAAAAATAAATTACCATTATGATGATATGGATTTTAGAATTAAAAATATTGTTTTATAGTAAAATATATCCTCTTGATAAGCACATATAAAATTTATTGAAAATATGAAAAACAAGTGTGTACCAAGTTCAACTATTTTTAAAATATAATACTATAAATGTCATAATATCATTAAAATGAACATAAAATTGAATATAAAATTATGCCAAATGAATAAGGTTGTAATTGAAACGTCCAATAAAAATATTGAATATTACTGGGCTAATTTATATTCCTTATAATTTCATTTTATAACTCTAATTATCTTATCTACAATTTACGGTGATAATAGAAACTAATAAGGTTACTATTCACATTAACAAATATAAAATGGGGGCTTTTTAAAAAAATTGAACATCCTAATTTCAAATATTTAATTATTTTTAATAAATTAAAAACACATATATTCTATATTATAAATTAAAATTAAACAAAAAAACTTTGATGGAAAAAGTGTTTAAAATAATATCCTTTTAAAAATTTTAAAGACTTATTAAAATTCAAGTATACTATTCATTTAGAATACCAATTTTTTATTATTTAAAATAAAATGGAATAAGTTATATTTTAATACTAGTGCAAAATATAATCATATGTTTGGAACACTTTAAAAAAATATACAGTTTTTTAAAAAAAATCATTCTTCAATATTCATTGGAAAATGAATATTTTGAAAAATATATAACAATTTCATATTACGATATTTTTTTAGACTATTTATTGAAATTTGATATGAATATTTTAAATAATTTGTTCAGAACATATAGAAATGAAATATAATATTCACTCAAAAATTGAATAAAATTTTTTTAAAAGAAATTAATATTTGAAAAATTAAATGACTTTATTAAAAATTATCATTTTTAATACATTTGTATTTATATTTATCATTATAATTATATCATATATAATTTAATCCAATTAATACCAACATATCCAATGGATATGAAATAATAGATTTAGAAAATTGTAATACATTTTTGTTGTTAGTCAAATGTCCTCTTGCGTGTAACACAAGATATAAAAAATCAAGTTATTGAAAGCAAACTATTTCATAAATATCTCACATATTTAAATTATTCCACCTATAAAATGAATTTAACACTTCAAATTTATCACTTTGATACATATAGACAATGATAAATCAGTCACACCACATCTTTATGTGTTACGTAGAATCCTCAAATTGGTAGTTTCACCATACTATATTCATCAAGAATGTGGCCTTCTATCATAGAACAATATATTTTTTATCCAGAATCATTAATGATTTTTATTTATAATAATTATCATTCCCCAGTGGTATTACGTCCAATATTAATACATGTGAATGATCACGTATGTACTTAATAAAGAGAGATACAAAGAACACATCATGTACATGAGAGAGATTCCATGGAAGTAAAAAACGTAATGTTACTATCCGGATATGATTAATAATTTTAAAAATATTTACACACCTTCTTCCAAGACATCCAATAATTCCAAGTCATATCACTCTCTTATAGGAAGATACCCATAGTAAAAAATTTCAAAAAATTCAAACTCAAGATCATTAAAATAATTTTCAACATATCTTTTTTTTCTAATGCTATATTATCTTATGTGTTGACTATATCTATCCTTGGAATTTAATTATATATTTCATGTAGAAATATATTTCTTTCTCTAACTATATTTCACTATGTTGGATTTCTTCACATCTTACAATTGAGGGATTCATAAGGATCCTTCTCAATTCTTGTGTGAATGCTATTGTTGTATGAAAATTATAATAAAGTTAAGTGTTAATCCCAACTTACATTGAAGTAAATATATAATGCTCTCAACATTACTTATAGAATTTAAATTCTTCTCTTAGCTTTAACATAAATTTTATGATGATAATAAGTGATAAAACCTAGCATTGTATCCCATGACTACAGTTGACTTTTAAAAAACATTAAGGTAATCATCAGATCCTGATTAGATACAATAGAAATCATAAATCTATGAAATCATTCCAATAACATAATATATATTACATTGAAATGATAAATTGCTAAATAATACCTAATAGAAATTAAGTGTTCTGAATTCGTAAGGAAATCAATAATTTTACAAAAACAATTATGGACATTAGATGTTTTGAGGATTCTAATGATAAAATCCAGGGTGATGTTTTCCTGATTTTATTCACATATGTTAAATGGTTTAAAAACCCACATAAAATTTTTTCTCTAACTATTAAAATTATTTTAAAGAATTAAACAAGAAACACACACTATAATATATCTCTTAATTTAGTCCCTATAGAAATACTTATTAAATTATCTAATCATCAATCTATGACTTAGATGAATAGTAAATGATGAACTACGAGCTTCGTCCAACAAACCATTCTTAAAATTAGTTTTGGGTTGGACACATAATTAGTTTGCTAACATCATTATTCCATCATAGTAATGGTAGAACATAATACCATTTCCCACCTTTTTTACAGCTCTTCATTGTTAATATGCACCAATTTAATCTTTAGCTGAATAGATGGATGATCATTTATATGACTAGGATAATGTTTCAGTCCTTCCATTAAAATTTCCCTATCGGTACTTTTTAAATATATAATTATTGGGTAATTTTTTAATACTCATCATAGATAATATAGAATAATGATTACTTTTCAATGTTTATTCCACCATGTTTGCATTCGTAGGGTGAAAATGTATTCATAATTAACAATCATTAATCAGATCTAACAATATTTTTTATGTTTGTTGAACACATTTTGAGTGAAAATATAAATTATTTTTTTCTATTTACGAAACCCTTTTCACCATACAGATTATTCAATACTATCATTTTTGAAAATATTATAGAAGTAATATTCAAAAAATGGATTGGGAAGTTTTTTTTAAATGGCCTTCAATTGGCATGTGGCATAAGTTATCATAATATCATTTTTCCGGAGAAAACATCCTACTCCCTTATTCAATGATTCACTGTAGATACAAAATAATTATGTACATTTAGTTAGCATGATCATTGGTTCACTAACCAAACATCTACTTAGCACTCAAAACTCTAATCACATTCCTCCATATACATGAAATCCATTCCATTCCAAGAAAATTTTGTATGTGGTATAGTTAATCATGAGTAATCAATAATAACATTAAAAATATCCATCAAACCATTGAAGGAAAAATATTTTAGTGAATATTTTTGTTCTTGGACATTTATCAATAATATATATGATTAATGGAACTAGAAACATACCATGACATACGATTAAATGACCAAAAAATGAATATTTTTAAGCCATATTTCACATTTGATATATTTTTTTTGTAAATATTTTTTTCATCAGTGTCTTCGACATAGTACTGTAGCAATTTTATTGATTTTCCATTACAATTGATTATACAATAATATAATCTATAAATACTACCATAAATTGTTCCAAATAGTTTTTATAGACTATATTCATTATTTCAGTTAATATATAAGGGGATTAGTCTATCCGAAAATCATTAATATTAATTCATATTGTCCATAAAATATAAACAATGCTATCATTTTTTTATTCTAATTATTAACGCTCAATTGATGATATCAATAACCAAGATCAATATTAGATAAGTATTACGCTCCATGTAGTTGTTCAAACAAGTCAACATGATTGGTATGAGGATACATCTTCTTGATAGAGATCTTTTTTTGTTTTGTATTATCAATAAAGAGATGCATTCATCCATATTTATTCATATCATATAGAATAGGTTAACCCTGTAGTGTTGTACTAGTATTTATGATTAAATTATTAGGATTATCATAGTGTTTCATTATCTATTACTATAACTCAATTGGGACCACTCTATAATGATAATTTTTTATAGGCATATAAATTTGTATGAGTTCTATTAAAAATTTGACTCCACGATTCCATGGAGGACTATGAATTTCTCCAAGAAATACATCAACAAACTATCGTAAACTATATTTATATTTAATTTGTTGTTTCACATCCACCATCTAAGATATTTAACCTTATTGTACAATAATTTAGACACACAAGATTGAACTAATTTCCATTTTATGTCTCCATTCATCCTTGCATTGAAATATGATCACAAGTTCATTCAGAATAAGATGTTTGACTTATCATACTTGTAAACTAATATTATTTCAATTTGTTGTGGAATATTCCTTTCCAATTATAACATCAAATTATGATAATGGGAGAATAACCGTAACTACATGAATCACAGTCCGACAAACATTGATCATACATTAACTACAAATTTGATATGCATCTGTTTTTAAATTATGAGTCTTCTCAGCTATATCAATATCATATTGTTATAGTGACATAGAGAAAACATTAAAAGATTTTCTATTAATAATAGAGTGGGTGGATACAATATAATATAAGACAATAGATATTAAATAGTGTGGAATATGTGTTCCTTTCACAATATCAATATCAGAACCCACATTGATAGTCATGATTAAATGGAATTTGTCATTTTCATTAGCCTTATGTGTTATTTTAAACTGATCACTAAAGAAATTATATTTATCCACTAATTAGAACAATTTGTACAGTCCTTTAGTTTTACAAATTGTATTATGGGTGGTGCATTCTGTGGAGATTTATTTCTTTGGAAATCAGTATCCATTTTCTTCGTTTCACATTATAATTTGATTTCTAGATGATATTTGTTTGTGTAAAAAAATAATTTAAAATACCCCTTAAAAAAACTTACCCCATGTATTGTTTAACACTTTTATAATAAAATAAATCGCATCATAATTTATATATAGTTTTTTGAATTTCCTTTTATTTTGATTTTTCTTTTCTGATTAAAATAATTATATTTACGGGTGTCTTAAATCTACATCTCATAATTGATTTCATATTGAAATATTTATTTATAACTAGTAAATTCTCATAAACATAATTATTTTTCAATACATGGTTTGATTCAACTAATTAGTTGATTATATTTATTTCTGGGATGATAAATACACAAGATGAATACCTTAAATCCTTATATATTTTTCCTCATTAGTACCGTGGGATTAAAAATCCTTCTATATCAGTACAAGAATTTCCTTCTCCATAATTTTATGTAGAATATATGGGAACTAATTGATGATGAATATACAATCAAAAGTATCACATTTCATGGATTCAATTTATAGTTCTTGTTTCACATTTTAAAAGATTCCACCATTGATATACTTCATCATCTAAATGATGATAATATAGGACAAATTTTTCTTTTCCGTAGCATTGAAGACCATAATATATTTTTTCAATGATTTTGATCCATTTAAAAACTATATGTTTATTAATAGATCCACTAAAATATATTGGGTTTTTTCTATTGAATCATTCAATAGTATGTTGTTTCCTACTTTTATCTTTCGGAGACTCGACATGATTCAAAGCCTGAAATATTTTTTTTAATAATATAAATATTCTTCATTCTATATCCTATAAAATGTATTTTTATAGAAGGAAAATAATTACATATCTTATAGTAATCACATTAAAAAATTACTTCATGATCCATCCATTAACTAAAACTAAAAATCATATATTTAAGCAAAACAATCATATTGAAAAATAACATGATGCTCAAAAATCATTCACAAGATGACATAATCATAACTCTTTCTTTTATGATGCCTTTTGATTTACCTAGGTCATTCATGATAGTTATCAAAACATTATAATTTTACAATATACATATAGATAACCATAAATTTTTATCATCTTTGTTTCCAATGGTAATTAAAAACCATCCTATAATATCATGTATAAATAAACATGGATTTTATAAAAAATGTTTTACATATTTTTAGATCAATATTTTTATCATTCCACATAAATTCACTTGGATATAGTATATTTATAGTTCCATTTGAATCATTTAATCCACAAAAATTGGTTCATATCATATATACATTATCTCCCACATATTTCATTTTATCTAGAACCCATTTTGACATATCATACATAATACCATTTAGCAAATCCTACAGAATGGAAACATGTGAAATGTTTGAACTTAGATTCCTAGTGATGGTAAAAAAGTGAGATATAATGGACTATATAAGCATAACATTAGTATAAGTGAATATGATGATGAAATATATATATGTGAAAGTAATACCATTTAAATCATAGAACATATTCTCGTTTCATTGACTAAATCATGTTAGTTCACATGTATCAAATCATAATGGAATCAATATCATGATCCATGAGTAGATATCATTATCATAACTGATTTAATTGTGGAATAAAAATTAGCAAAGAAAAACAATTCATTAGTAGTTTGTGATATTTTACAGTATTATCCAATTGAAATGGGAATAGTCTCAAAACCAACCCAGCATTAAATTTTTAATCATATCACTATGATCATGGAAAATGTCTTTTACTTAAATGGGTTCACTCCCTATCCCATTATTGTTTATTGAATGTGATATAAATATTTACCCAGTGCATTAGATTGATACGTAGGTACACCAATCAGATAAAAAATTTTAATCTACTATTGAATCATAAATCAGTCATCATATTAGATCCCATGAAATGAAATTTGCTTAAAAAACCATTAATCTATTCAAAAATGATAGAAAAGAATTGGGTTTTATAACCATTTATCTTTTGACTAAATAAAAAACCAATCCAGTTAAATAATAAGGAACATTTCCTAATTACATATCCCTAGATAACATTAATTAACTTCAAATAATATATATTTAGATGGAAAATTATTTTTAATGTTCAAGTAAAATTATTATTTAGTGAAACAAAAATCATTTTTGAAATCAATTTTTAATTCCATGAACATATAAATGAACAAAAATTCTTTCAAAATTACAATTAATAGCTATAAAGAAGGATTAAATAAATTTAGGGGTTCAGATGGTGTAAATTTCTATCACTATTTATATGATATAAATATATTCCCTCCATATTTATACAGAAAAGACACAATGTACCTCATTTGAAATCGGAAAGAAAATGTTCCATTAAATGTATTTATAATTGGTAAGATATGGGTAAAATAATTTTAAACAATATTAAATATATTTTTAAATTTTTCAAAATGGAAATCGAAGAGAACAAATCCCTACTAGATACTTAATCAATAAAAAATATTGAAAAAGGATCATATTGTGAAATCACTTCGTTATATTTTTTATTGTAAGCTCCATGAAATAATGATGCTTATATGGATATGAGTAACCCTTAATTTTAGTGAGAGGAATAATAAAATATATTCATTGGAAGTATATAAATTACAAAAAATAAACATGTCATGTATAAGGAATGTGTCTAGTAGTTTTTAAAATTTGTTGAAAATCCCTTAACTAATGTCTTTTCTTTTATTTATTCAGAGTAAATCCTTTTCATATTAGAATTAAAGCCTTAAAATTTCCACTTATAAAATCTAGATATGTTCATTATAAAGTAACATTATATCTATAATGTGGCTATAGGTGTCTAGAAGAGAATTTTGTGGTGGGACGGTCAATCCAGAAGGATCAATGCTTTGTAATATAAGGCCAGAGTAGGTATACTTTTATATTTGAGGCGAGGGGAACATTTATAATTTCTTGAATGATTAAAATATAATAATAATATTATAGAGACAAATTATTCCAAATGTAATATAAATTAATATGTGATGAAATTGTTCGAAATATCTTATACCATCTTCTAATGAATTATAAATAATTTTATAAAAAACTATTTTGATAAATTATCAGTATTGTCAATTTTGATTCTATTCATTACTATGAAATTAATAAAATAATGAAAATAATAGAAATTAGATGAAAGCGTTTTAAAAAGAATCCTAATAGGACTTTTCAATTTCGTAGAATTCATAGATAACATAAATTAACCTATGTTATTACTTTTTTTGTATTTTAATAGTTTTAATATTATTTTCTAAATAACTTAATAATTATGGGCTCATAATTATATAACAATTTAATGAATTTATTTTTTCCCCTAACATTATATAAAAATTCCCAGGATGAAAAAAAATAATTTAACACTAAAAATAAAATGTATAGACAAGTATATCGTTAGGTTAACCATATCTTAATAATATTAAATTTATTAAAAACATGAGTGTGACATGATTTTATTTTCTTGAAATACAAAACTATAAATGACACAAATTCATAGGAATAGAAATAAAACTACATAAAAATAATTATTGAAATTTTATAAAAAAATGTACTCATCCCATAAAATTAAGTCTATGTTTAGAGTCATTTTATAATCCTTATCTTTTTATATTTGACTACAATTTTATGAATTTTAAATTACCATGGAAAAAAATTACTATGGTTCATATTAATTTTGGAAAAAAGGTTGACATCCATAATTAAAAAATTGTAGACCATCTGATTCTATATAGAGAATTAAATTTTCAAAGTTGAAAAAAATATGTTTTAATGTTTAACCAAAATTTAAATATGTGAAACATAATGAAAAAATGTTTTTTTTGAAAAATTCCCATTTTAAAATATAAAATTTTTTATTCTAAATTCATGTATAAAAACTATTTTAAATTCCATTATTTAATATTATTATCACCAATGGAAATAAATAAATTTCAATACTAATAAAAATATAATTTTAAATTTTATATAACATAAAACAATAATATATAAATCAATAAATATAAATTTTTACTATTTATTGAAAAATAAATTATTTCATAAAATAATCAAAAATTAATCTTTATATAATATTAATATAATTATTTCATTATTGATATCAATTTTTTCATATATTTTTTATTTATAATCTACGAAAGACTTATATTATTCACTCACAAAAACAAAGAAGACATATAATTGACAAATTCATATTGTTTTGGGAATAAAATGATTTTAATTAAAATTATGTTATTGTTTTGATAGAATTTTTAATTACAATTATATTTATTTCCGACATTATAAATATTTCATAAATATTGTAATTCAATTCAAAACATCTAATCCAAAATCACAAATGTTTGATAGTAACATAATAGAATATTTATTTTACGAATGAAACATATAAAATTTGATGATTTTTTTTGAGAAATGTTTATAATAAATTTTATGAATACCATATTTAAGACAAGTTATATGAAATACCATATATTATAAAAAGTATCTTGAAATGAAAATATACAACTGCAATGATTTGATGTTGAAATTGAAGTGAAAACCTCTAATAGAATGATGATGGCATCTCATGTTAATGATTATTATTTAGTTGTAGATTAAAGGAATGTGATTCCTAATAATATTATTTGTCTTTCTCTATTTTGATTTTATGATATCATAACAATTGGTTGAATTTCACTGTTTAAATCCCCCATTAATTATTGAATAATGGAATTAATGTTTGATATTCCCATCCATACATTGATCAGTTTTTTGGGTGATGATAAAGATGAACTTCTTATGAAATTACATCCATTTTATGGGTAATTATTTTTATTTAGATTGGTAATATATCCAAGATCACTGGGGTGAAACTAAAAATAAATTATATACCTATTATAAATGTTTTCTTGGAATTATTCTACAAAGAGAATAATATATTTCCATTGGGTTGTGAGTTTTAGTCCAAAATAGAACTCATACCTAGTTCTACATGTGTTTAAATACTCCATGTAAAATATCCCAAATTGAGATGAAATAAATAGAAAAGTATATCATGGTGAATGTTGAAAAGTTATTCAATTGTCCATGTTTCTCACCATGGGTTATACATATCTATTTTTTATGATGAAATATAGATTAATTTCAATCTATATTTATATTGTTCAATTGAACAAGATCAAAATTGAAAATGAGTGTCATTTACCATATATTACGATTTTCGGTCCAATTTCATAATGATGTATACTTTTCCCATAATAAATATCATTATAGATTATACCAATTGAGTTTAAAAAAGGATATACAGAAGACCTCATTTCAAACAATGAATTGGAACTATGAATATATCATTATGCAATATGGTGTATCTAATACCCCTAATATCATTTTGGATTTAATAAATACATTCATTATAGATTATCATTTTTATATTATTTTAGACATTATAAACAATATTCTTATATATTCAAATATATAATATCCTAAACGTCACATAAGAATTTGAGTTGAACACCATGTAGAAGTATACAATGTATGAATAATATTCCAATTTTGAATTTCAGCTAAAAACAAATAAATTTTTGTTCATATAATTTCAATATAGTGTATATTCGTGGATCCATAAATGAAAGAGGCTACTAAATGGTGGACCAAACCATGAATATTGTCAAAAATCCATATTTTCATTATTTACATAGTTATTTTGGAATCATTTTCTTAAATTTATCATTGTTGTCTAATCCATGCACCATTTTCAATAAAAAGTTATAAATCATACATTGGAAATATGAATATGTAGAAAATGTCAAGGAACAAAAGATAATACTAGTCATTTAACCTATGTTTAGATTACCATACTCTGGAGATGTTTTTTTATCTATATTGATGCTTCAAATATGTCCTTGTGATGTATTCAAATGGAAAATGTCATGGTGAAAGTATATGCATCGTAAAAATGGATGTTTCATGAGTAACATTTACCAACATATCATTTAATGTTTCTATTAAATATTTCCATTAATTATACTGAGGCTTTACCTTTTCGGATAATATTATTACATATATAATGATATAAAGTGTTTACTATATACATTCAGATAGAAATATTTTTTCTTGTTCTATAGAATATGGTTGGAATTGATTATGTATTATGACTTTTCAATAAATTATCACCAAGAAAAAGTCTACCAGGTGGGTGATGCTTTTGTGTAAAAAAGATCATCGTAGTTTATCAAAGTTGATAAAAAAATCCAATATTTTTTAATTTTAAAAAAATGTATATTGAAAAAAAAGGTATAAAATATTTTCTTTCTCAAATAATTTTTATACAACAATCCATGTGATGATTAAAGAGGTAATGAATGAAGATGAAGAGATATGAAAAAAAGGTGATAAATTATCCATAGAATAACCAGGACTATGGTGGAAATACTTGGGTTTGTAACTTAATATGTGCCCGTAAATAGCCAATTTGAAGAAAGAGATATTAGTGGAAGCTCAAAGATCATCATTCAATATTAATCCAATAAGAACAAATATATATTTCTAATTTGAAAGAGTATTTCTGGTGTTATGACGTGAATAGAAATATAATTGATTAAGAATCACTATTTTTGGTATTATATCATTTTATAGAGGATATAAAATATTAAAATGGGATTATAGAAAAATTATACATACTATAATGGAAATGGGAAAACATATCAATAGATTTTTTTCAGTGTACAGTAAAAAATATCTAAAATGAACATTTATAAAGGTTCAATTTTTTCCTCGTAAAAATTCATCACACCACATCACTATTACAGAAAATATTTATCAATGTCATCTATATAATTTGTTAGTGGTCTATGATTATAGCAAGTCTAGTAAAACAATTATTAATAAGAACTAATCAAACATGTTCAAGCATTTTAATGGATTTTAAAAAGACGAGAGTGAAAAACCCCATGCATATCTTCATCCACCAGTGATGCACAATATTTCTCATTATGACCTTGTTATAGAAATGAGTCTCACTACTAAAAATCATCCACATATAGATGGATTGTTTTATATAATAATTAAAATAATATTAGATATATTGAGGTATTGATGAATGGATTTAAAGTTTTTTGTGTCACCACCTTGCATTTGTCGAGTTTTAGTAGAACAGTAGAATTCATTCAATCATTTAGATGGTACCTTTTGAAGCACCATTTTTATCATGTGTATATATATAATTTGTTGGGATGAAGTCATAGAATGAAATTCTAGGGGAATTATCTAAAATTGGAAATAGAAGTGACAGTCATATCCATTAAATATCAAGACAAGGTATCTCATATTCAAAAGAAAATTTATATTGACAACCAACAACAATATAATGTGTTTTATGTTAGCGAGAAGTTTTTTCATTGAATTTATTCGTGGAATAAGGATATGTGAATATAGAGGAATGGAAAGGTGATACCTATGTATAATGAACCCTTCATGATTCATTAACAAGTAGAGATGTTTGGATATCACATGGTAGTTAGACTGAACCTCTCTCAAGTACATGATGTGTTCAGTGTCTCACAACCAAGGATGTACATAACATACCATTTACATATACTAAACATAGGTTTAATGTTACTATAAAAAGATCATTCATAATAGGAACAAGTGTTAGAGATTTAGGATCATATAGATAATCATATATGAAATAATAACACTTTATTTCTCAAATATTTCTATTGAAACAACCAATTTGAATAAGGTAATTGGGATATTGAGGATATGATGGAGCATAATATTACAAAATTGTTTTAATTGGAATGTACAATATAGACTAAAAAATTCCTATTATGGTGTTTATATTGTAATAACATTAATTTTTAGGATATGCGTTTAGTAACAAATTAAACTTCTTCACTATTTTTTGGTATATTAAATACCTAATTTTAAATAACCATTATGTGATATTAGTAATATTATTTTAAAATGATCATTATACCATAGATATTAAAGTAGTAAAAATGAGTTGAAATATATTCATTTTTTAAAAAATGGTAAATGATTTTATATAAATGAAATAAACTTATAAATAGATAGTAAATTTTTAGAATTTTATTTTTATGTTTCAGAATAACATTTTTTAAAATAAATAATTTCTTTTATGTGAAAAAAAATAAAATAATAAATTTAAACTTTTAAAAAATTTATTTAATTTAATAAAGATATCATTTGATATATACATTTCAAAATTATCTTTGAGGGAATTTTTTTTTGATTTTATGGTAAAATATATAAGCCGATGAATTGAAATATTTTATTTTAATTTGAAATATTAATTTAGTTTATGGAATTAAAATAGATCCCTTTTATTTTAAAATAGATATAAATGTAAAATTGGATCAATTATTTTATAATTATTACAATTTTGATCATTACACTCAGTTTTTTATTTAATGTTCATATAAATATTTCTAAAATAATATTATTTTTTCCAATAGAATTCACTCTTTCATCAAATCAATAAAATTAATCATAAATTAAATTATTACATTTATATGACTTGAAATTTTATAAACTTAATTAATATTATTAAATTACTCTAATATAATATATATTATATTTTTAAACTAATATTTGGTCATATATAATGATAAAGACAACAGAAATTAATTATTGTGATTAAGGTTTAATCGTGGTTTTTGTGTTACATGAACATTTGAAAAAATAATTTATCATTATTTTTTATATTTATTAAATTTAATATCATGTTTATATATTGCGGTATAAAATTATATTATAAAGGAAATTTAATTTTTAATCATAAAGCATAAATTACCTACGTCAATAAGAATTTATATGTTATCATGGTGAAATTTCAAATGATAATATTATGTAAAACTAATGGATAAGGAATAAAATGGTTAAAAAATATTTTTTTGTGTAAGTGTATATATACTAAATTTCAACAGAAACTAAATTATTTATCACTTTTTAAGGCACATGTGGTCAGAGCGGCATCCCATTATTGAATTGTTTTTTTTATTTTAAAAAATTATATTTCTCTTCAATTATAATCTTTCAATTACTCATTTAATGTATATGCACATATAAAGACCTTTGGTTTGAGAAAACCACAAAAATATCTATCCAAAACGTATATATAAAATTTATAGAGAATATGGTCTTATAAAAGGCCATTCCCAATGTCCTTACTATGTTATCCAAATGAGGTTTATATATGGGAAGGTGATTGTCTTCACTATGAACTATCATTTTTTATTATTCTCTTATCAGCTTCATTAATGTATAAATTATTACAATATAATATCACTAATATTTGTCATATAAAATTATATTAATTTGTTTAAGGAATAACATATATCTATTTCCACTTTCTTCTAATTGAAAATGACTTCTTTGATCGGGTGTAAGGTGGACTACCACCTCACATAGAAACATAATTTATTTGACATCACCATCTATCATGGAAGGATATAATTATTGATTTATATTATATATATATTTTTTATTTACAATATAAAAATTATTATTTAACTAGGATTTCACATATACCTTCATACTTTTCATTTTGTATCAATATGATAGCATTGCTTGTGTGTAGAGAAATCTACCGCCTCGCTAAGTGATGAGATTCATTATTCAAACACTATTTAAATGGAATAAAATAATGATAAATTTATTGAATACATGTGATATATACAAAATAATATTTACACTATAATGTTAAATTTTTTATATTCGATTCATACCATCCATCAATAAAATGGAAACATCCTTTGTTCAGGTGTATATTATACAGTCTCAAAAAATAGTGAAATTCATTTTCTAACTCTATATTTTAGAGAAGAGATTATATACTTATAAATTTATATAAATGATATTTATATGGGTTTTTACATTTTTTATATGATGGAACCATGATCAGTGTACAAGGACTAAAACTACTAATATAAAATATACATGAAACATTAAGTAGTTATTACCTAAAACATAATTTGAATATGTAATCATTAATAAAGTGGTGATTAATGGTTACAAAATAATATATTATGTTATTTATATTATTATTTTCTGGAATATATGTATATTATACTACATTTTATTGTATATGATATTAGAGAATGTTTGAAGAAATTCAATACCAAATGTATGGTATTTTTTATCTCTTTTATCTTTGGGATACATATGTCATATTCAACAGTAGTTTATTTTTTGTGGTGTATATAATAAATCATTTAAATTAAATATCAATAATTTTATTATTTATAGGGTTTTAAAATATTGATTTAATTTTATTTGTTAAATAATATTATGATCCAAATGATTACTAAAAGTTGTAATTTTGTTTTTGGGTCACCTTTATTTATAAGGGACAAATAGAATATTCTATTTTTTATTATTATTTTCGGATTATATTAGTTCTAGAAATGTAATTTAAAATTAATTTTTTGAATATAATCTAAATTTAAATATAAAATTATGGTTATTTCCTTCTTGGGGATTAAAATTAAATCAATATCATTTGGGTAAAGGATTTATTTGAAAATAACTTTTTTTTTGGATTTTCTATGATTATTCTTATGGTGATGAAATCTTATGATCTATCTCTCATGAAACTGATGAATTTCATTATAATATGGATATCTCAGGAAAATACACGTTTTCCTATTATTTTAACGAATTTATGTATTCAAGGATAAAAATAATGTTTTAAGGAAAAACAAATTTTTTTCTTATGTTGGTTAAATTTTTTTACCTCATATACATTTTTACCTAAAAAATATTTATTGAATACTTTGATAATTTCAAATTATTTTTCATATATATTTTTACCTTTTTTATTTTTTTTACATTTTATTAAAAGTTAACTTCTTGCCATTTTCTAAACAGAACCCTTTGATATTTTATCGAAAATGTTAATGGAATGATCATTTTAATGTTTATTTTATAAATTGTACTTTCCCCTATAATTAAATACTAGTGACATGAAGATTCCTTGACATGAATTATTGTTTTTTTAAAATAAAAAATCTCTTATATAATGGATGTTTTTAGATTTTAATGACATTGCTTAAAAAAGAAATTAAAATTTTCCTCCACAAATATTCCATGTGATCTTTAAAATTTATATTCCATATAAGATGAAATCCTTTGATGATTCATCATATCTAATGGGGTTATAATCCAACTATAACATCATAGTTATATATTATGATATTTTATGAATCTAATGAAAATATATTTATGAGGCCCATACATTTTTCATGGTATTATAAAATGATATTTTTTCTAATCTGATGGTGTTAACATGTATTAGAAAGTAATGAAATGATAAATTGTATTTGGAACCCATTTTTTCATGTGTTATTAAATGATTAATTTTTTAGGATCATTGTGAGCACATACATTTAGCTTTCATTAGGTGAAGGTTGGGATTTATATATTCCTAAATTAATTGAGTATGGGTTTATATCTCATGAGATAAAAACTATTGGAATAGGGATTGAAGCCATTTCTAAAAGGGACATTGTCCACTATTATTATCTTCAAAGTGAACAATAAATACAACTATGGTATGAGGAGTTAACTCATTGCAATGTGATTCATTTGTAATAATGCAATCACAAATAAGGATATTTTTTATTCTTATGTATAAGTCACAAATCTATGTATTATTCCAATGTTTTTCTATATTTTATTATTTTCATTGATATAATTATTATTAATTTCTTATAAAATTTCAATATTTATCAATGACTCATTTTTATATTTTATGATATTATGATTATTAATTATTTTTAAATTTACAATCATGTTCTCATACCCTTATAATCATGTAATGTTTATTTGATCATTGAAATATCCCTTGTTTCGATTTATTGAGCATCTGAGATCAAAATTCATTATGTTCCCCATCCCCACTTTATGGATAAATATAGAAAGCATGATTTTTCTGATAAGGGTACATGTTATGAATATCTTGTGGTGAGATAATATAGATCAGATATGAACCATTTTCTTATAAATATTTCTTTTCTTAAGAATATTTTCTAAATTATTCCGGCATGGATCATCATGTTATCTAATTATTATTCATCAATTCATATGTGACATCTATGTATGAGTACATTTGGTCATTATTTAATTCCCCAGACCACTTTAGTACAATTATTTGTGAAAATATGGTGTTTGAGGTGTTTTGGGAGGTCAGGGTGACTTATCCCCAAAACATTGCCAATTTTCCCTTTCTATGAATAGTACCATCAGTGACCCTCGGTGAAGATTTCCAACTGTAACAAATTGTGTACATTGCATTGGTAACCTACTGGTAACAGTGCCAATTGTGAGGTCTAACAGTAACCTTTTATTCCTTTTCTAAAATTCTAACTCTATGAATTGTTCCATCAGTGAAGAGTCCGATCAGTAACCTCTAATGGTAACCTCTCTTTCCTTTTGGAAACTTTGAGTTCTGTGAACAATTCCACCGGTGAACAGTTCTATCGGTAACCACTCTTTTCTTTTCCAAATTTCCAATTTTATGAATAGTTCTATCGGTGAACAGTTCTATCGGCAACCTCTCTTTCCATTGCCAAATTTCCAATTCTATGAATGGTTTTATCTATGAATAGTTCTATCGGTAACCGCTAATGGTAACCACTATTTCCTTTTCCAAATTTCAAATTCAATGAACAGTTCTATCAGTAACCTGTAATGGTAACCTCTTGTTCCTTTTCCAAATTTTGAGTTTTGTGAACAATGTTTCCAGAACTTGAGGTGTACAGTGTTTCCATAATGGTTTGTGTAATGTTTTTTCAGAACTGTAGGTGTACAATGTTCTATTATTGAGGTTAAAAAGGTGAGGTTCATTAATAGTGTTCTATCAAAGGGGGTTTAACAGTGAGGTTCATGACTAATGTTCTATTGGTGAGTTTCATGAATAGTGTTCTATCAGTGAGGTTCTAACGGTTAGGTTCATGACTAGTTTTTTTCCTTTGCCAAATTTTAAGTTCGTGAGAAGTGTTTCTTGCTTCCAATTGTTTCGACCCTTTAGAATTTTCTTTTGATGTAAAATGCAATTAATGCCTCATTTTATGTACTCTAAGGCCGATTTAAAGGACAAAACATTTATATTAATTATTCCCATGGATCGGGATGTTTTTACTTGGTCAAATTGGGTGGTTTAATGCGATGTACTTTTAAAGGGAAATTAAGCATATCATAAATTGTCACACTGTTAAATCTTCTAAAGGGAATAGACATCTCCCCCCCCAAATTTTTCTCATTTTTCTCAGGTGTGAGATGCTCGGACATCTCATTCCATCTCATAGGTGTTGGACAATCAAACATTCCTCCCCAGATTGTTTCCACACTGTTTTGATGCAACCAAGCTGTATCAATCAATATTTGATATAAGGTATGTTTTATCAACATTATTTTGGGGTTCATATTATCTTATTTCACATTTCCATATTTTAGAACAAAACATTCATGCTTCTAATTGAGTTTTCTAGGGTTTCGGTTGGTGTGGTCGTACCATGGCATCCTCGGGTGGATGCAGTTGTCAATAGAAGAGGATCATGACCCGTTGTGTGGCTTGTTCTCATATAAAGAACACCATGAACTGTTTGAGGTAGGGGATTCATTGATTATCTTTTATTTTACGTGATACTATATTATTAGCATGTTTTATCAAATTAGATGTCAATGGAATTGACATAATAAATATTTCAACTGGATAAATAAATTGAAATCAATTGTATGTTATTGCAACTTTTTTTGGTTGATAGTGTGACATCTTTTCTTACTGTATATAGCTGTTTATTCTTGTCAGAAATTTTTGAATAACATAAACTAGAAATAATTGATAATTGTTTTGCTAAATATAAAGAGGCATGTAAATAAATCTTATTCTTCTTGTTGTAATTTTGATGTTAATCAAAATGGTGCAGTTAGCATGTTTATATTTTTTTTGTGTTAGCTTATTTTTTGGGTTTCACGAATGGGGAACCATTGTATAATAAATTGGTTAATTCAAAACAGATTTTTTTTGATAAATCCTTGAAGGGTTCTAAGTTACCCTCTTTCTTGTTTAAGGGCCAAGATCTACTTATTAAGATGTTTGTTTTCTTTCTTATTGTGTTGTGATGTGAGCCTAGATGGCTGTTGTGATATGTGGGGGCTTGGAGGCCTATTGGTTGTGCTGGAAAATGAATCCTAGGGTGGCGAGATGCATCAGTTTCTTCATGTGGGTGTCAGGGAGGACACTAGGGATGATTTAATGGGATGGATGTGATTGTTGGATGCTTTTTGTTTCTTATTGGTTGTTTATGTACATTACTTCTCCCCACTACTCAAGGCATCATTTATTACTTACCCTTCTTCCATAAGTGGAGAAGACGCATGGGGTATGCAAAATTCTTTCCATTTTTAGCTTCTCAAGTGAGAATGGGTCTACGCTCTTGCTATAGGCAGCAAAGACTCGACGGGTAGTTCATCTACTCCCCGTGTTGATCCCCCTTGAATTTATTATCATAGAATGTTTTTCTAGAATGCCTGAGAATATGGGAAAGTACTGGTGTAAATAAATATTTTGAATAAATGATGTTAACCCATGGGGTTTAGAGCTTGCAGGGGCGCAATGCTGAGGTTTTGATTTGATGGAACTGTGGATTTTGGGTGTGATTCTAATGCAATTTAATGTGGAATTGTATTTGGTTAATCAATGTTTAAATAATTAATTAACATAAAGTGAAAATAATAAAAAGGTAATTAAATAATGTCTTAAATCTCTTTAAGTGGTTTTGTTCTTATAGGATACCTAGTCTTAGGAGTAGAAACTCAGAGTCTGAGAGATGTTAGCTGCAGTTGTGTCTAAGACTAGGTTATTCTCATAGTTTGGTTGTGAGATATAATAATTTTTTTACTTTTTTTGTTTCTATATGCTACTCCACCCTGTTAGTAAGGTCAACTAACATCCTAGGGATTCTGAGCCCTGGAGGTTGTTTTCCCCAACATTCCGGTAGAAGGATGAATGGATGACTACCCCCTTTTTCCCCACTCTCTTGGCTTGGTAGTTACTTATGCTGGTAGACAAAATGGATAGTTATCCCCATATATGAATGTAGAGGGATGTATTGTCTTATTGTTATTCACACACATATATTCTGGATATAGTATCCTATGGACTACTATAGGTGTAATGTGTGTAGGCAGTGATGGCTTGAGGATCCTTACTTGGTGTATGGGTTGTAATGGCTTGAGTTATAATACCCAACGTATGATACACATTATGTGAGCTGTAGTGGCTCCCATAAACTTCCTGTCTACACTGCTTACATGGATGTGGTGGTTTTTTTGCATGAGGTGCATTTTGTGGTGCTTCACCCAGGTGTCTGCGGCGAAGCCTTTTCAGAGAGAGATGCTTAGGATGTGCGACATTGGGGAAAAGAGGGAAACCATTGGGGAAGTATTAGCAGGGTACCCTTGATATTCTTTATTATATGATATATTATTTTATGCATTACTTTGTGAGAGTATCCATGAGGATGATGGAAACATAGTATACCTATTTAGGTGACGAGTTAGTTTCACTTGTTGTTCAATGTTCATTAGCATGCTTTATTTACTTTGGCACGAGTGGCTTTAGGCAAGATCCTACTGATTATAATGTTATACTCACCCTATGTATATAAAAAAAATTCAAGTCACTTGTAGCTGGTTTGAGATCTAGCTGGTTTCTACTCGCTTGGGGTTGCAGGAGCTGTTCGAGCTTGTGGTTGATGATATTTTTACTTTCTTTTGGGTCCTTGCAGTTTTCCCCCTTCCAAATGTAGTACTTTTTCATGAAATTACATATTTGAACATGGGTTTTCTTATATATATAAGTTTTCAGTTGGATCTGGTTGGTGTTTGTCTTATCTCTCTCTTTCGCATGTCTTCTCTTCGATGGTAATGCCTCCCATATGTGTCTTTACTATACCATAGTTTCAAGTCACCAACCCGGGGCCTACTGGATGTGGGACTCGGGGTTCATTATCTCCCTTCTCATATTGCCGGCCTAGGAGAGGTACACTTATTTTTGAGGGGGTCATGACAGAGTGGTATTAAAGACTCTAGTTGAGAGATATGATGGAGTTTAGAGTTAGGCAGAGGTGAGGTTTCATGGGTTGGTAGGGCAACAATTTCATTCATTTTTAGCAAGTGATATGAAATCTAGAGACAAATTGAGACAATGTCGTTAAGGGCCTCCTATGATCTGATTTGTAGAACATTAATATTACAATGGATACTAAATTATGTGATAATAGTTGCAGGGTAGAGACCTAGGAAAGGATCATGCATAATTCTTCATTGTGCTTATGTTTGAATGGGTAGAACTTGGGATAGGTTAACCTAAATTCAATGAAATAAAACAATTAATTATTTAATGTAGAGTCTTCCATATTCCAGTTTTTAGAGCCTTAACTGTTTGTTATTGTATATGTATGTCTCTAGGTCGACGTCCTATTCAGGATCGCATAGAAGATGTCCAGCATGTTGTTCTACAATATCGCTGAAGGGTAGAGGTTGACGACGATGAAACTTAGAGGAAGAAACTATGAGAGTTTCAAACTCTAGTGTCTGTAGAAGTATGAGGGCTCTATTTCTTATTAATTCAGAGAAGACTCGTTAGAGGAGGTCGAGATTTGATTCAGTTTGATATGTGCTTGGAAAGATCACAGGGTGTCCTTGGTTATGACGATGCAGCATGGAGTAGCGGGGCAGTGGTGGTTCTTGTTCCTCGGGGATCGTGAATAGTCCATAATCTCATGGGAGGAGTTCCGAGACAAGTTTAGAATCGAGTTCCTTTCTTCTACTACGAAGGAATCCAGTTGCCAAGAGCTTATTACCCTTCGACAAGGGAGATCCAGTGTGGAGAATTTGGAATCCGTTTCAGGAACCTTTTATGATATGCTTCGAACCTATTTCCATATGAGGAGGTTGGGGAACATCATTTAGAGGAGGCTTTGCATCTAGATATCCGGCCCTAGGTCACCCCATTTATGCTGAAAACATATCATGAGGTGCTAGCGAGGCAAGAGGTTATCGAGATGACATTGGAAACGACCAGATCATCACTAGAGGGGAATCGCCAGGATTCATCACGAAGTAGAGTTGTGGCATGGGGTTCCTAGTTTCTGGGGAAGAAGAGTTTTTGTTTAGCCGGGGGTAGGTCCCAGCAATTCAAATCTCATTTCTATAGATGCATCAAATCTAAAGCCTATTCCAATGTATCGTGCACTTTTTTTCTTATGGTGGTCGTGGTTATCAGCAGCGGGAGTGCCTGAGATTTCAGAGCAGTCATCGTGCTCTAGGTGCTACGCTCTAGGTTCCTCCGTTGAGGTAGTTCCAACCAAGGAAATAGTAGCAGGATGCACAGGATTTAGATCAGTTGAGGGTAGATGGGGTAGGTAGAGGATTTCCCCATGACACTCCCCATCCTCAGAGAGCAGAGCGCAGCCGTGGTGGTGGTCTTCATTTGGGTCAGAGAGGCCACTAAGGAGGTCGTGGTCAGCTTCATGCTCTAGTGTTTCCAGCTCCATGCGAGCCAGATGTCGTTTGAGTTACCCTTCGATTGTTTTCTACCTTGGTGTATGCCTTGTTTGATTCAGTAGTGACACACTCATTCATATCACCTACCCTTGTCCATTCATGGGGACATGGGGTAGAGAGCCATCCAGTTCCCTTGGTGTTGACTACACCAGTTGAAGGTCGAGCTAACTTTTTTTGAAGTATGTAGAGATTGTGAGCTAGTGTTGGTGTTGCACCTCTCTTGGGGATATTTTCAATGTTTTCAAATACCACCATATGATGTCATCCTCAACATGGATTGGGTATATTTGGTGCAGGATATTGTGGATTGCTTCAGAAAGAAGGTCCTTTTCTTTGGTGCGGATGGAGAGCCGGTGATGTTTGTTGGCGAGCGAGATCCTGGGGTGGGTCATATGCGCGTTCCATCCTTATCATCAATGATGGATGAGATGCCGTTGATTTCATCCTAGGTTCAACAGTTGGTGTTTCCTAGGGTCATAGAAGAGTGTCCTGATGTCTTTCTAGAAGATGTTGTCGCATTAACCCCTCTATGAGAGATCAAGTTTGGGATCATTCTATAACTAAGATCGTCTCATATCTATATGTATCTATATAAGAGAGACCCTTCTGAGTTACGATAGAAACATATACATCTTGTTGGTCTGTTATAGTGTGGTTTTATTCATAAATGTGTGTCATCGTGGGGTGCACCAGTTTTGTTCGTGAAGAAGGTTGATGGGAGTTTGCAGTTGTGTGTCGATTATCATCGCTTACAAAAAGTGAAAATAATGAATCACCATCCTCTTCCATGAATTGATGATTTATTCGATCAACTGAAGGGTGACTGTTTGTTCTCAATGATCGACTTGTGGTCTGGATATCATCAGATGCGTACGAAGGATGAGGATATCCCGAAGACTGATTTCTGTTATCATCATGGGAATTGTGAGTTCATTGTAATGTCGTTTGGAATGAAAAATGCTTCAGTTTTATTCATGGGATTGATGAATTCTGTGTTCCATGAGTTCTTAGACAAGTTGATGGTTGTTTTCATCAATGACATCATTGGTTACTCCACGTCTGAGGTGGAGCATGCAGAGCATCTACACATGGTTTTGGAAGATCTTCGTCAACATCAAATGTTTGGGAAGTTGTTTAAGTGTGAGTTTTGGGTTCATGAAGTCTATTTTGTAGTGCATATTGTTTCTTAGATGGGAGTAGATGTGGATACATGAAAGATAGAAGCAGTTGTGTCTTGGGAAGCCCCCAAGACAGTGTCGGAGGAGTGATGTTTCCATGGTCTCGTAGGCTACTACAAGAGGTTCGTAGCTGATTTATCACGAGTTGTGACTCCTCTGACAACTTTGACCCGGAAGGATAAATAATTCATGTGGACTGATTACTGTCAAGAAGAGTATCTAAAAGAGTAGTTAGTAGGTGCTCCAGTTCTCTTTCTTCCAGCGCAGGGTGTTCAGTTTTATGTTTTCTCTGACGCTTCGCATCTGGGGTTAGGTTGTGTTCTAATGAAGAAAAGATTAGTTGTTACTTTTGGGTCTCGGCAGTTACATCCCCATGAATGTAACTATTTCACTCACGATCTTGAGTTGGAATCTGTGGTGTTTTCTCGGATGTTTTGGAGACATTACCTAATTGGTGAGAGCGTTGTAGTTTCCACCAATCATAGGAGTTTGATCTATGTTTTCTCCCAACATTACATGAACTTATGACAATGTCAATGGATGGCGTTCTTACAGGAATATGAATTAGAGATATCATATACACCTGTAAAGTGGAATTTTGTAGCTGATGCGCTGAGTCGAAAGTTAGTTAGTGATGTTGTGCATGAATCTAGAGGCTCCTGGAGTGTAATAGAAGAACTATTAGCATTACATCTTGATATGGGAGAAGTTGTGGGAAGAGGTTGTCTTTTCTAGATGATGGTACTATCATCTCTTTTGCAGTAGGTGGACGAGTCCCAGTTGGGGGATCTTGAGGTGGAGGTCTGGAGAGAACAAGTTATTTGCGGCGAGGCCGCAGATTATTAGTATGAGGATGAACAACACCTAGTGTTGTATCGCAGAAGGCTTTTGGTTCCTTTGGTAATGTACAAGATGGTTCTCGGAGAGTTTCATAGTTCGCCTCTAGCGGTGCATCCTAGCGTGACAAAGATGTACTGAGCCTTGAGGAGCTAGTTTTGGTGGCCTGGGATGAAGCATTCAGTTACGGAGTTTTTGTCTCGATGTTTGGTCTTCCAGAAGGTGAAGGTCAAATACAATGTTCCTAGAGGTCTGCTCCATCCATTAGAGAATCATCAGTGGAAGTGGGAGGACATCTTAGTGGACATTGTTACTGGTTAACCTCGAGCTCGGAGAGGACAAGATGCTATTTGGGTGGTTGAGGATCGCTTAACAAAAATCGGACCACATTATAGAAATTAATGAGTCGAGATCAATGGAGTTTTTGTAAAGGCAGTATCTAGAGGAGGTGGTGAGGCTTCATGGAGTCCCAAGGATGATCATTTCTGATAGAGATGCATTTTTACCTCTAGGGTGTGGTGGTGTCTCCAACATGCTTTTGGGTTTCAGCTATGTCTTAGCACTGCGTTTCATCCTCAAATGGATGGTCAGACAAAGGGAACCATCTGGACTCTTGAAAACATGTTACACTCTTATGTTCTTGATTTTTGAGGTTCAGTTATGATGAACTTACCCTTGGTGGAGTTCTCTTACAATAATAGTTTTCACTCCACCATTGGTACATCACTATATGATGTCTGGTATGGTCGGCCTTGCTGTTATCTGTTGTGCTGAACTGGGGTTGAAGAATCAGCAATTCTTGGACCGGAACCAGTACAAGATACAATAGAGATGGTTCAGGTGATTTGTGAGAGGATGAAGACAAATGAAATATCTTCATAAATCATATGTTGATAAAAGATTGAGAACTATAGAGTTTAATTATGGAGATCATGTGTTTCTGAAGGTGACTCCACGTCGTGGGCAGTGAAGCTATGGTCATGGAAGTAAGCTTTTTCCTAGTTTTTTTTGGGCCTTTCGAGGTGTTAGCTCATGTTGGAGCTGTGGTGTATCGAGTAGCACTTCCCCCACAAATGAGTTGGATATATGATATTTTTCATGTATCATATCTCCATCGTTATCTTCATGATGACTCTCATATCATTGATTGGGGAGGAATCGATGTTGACGATAATCTGACCTTCGAGGAGCGACATATGGGGATCCAAGACTATAAGGAGAAGGTGTTTCATGGGAATTATATCCCCTTGGTTCATCTCTGGTGGCGACTTAGTGGAATTGAGGAGAGTACCTAGGAACGTGAGTCACATATACATGATCAGTACCCAGTTTTGTTTTATGTTTAAATCATCTCATGTATCGATGTAGCCTTTGTGGTTATAAACCGTTCATGTTTATGAGATTTGTCCCTTTTTTTCTTTTTTGGCTTTCTCTCTTTGGAGAGGCATCTCGATGGGTGGTTGTTCATACCCCATTTCGTTTTCACTTTATGTGGGTTCTGAATTCTCAGAGATGAGAATGTTTTGAGAGGTATATGATGTAATGAATTAGACCTCTCTGGTCAATTCCTTTTTGAAGATATGGTGTTTGAGGTCTCCCGGGTGGTCAAGGTGACTTATCCCCAACACTTTTCCAATTTTCTCTTTCTATTTACAGTAACATCGGTGAACCTCTATGAACAGTTCCAATAGTAGACAGTTGTGAACAGTGCATCGGTAACCTTCTGTGAACAGTGCCAACAGTGAGGTCTAACGGTAACCTCTCTTTCCTTTTCCAAATTTCCAATTCTATGAAAAATTTGATCTGTGAACAGTCCTATCGTTAACCTCTAATAGTAACTTCTCTTTCCTTTGCCAAATTTTTAGATCTGTGAACAGTTCTATCAGTGAAAAGTTCTATCAGTAACCTCTAACGGTATCCTCTATTTTCTTTTCCAAATTTCCAATTATATGAATAGTTATATCGGTGAACAGTTCTATCGGTAACCTCTCTTTCCTTTTCCAAATTTCAAAATCTATGAATAGTCTCTCGGTGAATAGTTCTATTGGTAACCTCTGACAATATCCACATTATTCTTTTTCTAAAATTACAATTATATGAAGTGTTCTATCAGTGAAAAGTTCTATCGGTAACATATAACAGTAACTTCTTATTCTATTGCCAAATTTTGAGTTCGAAGAATATTTTTTCCAAAACGGTTGGTGTACAGTGCTTCTATAGTGGAAGGTGTACAATGTTTCCAAAACGGTAGGTGTACAGTGTTCAATCAGTGATGTTCTAAGGGTGAGGTTCATGAACAGTATACTATCGATTAGGTTCATGAACAGTGTTCTATCAGTGAGGTTCTAATGGTGAGGTTCACGAATAGTGTTCTATCAATGAGGTTCATGAACAATGTTCTATCGGTGATGTTCTAATGGTGAGGTTCATGAATAGTGTTTTTCCTTTTCCTAATTTGGAGTTTGTGAACTGTGTTTTCAGCTTCCTACAGATTCACCCTTTTAGTGTTTTCCTTTGACGTAAAATGCATTTCAATCCTCATTTTAAGAAATCTAAGGCCGATTCAAATGCCATAACTCCTATATTAATTTTTCATATGGCTTGGGATGTTTTTACTTGGTCAAACTACATGGTTTAATGTGATCCTCTATTAATGGAAAATTAAGCGTATCTTAAACCGTCACACCATTAAATCTTCTATTGTAAAGGGATATCTTCATCCCTAGTTTTTTTCTCCTTGTTATTTGGTATGAGATGCTCGAACATCCCATTCCTTCTAATAATAGTTTCATAATCAAACATTACCCCTTGTATTGGTTCCGCTATGTTTTGATGCGACCAAGCTATATCAATTAATCTTCGATATAAGGTATGTTTTATCATTGTTCTTTTGGGGTTCATCTTATCTTGTTTATCATTTCAATATTATATCATGAAATCTTCTTGCTTCTAATGGAGTTTTCTTGGGTTTCGGTAGGTTTGGTAATATCATGGCAACCTCAGGTGGATACAGTTGTCGCGATAGGAGGATCGTGACCCATTGTGTGGACTGTTCTTGTATAAAGAATATCAGGAACTATTTGAGATAGGGGATTCATTGCTTCTCTTTTCTGTTACAAGAAATTGTATTGTTACAATGATTTTCCCCACTAGATGACAATGGAATTTAAATAATAAATATTCTAACCACATAAATAAATTGATATGGATCATATGTTATTGCCTCTAGTTTTTATAAATAGTTCGATATCTATTCTTGCTTCGTATAGTTGTTCATTCTAGATGGAAATTGGTAAAGAATTTAAATCATAATTAATTGATAATTGTTTGGCTAAAGATAAAGAGGCATGTATGTGAATTTGGTTCTTTTTGTTGTAATTTCGATTTTTATCAAAATTTTTCAGTAAGAAAGTTTAATTTATTTTTGTTAGCTTACGGTTTAGATTTCCCAAATGTGAAACCTACGTATAATAAATCAGTTAATTCAAAACAGATTTTGTTTGATAAATCCTTGAAGTGTTCTAAGATAACCTCTTTCTAATTTATGGTCCATGAGACAATATTTAAGATGTTTTTTTCATGCGGTTTGTGTTGTGATGTGAGAATGGATGGCTGTTATGATATGTGGGGGCATGGAGGCCTTTTGGTTGTGGCAGCAGATGATGCCTAGGGTGGTGATATGCATTAGTTTATGCATGTGGGTGTCAGGGAGGACACCAGTGATGATGGAATGGAATGGATGTGATTGTTTTATTCTTTCTTTTTCTCATTGGTTGTTTATGTGCTATACTTCTCTCCACTGCTAGAGGCAACTGGTATTACTTTCCCTTCTTCCGAAAGGGGTGAAGACATGCGGGGTATGTCACTTGATTTCAGTGTTCATCTTCTCAAGGGAGAATGGTTCTACTCTCTTTCTATTGGTGGAAAAGACTCACCAGGTAGTCCATCTACTAACCGTGTTGATCCCCTTTTGTTCAGTAGCATAGAATTTTTTTCTAGAATTCCAGGGAATATGGGAATTTAATGGTACAAATAAATAATTTGAATAAATTATGATAACCCATGTGGCATGGATCCTACTAGGGAACAATGATGAGGTTGTGATTTGAAGGAACAATGGACTTTGGGTGTGAAGCTAATGAACTTTAATGTGGAATTTTTTTTGGTTAATTAATGTTTAAATAATTAATTCACATAAAGATAAACTAATAAAAATGTAATGAAATAATGTATTAAATCTCTCTACGTGGTTGTGTGATTATAGGATATATAGTCTTAGGTGTAGAAGCCCGGAGCCTGAGATACATTAGCTGTAGTTTTTTCAAAGACTAGGTAATGCACATAGTGTGGTTGTGAGATATAATATAATCTGTAATTTTTGTGTGTTTATACGCTACTCCACCCTGTCAGTAAGGGAAACGGACACCCCGAGGATTCTGAGCTCTGGGGAGTGTTTTCCCCAACATTCTTGTGGTAGGATGAATGGATGACTAAACCCTTTGTCCACACTCTCTTCTCTTGGAATTTACTTGTGCTGGTAGGCACAACGGTTAGTTTTCCCCAAATATATGTGTTGTGGGCAGTAATGGCTTGTGGTTATTCACACACTTATATTCTTGATATAGTATACTATGGACTAATATATGTTTAACAAGTGTAGGCTATGATGGCTTGAGGATCCTTACTTGGTGTATGGTATATTATGGCTTGGGGTATAATACCCGACTTATGATACATGTTATGCGAGCTCTGGTGGCTCCCAAAAACTACCCGGTTAGTTTTCTTAGGTGGACGTGGTGGTTATGTTGCACGAGGTGAATATTATGGTCCTTTTCCCAGGAGTCTGTGGGAAAGTATTTCTGGAGAGAGATGCTCAGGATGTGCGATGTTGGGGAAAAGAAACATACCAGTGGGGAAGTAGTAGCAGGGTACCCATTATATTCTTTATTATATGATATATTGTTGTATGAATTACATGGTGAGAGTAGCCATGGTGAGGCTGGGAACATGGTATAACTGTTTAGGTGATGAGTTTGTTTTTACTTGTTGTTCACTATGATTTAGTATTCATTCTTTACTTTTTCATGAGAGGCTTCAGGGAGGATCCTACTAAGTATACTATTATACTCAACCTATGTATATATAAACTGTTTTACAGGTCAGTTGAAGCAGGATGGAGATCAAGCTGGTTTCTACTAGCTTGTGGTTGCAAGAGATGTTCAGGCTTGTGGTTGTTGCTGTTTCAACTTTATTTTTGATAATTGTAGTTTTCCCCTTCCAGTAGTAGAACTTTTTCATTACATTACATATGTGCACTTGGGTTTTCATATATATTTCAGTTCTAAGTTGGATTTGGTTGGTGTTTATCTTATCTCTCTCTTCTACATGTGTTCCTTTAGACGGTAATGCCTCCCATATTTGTATTTACTATACCCTCGGTGCTAGTCACCAACCCAGGGCCTACTAGAGGCAGGACATGGGGGTCATTATCTCCATTCTCACATTGCCAGCCCAAGAGGGGTACAATTTGTGGGGAGGGTGTCGTGACACATTAAATCTGTTTGAGAAAAATATGTAAATATGTGTAAAACACCAATATAGTGGTAGGAATTTGAATAAATATTTCTATTGGGACTTGAATATGGTGAGGAAATTAAAATGAATTTTATAGGTATTTAGTAATACATTATGGGATATTAGATCTTATAAGAATATTATTTTGATAAATGAAGAGGAAATCTGGAATTCAATATTGATGAAAATGTATTGCCATGAATTCCACCATATAAAAGGTTTATATGATATGAAAGTAATGTATGTCATATCCCTTGGTATATAAGAACATTCTATAATCATTATCTTGTTTTGATTTTATAACATCCATTAAAGAATCCATTGAATTGCTATCTAGTTCTTGACATGTTCCATGTATCTATCCAAACAAATACATATATGATCTATCACATGTAAAGAACTAATATTCATACCATGGTATAATGAACATTTCTATGAAAGCCCCCATTTGAAATCAATGATATTATAGGTAATGTTCTACAAAACAAGAATAAACACTTGGTTAATGTTATTTAGAGGATTCATAAACACTATAAAGTGTTTTGGTAACCCAATGATGTATTGATACAATGATATTATTTTTTATAACCAAATTCATAAAATTTACAAGGTGAAATTTATTTTAAGGGATGTAGAATGTAATAGCCTATGATATTATGATAAATTTGTATAAAAGTTTTTTTATAAGATTCAACACATGCAATATTGAGTACAGTGGAATTTTAATAAAGTATATCATTATAACATAGACACTAAATTTAAGTCTATGAATAATAATTTATAAATAAAATAATTTTTATTGATTAAACACGTATAATATTAACTAATATAATATAAATGTATTATAAATGAAAAAAAACATATTATAAAAGTTATTATTAGAACGAAATGGATATGGTATGACACAAATAAAAGAGGGGGAAGAATTTTATATATAAAAATTTCAATTAAAACCTTTAACGTTCTTAATATAAACTAAAACAATTAAAAAATACTCTTGTAAAAGAAAACGAATGATCAGACAGACTGTTCATTCAATGATATAATATGATAGCACAAGTTATGAAATAATTTTATTTGCATTGAATACAAATATCAGAGTAATAAAAATTGTTAATTATTCTACCATATATTGGATAGAATCAATACTAAAAGTATATGTTGTAATTTAATCAATTACAAAAGAATACAAATGGAAATAAAAAATAAAAGGATTCTCTTTCTATTATAATAATTAGTGTAAAAGTAAAAGGAAATTCAAATAATTAATACAAATTAGTAGGTCATCCTTTCAACATGGATAATATATTTTTTTAAAAAAACCGGTAACCCCTCAATACGATGACAGACATGTCTGTCTTGCTATCACTGCAAGCCCTCTATTTTATAGGTAATCGACAAATTTTTATTTTCAAACACATGAAAGCCCCAAAATAAAATGATATGTTGCACCATCTGCCTATCCCATTCATCCCATGATCATTATCACCTGAGGGGATGCACAAATAAAAACAAATCACTTATTGAAATAAAAAACTAAGAACAAGTTGTTCCTTTCCAGCAATTTCAAGGCTTTTGCACAAAACAAGAGAGAAGTAACATAATATCACTATTGAACATAGTATTTGATGAAGTTGTTCATGTTGTTGTATGTACTTGAAATGACCGCCTATTTATTGTCCTCTGGTTCCAACATTCATATTTTCTCCAATGGTCATATTTCTTAAGAAACCTTGGAGGGTCTTGAACCCTAGGCATTGTAACATTCATATTGAAGTATAAAACAAGACATCGTTTTGATTACTTTATAACTAACACAAAAACATTGTTTTGGTTAAAAAAATATATATATGAACATGATTACAAGTTTCCAATTTTGTGTGATTTAATAAAAAAATAAAATCATGCATGTGATACAAATATAACATGACCACGATTGATATTTTTTATACAATGATAAGTATGAGTATGATTATCAGTACATATGTAATGAAAAATACTGACACGATGTAAAGTGAGTACGATGAATATACTCAGTATGATTGAAAATTTCAGTATGATTAACAGAGTTAGTATGATAGATTGATTCAGTGTAATAGGTAGGGTCAGTATGATAGACAAATTCAATATGATAGATCGAGTCAGTATGATAGACAGATTATTTACGATAAACATAGATAGTATGATAAACATAGTCAGTATAATAAACATTCAAACCGTATTCAATGTCCATAATTTGAGAGATGACTATAAAGATATTTGTGATTTCCAAAATAACAGACATAAAAGTAAAAATAAGACTTTTGACATAACAGTGATGTCTTCCAGAAACAAATTATTTATGAGAATTATGTGATTTTATATTCATAAGTATATTTTCACACTATCTATGAATGATTATAATTTAATTTTTTATTACATAGTTTGTGAAAGGATTGAATGTTCATCTAATATTTATAAGGGGATGACATAAAAATATATATAGTTTTATCCTTCAAATGTATTTTATTTTAATGATTTTTGTTTTGTTTTAATTCTTTTTTTAAAATTATTTTAGGAATATTTCATAAAATTAATCAAGAAAAACGTATTTCATATTTTAAATAGGGGGTATATAATTGGATTAATATGTCCCTTTTATTTTTTAGTCAATCTGAATTCTAAACATAATAAATTATTATCACCCCATTAATGAAAATGTGTAACATTGGGGTAAATATTTTAGATGTGGCTTGAATATTTATCAAACATGAGTATTTATCCTATTGGATGACTTTTTTTTGATATTTACTTTCAAATATAAAATATATACTCACATAGTGCCTTATTTATTTTTTCATGATCTATAAACATATTATCAATAATAATACATAAAAAATTTAAACTTTTGACATAATATCTCTGGAAGATTTACATGTATATAAAAAGATAATATGACAAGTTAGAAATATAAAATTCGAAAAAAATTACTTTTTTATCATTGAAATTACATTATATTTTTTATTTATTAAATACTTACCTTAAATTCTTACACAACAGTGATACATTATTTTTTAAATTAATATTATCATAAAATAAATCAATTTCAAAATATTAAAAGTCCCATTATGTGAATGAGTTATTGTATTCCAAATTTCTAAGATATATATGACATACTAATAATGATTGTAAAAATTTTATTCAAATTCCATATTTGAATTTATGTCTATAAAATAATATTAAATAAATTGTTCCCCAATTTATGTTAATTCCATCTTATAATATATAATATTTTTTAAATTATTTAATATTCATAATTTTTTTAACCTAAATGGTATATGGTATGCAATATCATAGTTAGTCCATTAATGAGTCAATTCTTGATTTATTGTAAAAATATTATCCATTTAATATTGAAATTGTTGTTATAATGGTTATTGTTAAAAAAACAAATTGTAAAAATTAAAAAACATAATTTCTAAAATGTAACCAAAACCATGATGAATTTAATTGGATGATATTATTTGTATTGTATATTTTTTTTATCAAAATAATTACCATTTTGCAGTAAATTTTTTAATTGGATTAATTATATTTTATCTTTTATTAAATTCCAAGTGGGTCGTCATCAGATCATATTATGTGGATCCACTCTCTTCCCACAGTTACCCCACATTTAGAATTATATTTAAAGAACCACTAAGAAATTATATCTTCAACATCACTATAAATGTTCTAGTGGTCCTTTTCTCCAAAAATTACCAAAAGTACTACCATTAAGTGGATATCAAAATTATGTCATTCAAAGAAGAGATAATCGCCATGACAAATAACTTTTTATTTCAAATTATCATTTACCTCCTATGAATATATATCAATTATTGTAAAATAATATATTTTTTATACTCAACATAATGTAATGTTATTATGATCCTTAAAATACCATTATCTACTGTATTTTCATTCAAATGGGATGTGAAAGTATTGTTCGTGTAAATGTATTGACCACTACATATACATTGAGAAGCAATTCAATTTCCAGAACAACCATTAATGGTTAGTAATTATGATGGTATTAAATTTTATATTAAATATTCATTATATAATTATTCTTATGTAAATATATTTTGACATATAACTTCATATATTATTTTCAATTGGAAAATAATAATGTCACTCTTACGTGTCTGTAGACTACCTCAACTATGAAGTGATGTGATTTATTTCATTTCCATTTTATATTTATAGTAATAAATATATATTTAATGAAATTGTATATATAATATATATATGATATATTAATTACTTTTAACTGTTATTTAATATTTACATTTCATTTATTCTATCTATTGGAAAGTTAAAACAATGTCCATGTGTACATACAACCTACATTCTCCATGAACTATGTATTTAAATTTTTATTCTCCATCTTTTCTTCTTCTATATATATATGAAAATAATAAATAAATTGTATTTATATGAAGATTAAAATCATAGATATGACATATTCATGATAAATGTACAAGTGCCTCAATTGTAAAATTTTTGTTCTCTTGAAAATTGAAATAGTAACCTCTGAGAAATTATAATATAAATAAGTTTTTTTTAAAAAAAATTGGATTCAAAATGTTATATGTGTAAAATATAATATAATAACCATTTTCATTGGATATATTATCTAATTATAATAAATTAAAATTTATTACATACGACATTAGTTTTTCGATGAGATGGTATCTCAGGCTAATGTTTTTATGTAACATTCTCATTGTTTGTTATGATTTGTTAAAACTATGTTTTTAATAATCACATGTAATAATATACCAAAAAGTAAGCTCCTAAATTTTATTAACCCATGATTATTGTTGCATATTACATGTATTGAAATTATTTCCCTCTCTTTAAGGTCTGTAGATATTAAATAAATATTATTATGGTGAAGTGACATTATTTCTCCCTTTGATCGAATATCTGTTTTCTTCGAAGTCCTTATTTTTTGAAAAAATACATGATTTTTTCATTTAATATTATATATTAACATACTTTTCATTATCAATTTAAATATAACAATATTTATTTTAAACAATAACTATATTGTCGCTTGAACAATTTCTATTTAATCATTTTAATTTTTTTTTGAAAAAAATGTTTTATTATAATTTATAAGACATGAACAGAATACCTCCCAAACAGGACATCACATTTTTTTGGATATTATGTTACTAGATTCCATGTTTAATTAAAAAGAATATTTTTTCTATAATATTGGGTAAATTTTATAATTTTAATAATTGATTTCAAAGATAACATTGTATTTTCATCATGAAAATCTTAATGTGTTATTCTAATGTTATTTTTATGGTATGATGAAATCCATTGATATTAAATAAATTTATAGTAGTTTTATGAAAAAATGATATATTTCTTGTTCTTCTATTGATTGTTTATGATAATGGTGACATGATGAATACGAAACACATTTATTTTCCTTGGGATATGATATTATGAAACATTGACATAGTTATGAATCATGTATCATTTAAAGGGTAGTCATATATTGACATGTGAAGAAACAAGTTTTATTAACCATATTTATTATATAATAATGTATTTATTCTTTTTTGGAACACATATATATTAATATCATAATGATATATGTGGTACTAGAATTATATATCCCTCCAATTAATTGTCTTTTCAGATTGTAACACATAATCCATATAAATTGTTCTCTGAACTAATGAGCCACAAGGCATTATGTGCACAACCATAAATTTTAATTAAAACTGACCAACAAGTATGGTATAATGGGTGATAGTTGGGAGGCTATAACCTAAAGTGATAGTAATGACAGTTCTAAATGACAACTATAATAATCTTATTAACAACCAAATATATTCGATGAAATATAAAAAATTATAAATTATAAGTAAAAAATAAAAAATAAATAAAAATTTAACTGAAAATTAATCAGTTCATAATACTCATATGAATAATCAAATATCTCTATTTTGGAAATAATTAAAGTATGTAATAAAATAAATATCACCTCATTCGATCAGTGGATCCACATTATCATTTTACCAAAAACTACGAGATCATCTTGTATTCCCACAATGTAACCCAACTCGCTATGGTACAAACCTTGATCCAATTCCCCTTGTCATACATAAATCCATAATATCTACACACACCCCAAGGGGCCAGTTATTAGAGTGAGTTTGAACTCACGTTTCCACAACCAATGTGTTCCTACCATACATAACTAAATATATCGGTGTTGGTATTGTGTAAATAAAAATAAACTACCCACACTTTACATAAACAACTTCACATGTACTCTATAGATACAAGGGAGACATTACATACCCTATCCAATTCCAGAGTGTAATGATGCATCAAATATGGATCAAACAGGAAGAAAACTTAGTCAATGTCCACTTCCATATTTCATGACATCATATTCTATCCCTTAACTTGTTTTCAACATATTGTGAAAACCCAATATCACATCACCATTCACAAAAATATTCCACATGTTAATTGGAAGTCCAACTGTTAAATTAATGTGGGATCGGTAAAATAATAGTCCAAGGCTTGAGGATATCTATCCACACGTAGAGTTGTACTATCATACCTAGAATATCAGTGAGACTTATATCCCATTTTATGGTCTCACATAGAATTAAATGTGGATTTCAACTAAGGTAACCCGCTCAGTTTTGAGGGTCATCACTATCCACTATGCAACTATGAATATGGATGTCTCCACTAATATAGAGTATTCAAAACTACAACACTAGATCCTAATCGTATGGACCCATAACCCTAATATCTTAATAATCTATCCTTGGATATAATATATCACAAAAAAACAAATCCACACATGTATAAAATATTTGTATCCAAATAAAAATTTCATCACCAATATATGGGATTTTTTATAAATAATCATTGAAACCTAATGAACAATGCTACCTCACGTTTTTTGAATACCGAATGAATGATTTGATGGGGCATTCCCAACATGGTCCCATGGAAACCGCATTTACATTATCTCAATAAAAATATATTACCAATCATTAATTTTCCTATTAACACCTTCTAAAAATCCATTTAAGTATATTTGTTCCAAATAATGGTAAATCCCACTTACCCCGTATGAAAATACCCTTAATTATCTATCAAGATGAACAAAAAATATATCATTTTAATTTTTTTTCACAGAATGTACCAACACCGTCCCATTTATCATGAATATAATAAATTTAATTATAAATTATGATAAATAAAGGAAGAAAATAACCTAACATTAGGAATCTCTACTTGTATGATTTCAATATTTATTTCCATCCAAAATGTGGGAAAATAGAAGAATAAAACAAACAACATGAAAATAATTTATATTATATCACATGGAAATAACATCTACTATATAGAATGAAAACAATTAAAATTAGCACGATATATATTTATTTGAAAAGATGGATCTGAAAATTTTATTCGAACATGAATTTAATCTTGAATGATGGTGAACCTCAATGCCTATAGGAGAGGGATTCAATATCTCCCATGATGGGATTTTGTGAAAAATAAAAAAATAATGAAGGATGATGAAATCTTGAATAATAGAGGGGAAATTTTGTTTTTTAAATAACCTTTAATGATCTTATTTTCTAGCATATAAAATTAGTAAAATTGGGCATCAATATTGTAATGATATATCCCAATGAAACCCCACCTGGTAAAATTTTAGTGCACTATTAGACATGTCATGTTCCAAACATGTGAATCCCTCTACCCCTCTTCAACACTGTCAAACCATACTATTTACATATAAAAATGGGCTACATAATTTAGTAATCATGGTTAGCACTAACTATTCATCATCACTTCACCTAGTATTTTGTATTCATAAATTAGGTTACCATTAAATCATTTTTGTTAAACAAAAAAGAAATCATGAAAATATTTCTAGGACATAGAATCCATGTAGAAAATATATTTATAGTGTCGATATTTTTTAAATTATGTTAGGTGATTAAAAATGTAATTTGGTCTTCCCAAAATAATAAATATCCCAATTCTATTTGAAATATCAACTCTCACGTAACATAGGATCCTATAACCACCACACCATACATTAGATATTCCCTAAGATATTTTTTCTATAAAACAACTTGTGGTATCTCTCAGAACCTAAACATACTAAACTCCACATTCACATACCATGAGATGATATTGAATATATCCCTCTAATTTAAACATTTAGGTTATATCCTGGTTACTTACTCATGGCTAACTCGTGAATTGGTGCTCCCTACATTATGAATAACCAACATGGTAACATCCCCAGAATACTACTGACATTATTATGGTCTTAGAATAAATTTTTCCTACAAAGTTCATGTGCCAAACATTTCATAGCATCAAACATGATTCTCAATAGATTCTCATTTCACATAAACATCACATATAGTGACCATTATGTCCTGTTCCAAACCAATTATTAAAATTCCCACGGTACACATAATTCCCAAGATTTCATACATAATTCACTTATAATTAGAAAAAAATAGAATAAGAAAAAATTACCCATATAATTAGTTCTCTTCCATTGGATCCCACATATTAACTAGAAATAGGTTAATTCAAATATCACAAGATCATCTCATTATCCAGTATCTATCAGGACGAATGAAAAAATCCTTGCACATGGAGAACCTCTTGTTGATTTCATGTCCATGGCATGATCCTAAACCATAACCCCAAATGATTTAACATAGAATGTATCTCAATTTACTAATACCAAACATCAATGCAGATCAATAGCCGATACTGGTCACTTCGCAAGTGCCTATTATCTTCCTCTCTCATTTCATTATCTACACAAACAATCATGTACCAATTACCTTAACCTCAAATAAATCCCAATATAACCTTAAATTCTTGAGCCTAAACCTATACTTATCTTTTTACTATCAAGTAATTAATGTGGGAAAACCTCTCAAAATATATTACACTCTTTTATGTCTTGTAATACATTAGAGGCTACTATCAATATGTTTGAACACTTACTATCTTTTCGTACTATAAGAAGACCATTATAAATCCACACCCTAATTGCTTAAATACATCTTTGACCAGACTTCCTTTTTTATACTACCCATGGAATCAATTCATCAAAACCATATATCCACATACTAGCTCACTAAATGTAGTAGTTGATCACGGTATGGTTCTACCCATCATGTTACTCCCAATTATAAATTCATGATTTACTACCTCTAAGAGTGAGGTCATATTGATGATATTCACTAGTAAATGGATTTGATAACACATAATATCTTCCAACATTTTCACCATAGTAATATAATTTCCTAAAATAGGGAATTTAAAATGTGTTGGGTCTATTAAAATCCCTATAATGTCCACTAACGATGTGACACACGTCTTTGTGTTCATAATATCGATATCTCAATATTTCATTCATGTCAAAGGGAGGAATTAATTGATAAAAATAGATTATATGTCCTTTCATACCATTCCTTCATGCCTACATTAATTAAATAGTATGTAACTTCTTCACATTTTTCTCATGTGATCTTATATGTGGCCAACTAAACCATAACCCTTGAAGTGTGTTAATATGATAAAATATAACATTTATACACTATATCATGTATTCTAATACCCATTATCCTCCCTCACCTAGAATCAAATGTGGTTATTTGAATACAACTCCCATGCCATATATTACATATATTTCATAGATCTTTGTGATCCTTGATAAATGATAAGAATGAACAACACCAAAAACATCCTTAGCTTCTCTTCCAACCATCACGAAAACATCACTATGTACTAAAATTATCTTTCATAACTCAGTGCCTATAACTATGGATAATTCATATTTCCACACTTAGGGCCTCATTATCTTACTTCCATAGAAACAATACATCTCTACCCTATAAACACTTCATCATTTCCAATATAGGTTTCAGCACAACAAAATCCAAAATCCATTGACAAAGCCAATGATAAATGCCCAGATATCACAAATTGGGAAACTAGTTAGAGACATCTCATCTCACCAAACACTCACTAGCCTTCTTCACCCATAACTCTTATTATCCAACTCATCACACTCATATTCCCATATTCAGGTTAGGTATCACATACCAATATCACTAGAAACAACATACATTGGCTGGATAACTAGAATTCCACCATGTGGTTTTGAAGGAAATCACTATTTATCAAGTTTTTGACATATTAAATAGAACAATCCCTTCATTGTATTTCATGTCCCAATAAAAATTTGTAATAACATACATATGTCAAGTGATCCTATTTTCTTATCATGATGCATGAATATATCTCATCTTTTCTCTTAGTCAAAGAGAATAAACAATTTTTTTTATATCAAATATAAATAAATTATATCAAATAGCTCAATTGTGACCTTGAAAACTTAAATAATAGTTTGTTTTTCTCTTTTAATAGGTACTAAATTTCATGTTTGTTGTGTCTAGACATAGAAAAACTCCATATGCTGTGTTGATAATTTATTAGTGTCAATTCTACCATATCCCTAATAATATAACATCTCAATAACGATGCATTAATCTCACATAGCAACCATTTTAGTATCATTAAAATGATATACATAATATCACCTGACAATAATTACTTTCCAACCTTGAATTGATGATAATTTTTCATAACCCATCCAAGGATATCCTTAATCAGTTCTCCAAGTTGAGGAATCACAAGGCCTTACATGCACCTCCCCAAACATTAAGGGATTCCGACATGTACTAAATATCGTTAGGGTGATTATTGGAACACTATACCCTCTAGTTAAAATTACAATTACAATAAATTTTAATGGTAGAATGGAAGTTCACAACCAAACCTAGTGGAAGAATTATAAATCAATTATAATTAAATGAATGAAGTACACCATCTAAATTTTGTAGAAAAAGTATACATTTTATAAATGTCATTATAATGTGGAAAAAAAACTACCATTGATCATAGTATCCACTGGGTCATTATACTAAAAACATTGTCATTATCCAATATATACATGGTCTAACCCTACTTTATATTTCTCTAAACATTATCATATTTCCTTTCAGGCACTCAAATCCATAATGTATGAATTCATCATATGGATCCCATGAGGGGTGTTTGTATTTTCCTAGTATTCCAATAGTTTCTCTTCCACATCTTAAATACATACATATATTTTATCTTTGTGTGTGTGAATTCAAATCATAAATAAATATAATATACCCGTAAATCACAAAACCAACATCTAATATGCACAAATGTCACATAGTGAATTTACATTACTCATCCAATACTGGAGAGAAATTATGTGTCATCTAGAAATTATATTAGTGGAAAATTCATTCCCCCATTAAGTTATATACCAAAAAAATCTTGTTCCAACCCCGACCATGTATAAAAAATTTCAAATAAATTTTACGTCCCTTCAGAACACCCATAAGTATATCACATTATCTCTAGAATATTACTCTATAAATCATTGTTAGTGTGGTTTAATGAAGTAATAATGCATGTCAACATCAATCATCTCATATTTTCATCCCATCATCCACAACATAACAATGAGACTAAATCCCTATTTCATAGTCTCACACACCACCACTCATAGATTTAAACAATAAGAACCACCACCATTCTAATGATCATCACTATCCCAGATTCCAACTTATCTACATAGGTCTGTACCCACATTGAGTGGTCAAAACCACCTAAATTGGACCTAATACTATGTTAATGTTACCAAAAAGACACAATATTTTAAATTATGAGTAGTCAACACCATGAAACTAATACACACATATAGTGAAACTTCATCGCCACATTTGAATCAGATTCCCAATCTGCGGCATTGGTGGTCACAATTACCCCTAACATGATGAACCATGACAGCACTTTTATCGTGATTAACATTACCAAAAACCTGATGGGACTTGTCCAAAATGTTTCCATACAACTTAAATATACATTAAATTATTCTAAATGTGTTATTGTATTAGAAATATCGTTCAAAACCAGTATCAATATCCATTTAACTAAATCCACCCCACACCTATATCCACTATAATTTAGCACAAACATGGCTATCCTTTGGTTTCTCCCATGAGATTTTATAATGGAAACAAATATAAACTAGTTACACTTGGGCCACCCCACTCACACTTCTTTATCACACATCACAGAAAAAAGTATTATTTATTGAAAAAGTAACCACAAAACACAAGCATAACAATTGTTAGTCATTTGATATCGTCCTTTTGTTAGAACCAAAATGAGATAAAATTTTATAATATAAAAATGCCTTAAAATTAGATTATATGAGATCATATCTTTTTGAAAGACTCTATGATCAATGAAAATATGAAAATATTCAAGATAACTTATCGCCTTACCAATATGGATCCGACATGAAGAACAACTTTTGAATGATAGATTAAATTAAGGAAAAACCTCACATCATATAAGAGAGGGATGAAAATCATACCTCCTTAGGTTGTTGTACATAAAAATGTAGAAAATATAAGGATAGATGATTATCAATGTGATGAAATTTTTTATTATTCTATACATTTAATATGTTCAATACTTTAGTGCAGAGTTTTTAATCCATTTCCAACCATCCAGAGCTATTGTCCAAAGGACACTTCACTTTACATAGTTACATCACACACAATGTCTAAATTATTGAAAACCATGTGAACCATGAACCCCTCTAAACCAAAGAACCTAGATCCTAGGGAACTCCTCATGGTTTAAACTACACATTCATAGTTCAGATGGGACATGTTTTTTAGGTTACACGATTAACAATAATTCTGATTCATCTCTTAAGCATGTGATGTGACCTTACAAATTCATTTTTGCGTGTTATTCTTATAAAAGTAAAATAAACAGCAGAGAAACTATTTAGGAAGTAAACCTTATCTAATAAAAACATTATAATTTTTTAAACACTTAGAATGAAACTCTAATAATTAAAGTGAAATTTCTTCTTCCCACTAATCTAAACATTCATGTTCTTTTAGAATTTTTATTCCACTACAAATATGGGATCCAACATGGTTTAAGATGGATATATAATCAGAAATCTAGAAAATTAATGGGGATTTAAATGAGTTTATTAAATAATTTTTTCCTTTAGTACATTCCTGTGAGTAAAATGTTTCTATGGAATGGGGGTTTATTGTAATAAAATGTGATATTATTGAGAGGGTTCCTTTACTAAAGATTTTGTAGTGAACAATGTCTATTATGACAATTTTGGGAGTAAACCTACACTACTGAATGATTATTGAACTTAATCCAATATTTTAGTGTCAGTAGTGAGACATGGATACAATGTAAATAATCTTAATTATTATTTGTCTTCCAAAAAGCTATGACGTTTTCCAATGTTATTCTCCCATGGTTAATGTTTATTAATTTCATTATTATTAAAATATTATTTTTATCTATTTTTATTCCATAAAATAGAATTATTATATATGATAAAAAATAATTGAATTAAAATATTAATATCTTATTCATATACAAATTAAATAAATTATATTTTCACTATAACTAATCTCTATATTTTTACCCTTACTGACTATATTAGCAAAACCATTCATATTTTTATCCTCCTCAGGATATGATGGAAATTTTACAGTATGATATTTTTTAGATGGGTGAATTTTGTGACGAATTATGTGAGTTATGATTTACCTCTAAAATATAATAAATTATATATGACTTTTTTTGAAAGACAATAAACTTATATCATTCTAGAATTTATTATTATGATATGAATATTAATCTTGTATGATGTAATAAAAATGTATAAAATGACTAGGTTACTATAGTTATCTAACAAAATGGATGTATTAGATATATTCATTTAGAGTCAAATTTATGAATCACATAGGTGAGGGAAAAATTACTCTTGCAGTCGTCTGTGAAATCTAGAATTTGAAATTTTTGAGATTTTATTCATTAGAATTTATCAATTTATGAAAGTGATGATATTTTTAATGAAGTTAAAACTATGCCATTGTTATATTTCTCAAAATGAAATTATTGACAGTTCATAGATTGTATATTATAACATGATACTGACATCACACCACTCTCATGTTTGGGATGTGTTCATTTATTATCTCTTGAGAAAGTACATACCAAATATTTCATGAGTTCTAAACGTAGTGGATTTAAAATTTTATAATAATCATTCATATGATGAAAATATAGTTTAATTCAGATATCCTAGTGACATATTTAAAGAGAACAATAATTATCAACTAGTTTAGTTTCCCTTGTTGAACCAAAAATTTATTAATGATACTTGGGACATAATGGATGTAATGAAATTGAGTTATCCAAAAACATTATATCAGAGTGATAAAATCTCAAGAGAAAAAATTAAATTCAATAGGTAAAATGGAATGCCTTGAGATTTGATGACATATTTATATTAAAATTATTCATTTAATTAACAGCTACTAATACATACAACTATATTTCTAAATAAAAAATAATATAATATACGTTTACAACATGGGTGTTAAATCCAATAAATGAAAATAAAAAAGAAAAAAATTGTTATATATATACATCATAATCAATAAAATATTATTTAGAAATTCATATTAAATAACCTCCCAACTTTTTGTAATGTCATTTTCATTAATAAAAATTAATTTTCTCAGAAATTGATTATTTTACTGAGAAAACATATCATTTAGTTTCATGGGGTTTTATATATTATATAACATTTAATATTTTTTATAGTTCAAATCATCATAACAATGTCTCCATAGGGTAACTTTTATATATTTCTAAAAGTTATTATTTTTCATGAAAATAGTGGGAAATAATAATTTTTATTGAAAACTATAACATCATTAAAGAATTTAAAGAGGATAATTTGAATTAAAATGTATTCGAAATAAAATTATTATCATATATTTTATCAATCCCATTTTATTCATTTCAATAAATTTTATATTTAATTTTTTTATAAAAATATTTCATACATAAAAGGATATTTTTGATGAAAAGTATGCTTTGGAATCATTCAATGATATTGTATTAAAATAAATGTATCCCCTTATTTAAATTACATTTGAGAAAATAGAATCCTTATATTTGAAAAAAAAGATAAAATTTGTTAAAAAATTATCTTATTATTTTTTTCATTATAAATAGAAATCATGCAAAGTATTTGTCTCCTTGATAATGGAAAAATGGGGAAAATATGTTTACAACTTTTATAAAAGGCATCAAACTGTCTATTAAACATTCCTATATCCCCATTTATAAGAGATTTGATTTTAATTATTATCATTTTTATATTATATTTATAGATTTATAATTTTATCATTGATTATGACCTTTATATTACATTAATTAAAGAAAATTTAAAAATTCTACTCTCTTGACAAGATAATATTTCATCTGTTCACATGGGTAAACAATTAAGTTTCGATAGAGTATAAGACATTATTTTGAAAAATGTTTATGTAATATTGTGATGTTAATTTATTTTTTAATTTTAGTAATGGTAATATTTCATTTAATGTTCACACAACACCGATATATTATTGGATCTAGTAATATAGTAATGAAATAAATAATTTAGTAAATAATAAAAGTAAATAAATATCGATGAATTTTAATATTTCTTTAATATTTATGATAACTAATGAATAAAATTATGATTTAAATGATCATTTAAATACTACTTATTTATGAGGATGTATTTTTAATTAAAATAAAATAATACTGTCCAAAATGAAATCAATTATATTCTTTGAAAATTTTAATTTATTAAAATATTTGATGATACCAATAGTCATGTAATACAAAAATGATGATATGTAAGCTTATATAATGAAATTATTAGGCCATTAATGTTCCATTTTTTAATTATATTCAAAATTATAACAATATAAAATTGTAATTTGTTACCATAGTTATGGTTACCAATGGTTAACTATGTTGTTAAAATAAAAGATATGCTATAAAACCAATTTTAACATAAAAATATATTAAAGGGGTTTTAAAAATATAATATCTAAGATTTTAATTTACGTTTACCTATTTCAACATTCCCATGAAAAATTATTTTTTTATATTTAAATGTTTTCATTAATATTATATAGTTCATTTCCCTCCATTATAATGTAATTCACTCTTTTATATTCTTCACCCCACCGTGATCTAGCTTTCTCAACAAAACCATGAAAATATCACTTCTCCACATCCCCAAAAATGAAATTTTTGTGTTTTTCCACTTAAAATAGCATCCAATATGTCCTGAATAATATATCTAAAAGAGGACAACCAAAAAAGAGGAAACTATTCTACTTGGATAGTTTTAATTAAATTTATACTTATAAATAAACTATATATATGGAATAAATTCAATAATAATTATTATAATGTAATCATAAAAGAAATATTTAATTCTAATTTCTGGGATACCATTTTCAACCACCTAAATATCAATTGAATAATGATATTGTCACTTGTCCAGAATTGTGGACTACCATCTCTAGGATGCGATGTGATCCTTTTTAATTTAATCTTTTTGAGGATGGTAACATGAAATTATTATTTATTTTATGTGGTTTATATTACATACTTATGATAGTATATATCTAAATTTTTATTTACCTTTTTAATTCTATTGATCTGAATTTCATCAAAGCAATCATGCTTACGTAAGAACTACCATCTTCTTGAATGGTGTATTTAATTTTTTCTATCTCTAACATTAATTATTTAATATATGTATATATTTATATATATAAAAATATTAAATATGTATATTACTAATAAAAAAACATATATTATGGAACCATGAACATCATTTAAGGATTGGAACTACATAAATGAAATTCTCAATAAAAACTAATTGAACAACACATGAACTAAATATTTTAATAAGGAATTTCTAATAAATTTATATTGAGAATATATATGATATTACTAGTGTATACATGATTATTTTAAAGAGTAATAATAAATCTAATCTAATTGTATATGGTATTTAATAACTATTGAATCATGTTCAACTCAAATAATAGACATCTCTCAAATCAGATTTATTTTGGTTGAAAAAAATTCCATATTCACCACTTGTTTATTTTTCATTATAATGGTACTACCCATGAATGTGTATAATGATTCCTATCATGAAAATTATGATTCTCCAAAATATATAAGTATGAACCATGTATTAAAATTAGTGTAAGACACTCTTCACCGATTGTGTAAAGTAATATCATGATACTTTAAAATGTATTTACTATTTAAAATATATTATATAAATATTTCAGTGAATGAAACACTATGTTGGATTTAATTACATGAAAAAGAGACCTTATTTGACATATTTTATCAGAAGAAAGTGTGAAATTCCTCGATAGCTTGTGATACATGCAAGAGTGACCTTCATCAATAATATTTATTACATGTAAGACCGGGTTTGCAAACAAATAAAGTATTATTAAAATATTATTATTTAATACAATATTATATAACATAGATGTTAAATTAGTATTTATGAATATTAGTTACCATATTTTTAAAATATATAGTTTATATGAATATAAAATGAATTCATGGGTAAATAATTAATGAGAAAAGAAAATAACAACCAATTAGATACATAAAAAATATGAATATTTTATTTCTTCTGATAGAGTTTTAATATAATAAACATAGTTAAATAAAATAATTGAATAATTTTAATTAAATATTTTAGTATATATTTAATCAAATATATTTTATATTCATCCATTAGATTTTATGTTCCTAATATAATTAAATACCCATTTTTACACATAAAAACCTATATTTTATAAAGGCAATTTTAATTTATTTTATTGAAGAACCTATTTAATATATAAATGTAAACAAGTTAATTGATTTATTTTGTCAAAATAAACATATTATTTTAATTATAATCATATGAATTAGGTTCTGGGGAATTTTTTATATTTTTAGGAGACATTTCATTTATTAATTAATAGTTAAAAATACAAATATTTAGTTGAAAAAAACATTTTAATTTAATTAATTTTTTAGGATATGTTATTTATTCATCTTGTTTTGTAGTATAATTAGATAATTTATTTATAAATTAATAATATTTACATGATTGGGATAAATTTCACTATAAATTTGACTATAAAAAGGGAAAAAACTTTTAGATGTTTTTACATTAAAACCTTGCATTGTCGTCTCGTCTACGAGATTAATTTGAATTTAATTTCGGCCACTTAAGTTATTGGAATTTTGAAAAATGGATTACATATTTTTAGTAAATATTATTTAGAATTTTTAATAATAAAAAATATATTTCCTCAAAATATATTAGTGAATGTGACTAAAATTAATTACAATTATTAAGGATAAATTAAAATTAGTAATGGAATAAAACATTCTCTTACGGGCATAGATGACCTAAATACATTTCCAACACCCAATGGTTGTCCATAGATAGTACTTGTCCTAAAAAAATATTCTACCAACATACCTCCCCTTAGGATGTATGCCTATATTGTGGTTGAATGAAATCTAGTGAAGATTTTGTTTGAAACCAAAAGTAGTTACTCGATTAATATGTGACACCTTCTCTCATGCTTTTTAGTTTCATTTACATTATAAACTCCATAGAGACATATTATTTTATTATTACATAACGAAATGATGATTGTTCAATTTTCTCTTATATCCTGTCATAGTGAACATTATGATGAAAAAATAGTTTATATATGTTTTATATGATATTTATTATGTATTTATACTTCTATAAAAATTTTATAATACATAGATTTGGTACATTCCATTTTAGGTTAATTTGATAACATTGTTTGAGGAAATATGGACTACTACCCTCTTAAACCAATGTGATTCATTGACAGGATATTAGGAATTTATAGCTAAATGTTTACCATTAAACATAACAGACATGAAATACATCAATAATATATTCGTGAAATAATTACATTTATATATTATTAGTATATAGATATATTATCCTTTATTACTAATTTACACACATTAAAAGTGATAACATCATTCGTGGACAGACTACTTCTGGATCGATGAGATGTGATTCATTTTACATCAAATAATTATATATATAATTTTATATATCTGATTCAATAATATTTTATTTATTATACATTCATCATTATTTAATTATTTGACTTAGTTACCTTTTTTTCCAAATGATCAATTAAAATTGAGAATGTGACTCATATTTATGTTAGACCTACTGTCTCAATAAATGAAATGTGGGATCATTTACATAAAAATAATTATTTATTGATTTCAAAAGTACAATTGATGTATAAACATGATAAATATATCGTGGTCATTATTCATGAGATGTCATATAATGACCCATTCGACAATAGATGGACAATAATATTTGTATTGACACAAAAACTGAATTTGGAAAAAAAACACATGATATAAAATTATTAATATAATTATTTGAATTGATTTTCACCTAAAAAGAAATGCAAGGTAAGGAATTCATATACCAATTTTCTTTTAGGGAGACGATTTTTTTTGACATTCAAATAATTCCTTATATATTGTCTAAAAAATACCACATTAACATATAATAACATGAATTTTATTATATTTAAGGTATTTAAATGTATTATATAATGATTATTACCTTTGGGATTTCAATTCATTTATAAACACATTGGTATGTATTTTCATCTAAATTTATAAATATGTGTGATCATTTTAATATTCACTACTTAATTATTTTCTATGCCTTATGACCAAAACATATTGATATATTAATTCAAGTATCCTTTTATTCTCATTATATTATAAGATTAATTCAATTTCATACATTTTTAGTGATTATGGTTTAAATATTTAAATGGTTACTAGGTCACTTTGGGATCTTTAAAGATTATTCTCTTCAAGAATACTCATAAACTCAATTCCTTTTTGTGATTGTAAACATTATATTTAAACAATCACTTTTTTGTAAACATTTTTCAATGGAAATTTAATTTAATATCTATAGTCTCATATAATGGACATTGATATTTCTTAAAACATATACAAAAATTCATATGGTGGTCACATGGAAAAATATTACATCAATTGAGGAATTATTGATAAATCACTATTTATCATTCAATATGTTTATTTGATAAGTCATGATAGTTATTCTAATTATTTAATAGGAATAATGCTTAAGATTAGAAATTATGGATGGTGCATAGATTTTTTATATCTCCTCAATGCATCAATAGGTTCACATGAAAGAAATAATGACACCAATGTGTTTCCACCCTTAGTTTTAAACTATCATCTCATAGGTCTTGATTGTAATAGGCATTCATGTTCCTTATACATGATATCCACTACGAAAGAATTTCCCTCATAGTAGTTTTAGTTATTATTCATCCATGAGATTTTACATCGACATTTCTATGGATACATTTCATTCCAATTCATTTATTAACTAAATGTATCTTTGGTACATATATTTTTATATATATTTTCCTATATCTTGTTTTTTGATTGGAATTTATTTCTAGTTAATTAATTTTCAATCTTGACTATTCTCATTCATTGATAATTGATTCTGGTATATTTTTCCCTTACTGAGAATTTGAGATCACACTAATTTTGTTTCATTCCCCATAAATCCAAGAATATTTCCTTGAATGATATGAATGAATATAAAAGAAGTATTAGAGATATACTCTATGTTGTTTATTTGGTTAGAAGAAAAACATTTGTAACTAGTATATCCATTTGTAAATCAATTCTCATTTATGTATCTGATTATCCACGACTACTAAACTGATCATTTTTTATGGACTCATTCCTCGAATCACCCCAAACATAATTTATAACAGACATTGTCTCTTAGCTATCTGGGGATGGGTCATTATAGTTTTTGTCAAAGGCAGTTTAGTAGAAAAATTATGAACTAAATTTAGGAAATAGTAGGTTAGGGAACATAATCTTGAGATATAATTTTTGGATATTTATAGATAAAAACCCTATAGTTTTTTAAAGTACAGATTATGTGGGTATTTCATGAAATAAATCCCCGTTTAGATACAAAAAGTGGATGTGGATATGGAATTATTTTAACTAGGATCAACAAATATGATAAAGTGTTCTAGGTTTGAATTTGGTTTACCTGGAACACAACAAGGGGATTTACTACCCACTAGCTTTGACACTCCTAGGTGATATTCATAGGATTATCCATGATTTCTTGACAAAATATTATGAAAATTATGAATGGACCATGACAATGAATAATTATAGTTAAAATAAATGCGTTTTATATTAAAAAATATAGTGTCATGATTAATATATCATAAAAATAATTCTATAATTTTCTCTCTATGAGTATTTTTAGTCACACTATTCTCTCTGGTATTAGTAAATATATGGAACCCAATGGATTCATGTTAACATCATACATAAATCCCAAGTTGGTGATAATGAGCAACCAAATGATGTGTTTAAAGGAGTGAGGGATATCTTATTTATTTTAAATTAGTTTTCCAAAAATATTAATAATAATATATACCTATACCAATATCGAGGGCACCAAATAAGAGAAGTATGGATGATTATAAGAGCTCAAGTGGGGGGGGGGGCATGTAGAAAATAAGTTTCGTCTTTCAAAAAATGAAATTTGTTGAAGGAGATAACACATAATGTGTCTCAATAGAATATGTAAATTCATTATGTGTCTGAAATAAGGACATAAAAATAGATTTTAGAGTAAAAAAGAAGAGTGTTATGGATAGAAATGAAGCTCATCATATGAAATCCATTATAGTTAATTTACATAAATTTGGGGAACCTAGATATTACCAAATCTAATTAGCACTCATATAGAATAAGCTCTATACCCAAGATGGATCTTTGTGGAAATTTGTAGATTATTTATTTTTATATTGAGGTTGTGTTGAAAAAATTATTTAAAATTCAATTTAATGATTAACTTAATTTCATGGATTTTCATCATATATATTTTCTAAATTATATTAATATCATTTTTTAAAAGGACATACTATATTATAGGATACAACCATATGAATCCGGGAAGGCTACAGGTCTTGAACACATGACCAAAGAATTATTAGGGTTTCATTCCTACCACTTACCAATGCAATGTCCTTGTTAATTTTCATTGTTTATCGTTAAACAATTTAAAGAATAAATATTAATTATGAACTAGTAGTAACACATATTAGGATTAAAAATTAATTTACTGATCGTATTTAATTTGGAACATAGTTATAGTGAAATATAATGAAATTTCATTATTTTATAGGCCTTACGATCCTTTAAATGTTTCTTTTAGAGCTTTAGGTATAATAAAAATGTCATTTTTTGTAATTAATTTTTTGGGAGTAAATGGATGAATTATAATTAGATCAAAGAAAACTAAAAATTTAGGATTTTACATGAGAGATTGAAACCCCTCATGTAAGAATATTTCATTATATTATTGTTTAGTAAAATAAATACCCAACATTAGTAAAATTTCATAGAAATAAATTGTTTTCTTAATACATAAATTTCTGTTGAACTGTTAGCCATTTAAGTCATAAATGATTTATGCCTTTAATTACCTCAACATTATATTGACCATTCACTTTTTTTATTGATTACAGTATTCACTCTATATAAATATTTTCATTTTTCATCCAGATATATATATCTAAATTCCACTATTTTTCTCCAACATAGAAACCTTGTTACATGGTAGTCCATGTGACCTTTTTTCTTCACATTATCTCTTTTCTATAGGATGTTTTATGAACCCTTATCGCACTTTAGGACTTCAAAATAGTAAATTTAAAATAACGTGTCACCAAGATCAATTTTAAATTTTGAGGACATAATTAATCTAAGGTGGGGAGAATGGGACACCCCAAAAAATATAATAATGAACCATGTATTTGATATCGTGTATGACATGTAACACAAAGATCATAAGGTAATATCCTGATACTTTATAAAATATTTACTATTTAAAATAGATTCTATATATATTTAAATACACAAAACACTATGTTAGCTTGTGTTATATGCATGAGAAACCATCCTTGATAGATAAAATTACACACAAGAAAAACCTTCCCCAATACCTTGCGATATATGAAACGGTGGCCTTCCTTAATAGTCTGTGTTACATAGAAGACCGAGTTTCACCAATTAACAATGATTATTAAAATATTATTATTTAATATAATATGATATAACCTAGCCATTATATTGGAGGTTATGAATAGTATTAACTAACTTATAAAAATTAGTGGTTTATATAAATATAATTGGAATTTATGGGTTACTATTTAATGATCTATTAATATAAGAACCAATTGGATATTGAAATAAATATTTTTATTTTTATGCTTCCAATGGTGTTATATCGTAATAAACACAATTAATTAATATTAGTGAACTATTTTACAGAAATAAATATGTTATATATACAATAAAATATTTTTTATATTCAGGAATTTTATTTTTTTTATGTATAAGAAATGAACGAACCCTATTTTACATTTAAAACCCAATATTTTTATAAAAGAAACATTATCACCTTTTAATGACGAGAACATTTTAAATATGTGTTTTGACACTCTAATTGATTTATTATGTCAAAATAAATGTATTATCTAAATGATAATCATAAAAATTAATTTATAGATTTTTGTTGATATTTTTCTGACAGATTTATCTTTTTGATGAATTGTTTGAAATGTTAAATTTTAGTTCAAAACTAATTTTTAATATAATTAATTTATATGGTAATGTTATGTTTTGATTTGTAATATTGTTTAATTAAATAAGATTTTTATAAATGACTAAAATTTATTTTATATTAATCAATTTAACATTGAAATTCATTATAAAAATATAGAAAAACTTCAGACGTTTTTACTTTAAAAACTCGCATTGTCATCCCATCTGTGAGATTAATTTTAATTTAATTTCTTCCAGTTATGTGATAAGAAATTGGAAAAAAAATTTATAATTTTAAATAGAATATTTTAAAATGTAAAATAATACCAACTTGTTTTTAAAAAAAATAATAATATTGGAAGTGATTAAAATTAATTAAAATTATTAAGGTAAAATTGAGCTTAATAAAGGAAAAAACATATATATTATGGGCCCAAATAATCAATCCCTTTGTCCAATATCCAGTGGATTTAAATAGTTCACCCAATACCTAATTAAATATTCTCCTAAAATACATCCCCAAAACATATAATCAACCCTTTTGGTAGAAATAAATCCCCTGAAGCTTTTGTTTTAAAACAAAAGTAGTTGCCCAATGTATAGGTTATTCATTCTCTCATGCTTTTTAGTTTCATTTCCATTCTCCACTCACTATAATATTTTTATTATATAATTACATAAAAACACCAATATCCTCAATATATTAGTATGTTTCTATGAAATAGTTTCATCATACACTTAAACACATCACTATCTAATGGGTAACAAGGATATTGTATATCTATGTACGGTGATCTACTACCTCACAAAAGAATGATTGTTCAATTTTCCTTACCGCCTCTCATGGTATCCATTATTATAGAATTTTTCTATATATTTTATATATGATATTTATTATTTATTTATACTTATTAAAACCTATAATAATATATACATTTCATAAAATGTATTTTACATTAATATGATAACATTGTTTGAAGAAGTATGGACTATCGAGCCATCAAAGGGATGTGATTCATTCACATGATACATTGAATGTATAAATGACATGTTATAAAAAAAATAAGTGACATGAAAAGAATCAAAAATATATTCCTGAAAAGTTATATTTCCCAAAATTATATATATATATATATATATAAACATCATCTCTTATATAACCCATTCATGCTAATTCAAATGGATAACACTGTTCGTGGATGTGTGGACCCCCACCTCCATAACAATATTTGATTCCATTTAAATAATATAATTCTATATATAAGTATATATATGATTAGATAATTGTTATTTATAATATAATTTTCAATTTTTATAGTGTTTAGTTACTTACCTTCTTTCCACAATGATCATTTAAAATGGGAATGGTACTCAAGAGTACTTAGGGTATACCATCTTCGTGAATGTAACATTAGATCATTTACAAACCCTTATTTAATAATTTATTTTAAAACTATAATTGATGTATAAATATGATAATTATTTCATGCTTATTATTCTTGAGATGTTATATAATAATCCCTTTGACCATAGTTGACCAACAATAGGTTCTTTAACACATAAACTGAATTTCGTCACTAACAACTAAAGTAAACTTAATTGTTTATATAGATGTACACTACATGTTAATATGTGAAATAAATGTAATTATAAACATGAAAAATGTTCTTAATCATAATGAAATTTATAAAAATATTAGTATACAAGATGATAAATGATGTCCACCTAAAAAAGAAAATGCAAGGTAAGGAATTCTTATCTCAATTTTCATTCCACAAGTCATAATTTATTAATGTGCACCTAATTTCATATATATGATGTTCATACTACCACATTTATTTTTAATATCACAACTTCTATTTTTATAGTAGTATTTAAATGTATTTATCTACAGATTATAATCTTTTGGATTTAAAATTCATTTTAGACCATATTGGTAAGTATTTTCTTCTCATTTTTTAAATCTGTGAGATTAATTTAATATTCACTATTTACATCATTTTCTACCATAAATACTTACCATTGTGAAATATTATATCATGAATTTTAAAATTATTATAATTTAATAAGATTCCTTCCATTTCATACCTTTATATTGATTATTATTTAAATGATTCAAATTTATATGAGACACATTGGAATGATTAATGATTATTATCCACATTAATGTTCTTAATATCACCTAATTTTATTATTATTAAATTTATATTGAAATAATAACTTTAATTTAATATTTTTTCATAGGATATTTAACGGAATATCCATACTCTCATTCAATGTATATTGATATTTCTTAAACCATCTACCATTATACATATGGTGGTTACTTTTATAATTATTTGATTAACTAGGGAGTTATTGTTAAATATGTATTTATCAGTCAATAATTTTATTTTATAATGAATATCAATTATTTTTATTATTCAATGTGAAGAATTATCTAGACTAGAAATGTCGTGAGGAGACCATTATATATACAACCTTGTGATGCATCGATAGGTTTTGATGAGAAGAATAATTTAACAAATTTGTTTCTACCCACAGTTTTAAACCTTCATAAGATACGACATTCTGGTAATAGGTCCAAATATTCCTTATACATGACTTCATTTAATAAATTAATTACCTCAAAGTAGTTGGTGTTATTATTCATCCATGTGATATTCGTTGACATAAAAATGGATACATTTTATTTCAGTCCATTTATTAGTGGCATGTTTTTTAGATTCACACATTTCAATTATTGTTTTTTCTAATATAGTTATTTGAATGGTATGTAATTACAGTTATTTACGTATCTATGTTGACTATTCTCATTGATTCTTTATTTCTTATGCTATATTTTTCCTTTACTTAGCATTTGAGATCACATTTATTATATTTCTTTTCCTAGGAATCGAGGGAGCACACTATTGAAGATATGTAAGAATATACTAGACGGATTATAGTTTTACTCTACGTTTATTATTTGTTTAGAAGAAAAACAATTTAATTTATGTATCCAAGATTAATTAAATTCTCATTTATATATCTTGAATTCTAAGACTACTAAACTGATCAGTCCTTCAGGGTGTGATTCCTTATAATCATTCCAATGTAATTAATATAAGATGCCAACTATTGATATCTATGTTTGGGTCGTTACAAAAATTATTTTTAGTTGACAACCCATCTTTGACTATCTATTTTATTAGAATTTTATTCTTATATTAGATATTTGGTAATGGTTTCATGATCCAATATAAATTTCTTGACTAAATTATTTTGGGTCGTCATTCCAATCACTAAATTTTATGATTTGAGCCTCAAGGTAGTTATTAAAAAAACATATTTTTTCTTGATGTAAAATGATTTTCTCATTTTCCATTCATTAAGTCCTCGAGAGGCAAAAAAAATTTAAATGAAAATCGGGAATTATTTGTCTCATTATTGGAAACTTCTTTATCTTCCATGTATGAGTTTTCTAAAAAAAATTGAAGAATATTTTATATTATAATATTATATATTTATTTTCCAACCATGTTTATGGTTTTCATTATTTAATTAAAACTAATCTTCTACTCGATGACATTTTAAGGAACTTTTTAATTTTTCTAAAAAAAATGAAGAATGATTGATTAGTTTGATATAAATGGAATAAAGAATATTTTTTCCATAAAAAACACTCAAAAATTGATGATTCATTTTTAGGATTCAAATTTAAATTTCAGTGAAAATGTAAACATAATAATTTGGGAAATTTAATTATTTTTAAAAAGAGAGTAATAATATAATAGATTATTTTTCTCAATATATGATTTAGTGATCTATTAATAGAAATTTACAACTATGATTAAATATTTTTATCTTAATTAATAGGGTTACGAGATCATTATACCATTATACATTTATTAAATTTCGGGATTATTTTGTTGATTATATAAGGGAGGTTCTATGAATACCAGTTCTTTCTCATGGGTTTATTATATAACGATTAAAAACATATGAAAATTGTTCCTTTTACATTTTCTATATGTAATTTATATATTTTCATATATAAATTTTTACGAAAAGGTATATCTAGAATAGGATATGATTTATGATGAATTATTTATGATCCTCTAGAACAAATAGGAATTGTTTATGAATATATGTTTAGTGGGTAATGATTTACATATCCCTCTAGTACATATAGAAAATTTTAAAATCCCAATTCATTATCGGTACTATAATGAGGAGTGAACCATATTTTGTAAGGGACTCTATAAATTATGATACTTATATGATAGAACATTCACTAAATATAAAATTAATTTGGTAGTTAACATATTTCATTATGATATTATTTTAATGGAATATTTTCTATGTATAGATAAGATTCGTTAATAAAATAAACTCACTATGATAGTATTAATAATGTTTGATTTTTGATATGGAAATTAATTTATATTATTTTGTGTATAACAATATATTACATCATATTACAATTCGATACCATCAAGGGAAATATTAATTTACTCCATTTTAATTCATGACATCATAACTTTCATTATTTATTCCATGACTCAAAATTAAAATATATGATATGAGGGTTACTATTATATAGAGTTAATCTCATGTTATAATATCCTTATGATAATTTTGTATTTATATTATCATTGATATCTCCAATGATTAACTTTGATTTAATTTTTTTCCTCTTTTTCATTTGTTTCATTTTCTAATGTTGGGATGAAATTTACATATATGTTTTTTTATGATAAATCATTGTTAAGATCATTATAAAATATATTGAATATTTTTGTTGAATGAAAATTATTTTTTATCTAGTATCTAAATAATATGAATCATTATAGTCCATGGGTATGTTTTCTATTTCATATTGACTATTAATCAAATAAGATATAATATATGTTTATTAATGTTATTGTAATCCATATATCTCCATGATATCCAATGAGATAAAAATTCCCCGGTCCTGTATATACTGAGGAATCCCACTAAATGGAATGTGTTCGAACAAGGGATAATCCAATGTATGGATTTATTTTGAAATTTTATTTTTGGTATTGACTATTTATATTCATATTTTCTTTAGGGGAATTAAATTTACATTCTATAAGAAAAACCATGTGTTTACTTATCAAATGTTTTTTATGGGGGTTTAAATTTATTTTTTTATTTACTCCTCATTTGGATCAAAAAGCAACTGAATGAATCTTTATAAGAAACTAATTCTTATGTTCCTTCTTTACTCGAAAATATTTATATACCGTGTCTATAATATATAAATTGTATACAAAATACATATATTACAACGATGTTTTAAGTCCAATTTCACTTATTTTTTCTAAATAATATAGAAGAAAAAATGCATCATTTTATGATATTCATATATTTCATATTTTAATTTAAATAAAATGTGTGAATATAATTTTTACTTTTAACTATTAAAAATCAATCATATTTTCTCCCAATTAGGAAAATTATTCATTATCACATTTCCCTTATTGTTTTTCATTATTAATCAATTGAAATGATCTCATTTATATTTAAAATTTTATATTTATTTATTATTGGTTCTAAAAGAGAAATAAATTTCATATTACTTTCAATGTGATAAAATATTTCTCTATTTATGTGATATTTCAACTATGTCAAAATTCATTAATATATATTTTTCTTCACTTGGGATATTATAGGACATTTATATCCACCATATTTATCTTGAAGACTAATGATAATTTATTTAAATTTGTTTAAAAGGAAAATATTTTCCTTTTGGTGGAGTGATATAAAATATAAGTCTTCATTACATTGTCATATTTATTACATATTATATTATTTTTTCAATTAATTCATAAGGTGGATGAATTTATTAGGTTGAATATAGTATGTTTTGGGTGTGTGAATATATTGTATTTCCCCATGATTCAATGATAATACTCAATAGAAAATCATGATTTTTTATTTTTAATATATCTTGCATATTTATATGTGAAGTCATGAGACATGTACTTGAAATTATGATTATGATATATATAAATATGAATTATAATATAGTGAATCATATTTATATTCTCCATGGGAATATCTTATAATTCTATATCCTTCATGAATATATTCCTTTTTTCCATATATTATTAATATGTAACATTTTTTTATTTTTCTCTTCTATATTTTTAATTCATTGGTAAATTTATGATAGTTTTCCCAATTTTAATTCCCTTACTATGAAAATGAGTTATCCCATTTTTCTTTTGCATAGGCTAACCCAAATTAGAGATTTTATTAATTTCATATATTAAATAGAATATAAATGAAAGCCCTGAATTGGTGATGTGTTGAATTTAATTGTTTTTGAATATAATGTTGTGAATCATTTATGTATATAGACTCTCATAAGTAATAATCTATTTAATACCATTGTAAATGGTCTCATTTATCATATGATAATTTAATATAGTACAAATTTTGTAAAGACCCATCCTTACAACAATATATAAACATTAGTTAAATAAAGAGTACACATTGAGAATATTTTCAGGTTTAGAGATTTAGTGAATTTCGCTACAACTAGTTCATATCAACTTGAATATTACAAGTTTACACTACTACTCACTATCCATTTTATTAATAAAATAAAAAATCTTAAAAATAAACATGTCTAGTTCAATTTTTTAGATAGAATTACTTTTCCATGATCCCATCATTGAACCTATTCCCCTTTATGTACTATGGAAAACATTTCGAAAACATGGGATGAGAAAAAAAGCTCAGTTAGGGATAAACAAAGAAGGGAAATTGTTAGTTTTTCAAAACAACTTGTAAACCCTAAATACATTATCCTAGGTAATACTTTTCACCTTTATGATGTAGTAAATACTCTTTTTAGAATAAAAGATCATGGTTTACCCTTTTGTAACCAAAAGATTACTAGAAAACACATAGAAATCACACATACCATATAAAGATATGTTGGGACCGAAACATACATAAATGGAATAACCATACGGTCAACTTCCAAACATATAACTAAATAGAATTGCCATAAGGATGACTTCCATACCCAATGCATTGAATGTTATAAAGTTACCACTCGTCCAGGTTTGTCATGGCACCACCCATCATTTGGTTTATCATGTAACCACCTGTCAAATGTCCAAGTACCATTATAAAATAATATCACATATAATATTGAAAATATAAAAATTTCACTAATAAAATTTCATTTTCAATCACAAGAAATCATTTCAAGATATTGAAAAAATCAATGCTATATCAAACCAATTTCAAAACCAATTAAAATATTTAATAATGTAAATTTTGTATCATAGGGTCCCATACCACATTGAAAATTTTATAGGAATTAACATTTTTGAACATTAATGAAAATATAAGTAAATATACATAAAGCATTTTGAAATCATGGTCATTAACGAGATATATTTAGAAGAATAAATCTTTAAAACTTATAAAATGATATTTTAATTAAAGAGTTCCAAACCAAATGAAAGGCGCTTGAATACAAATAATTGAGAAATAACATAAATAAAGGCTTATAATATCATGATAATAAGGATACTCATGATAAAATATGTCAAAGGGTGGTATATACACCATATAAAAGTGAATTTGTGTATTAAAACTAATAAGTCTCAATGGAATATAAATTGAGACAATGTTCCCTGAAAATATCATATCCTTAGATTAAGGAAGAGTCAATGACATAATTATGTGTGACAAATATGAATACACCCAATATAAGTGGATTTTAAGTATAAAACCATCATAGTCCATTCCCACATATTCATAGAATTACATTATCATGAAGTAGATGTTTAACCTCTAAGAATTGAAATTGGTTTAAGAAGTTCTCTTACAGAAATTCGATATCCAAACATCATCACTTTAAAATTCAAAAAATGAATTCATGAGAGAGAAAAGGGTCTCTCATCACATGGAAATAAAATTTAAAGCTATAAATATATATAAGAAAAAATCCCATCAAAATAAAAATGAAATTAAAATACATGACATAAAATATTTCTTTGACTAAAAGGGTATGTTGAAGGGTTCCCTTACCGATTTGGAATCTTACGAAACATACACCCCATGAAGGAAGGATCATACAATGAATATCTAAATACCATTAAATTACAGTATATTATACAAATAATACAATAATTGGTAGTAAATACACCACAGAAAAGGAAATAGTTCCAAATATAACATGAATTTTACGGGAATAAAAAGTGTGATAAAACCCCCTTACCACGTTGAAATAAATTGAGTCGTATGAGCACAAGTTAATAACCACCAAATGAATCACAGAATACCATGAATATAAAGATAATCAAGATAATTTATATCAAATGTCTATAAAAATAGACAACATAAAATAAATAAGTGGAAAATAATGTAAATCTTATGGAATTAAAAGTTAGATAAGAAACCCCTTACCTCAAGTCCGACTTGTCTTGTATGTTCCTTGTTCTTCCTTTAAATCGGGTAACCCCCTTTGGTTTGAACCAAAAGGCTTTCTTGGAGTTCCTACCTCCTAAGGTAATTATTTTAGAAGGAATAGAGAGATCATGAGACCTTATTTGGGTAGATTTTGGATGAGCCCAGGGGATTGAGGGTTGTGTGTAATGGGTTAGAGGTGAGGGTTTTTTATAAGTGGGAGGAGGGGCTCTTTAAGAATGTTTGAAAATATTATATTATTACAAACTAAATTTTGGCTTAAAAAGGTCCAAAAACCTATTAAATTCTAATATAGGATGACTATTATTCAATTTAATCTCAACAAATATGTTTTAGAAATGTTTTGGTATAAAATTTAACCTTATCATTTAGTTTTACCCTTAGATAATTTGTCTCTCACCATGTCTTCTTGTGTATTTACTCTCTAAGGTTAATATAGTTACAATAAATTTCAAATCATACCAAAAGTGGTCCATTAATGACATTTTAAATCTTATCTAACTCATTTGGACTAATCTATGATTTTTAAGATTATTATATCATTTAAAAAATCATATTTTTTAAAAAACTCATTTATGTCAATTTTTATACTATTCATATCATGACTTTTTAAAATATCCAAAACAACTGTATTCTTTCAAAAAATGTCTATTAATTCAAATATAACAAGTAATCCTAATCTATAACATTTTCTTAGGGAATTAATAATTTAAAATAAATTTAGTATAACATTTATAATCTTCTTTATTTTAAACATTCATTAATGAGGTAAATAATGCATCATTATTATGTCACAATGAACTTTATATATATGTTGTCTAAAATTTATAAGTAAAATACAATGATATAGGAAATATTTTTCTATTTCTACTGAATATTTATAGTAAAAAATATCAAGTATATAACCCTACATTAAAATTGTATTAGATAAACCATACATGTTTACAATATTTTTATTTTTACTTTAAATAAAAAGTTATTAATGTAATTATCTTACCCAAGTCGCTTTCAAATTCCAAAAGATTCACCCAATGATTTTATTGGTGGTTCCGGACTCATCCAATAAGTATAAGACAAGTGTTAAGATAATTTTATATTATTATAATATTATTTTTACCAAAAATTACAATATTTACCTATAACCACGGTAAATAAAAAAATGACTATTCATCAAATATTATATTTATCTTATTTAACCACATTTTAATTACTTATGATAACCATGTATTTTCAATTTTTTAATATTAATTCACATAAGCGGTAAAATTTCATTTAAATGAAAAAGTTTGTTTTTTAAATACTACTTACTCTTTTCACTATTCGTCAAAAATTGGCAGTTTTCATTAAAATACCAAAAATTCATCCTAAGATATAATTTATAGTCCAAATTCAATAATTATGTCTATTTTATAAAATTCAAAACAAAGAATTTTCCTTAAATAATTTTAAATTAATTTCCGTTGTCAAAACAAAAAGTGTGTTTTTTAAAAAAATAACTATCAAAAGATTGACAGTTGTTTATATCCAATTTCAATGTGAAATTACTTCCAATAACCAAAATTGAATTAATTGGTGAAAATATAATCTAATTACACTTTAAAACAAATTTAAAATATAATCTAACCATATAACGAAATTTGATTTTAATGTTGTTTTGAATTAAAATGTAGTATTTTTCACTATTTATTAAGAAATGAATTCTATCCAAAAAATACCAAAACATTTCCCAAACTATATTTTGATGTCCCAGTTATAAAGAATAATTTTATTTTTTCAAATATGACATATAAAAGTGACCCAAACATGATTTAAAAATGGTTCACCATCAAAAGACGGTAAATCGTTCTTTTAAAGAATATTTGAGTATTTAAGCATAAAATTAGATTCATTAACATTTTAAGCCTCTATCATTAATTGGATAAATGTAAAAATATTTAACATAAATTTTTATTCATAATTTATTATGTTATGTACATTCCCATCATTAATATGGCTAGACATTAACTACCATTTAAAATAATATTATATTATTATTTTCTAGTATAACTCAATGTTTGTCAACATATGATTTAAAATGAAATTGTTGTTGTGTATCAGGTACACCATCAAACATAGCATACCATTTAATAAAAAATAAATATTTAGTTAAAAAATATTTATAAATATGAAAAAGGTCATATTCTTCATTTACCAGGGTTGTTACATCCTTCCCCCCTTTGGAAAATTGTGTCTTCACAATTTTAAAATTTGGATTGGAAACATCATTTAATGTACAACATTAGAAAAGAATTAAATAAAACTATCACTTTAAATGAAATAATGATATGTACAAAGGTCACCCTAGATAACCCATACTAGGATTCCATGAAAACATGGATATGGAGGATAAACTAATGTCCAGTTATGATAGAGAGTGATAGAAAACATGATCTGGATAAAGTTAACTCCCAGAAAACCATTAACTAGTGATACATTAAATAGTTTTTGATTCCCGAGTAGGAAAATTAAATGAAAAAAATTTTTCTAGTTCATTTTCAAAATGTTGGAGAAATTTAATTATGAGATTAACTAAGAACATATAGAAATATATTAACCATTAAAGTAAAGTGCCATACTTTAATAAATTTCTACCATAAACTCAACTTTTCTCCAAATGATGAGTATTCATGACGACATGATCGCACCTAATGTGCTAAAATCAACTTCTATAGAATCAAAAAATCCACAAAAGATGAACTATATATTTACCCTATCTATAGACATTAACCAAAACAAAAAGTTTAGTAAAAGACCAGATAATCCCCAAATAGTATAATCCTTTATAAAAATAAATACCATTCTTAATCTCAAAAATTTGAAAAACAATACCCAAACATCAACAAAGACCATTCAATATACAATTGTCCTTAAAATTATTCAGTATAATCCAAACTATGATTGAAACCCAAAACTCAGAAATATTTAATCACATAGTCTTCCATAGTAAATCATTAAAATTATCTCAAAATAACATTAACTACTCTTGAAGTATCATACTAAAAAGCAATTAACCTAATCAAATATTCTATATGACATGTTAATTATTTCCATAAATAACCAAAAATGCTTATAAATCCCCAATAATAACATTAATTCTTCAAAAAATAAAATTCCACCATTAATCCACAATTGAAATACCAAAGTATTCAATTTTCTATAGGCATATAGTGTTTCCCCAAAATATAGAAGATCATCCAAAATAACCTTTATCGCTTATTCAACAAATCATTTTCCTATATTAAGGATATCGATTTGAACAAAAATAAGTTCCCAAAATAAACTTTTTCTTGATCCATAAAATCATTTAACAAAAAATAATAATTCATACTAACCAAGGAAATCACGTAGGCCAGTGGTAGGTGATAAATCCAAATCGAACATCGGTTGTGGGATCGATTCCCGCAGGTTTTTCCGACGTGAAGGGTTGTTACATGGTCCATATTTTGTTCTTTTTTAAAAAAATTATATTTTTATGACATTTCCAAAAATGAGATAAATTCCACAAAAATAACCATAAAATATTTTATCCGCAAAGGTTATCTAATACCTTTCATTTCTAAACCCAATATGTAATAACCATTTATCACTTCTAATAAAAATATGACTCTTTCTAATATGCCAACCATTATGGTTGTGTCACTTATTCTTAAATAACACCATAACATCTAACGTTTTCTAAACCAAGATCTGATACCAACTATAAGTCCCTAGCCTTAAAACATTATATAACGTTTATTTAAATCAATAATTCACGTTGAGGATATTTTCAGTTTTATAGTTTAGAGAATTATGCCATATATATTACATATCAACATGAATATTACATTTAGACACTAGTACTCAATATACATTTTTATTAAATAAAATCCCTTAAAAATGATCATATCAAGTTTCATGTTTTAGACAAGATGACTTTTCCATGATCCCATCCTGGAACGTATTCTAGTTTATGTCTGGTGAAAAACATTTCAAAAACATGGTATGAGAAAAAAACTAGTAAGGGAAACAAAAAGAAGGGAACTAATTATATTTTCAAAATAGTATGTAAACCCTAAATACATTTTCATAAGTAATACGTTTCACATTTATGAAGTAAAAAAATACCATTCCCGGAATAAAAGATCATTGTTTACCTTTTTGTAACCAAAATATTACCATAAAGCCCATAGAAATACCACATAACATATAATGGTAACTTGGGACATGAACATACATAACTGGAATAACCATATGGTCGACTTCCACAAATATCACTAAATATAATATCCATAAATCTGACTTCCATACCCAATGCATTGGGGTTTATAATGTTACTACCCATCCTAATTTATCATGTAACCACCCATCATTTGATTTATCACGTAACCACCCATCTAATGTCCAAGATAAATTATAAAATAATGACACATAAAATTTTCAAAATATAAAAATTTCACTAAAATCATTTCATTTTCAATCACAAGAACTCATTTCAATATATCAAAAAAATCAATGCTTTGTCAAACCATTTTTTATACCAATTAAAAACGTTAATAAAGATATTTTTGAATCAAAGTGTCAGATACCACTTTGAATATTTTATAATAATTAATATTTATAAACATTAATGAGAATATAAATAAATCATTAAACCATTTTGAAAACATGGTAATTAATGAGATATATTTTCAATAATAAATATTTAAAACACATAAATAATATTTTCGTTAATGATTTCCTTACCAAATGAAAGACACTTGAATACAAATATTTAAGGAATAATATCATTCAAGGATTATATTATCATGAGAATAAAGAGATTAATGATATAATATGTTGAATGGAAGTATAAAAGCAATATAAAACTGAATTGGTGTATAAAAACTAATATGTCTCAATGAAATGTATATTGAGACAAAGTCCCTTGCAAAGATCATATCTTTAGATTAAAGACAAATCAATGAAATTATTATGTGTGACAAATAATAATACTCCCAATATAAGTTTATATTAAGTGTAAAACAATAAGAGGTCATTAACACATATTCATAGAACAACATAATCAAGATTTGGATGTTTAAACACAAATAATTGAAATTGGGTTATGATGCTCTCTTACGGAAATTCGATAGCATAACAGCGTAGCAATAAAATTCATAAAATGAAATGATGAGAGACAAAAGCGTCTCTCATCACATGGACAAAAAATTTACATCAATATGGATATACAAGAACATATCCTAAAAAAAGAAAAAGGTTATTAAAATTCATGACATTAAAGAAGTATTTGACTAAAAGTGTATGGTGAAAGGTTCCCTTACCAATTTGGTAACTTACGAAACATACGCCCCATGATGGAATGATTATACAATAAAGATGTAAATGACCGTAAATTAAATAATATTACACAAAGAATACAATAATGGTCAGTACATACACCACAAAAAAGGAAATATTGGAAAATATAACATGATTCTCATGAGAATAAAATGTTAGATAAAACCCCGTAACTCGTTGTAATAAATCAAGTCGTATGAACAAAAGTTAATAACCACCAAATGAATCACATAATACCATGAATACAAAAAGAATCATGATAATATATATAAAATGGATGTAAACAATAGACCATATGAAAAAATATGTGTCATGCTATTGAAATCTCATGGAATTAAAAATCAGATTAGAAACCCCTTACGGAAAATCCGACTTTTCTTGTATGTTCCTTGTTCTTCCTTTTAATCGGGTACCTACCTTTGGTTTGAACCAAAATGATTTATTATACTTACTTATTCCAAAGGGATGGATTCTAGGTGTAATATAGGGATCTTGAGAGCTTATTTTTGTAGAGTTTGGATGATCCAAGGGGCTTGAGAGGTGTGTGTAATAGGTTAGAGGTGAGGGTTTTTTATAAGGGGGAGGGGATCTTTTGGAATGTTTGAAAATATAATTTATTTATAAACTAAAATTCGGTTTCTAAAGGTAAAAACATATTAAATTCTATGATAATATAACTATTATTCTAAACCCTCTCAACCAATATGTTTTAGACATGTTTTGGTTTTAAAGTTAACCATATCATTTAGCATTAACACTTAGTTGACTTATTTGGCACGTACCATATCTTCTTGTTTATTCACTCTAAGAGGTTTATATAGCTACTATAAAAATATAATAGTACCAAAAGTGATTAATTAATGACATTATAGACCTTATATATGTCATTCAGTAGAATCTTAGATTTTTGGGATTATTATATCGTTGAATAATATAATATTTGTTTTAAAAACTCATTTATGTACATTTAAATACTATTCATATCATTACATTTTAAAAAATCAATAAAAACATGATTAATTCGAATAAAATTCATTTATTAAAAAATATCTAGTCATCCTAATCTATATAATTTGTGGATGGAATAAAAAGTTTCAAAATATATTTATTTTATCATTAATAGTCTCATTTATTTAAAACATTCATTAATGAGGCAAATATTGCATCATTATTCTGTCATAAATAATTTAATTTAATTGATGTCTAAAAATTATAAATAAAATACCATGATGTAAGAAATCATATTATCTTTCTAATGAATATTTATATTCAAATATATAATGTATATAACCCAACATTTATGTTTTTTAAGAAATATAAATCATGTTTACTATATTTTTATTTTTATTTTAAATAATAAGTTATTAATGTAATTATCTTACCGAAGTGGATTTAAAATGCAAAAAGTTTCACCAAATATTTCATTTTTCGGTCATGACTCATATAATAATGTTAGGCCATGTGTAAAGGTAATTTTATGTTATTATAATATTTTTTTACCTTGAATTCCCGTATTTACCATTAACCACAGTAAATAATATTCAAAAGTTAATATACACCAAAAATTATTTTCATTTTATTGAAACAAATATTATTTAATGATGACAAACATGTATTTTTTATTTTTAAAACTCAACTGATAGGATCGGTAATATTTAATTTAACTGAAGAAGTTGGTTTTGAACTACTACTTAGTATTTTCACTATTCATAAAAAATTGACAGTTTTCAGAAAAATACCAAAAAATTAGCCTAAGATATATTTGATATTCCGAATTCAAAAAGGATGTTTAATTTACCAAATTCAAAACATAGAAGTTTCATTAATTAATTTAATATTAACACCTTTTGTCAAAACAAAACCCGTGTTTTTAATAAATAATAACAATCAAATGATTGACACTTGTTTATGCCCAATTTCCAAATGAAATTACATCCAATGACCAAAATTGGATTAATTGGTAAAATAAAATCTAATTACACTTTAAATAAAATTAATAGGATAATATAAACATATAAATAAATTATATTAAAAAATTATTTTGAATTAAAATAGAGAATTTTCAACTATTCATTAAAAATAAATTTTATTAGAAAAATACCAAAAAATTACCAAATGTAAATTATGATGTCCCAATTCTAAAAAAGATTTTTATTTTTTATAATAGAACATATAAAAGTGAACAAAACTGTAATTAAGAATGGTTCTCCATCAAAAGGAGGTAAATCATTCTTTTAAATAATAATTGAGTATTTAGGCTTAAAATTAGATTTATTCACAATTTAATCCTCTAACATTAATTCGATACAGGTAAAAAAAATTAACAAACATTTTTATTCATAGTTTAGTTCATTATTTTCATTCCCATAAATAAACTTTTAGGATTTAACTACCATTTAAAATAATATTATATTGTTATCTTTTAGTATAACTCAACGTTGTGTGCAACATAATATTGAAAAGAAATTTGTTTTTTCTTATCAGGTATACCATAGAACATAGAATACCCTTTAAAAAAAATAAATATTTAATTCACATATATTAATAAATATGAAAAATATCATATTCTTTATTAACTATAGATGTTACTAATTTTCTCTAGGATTCTATATTCTCAGTTACAACAATGATAAAAAATAATGTGTTTCATAATATGACTAATGAAATAGGTGATGTCGTATAAAAAATGAAAAACATGGGAGAAGTGGTTACATATTGGATTTTTGAATTGATTTAATTGAGTTGATTACACCAGATTCTATGATTGATACAACTACAATAAATCTAGATATTAAAAAAATAATCCTTCAAATGCACGTCATGCATTCCATTTTAACTTTGTAGTTTTATTAACATGATTACATTGAGATAGATAATGGTTTTATTTTTGTATAATATAATTGATATGTTAATATTTTATAGAAGTTTATATGTGGGTTGACAATTAACTATAATTAACTTTTTTATAATTATTTATTTCATTGATGATGTAAATGTTCTATACAGAATGATTCAATAATAAATTAAAGACTAATAAAGAAAAGTACGTATCATTTATTATTATTATATATGTTGGTCATATGATATTTATTGAAAATGAATAATTTATTTTAAAGGTGTGTTATCATGGGATGAAAAACATATTTTATATTTCCTTTCATGGATAAATGATGCATATTTTGGGATAATAATTTTTCAAGAGAAAGGGAACATCTTTCCCAATCAAGGTATGCATTCAAAATAATGTCAATGTGTTTTTTAATGGGGTATAAAGATAACTATTTATTCAATAATTTTCATGAGAACCAATATTCTAATGGATGATGAATTAAAATATATTTTTACAATATAATTTTAGAATCTAATAGGGAATATTCAAAACATAATAGCTTCAAGAGATGATATATTTTAGAATATTGAACTATGTTCCAAATATCAATGGGCACTATTGGAATAAAATTCATTAAAATAAAGTGAATTATTAATTATTTTAAGAGGTTCATAAATTTTTTTGGAATATAATAGTTTTGTAAACCATTATCTCTTGGGTTATACAGATAATGATTGATTGTGAAATATACTTTTTATTTGTTAAACCATTAATTAAATTATCCTTTGGGGGAAATGTGTGTATGTTCGAATAAAAATATGAATCTTTTTGTTACAATGATTACATTACATGTTAAATATATTGTTCAAATTCAAGGAAAAAAGAATATATCTGGATGAATACTTAATTGTATGATGTTGAGGTTGATATGATGTTTTAATATATCTTAGGATGTTACAAAAAAGGTATATCAGTTTATCATAACAATATTTACCATCATTCCTTTTAATTAAAGGATTATATAATATATCATTTTTATATGGATATTGTGGATCAAGGATTTATTAATATGTAGTTTTTTCCACCAAGGAGGTAATGGATGATATATTTGTAGAATATTAGCAAAATTAATTATGATATTTTTTTAAGAAGTTAGTTCACCCTCATTCCATTAAACACAAATGTATGGACAATCAACCAACTCTATAAGGTTTTCTGTGGTTGATTTTATCCTAGTTATGGGGAGATAATTTGAATCCATCATATTTATCCCTTGATGTATTTATTATGTGGAGAAACAATATAGGTGGAGAGTCCAAATATATATATTTAACAGAATTTGGGGTTGATCTATTATTTATGAAGAGAATAATTTTACTAGATGGATTCTATTAGGGGTAAACAATTAATCCAACATGGATATGGGATTTAATAACTACTTTGTCATGTTTTTTGAGTATTTACATAAGATATTCTTATAAAATTTTTAATATAGAATTTTTTAAAGTGTAATAAATTTTGTTTTTTTTGAATTTCATATAAATGAATTTCAAGTGTTATAAATATGTTTTTGGAGGAAATTTTATTTTGTTCCATTCCATTATTATTCAATATTATTTCTTCATACATCTATTTCACTAATTCATTATAAGTATTATATATTGATTTCTTATTTATATGTGTGCTAAGAATTAGAAATTCTTTTGCTTCAATAAATGATATCCCAATATAAATGGTACATTATTACAACAATAAATTTATAACATGTTTTGATCTATATTTTTTAACCAAGGGATAATTATCGAGAATAGTAAGATGTTTTTCTATATCCATAGTAGAAAATGTTGGGGAATATGAAGGACATATGGAAAAGTGAAATGGTGTACATTGAGTTATTGTTTTGGTTTTTCAGCATAAATAATGTTCAAAATCAAGGGTTACAAAGTGTGTAATTTATTATGATGTTAATTGTGTGGTTTTTTCTTCAATTATCCTAAAATAATAATTTTTTATATGTATGAAATTATTCATTAATAATATTGTAGTTATAATATAAAATATATTCCAACCAATGAATAACGTTTTCTATTATTCCTTAAATAGAAGTACAACATCTGAAATATGTCTTCCCTCATGAACAAGATAATCACAAATCATGGTAATCTATGGATAAATAGAGTTATGTTAATAAATAAATGAACCTTGAAAAACCATGCCAATTATGGGAACATAAAAAGTAGTATTGAATATTTTTTTTATTGTGTAATAGGATCATATAATTATATGAGGCCCTAAAAAATAACATCATGTACTTTTGAGGTTGTCAAATAAATCAAGTCACATCAAATTACATTACACAATGATCATGAATACTTAAAGAAAATCATATATATAATTCAATTTAATGTGTCTTTATCATTAGATAATTTGATAAATATATTTTATATATAGTTGGATAATTTTTCAATTCATGCTTCAATTAATATTTCCACTCCATGATTTAATCCATTGTCCATACATTGATATTTTTAATATAGTGGCATATGTGGTGCTACATGGTATACGATAACTAAAATTGCTCTGTTTAGTTTTCATCTTCATATATAATGTGCATGATAAATCATATAATGATCATAGAATGGAAAATGAAAAAATAATTACACCAATGCCAGAAAATAAATTCAATATGATGAATCTAGGAATAATTTACAAAGGGAGAATACTATTTTATAATTCTAAATAAAATTTACTAAAAATTCAATAGAATTTTTCATTAATCCTGATATTATAAACCAATCCGTCCCTGATTCAAAATGAATTATGATTCATTCTATGATTTTTTAGATATCTATGTATTAATGAAATAAAAAATATTTTAATTTTTATATAAAAATTCACAATACGTTTTTTTAATTCAATTTTCAGGAAAATTATTTACCGTATAGTCTTGATCCTCCCCATGAACATGCTTTTTAAATTTTATTTGTGATTAGAGGTATTATGGGAAGGATAAGTGTAGAACCCCGATTTATATTATGTAAATATTAATTTTTTTTGTGTGTGTTTATAATGTGTAGGGTTCATGGATTATAGATTTGGGTGAACTTTTGATATGTTTATAGAAAAAAAGTGGATTCTCATAGGCTACACTCAGTTTTTCTAAACCGTGAAGAAACCAAAAAAGAAAGGATTCATAGTAGATGTTTTGAGATAATGTAATCAACACGGTGTGGACATGGTTAGGGAGACCAGGCAAGGGTTTCCTTAAGTAAGTATCTAACACACATTTATTGAATTGTTTTTCTAACCATGCGAACTATCTATGCGCAGAGTATAAATTAGATCATAAAAAAATGATCTCAGCCATTTTGGACTCTAACTCCCTCTTTCTTGCTCCTCCACGGCCCTAATTCAGGATTATTATCCATTTAAGGAAGGATAACCTCTCCCAAGCTATTTGGAGTAAATCTAGAGCCCTCCATTGGTGTTTTGAAGCCTGATTCATGTGGAAAGTGTCATTCTCTGTGGGGTTTTCCACAATTTCATATATATACTTCTAAATTCTTATTGTTTTGTTATATTATCTTGAGATCTGGGTATATATATAATTTTATACACCATATAAGGTTAAATATAGAGTTTTTAAAGACATGGGAGAATATCTAAGGTGGTTTCATGGAATCATGATAAGAATTCTTAAGTGTTCTTTGTCTGTTTTCTATTTTTGTCCAAATAATTGAGGTAAGTGGATTCAATCTAAACTGTCCTTTCTCGAAATATTAATAATGATTTAAAATTTAATTTTTTATGATATTAATTATGATTTTTTTGTTAAAAATTTATTGGGAACCCTCATTGGTAAAGGTTTTAGGGATTTATGATATTCTGTAAAATTGGGTGTTCTTCAAATCTTCTTTTGTTCATGAATTCAAAATAGATATTTTAAATAGGGGATTTTGTTGGAATTTAAGTAATTTCATTAAATTGATATATTTTAATAAAGGGAAATTTTTATTTCTATTATTTTGTTATTATATTAGATCATTTCAATGTTTCATTAAATTGATGGTATTTATGGAAATGGATGAAATTGTTGGAATTGGCATTGGTTTTTGGAAGACATGGTGTCCTTATTAAAATTTCATTTATAGACATGGTTTAAATAAGACCATATTATTAGTGATAAAGGTGTAATGTACAATGTAATTTAATTACCATTTGATGACTTGGTAGATCGATCTGAAACCGCTCATGAGTGTGGATCTCTCATAATAAAGCATACATTGTCAGAATTATAGATATGTGGAATTAAATGATTGTGATAAGATAGATATTTAAATGGATATTTAATTTATTATTTGATATTTTACATATAAAATAACGTTATGGAGAATTGGATAACATGACTTCTGTATATATTTTGTTATAAAATATTTTGATATGTTTTTATATTTTTATATAAACACGTTTTGAAATTTTTTGTATCGTTTGATTTATTGAAATGTTTATAACATTTCTATCCTTGTGGATTGAATAGGGATATAATTTGGGAATACCTATTTAGTTGTATACTCACCCCTTGTTGGGAACTATGGAACTTTTGTTGGTTTTTTATTCGGAGACATTGCAAAAGGTAGATTACCAAATGTTTTTAGCACAACTTCATGACTTGTTGGGGAATTTGGTGATGGTGGAGCACTGAGCTAGTGGAAGATGGAGTCTTTTGGTTATTTTTTATATCATATAGTTATCTTCTATTATTTTCATTGAGGATTTGGTTCCTTCTACTTATAACATTTTTGGTTCACTTTTTTATAAATGAAATTGTTTATTTTTCATTCTTTTGATCATGCTTCATATAGTTATTATAGGTTGTGGTCTGTTTTGTTTGTCATTTATTATTAAATGGTAAATATTCCACTAAATCTATTTGAAACCCATTAAAATTTATATCCAACCTTTGGAATATTGGGGGTATCTCTTAAGTCCCAATAATGATTCATTTTATCCTTATTCCAATGAGAAGAGTTGGGTAATTTAAATAAGTGATAATAAGTGTACCTCAAGAAAGAAATTCATCTAGATATGGGGTGTCTGGTGTAGCAATTCTTGATGCAACATGAATAAGTTATGTATGATCTTCTATATTTTTTATTGTTATGTGTATCGTTGGACATCATCTTGGTAACATATGATTTGTTATGTTAATTTTTTTTTTCATTTTAGGTGCTCATTTAATTCTTATGGATGGGAATTATGGTGTGTCTATAAAATTTTCCCATAGATCCTTGAGTATCTATTTTTTTGTTTCTACAATTTTTCACACCATTGAATTACGTTTTTTGGTCTAAATTTAGTAACCTTTCCCAATTTTTATGTTGTATCAATAATATTCTATTTTTATGGTGCATATAATATGTTATTACATAGAGTGTGATAGTAGTTATCATTCTCTTAGCCTTCTTTGGTGTCACTATAGTGTAGTGAAGTTACACCATAACATGTATAGGGTTGATTTTCATGGAAGTGTCGAATTTGTAACCCATGTAGATTTATTTTTTTATAACATAGAAATTCTATACATTTGTTGGATTAGGGATTGATCATATATTGATGGTGGATATGGGGTGATTTTTCCATGCTACTAAATGGGTTTCATGAATATTTCCTAAATTAGACCTAGTACATGTCGACCACCATGCAATACTATAATTTATTTTAATAGAAGTATCATTTCGTCATTAGAAACCATTTTTTAGAAAAGGATAAATAAAAAATTATATCTAAAATTATAAATCCCTTCAAATTCCTCTAATATAATCCCCATTAAATATACACAATGAATTAATAACGTCAATTTCAGAGTATTATTTACCCAATATATTATATTTATTTCTTTGATTATGCCCTTAAAATGCAGTGAAATAATTTAGAGTGATCAGCCGTATCATGGGGTTCTCATGATATGATTTATTTTGATATCTATTTCTATTTAACCATTGATGATTTAGGGATTTAGAAACCCTTGAGTGGATGTAGGGGATTTGTATTTCCTACATATTTTATTTAAGTTTATGAGATTATAATAATATAAAATTGTTGATAAATGCATGAATTATCCCAATGGAATATAATATTAAAAAAATTGAACTGAAATTAGTGGTTCACTATTGTAATCAAATTTTTTTACATTATGTATAAATGGTTACCACATGTGATTTTCAGGACATTTTTATTTATCATATTATGTTCCTGTAAATCCTTGGAATACATGAAATGAGTAAACAATATATATAAATGTAAAGATGTATTATTATTTACAAACGTGTCAATAACCATATTTGGGATATCAATATTGATAATTTTCTTTAGAAAATGTTCTTTTCTAGATGTTCAGTGGTTATTTTTTACTATTTATATCCTCTATTTATTGTGATTCCTATTTACTAAAAACTATTACTAATGTATTGGTTAGTTCAAAATTATCAATAAAAACTAACATTCACTTCAATTAAAATTAATTTTTTATTATTATAATCAACCCTTTTTTAATAAGTCTTCTATTATTAGGTTTTATGTATTGAGGTTCCCCCTAAATGTTTTGTTCCAAAAATATTTCCTCTTTTATATATATAACTAAAAATAATACACCCATTATTGAGTATTATCTAAATTTTTTCTAACAAATATTATTTGTATTCAGATGGGTGGTTTCCATGTAAATTGTGGCATAGATTTCGACCTATGATTTCTTTTATATGAGGTAATTTTTTATGTCTATTTCCCTGATTGTATGATCATATTGAGGGATGGTATATTGAAGATTCCTCTAGATACAATGATGGTTGTTTATTATGGTATGACAGAATCACCTTATCATTACATTTTGTGTATTGTTCTTATCTAAACACTCATCATTGATTTTTTAATACCTTCTGGTGTATCAGTTGAATGTGATTTGGTTCTTTCCTGTCATAGAATTATATTTTATTACGGATTGTTAATTGTTAATTAATTAACTAATTGTGAATGTTATTGAACATATTAATGATATAATAAATGTATTATTTGATTCTATTAGGATATATTCTATAAGTTCTTGTTGTGAAATTTTGAATTGGAATATAAATTGACAAATGTCCATGTATTGATGAGTAAATGTGAATAGTAGAATACAAAATAATAATTGAAAATCAAATATAGTGAATGAAAATTGTAACATTTTACATGTTTTAATTGTAATTATTATTTATTCTTCTTTATTACTATTAATAGGAATCCTGATCCAAGATATTGAAGTTCATTTATCATGGATGATGTTAGTTATAGTTCCATACTATGGTAAGAAAGATTCCTTTAGTATTTAAGGTTATTTCACTATATGTTTTGTTATATAATTTCATATACATGACTATATGAATTAATAGTTCATTTTTTGGTCATATAAACTTATTTTCATGTTTTTTCATATCATTAATGATGGTCTATTGTAGGATACTTCCCAAATCACTCTTATATTTTGTCATATCATACTATGTATGCATATAATGCCTATAATATTTTTAGTTATGAGTTATGTCCTAAAAAGAGATATGTTGGATCTTAGTTCTTGAAAAAAATTATGACATACCATACTGAGGTTATAACATATAAATGTATTTTATCCCTAATGGATACAATCATTACACGTGTATTGTGTATGGGATGTAGTGAATTAATGTATAATAAAAGATAAATCTTTTCTGATTATTTTATACAAACTATTTTTTATGGGATATGATGATGATGTTGTGATGAGATACATAGGGATTAGTATGTGGTGATTATGTTCATATGATTATTTATCGATTATGTGTAGGATAACAAATGAAGGGGATGTGAGTACCATGATAGAATATGTTGGTGTGAGGGTGACTAGTTTAGTGGGAATGTTGATGTGGGGTACATTACACAAACAGATATATGTATATATATATAGATATGATTCTAATATTATGTTACCTATTTTTATGTGTTCCATGTTTAGTAGGAATTGGTGATGATGGGATACAAATCACATATTTTATGTAATGAGTTTCTTTCCAAGGGTTATTCACTATGTTTAAAATAATATTCATTTATATATTCTATGTTTTGTTTTTTGGGGAAACATTCTTAGATACAAATATTACCAACCCTATGTAAATATATATGTATGATTTTTAGTTTAACATGACTTGGATGGGGATCTATATAGAAATTTCAAAATCACAGTAGTTTCCAAGATCTATTACATTTAGTTCTCACCAACATGGTTTGATTTGTGTCTAGTTTCTTCTATTTCTGTATAGTATAGAATTTCATATATTTGGATGGATTCTTATTTGTGAATTGATTTTTTTGGATATTATCTTTTATCAGGGAAGTGATAAAATTATTTAAATTCATCAACTACATATACATTCATAACACTTATTATAAATTTAAAACCAATAACATATTAGATGAGTACTTTGATTGTCAATGTCATCATTACTGCCAACCCATAAATGGTACTAGTGGGGGGATTTTATGTATATTGGTTCTAATTATTTTTTTGAGTCATAGGATAGTGTTTAAGGATTAGATCTAGTAGTATATATGTGTGTTAATAGGGAAATAGTATCAAATTAGCTTATAATGCTATGTATGGATGTTAGACTTTCTAGGACATGAGATTTTGTGGCCCCATTTATCTGATTGAAGGAACTTATTATTACGTCAATAAAATACTGTTAAAGAATCTTGCACTACTGAAAAAAAAGATGGGATCATGCATAATTGTAATATACTTCATTTATTTAAAATGAATCATAAATATTGAACCCCAATTATTTAAACTTTTAATTTTTGGAATCTTCAATATCTATATATTTTGATTGTAAGGATCTTAGTAGACACTATTATTAGGTTCATGCCTATATTGTATTTAAATATTCACAAAAAAACTATTTATATGAGATTCATAAAGAAAATATTGTTAGATAATAGATCAAGAGTTACATTACCATTGCATAGAAATGTAGACAGATTCATTTTAGTTGAAGAGATTAAGTCATTGATGCTAGAGGGAGAGATTTATTTCATCTTAATCATTTATTGAATGGACAACAAAATTCCAATGGTAGTCATTATTATACATTTATATTCCCAATAGTGGTGTTTTTTCTTCATCATGGATCAAGAGGAGTTGGGTATTTTATGACATAATATTTTGTGATCATATTTAGAATGAGTTTATTTTATCCATCAAGAATAAGGAATATTAGTTATAGATTTATACCATCCTCTAGGGGTATTTTATGGAATTTTTTTTTATTTTATATATAAACCACTCAAATTATAATTCATACCTTCCACCAAATGTTGAGGCTAGTTTTAGGAATTTATTAGAGTCTATACATTTAGAGATCCGACTATTAGACACATTATTCATTTTCATGAAGCATCATGGTGGGATGAAAAATAAGGTAATATTCAAAATGAGGTTGTGGGAAAGTATATAATTGATGGATCTGAGCCATAATGTATCTTTTTAGTGTATATCTATACCCATATGTTCTTATATTTTGAGTTATATAAAGTATCAAAAAGATTTAAGTTAGTTCAAACCTCACTAATCCCATTTAACTAGTACATTTTTTATTAACAATGGTAAGTGATAGGGTGTAGTTTTTTCATACAAATTATGTGGATATTTGAAGATATAGTTCATTAACTTATCTAATAATTATTAATGTGATAGTCATCCAATTTATTATAATAAACTGTTTCAATATTTATATAGGTATGATTAGTATGGTACTCCACCTGTGTGATCAATATAAAACAGATATTTAGTGAAGTCGAAATCCATGTGAAGACACTCTTCCTCAATGACGTAAATAATATAGTTTTAATGGTTTTGGTATTTATCATCATTAAGGAGTCAATGATTTCATATTTCATTAGATTCATTCACTTCCCTTTCCATCCCTTGGTTATCCAAAAATCATAAATGGAATTAATTATATATATATTCTTCTTATTTATATTTATTTTTATGATTCATATGTTATTCCATATTTTATTGAAGTATCCATAGTGGATTTTTATGGAAATTAGGTAGATGTTATTGCATTTACTCTAGTATTTACTATTCTTGTGGTTGTCTGATCAAGCTTACAATATGGGTAACAGTTATTGTGGGTAGATTTTAGGGAACAAGATCTCAGTGGATGAATTCGGATGTTTTTTCACATATCCTTGTGATTTAATCCATTCCATGAACATGTCATATTTTACATATTATTATTTAGTTCATGAAGAGAAAATTTATATTCTATAATGCCATTGGAAGAAATGTTTCTTCATTATTGAGTGACAATATCAGATTGGTTATATGTATATAGTTTATGTAACTTCTTTGATATCATGGATGTTGTTAGTAAGAATGGAGTATACATCTATGGGTTTTAATAGTGTTGAATACACATTCACTTGTTAAATTCTAATGATTTTGAAACATTATCCCTTCATTGGGATGTCATGTTTGGGATAGAGTTATAACTAGGTGTTAGAGATATATCTATTTCCACATATATGATAATTACTTCTTAGTTTTTGAGAATGTGGATCAATATTGGCGATTTTCAATTAGTAAGTAATATTATAAATGGTGTGCCACAATGTTTTTGATTTATTATTAATGAAGGTGGATTTAAATTTTCATTTCTCTCATTAGCTATAATTACATGAATTGGGAGATAGTGAAGAATAGCCAAACACTCTTATAAATTGATAACCAATGTAATTAGCTTAATTTAGGAATCTAGTTAATGAAGATAATTTTATAGATTATATGTCATAATTTTCTAGTGGGGATGATGCTGTTATTAATATCCCATTTTGATATTATTGTGGCAATTATAAATTAAATGGTATTTTATTCAATGTGAGGAGAACACAATCCAAATTAACTAGATAGATGAATTGTGTGATTAAAAACAAATATTATTTATTAGAAGTTGTTATTGATGGAATCTTTGCTTATTCATATTCAATATAATAGAATGTGGTGGATATATTTTATATTTTATGAGTTCTATAGTACCATAATCTATTTTCGAATATTTCAAAATATAATTTTTATACTTGTTAGGTTCTTTCCATTAGAAATTTAATGAATCTATCAGTGTTATCGATTATCACATTGAATATTGAGGTATATGTTCCATGGGTATATGACCTGAATGACTTGAATTTCCACTAATTCCCCAGTCTTGTCGGTTACTAAATGAGGTATTTGAATTAATTCTCTCAGATTAAGGATGGTCAGATGGAATTGACTAGCATGTATCATCATTCAAATCTAATATCTATTTATATGATTTTTTATATAATTTGAATGAGATTATAGTCAATTATTTAGTTCTTATTATATGAAATGAGGGAGTAATGTTTGTGGTTTATTATCACTGGTCACTTCTTAATTTGATATTTTTATAATTTATTAGTGAGAAATTATATTTTAATAGTCCACATAATTATTTCTTCATGAGTGTAATGATGTTTCCAATTGTCAGGATCTTTTCATAGAGATAATTTATTGGATGTTATAGTGTAACTACAACATAGGTGAACATATTTTGGTCCTTATAGATAAAGAGGGAAATGTGGTACATATTAATCCAATTTATGTTTAATATATAACTATGTTTATAGATGAAATTATTATATAATTATGAATTCGATATTTAATATACAATATTGAAATGTATTTTTTCTTTTAGTATAAGAAATAAAAATATTGGTGACAATTTTCATGAATCGAATGTTGTTTAGAGAGTCACATATGATATAAAAGTGATCCTCCATGATATCAAATTATATTTTAATAGAGGAGTGAATAATGTATGAATTGGATTAATAATATCTTGTTGATCTTTATTTGGGTGTTTGGTGTGATCATCTTTTATTTGTCAATTCTCTTTTGGGTTCATCTGAGGATGACCAATATAAACTGTTTTTTAGGGTAAGATATTTTATCATTTATAGATTCCCAAGATTAATATATTTGTCTTCCATGATTCATAATTTGGGTTATATCCAAATATGGATATAATGTTTTAGTAATAGAGAAAAATTTTCTCATGTTTTTTAATGATGATATTAGTAAATGAGTTTGTATATTCATGTTTAGCCAAATGGATGGTGAAGGTTTAGAATCATGTGCATGGTGGATTAAGTTCATTGGTCCATGTTCCCCATTAGATGCTGGAGGAAATTTTAATGGAAATTTTTAATTATTTACTTAGATCTCGAGAATCGTATTAATATATATCAATGAATGAAGTCTCTTTAATGCGGTCAAATTTGTTTTCTGATTATAGAATGATGAAAGGTGAATATTTTATCGAGAACGTAATTTTATAATTAAGTGAAAATATATAGTGATCTCAGGATGATTACCTTAAATAATGATCCCAATTTTATACAATGGATGTGGAGAGGATTCTCGAATTTATTTTTATCTCATCGATAACAGAACACATTTTCCATATACTAATCGATTTTGATATATCGTAGTCAATTAAAATATTAGAATAACAATTTCTTGGATAAATTATTCAATTTATAGGTTCATGGGTGAAAAACATACCCTTATTCTAGTTTTCTAGTTATTATAGTTAACAATCCATGATTGCTTCAGTCCTATTGAAATAATGACATCAAAATCCATTCCAATCTCCATTGTGATGGGGTATGTTTGGATAATATATTGTTTATTTAAATCAGCTCATTTTGAGAAAGACTGATAAGGTACACAAGATTCATGAGTGTATTATGGGATTTTATGATATTAAGAAGTCTTGTGTTGGTAATAATTTGAGAGCTCTATGGTTTTACCACGTAGATCATGTCTTCTTTATGTTATAACTTCCCCATAGGTAGTAGATGTCACACCCCAACCTAACACTACCTATTCATTTTTAATACTATTATTAATTTATGGTCTTATTTGATGTTTTTTTGAGAGGACTTGAGTCCCGGTGATTATTAGTGTAACACCCCATGCTTCCACGATACATTTCCCTTTGAGTAATGCAATATCATGAATTGTACGCAACTTCGAGATTCTAACACATAGCGACCAATCAAACTAGCCGTTAGGAATAGTAATAACACCTTTTGAAATTTTATAAATTTTATTTTTCAAAATGGACTTCATTTTGTGATTTTGAATATCTAAATTAGCATAGGGTGAATTTTTGGTATTTTTCTGAAAATATTCAATTTTTGATGAATAGTGAAAACCACTACATTATTGGTAAAAACCGTCTTTTTATTTAAATAAATATTTATTTAATTTATTTTTATTTTAGTGGAAAATAGATACATAATATCTATATATGATCAATGTAATTCATTGGAGTCATTTTATAATAAGATTATATATATATAAATTTCAATGAACTTTTTACCATCTTTTACTCACCTCCTAGGAGCATTTAAAAATTTACATAAAATATATTTTTACAGCAACTATAAATTTAATATCAAAAATCATAGATACATGGTTGGTGTCATAAAGAAAAATTTGGTTCAATAAGATGAAAATATTTTTTGGTGAATAATAACTTTTGACATTTATTTACCACTGTTAAAAGTAAATTTGGTAATTAAAAGTAAAAATGATATTATTATTAACCTAACACATGTTCTAATAATATTGGATAAGTGTAATTCAACCTGAGAATCCTTAGGAATAAATTATGGTCTCTTTTTGATCACTTGGATTAGATTGGGACATTTATTATTATTTAATTTAAAGAATAGTTAAAAGTGATAAACTCATGTTTTCATAAATAAAATATTTTTCATATAGGGTTATACATATGATAAATTGGACTATAAATATTCATTAAAAAGTTATAATTATTTACTATATAATGATATTTTATTTATAATTTTTAGACATCAAATAATTAAATTTATTTATGACACAATGATGATACAATAATTATCTTATTAATGAATGATTAAAATAATTGATATTATGAATATAAAATAAATCTAATTTGTGACTTATAATTAATTACACTAATTTAATATGTTAATATTTAATTTTAGGGTTTATTAAATAAATTTTATTCTAAGTGATAACGTTTTTGGCTTTCAAAAAAATCGAATACTAAATAGTTTCAAAATTGATATAAATGAGTTTTAATAAAAATACTATATTATTAATTGATATAATATTTATAAAAATCAATGGTTCGGAAAAAATACTTACATAAGGTAATATATATTAATAGTGAACCACTTGGGGTTCTAGTTGTATTTTATAGTAAGTTTATTAACCATATAATATAAAAATACAACATGACATGGTAAATATCAACAATTTAACTAAGAGTTAAATCTAAATAATAAGGTTAATATGATGACCTAAACATATCTAAAACCAATTGGTTGAGTGTTTTTCGACCTATACCAACCTTAGCATCTAAATAATTCATTTTCAAGCAATTATAAATCTAAAATGATTTTATTATAAAATAATATTTCAATCATTTCCTAAAGGGACCCTCACCTCTCTTATAAAAGGGCACTTACCCTTCTCTTAATTTCACACCTCCAAAGCCTTTTGGATCTGACAACCCCTACCCAAATATCCTCCAAACTTCCCTCACATAAACCTAGATTCCTTACATTGATCATAATTCCAACCTAAGGAGCCCTTTTGATCAACTTAAAAAGAAACACCCGAAGTAGATGTAATAATTTCAGCACCCTCTTTCATGTATTTTTTCTTCTTCCACATCTTCTTTCTTTGATTCCATACCAAAAAAATAAATCATGTACCTTCTACATACTGTGATGTTTTTATAAATATTTTAAAACCATATTCATTATTCTATATATCCTATAAATGACAAAGTCTCCATACTTGCGTATGTACAACATACCGTCTCAACGTCGCGGTGTTGTTTGTTATTCAAACACTTCATTATTTAGATGGGTATAATAACGAGTATAATTGATGTAAATAATAAATATAACATGTTAATGATTCTGTATAAATTACATACCATCCAATTATATATGATTTCACCATCAATATAATTATATGTTCGCTCGAGCGTACGTACGAATTACCGTCTCCACGAATGAGATAAGATTCATCACCCCATCATAATCATTCAAGAATAATTTTCATTTTATGATTCAAAATATTGTTTTTGAACATAATATCATTATATATATTTTAATAAAATACATCCTATTAATAAAAAACATGTCTTATGTAACCAAACACATAAAGAAAAACGAATCAATTAAAACTTGAAACAATGATACTACAAAAATATAATTAACAAAGCAATATTAGAAGATCATATATGATATCATATTTACGTATATGTTTCATGTATAATTTAATAAAAATTAGTTAACTGTTATAAAGGAGGTAAATGTACCCTTGTCCAATGAATAGTACACGGTAATGGTTAATTCCACAATCTTATTATTATTTGAGGTTGTTTTTACGTAAGTATCTAGAGCGGCCTCTTTATCATCCACATATGTGGTTTCATAAAAAAATATTTCATGAATTTTTTTTAATATTCACTAAAATATGGGTTAAAGTAAATTATACCCTTATTTTACCTCATACGTTTCCATAAGAATCTTTCCTTAGTTTTCCAAATATGGTACTTTATGACCTTTTTGACAAAATTTAGGTTAGAATTTGTCTTAACTTATATGGCGGTTGAAGGTATTTTACATTTTTTTAACATCATTGAAGCTTCCCTAACAAGCTCATAAAAATATTTTTAAAATAAATGTTTTATTCTATAATTATGTGACTCTTAAATGATTTCAAAATAGAAAGAGATATTTCTCTCAAATAGTTTGGATTCATCTATGTCAAAATCCTTTGATAAATTATACACTTGTTTGATGTTGATTTATTATAATACAAATATTCCTTATAGTATATTAGGTTTTGTGATATTTTTGACTGTGGATGCGTTCTTTTTATTCCATTTATTGTTTATGGTTAACGTATTTACATTTTGTATGCTAGTTTTAATACGAATGTTTATGTTATGTTTCATCCTTTTCATATGGGGAATGTATTAGACTTAATATATGACTGGTGAAGCCCACTATATCTCATCAGTGCATTGATAGGTCTCATGAGACAATTAGAAATGGAATTTGCTGAGTCCTTTCCCAATTTGATATATGGTTTTGGTCGTGGACTAATTCATTTTTAGATGTCTTAGCAGATGCCTGACAATATGTTTCAGAATGTCCGACATTATACATTCCACATTATGAAAATAATAATTATGGTTCATGTGGTTATTTGACTAGTAGAATACCCATTACTATGTTTTATTATTTCATTATTTACTCATCTCATATTCCTACCATAAAGTGTTCATGTTTATTCTTTGTAAAGGCAGAATTTTTTATTTATTAACCATACCTAATGTTTATGTTATCTTTCACTGTATTTATTACCCATACTGAGTGTTTGATCTCAACTCTTTCTTATGTTTCATTTTCCTAGGATATTAAGAATTTAGTTATGAGTGAATTGCAGGAATAATCTAGGAGGATTTGATGTTTTCAATTATTTTTTTATTTATTTTAAAGTAGAAATGTTGAACTTATGTATATATCTTGTTTCCAATAATACTAAATAGTTCGGTCTATCAGAGCATGATTCCATGTATCATGCCAATGTTATGTAATAATGTACTCAGTATGGGTAACTAGGGCCAATGAGTTATAGTTGGTATCAAAGAAAGTTTAATAAAAACCAGGGAAACTAGATTTAGAAAAACTCTTATTAGAGCACATTATCCAAAGATAGACATTGAGGATTAGTATACATGAAATTCCTAGAATTTTGGTAATGTAGAGATTTTGTGTATGTTTTATGAAATACATACCTATCTGGATACGAGCATAAAGTGGCTGCCCTAGCACAGATTTACCTATGGGTAAAACCCGAAAACACCTCCTTGATCTAGACACGAATGGGAATGGGTGCACGACAACGGGCCTTTCTCCACTCATGGTTACGACACTTTCATCAGATATTCTTAGGATAATTTACATTTTCTTTACAATCCATTATGAAGGATAAATTTGTATATACATCCTCAAACAAAACATTTTTATTATTATGGATTATATCCATAAACTGTTTGATTTATGTTACGTTTTTTACAAGTTTGGATTATATATTGTGATTCATAAACTAATCTAATGTATTCCATTGTTTATAAATGGTCCCTAGGGGAAGGAATGGGAACCGTATTAATTCACTTAATCCATGTTGGGATTCACCTCCTACTCAAGATAATTATAGTGGAGCTGGTGATGCAACTGGTGCTGATCAGCTTATCACAATACTAGGAAAACACATATAGGTTATGAATAATAACATTACTCGTATAGGAAACCCTGATCCCCAATGCAGAGGATCAACGTTAGAACGCTTCATAAGGTAGATTCCACCAACATTCAATAGGAGTACAAATACATTAGTATCTAAGCACTGGAAAAATTCCTTAGATAAAATATTTCATGCTTTGGGGGGTAGCGAAAGGGAAAAAGTTGTCATGGCAGTTTATTGCCTCACAGGAGATGCAGATCAATGGTGGTCATTAATTCAAAACCCAAAGGGGTATGAATAAGTATCATGTATGGAATAAAGGGGGTTTAAAGAGATTTTCTTAGAAAAATACTTTCTCCGTGACTTTCGAGCATATATGGAAAGACAATTTCTGAGTCTGAGACAAAAGGTGGATGAGAATGTCGTAATGTATGAAGCTAAATTTAAATGGATAGCAAGCCGGGAAACAAATTATTTGTGTATCCCAAGGAATAAGATTGATAGATTCATTGATGGGTTAAAACCATTTATCCATTGATCATTAGCCTCACAATCATTCTCTTCATATGAAGATATTGTTTCATGTTCTATCAAGACAGAAAAAGAATTCCCGAAGTCATATGACTTTAATGAAAATTAAGATAAGAAGAGATATGATGAACATTATGGGAAAGAAAATAAGAAAATAGGGAAGAATTGAAGTTTTGAATTTCCACCTTGTGATAATTGTGGAAGGATTCACCCTAGTGACTATCCAAAAGGAAGAGGAGTATTCTATAAATGTAGATAGAAAGGAAATCATGAAAGTGATATTAAGGGGAATAAAGAAGATACCAATGTCCAATGCTACAATTATAGGGAGATGGCACATTATTCAAATGAATGTCCTGAGAATCAGCGAAAAATACCATAGAAAAGGTCAAGGGATCAAGGCCAAGCTTATGAGATCACTACTGCTATAGTTGAAGCTTATAAAGACATGGTGGCGGGTAATTTAATGTTTTCCTCAAGTTTAGATATTGATTTATTTTATTCTTGATCATTGCGTTGTCACATTTTTTCCCAGTTTTCTATGAAAATTAGATATTTTCAATTTTATATTACAAGGGAGTTGTTAGTATAAACTCTTAATGGAAGTATTATTGTAATATTTTTTTGTGAATCAACCCCCATTAGGGAATATAAAAGTTATTTATCTATTGATCTAATCATCATACCCATTATTGAATTTGATATAATCCTCAATATGGATTGGATTTGGGACACTGATGTGAAAATTTATTGTAAGAAGGAGGAGGTTGGAATTCTCGATGAAGATAAATACTACCTTATATTTAGAGAAGAAACGTCACTATCTAATTATTATCTAGATCCACCCCTAGTAGCTTTAATAAATTCAATTACTGTGGATGGAGAGAATGAAATATATGTGGGTGAGGAATGGAATGTTCAAATAGGGGATGTGCCTATTGTGTAAGATTACGTTGATGTGTTTCAAGAGGTATTTCCTAGACACCATCCAGAATGACAAATTGGGTTTTCTATTGACCTAATTCCAGTCTCATTGCCCATATCAAAGACACCTTATAGAATGGCCATAGTGGAATTTGTGGATCTAAACAAACAACTAGAGGAATTGAGTAATAAAGGATTTATTTCCCCAAGTGTTACTCCATGGGGAGCCCCTGTTCTTTTTTTTAAGAAGAAATATGGATCTATGTAGTTATGCATTGACTATATTGAGAGCAATTGTATAACAATAACTAAAAATTATCCACATCCTCCCATTAATGATTTATTTTACCAACATCATGGAGCTCACTATTTTCAAATATTGACATAAAATCTACAGATCATCAGTTGTGTGTGAAAAAGGATGAGATTCCAAAAATAGTATTTCGAACCAGGTACAAGCATTAAGAGTTTACAGTAATGCCTTTTGGGCTTACTAATGCACCCTCTATTTTCATGGATCTAATGAAAAGTGTTTTCAAGGAATATTCTTGATGAATTTTTAGATGTATTTATTTATGATATCTTGGATTTCTGCAAAAGCTATAAAGATCATGATAATGACTTGGGAATTATACTAAAGACTCTTAGAAGAAATGAATTATATGGGAAGTTTAGCAAGAGTGAATTCTTGCTGTAATAGATTTCTTTTCATGGCCATATTGTCTCTAAGGATGGAATCTCTGTTAATCCTTCTATGAAAATGGCAATCCATAAATGCCCAGTGCCGAAAAGTATAACTGAGGTACAATGTTTTATTGGGATAACTGGTTATGATTGACGTTTCGTCCAGAATTTTTCCCGATTGGAAAATTCATTATCCAAGTTCACACGTAAAGGGGTTAAATTTGTTTGGGAAAAAGATTGTGAAGAATGTTTTGAAGACCTGAAGATAAGAATATTCAATTCTCATATATTGACTCTACCATCGGGGAATGATGGGTTTTTTATTAATAGTAATGCATCAATGAAAGGACTTGGTTTTATCCTTATGCAGAATGCTAGAGTTTTTCATATGTATCACGACAACTAAAAATATATTAACTAAACTATCCTACTCATGATCTTGAGTTAGTAGGTGTAATATATTTTTGAAGATATAAAGACACTATCTCTATGGTTAAAAAATGTGAGATATATACCTATCATAAGAGTTTGATGTGTATTTTCCGACAGAAGGAACTCAACATAGGGAAAAGGAGATGTCTTAAACTACTCAAATATTACGATTTCCATATACACTACTACTCGAGGAAGGAAAATAAGGTGGAAAATGCTTTGAGTAGAAAGGATCATGGAGTTGTTAATAAGATGAGAGATTAAAGGGATCCTATGTACATGAATCTAGTAAAAATGGAAATGGTAATAATCATGGAATGTGAAACATCGATACTTTTTTCAAATTGTTACAAAACCATCTTTACTAGAAAGTTTCAAAAGTTCTCAGGCTGTTGATGAGGAGTTTCAAAATAAAATTAAAACTGTGAATGATGGGAGATTGTTCAACTTAATATATGATAGTGGGATTTTGAAATTTGGGAAGAGACATTGTGATCCCGATATACCTGATCTAAAAACGGAATTGTTAGACTATGCTCATAGCTCTAATTTCTCAGTACACTCTGGTAGCACTACGATGTATAGAGATTTGAAAGAAAATTTTTGGTGGACAACATGAAGAGATACATTTCTGATTTTGTGTCGAGATGTATGGGTTTCCAACAAGTGAAATATTGAAGACACAATCCTAGAGGATTCATGAAACCTCATCCCATACTTGAGTGGAAATGGAATGATTTTTAGATTGACTTTGTCATGGGTATACCATAGACTCCTAGATAGAATGATGCAATATGGTTCATTGTTGATCGTCTTACCAAGTCACCACATTTTCTTGTTATAAGTGAAGATTTACCACTTGCACATTTATTAAGCGTGTATATTAATGAAGTTTTAAGACTTAATTAAGAACCCCTATTGATTGTTTCTGATCGTGATCCCTGTTTGACATCATGATTTTGAAATAGTCTTCAGAAATCCCTAGATACTGAACATCGTTTGAGCACTGGATTCCACCCTAAAATAGATGGACAATCAGAACGGACTGTTCAATCCTTAGAAGACATGCTAAGATCTTTCTCACATGACTTTCAAGTTATATGTGATCAATATTTACCTCTGGTAGAATTTTCCTATAACAATAGCTTCCATTCAATTATTCAGATGGCACCATATGAAGCGTTATATGGAAAGATATGTCCAACACCAACTTGTTGGGATGATGTTAGTGAATGAAAACTTGTAGGCCCAGTACATGTTGTGGAAATAAGGGAAAAGTTGAAGGTTATCCAAACCCACATCAATGTATCGCAAAGTAGGCCAATTAGAAATGCCTATAACCGAAGAAAGGATTTGGAATATTAAGTAAGAGACCATGTTTTTTTAAGGTATCTCAATTGAAGGGTGTAATATGTTTCAATAAGAAGGGTAAATTGAGTCCTAGGTACATTGGACCTTTCCAAATTCTAGAACGAATTGGATTTAAAGCTTATAATTTGTAAATTCTTCCAAGTCTCTCCAATGATTATGATGTGTTCCACGTATCACTGTTGAGAAAATACATGCATGACCCAACACATGTACTCACCTATAAGAAAATTTAATTGGAACCTAATCATTCTTATTATGAAGATCCTGTCAAAATTATTTATACAGGAGAACTAGTGGAGAGAAACTGGGTGACTTACCTGTTAAAAGTTCTGTGGAGAATCCATAAGTTGGAAGAAGCCACATGGGAACCAGAAAAACTTATGATGAAGAACCACTTGAATCATTTTGTGTGGTATTAATCTAGAAATTTTGAGGGTGAAATTATTTGAATGTGGGAAGAATGTAACACCCCAATCTTCCACGATACATTTCCCTTTGAATAATGCTATAGATATCATTGTACGCAACATCGAGTATCTAACACACCGCGTCCTATCAAACTGGCCATTATGAATAGTAATTTTTATCTTTTGAAATTTTATAAAAATTAATTTTCAAAATGGACTTAATTTTTGAATTCAGAATATCATAATTACCTATGAGTTAATTTTTGGTATTTTTTTCGACAACATTTAATTTTTGATTAATAGTGAAAAACACAGGGTTATTGGTTAAAACTGATTGTTTATTTAAAAAATTATTTATTTTATTTAATTTTTTTGAGTCAAAATATATAAATAATATCTATATAATTTCAAATTAATTCCTTGGAGTCATTTTTTAATAAGTTGATATATATAAAAATTTTAATGACCTTTTTGCCTTCTTTTACTCACCTCCTAGGAGCATTTTCAATTTTTCATAAAACATAATTTTACAACTTCTGTGAATTAAATTTCAAAAATATGAGATACATTGTAGATATCAGTATGCAAAATGAGGTTAAATAAGATGAAAATTATTTTTGGTGAAATGTACCTTTTATCTTTTATTTACCACGGTTAAGTGTAAATTGGGTAATTAAAGGTAAAAATGATATTATTATTACCCTAACACATTTACTAATTCTATTGGATAAGTGTAATTATACCACTAACAACTATAGGAATAAAATATGTTCCCATTTGTTCCACTTGGAATAGATTAGGACATTTATTATTATTTAATTTAAAGAATAGTTAAATGTGTTAAACTCATGTTTCCATAACTAAAATTTTTTAATACAGGGTTATACATAAAATAAGTTCAATTATAAATATTCATTATAAAGCTAATAATATTTCCTAAATAATGAAATTTTATTTGTAATTTTTAGAAAATATATGATTTAATGTATTTATGACACAATGATGATGCAATAATTACCTTATTAATGAATAATTAAAATAATTGATATTATAAATGTCCAAATAATTATAATATGATATCTCTGATGAATTCCACTAATTTTTTCGGTTAATATAACATATTAGGGTTTATTAAATAAATTTTATTCAACACGATAAGGTTATTATGGATTTCAAAAAAACTGAATACTAAATAGTGTCAAAATTTACATAGTTGAGTTTTTAAAACAAATACTTTATTAATAATTTATATAATATTCCTAAAAATGTAATGTTCGGCCAAAGGACATATATAAGGTTATTTATATTAATAATAAACAACTTGGGGTTCTCTTGGCAGTTTATATTATGTTTATTAACCATATAATATAAAAATACATAGAGACATGGTAAATGTCATACTAATTAACTAAGAGTTATATCTAAATGATAAGGTTAATCTGATGACCTAAACCAGTATAAAACTTATTGGATGAGATTATTTCGACCCATCACCTACATATCATCAAAATAATTCATTTTGATGCCATTAAAAGCCGAAAATGATTTCATTATAAAATAATATTTCCAGCTTTTCCTAAAGTGACCATCACCTCTCTTATAAAATGGAACTCCCCCTTCTATTAATTTCACACCCCCAATTCCTTTTGACTCAAAAAAACCCTACCCAAATATCCTCCCAAGTTTTTTCACTTAAATATAAAGGTCGTACTTTGGTCAGAAATCCAACCTAAGGAGCCCTTTTGATCAACACAAAAGGGAAATCCTGAAGTAGAGGTAATAATTTCACCACCCTCATTCAAGTTCTTTTCTTCTTCCACTTACACTTTCTTTTATTCCATAACAAAATAATAAATCTAATACCTTATACATATGGTGATGTTATTATAAATATTGTACAACCATATTCATTAATCTATTCATCCTAAAAATGACAAAGTCACCATACGTGCGTACATACGGCTTTCCGTCTCCACGTCGTGGGGGAGTTTTTTATTCAAAGACATCATTATTTGGATGGGTATAATAATGAGTATAACTAATGTAAATAATAAATATAAAAATTTAATGATTATATATATATGATGTAACATCTAATTACATATTATTTCACCATCAATATAATGATATTGTCGCTCGTATGTACGTATGGATTACCGTCTCGACGAACGTGATGAGATTCATTCCCCATCGTAATCATTCATGAATAATTTTCATTTTATGATTTAATATTTTGTTTATGAACATAATATAATTATTTTTATGAATAAAATAAATCATAATCATAACCAACATGGCTTACATAACATAGAATATAATGGAAAATGAATCAGTTATCTCCCAAAACGATTATACTACTAAAATATTATTAACCAAGCAATATTAGAAGATCATATATTATATAATATTAACATATATGTTTCTTGTATAATTTAATATAAATGATTTAACTATTATATAAGAGGTCAACGTACCCTCGACCAAGGAAAAGTAAAGGGTAAGGGTAAATTTCATAATCTCTTTTTTATCTGAGGTTGTTTTTACGTAAGTATGTACTGGGACATCTTTATCATCCACGTATGTGTTTTCATAAAGATTAATTTCAAAAAATATTTTTACCCTTTACTATACGATGGGTTAATGTTATTTATACCCTTATTTGATCTTATATGTTTTGAATATAATTTTTTCGTTGTTTTCCAGAAAAGGTACTTTATGACCTTTTAAAAAAAATTAAGGTATGAATGTTTTTTAACTTATATGGCGGGTGTGGCTATTTTTTTCCATTAAAACATCATCAAAGATTCACATTCAAGCTTATAAGAATATTTTTCAAAATAAATGTTTTCATTTATAATTATGTGATTATTTAATTATTTCAAAATAGATAGAGATATTTCTCTCAAGTAGTTTTGATTAATCTAAGTCAACATCTTTTGATAAATTTTACAGATGTTTGAAGTTGATTTATTATGATAAAAATATTCCATTTTGTATTGTTTTTTTGTGATATGTTTGACTATGGATGTGTTATTTTTACAACATTCATGGTTTATGGTTAACTTATTGACATTTCATATGCAAGTTTTAATATGAATATTTATGTTAGGTATCAACCATTTCATTTGAGGATGTGTTGGACTAAATATGTGATGATTGGAGCCCATTATATCTGCTTGGTGCATTAATAGGTATCATGAGATAATTAGACCTGGAATTGTTTGAGGCATTTCCCAATTTGATATATGGTTTTTCGAGAGCACAAAATCATTTTTAGATTTCATGGTCGAGGCCTTGACAAGATGTTTCAGAATTTCCGGCATTGTACATTCTCACCTTATGGAAATAATAATGATGGTTCTTGTGTTTATTCAAATAGTAGAATACCCATGACAATGTTTTATTGTGGAATTTTTTACTAACCTCTTATTCCTAAAATAAAGTGTTCATGATTATTATTTGTAATGGGATGTGTTTTTAATTATTCACCACGCTTAATGTGTATATTATCATCTATTGTACTTCATACTCTTACTGAGTGTTTGACCTCATCCCTATCTTATGTTACATTTTCTCAGTATATGAATAAGTTATTTATGAGTTACTTGCAGGCATAATCTAGGAGTCTAGGATGTTTAAAATTAGTTTTGTATAAATTTTCAACTTGTATTGTTGACCTCATGTATGTATCTTTTTTCCAATAATACTAAACCTATCAGAATTTTGGGACATGATTACTTATATCAAACCAATTTTATGTAAAAATTCACTACTCTGGGTAACTCAGGTTGGGGCAGTGCAATCGCGCTGATATTTATAATTTTTTTATTCCTTTTTTTGTGTGTCGCACGGTTGGCCTGAATGGTTTTGGAAACTATGTAGTGCCCATGTGACTAGGCTATATCACTTGAAAATGATGCTTAACATGGATTCTACATGATTTTATAATCCTTTTTACCTTCACCAGGTACCTGTGTAGGGAATCCTTTCCTAGCAGTGTCCCTCTCATGTTTTCCGCACTATTTAGAAAAATGTTTAGGTTTCCCGGGTATTAAATTTTTTTAGTTCTTATATTATATTTCTATCTTTTTTTCATAATTCATTTCATTTATTTTTCCATGTTTCTCCCCTATTTATTAAATGTCCTACACATCCCTCTCCTCCCTTGTTTTACACCTCCCTCCCTCTCGGCCCTCTCTTCCTTGAGTGAATAAAATGGGATCTCCTAAATTTTTGTGGATGATCGCTCATGGTATGTTTCCAATCCTTTCATACTCCATAGTTAGACCTATATTTACCTCCCCTTTATCCATAATATGTTGAACCAAACCCTAGGGTATCATGGTGTCCAATGATTGAATCTTTCATCACCTTCTATGGACTGTAATGGGTCTCTCAGTTCTCTTTCTCCATGTTTCAAAACCTACATCCAAAGGAAAAATAGATTCAGTCCATTTTAATTAATATTTCACCATCTGAGGTTGGTTTTCACTTTATACCTTGTTTAATATGGTTTATTATTATGTTTTGGTAGTTAATATAATTTTTTTCATCATTGTATTGTGTTTTGGTCATCACGGTGTGGGTTCGATTCCTCAGTAGAAAAGAATAATATGTATATACACGTGTAAGCATATATATATATATTCTCAATGTTCATATTCCCTCATGGAATGTGTAATATGTAATTGGTTGAAAGGTTATATATATATATATATATATAAATTCATTTAGGTGTAGTCAGGGGAGGCCATTGTCAAAACCTATGGGTCTAGTGGTAGGTTCCATATACCATGATCATTATTTATAATTTCTATTACTACTTAATGTTATGTTAATATTTTGTCCTTGACCATTATAGAATATAATTTATTAATATATATATCTCTCTGTGTGTGTGTGTGTGTGAATGGTTTTTGTTCTTGAAAAGTGGTTTCATATATGTTTTGAATGTAAATGTGGTATTTTCAAATATGGGTGTCCCTTAAGAAAGATATTGTTATAAAATTATAAAGACAAGTTTGATTTTAAAAATATTTTAAAATTTACATCCAAATAAATAAATGGGTACTGGTCTGATCTAATAGTTAAATGGTGGGTTTATTTTCTTAAAAGGCTTAGCTTGTTGTAAGTTTGGTTTTATGATTGTTTTGAATATTTAGTACATTTTTTTAGTTAAAAATTAAAACATTTTTTAACATTAATGTGTTGGGTGATTATGTGTTCTAAATTGAAGAGTATTATTTTTATTTAATTAATACAATTTGGAACCTTTAGAATAATTAGAAAAAGTGGAAAACCCATTTTATTGAATACCCTCTTTTGTTTGAGAAATTATTTCTATGTTAATTATTTGAATTGTGATATGGGCCAACTGAAGAGGCTTGTGAAATATTTAGTGATCTAGAAAAAAAGGGAATGCACTCAATGAGCGAGGAATGTTGTGTAAACTATAATGCTTTTAGAAAAAGTGGGGATGTGTGTGTTTGTGTGTCTTCTTATTCATAAAAACTCACCATCATTTTAAATAGAACATACCGGTAACCCTGGGTATTGAGGTGGGAAAACTATGACTAGTACACATAATGACACAGAAGTGGTTATTTAAATAATCTTCTAGAGGGAATAATGTTATGACATAGACTAAATTAATATGATGATTATAGACAACTAGAATTTTATATGTTTCTCATCTCTAGTGGATTATACATGAGAACTATGTTTTTTGTCATTACTATTAATCTTTTCACTATGTTTTGATGTCCCTAGGGTCCCACTTATGCAAGTAAAATAATTGGATTTTCCATGGTTCTTTTTTGGAACATGATGCTTATGATGTGATTTTCATTTCAGTTGTTTCATACTTTATGTCTCATTGGTAAAATCTATATTTTCAAATAAAAAAGTTACCCTCATTTTGAAATATTAATGCATGCATAGAATCTATTTGGAAACATAGTGGAATATTAATACACACATGTTATAAGATGTTGAAAAGAATGAAAATCATTATTTTATAGTGTCGTATTTTCAAACTAGCATGAATGGGGTTTCTTTTTAATGGTAAGGGATTATGGTGTTTTTGGTTATCCTTGGAATTCTTTCTGAGCATCTCGATGCTCATTCCTACACACTATTTTTCAATTTTATGTTCCTATAGTTTGGATCCCTCTTAGAGAGGGAGTGTTATTTTATGTTCCACGGTGACCCATGAAGAAACTTGAGGTATGTTTCACTATTTAGATTATATTTATTTTTGTTGCTAGTTTTTTCAGTTTATTTTTCATTTACATACCTATATTTTCCATTCTAAAACATTCCCACCTGCTTTTTCTTGATGCATGTCACTAGTTTCCAGCTTGTGGGGATTGGGAATACCCTTCTAGACAGGTCTTAAATCATCTTGGGTGTCCCGTTCCGGGTCTGACGAAAGCTAGTTCCTAAAAAATTGGTATTATAAGATGTTTCCCCCATGTCCTTTTTGGGATGTTTGATATTTTTGGGTTTGGATAGTCGGAATCCAAGTGTTCAATTTTCAGTAGGTTCTTCTTCACCACTGATTCAGAATTCCACATAAATTACCATGGTGTTCTTGGATAGTACATCCTCAATGTCCATACATGGATCTCAGTGGTTTTCAAGTACCATGGTCCTGTTTTTTATTTCAGGTTACTTTCCAAATTTGGTGGTAATTTTAGAGGGGTGCATGGTATTTGAAAATGTCATGGAAAGCCATGTGAAAACAACACAATTTTCTTCTGAAGACTTATTAAGTTCCCACCTGAGTGGTGCATTGTCTTCTAAACTGTGTGACCAATCAGTTTTTTGTAGTTGTTTATTTGAGAATTTGGAATCATTATTCTATGAGTGAATTGGTTTCATTGGTATGTTCGTGGTGTTAGTTTCTTGGGTTTTGTGGTGTTTTTATCAGGTTATAAAATTGTTGATTGGTCTATTGAAATTGGTTTTCCCAAATGAAAATATTGGATTGATTTACAATGAAATGTGATATTTTGTAAACATCTATTATTATGGGAACTAAAATGAGATCATTGAAAGCTTTTATAAAAAATTAATTAGGAGTGGGTTTGGATAATTTTTTGGGGGTTTTAAATTTTTTGATATGTCTAATTGATGTTTCATGGAAATGATAATTTGTAAATTATTTATTTAAACTTTGGTACTCTTATGGATCTCATGTATATGGATACTGGAAATGGTTTTGGGATGTGTGGATAGGTACCATGTTGGTGTATGAATGTACATACATGTGAAGCTTCAAATAATACCAATGGTGGGTGCTTGGTTTCTAAAGCTCATTTTGTTTTGTAAAAGTACTTTTTTATATGTTTGTATATTGGAATAACTTTTTCCTATAATAAAATGAAATGAAAGTGATTTTTTATATGAGTTCCGGTATTTAGATGAATTTTAAAGTGGAAAATGGATTGATTTTGAAACGAAAATTGTGATTTATATAGGGGAGTTTTTGTTTTATTATGTGGTGTTTTTTTTATCAAATAGTATTCCCTGGTTGATATGATGTTTGAGTTGATATTTTTTTTATGACTTGATGTGGTGTTTTGTTTTTAAATACACATCGTCTTGGTTTCATGTGTTTTATTTATATTATTCCTCCATGAAGTGTCCAATGGCCTTTAAAAAATCTTTTACAGTTGATAGTTTTACCCAGACTCTGAAAGGTTTTTGGGGTAGACACAACATTTTATTCTATTGGTTTTCCATGTGTTTGTCTATGTTTCATAGTGTTAATTGTGTAACATTATGATTTTGGTCATTTTTTGGAGTATTTAGGATATCTTGATGTTTTGAAGTCATTAGAAATTTGGGTTCTATAAAAAGGACCCAGTTGGATTATTGAATGGTACATTTCTATTTTTTTATGTTCAATCAAAATGGGTAGATTGTGAAAGAAGGCGTTTTAGTTTCATTAGGTTCTTGTAAAAGGTTCTCTATCCAATGAGGAGTGTGAACTAGAGAAACATGTTCCTAGGGGGTCTCCCTTATCACATTCTATTTCTCAATCTATGGACAAAACGATCGTTGCATATAATGTTGTTGGTTTGACACTCTATGACTCTTTTCAATAATCATTCAAATACCTACTGAGGTTATAGTCTCAGAAATGTTTGGTAAGATGAGTTTCTTGATGATGAAGCCTCTTTTAGAGGTTTGAAGTTCTTAACTACGGTGCAGCAGATGCCTCCAGACATCAGGACACCATCCATAGGTCCCTTAGTGAATCTTTTTATGTAGTTAGGCAGTCATTGAGTATAGGGGGATGTGAATCCAAACTATTTCCTATGAATCCATAGAGGATGATGTTTGAAATTTCCTTTATTTTGGTTATTTTATTCATCCCTTTTTATTTGAAGGTCCAAGTGACCTCTCTCCAGAATATATCATTCTTGTGTATCATGGAATATAAAGTCTTGATTATCTAGTAAAACTTTTAATGGTTTGGTGTTATGGGTGTTACACATTAGAGGTCCTCATGTCCTGAGGAATTGATGAGTTAGAATTTAGGGTTCGTTTCAGGTTCCTTCCACTGGGGACCTCCCCTCTCCTCTATGTGGATTTGTTATATGCTGGTGGATTCATGACAGAAGGCCAAACCCATGTGTGTTTTCTTGTTCTTAATATGGTGAGGAGAACCATCACCAGTCACGCAGGTGTTAGGAGCTGGGTTAGTTTTTTTGAATGGATTCAATTTGGAAGGGGGAATGTTGGTTGAAATCCTAATATGGTGAGGGGACCGTCATGATGTGAACCCAATGAAATCTCAGTCTCCAAGAAGATCAATTTTGGGAAATCTATTATTCTTCTTTCACCTGACCTAGAATGTGGAAATTATCTAGCAGGGTAATGGTTCACTAGATGAATGTTGGTGGATGTTCTATTTCTCAATGTTAATTTCTACATTAGGGGTCGAGGTGTTCCATTTTGTGGTTTTGTTGGGAGATAATAGTTCCTCAGTAATGGATCTCTTGTTTAGTGGTTCATGTCTACGGATCTTGATGACTATTACATTGGTTATTGGGGGATTTCATCGATGTCATTCCTTTAATGATCAAGTTAATATCTTCTAAATCATTTATTTTGATCCGAGTATTGTTGAACAGAGTCATTTCTGACTTTCTGGGGGTAGAAGGTGTCATGGTGGGGAGAAATGTCACACCCCAACCAAAAACTGCTCATTTATTTTTAATTAAATTATTCATTTTTGATCTTATTTAATGTTGTGTATGACATTACATGAGTTTTGGTGGTTTGTGGGCTGAGATTTTATATTATTGATGGCTTATTTTTGGTGATGCATGGTTGTCCTGCACTGTTAGGTAAACCGTGCGATGACCATTCCATTTTTCTCAGTCACACAATATAACCACTAAACACGGCTTCTACATGGTTTTATAAACATTGTCACCATCTACATGTACATATGAATGGAATCCTAGCAAGTTAGTTGTCCCATACAGTTAGCGCATGATTTGGAAAATAGTTGCAGCCAAACCCTACAGGTCTCTTAGGTTTTAAAAAAATAATTTTTCATTTTATTTTCATTACTTTTTTCTTAGTTATTTTTCCTTATTTTTACCTCTTTTCCCCCTATGTATTGTGTTACTCACTCCTCCCTCTCATGTCCAGCTATGCACCTCAATCTGTCTCGAGCCTTTCTTCCTCCCATGAAAACAACATGATATCCTTCTATATTGCAGTAAACTCGTAAAGGTAAGCCTTCTATCGTCTCCTCCACCATTTTTGGTCCTATGTTCATGTCCATACCTCCCCTATTAGGTTTTTCTGAACCCTAGGGTTAGGTTGTGGACATTTTTTCATCCTTCATTCCTAGGGACTACAACATGTCTCTATGGTCTCTTCCTTTGTGTTTCGGCACCCACTACCGAAGGAAAAGAAAATTCAGTTTATTTTAATTCATCTATCACCATTTGTGGTAGGTTTTCCATTGATTAATTGTTTAATTTTGTTTAATTTGGATCCATTGGTAGTTATTATATTTTATTGAATCATTTTAGTGTGTCTTGGTCATTTTGGTGTGGGTTCAAGTCATTGACAACAAATACATATATGTATATACCTTGGTAAGAATGTATATATATGTTTCCTCCTTGTGCATATTCCCTAATAAAAATGGGGAATATGTACTTAGGTCAAAGGGTGTATATATATGTGTGTGAAAATTTATATTCATGTATTAAAAGTTCTATTATGTTACTATTGTCAAATGTTGGGTGTCTTGATGTAGGTTCCTTATGCCTTGATCATTAACTAGATTTTCCAATACTAATTGATATTCTTTTAAACATTTGTTATTTTCCTTTATATGATATGCATATTCTATATATATATATATCTTTTTATTTGTGTGTTTGTATAAATAAATGTTTTTGGTTCTTTATATGTGGTTTCCTAGATATTTGGAATGTGAAAGGGGTTTTTCCAATGATGTGAGGTATTTTGGCTAGTATTTGTTATAAAGTTATAATGAAATTTTTTATTTTACAATGTGTATCAAAGTGATTTACAGAAAAACGAAATTGGTCTTGGTGTGAAGTCATGCTTAAATTGTGGTGTGATTTTTTAAAAAAGAATTCAATATTGTAAGGGTGGTTTTGATCGTGCATTAAATATGTATTACATTGTATGTTTAGTTAAACATTCAAATGTTTTGGGAAAATTATAATTTTTGGGTGAATATGTGTTCTAAAATAAAGAGTATTCCTTGTATGACATTACTAGTCATTGGAACATTTAGAATGGTTTGAGAAATTTTAAACCCCCACATAATGAATTCCCCCCATTAATATTAAAAATGATATTTATATAAAATATGTGAATTGTGATATTTTACAAGATAAGAGGCTTGTTCAGTGTTTTTTAATTTATAAATAAGGGGATACACTCAAGGGGGAGGTCAGTGATGAAAACTGTAATATTTTTAGATTAAGATGTGGGGTGTGTGTGTGTGTGTGTGTTTTCTTGTTGATAAAAACTCACCATCATTTAAAATATAGCACATTAGTGACCCTTAGTATCTAGGTGGGAGTACTAGGAGTAGTATTCTAGATGATTTGGAAGTGGTTTGTCCCAGAATCATCTATAAGGATTGATGTAACAATGGTAACTAAATTATTATGATGATTGGATACCACTATAACTATATATATTTCTCATATCTAGTGTATCATTCCAAATAATGGTGTTAGTGTGGTTACTATTCAAAATTTCCCTATGGAATGAGGACTTTAGGTTCCCACTTAAGCTTGTTACGTACATTAATTTCCCATTATTATCATTTGTGACATGATGCTTGTGATGTGATTCTCATTTTATTTGTTTCATACAAGATGTCTCATTTGTAAAATCCATATTTTAATTTAATATTGTTCTAATTCGTTTTGTAATGTCATTTAATGCATTGTATCTATTTTGAAAATGTAGTGGAATAGAAATACAAACATGATACTTGAATTTGAAAAGAATGAATAACATTATTTTATTATATTATATTTTGAAACTAGCGTGATTGGGTTTTCTTTTCTAGGGTAAAGAAATATGGAATTGTTCTATTCCCTATCATTCATACAGATAATCTCATTACTCATGTCTACCCCTTATTTTTCATTTTTAGGATCCTCTTGTTAGGATTTATCTTGGAGAGAGTGTGTTTTTTTGTTCCTTGGTGACCCCAAGGTCACTTGAGGTATGTCTCTCATTATAGATTATTTTTATTTTCTCTTTTAGTTTGGTCAGATTATTATTCATTTACTTAATCATATATTATTGGATATGTCATTCCAAACACATTTTATGTGATTTCAGACACTATTTTCCCACATGTGGGGATCAGTAAGACCCTAAGGGCCCTTTCGTGGATCCTCTTTGGAAATCATTTCAGGTTCCGACATGGGCTGGTTTATGAGAATAGTGGAAAAGAAATCAGTGTATGATTTCTCCATAGGGTTTTATATTTTTTTTATACATTCAATGTCTTGGATATTCTACATACTTTAATCAATTATTCTTTATATAAAATGGATCAATGAATTATTTTAATTCCTATAGCTTCATGTGTCTCTTTATAATGATTGTATATAACATAAAATGGTTATGTCAGAGTTGAAGGTGTTGAAAAATTTGAGTAATGGTTGGTAATGATTTTTCAAAATTTGAAGATCAATCGACGGATGGTTTTGACTCCATTTTTTCTCCAATTTCCACACAGTTTAATGGAGGAGTACACATTGGAATTTGATTAATGGATGGAAGCTCCATATCACTAGTTTGGAATGTTTTTGGATTAAATTAATATACATTATTAAATTAAAAAAAGAATGATTTCTTATTGTTATGTTCTCATTAATTATGATGAATTGGTTATTCTTCCATTATTCCATGAAACATGATATGTCTCTCATTGGATTGTTATTGGTGGTTAATACTTTAGTTCCTTTTGAGGTGTGTTCTTGATTCATTTAGATGAAAATCATATCCATATTATGTTATTACAGGGCTTGGTTATTGTCAATCACTAAGATTATGTCCAATGGATGATCAGAAATATTTTGGAAAGCATTAATGAGTAAATATATTAATAGATCTCAATATTAAGGTAAGTGGGTATCTTGAGTATCAGTGTAGTGTATTTCATTTTGAAATGACTAGAAGAGGTTTTTTTATTATATTAATTCCTTTCATGTTTATTTTGATGTACTATAATTATGATTTTGTTTGTTTTAATATAGTGTGGGGTATTAATAAAGAGTTTATTAAATTTAAGATTGATTACCTTAATGGTTCGAATTTGGATTTCATGGCATGGTGACTTCAGTAGATTGTTTGATGGTTATTTCCCTTTGGATAGCCTTTCAATAGTAGAACCATACTAGACTATAGTTCAGTGGGTATCTATTTTTGTGGTTTTTTAGTTTGGGTGGTTATTTTTGAGTGTATCTAAATCCATACTATGTAACATTAGGTTCATGAACCTTCTATCACCATCATAGGAGTCACTAGAGTATTGTATTTTTTCTTTACTATGGAGTCCTCTGGATTTAGTTCATTAGCAAGAAAAATAATGGGACCCATATAATATGAGGTATTCTATACATGAGAACTCTTCATTAGGATCATTATATCAACATATAATTGAATAGAAAAATAAAAAATGTGGGGGATTTGAACTATGATTTCTAGAGGTAAGGTTGACATTCACAGGACTTATCCCATTATGAAATGAATGACCACCCATTGAAATAGTTTTTTGATAACACTAAGCATTGTAGTATATATCAAAATGATGTGTCCTGGTATTTTTAAAAATATTACATTTATAAATTTTAATGTAAAAATTAATTCCAATTGTTTCCTCCCAATATATTTAAGCATTATCCTTCTAAAGGATAATATTAAGATTCTATTAAGACCATATACAAGAATTTAGCCCTTGGTTTTTCATGATAGATATATAGTGTATTACACCATTGTTTCATTATATGTTTAAATAATTGAAACCATTAATTAAATTTTGTTAAAAATATATATATATATAAAAGATGGGTTATTATTATTATTTTATTTCGCATGTAGAACTGATTCTGACAAACTATTAACGATAGTGATGGACATATAATTTCATTCTACCATGATGTGGGATATTGGTAATGACATATCACATCAATAATCAAACATTACACATGATGTTTAACATTCCCATTATGCTTATTTGACATTATATTTTATATCAGTCACTGGTTTTAAATATATGATGAAATACACATCCTTAATTGAATTCATTGGTTGAATGAATTATCTAAAACATGACACTCTTATGACTACGCATGAATTCCTGATATTTCATATGATCCTATCTATGTCTACATATATATATGGATATACATGTAACTATTTATTTAGAATATATAAAAATTAAAAATATATATAGAAATATACTATTTTATGTCCATTGGGACACATATTAAATGGTATCAAGGATTAGGATGATGTACGTATAGTTAGGTAGGTTTTCTCAAGGGACATGATCTGAATTGATTATTGTTGATATTTCTACAATGAATTATTATATATGTACTCATACAATTTATATAAACTTCCTAGATTATAAGAGATGCTGATTTTTTTTGATTGATTGTATATCACACCCCATTATAGAAATTGATTGGTACCTAATTTAACATAATGGTTACATGAAGGTAAAATTAAAGTTTTCAATTGTGGTGGAATTATTTTCAATAATATGGTGGTGTATATCAAAATATTTGTTATCATGAAATGCCCATTGTTTTATAGATCACCCGAGTTATCCTAAGTTGTCTGATTTATTTTTTCAATCACAAATATGTACTATTACACTACTTATGATTATTCATATGGTATTCTAACTAATCTCTACTCTATCCAGAGGACATAGTCTTCCCACATACACTTCTTATGACCTCAATACTAGTCAAAATCCCCTAGAATACATGGAGGGATTCTTGGGTCATTCTGGCTAACAGAGTTTCGTTACATAGGATTGAACCAGGCCCGTGATAGTACATAAATGTCTTAGAAGTTGGTTTTCATTGAATATATTTCATCATTTTATATGATTGGGTAACTCATTAATATTCTAGATATTCTGATTTGTCATGTTTTAATCTTATTATTCAGTGAAATATTTTAAATAATTTTAATCTATAAGTAAATACATTCAAATAATTGAATAATAAGTATTATATATTCATTTACATATAAAATATCCCTAATAAATCATTATAAAATTGGTGTTTTCTATATTCTTCTATGGTTTTTATAGATACAAATATCAATTTAATTTGTTGTTTCCTATTATTAAATGAATCTCATAATGAATCAATTATTTTTATATGAAAATTAAAAATGGTTTTCGGATGAAATATATTGTTTTGAACTTTTTATTTCAGATCCTTGTTTTCATAAGCATATGTGCCTTATTGTGATATCAATTGTTTATCCAAGAATTCAACTTCTTTAAAATATGTTTTAATACCTTGTTTAATAAAAAAAATGAATGTATCCTTTTCCTGTATATATTTTATACCTGATGAGGTTTGATTGTTTAGTGATGGAATATTTTTCCAAATTTATTATTGAAATTAGTTGTAGATATGGATGAAGGACTTCATAATAATATTTTTGGGGTTGATTTTGGGATGATTGGAAAAGTTGGGAACATGATCTAGGGTATTTTCTTATGGTTTTGATTGTGGGTTTTTTGTTATGGGTTGTTAACTGGGTATTCCCATATCATTTATTAATGATATTTTGAATAGTTTTCCTATCATGAAGATTTGGGTTTTACTATAAGGAATATCCCCTCCATGATATTTGATTTTGATGAGTCATGTAATACATGGGAATTTTTGAATAGTAAGGAATTGTTGTTGAATTTATGGAGATGGTAGATTGATAACGGAAAATATATATTTCATCAAGAATTTGAATACTAATTATAATTGAACAATGCCTTAGTGGATTAATTTGAATGGTTAAAAAAATATTGAAGTATGACCATACAATCTGAAAGAAAATTGTTATCATACTTAATGGGTAATTATATTATATATTAATGCATATGTTCATAATGATAATTAACATTATAGTAATAGATATGATATTGGGGATTTAATTTGGGGAGTATCTTATAGATATAGTCAATAGTATAATTGATTCCATTAGATAAGATGTGAACAATAACATATTGTCTATTATTTTTGTTCATACACTCTACTATAGGGAGTGATTTACGAGTCATTATGGCCAAATGAGTTCAGTGACATAGGATTGAACAGAGCCCATAACTCTACGAAAATTTCTACAATGTTTGTTTTAAATGAACATGTTTCAACATTTCATATGATTAGATAACTCATTTGATTTTTTGGAGATTCTTATTTACCATGTTCCGATGTTTTTATTCTATGAAATAATTCAATTTAATTAAATCAATGTAAAAATATAAATATACTCAAATAAATAAATAATCATTATTATGTTTCCATTTAATTATCACTTATAAAAAAAAAAAAATTTAATATAAATGATGTTTTATTACATTGTTCAATGGTTTTTATAGATACATTTATCCATTGAACACAACATTTCCTATTATTGAAATAATCTCATAATGAATCAATTAATTTTATAGGACAATGAAAAAATGGTTTTTTTGGGTTTAATGATTTGGACTTTTTTATCTCATATCCTTGTTTTCAAAATCATTTATTCCTTATTTTGATATTCTTTGTTTATCCATTAATGTTTTTTATTTAAAATATGTTCTGATACATTTTTTAATCTATAGAATGATTGAATCCTTGTTCAATAAATATCTGAAACCTGGTGAGGACATATTATTAGGTGATGGAATGATTTTTCACATTAATTAGGAAAACATTTTATAGATAAGAATGAATGACTTCCTTCTAATATTTTTGGGGTTGATGATGAGATGATTGGAAAAGTTTGATATTGATATTTGGTTTTTTCTTACGGTTGTTATTCTGGGTCTGTTATTATGGGTTGGAAACTCGTTATTCCCATATCATTTATTAATGTTATTTTGATTAGTTTTTTTCTCATAATGGATGGTGTTTTACAATTGGGAATATCAATTTCATGAGATTTGATTGGACCGAGTCAGAAAATACATGAGATTTGATGAATAGTATTGAATTTCTATAGATTTTAGGGATATTGGAGATTGATAAGGGAAAAATATATTTCATCACGAATTAAAATAGTGATTATAATTATACCAAGTCTTGGTAGATAAATTTGGATGGATAAAAAAATAATGGCATTCCATCATATAATGAGAATAATAACTGTTATCATGAAAAATACATAATTATATTAAATATCAATCCATGTGTTCATAATGAGAATTAACATTATAGTAATAGATATGGTATTCACAATTTAATGTGGGGAGTAAGATATAGATATAGTCAATAGTATTATTGATTCCATTAAACTATATGGGAACTATACTATATTTAATGTTATATTATTTCTTACACTCCACTTTAAGAGCTGGTTGGTTATTCAAATCTTATATAGCAGGGTGCTCAATATATTAACCTAAAATCTAAGACGATTACGAAACATATGAATGATTAATATTATTCTTTAATCTCCCATAATAATATATAAAAACATGAGAAAGATAATCATGGTATGGGATATGTTTCATATGGGTTGTGATGTATCTCTCTTCTATCATACATGTTTATTCAGAATATAGAGACTTAAGGGTATAATATATAATTTTATTCCTAATGTAATAATAATATTATTATTTTTGTAATATGTATGGGGATTATGTTATGGTTTTGATGTGTATATGATATTGATTTCTTCATATGATGGGTAACATATAGCGGGAATGATATTACATAGATGGTGGACACTAGGGTTATGGTGACTAGTTCTGTGGGAACATTGATAAAAAAGAAAACCTACATATAAATACATATATCTATATATGTATATATATATATGATACAATTTTTTCAGAATTCAATTGTTTATTAAAAATTGATATGTGGTGTGGGTATGATATGGTTCTCTTTTTTTAATAAAACTTGATTATTTCTGTCATTTAATTGATGGGTTTGAGTATGAATCTTTAACATTTTAAATATACGATTTTTGGATGATTCAACTTATAATACATATAGGCTCACCCCAATATATAGATATCATTGTATATTATTTTTTTAGTTATGGAATAGTTGTATTGAAATCAAGGATCATGTTACTATCATAAAGTGGTTGTTCATGATCTCCTTATGTTCGTAGCCACCTCCTCAGTTCATATCATGAATTATTTTATGTTATTTTAAATATATAACAATAATATTAATATAATTCTTGTTTATTTATGCATCGAGGTTGAGTGGTGGTTTTTATATCCTATCATATAATTTTTATCTTAAGGGTAGATCAAAAAAAAATCATTATATTCTTACAGTGATACTCACCCAAATTTATTCTATTTTGGGTGGGATTTTGGGTTCACAACTATATTCGTTTTCATCCCAGGATGCATATTGATAAAAGAATGGTTTTGTAATTAGACATTTTATGTAATAGAAAATATCACTTTATAGCATGTCCTTTTAAAATTTTTATGTAAATAATTATACTATTTTGATTATGTATAATTAATATTTTGTTCAAATTTTTATTGAAATTAAATTTCATAAAAAAAATTAATTTTCAGTTGGATAAATACACATTTTTAGAGGACTATAAATTTTTTTTCTTAACCTTTTGTTACCCATAAAACTCAAAATGACAATTTTCATGTTTTCAAAATATAAATTAATTTATTGGGGAATAAAAACTCTATTAGTCGTGCGAGGAATCAATATTTAAATATATTTCAGGATAAATATTATAATTTTTTTAAAAAAATGATTATTTAATCCCATATATAAAATGATTATAAGAGAAAATAATTACAAAATTATTAATAACACACTCAATGATTCATGTTTCCGTAATTTAAAACTAAAAATTATTATGAAGTTTAAAATTGATTATTTCATTAATAATAAATAATAGATTTTCTAATATAATAATCAAAATAATAAACCATGTTGTGAATGCTATAATTCATTACATAATGAATAATCAATCAAATTACATAAATATTTTATATAATCCCTTCAAGAACTGAAATTATTTGTTATAATAATTCTTAATTTAATGTAATAATTAATCTAATAAGTCAAGTAAAATTATTTGATGTTGAATATATAACTGTAAAAGCTGTATAATATATGATAATAGGAATGATGATCACAGTTCAAATATTTTTTTCCTTGATGGCTGTGAAATGATTTTTTTAATGTTTATAAATGTTCATTCAGAATTTTATATTATGTTTTTATGATTAAATTCTAATAATAAATTAAAAATATACCTTAGAGTAGTGAAACACTATAATTTATAATCCTAAACTAGAAATTGTTATCATATTTTATAATTATATCCTCATTATTATTAAATAGATAGTCTTTGGAGAGTTATAACTAATATGATAATTATTAATATAAAATGTATGGAATAGAATTTAACACATGCAATTAGATGACATTGCGATAGAATTTTACATTAAAAAAAACAATAATATGTATTTATTATTTCATGTCAGTGGTTATTTTATATAGATTTTTTGACATAGTAATATTTAACAACTCAATTAAGGAACATCTGAAAATTGTTTATTAATCATTTAAAAATTATTTTTTGAATGATCAACTAATAAATTGATAATTAAAGTGTTCATCTAACAATGTGTTCTTAATAAAATAGTTATATATTTTGTAGGCTAAACCTTGTAGTCTCGGTTAATGTACATGATTACCACCAACGAATATTTCATTTCATAACCCATTCAAAACACTCCTATTAATTATTTCGACACCACCACAAATTTTGATTCATCAAGAGTATCATTGGGAATATCCATCCATGAGTTGGGTGAGACAATAATTCCAATCATGTTGTAAAAGTACAAATTACTGAAGATGATATTTCAGGGAATGAAGAAACAATGGTAAACAATTTGCCACTTAGGTGGCAAAAAATGGGAAAAAGAGAAAAGAAAATTAATTAGGGGAAAATGCCATTAGGTTGGGAAGGTAGGGTTTGTGATCTTCTATTTTAAAACATTATATGAGTTAATCTGATTATATAGATTCATTATTTATTATTATGAATAAATTATATTTGATTAATTATATTACAAAATAGTATTAAATATGTTATTTAATAAAATAAATATAACATATTCTATGTTTTTCCCACACATGATACACATTAATTTGTATATATATAACACCATACATGTATGTATTATTTTAAATAATAAGAAAAATTATTAAACAATAAGTAATTATTAAAATCATATTTTTGACTATATAAATATTTTTATATAATAATTAATCTATCATTTAATAATACGTATATAAATATGTTTTGTGATATTTTTATAAAATATAGTTTCTTACAGTGAAATAATATTCAAAATTGAAGTATGAGGGTAATTATGATATACATATATTTTAAGTATGGGATATTATATCAAGTGTTTGTAGATGATTTTGGAAATTATACATTACAAATAAATCAATATAAGGAAATTTTTTATAGTGTTTTTATTATGTAATTTTTTTTAATATAAATACAATATTTTACATAAAATATTATATCTTCAATATAGTTAATCACACTAATTATGATAAACATCATTCTAGTACATATTTTGGTTTTATCCTTATCCTAGATCCATCATAGAAGTAGGAATTAGGAAATAAGGTTACAGTAATAATTTTTTTATATACATATTGATATGAAAATTTCCCATAAATATTATAGGTGAGATATATTGAATATTTTATGAAACAAAATGTGAAACAAAACATGAATATTAACATTTATATATTTACTTCATCACAAGTATGATTTTGTTCTAATTTTTTATTAATGATGGATAAATATTATTTTTCCCATGAAAAAATTGAACCATAATCATCCATAATAAAATATTATGTATCTTGATTTTAATAAATGATTTATAATTATGTTACTAATCCTAGATGATACATAACATGAGACTGTATTGGGATTTATTAACCTATATGAAATGTTTGACATCGTAACAGTTTTTTGATTTATATCAAGAATTTGAATGATCATACCCAATACATTTGAGAAATTGTTATGTTTAGTTTAATAAGTTAAATTAAAGATATATAAATTTTCAGTAATAATTGGTTTATATAATCAATTTCAAATGAACATACCTTATATCATCATTACTAAAAACATGATGTTGTTTGTGCATGGATTATGGGATCCTAATGAACTTGGTAGTGGTTATAATGTAAATATAAATGGCATATTTAATTTAAATGTATATTTCAAATACTCAAAAATAATCACAAATTGATATATCATAATGATTGAGAGATTAATTATATTTTGTCAAAATTTAAATGTCGTTATTTTGATTGCAAATTAATCATAATAGAATAATTTTACTTAAACGTAATTTCTATTATCCTCTAAAACACAACCATTATTTGTTCATGTTTATGATATATATATATATAAATATATTAAATATTTTTGTTGTTTCATGTTATAAACATTAAATAATAATAGAAATAATATTTTATATTAATTATTATATATACGATGTAAATAAGTATTTATAAAATATTTCAATTAATTTTTAAGATTTATATTCCTTCAACCTAATCAATAGTAAACTAGATAGAAGGGATTCATGGAGAATATTAAACTTTTAAATAGTATTTAATACTAAAAAATAATATAATAATGTCATAAATTGATAAATAGTTGCACCTATAATGTGTGCGACAAAGTGATCATTATACCTCAATCGTTAGAATGAAAAAAACATTTTATAAAAAAAATTCAGTCATTAAGAAAAAATGTCCTTCACCATAATTGAGAGGTTTCTCATCTAAATGTTTCTAGATTGAATACTTATGGATTAATTTTGTTGATTTGATGATTATGGAATATATTTTTATTAATGGATAATTATCATCTTTTGATAAGATAAAATCCTTAATTTTTAATTATGAGTTTTAATTTATAATTTAACATATTAAAATCTAGTTGTTCATTGTTATATAAATTTTTAATCATTTTCTCAATAGAATGATTATTTGATAACAAATAAAATACCAAAATATTGAATTATCCAAATCATGATATGTTTTCAATTTTTATAAAATTTAACCTTTAGAATTTTGTGTGTATTTATTTTATCTAATCTAAATACAAATGATTGCTTTTAATAATATCATTTAACCATTAAATTTATTTCATAAGACATATGCATGAGTAAAAAATGCAGTATAAATAACCTTCTTATAAAGTGATAAAATAATACAGAACTAATATCTTACTCATGTTAATATACAACATGACATTTAAATGACCCCATGTTTCTTGAGAGGATATCAATCCCAAATCTAGGGATATATCAACCCATAATCCTACTATATATATTGTCAGGAGTGATTCACAATGTATTTTTTTATTTTAACGAAATATTTAATTTAGAATAAATAATATGAAATCGAAAATCATTGTTGAAATAAAATATTCATATATTATAACAGAAAATGATACAGTATAAATGGATGGAATTACATTTCATTGAAGAATTAAAAATAATTTAAACAAAACACACTTTAACAGTAAATATTTTAAATCATCAAAATTAGTAAGTGAAATAATAAATAAACATATTAGAAACATTTTGTTGGGAAGTAATAACTATTTTGTTAATCTAAATTTAAAAAATTAAAAGTTATAATGAATATGAAAATTCCATGTCATGTAAATATGAACACATTATATCAATATCAAATAGATGACCTATTAAATTTTTTCATATGTATTTAATATCTATTAATTAACACCTTTACATTCATATATGTGATATTATAATCCAAAAAATTATTATTTTTTAAAAAATAATATTTAAAATCCATATTAATAATATAACCATTTAACATTATTAAGATATCATATATTTTAAATTTATTTAATATATTGATTATATCCCCCAAAATATTTTTTCAACGGTTTAAATTAGTTTCAAATGTATACATTAAATATGAACATATATTTTTCTTATTTATTTAATTTTAATTAAATATATAAATTACTTAATATTTCTGTTATTTTAATTTACAAAAATAAATATGTTACAGTTCATCATTAACATGATACATTTACATTAATAATAAATATTCAATGTAACAACCCTATTAGTGATATAATAATTTATTTTCATATTTATAATATGAATTTGATATATATATATATATATATCAATTAGAAAAATATTAAAAAATTAATCAAATGATTTTTTTCTAATTAAACACATTTCGTATGACGAAATATTTAAATGAATAATTTCAGAATTTTATAATATTAATTTGATAAAATTAACAATTTTTTTTGAAATAATCTTGTAAATAATTAATTTCGATGATTTGTTGTGATTTTTTTTGGATACTATTCATAATTTATCGAATAATGAAAAAAACAAAAAATTAACAGAACATCATTTATTTTTAAAAAATTAATTAATTTAAAAGTATATATATATATTTAATATTTTTTTGTGTTTCCAAATTGTTATTTAATTATATTTATCCCACATAATATCTTTTAATGAAAATCTAAATTATCTATTATTATTTGTCTATTTTTTGGTTTAATGATGGGTTTTCTAAAAACATTTTTAAAATAAATCATGTTAATCATTATTTTTTTAATTAAAATAATAATAAATAGGGAATGTTCTAAATAAAATGTATTGAACACATATAATTAAATATGATTTTATTTTATTATAAGGACTATATTTATTCATGTTATTTGTATTGATTCATCATTTTATATAAAAATACTCTTCTGAAAAAACAGATGTCTCATAGCGACCGCTAGATTAATATTTCAATTAGTTTTTACAATTATGTGTATAGAATTTTATAAAGTGTCTCCATATTAGTAATAATAATAATTTTAAATTTCTATTATGTTCAAATAAATTTTTTCGAACATCAATCGTGAAATGAATTATAAAATCTCATTGAAAATATAGTAAAAATAAGAATTTCCATTTTACTAAACCTTAATATTTATAAGACAAATGAACTTGAAACCTATCAAGAGCCTTGTGGAAAGACATATTTTGAACTTATAAATTTTATTAGTATTTCAATTTCTTTATTTTACTCACATGGAATAAAAAAATATTGGTGGAATTCCATCTTTTAAAAAATTATATGTTTTCCACTCAAATCCATAGTAAATTCCTCTTCATCTCCTCCTCTATTAACAACTCTCTGGCCTTTTTTCACATAAAATAATAGAATAAATTACTACTACAAATCCCATCTATCACTCCAAAAGCCTTAATTTTTTGAATAAATCCATCAAGTAAAGTAAATTAGTTTAATCCATAATGAGTTAACCAAAGAAGATATAAAGGTCATCAATATTAACTTATTGATTATTTCTCCACCCCATGAAATCTTCTTATAAAATTTTTATATAAAAACCTAAAAATATAAAATATACTTATTTGTTGTTATTTTAAGGTTAGGACCTAAAACAACAAACAGTTCCATGAAATGGTTAAAAATTTGATCTCATTAGTGTACGATTTACATACATCTCATGAAATAATGTAATTCAATTTTTAATTACAAAAATTAATTGATGAAAATAATATTGGGAATAAATTTTATTATGATATTTATGTTATCTATATTTTACATATAAGTATATATAAATAATATTATTCACATAATTTAACATTTAATACCACATGTGATATGATAACAACAAATTATTATAAGACGGACTAAAGCCTCGTGAAGAAATGTGATGTGTTTCTCACTAACATGTGACATGAAAGTTAATAAGGGTAAATATAATTAATATGTATGATATACATGAAATATATATGATATACAGAAAATTATTATTATATTCATGAAATAATTTTAGTTCTATTAATATTATATATCATTTTTTTGCTTACATTTTCACAAACATAAAATTTGATCACATCATTTTTTGTTTGTGGACTACCCTCCCAAAGAAATTAGATTCTTATTTTCCATCAAAAAATTTCAAGAATGATATATATTATTATATATAACTAAAAAATACATTATTTGTGATATAATTTTCATTTTGGAATGATAAATTTTACTTTCCTTCATTCAATAATGATTCATGAAATATGGGAATGTTACCCATGTGTACATATAATATACCATTTCCATGCTCGTAACATTGGTCCATTTATAATAACCATCATTCATGATTGATTTCTAAATTTCAGTTTTTTAATAAATATAAAATTTATGCTATTATTGTTATTCTACATATGTTTAAATAATGAACCCTTTGAAAATAGTTATCCTATAAAAGCCGTATTTGGAAAATTTACATATTGGGGAGAAAACATCTGACTTAATGTTAATTAATTATGTAACATTATATAAATTTATATTTATTTAAATAAAATTTATAATACCCTCAAAATAATAACTAATTAATGTGTATAATTATCATATGTTTATTAATCATGATGATAAATACACTCATAACATGTAAGAATCATGTTAAAGGGATTCACCACAATTTCCTTTCATTGAGACATGTATTACTGTTTTTATTCTATAAGGTTTATATTTAACCTCATTGACATGTTGTTCATGAATTTCCATATTTTCATGATATTTAATGTTTTAAAAAATTCATTCATGGATTTGTGATTCATGTGTTTCCCATATTACAAGGGACATATCCTTTCCAAAAAAATCAGTTATAATGTTATTCCGTCAAACCCAAAATATCATAATGACCATGTTTTAAAATTTATTTTATAAATTATTTTATATAGAAATAGATTATTTATAATTTAAACTTGATGATTCATTAATTTATTTCAATTTTTTCCTTGATGGAATATTTTTATGTGTGTTATATGGTTTTTCTAAATGATAAAGACTATGTTTTATTCTATTCATAAACATAATCACCGAATTTTGTTCATCCATGACTGATATTTATTTCAATCATCCTATGAAATATTTATTATTTTCATAAAATAAATAGCCTTTGTTTTTAATTTTTATTGAAAATGTAGTTTCAATAGAAAATTTAATTTTGTTATTTAAAATAGATTTTTCAAATAAAATGTTATTTTGATGTCCAAAATTTACTCGAATACGAGTTTAACAGATATTTTGAACTTCACCAGGATTAAAAATGTCATGAATAATTTTTTTCCCGACATATGGAACCTGAGAATTATATATGTGAAATGGTTGTGACTATATAATGCCTGGAATTCTCATTACAACTTTAAATGGGGTAGACAAGACAATACAGGGAAAACTCATTATTGAATTACATGGGGTGTCAAAAATATCACCGAGTAAACCCATTATAGCTTAACATAGGGGTGTCTCATATAGTGTATGGAATTTATATAGTAGCATAAACGATGGGTTTTTCTCCGATATCACTCCAATTTATTAGGTAATGTTAACATTGGATGTCAATCATATGGTTATTCTAATTAAAATTGTTTTGAATTATATTTTCCCTATATTTTTCTAACTAACAAAAAATTGGTTTTAAATGCTTTCTATGCGTTTTATTGATTTTCTATTATAAATATAATGAATATGTTATTATATGAATTTTTTTATTTCATATTCTAAAATATCATAGAATATAAAGGTCAATTTTATATATGTTTTCAGGTTTTCATCAGAATAGTTGTTTTCCTTTATTATGTAGCCTTTATTAAGATATTTATTCCCATACCATTCTTAAAATAAATTTTCATAGGATTTGTGAGTGGGTAATGTGATGGACGAAATCATGATTAATGTTGTAATTTTTTTCATTGAAAAATATCATATATATTTTTAATTGATTTATTTATGGGAAAATGGATTATATTCAAAAGTTCCCACTAAGTATTATAATTTTTTTTAAATATATGAGTAATGGAATAAAAATATAGAAATAAAAAAATAAATGATACTCAATGAAAAATAATATAAATCGCTAACTAAAACATTATATTATGTAATATCTATGGTTGAGGACTAAAATTTGGTATTACAAGTTGGTTTAGGTAACTGTGAGGTTATGTAAATATTTAGATAATTCCAATGAATGATTTTAACACATGGTAATGATTAAATATAATATCACTAAAAATTAAAATGTCTCGTTGTCAATAATTTTTCAATTATAAATGTTTATATATATTGGAAATAGGTAATATGTAGTTGGAAGGAACCTAGTGGAAGATATAATTCCCAATAAAACATCATGAGATGGTGGGAATTGAAACAGAACAGTTTATTTCTAAATATTGATCAATTGACATATTCAATAAAATGTTGGAATCGAATGATAGAGAGGAATCTGATCTAATGGGAAAGAACATATACATATTGATAATTTCAGGAGGAAACACCCCCATCATTTAGTGGATCATCATACCACATGATATCCAAATGATGGATCAATGCATTGGAAAATATATTTTATGTCTCGGAATACTCATAATATCAGAAGGTAACCCTTACCATTTTTAATTTAGATGGTGACATTGTTTAATGGTAGTATTTTCTTAATAATATTATTTAGAATGATGATCTCGATGCCATGTCATGTGAAACATCCAAGGAAATATTCTTTCTGAAATATTTCACTGTTTTTAATCATCATTGGATGGAAAGAAACATCAAAAGTTCAAAAAAAATTATTATTATTTTATATCTCCACATAATGAAAAAATCATATTATTTTCTAGATACTTTACATATTTTATTCAAGACTTTGTAAAAAGACTAAATGTTTTTTCTATGGGTTGAAACCATGTTTTTATAGAGAATTTCCCTCAACTGAATTTAAATGGGGTGAAAAAATGGCTGATTTTTATGAAAGTGTTGAGAGAGATAATGATGACATATTTGTTCAATGACATCAAAAACAATATGAAAAGGAAAAGGTGGAAAGAAATGGTGAAAACCCAGCAAATAAATACAAAGAAAAATCCAAAAAGGATCCACATGTGGATAATACCTTTTAAAAAAATATAGATATGATCTGGGAAGTGTTTTCGAAATGAAATGTTTTGTCACAGGATTCATGAGTATAATAAACTAATCTATAAAAAATAACAAAATGGAGTAACTAAATTCCATTCAATTATGAGGTGTCTTAGTTGCGAGTATTTCGTTCATTTGGATAATTATTGAAATTAGTTAGATTTAAATAATGGAAATAATCATGATCAGAAACCAAAAGGTGTACAAAATCTATTTTCTATTTCTATAGTTGATGTTGGTAGATCAAATTAAGTGGTGAAATGTATGTTACACATTTATTTTAATTTTTTTAATACATTTATAAAATATAGATATTATCTTTAATTTATATATATGTAATATTTCTATAAATTGTTAATATCACAAAATGAATATAATAAAAACATTTTTTGAAATATCTATGTGGAAATTTTATAAAAACAAATAATAATGAGATTATTTCTATTACTATAAATTGGATGGTATTTCGTACAAATATTATTGAAGAGGATATAGTAAAATTTTATATCATTCGTGGTATGGATTACATTTCAGTTAAACATGAAATGATAGATTGTAGTTAAAAATAAATTAGTTTTAGTGATTTTATTCATTTTATTATTTACCAAGAAATAGAAAATTTGATTTGAGATTCCATAAAAATATACCTAGATCACATTTTTCAAATTAAAGAAATATTTAAGAATCATGATGTGAGAGAAGTGAATGAGTATTAGGATGTTTTTTCAGATGATCTACAAGGTTTTATTCTTGATTCTGTGTTTTGGTTTAGTGTTCACATATTAAGTAATTTTCTATGCAACATTATTGAATTTCTTAGGTAAAATTGTTAGAATTGAGTATTCAATTACAAGATTTATTTGATAACCGTTTCATTCGATTTAGAAAGTCAAAATGGGGTTCTCTTATATTAAATAATAAAAAGAAAATTGGTATTAAGAGATAATGATGTTATTATACCACCTTGAATAATGCAACAGTTATGAAAAATTATAATTTACCTCATATCAATTATATATTTGACTAGCTCTACGGATAATTGTATTTTTCTACGGATCACTTGACGTTAGAGTTCAAAAAATTGAATTTTAAATAAGTAAAACATTATTGATACTACATTTTAGAATATATTTTGGAAGAATTAGTTATTAGTTATTCTATTGGGTTATCTAATTAAAATTCTATATTTACTGACCCTCTAAATATAAATTCTCATTAGTCAGAAGAAAACATGGATGTCTTATTTATTGAATTTTTTTTGGTATATTCTATTTTTAATAGGTTCTTAAAATACACCAAATGGCCATTTTAAAAGCATTAAAAAATAATTTTTTTTTTAAATTTAGGAAGCATGATTTTTTTTATAAAAAATTCATCATATGATCATAGTTTTTCAAAATATGTCATAACTATTAACCCAGCTAAATCAAAATTTGTTCATGAATGTCTATGACCCAAAAAATGTCATATAGAATCATAGATTCAATCATTAGTAGTTTATTAGAGGTGTTTTGTTAAAAAAATTCTCAAATTTGTATCCCACTAATTATGTTTGCACAAATAAGTTATTTGTTTATGTAGATAATCGAATATGATGATTGTATTTGTAATTAGAAAGGGGATTGGAAAAGTCGCCTATTTTTTCCAACCCTTCCATTAATGGTAAAATATTTATCTATAGAAATTATTAATTTAAAAGACATGGATATGTTCCAAAAACATAATTATCAGGTATTTCCTTATGCTTCCTGATAGATTAATCCTTATGAATTTAATTGCCTTACAAATGATTTGGAATTAGCTACTAGGTGTTTCTATTTTAAAAATAGGAGGCATCATATTAATGGTGTCATGTATAAAATATATATTTATCATATGAGTTTGTATTATATATTAACTCATAATAAGTTAACCAATAGATAAGAAATATGGATATAACTAATAATGGTTTTTAATTGAACGATTCATTTCAATTCTAGAAAATATAATAATATATCTGATGCTTTGAACCAAAAGTATTATGTTACATTATCCATGTAAGGCTGTAAAGATGACCCTTTGGTCAATGATATGATGAATTTTGGATAAGAAGTTGTGGATTTAGGAAGATAATTTATTTTGATTCAGGTATTTGTGAATTTATCATTTTAATATTTAATTATGTGAGCTTGGAAGGATGTACTATCATTATAGAAAAAGGTGGAATTACTTATAAAGTGTAAGACTCGTGATTTTAAATTTCATGATAATGGTTTTTATAATTTGTAACATGTATGTGTGTGATTTGTGATTCCCAGTTGAGGAATGAGTTGTTAACTGCAGCTCGAAGTCGTTCATTTCAAATTATTTTGGTTAAAAATTAGGAATAAAAGCATCATATAGAGAATTACTAGTGGGACGGAATGATATAAGTTATTTCTTACATAATCTTAAAGTGTTTAAATAGTTAGCATGCTAATGCAAGATGAATGTTACCAAAGGGGATGCTTCAATATTTACCAATTCCATAGTGGAAATGGGAGAATATATTAATGGATTTCTCAGATGGTTTGCTAAATAATTGTTAAGAAAGTAATTCAATTTGGGTTATTGTTGATCTGTTAACTGAATGATTATTTTTTCCCATTTGAGATATGGCATCTTTAGATCATATATATAAGTAATATATAATGGTTAGTTTGTAACAACCCATATTTCAATCCATGGGAATTACCTAATTATTATAATTTTTTATTGAATAAAAAACAAAAAATTACATATAGAATACAATAAAATCCTTATAAATGAATAAGGAACTAAATGAAATTAATTTCTAGAAATTATGGATTTTATACTGATTGAATATTAACCTGGCCCTTATAATAGTGACATGGCCCACACGAATAGAAATGTGGCTAATAAAATAGTAACATAAACTATGAAAATATAAATGATATTTATTATTCATATAAATGAAAATATTATAGAGTTATATCATATTATAAGTAATTGAATTTTTTATAAATCATAAATTATGTTTTTGAATTTTTTTAAATTTTCATGAAATATTACAATTTTATGATGAACATGAATCATTACAGTTTTTTGTAACAGTTCTAACTAAAATTACATCATTCAGGATGTAATATAGACATTACAATTTCTAGAATGCCTTTTTCGGATATTTTATATTTAATTTTAAAAATATTCATTAAAAATGCAGTAAACACATTTTCTAATCCTAAAATGATCATTCCAAAACATAAATTTATAAGTTATTATTTAAAATATGAATTTACTTTTCATTAAATGTTCCTTTTTATTAAACTTGTTAATTTGAATTATAAAATCTTTTTTAATGTGTAAAAGTTATTGTATTATTTTAATATTGGAATTATATTTAAAAAACCCACTATTACATTACTAACCTTTGATATATTAATTTGTTTATTATTTTATTCTCTCAATACTCATCGCCACAATTTTAAATAACCCATCTCCCCCATGAAAACACTCCCATAACCCATTAAAAAGCACAATATATTCCCAAATAATTTCTCTCAAAACTTTTATAATACAGAGGTATGTTCTAAAGAAATCCACTCCAATCCCAAAGGGGGTTATAATATAATGATGAAAGAGTATGTGTTCATTAACTCTTCCCTCTTTTCTTTTTACCATTCGTCTTTTTCAGATTCCATTGAAAAACACATACTATAAAATTAATTATGATGTTCGTAAAAATTAAATTAATGATGGTTAACTGTTAAAAGTATCATATACATTACATATATAATCTTCTTACTCCATTTTACTTCTCTTTCAGCAATGTCCCCTTGATGGTCAGTTAACCCCCAATAGAGACACATCCTGGTTGATTATAATAACTGCCCTCATGGATCGATATTATAGAATATATATAATATATAAATATGTATGTACATGTATTATATTATGGTATGATTAATTATAGAAATATATAATTTAAATTTATCAAAATCACTAAATCGAGGGAAAAAGGGACATTTATACGTAAAAATGACATCAAGACACATGAATATCCTCAAAATAATTATGTAATATAATGAAGTAATTATAATTTGTAACTATTAATATAGTATTAAAATTATAAAATTGTTTTTAATTTTTTTTTAAAAATATATTTTTTATTATTGAGGATTAAAATGTTGTAATTAAATGGAAATTAAGGTAAAGGGATTGTCTCACCCTACTACCCTACTTTGGAATCTACGTCTTCTACTCCAAATTCAGTAATGATGTTTCATTAATGTTTCATAAATTTCATTTCTTTATACTTCCCTTTTATATTCTATATGGACATGTTTTTAATATTATTTTAATGATATATAGAATTATTTATTCCAAAAATTACTCTTCATTATGAAAATAAAACTTTTAATTTTCGTGAGATAGTTTCTTTCATTCAGATGATTGATGACTCGTATACCAATTATGTTATTACAAAATTATTTTGGGAAACAAAATTTTTATATATTAATGTATTATTTATTAAATAAAACCCATTCTATTCCCGGGGTAATTTTATATCCATGGATTATAAACATTCTATGTGTCATGCATGATAATGTAAATTATGTGATTTGATGAGTGCACCAAGAATTATATTGCACAATTAAAATGTTATTATGTAATGGGTGCACCCATATTATATATCAGCACCATGAAATGGGTAATGTGATTTATCTCATTAAATCAAATAAATCATGCTTGTAAGTTGACCACTATGACATGATGTTTCAATTTTATTCATTACCTCATACAACACCTTCATCTAATGAGTCCCTTCATGATTATAATGATGATAAATTGACTATATTTTGATTATTATGATTATTCTCAACCATGTTTAAGGTAACTTATTCATCCTCTTAGTGGGATTTTATTTCAACCCTTGATTTTATTTATATACTCATTGGAATACTTGTACTATAGAGTACCCGAGGGAGAATATAAAGCTCTAAAAATAGTGTAATGACCCGAAATTTACATGAATTTTTTAAAAAATATATGGGAATTTTACGAGTCTGAGAAAATTGATGGCACCTGATTCTGAGGCCCGGTGTACCCGGAAATTATTTATTAACTTTTTTCGGGTATGTTCAATAAACATGAGAGTGTGTTTTTGTAACTTTTGAACCGGTGCTCGGAATTGAGATTTGAGGACACCGTTGAACTCACAGTGCCCGTATTCGCTTAATGATACCTTCACCTCGACTATAGTGGGTCGGGGGTGAAAGATAGTTTTTTTGTTTTTCATGAAAGAATAAAATAAAATAATTTTTTTAATTTTTTTATTTTTTAAACTCCTCAACATGGGTTATAGTGGTGGGGACCACCTGATCCCTCAACCCCCCCCCCCCCACATTTTTAATTGAGAGGTGGGGACCACCCGAACCCCTTTAATGAGGGAAAACCTCTCAACTCCTCCAACATTAATTATGCCAACACAAATCCATTTAATTGGGCCAACTAAATGAGCTAATTAATGGTGCCAACACAGTTCATTAATTATTCCATCTTTGTTGTCCAACCATAATTTATTTTCATAAACATAAATAAACAAGTTGGATATTTCACATTTTAGTGGAATTGGGAGAGAAGAATTATTAAAGGATTATTCACTCCAATGAAGAACATGTTCTCCAACAAAGAACGCGCTCCCTAACGAAGACCTCTCTCGCCAAGGGGTAACATCTTCAATGACAATGAAACGATGATCGAAGCAACGCCAATGTCACCGACGTCCATCTATCCCCAACGACATCATATCCTTCCTTGTGACCTCTGTCAACAAATCTCTGACATAAGGTTTTTTATTATGTGTGATTATGGATTACCATGTTCTTTTCTTCTAAACAAATTGCATGGACCAAATCTCTAATTAGTTGATCTGCGAATGTTTTTCTTTTTCTGTGTGTTTGTAAATAATAATTGTTAGGGGATGTAGAGTTTGACATTATTCATTATAGGATTTGGATGAGCCGCTTGATACCACTCTAATGCGAATGGTGTGGTCCAAACAAACCTGGCTTGACCCCTCCGCCATTCTTTATTATTAGTGTGTTATTTGCGATGGTTGAAGGCGGCTTTGTGCCACGGTGAAGAACGAAGATAGGCCGGCTGATCAAGCTGTAGGAGAAGGCGCAGCACATGACTACACCATGAGGAGAGGACAACTGGCCATCCATCTAGTAGCGGCAGACCACCGCACCACGGCCACCCCACCGCACCATGGTTGCCCCGCCGAACCACAGCCTCCACGTTGCCTCACCCCACCCCGAGGCCTCTGCGGCCCCCGAGGCCTCCGCCGCCCCGCGGCTACCGCAGCCCCTACGGCCTCAGCCGCCACACAGACCCCGCCACCCCACAGCCCCCAACACCTTCATTTCCCTGCGTCCTCAGCTGCCCTGCGGCCCCCATAGCCTCTGTGGCCACCGCAGCCTCCGTGGCCCCATAGCATCCGCCACCCCGCGACATCCGTCACCCCGCGCCACCCAGGCCGGGCCGCCCCGCACAAGCCGGACCACCAAGCACTGGCCGAGGTGCCTAGCGGGCGGGGCTGGACCCAGCGGGTTGGGCAGGGTCGAACCAAACCAGGCCGGCCCAGGCTCGGTTAGTCCCACCGAGTCGGACCACACCCAAACCCACATCGACCCATTTACGCTCTTTTGGACATAACGTTGGAACCGAGCGTCTGTTTGATGAACCGTTAATGGAGCTAGAAACCTTGTAGAGAGATGGCCACTTTGATACACCCCACATAAGATTTGGATAAAGTTGGGATGCAGTTGGGTTGGATCGATCACGAATCCAACCGGGACCTCGGGACTAAAAGGATTATAACTTTCAGACTGGGAGTCTGATTGATGCACTGTATGTTGCGTTGAGACCCCTATGACATGGCGGTACTTTGCGATACTTTTTCGTGGGACTTTGTGGCAGTTAGAGTATCAACCAATGGCTTGAGGAGTGGACCCTCTTAGAGATGAGGAAGCATAGTGCGGGAACCCAGTTGTTGGCTGTGACGTGACGAATTAATAATGATCCAGTGTGGCTCAGCACCTAGTGATCCTGAGTGGGTCAGCACCAAGAAATCCTGTGTGGGTCAACACCTAGTGATCATATGTTTTTCAGCACTGAGCGATCATGTGTGGGTCAGCACTGATCTATCATGTGTGGGCTAGTATTAAGCAATACTGTGTGGGTCAGCACCTAGAGATCCTATGTCTATTAGCATCTAGAGATTATATGTGGGTCATTACTGAGTGATCCTCTGTAGGTCAGTAGCAGAGCCTCTTAACAAAGTAATATGATTCAGTAGTTACATCTAATCATCTCTACTACTGTACCTATGTTATACCTGGTGTGAGCTCAGTCAGTACCTTTGTGGTATTCTTCTATGTGGCATACCTATGTGGTACTTACCTTCGTGGTGTTTCTTTCTTTGTGGAATAGTTGAGCTTTGGTCTTTTGAGTTGGACTCTGTGTTTCCTCATGATTGATGGGTATAATTGAAAACATAGGTATATGTATGGGCATATATCTAAGTAGGGTTCTCAGTTTATTTCATGCATTTTAGTTTTCCTTTGTGGATTTTTTGAGATCATGAGGGTCTTGGGGTCGCTACTGAGTATCGTTATACTCAACCCTCCATGGGATATTCCCGCACTTCATTGTATTTGGTGCAGACAATGGACATTGCTGACTGAGAATGATAGTACCACGACTGGAGGTAGCTCGGAGGATGACCTTAGACGAGGCATACCACAGAGACGATCGATCAAGAGCTGTACCTACCCTTCAGGAAGGATCCTTGTACTGTGTTCACATGAGTCAGTTCAGTTTACTTTTACTTTCAGTTTCTTGTACTTTCTAGTTGGGCTTGTATTCTAGCCCCATTTACATACTGCACTCACTCTGTTTACTATACAGTTTACTTGAGTAAGTATTTTGTTGTGTGTTTGGTTGCGTGTGCTTACAGTTTATAAAGACAATTCCTTCCAAGTTTTTGGGAATACGCCTTTGGTACTAGTCACCATCTCCTAGCCTATGGAAGGCAGGCTTGGGGTAGTCACGACACAGGCCTCGGGGGACGGGTCATGACAAATTTGGTATCTAGGGAGAAATTTCTATCGTATAACACATGACTCTAATTCTTCTTTTAATATAAATAGTGTTAAGTGTAGTGAGAGTGGTTATAAGTATAAGGAACCTAGAGCTGCTACAGCGGCTGACGTATCAATACACCAAGACCCTGACTTCTGATTTCCGACTATGTGCACGAAAACACTAATTTTTTGTGTGTTATCATGAGTTTACTTTGTGATATCTTTGAGTTAGCTCAAAAGGTATAACATATTAAACATGAAAGACCTGTTTCATTTCAGGATGCCTCAACGTAGACAGCTGTCTTGGGATCCAGATATAGTACGCACTGCTAGCCCACCGAGCGACGAGGCCTCGGTGTAGGGACCTATTCTAGTAGAGGCACTAGAGGAGGCACCATCGGTACCATTACCAATTGTGCCACAAATGCCATTGGCCCTAGCAGAAGATGGTGCACGCCTCTTGAGTGCATTGCACTATTTTCAGCGTCATATGCCACCCCAGTTTAGGGGAGTGATGGACCCACAGGTGGATGAGGATTGGATGGAGGCCGTAGTGAGAGTCTTCAGACTGGAAGAGACACCAGCTGATCTCATGTTGATCATTATCGCTAGTCTTCTGCAGTCATCAGTAGGAATATGGTGGAGGATGATGCTCCAGGCTCACGACAAGGTGACACTTCTTTGGGAAGACTTCGAGAGCCTGTTTCGAGTAGGGTTTGTCCCAGTGAGACTTCGTGCTCTATGAATTCCTGAGATAATTCATCTACAACAGGGCATCATGATTGTGGATCAGTACATAGAGAGGTTCACTGACCTCTCAGGCTACTCCACAGATATCATGTGGGACACATTCTTTAGGGTCCGGACCATTTAGCAGGAACTCAAGCGGGAGATCAAGGATTTGATGATTTCTTTTAGCATCCTGACGCATGAGAGGGTGTTAGAAAGAGAACTCTTAGTGGATAGTTTCCTTGATGAGCAGTCACCAGTAGCGAGACCCACCATTGGATGTCACGTAACGAAGTCTTCTGAAACTGACAGTAGACAGATGTCACAGAGGTCCAAGAGGACCATACCTATAGGTGGACGACCACATGATTCTTGGTTAGTTGTGCGGGGAACCCGAGAAAGAGCTAGTCATGCATGGAATGGGTAGTGTTATGCTTGCGGTATTCAGGGTCACATGGATTGTGACTTTATGACCCGCTATATGGATGATCAGTAGACGGTAGAAGAAAAACCCAGGAAGAGACAAAGATTTGACTGAGGAGGCCGCAGAGAGTAGGCGGGCATGGCAGCGGAGTAGGCCGTGTAGCTGGCGATGTGAGATGATTCAAGATGTTACCGCCAACACTACATGGAGGCCCACCCCGACCACATGGAGCTGGTGGATATGGGTGACCTCTGCTCCAGGGCACAGAGGTCTATGATCATGGCACTCCAGAGATAATATGGGGTATGATATTTGTCTACTCTACCTCAGCTGCTGTACTTATAGGCACAGGTGCAAGTAATTATTTTAATTCCACATCACATTTTCAGAGCTCAGAGATTTTAATGGATCCATTGGCTTGATCCTTATAGTTAGAGGCTCCTACATGAGAGGATTCGATGATTACGCACTGGTAGCGGCAATGTGATATTATTCTAGGAGGTGAGAGCTTCAGCTAGGATCTCTTAGTAGTGATGATGAGGACTTACGATGTCATCCTTTGTATGGAATGGTTATCAACAGTCCATGCCTAGATTTATTGTATTTGGAGAAAAGTACAGTGTGTATGCACTGATGGGACCAGGTTTTCCTTCAACAGTTAGAAGGGAGGCTTTGCAGTACATGATGGACTTAGCCAGAGTAAAGTGCAGCTGATCACTCGTCAATTTACAAGCCTTACCCTCAGAGCGGTTGATGTAGAGAGTCTGAGATATCCGTTAGTGGTGAAACTGTACGCGAATTTTTTCCCTAATTATATTCTGGGTCTATCTCCACGAAGAGAGGTGGACTTTTACATTAACTTTCCTCCCAGGATAGCACCAACATCCACCCCCACATATTGGATGGCTCCTGAAGAGCTTCAAGAGTTGAGGATACAACTAGAGGACTTACTAGGGAAGGGATTCATTTAGTATAGTGTTTCTCCTTAGACTTCCCCGATTTTGTTTTCCAAGAAGGTGGATGGGAGCTTGATACTTTTTTTCAACTATCAGCTCCTTAACTAGATGACCGTGAAGAACAAGTACCCACTCCCAAGGATTCACGACCTCTTTGATCAACTGAATGAAGGACAATGATTCTCAAAGATTGCCCTTATATGAATCTATCACCAGCTCATATTATGAGACAGGGATGTGTCGATGACGACATTCAGATATTGGTATGGAAATTATGTGTTCTTCGTTATGCCAATCGGTGTGACCAACGCGCCAGGAGTGTTCATGGGACTCATGAACATGATCATTCTTCCATACCTTGATCACTTTGTAGTGGTCTTCCTTGATGACATTCTGACATACTCGACTACGAAGGAGGAGTATGACTATCATTTTTAGGTAGTACTGGACACACTCCAAGAGCACCAGTTTCGTGGTAAGCTCTTGATGTGATGATTCTGGATCTTAGAGTTTCACTTTCTCGGGCACGTCAACTTGGAGGCTAGAGTTGTACTGGATCCAATGACTATAGAGACAGTACTTGCTTGGGATCCACCCAAGATTTTGACGGAGATACGGAGTTTCGTAGGTTTTTCCTGATACTATAGGGGATTTGTGCTAGATTTCTCAAGACTTCTAGCACATTTATTAGTGTTAAAAAAGAAGGGGAAACCCTTCGTGTGGTCAGAGAGATGCCAACATATTTTTTTGGAGCTAAGGCAGAAGATGACAAGTGCCCCCATAATGAGTCTACCAGAGGAGAGATTAGGGTAAATATTCTATTGTGATGCATCATGGACCGAGCTCGGATGTTTCCTGATGCAGGAGCGAGTAGTGAGCGCATATGGTTCTCGACAACTAAGACAGAATGAGAATTACTACACTACCAATGACTTGGAGTTAGCATCATTGGTCTTTGACAAGATGATATGGAGACATTACTTGATGGGAGAGCATTTTATAGTGTACTCCGATCACAAGAGTCTCAGGTATATCTTCTCTCAGAAGGACCTAAACCTGAGACAAAAACATTTTCTTGAGTTCCTCCAAGACTATGACTTCGAGATTGTCTATACTCCTGGGAAGGGGAACGTTGTAGCAGATGCACTCAGCTGGAGATCTGGTATATAGCTGTTAGGTGAGGCAACATAGTAGTTGGCCTCTTTACAGATATCCTTCATGGAACGTGATAAAGCATCTTTCCTTTAGTCTCTTATAGTCACCCACCACTTCGTCAGCGAGTCAGGGAGGAGTAGCGCAGGGTCATTGACTACAACACTGGACGCGCTCAGATATCCATAGGACAATCACCTGATGGATTTTATGAATGTGCAGAGGATGTCATCTTCTTCATAGGACGTACAATGGTACAAGTGTCTCTTCAGGAAGAATTTATGAGGGAGTCCACACATCCCCTCAATCAGTACATCCAAGAGTTTTGAAGATGTTCCAGGATCTCCGACGACAGCACTGGTGACCGAGAATGAAGAAAGTAGTTGTAGAGTGTGTCTCTCAGTGCCTCACTTGTCAGCAAGTGAAAGAAGAGGATCAGGTACTAGCAGGCTTGGTTCAGTCTTTGGAGGTGACATAGTAAATGTGTGATGGGATATCCATGTACTTTGTGACAGGACATCCATGAACATCTAGGGGTCATGACTCGATTTGGGTGATCATCAATTGACTCTTCAAGTCGGCCAACTTCCGACCGATCAGAAGGCAGGGTTTAGTAGAGAGAATGAGATTCCTGTATGTACATAAGATTGTTCTGTTACATGGAGTACCCTCAAATATTTTCTCTGATCGTGATGCACATTTTACTTCCCGGCTATGGAAGGGGTTGGAGGAGGCTTTCAGGACACAGCTTCATTTGAGCACCGCCTTCCATTCTCATACGGATGGCCAGACTGAGCAGACCATTCAGTCCTTTGAGCACATGTTGCATGATTGCATCCTCGACTTTGGTCACAGGTGGGGGGATGACATGCCTTTGGTGGATTTTTCATACAAAAACAACTATCACTCCACCATTGAGATGACAACGTTGAGGTGTTGTACGACCGACCTTGTAGATCATATTTGTGCTGGACTAACCCAGGGGAGTCAACACTAGTGGGACCAGAGGTTGTACGAGCTACCAAAGAGAGTGTTTAGATCATCCAGGAATGGATGAAGACAACACAGAGCAGGCATATGTCTTATTCTGATAAAAAACAGAGACCTCTAGAGTTCGTGGATAGTGACCCCGACTTTCTACGGGTCACACTCTGACGAGGATTGCAGAGATTTGGTAGTGGTGGAAATTTATCTCAGAGGTACATCGAACCCTTCTAAGTCCTCAGCAGAGCTGGCGCAATGGCTTACTGTTTAGCTCTTCCACATTAGTTTTACTGGGTGTCTTCTTCTTTGTATCCAAGCTGAGGAGATACATGCACGACCATTCTCACGTCATCGACCACGGTGAGCTGGGCGTTGATGATGAGGTGAATATTACGGAGGTTCCAGTGGAGATTGATGATCGACAGGAGAGGGTCTGTCATGGGTAGTCGACACCTCTGGTGCGCATTCAATGGCAGCACGGGAACCTCCAAGAGAGAAAATAGGAGTGGGAGGCTCAGACTCATTCTTAGTACACCCACTTGTTTTCCTAGTTTAGTGATGTGGCTTTTCGGGATGCAAATCCTGAGTTGGGGAGAATGTAAATACCTAGAATTTCCATGTAATATTTTTTAAATATATGGGAGTTTTACTAGTCCGAAAAAATTTACGGTGCATCATTCCATGGAATGGTTTACCAATAATGAATTTATGAAATTTTCTTATGTACATTTTGTAAATGTTCAAGTGGGTTTTTGTAAATTTTGAACCGGTTCTCTGAATTGAAATCTGAGGACACTGTTGAACTTGTTGTGCCGATATTCGTTTAAGTAGACCATCACCTATATCGTAGTGGGTCGAGGGTGAAAGATAGTTTTTTTCTCATGAAAGAATGAAATAAAATAAAATTTTTTAAAATTTTTATTTTTGAAACTCCTCAACATGGGTTATGGTGGTGGGGACCACCCGAGCCCTAAAACCCCCCACCCCCCCAATTTTGAATTTAGAGGTGGGCCACCTGAATCCTTTTAATGAGTGAAAATCTCTCAACCCCTCCAACATTAATTTTTCCAACCGAAATGCATTTAATTGGGCCAATTAAATGAGCTAATTAATGGTGCCAAAACAGTACATTAATTATGCCAACTTTGTTGTGCCTACTTAATTTATTTTGATATAAATAAATTAACAAGTTGGATATTTCATATTTTGGTGGAATTGGGATAGGAGAACTATTGGAGGATTATTCTCTCCAACGAAGAATGTGTTATCCAATGATGAAAACACTCCCCAATGATGAACACTCTAGCCAACGGGGAACATCCTCAACGAAAACAAACCGACGATCGAGGAAACGCCAACGTCATCGATTTCCATCTATCCCCAACAACATCGTCTCCTTCCTCGCGACATCCATCAACAAATCTCTGAGGTAGGGTTATTTATTATGTGTGATTATGGATTCCCATGTTCTTCCCTTCTAAAGAAAGAACGTGGATCAAATCTCTAACTAGTTGATCCGCGGATGATTTTCATTTTCTGCGGGTTTGGAAATAATCATTGACGAGGGTTGTAGAGTTTGACGTTCTTAAATCAATGTTTTTTTGACCACTTGTTAACGCTCTGACAAGAGGGGTGCGGTCCAAACTAACATGGCCCGACCCCACCACCGTTCTTCATTATTGGAGTGTGCTTCATGGTGGAAGATGGTGGATTTGTGCCATGGTGACTAACGAAGAGCGGTCAGTGAAGGTTCGGAGCATGACTGTGCCACATGGAGAGGACGGTTGGCCTTTCGGCCAGCGGCGGAAGACCACCACACCGCGGCCGCCTCGCCGCCCCATCGGCCCACGACCTCCGTGCCCCCCGCGACGTCCGCCGCACTGCGTCCCCCATGGCCTCTGACACTCCATGGCCTCTGCCTCTACATGAACAACACCCTCTGCCACCCCGTGGTCCCTACAGCCCACGTGGCCCCTTGCGGCCCTCGCAGCCTCTATGCCGCTCTGCGGCCACACCACACCACCCTGGCCGGGCTGCCCAGCGGAGGCCGGACCGCCCAGCGCAGGACGAGCCACCCAGCGTGAGCCAGGCCTCCCGGCGCTAGCCAAGCCAGACCCTGTGGGTTTGACCAGGTTGACCGAAACCTGGTCGGCCTAGACTGGGTCGGTCCAACCGGGTCTAACCGGACCCGGACCCACTTCGACCCATTTACAATCTTTTGGCCATAACTTTGTCACCGAGCATCCATTTGATGTACCGTCAACAACGATGTAATCCTTGGAGAGAGATATTACTTTGGTATACCCCACATTAGATTTAGATAACGCTTGTGTAAGGTTAGGTTTGATCGAGCATGAATCCAACTGAGCCCGCGGGACTAATAGGCTAATAACATACATAATGGGAGTCCGATAGATGCAGCGTCTCTTGCGTTGAGACCCCTATGACGTGTCGGTCCTTTGGGATACTTTTTCATCGGACTTCGTGGTTGTTGTAGAATTGGCTAGTGGATTAATGATTGGACCCTCCCAGAGACAAGAGAGTTTATTATGGGAACCCAGTGGCTGGATGTGACGTGAAGAATGAATAGCGATCTTGTGTGGGTCAGCACCTAGCAATCATGTGTGGGTCAGCACCGAGCAATCCTTTATGGTTAATAACCTATATATCATGTGTAGGTCATCACCAAGCAATAATGTGTGGTTCAATACTAAGCAATCCGGTTTGGGTTAGCACCGAGCGATCCTATGTGGGTCATCACCTAGAGATCCTATGTGGGTCAGCATCTAGAGATCCTATGTGGGTTAGCACCGAGCGATCATTTGTGGATCAGCAGTAGAGCCTCTTAACAGAGTATGTTGATTCAGTAGTTACACTTAATCATCTACAGTATTGTACCTATGTTATACAAGGTGTGAGTTGAGTCAATACCTTTGTGGTATTATTCTGTGTGGTGTACGTGTGTGGTACTTACCTTCATGGTGTTCCTTCCTTTATGGAACAGTTGAACTTTGGGTTTATTATTTGGACTCTATTTTTCCTCATGAATGAGATGATTATACTCGATTACCCAGGTATATGTTTGGGCATATACCTTAGTAGGGTTGTTAGTTGATTTCATGCTTTTTGGTTTATCCTATGATGATTTTGTGAGACCTTGAGGGTCTCAGGGTCCCTACTGAGTATCGTTATACTCACACCTACACTGGCTATGCCCATACTTCATTCTGTTTGGTGCAGATGATGGAAAATGCTGACTGAGGATATGTGTCAGAGGACTGGAGGTAGCTCGAAGGTGGACGGTAGACGAGGCGTACTGTAGAGAAGACTGATCGATAGCTGAATCTAACCTACAGGTAGGATCTTTGGCGGGTTTTCGTAGGATCTATTCTAGTTTACTTTTACTTTTTGTTTCATGTACTTTCCAGTTGGTCTTGTATTCTGGCACCTTTTACATACATCACTCATGCTGTTTACTATTCTATTTACTTGAGTTTGTATCTTGGTGTACGCTTGGTTGTGTGTGCTTATAGGTTATATAAGAAATACCTTCCCAATTTTATGGAATACTCCTCCATTGATAGTCGCGAAATCCTACCCTATAGAAGGTGGGTTTGGGGTAGTCACGATATGGGCCCAGAGGGACGGGTCCTGATAGATGGAATGAAATAAATATTTATGTTTTATTATTTAAATGTTATGTATGATATTAATTTTTCTGTAATACTAATCCTTTTGGATCCTGGTTTGGAAACTTTTTTTTTTCATTTATCATTTGAATTATTTAATTTTCATTTTAGGAAAATTATGGGGACTATATTTAGTTTTACAATGGGGTTTAGTTAATTTGGAAATACAGATTAGAGAACATTAGTGAAAACCCCTATTATAAAAATCTGTATATGTAAGCACTCAATAAGCATTTTTTATAAAAATGATGATCATAGGTATCCCATGAGTTACTCTTTTAGTGTTAATTTAAAAAATTTTTAAAAAAACATTTAATCATGTCGTGTTTACATAAACTTTTTTTCAAAACATTTGGAATTTGGAAAATGGTCAGAACTAGGAGAAACCAGGATAACAAACCTTGTGAGGGACACTATAGTGATTTCCTAAACACATCGCAAATTCCATGGGAGGTGGAGTTCAAAATTTTTTATGATTCTAACCAAGTTGTCTTAGACTATGAAAAATTTACTGAATAATGTAGAACATCTAACTTCTCATAAGTGGGTGAAACTAGATATGGAGTCTTTAATTTAAATATGATCACTGATGCTTATTGAATCTTCTGATCCAATTTTCACAGATCACTAGTTTAACTGAATAGAAAAACTATTTTTGTGCTCCATTGTTCTAAAATGGAGAAGGTGACTCTGGTCATTTGTGGGTAAACATCATTCATTGTTTAATAATACCAAACCACGGGGTGAAATTGAAGAGATGGATTGGGAAGACAATAAGACAATGTTTCATCATAAGTATATCTTTTAGAATCTTGGTAAAATTAGGGATAAAATATTCATAGAGCTATATGAAAAGGAAGGAGAATATCTCAAGGAATACCAAAAAATATCACTTTCCATAGAAGGTATACATTGGTTTTTATTATTATATAGGATAGAAAAAATGAAAGATTAATTAGTGGTTTAGAACCACTTCATCTAAAGGATCTTGATATTAAATTCTTTATTAGTTATAAATATGTTGTTTGATGTGATCAATAATTAGAAATAGAGCTTAGAGAATGGTCACCTGGCTATGGAGATAAAAAAGAAAGATGTAGAATCAAATTGGATGATTGAATGAAAATGGTGGAAATAAATCCCAACCACTCAAATGTTTAAAAAAGTGTGAATAAGTATCATGGGAACTACTTTAAATGGTTGAATAAATTCTAAAATTGTCTGACTAATTGATACTAAGCTCTTGAATTTTTTTAAAGACATAAAAATGTCACCAAATATGTTGGAGGAATGGAGATAACCACCCATGGTCCAATGCATCAACTATAAGGAGAAAGGGAACTATGTATGCCAGTTCACAATACCTTGATTACTCATGAGAAATTAGAATCATTAGCCTCCAATGACAAATTATTAATGGAATTATTATGATCTCACTGCCATTTAAGTGTATTATAAAAATTATATCGTAAAGGGTACTCTTAATATTCAATAAAAAATGCAAACTATTTTATTTGATTCTCATTCTACACCTTCCATTTTATCGTTTATGTTTTATAAAACTATTGAATCATGCCCTCAAAACCTTTAAGTACATATATATGTTAATACACTGACTAGTGTAATCATAGCAACCCCTATATTGGAATATTATTTTATTGATGTATGATGGAATATTATTCCAGCGATTCTCATTATACATTGGTTGGTGGAATGTAATGAAATACTAGAGATCGATTTTATCTCGTTATATAGATCACACATCACCTATCAATAAAAGAAAATTTATTTTAATATTATGAACCACCACATTATTATCTAAAAATTAAAGGAAGACCAGGAATCTCATTTGGAATATATGAAGAAGCATACCTAACTAAAATGGTTACGTTAAAGGAAGGCATCAACATAGGGGAAATTACCATTGTGGCAGAATATTGTAATTTATTTCCTAACGAGTTAATCAGTCTTCCCCAAGATAATGAGGAATAATTATCAATAAAACTCATACATAACCTACTGATATCTCAAAATGACACTATAAGATTGCATTTTTCAAACTAGAGGAGTTAAATAATAATTTGAAAGAGAATTTGGAAAAAGGGTACACACTTTCTAGTGATTCAAATTGGGTTTCTTTAGTGATCATTAAAAAAATTGTTAATGAATGTGACTGTATATTGACTACTGGTAGCTCAACAATATCACCATAATGAAGTAATAGACTCATACAAATATTTATTAATTTTTTAATCATCTATGTGGAGACCAGTACATCTAAAAGATATATATTTGTTGTAGATATACTCAGATAAAGTTGAAGAATGATGATATTCAGAAGACTAACTTCCAAACAACATATAGGCACTATGAGTTTCTAGTGATTCCCTTCAGACATACTAATTTTCATAAAATCTTCATGTGTTTGATGAATACATCCATCACCCATTAAAGTGGAAACATTTTGGAAGCGTTTATTAATGATATTATCATCTAATCCAATATAAAGGGGAAACATGGAGAATATATATTAACTGTGTTGTAAATATTAATGAGTACAAATTATATTATATTTTCAGAATGTGTGACTTTTAGATGCACCATGTCACATACTTATGGTATGTGATCACAAGTTCAGATATTTCTATAGACAATTCAAAAAACAAAGGAAATTTCACAATGTCCCAGACTCCCTAATGACATTGAAATCCATAGTTTTATTAGATCAGTAATGAACTACCGATGTTTTTGTGAAATTACTCATGATTTTCTATCCACCTAACCAGGTTTCGAATGATAGGGATAAAGTATGTCTAGAAGAATGAATGGGAGGAATGATTCTGGGAGATAAATTAGATGTTGATCACTACACAAGTACTTAAATTAAAAACATGTGGTTAATTTTTTATGATATACATCGATAATTCAATGAATGGATTCAGTTGTGAACTCAGGAAAAATATTTATGTGATATCTTATGCCTCACAGAAATTGAAGATCCATGAGTAAAACCACCTGATTCATGATCTTGAGTTAGCAGTTGTGATATTTTAATTTATGATTTTATGGAACTACCTCTTTGGTGAAAAGTGTGAAATTTATATAGATCATAAAATCCTAAAGTACATATTCCCTAAACATGATCTAAACATGCATCAAATGAGTTGGTTATAACATATCATGGGCTACGATTTCACAATTAACTATCATCCCATGATGAAAAAGAAGTTGGTTTATTCTCTTAGTAGAATGGAACCTGATACTCTATCCTTCATGTGGGTTGAGAAACATATAATATTTATTGATATGAAATGAAGGGACTTGTAGATTATAACCTCATGGAATACATCCTATCATTCCCAAATTATTACCCATCTATTTATTAAAAAAATATTATAGAGGGAAAAGGGATTAACTATAATTTAAAAAGATGGAGGATGTAGTTATAAAAGGGAATTAGAAAGAGTTATGTATCGATGATAATGTTGTGATTCTATTTGGAATGAGGTTTTTGTACCTTCATCATCAGAGAAAAAATGGACCTATTGGATAATGGAAATAGATCAACATTATCTATCCATAGTGAATGAACCAAGTTGTATTGTGACCTCCTAAAACACTTTTAGTTGAAAAAATTAATGGATATTATTGATTATATCTCAAGGTGCATGATATGTTACAATGTTAGTGATTAATAAAAACCAATAAGCGGATGATTCATCCAATTCCTATACCCATGTAGAAAAGGGAGAATTTCACTATAGACATTGTCAATTGTCTTCTAAAAACATAAAAAGGAAACAATGTGATATGTGTGGTGGTGGATCAGATCACAAAGACATACCACTTTCTTAGAATATAGAATGATATCTCACATTAAAAAAATCTAGGATATATATGATGGAAGTGGTGGGGTTGCAAGGGGTTCCAATTCTGATCATCTATGATCATTATCCATGTTCACATCAAAATAATGGCTTGATTATTCAACATGTATTTAGTACTAAAATGAATATCAGTATGCATTATCACCCCCAAATAGATGGACAATATAAAAGGACTATTCAGACACTAAAAGACATGCTCAGAGTCTGCTAATTGTTATTCTATGGTGAATGGGATCAACATTTTCCATCTTTTTATTTATCATAAGTTAATTAATTCAGGTCATGTATTCAGATGTCTCCACAAGAAGATCTATATATAATGTGATGTAGAACTCTTATCTATTGTTCTTAAATTAGATAACAAAATCTACTTGGACCGGATAACATGCAAGATATGATATAGAATGTTTGATCCATCGAGCAACATATCAATGATTCTTAGATTATGAAATTTATTTATGCCAACAACGATCAAAGGGAATTGAATTCTAACATTATATAAAAATTTTTCCTTCAAATATCAACACAGAATAGAGTCACATGGTTTGGAATGAACCCAAATTTTATCCCAAGGTACATCGGCCTCTTTGAGATCATTTATTGTATAGGAATAGTGTACTATTGGATTTAACTTTCACCAAATATGGCTCAATTCCATGATGTGTTTCATTTATCTCTCTTGAGGATGTACATACCAGATCCCTCACATGTACTGAAATCAGAGGTGGTACAATTGGAAGATGTTCCCTTTTATGAGTAGTAGCTCATAATGATGTTGGATAGGAGAGATAAGGTTCTATGAAGAAATAGAATCCACTTTGTCCACGAGTTGTGGGTAAACTATATGTACAAAGAAGCATATTGGGAAATGATTTAGGAGATGAAATAGAATTTCCATCATCATTTTCCTTGTATGTTTGCAAAAAAAATTTTAAGCGAAAATTTACAAATTGGGGAATGAATGTAATGAACCAAAAATTTATCAATTGAAATTTCATTCTTATTATAATTCATTATAGTATAATTAACATAAAATAAAATTTAGAACACAATAATTTCATTATAAATGAAAAACGAATTAAATTAATGATATTTCTAGAAATGAAGGAACCTATAACGATAGAATAGTAATGTGACACTTAGAATAGTGACACGACCATCAAGAATAGTTATTAATCCCATAGAATAATATCTTCACCTATGAATATAAAATGAAATTTTATTCATCATATATATTAATATATTCCATAATTATATAATAGTATCTGTAAATAAATGTTTCAAGAATGATAAATTAAGTCTTGGTATTTTTATAAAACATAAATAATTATTTGTATTTTAATAATGATATGATGATATTAGAGGATATATATTTTCATAAAATAGATTCATAAATAATTATTTTATTCTCTTGAGATTATAATATATTATTATAATACATTACATAATTTTTCAAAGTCTCATAAAATCGGTTATAATTTGAGAAAAGGTATTTTTTGATTAAATAAAGATTTTAAAAAAACATTAAAATTTTCATATTTAGAAAATTATTTTGAATTACTTTCATTTTTGAATTCATCATGTAATAACTGTAAAATGATTATTTTTTTGGGTAATTTTCAAAAATACATCAAATATTCTATTGAATACTAAAAAAATATAGATTGTTCATAACATGTGTTATTAAAATTACATCTTTAATGTTGTAGAAATGGAATAATAATTTATATAACATCATTTCATATTATATATATATGATTTTAAAAATGATTTAGTAAATAATATTATTCAAATTTCCACATATAAAAAGAATTTTTCAAAACCTAATGTCAAAAGTGGATCCTTAAAATTTAAATTTCACTTTCCTTTAACATTCCATTTTAATAAATTAATGAACATTATTATAGAGATGTTTAAATGTACAAAAATATTTATAATACATTAATATATTATTTATATTATAAAATTCCCAATATTAAAATTTAATCCATTTTTTCATTAAAACAATTATTTTAAAAATACCATTGTCATCGTGTATAAATAACACCTCTTCCTCCCCATGAAAACTAATCCTCCCAACCATTCCAAGTACTATTCTCGGGAAACATACTCCATCTAAATACTCTTATAATATATAGGGTTTTTTGGGGCAATTCAATGAAATCTTCAAGGGTGTTATAGTGTCGTGCAAGAGAAACCACACTGAGGAATGAGTCTATATTAACTCTTCCCTCATTAATTATTCTTCATATTCTTTTACAAAATACTTACAAAAATAAATACACTAAACTAATTATTAAAAGATATAACATTAAATTAATGATTCCAACCTACTACATGTATTATATATATGACATATTTAATTTTCTTACTCGCTTATCATGCTCTTTCAGCAACATCACATTGAAGGTCGGTTAACCACCTACGAAGACATTTCCAAAATAATTATTATACTTGGCTTCAGAGATAAACAACGAGGATAGTATATAATATAAAAATATGTATATATATTAATTATATTTTATTTTAACTAACTATTGTAAAAAATAATTTCAATTTATCAAAATGAAGAGTTTAATGCAAAATGAGATTTTTTTAAGTAAAACATGATACCAAAATGCATCAATTTCATCAAAATATAACGAAATATATTCCAATGAACATAATTGATTAAAAAATTATAAAGATACTATAATTATCATGGAGAGTTTATTTTTATAAAAATATATATTTTTTATTCAGGAGGAAAAATGAGACATAATTTTGAAAGAATTAAGTTATGGGGATTATCAAAACAAACCCTTTCCCTGTTAATTTTCCCTCCTCAATTCATTTTCAATATAGATGTTACATTTATTTTCCTTAAATATAATATAATTATCCTTTTTTTTCTATTTGTATATAATTTTTTTCAACCTAATTTTTATGAAGAATTTAATAATTTTTCCAAAAGAACTCTTCCTTATAAAAATACATATTTTTAATTATCATGAGGTTGTTTCTTCTTCACTCAAAGTTGATGATTCATATACCAATTTTGATATTTTATCTTTCTTTTGGGAACAAAAAAAGATTATTCATGAATGTGATCTTAATGAAATGAATCATATTCCTCTCCTTGTCTTTATTATTTCCATGATTGATATATATTCTGTAGGAATACATTGTAATGTAAATGTTGTGATGTGATGTGCGTACTCCGAATTATATACGAAAATTTAAATTTTATGATATTATGGATGTCATTGGAATTATATAACACTCCAATGCATTGGGTAATGAAATTTATCTCATGAAACAATATAAATTATGTGTGGTAGTTGACCACTAAGTCATGTTGTTTCATTTTTATACATGTTCACATAGCATTCCTTTATCTAATTATTCTTTACAAGATTATGGTGATGATACATTAAATATATTATAATGATGATTATTATGCACACCCAAATTTCATGTATCTTATTCAACCAACTATTGGGAATTTATATAACCCCTTATTTTGATATATATCCCAAGGTGAATACTTGTTTTAAGGTGAACATGACAGACTCTATGAAGCTAGAGAGAAAATAATAAAATAAATTTTTATGTTTTATTTTGTAATTGATAAATATGTTTTTAAATATCCCATGATATGAAACCTTTTTATTCCTAGTTGTGTAACACTTTTATGTATTTTATCATTAATATCATGTAATAATAATATATGAAATGTAGGATCCCTTTATATTTTCAAGTCACATAGAGTACCTTTCTCCATTATATCATACCATTTTCCGATGTCCGCGTCGACATTTTTAAAAGGGACACAAATTTTTTTGGTACTAAATTAAATTTCATAACATCATTTCACTCTTAATATGGTGGATACTAAATGTGGTCAAATAAAACATTGTAATATATGATTATTTATTTCTAAATGGATTAACATGGATTTTGAGATCAACAGAATTCTTTGGTGGAATTTCCTTATAATTTTTTTTCATTCCTTATATACAATATTAATTCTGAGAGAAAGTTGGATAGGTTGCTTAATTAGTTGAATTACCTATTAATTTCTCTCAATTACACAACATATACAATGATATATTATTAATTAAAAATATACTGCATTGGACTCATGTTTTTAGCCATAAATTAATTCATTTAAAATAGAATATTCTCAATGATGAAAATTGATTTTTGGTTCTTGAAAATATTGTGATATTATTTCAAAATTATGTTATTCATCATGTTAAGGATTAATGGACAAACGATATGGTTGAGGAGGGAACATTGTAATCTGAAAATGCGGGAAAGATATCACCGCTAATTTAATAAGTAATTATAATTGGGAGAAAATTTAATAAAAGGAGGAAAGGATGTAACAACCCAGGTAATGATAGAATATATAATTTTCATATTTATAGTAATAATTAGATAGTTTTATTTATTATAAAAATATATAGAAACTTTTCATTGAGTAATATATTATTTTTATTAAAGTCTTTTCTTATATGGTTGTATAGAAATAACGATACTCTAAATTTTTTCATTTTAATTTAATATGAATATTAAAATTTTGGAAATAAATATATCAAAATTTTGTTGTGGTGAAATTTTATGATTTTTCTCACAATAATTTTTTTGTGAAAAGTGAAAAATACATTTTTTTGGAAAAAAATAATTTATTTAAAATTAATCAATTAATTCATACGTATAAATATTTTTTGATTTTGGTTTTTGGTAAAAGAACTTATATTTTGTTATATTTAGTCAACATATTAAATTTAAAAAAATTATATTTTTTTATTATATGTTTTTTTTTCAATTTAAAGATGATATTTTCTAAATACAGTTTTAAATTAGATATTACTTCACGTTATTTAATCAATTATAATAATATTATATTTTTAAAGTTTTAATTAAAATTTATACAATAAATAGAAGTAAATTTTATTTTATAATCATATAATTATTATATTTTTTAATGGATTTAATAAAGAATAATCTTTTCCCAAAAAAGTACCCTTGTTAAAAACACATTTTCTCACAACAACTACATGATTAATATTAAAATTAATTTTTCCACTTCATTGTCTAGAATTATTAAAAAATCATTCAATATTTTCATTCATAACTATTAATAATGTATAATAATTTTAACTTATTCATATACCAATGTGATTAGTTATATTTATTAGAATTGATGGCACTGATTAATGTAAAAATGATCATTACCAAGTGACTAAAGATTATTCTAAAGGAGAAAATAACCTAAAAATATTTAAAGAACACATTTTAGGGACATTTTATTACATTATAACTTATTTTATCTATAATTAATTAACTATAGGTGCTAATTTACAATGAAAAAACATGGGTGTAAATCCATTTTCAAAAGTTGACATTTTTTCCTGTGACTTCCCGTGTCAACGGCCTCCCCTCATCCTTTAAACAGAAATATTAAGAACATTGAATTAGTGAATAACATTCCCAATAACATCACCACATCACTAATCATTCGTTGATGACTTAAATTATTCATATATATAACATATAATGATCATTGGTTGAATCCAAAAGTAGTTACCCTTAGAGGAGTTATCATTCATAAATGGCCATTTTTTTTGTTTTGTTCATTCTCTACCACTTAAATTCTAAATTTATAATTAATTTATAAAATACTAATAATCGAAAATATACAATTATGTTTTAATTTTAATTAAATGACAAAAAAACACACACTTTTTATCAATAGGTAACAAATTAATCCATTTTGTGTATAACAGGCAACTATATCAGGAAACTATATCATTGTTTTTCCATTACCACCTCTCAGTGTATGGAATTATAAATTATATAATATTTATATATAATATTTAATATATTTATAACCTAATTATACATTTATATTCATTAAATTATATACATCCTTTTAAAATTTCATATCGTATGATATATGATAGCATCACATATTTTACGACAGAGTTCCACCTTTCAAGGAGATTTGAACCATTTTTCAATATTGTTTTACATGAAAGTTAATAAGCGATAAAATAATGATTAATTATTATATAAATAAATATTAATTGATATAAATGGATTAATATTTTTATGTAAATATAAAATATCATTTTACTTATTACCTTTCCAATAAATGAAAAGGCTTTGATATCGTTTTTGGAGGTGTGGACTACTGCCTCCACCAAATGATGTGATTCATCTTATTTTATCAAAAAATAAAAAGAATGAAAAATATATTACTAAATATAATTAATTAATAAGTTATTTAAGTTTTAATTATTATTTTTTTAAATTTAAATTTTACATACTTTCAATCCATAATGATCATTGAAAAATGCGAATATTAGTCATGCAAACGTATGAAATATCATCTCTATGATTGTAAAACTATGTGATTTTTTCTAACAAACAATCATTATTTATTTAAAAAGTAAGATAAATTTACATATATGATAATTAAATTAGGTTATTGTTTCTTGTATTTTTTTAAAACCCTTTAACCATAGTCAACCTAACAAAGTCATTTTTTACACATAAGTATAATACGGTAAAAACATTCAACATAATTTTAAATGAATAATTTGTCATAAATAAGTTATTAATAAGTGATAAAAAATTAATAATTAACTTGAAAAAATTTCTCAAAAATGTGAATAATTAAGAAATTTTTTATTATTTAGAAATTTAAAGAGACATGGGACAATTCAGAATCAAGTTGGGAGAATTCGTCTCAATTTCCATTCACTGAGGAATTTATTGATGATATAATAATTTATTGTTTTAATATATATATATATATATATCTCCTATGACATTTCATATAATGAATTTACATATTATCATAATATTTACAATTTTTTGTAATATAATTATATCATGCGGTTATAATCAAAACGATTCATAATTTTTATGGGAATTTTTATTCAAAATTGAATATTCCTTTAATATGTATTCCTCAAACACTCTTCATCTTCCATGACCATGTCTTTAATATTCTATTAATATTTTGTTTATATGTACATAAATGGTAAATAAATTAGATTTTATGCATCTTTACATTATTATAATGGATTTCAATGAAGAATCTTTTGATGGGTTTTATACAGAATGTTTTGAAAAACAAATAAATGAGATAATATATTATTAACTAAAAATGAAAGAATGAATTTTCCTCCTCCATGAAAATTATTTTATTTATTTATACCATTTCATGATTTAATATTTTCTCAAAAAAATACCTTTTAATTTTTTTAATTTTGACATCGAAAATTATTTTTTAAAATAAAGATATATCATGGTATTTGAAATGGGATTTTAAAATATAATTTAATTTTTGTATCTAAATGTGATTTCAGATGAGTTTGAAGGTGCTTTTATATTTTTAGGACTAAAAATTGAAGGAATAAGGTATTTATTATTTATATGTTACTATAGAATTATACAATTGTTCTGGGTGTTCTGAGATATTGTTAGGTAAGCCTATAAAAGAATTAAATGGGGTGGCCCAGGTACCGTTGGGTAAGACCATTAAAGATTAAAATGGGGTATACATGATAATTCCATCTAATCCCATTACATATTATCTTGGGGAGGTTTATATAGTGGTGGGTGAGTCTATAACGGCTTAAATGATGGGATCTCTAAGATATCTATAAAATGATTTGGGTAATGATAATGTTTTATATCAACATTATGGTAATTAAAAATAAAATGGTTTTAAAACTATATTATGTATATAATGATCTATGTCACAAAAAAGGCTTCTAATTTCTTTCTATTGGTTATAATGACTTTATTTTAGAATGTTTTATTGATCTTCCAGTGATTTTTTTTATTTTATATTCTCAATGAATTTTGATCATAAATGTTAAATTATATCAGTTTTCATGAATTTAGGGTACTAATGGTTGACTTTCTTTTTGTAACACTTGATAATACTTCTGTTCTCATACATAATTTTTAAATTTTTTTCAAAGGACATAAGAATGTGTAAGGGAATATAATAAATCAAGTTTAATTTTTAAAGACATTTGAGTAAATAAATCAATATTAATTTTAAATGTTATATATTTTAAGAAGATGTATACTAATAAATTTTTTAATATATTTAATATATGGTTTTTAATGTATGTTCTATTGAATAATTTTATAAAACATTAATCATGAAAAATTTCTTAATGTGAATGAAAATGACTTTTGACTAATGCTTATGATAATGCAATTTTTGAGGATAGTTCCTTATAATCAATTCCTTGTAAATTAAATACAATTATTTTCAATTTTTAATATGAAGAGAATTATTTCAATATATATTAAAAAAATTAATATATAAAAATATAGAATTAATAATTTCATTCTAACTAATTTAATAAATTAATAAATTTTTTTCAATTCAACATTCATATTAAATAAATATGTTTATGAATAATTTTTTATTTTACAGGTGGAAAAAAATATGGCTTTAACAAAGTTATTTTTAAAATAAGTGATATACCTTTTATCATTCACCAAGTTATATTAAATTTATATATCATGGATATGTACCATGTTATTGTTTGTGAGCATTAGTTATGATATTCTTATATCTTAGTCATTATTAAAATATATTTTTTGACCAATTATTGATATGTCTTTATATTTCTGCAATCATTTTTCCCAAAACCTATTTTTGAACTATAACAATAATAGTGATATGCTTATATAACATTCTTATCACAAAACTCTGATATGATTTATCTATTTTTTTATCATGGACAACAATATCACATATAAAAATATGTTATATTGATATCGTAATCCATCGTTATTCAAAAAATGACTTAAAAATCATGAAAAATGATTTATTTTTATTTTTTTCCAATGATATGATTAATCATTATGAAATTCAATGTTTTCATGACATACATAATATTCTTCTATATTTCAAGGAAATAAGATTTTATTCCACTAATTGGTTTTACCCAATATCTTCCTTAATAAAACACATAAAATTTTATAAATGATAACCTCAAGATCTATTATGATATGTATATATAAATATATAGAAAAATATTGATGAACATAAATTTTTTCAATTTTTTCCCTATATAAGTGATAAAAGAAAATCATTTTGATATATATAACACATTTTCAACTACACAATTATCAATTCTATATAAAAATCATCTATAACACTTTATGTAAGGATTTATCTGTTTCCCCTAATGTGGTTCAACGATATTAGATTTAAATTTGAGGAAGAGAAATGTTTGTCTTTGATATTGATTCATTAGATAAAAGAAAGAAACTATCACCAGTTGCTTAAAAATATTTATATTAACATCCTATAGAAATCCCTAGGGTTGAATTATTATATAGAATGTGTTATATCATCATATATAATTCACAATATTACTCAATATGATTAACAATTTCTTATGATGGAATTGAAATACCAAATGATTATCAGATAACATTAACCAAATTTTTTGTAATAGATAATATCAAAGAGCTATGATTTCATATGTGAAATTACATATCACATTAATATCTAAACATCAATATACATTCATCAGCACTCATAACTAAATACCATGTAACATTACCAAAGATATCAATATGTTCCAATCGCTTCCAATGATATAAAAATATCATACATCTCTCGCTATAATAAAAATATCATTTGAATCATATTAAAAGTATTAATACTCTATTAGTTGATATAATATTTCCAAAAGGATTCAAATTTAGTTTTTCTTTATTATTCATTGATGGTTGTTTATTCTATAGTATTTTTAAATTTTTTGTAACATAATTTCTCAACTCGTTGAGAGAACCAAGCTGATAAACCAAAATAAACTGAAGGAAAATGAAACTATATTAAGGATTTTTTCATCCACATGTGTTATATTGGCCTTTTGGATTTAATAACTCATTGGGTAATACCTTTAAAAATCGTTATTTTATAAACTCTATAGAATTTCTATTGGGTTATTATATGTTATGAAATAATTAAATTATTGATAATTCTTAAAAATGTATGAATTTCATAGGATTACTAATAAAACCAAAATATTAGTTTCAATGTATTATATACAATGATTGTGTACTAATTTTAGAAAAGGCTATGGGATATAAATATTGGAGACCTTTTTCTAGTCAGATGCCCATAACACATTTCATTTTTATTTATTCATCCAATTTTTCTGTCTTTATTTTATATGGGTGAAACGTACTAGTTATATTGTAATGATTGATTTATGTATAATTATGAGCATATGTTATTACATATTCCTATTTAGAATTGAGGAAAACATTTATTGTATTTTTTGATAGGTAACACAGGAATTATATAAAAACCTAATGTGGCATGGGTGGTAGTTGATTATATAACAAATTCGGCACATTTCATCCTGATTCGTGATTCTAATTTTGAGGAAGACTTTTCTATGTTCAATATGTTAGAAGTTATAATGGGGAATGGCTTCCTTATTTTGATTTAATTGAACTATGATCTGAGTTTTATGATTTATACATTTACATCCTAATGAAAATCCAATGGGAGACTTTTTACTCTATGTACAAAGTTTCATTCTCAGATAGATGGAAAATATGAATGAAGAATATACATGTTAGAAAATATGATTCGGGTAAGTCTACATGAGTTTGATAAATCATGGATGGAGAAAATACTATTAATAGAGTTATCATATAAATTTTTATTTTAGGAATCAATATATACGGTTGTTTATGAATCAATAATTGGTTTTATTATCATTTATCCTATTGGTTGGGTGGAATCAAGTTAGACTGCACTAGTTGGAAAAAAATTAATGTTTGGGAAATAATAAATTTTGTTCATGGGGAAGATAATAAAGAAGTCATTTAGTCATAATATATCATATTTTTATCATTTTTGTGACTATTTCCCTTTGAGGTGAGTGATTATGTATAATTTAGTATCCCTCTAAAAATGGGAATCATTTTTTTGGACGGAATGGAATCTTACCCCCACGATACATTTTACATTATAATATACATGATCATGTTTTTGTAGTGGAATACTGATTAGATTTACCACCAAGGATTAGTTGAGTGAATTATGTGTTTCATGTATGATAATTGAAAATGTGTGAACATGATAATAACCATGTGATTTGTTGGGGTGATGTTGATCTATATCCAAATACTACATTATTCAATGTCACATTACAGATTATAGATAGGAAATAGAAAGTATTGCATGTGAAAATAATCATTTAAGAGAGGGTTCATGAAAAAATGGTTTAATTTAGGACCAAACTTTTAAGACATTGAAGAAAATTATCGAGAAATTGACTAAAATATTTCAAGACAATTTCTAGTTTTTATTAATTTTGTACAGAAAGACCAATTGTGGGGAGAATGTATCACCACCCCAATTTTTTTTAATTAACCCATTTTTTTAATATTTTCTTTTTATATTGTCATTGGGTTTTGTGTGTGGAGGGTCAGATGAGTATGTAATATTTTTTAGTTCTTTTTGGGAGGTGAATGATTTGATAATGGTTAGTAGAACTCTGAAACACATTCCATGAAGCCATCAAACTAAAAACATGAGATCATGGTAGGAACACTATCAGGAAAACATTACTGTCAAACCATGTAGCCACCGAGGACAAATTATTAAAATTTAGAAAAAGTTAATTTTCACAAAATGAATATTGTTTTTTATAAATGTGGTATCCTACCATGGTAGTGGTGTTTAGAGGAAATGGCTAACATGTGGTTGGCTCATGGTTTTACAAACTGTGGGTGAAAAAAAGTGACATTAACACCTAGATCATAATTTTTTTTTGATCACTATTGTTTTAACCATTAATGCATTTTTGTTCCACTAATCGATCACTATCTCTAATTCCACTCCTCCAACAGGTTGGATTATACATTATTCATTAACTATGTTTGATCAGTTAGAGATTATTGGTGAATTGGGGGTCTGATTTTTTCATATCTTGCAATTTTTGGTGGTTTCCTTTTGTAATATATTTATTCCCTCTATTATAATCATGGATCTAATCTAGTAGGGATATATTAATGGTGCGTGATTCTTTTGATGATTTTTTGTTAGTCTTTTGTTTAAGGGGAACACGATCTAATTACATTCGAAGGCGTATCAGGTCAGTTTATTGATGATTGTGTATCATTCGTCATTTTAATCAAAATTGAAATGAGGGTGGAACCACTATAAAATAATCATAATAATAAAAAGAATTATTTATTTTAAATATATTGTATTTCTTGACATTAATTGTAATTTTTTTTCTAAACATATAGTAATACATATTTCATGATTGTTATAAAATTGCGTAAATTTGGTGGTTTGTAAAAAGTGAATTTCAATATATTATATTAAATTGATCAATTTAAAGTGGTTTTTTTCTTTTTCTTTTTTTTCTTTTTTTTATAATATTTCTTAATAAAACTATTATTTCATCTAAATGGTTGGGAACAATTACTTGGGCATTGTATTCATCAAAAACAGTTGTTCATGTGTTCATTTTCAATGATATGTCCACATGAATGGAGTGTGTCCTTCTAGGGAAGATGGTATATTGTTACAAATTGAATATGTATATGATCTCGGAGAAAAAAATCATATTTATAAAATTTTCACATATACATTCCTGTTGATTTATGTGTAATTGAATGGTTTATTCCAAATGAAAATGTGAAATGATTCAAAAACTAGTTAGACAAAATTCTATGAAAATAATTTTTGATTGAAAAATTATTTTATGATTTTATAATAAATTAGTTAATTTAGTTTTAAATTTTGTTATATATAGGTGATAACATGTTCTCTACTAGGAGAATGAGTATGGAAGACAATTGTAAAATCCTATTGGGTGTTATACTCACCCCCTCATTGGGAACATTTGTGTTTATTAAAATTATGTATATCTAAAATCAGGTAAATAAAATGTGTACCTATTCTTTTAGGATCCATTATGATAAAATTTAACTAGAGTTTGGTGTTGGATATTAGATTATGTTTTCAGTTTTTGTCTTGGTTTTTTTGGTATTTTTTTTTGTTTTTTAATCAACTTGTACTTTGATATTGTTATAACTATGGGTTTCCAAATTGTTCTCTATTAGAAAATGGTTTTTAAGAAGGAATTACATTGGGTTGAATTATGATATTGTGAATCATTATGCATTAATTTATTGGTGGTATTGTTATTTGTTATTCTATTTTATCTTCAAAGGGAGAATCATCCACTAACACTTTATGAATACCATGTTAGTTATTTCCATCCTTTTGTGTCTTGGGAATGTCAAATAATTCCTAATGATCTCTCCACCATTTACCAAGACAATGAGATAGGGGGATGTTACATATATTACCAAAAATAAATTTTAAGAATAATTCATTTATATATAACAAATATTAGATGAACATTTATAGACAAAATGTTGTGATGGAGGGATAACCTCAAGTAAATGAGTTAGGTTTGAGATTCCATATAGATAAAATATCGTTTTAATTCATAGAATTTCCATATCCTTGATAAGGAGCATGGGATTATTATAAAATGAACCATAATTGAATTTAATTATTTTTACTGAACACTTACAAAATATATCCAATTGATTTCATTTCATAATTTTTTTTATTGATTTTGAAACATTTTGGTAATATGTTTTCCTTAAAAATCAAATGTTTTTTATTAGGTTTAACTATTTTATTAAATGTAATTGACACATTTTATAATTAATTATTGAGGAATAAAATACATATATTAATAAATTTTCATATCATAGATAAATTATAGTAGTCATATATAGTGTTTGTGATAATTAAGGAATTCCTAATGTCCTCATTTTTGGTTAACCGGCCATTAACGAGACATTTCCAAAAGAGATGGAATGGGAAGTATAAAAATTAATTATTTCACAAAAACAATAAATTAATTATAATTAAATAATTTATAAAATGTTAAAATGAATCTTTATAAACCATAGATTATTTTTGTTTGAAATTTGTATAAAAAATATAAAGATGACATTGGAATGAGAGGTATAAATTATGAGCACATGATCACTAATCAAGGATGATTTTTCTCTAGGGAACTAAAATCTATTGATCCTTGGATTTGGTTAATCGTAGAACATTACTTTATATTAATATAGGCTTAATAGATAGTATTTTGGAATATATTTTTCTTTGTAATGTGTGGGAGGAGTGGTTTTCTAGGTGAAGGGAGAGGGGTTATATTTGTACATTTTGAGAGAGGTTTTTTTAGAATATAATATATTATAAAATAATATATATATATATGGTAAAATTTGTAATAGAGATAATTTTCCCACTATAAGTCATATTATAATTAAATAACATATATTTAATACTTAGAATGTCATTGTTAATCAAAATCAAATGTTTAATTAAATGGAAAGGTGGAAATAGGAGAAATATTAAATTTATATAATATAATAAATTTATTGAATAAAAAGGTTCTAATTAGGTTTTGAAATTATTTTTATTTTATTATAATGACATCTTTACTAGATTATATATGTTTTGGTCCGTCCTCTTGTTATATAAGAAATAATGTATATTCTATATCAAGAATGATTAAATTTATGATACACTGGTTATGGAAAAAAAATATTCTTATAATTCACATGAAAAAATAATTATTTCACAAAATTACCCAAAAATTGTCATTGGATAATTTAGAAATATTTATTTCAATACCAATTACTAATTTTTGACAAATAATTTTATAAATAGAAAATTTTAATTACCATCATAGAAATTGGTATTTTTACAAAATAAATTACTATACAGTGTATAAAAATTATAATTATATTTTCTTATAGTTTTTCAATAATGAAATGTTTTAACATTATCATATTTTTATTGAAATATATTAATATTGATGAATAATATTTATATTTTATTTTTTTATTTTTTTGTCAAATTACAATTCAAACATCGAAGTTACTATTCCATATAGTTATGTAACCATTTTTAACATTTATGTTACTCTTCCTAGTGGTTAGTATATTATTCCAATGCTCAAATTATATTTTCCATAATAAAATTACCTCCTCTAAATACTAATTCAATACTCAATTAATTATTTTATCTAAATTCTACCCAGGGTTCCTTATTTCCATTTTTGATATTTTTTCTCATTTTACAATTTTTTTCTCTTGTATATTTTTTACTTATGGGAAAAATTCTAGTAGATTGGTGAAATTAAAATTTTCTGATTCAATAATTAATTATTTAAATTTTTAATCAACATAATGATTAAAATTTTAATTGGATTAGTTTTTAATTTATGTAATACTAATTATTATTTATAAATGTTTTTTCATTTTCTTAATATTATATATTTATATAATACAGTATATTATATCATGAAAAAAATTTATATAAAGAGAAAAAGATATTTTATATACTCTAGTTTGTTAAATTAAAACACTATTTATAAATTTCTTCCAAAAATTTAATATAATATTGTAATTTGGGATTATTTGAGGGTACTTTCTTTTCATTGTATCATATTTTTCCAATCCACCCCTACATACATTTATTTCATCTACAACACATTAAAATGGTTATTTTTAGGATGAATAAAACCATGTATCTTCACCCAATGATATAAACTATCATATAATTATATGATATTTCATTCACCTTTTGTTCCACCTCAATATTCAGTTCATATGAGAGGTCATGTATGTAGTTCTTCAACAGTGGTATGTGGAACACATACTGAAAATGAGCCATATTAAGAGGATGTGGAAGTTTATATTACACTACTCTTATGTGATATCAGATCTCAAGTGGGCCAATATACATAAGGATAGTCTTACCTCTCTCTCTTAACTACATGAATCTATTCCATGATTATATTTGAACGTAAACTATATCTCCAACATAAAACTCTGGTTCTATTTGAGTGTTTTCTACAGACCTCTTCATCTGAATCCTGTTCATTTTATATATATTATCAATGGAATTTATAAATCTCATAATATTACTTGAAAAATATCAATCCCAATTAGATTTAATTCTCTTTATTAATCCATTAAATAAAGAGTTTTACAATTAATCTCATAAAGAGTATCATATAGAGCCATCTGAATACTCAAATATAGGATATTATTGTATGAGAAAAAAACTAATGGGATATGTCGATACAATTATACATTAAAATTAATTGATTATTTTTTAATAATGTCATTGATCATTTTAATCATTATTTCATATTAGACATCATTTTTTGTGTGATATGGAATAATAAATATCAATTGAGTATTTAGATCATGTTGTAGACCTCTCCAAAAATTTATAAGTTTCCTTTTAATCATGATTAGATACGATCAAAATTTCTATCTTGTATATCATCACAACTTCTTTAACATATATCATATCCATTTTTAAAACTAATAAATAATCCTAAATAGTAATGAAGTGGGTTGGATTGGTTAGCTGATCCAGGGAAAAACACATCTCATTTTTTATTTTAGATGACTTAGGGAGACTAGTAGAAAAGTATATAGTTACATAATACCATTTCCAAATAGTTATATAGAATTAATTCATCATCATAATTGACTTTTATCTCTATATATTAAATTTTTCACAAACCATGGACTATGAGGGTGAATCAATTATTTCATTTTCCTGTTGTCCTGCCATAATTTATCTTGATGCATACAAGACATCATGGTACAACCATGATTGATGGGGAAGGATAATCTCATCCCATTATTGAATATATTTTTCATTATCATAGGTGATCCAGAAAAAAAATTAGTTCCAAATTAATTGACATTATTCTCATCGATTTAAACTCATATAGATTCCGTTTATTAATTTCATTCAATGTAATTTGAAACAACATATCATCCCTTTTGTGACTTTTTGATAGTGTATTAGATATAGGGTTATTAAATTATTTTGTAATTTTGGGATTTATTCCATTCAATTAATATTTCTAGATACAACCTTTTCATTTACATGATGGTACTGTTTTTTTCAATCCACATCATGGATAATATATAATATAATTTTTTAATAACACCATCAACTTCCTTATTTATCATTCCCCAATTATAGTGACTAGAGATATAATTTTTTTCATAATTTTAAATCATATACTTTGATTCCTATTGAGATACTTCTATTTTAATTTAAAAATTAGACTCTTATAATCTATATAAATATAACACTTCCCTCCATTGATGTAGTTCATCAAAATATTCAAGGAGAATATCAAAATCGCTTTCTATAAACCAGGAATTGGGTAGTCCTACTCATAAATAATCAACTTTTGTGAGGAATAGGTTATCACAGTATCATTATTCATTAGTATACTACTCAATAATTTCACTGAATCGTCACTTTGTATCACAAAACCTTATCCATTAATTGGTTGTGTGAGTAAAGGAGTAGTGACTATCTTCTTATTGAGGTTATTAAATATTTCCTCGCATTATTATATCTAAATATACCTTTCCCTATTCCATGTTGAAATAGTAATTGGGCTACAATATCATCATAAATTTCTCGAAAAGTATCATTTATACATTTGTAATATTTGGAAGATATATATTTCTATGTCACTAGTGGGTTTTGGTATATTCCTCAATTTCGTTTCTATTTGAATGATCCATAGAAATTCCATAAAATATAATCACATGCCCCACGAATGTGAATTTACACAACCAAATGTCATGAATTATGAAGATAGAATACATTTTCTCGATCCTAAATATATCCATCACAATATATAGATAATATTCATGTGCCTCCTTGCTAATGGAAAAATCATAATATCATTGATAAAAAATATGATCATTTTTGAGGTTGTTAGTATAGACCCTACTCATAAAATCCATCAATATTTTTGGAAAATTAGAAATATTTATGGGACTTAATATGAACACATAGTTCCCATAGATTATATGGAAGTATTTACTCTAAATGTCTTCATTCATCACCATCATCAAATTATATCTAGAACAAATATCCCCCTATTAGAATTATTGATATATTTGTAATTGACCGAAAATGACATCTATCCATATCATGGGATAATTTTTCTTAATGTTTATCATGATGAGATCCTAGTAACTTATACACAACAACATTGATCTGTCTTCTTTTACATTAAAATAGTATTCTCTCAACCCAAGATGATTCATTATGTTTGGTGTACCAATTAACTAAATTCTCTTTATGATAATTCTTTAACTCCTTATGTTGAATCGAGTCCATCCTATAGGGTAATTTGGTGAAAGGAGTGGCTTCGGTATAAATTTTACAATGAACTCTAACTCACAATATGGATGATTTTAGAGTAACTGTTTAGTAAACACATTAGTTTATTCCCTCATACGGGTAATTTCCTCAAGGTTGATATATTCCATCAACAAAATCATTTTAGAAAGGGATGCTTCCCTATAGTGTGTCAACACCCATATCATTGATGCATTTTCCAATGGGGAATCATGGTCCTCATTGAATTTTTATAATTGAAGGAGATGTATTGGAATATTAAAAGAGGTTTACATTTACCGATAGTTGAATTGTAATCTATATAACTTGTTAAATAAAATATTATTATAGAAATTAATTCCAAAAAATGTTGTATTGTGTGATACACTAGGAGAATCCTCATACATAAACTAACTATATAAGAGTCCAACACTAGTGTTTATATGATCTCACTCATAGATTTTTATATATATATCTAATTAATGGTTTTTAAGATTTGAATAAGTAGTTCTAGAATTATTTCAGGATATAAATGAATACATAAACTAGAACCAAATGAATTGTTTTCTGCAATTGAGTAAAGAGTAAATGTACCTTGTATGAATTAATTTTCATTCCCCAAAATAAAAGTACTGATGGCATATGATTTTCCTTTCTCAGTTGATTTTTTTTCAAATGATTATTACCTATATAAATCCATACATAAGTGAACTATCATGGATATTTCCCTTCCACAATACATTTTATTCATTGAAACATGGTTGGTGCATTACGAGATTCCACCCTTTCACCTATCATGTTGGTTGGATTCTTCATTCTTATTTGAAATTCCTGACAATAGGGAAATTCTCCCTTGAACATGATGCCTTTAAAAATAACCTTGATGTGATTCCCAGGATTTTCTATTCAAAATTTAGATATGAATGTGGTTGGAATCTTTTCCAACCTATTTAATTTTACACAGCATCTTGAAATTCTAATATTCTCTTATTATCTCCATAAACATTGGAACACTTTATAAACAAAATATTGACATTGAAATAAAATCAAACAATATATTTATAACTCATAATGTAATATATAGATAACTACATTATAAGTGGTTGTTTTAATCAACTATATACATTATCTAATTATTAATATTTTTTATAAAAAATATTACAGAAAACATTGGAATCATTCTGAAATTTTCCTCAAATTTCATGAAAGATTCACATTCCCTTTTTAAAAAATGAAATAATTCCCTCTATATTTTTCCATGAAGTCAAGTGAAATTCATATGAATGATTATTTTCATAAATTCACACCACTAAAAATCATCCAAATCATCTATTATATTTTTATTCATTATAAATAAGAAAAATTTATAGGATTATCTAGATAAACAATAGGAAATTGGGGTCACCTTCTCATACATCTAATAGAGGATCACTGAAAAGATCTATTCTATTGAGTCATCCCACTATTTAATAAAAATTAGATCAGATGTTCCCATAAACATCGATGGCCTTTGATGAAAATAGATCTAAATTTCATATTTATTCATTTTGGGTGAAGTATGATGTTTCCAATGGATTTGTTTATAGTTCTAATCTAGAGAAATCTATGTAATAATTCCATAAATTGATGAAATCCACCTCTTATGGAATTCAGGATGTTGTTCGGGCAAACCTGGTATTGTACCTCACATTGGTATTTGGATTGGATTCTCATGGATCCAACCATTTTCAAAAATATAAATGTTTTAAAAAAAATTCAACGAAGAATAAATAAATAATTATTTTCTATATAAAAATCAAAAAAAAATATTACTCTATAGTTTTCCTTTGATCCGACATCAACTAAAATGATTATTATAATATTCTAATATAAATGTAGACAAATAATTTTGTTTCACCAATGTTTTATAATCCTTATTACAAAGGAAACTAAACCATACCTCTGTTATAAACTATAATGACAGTACATTTTCCAACATGAATATAACATAATTTTAATGTTATGAAACATAATTTTTATATAATCAAGAATTTAAAGGACTGACATCATGTGAAAATTAGGATCGTAAATCATATATATATATCAAAATATAAAACATTATTTATTTATCTCTTATTTGTCAATATAAAATAGTTTTTTCCCTTTAGTACATGTAGTAACTTTAGGATAACCACTAAAGAAAGGGATATGCTAAAATCTTAGAAAGAGGATGGATAGGGGACATGAATCAATAGAACATGGGTGAAAAAAATCATCATCATCATAGACATGAGGGAAAATTTTGATATATATATGTAAATAATCATGTTAATTAAAATGAAATATCATGACATAATGGTCAATTTCCACATATATTCATAAAAAAAATTTGATTCATGTTCATAGAAAACATATGTGCATAAATCATAACATCATCATTGTGAAAAATTATTACATCATGTTTCTCACATAATACACATAATCTCATTTGATACCAAACATTTCCCAATATGTAAAACCTCAAACCCAATAAACCAAAGTATGTAAAATATTTTATTACATTGGAATAATTACAATGAATAAAATTCAAAATTTCCAAGTAGGTTTGTTGTTTTGGAAGACAATGTACATACATAAGTTAATCCTTAAATCTTCTTTTGAAAAAAAATATATCATATCCATTAGTAACTCTCATAACTCCTAGATTATTACACATGTCAATCATAATACCATTCATTACATCCTAGGAAAATATAGAACACACGAAAGGGGTGTGATTACATGATCAACAAGGAAAAATAATTCAGTGGAAGTAAATATAAACATAAAACACTAGGCAAGATGAATTACTAAAAACACATGCCTTAAAAAATAATCATGGGAATAATATAAAAGAAATAAAAACTTATTAAATATTGTCATAAAATATAATAATAGATATACTACTAGTCTAATAATCACATGGAATATCAATTTCTATTTTTATAATCTGTTAATTCTTAATTTTAGATATCATAATCATTCTTTCAAGGATTTTTTCCATGACCATACCTAAATGGGTAAAAACCCAAACTTCTTTGTCTCATTTGACCTACTTATGCATTGAGGGTCTAAGGAGTCCCACACCCATTACTTGATATTTATAATTCATTACTCATATGAATGTTGTTTAATATAATCAATATATACATTCATATTGTAACTGATATATGAAATGTAAATAACATTCCCTGTTAATTAAATATGAACACTAACAATTCAATGTAATATGGTGAATAATATCATGATAGAACATCCAAATTCAGACGAGTTATAATCTATTCAATATAAAATATGGTAGAAGATATAATAAATTATTAAACCCAATCATACATAAAAAACAACATTAGTGTTGCAATAGATGAAAATACTCATTTAAAATCAACGTGTTATTTTTAAGATAAATACTCTATTACCTTAAAAATAAGAGTTACTTTAGAAAAATAATTATGTAAAACAAGAAGAGAATTAATCTAGTTTTTTAAAATAAAATGAGTGGTTTTAGAAAATAAATGCGGATAAAAAAATATTATACAATGCATTTTAAAATAGTTATGAATTCTAGAAGTTCCTTTGAAACGATCTTTTTTATTATGAATAATTTTTTAATGATTCTTTTAAAACAAGTAAATTCCTATGAAATAATGAAGGATTATATTTTGAAGGAAGATAAAGAAACTTCACACATAATTATTGAGTTTTATATATGATTAATTAATAATTTCATTGTGGTAAGTAGAAAAAAAGAGTTACTTGAATGAAGATTGTGGTTATAGTAGAAAACCATTACCTTAAGTCCGAACATGTTCTAGAAAATATCTGAATTAACTAGATAATCAAATTTAATTAAATAATTAATTAATTAATACTCTTATATACATATATTTAATTCATTATATTTTTATTCTATTCATTTATGTCATTTTTATGAGTTATAAATCAAAATTTATTGCATGGGAGCATTTTTTTCTTGGTTTTCATGATCGGTATAATGGTATATGAGTATGGAAGTTCACAAGGAATGGGTATAATTATCTAGAATTTTTTTTTATTTTATTTATGAAAATAAATATTTTTAAATGGATATACATATAAATTTATTATATACTATGAGTATGAATCATTAGATATAACATTAGATATTTTAATTTAGACTATTAGGTTGTTTATTGATCATAAAGAATTCATTCTATATTATCGATTGGTATTATGTAAATATGTTACATCCATAAAATAAAAAAGGTTGTAATATTCATTTCAAATTCTATTTTGAACATCCAAATTTTTTAATTAATATCCATTAAGGAGAAATTGAAGAACGAAACTTCATTGTCCACGAAGTTTGTAAATTAACACTTCTTGGATGATGATTTAATTTTTAAAATAAAATTAGAGAGAGTAAGGAGAACGATGGTGGTAATTTCATAAACAAGATATAGTTACAGTATATAACAGATACTAGATTTATAATTATCCTTTGGATAGACGACATTAGGATAGAATAATAATATAAAAAAATGAAATTAAATTAAAAGAAAATGAAGTGGGTTTACCTCACGAATCAACCTATTGAGAACCTTTTTAAGGGATTTTTTTTATTTTGGAAATACTAGTATCTTTTATTAATGGGGAGAGACTAGGGATAATTATTTTAATAGAACATTGAGGATATTAAATTTTTAGAGGAGTGATGAAAATATGGGGTAATGGGTATCATTTATAGTGGAGGGGATGGGTGATTTTTGAATATCTTATTCATTATTTTATTATTCTTCTCAAGACAAGTAATAGTGTTGAGTATTTAGATGATAAAAAGTAATATGTTTATGTGAGTTTGAAGCATGTGTGCTTAAATAAGCCTCACATCACCAATGACTCAATAAATCATGTATTTAGAATTTATCGGTAATTACCATATTTTACAACTCACTAAAAATTTATGTATTTTAAAAAAATCAAAAATATTCACCATATCAATTTTTTCGTCTTTCAGAATTTGAAAATGGACTCCATTTTATCAAAATAATGTTTTAAATATTTGAAATTTACTTTTTACATAATATCATTATTTACATGAAAAATTATCATTTTAAATTTAAAACTAATTTTTTAATACTTTAAAAAAGTAACTGAAGTCACCTTAAATTTCCTTAAATTATTAGTAAAACACAATATTTAATTAAGAATTAATTTTATGAAAATGATATTTATTTTAATTAAACACGTTAATTTAAAATTGTAATAAAAAATTAATTACTCAAAAAACATCAATACCTAATTATTAATTTTTTGAATATTAACTATCATTTTACAGTTCCAATCTTTTATTTCTACTTACATGGGTGAGGTTACTCTTAATATGGGTCATATAAATATTTATAAAGGTACATTACTATTCATTAATTTCCTGTTAATATTCAATGAAAATGTAATTTTATCCTATCAAACTCTAAATATCATACTGATTATGTCCAATGGATAGGATATTAATATATTCTATATTAACAATGTGTTTTTTTGTATATACTCGCTGTTTCATGTATTATATATTAAATTTTTTATAATTCTTTGGGGTGTTACATTATCCCCTCCATATATACATTTTTCCCCGAAATTCCATAATTTTACCTCATAAAATGATTTGGGTAGTTCTTAATTAGAAGTTCCTTAGGCTCCCATGTATCCTCTTGAAATTTATGAATCTTTCCAAATTACCATTACCAGTCAAGTTTTTCTATTCATCAAAAAATGTTTATTACTGTTTAGAATATTTATAAAATATTCACATTAAGGGAAGTTAGGTTCCAATTATATGCCATTATAATTGTAGACATGAATTAGGTTTGGCATGTAATTTCATAATAAGGATACATGGAAAACACATTTTACCATAGAAAGGCAATAAAGAATTTCCAAATGATAATCCACAGATCCAATTCACTCTATAATTTATGAAGGGCCAATGTAGATGGGTATTAGTTTCACATTCTTCCCATATATTATAACATTGTTCCTTGATAATTACCATAGCCATCTTTTCTAGATACATGTACCATGGGTCCTAATAAATCATCATTTAGTGTTGAACTCTATGATGCATACTATTCAATGCATTATATACCATATTATCCATTACTCATCATGAATATGATGGAAATTTTCACATTCCAAACATGTTAAAAACATTATGATGTGTCCTCTTAAAATATGGTAACAACTCAAATTATGATAAAAACTTATTAGAAACATGAATTCATCCTAGAACATGTTGTTGGATATATTAAATATATCAAAAAGTGTTTTAAACCCCTTCATTGATATCATAGAAAACTTATCAACAATTCATTAATTAGATCCAAGGTAGTCCACGCTTATCCAAATCAATAATTTCTTCATCATTATCAAAAACATCTGAAATTTATTTAGGGTTATCTTTCCCTAAATAATGTTTTTTCTAAAAAAATAACATTATAATAAATATATTGTCTATTTAAATTTAAACTTATGGTGTCAAATCATTAATTAAAAAGATTTGTCATTCAATCCTCATGTATTCCATATTTCTTATAACCAGCACATTGCAGAAAAATATTAAAATGAAATGATTCTAGACTAGGAATATTAATCATTCGACCTCATATGTGGTAGTATAATTACTTGATCATTATCCAGTAACATCATTTTAGGTATATTCTATTGATGCTTGGGATATTGATTCGAATAATGTCTCATCTCCTTAATGTTTTAGTAATTAACATTAGAAACAATTTTCTTACCCTTCAAATCACAAACATGGATTCCTTTTTCTCAATAATTATTACAAACTCCAATTCCATTCATTTATTTATCGGGGTGATTCTTTACCCAGTTATCACATGTGGGAAAATCCTTCTTTCCCTTTTTCTATTTGTCCATATTTTTCTCATCCATATTCTTCATCTATTACATCCATTCAATTTTATAATACTGATAAAATTCATTAAAAACATTTTTATGCAAGATACTATTTCATTATTTGATTAGGATAATTGGGAGACTACCTTCCATAAAAATGATGGCTTCAGACCATGAGATATATGATCCTTATAACTCTTATCATGGAGTGCACTAGTGATGTTATCATTCATTCTGCTCGATTACATTTCTTTTAAATTCCATATAAAATATTAGATCATAAAATTATGAACATTATATAACTATAATCATGGTATAAAACATAACATAAAATTTTTAAATTAAAATTATAGATTCATACACTTTGGTTACATTAGGGGAATAAATCCTTCATAATGGTCTGTAAAAAAAGTGAATTCTATTTAAAATATCCCCCAGGACTATCAAACCTATTGCACAGTAAGACTAATTGTTGTGTACCAGGTTACCCTGAGTCAAGCATAAAAAACCCTGTCAAAGTTGTTACTCTTATGTACATATGTTCAAAAAACCATGTCAACATGTAGTATCCAGACAAAGATATATTTTATAGGATGATCAACATAACTTCTTCTTCACTAAAATTCAATAATGTTCTTTTATTCTTATCATCAAAGTATATCTTATGGTTTTTTTCACTTATCAAATTTTTTATATCTAGTCTCTAAGGATTTTACAAAACATTCTTTGATACCTACTATAACACCCTGAACCCAGTTTCCTAGAACCAGTACAGTATTTTATTACAATGGCATGTTTACAAGGAATCAAATCCGGAAATAAAAAAATAATAGTTTATTAGTGTTTTGAAAATGTTACATACTTAGGTTCAACATTTAAACAAGAAATGAAATAAAATATATTATATACATTAGTTTCTCTTAGAACTCCTAGATTATCCTATAAGTCAATGAAAATACACTTTTTGGAAACATAGAGAAATTTAAAACATTAAAAAGGGGTTAGATCATATTCTCATTAAGATTATATAATATAGTGTAAATAATCATAAACATAAACACTAGTCATGATGAATAACTAAAAACACATTCGTTTAAAATGATCTTGATCATAATACTATATGAATAAAAATTGATTAAATAATTCCATAAAATATAAATATGGATATTCTAATAATAGAATAATAATATTTACTATTAATATTATGTTTTATAATGAGATAATTCATAATTCTAGACATCATAATCATTCGTTTCATTCCTCATTCCAAGACCATACATAAATAGGTAAAAATAAAAAACAGTTGGTCTAATGAGACCTACCTAATCATAAAGGGGATATAGTGGGCCCCAATCACTTGCTATGTCCAATGAATTCCTTGTATAAATGGGGAAAGACATGAAATACATATAAATACATGTTGAAACTAACATGTGAATTATAAATAACATTCCCTAATCATTAAATATTTCCACCATCCATTCTGAGTAATATGGTGAATGGTATCAAAATAAACATCTATAATCAAAGTAACCACAAATAATTAACTAAAATATGGTATATGGTATCATACGATATTTAAAAAAATTAAACATAATAATAAAAAATTATTCTTAAATAGATGAAAATACTAAAATAAAATAATTGATATTTTCTTAAGATATATACACTTTTTCTTTGAAAAGAATAGTTCTTTTGGAAAACAATTTTCATAAAACCAGATGTCAAATAATGATTAAATTTATGATATATTTTGTAATTTTTGAAAAATAATGGGGTTTAAAAATATATTGTAGAGTTTATTTGATTTTAGGTATGAAATCAAGAAGTTATTTTGAAACATTCTTGTTTATCCAAAATAATTTTTTAAAAATCCTTTTACATCATTTAACTCCCGATAAAAGAAAGAATGATTATATTTTCTATGAATATATAGAAAATTTAAATATAATTAAAGAGTAGAAAAGAATAATTTTGAATTTTATTGAGGTATGTAGAGAATAAGAGCATCTCAAAATAAAATGGATGTTCTGGTAGAAAACCCTAACCTTATGTGTGAAGTTTCTCTTTACATAACTCTTACATCCATGATAATCAGATTTAATATATTAATTATTTTTTTAAGAACCATAAATATATATATTTTTATTCATTATAGTTTTCTTATTTTCATTGATGTGATTTTTATGTTTTATAATACACAAATTTATTTCTTAAGAGAGTTTGTATCCTTAGTTTTCCTGATCAGTATAATCGTATATGTGTATAGATGTTAACATGGAATGGGTACAATTTTCTATAATTGAATTCATATGTTATTTATTAAAATAAATAAGTGTACATAGTTGTACATATCATTTTTTATATTAATTTTATGGATCATTATATAAAACATTAGTTGTTTTCATTTAGATCAATATGGGGGTTATTGATCATAACGAACTCATTTTGTATTATCACTTGGTATTATGTAAATATTATACATAAAGAACATATAAAATATTGTAATATTCATTTAAAAATATTTATAAACACTAAAAATGGTTTAATGAACAAACAATAAGGGTATATTGGATAACAGAACATCGTTGTCCACAATGGTTGTAAATCGGCACTTCTCAACAATGATTTCTTTTTAAAAATAATTTGAGAGTGAGATACTATAAGGATATTGTTGGTGTTTAATTCATTAAAATTATATAAATCTAGTATATAAGTTATTTTAAAGTTATAATGATCCATTGGATACATGTGGAGAGGATAGAATAATAAAATTAAATAAATTGAATTTAAATATTAATAAAAGAACTAGTTTTACCTCTATATTCAACCTCTATGATAACCTCCTTAAGGGAAGGGGTTATAGTCTTTTGGAAAAACCAATATCTCCTGAACGTAGATATAGACTAGATAATATTAATTGGGTTGAACATTGATATGTTTCATGTCATATAATGGAAAGGATTAGTGGGAGTGAGGGGTGGCTTTTATAGTTGAATAGAGGGGTGAATTTTGAATATACTTTTCTTTATTTTATCAATTTTCTGAGGAAAATAAATAGTTCATATTATTGAGACAAAATAGTAATAATTCATGTGAGTTTGAATAATTTTTTCTTTCATCATACATACATCAGCTACAACTCAATAAATCATGTATTTAACATTTATCGGTTATTATAGAATTGTATTATTCACAAAAAATTCATGTATTTTAGAGAAATCACAAATAAAATCACCAAAAAAATTTATTTATGTGTTGAATTCAAAAATGAACTCCATTTTATCATAATAATTTTCTAAATATTTGAAAAATAATTTGTAAATAAATTATTTATATACATAAAAAATATATTTTATAATTTTAATACTGAATTTATAATACTTTCATAAATTAACCAAGAAGTCCTAGAATTATCATAAAATCATAAGACAACAAAATAATTATTGAGTAATTAAATTTATGGAAATTAATTTTATTTGAAATAAATTTATTAATTTAAAATTTCAATTAAATATTTATTAATCATAAAAATATCAACACTTATTTATTAATTTTTATAATATTCACTCTCATTTATTTGGCACTAAATTTTTGTCTAATTAAATTTTTGAGGTTACTCTCCATAAGGGTGATATTACTTTTCATAAGGGTACAATTATATTAATAAGGGCCATGTTACTATTTTATGAGAATGAATGTTGATCCTATCATAAAGTAAATATCTTTCTAATTGCAACTATGTATTACTATTTTTCAAAATTCAAAACACTAATGTTGTATAATTATATATAACTGTTGGGTTATAACTATCATATATAATAGAAACGTGTTTTGTCATAGGGACACAGAGTTGAGTGAATTATACATTAAATTTATTTGTAATTCCATGTAGTGTAAAATAATACATTGTAGGCCTATATAATTACAAGAGAAAACATCATATAATAAAGTTTATATAATCATGCATGCCACATAGAGAATATAACAATAATAATCCTGAAATTAACCATTGAAGGGAATTTGTTTAATAAAGATTCCACAAATGAAATATTCATTACTAAACTTAAATGTTTCTATTTTAATAATGGAAAACATATTTTTTATAAATAGATTCATTCTTGAGAGAAGAAGAAACAACTCAAGATGAGTCAAAAATGTGTTTTGGATAGAAAATATTTTTTGGGAAAATCTATGTATTTCGGTTCAAAATAATGTGGAAGCATGTCTATTCGCAAAACGGTAGTAATATTGAAAGGATATTTATGGATCAGTAGGGGAATACCAATATTTAAATTAATGTGAAAGAGGGATATACCATGAAAAATGAGATGATTCCAGGAATCCAATTACCTTAAATCATGTATTTTTTCATCGGTTTCCCACCTCTTGGATAATTAGTATAGAGATATAAAAAATTGGATCAGAATTGAATTATATTAATTTAGGTCACTATATGAAAATTATATCAATTTTACTATATTTCCATATTTTTAATAGTTCATGTTGATGAATTTTTATAACTATTTTCTATAAAATTTTATATTTTTTCTTTGATTTCACTATTATGTTCAATGTAATTTAATTAAATGTAAAATTTATTCCCTAATATTAAAATAGATATATTTATCAATTTATATATCACATATAATTTATAATAACAATCACATTGGTTGTTGATAAGAAAATATTTAGAAAAATCATTGGTTGCGGTTTACCAGTCGTTAACAAGACATTGTCAAAAGGGTGGGAATGTAAAGTATTATAAATAAATTTAATAATTAAAATAAATTATTTAGGGTAAAATTATTAATATAATTTTAAAATACTAAATAATTTTACATGGATTATTCTGGTTTGAATGTGATAGGTTAAAAGAGAAAGAGGAGAGGAGAATTAGATGGGGAATAAAAGAGGACATACTATCTACTCATCATTTCATCTTCTCAAGGGCATTGAAATATGTTGATGGTTGGAGTAAGATGTATCCAAAACAAAAATATTTATGATAATAGAAATACTAAATAGTACATTGGTAGATAATTTATTTTTCATGTGTTGGAGGTGTTGTTTTTCTAGTGGAGGGGAGGGGTTATTGATACAAGATGATATGGGTATTTGTATAAAAAATTATCCAAGAATATACTATATGTATGGTAAACCATGAAATTCATATATTTTTTAAATTATAACAATAAGTGAACCAAATAAGTTATTTTTGACACATTTAACTACTTTATTATTATTTTTAATTTCTTTAATTTCAAGGAAATGTAAACAATGATTCAATATTATTTTAATGTAATAAATTATATATTAGAACCTGGGAAGAAATTATTGGATTTTGAAATTATGTATATTTTTTAAATTAAAATTTAACCAAATAAATAATTTTTTGGTCAAACAACTATTTCATGTAATGATTATTTAATTATCTCATCAGGAATGAAGTATCATTAAATTAATTCATAATGATAAATTATATATATTTATAATTCATATAAAATTGAGGTATATGAAAGAAATTACTAAAATTCTCCCACATATAATTTTAAAATACATATTTAGAAAATGAAATTAATTTTAACTAAATATGTATCAATCATAGGTAAATTTAATTTTTCATATAAAATTAATTCTTCTTATGAAGTACAATAAAATACACTTCTAAAAAATTTTCTTATGTTTTTATTGACATTATTAATCAGACTATTTGTCTTTTAAGATATTTAATATTTTTATTTACTGAATTTATTCATGATAAATATTAATTGTATTAAAAAAATTATTTGGGGCTTAAATTATTATTCCCACAGTCATATAACTATTCCCAATGTTCATGTTATTATTCCCAATGGTGAGGTTAATTTTTTCATCCATCATGTTACAATTCAAATGGTCACTTAACAATTTCAACAATAACATTTACTCGAAAAATATTAATTCTTTACTTAAAAGGATATTCATTTCAATTACACTAAAGGTTCCATATATCCATTTTATATAATATCGATTGATTTGATAATATTTTGAATCTTTTCTGTTATTTTATACACAGGTTGATGATTCATGAAGAATTTGTTAATCCATTTTTTCCATTTTATATTTCATAATTTATATATTTTTCTAATTTTAATGTTATAAATTTTCATTTGTTTTTTTGATGATTGATTTAAAATTATTTATTAATGAAAAAAATTGTATTTAGATTCTATATGTGATTTATTTTTATAATTCTATATAAAATATAATAAAACACATTTATCTCAAGAGACAAATATCATTTGTATGATTTGGTTTGTTATAGAAGTAAATATTTTTAATTATCATTTCTTATCCCATAGTGGAGGGTTGCATCTTCATGTGTCCTATGTTCATCATAGGATTTACATGACAACAATGATATTCTATTATATATTTTTTAATAATGGTGTAGTTATAAAAAAAAATTTAAAAACATTATATTGGATATTAATATTAAATGGATTGGTTTCATTCTACTAATATAAACCATGGTATAAATTCTTCAACAAATTGGAATAGAGAATCATACAATGTCATGTTCCATGTAAAGGACTATAGAGTCCTTCAATGAATTTAATATAGACTCTTTCACAATTTTTTCATACAAAAATTATAATTATTCATGTTGAGAACCTTTTGGGGGTAAATTATTGGTTTAATACATTAATTTTTCCGCATTAACATGTATATTGTTTCCCAAAGTATCTTATTTTATAATTCTACATAACGAAACAATAAGAATATTTTTTTCTAGACATATATTTTTTTTGATTGAAATACTTATACATATTTAGGGATAAATGAAATTTTAATACACTGGGGTCCACTATTATATGCATAAGACTAGTGAGTGTTATCCTAATTTTCTAATTCTTAAGAGATAATCCAATATTTGTATTCTCAATTTGACTCAATACACTTTAGTGGGTTGATGAATTCGAATGTAATTACAAATATGTGTATATGTAGATGTGGTAAAGTGATATTAATTTTTTGGGGACGAGTTTAGTTATTGATATATTAAATTATTATTTTTATGTTTCCACTAAGTATTTACCCTTCGAAAGAATGTGGTAATAGGCTAGAAGTGAGTGCATATATTCTTGACATTCATATCAGGATATTGATGAGTCATAAAATATTTTTTTGTGGAGTTGGTATATCTGATGAAAATCTATGAAATGGGTTATCATGGTATTTATGGTTCAATGGAATTGTAAAGTATGTTCATGTAATTTTTTTTTATAATTTATACATGAGAGGTGATATTGGATATGCATGATAGTCAAATGGGGTGAACTAGGCCTTGGTGATGAATAACAACTAAGATTAATTTGGTATCAAGTATAGTTTATATTTTAATGATTAGTGGGATGGATAGACCTTTTTATTTTTTTGTTCAATCATTTATTTGGGTAGAGTATGGGTAGACTCGTCATGTTTTGTGAAAAAGGTGAAAAATAGGTGATAATATGATTTTTTATATATGTGTGATATTTCATTTTATTAGGATGAAGTCACAGAGGATATTCTAGGTATATAATGCTAGCATTCTATGAAAAAAGGTAAGATTTATTATTTAGTGAATTATACTTATATTTAAGGAAATATGACTCATATTGGAGTGAGTTATTTTATATTATAGGGTGATATGATGGTGTACACCAATTAGGATTATATTACATAGAGGTTTTAGGCACCGTATATGTGTCTTGTTATTTAATTCTTCCAATTTGTCAGTGGATATGTGTGGGCCAAAAACCATAACTTCAATGAAATAAATGAAAGAATGGTTTCTATAGTTCTTCGATAAGTCCTAAACATGTTCTGTTGTGGGAGTGGTGATATCAAAGGTGGATTAGGAATTCATGGTATAGTTGACCTGAGTTTGATCCATTTTTATTTTATCATTTTTGAAGATTTAAATGACTTGTAGTACAATTAAATATATATGGTGGTGGGATCACCATTTGTTATGTGGTGGGGGTGAGACCATCATTATAAATTTAAATTTTACTGATGTTTTGGGTGTATTTTTTTATGTAAATGGAGTGAGTGGTGTTAAATTTTTAATATTCATGATCGACTATGAGTTCTATATCAATGTGCAGTAATTATGTTTTGTAATGGATGGATTATTGTCTATTAATATAAGTAACATTGATGGTAGGATCATGTATGTTTTCAGACTAGACATTTTATTTTTTTGGTTGTATTGGATACATCTTCTTAAGGGATATGTTTTTTATGAATTTATAGTGAATTAAAACATAATGTGTTGGGTTTGACAATGTATGTATTTTATGTATTTTAATCAAGATCAAATTTTATTCATCTATGATCTAAGTATGAATTACAACAGTTGTGTGCTAGTGAGTGAAGTGAATGAATAATAGATGATGATGATTTTTGGACCTCAAATTGTGGTATTACACATGATGTCTGGTAGATAATTTGTTGTGAGTGTTTTAATAGTAAAAGGATTCCCCCAATGGTTATGGAACCGATATAAGACATTTAAATAGAACATAACTATATGAATATGTGTTTTTATAGGATGCGTAAGAGTTGTTTGAATGGCGGTTTCATCTATACATTGATATGTTGGGGTAGAAACCACATCGGGTACATTATTTCAGTCCTGACAAGTCTATTCTAAGCATCGACAATGTACTCTAGAGGAAGATCAACTGTATTTCATATTTATTCATAGATTTTTAATACTTGTCAGTGTCTACTCATAAATTAATCTAATGAGTTATGATGTGTTATAAGTGATTTTATGTATATAATTTTGTGAGGTGTGATGGAAACCACAGTAATTGGGCCGATGCACCATGGATATTGTGATTTTCACAGGCAATTTTTTGTGTGGTGAGAACCATATTTCAATATCATTCCACATTACATAGCATTTTAGTTTCAGACATCATAGGCCCTAGAGAATAATTCATTCATGATAACAAGATTTCAATATTGAAACATGGGTCATGGATAATTAATTTATCATTGGAGATGATGATCAGTGGGTCCCACAGTTTGATGGAATAGTCCAAATTATGTTTAGTGTTTCATAATGAATTCATAATATTAATTATAAATTAGATAATGACAAGTAGTTTGTGAATTAAATAATAGATTTAGAAAAGAATCATATTTGACTTCCAACTGAAAAATCTCATGGATGAAAAGTGTTATGATGGGGAGGTTTTCATACCTAGTTTCCCATTAGGTTGATAAATTTGGTGGAATTTTTTTTTATTTCCTAAATAGTGTTTTTTTAATTTATTTTCATTCAAATTCTATGAGGTGGATGTTACAATATAGATGATTTTGTATATGGATTGTGCCTTGAGAGGCTCCTCAGGTTATTAGATGACATTAATGGGGTTTAGGATTAGAAATCAGAAATTTTCATGGGTTTTCCTATTACATAGTTCATATATGGCTATGAAAAATCTTGTGCGATAATTTTTTTGCTAGGTTTTTAAAAGGATTTGATTCAATATTGAATAGCTATTTTAGAACAAACCTTAGAGTCCTAAATTTTAGTTGCATGGGTGATTTCCATTTTTGGGATTTGGTTTGGTAAAAAATTTGTATAAACAATAGAAGTGGGTTACCATGATGTAATACAATCCACATAATTAGGAAACCATGTAGAAAGTATAAAACCCTTTAATTTGTTTGAAATAATTGTTTTACACTTTTATGTATTAAGGGGGTTATCCTTAATTTCATTCCTATCATGTACACAACTAAACACCTCCTACCCACATCACTAGTGATCATCCTCAGATTTGGGGTGTATTATTATGGTGATTCATTAGTATTTGTAGGATATATATTCGTCCATGTTTGACATTATAATGACACATTCATTTCATACATAGATATTTTGTCTTTTTTATGAATATTAATTACATAACATAACAATCAAGACATGAAACTAATATATATAATGAATTTTTAAATATAGATACCTAACTACTTGTTCTTAAGAATCTCTCATTATGATATTCATAACAAGAACCCTTCTTAAAAATATCAACACAGAAACCAATCCTCATAATCATAGGAAAAGGAAACATATGAAGGGTTGATATCAGAATATAATTAAGGAAATGTCTCATACATAAATTATTTTAAATTTCCTTTTAATTCATTTCCATTCTTTCCTTGTTATTGGGGTTTCCCACGAAATTTAGTTGAAGTGGTGCGTTTTTGAAATTTTGGCCAAACTGTGAGACTATTTCCAATTTTAAAAATAAATTTTGTTTATTTAGTAACTCCTAAAATTTTCAAAATTTTTCATTCATTTCAATTCCTAAATGGCCTCCCCTAACATATTAAATCAATAATTTAAATATGGACCCATTATTAATCCATATTAATGATGGGTTTTTGTTTTTTAAGGAATTGGGCCAGCCCAGAAGCCCATTTCTAGTTTAAAAAAAAACATTGTTTATTTAATAAAATATTCAATTTTAATTATTTTTAGGTGATTACAAGTTTCACCCTCGCCCACTGAACCCCTCCATGCATCCATTATCTTTCCATTCACTTTGAAGCCCTTATGCATATCAAATTAGAGCTGAACTTCACAAGGTTTCTCATATCGTCTAGATTTGAAGAGGTAAATTGTTTCCTTTATAACTCATTCAATTATTATTCTTTTTCACCCATTACTGTTCGTACCTAACCTTATCTTCTTTATTAGAACCTCAATTTCATTTTTTTCTATTTTAAAATTCATCCAATAGTTTATTTGGGGAAATTGATTTAATATCCCTCAAGTAAATCGGTCTCCATCATTCTTCTTTCAATTTGAATCAGGATTCATTCCATCGTCTTAGGTTTCCTTCACTTATCCTTGGGGTTACTAATGTCCAAAAACTAGTGTTTAATTATGGATTTATTGGTCTACTATTTTGGTATTAGGCTTGATATAAGTCCCATTTGGTGCGGTGTTAGTGGGATTTTATTTTCCCACAATAATATAATGGTTTTCAATATTTGGGTTTGTGATTTCATTGTGTATGAAATATTTGTGACATTGTTAATATTTTTATCATATATTCATGTTTATTAAATTTAATATTCTTGCAAAAATTGGTTTTAGTGGTGCTTGTAATGCATGTGAATTTTAAGTGCCAATTTTATGTTAAATTGGGGGCTTTTTAATATAAATCTTTTATTAGTTCATTTGGGGAACCCATATAATTACCTAGTTTATTTTATTTAACTGTATTGGGGATTAAAATCATGTATTCAATATTTATCTTCAATGATTTTTCCGATGAATGTTTGTTTAAATGGTGTTTGTGTAGCCAATGGACTTTAAGTGCCATGATTCACTGAAAATGGGGGGTTTTTAAGATATAACATTTTGGTTCATATAGGGATGCCCCATAACTAAATATTTGGTTTCATTTATAGGTATTGAAAAAACAATTGGTTTTGGGGACTTCAAAGTGTTCATATATGGTTCAGTGGAAATTTTAATGATTTTATGGTGCAAAACAATGTGAGATTTTGAGAAGTTGTTATATTGAAAATCAAAATGTGGTGTGGTTTGTTTTAAGTGGTATAAAATGTGTATGGTTACTTTATTAGTTTTTATGTAACCAGTAGTGTTTTTTATATGAAATGTAATGTGTTTTGATTTCTGAAATTGTTTGATCACAAAAGGGGAAACCCGAGTACCTAGGTGGGCGGATATGTACTAGTATGACTAGTGAACCAGATTGGTTTTGTTTCTATTTAACAAGGACAACGGATAAAGAAAGCTATAACTAAACAATTTGGGTGATGTTTTGGGACCTATAGGTTATGGTTATGTCCTTAATAGTGGCTCTTGTATGGGAAAGTATTGTGACATGGATAATTTTCACCAAGGTATGAGGTATATAGGGCTCGAGACTATCTAGTTTCCTAGGGGTGTTCTCAGTTTTGGTTATCATCTTATTTGTGGTATTTACACATGTTTTAGGTTGTGTTTGCATGTAATTAATATTATCTCACATCTCATGTTTAATTTTATTAAAATTCTGAAATTTTTAGTGAAATTGTTTTTTCAATTGAAAGTTTCATTTCGTAGAATTTTTCACCACTTTTCATTACATTTTAAAAATGCTTGATTTTTCACGTTGTATTTCAAACTAATTAAATTATTCAGGTTTTATCCTTTTGGTATTAGGCTCACACCATACATACACCACTTGGGTGCATGTAGACTTTGTTATTTTTGACTTAGGTAATGGAAAATCCTCTAGTGAAGGTGGTTCGGGTTGTTAGACACATCCTGTGGTGCGATGTAGTGGAGACGGATCAGGGGTGAGGACTACATGTCATGTGGAGTCTTTGTGGATTCCTTAATACTGTATTTATTTGTACATGGACCTCTTGTACTCTATTTAAATCCATGTATTCAGAACTGGTTTTGTAAAAACATATTTGGCATGAAACTTTTCAGAATCTTATTATTGATTTTTTTTAATTTTTTATTCTTTCATACTCAGGTAAATCATTCCCAAACCAAATTTATTGATTCCTGGGAACATGTTCCATCACATGGGGATAAGTAATTCCCTTCGAGTCTTTTCATGGGCTTTATTTGATGCTAGTATTAGTGGTGACCAGATCTGGTTTGTGATATGGAATGAGATTGAGAAATTAAGGATCACATTTGTATATCATGATCATATGATTATATGAACATGATATTAACATTTTACAAAGTGATAGAGAATAAGATAGATTAAAACACTGAGTATTGTAATAAATAATGTTTATGATAAGACATTACATATAAAATAACCCACAAACCATATCTAGGTGACAATAATAATGGGATATGTCATGAGTTTGTGTTATCTACTGAGGATTATTATTTTTTCAATGTATATAAATTGAATTTTTTTTACTCAAAATGATAGGGAGATGAAATCAATACATCAAATAAATGTTTTTACTTCTAACTAGTTCCACAAATATTATTATGTGAATGAAAGCTATGAATACGCACATAAAAATATGTAAATGATAACTAAGTCTATAATAAATCATTTTGATATTAAATCTAGGCCAACACATAAATAGATCAACATGTAAATTAGGTCAACCTATAATTTAATGGACATGAAGACTAGGTGAATGAATGAAATTGAGAACATGAAATTTGGTAAATGTATATCATATTTAATATATAGTTATCCATAAGTACACAATGCATCGGAGGAATATATATATCTCCCCCACAACATTATAAAAATCATGTATTTGTGTTCGAAAATATCCTAAACCACTCACCATATCAGAAACTATCATAAAATGATATTTCAAAATTCATAGAATGACCCATGCATTAGAAAAATGTTTCATAAATATTCCATCATTTAATCATTTTATTTCTAGAGGAAATTGAAAGGTTCTCATAAAAATATTTATATCATAAACATAAATTATTGAGATAATGAATAAGGATGGTATACATGGATCATATACCCATTAAATCATGATTGATATCGATTGTTTTTGTCTTTTATGAAGAAAAATTACATTAATATATCATTTATTCATTCGTGAGGAAAATATACATTCCATTTTAGAATCGCTTCATTAAAATCAAAAATTTGTCAGAATATTGTGGAAATTGTTTTACTTCAAATGTACCATGTATGATTATAATGTAGTCACCATCTAATTGTGTGATCATAACATCAGTAAAATCCATTCTTGTTGATTATGATAGTAATACCAATTGATTCATACATTTATAAAAAATAAAAAAATATGACTTTTGGAAAATTAAATGAATATATGTTTTTAAAACATTTTAAAAAATTAAAAAATCTGTAAAAATTAATATAGAAACCGTATTTTTTTGAAGACATGGAATGGAAGGAAAATGTATTTTGTCCAAACAGATAAATAATTTGTATTTTTCATAACAATTCATTTTGTATCTTGAGTACATAAGGTGGGAAAATTGAAAATAAAAAAACTAATTCTCAAGGAATAACTATAGGGGAGTAAAATTCATGATTTTCAAGAATTTTATATTATAATATTTTATCATCAGAAACCCTGTTGTAAACAATCAGAATAAATAATGAGATTATGAAATTAAACCTTCACTACTTTGGAATCATTTTAATCATAATCCACATGATTGATTAAACCTTCTATGGATATATAAGTCCAAAAAAGTTTTATTATGAATAACATAAATTTTTTTTTCGGTAGTATATAAACCACAAAAAAAGAAACAAATTATTAATTTGGAATGTGTCTCGTAGAGAACAAAATGAGATAATGATCACATACATCAGGCCTAAAATCCTTTACTCATTTTGGAAAATCCTATAAAATAATTATTGATTTATTATAAATCTATTAATTAAACATAGTAATATATATTTTACATTAAATTATTTATTTATAATTATTTATTTATAATAATTTATCATCGTTCATTAACAATTTAATTTTTAAAAAAATTGTTTTATGTGATATGTGATACGTTCTTCATCTATGTTTTAAATCGTAGTTTTGTGTCAATGAACATTTATAATGGTTGCACAATATACATAATTTTAATAATGATATAAATATATTATATAATAATTATATCCATCATTATATTGATTCATAAAAGTTTATATATATAATATTATCAACCATTTAGTTAGTTGGTAGCCCATACATACACATGAACTCTGTGATGATTTATTAATTGATGGAATAAATCCAAGTTAATTAATTATAAAATTAATTATATTAAAATAGTATATATCATTTATATATATATTTAATTTATACATATTATTATTCATGTAAACAGGAAATAAAAATAGATTCACACTGCTACACGGAAGTGGTTATCCAGACATATATACAATAGACATTATATTTTTCCAGTGTTTTGGAATTTAATATATATCTTATGAAATTATAATTGTAGAAATACAACATTATCATAATTATAAAATATTTAATTCACACCCATCCCGATATATTAATTAATGATGGTGATGAGTAATAAATGGTAGTATTATGTTGAGAAATAGCATCATATATTTTCTCCAGTGATACATAAATGTCACATTGAAATTAAATAGTGAGATTAATGGTGGAATCATAATTATATAGTATATATATATATATAAGATAAAATATTTAGTTTTTATGAAAAAATAATAGATTTTAAACACCAAATTGATGAGTTATAAATAAAATGATCAATTATCTTGATTACATCCTCTTTGAATCGACTATTTTAAATAACCTCTTTAAAATGACGGTTTGGTCATTTCGAAATAAAATAACCCATATTAAGTGTATAATAATTTTTATAGTTTATATTTCCATGTTATTTGATGATAAATTTATCGATGTGGTGTTAACAAGAAAAATGAGATGTTCTCAATAATAAAATTTAGAATGGGAACTATCATGATTTCTCAAAAAATTAAACTCTAAATAGTCCATTAGCTATAAAAATCATACAATGATTTAAGGTATTTGATGATATGGTTGTATTTATATTAAATAAGAGTGTGTAATAATTTTTTGATATATTAATGCCATGTCTGAAACGTTATATTTTCATTTCTCCCATTAGTTAAACTATTATAACATTAACTATAGTAATATCTTATTCATTCTTAAGAGGATTTTATTTTAAATATAAGGTTTAAGATGTATCATTATTGGAAAAGATATAATATTATGGAACTTGTATTGTCCACATAATAATATTAATTGATTTTAAAATTCTATTAATAATTTAATATTTTTTTTTTCTGAAATGTATTTATTTTTAATTTTGAAAGTATTCTGTTAATTGGAATGAATCTTCATAATGAAAATGTTTTAATTAAATTATATTCCATTTATACATCACTAATTATTTTTATTTATTTAAATATTTCGTGTAATAGTTTACCTCCCACAAATTAGGTTCATTTTAATATTTTTAATATCATTTGTCTTATTTTTGTTTTAATTAAACAAATATAGCATCAAAATTATATACAAATTTAATGTAATTATATATATACTAAAAAATATAAATAAATTTATACCATCATAATAATTTTATCAATCCCAAAATATACCATTGAATGTGTTCACAATATGTTTTTTCCTATTTGTACATATATGTAATATTTAAAACAATGACAGTGACATTTTGTCACTTTTTTATCATTAAATATTTTATTGGACAAATTATTGGAAAGGTTTCCATTACAAAATTAAATTTCGTCTCAATAACCTAAGGGTAATATTAAAATCAGAAAATAATAATTTTTATTTAAATTTTGACTATACCACTTTTTATTATCTTAGATAAATCTAATTATTCTTTAATAGAGGTTATATGTTTTAATACTATCATTATTGCTATTAACATAAAACAAATGTTTAATGTTAAAAAAATTAAAACAGAATGATTAAAAATATGGAATAAATTTTAAAAAAATCCCTCCACATAAGTGGTAGAATTTAATTTAAAATTATATCATATATAACACACTGGATATAATTTTTCAAAATTTTGATTTTTTGGTAATAAAATGGGTCTCCAATAAATCCCATTCTACAAATTTTTCAAATGGAAATAAATAAATTTTTAAAAATATAGTAGAACAAATTTTTCATTACAACCATTTTAAAATGATGTTGAACTTTATAAGTTATTGGGAAAAATATGAAATTCTATTCTAAAATCGGTATTCTACAAAATTCAAATCAAAATAAATATTTTCATAAAATACAAACCATTCACCCTATTTTAGTTTAGATATAATTATTTTAAAAATTATATTATTATTATAAAATAAATTTTATTAAATTCATATAAACAAATTATAATATTTTTTTTAAAAAAACAATAAAATCATTTTTAAGTTAAAAAATTTCGGAATATTGAAATAACAACATTAAAAATTGTATACTTATTTCCAATTAATTAATCAATTAACATGTATTTATTAGGTACTTTATATATATATATATATATTAATTTGGTTAATAATATTTATATGTTCAATTTTAATATTTAGGTTAAAATGGTCTTATTTTATAATAATATTTATTGTTTCATTTTTGCTCGGTTTCTAGTGTCATATATACAACCATAATTAATTGCATATTTAAAAAAATCATTGTATTACATCCCCCCAAATAAATGTCATCCTTGAAATTTTAACTCTATCTTATCAATCAAGGGTTTAAAATTAAATTTCTTTATGGACATAACGAATGGTGAAATGTTTTAATGACATATATTTTTGACAACTCAGAAAGGAAAATATGATCGTCATCTGGAATAAAACATGTCTCAATTTCCAAATAGTAAAATATTAGTTGGAAGTTAAAATATAGCAATGGAATAGTCGTAATTCCTATAGAACATTTTTCACAATATGGTTAATAATCATTAGATTTTTTATGAATCAAAACCACAAATCCATGATGTTTAAAAATTACTATAAATTAATTTGAATCGAAAGTTATCAAATATCATTTTTTAATATCATTTTTCTAGATTTAATAAATTTATTTACCAACTATAGTAATAACAAAAGGAAATATACCTACATGGCCACAATTACATCCTTTTTTCTATCGATAAAATTTTACATCATATCATCCTCTTCAAAAAATAATATTCATGAATTTTTTTGTATGTATTAAGCCAAAAATTAACTTTTAATTTGTCATAAATTCCCTAAAATACTGACGGTTTTTTGATAAATGGGTGATATGTTAAGAAGATTAAAAAATATTATGCATCCTTAGAAGGACTTGTCTAGAAAACTCAAATTCCATTTATGATGAAAATATATATAAATAACCGTTGAAAACATCCAAATAATTAATAACCACCATTATAAGGGGGTTACTAACATATGGATCAATAACATCACGAAACATCTATGAAAACTACCATATAATAATATGAGCACTATGGGTAATGGGATCTGATCTACCAAATCTAGGATCCCACAAAAACTATTATATTTGTGTGATATAATAGTATCAATTTTACTGGAACAAAAAATAATTGAAATGTATATAGAATTTATGTAGAATAATTTAATACATTTCATTTCTGAGATAAAACAAATCATGATCAATAACAATAAATTCCAAAAAAATCATGGTTTGATATCACCACCCAATAATCAATACATATAAAACCCCACTCTGAATTCATCCCAAGTTTAGGGAAATGAGCTATAATGAAAGGAATAGGTTTCTAATGAAAATCCATCATATTGATATTCATAGATGTGATGAAGGAATGAATTTCACCAATACCAAACATAGTCATATCCATATAATATTACATAAACATGAAACCAATCACAGTATCTTGTCCTACCTATAACGATGGTTGATACTTTGTTTCATAAATACACCAATCCTCACCCATCTCTTTCCTCAAAACATAACCATCACCTACTACAGAAGGTTAAAATCCAACTACTTTTTCTTTTTTATATCTAAACTAATATAAAATATTTAATGTTGATATAGATCTACTATAGTATAATATACACCAATAAAAACAATGATGAAGACAAGATTTTTGACATGTAGTTCATACCATTATAATAATTGTGCATTTGGGTTTGATGTATCCTGTCTGCCACACATGTAATAGTCATCAATTATTTGACATGAAATTGGTATTCACTCTTTACACCTTTTTGGCACTAGTTTCCTCACTTCCTCTTCAAGATATAAAATTAACTATGAATGCCTCTGGTTTTGAGGAATTCTCTACCAAAAATTATATTCAATTCTATTTCCACATTATCAATATCTAGTTTATTTTCCACCATAGAAAATATGGAAAGGAATATGAGTATCAACATCATACTAGTATATACCATTATAACCAAATCATACCCATAATTATTATGGTAACTATGAAAAAATAGTATGGGTTATTGGTGATCCAACTCAAGAAATTGAGTACAATACACAAAAACTAAATTTTCATCATTATCTAAGGACAATAATTCCAATGTCGGGGCCAATAATATCATATTAAGAAATAATATTTGATTGGATTAATTCTTGAATGTTTTATAGGTTGTATATTATTTCATAATATATGTCATAATATATTCCCATGACCTTATTACTAATCTATCATGAAAAAATTTATTGAAACCAAACCTATAGTATTTTGGGTTTTCAAAAAATTGGAAATGATATAAATCCCAAATTTTCATGTTTAGGATTCTTTCTGATCACTGTCACAACAGAATAATTTTGGATTTATATTATTGATATTCTTACTATTGGATATAATTTTTTTCGGTTCAACATAGTTTACATATCATATAGACTATACCAACTAGTCTATATTTTGAACTAATACCGAGTTACTTGGAGAATTCGATTTTGTGAAATATTCTATAGGTTCCTCTATTATACACAAACATAGAATTCATGAAGGATCCATATTCTTTATATATAAGGTAACAAAAACCATTATGAATATAATTCAGCTACATTATCATAAAATTAATTTTCAATAACATATTCCTAGATAGATAAAAATGTAATCAAGGTTTATATATAACAAAAAAATAGACATGTTTTTTCATGGATTTCCACTTTTATGACATTTCTATTCACATACAAACATTAACACTTGATATCTCATAGCAATATATTCATTCTATCAATAACACCCAAAGATAATAGGCTAATACATTAGTACGAGAATAATATTTTAATTTTATCATGATCCTTTGAAAAAAATTATTAATCTCCTAACCTAGGACAACCCATAATTTCACATGACTTTGTTGTCTAATAATCTCAAAGTGACTTCTGGAATGATAATGTCTACCAAAAAGCACATGTGTATCATAAAAATAAATGTGGGAATGATTTCACCCTCTACAAACATGTGACAACAAAAAAAACATATAGGTTATTATAATAAAAATCCCTAATACAAAATAACTTGAAAACAACCAACCAAAAAAGAAACATCCAACCACTACATAGTATGGTTTCTATAGTCAAGCTTGATAACCAACAATAATCAATATAAAGAAACCCAAGTTTCTATCTCTATGTGACCATATTTTATAACAATACCAACCCACCAATAGGAAAAATGATCTTTGAATATTCTTACCTGCTTTATTATCTTCCATTTTCCAATATGATAGGAAAATAGCCAATGAACACAAAAAACAACAACTATGATGAGATATCTAATGATTAGTATAAATTCACAAATAATTGATACAATCTCAATATAAATTCATTTATTTATTATAAAATGTTTATTTCTTAATAAGAAGAAAAATATTATTTCAATTAAAAATTAATTCTTCAGTTTATATTCACAATTATTTAATTTTAAAACAAACATTGAAATACATGTAATTTTTTATACCTGATTCATATGTAGATTGATAAAATTGTATTAAAGCAACAATATTCATATAAAATTTGAAATAAACATGTCACTTGGTCATGAACATTATTTATCTACATATAATCATGGGGAAAACCAAAACAAATGTGTGTAAACTACTACAACAAAAATATTCACTAGACAAAATCGGTGAACTCTAATGTTTGGATCCTCAGTCCCCCAAATGGATAAGTACTATAAATAACTGGAATTATGGGAACCTCTCTTATTTCTAGTTTACATCACTAGGGATTTCATATATCTAATCCCCCCCTCATACACCATGTTATTCCCAATATTCTAATACAGTCAGATGCCATTCGACAAGAAAAATCAGTTTTGATGAAATATTTTCAAAGGAAATATCATTTTGTTTTCATAAAAAACCAATCGAAAATCATTTTACATATTGATTACACACTTCATCAATTACATTAAATCCCCCAAAAATAATATCTAATTTTTATTCCATCATATAACACAAAAAAAATTATATTTCAATTAAATTGGTTTTTTGAAAACAATAAAAAAATATAAAATAGGTCCATTTCACCTCTCTTATAATTAATCTAAATAATCATATCAACCAAAGTGAAAGGGTATTATAAAAATTTAAGAATTTCATATGGATAGATAATATGACAAAAAATCCTTCATTTTGAAAAAAGGAAACCATGCTTCCTTTAAAATTAGCGTAGTTAACTATGTAAATCTACTCCCAATAAGTCTGGATCTACCAATACTAGGCCAATGTAGAAGGGAACCACCAATGAAGTTGTTAATAAAGAGTGGAATTCTAAAATCCTAGAATATAATTATTATAAAAATGAGAAAGAGTGGAGTGAAAATGTTCTTTAATATACCAAAAAAAGTTATAAAATATTTCAAAACCCTCATTTTATGTATCAATTTTATAGAGTTACATCCCTCATAAATTCAGACAGTAATTTGGAATTTCAAAATTTCAAACCCAAAAAACCATCCTTTGTTTCACAAGTCAAAACAATGATTTTCATACTAGGATATTGGCCTTAGAAAAGGTACATTATGTATCCCTATATCCATGGACAATTACTAGGCCATGGGACCCACAACACACATGGTGTTAATTGTAGTCCATTTCACACTAAGTGACCACTAGTGTATTCCACAATAGTCCACACCCAGTGCAATCAATTTTTTCATTTCCATTTTATACCCTAAAACACATTGAAAAATATTATTACTTTGTTCTTTGCTAATTTTAAATAGAATTCAAAAATAATCTATTTAATCTACATTACACCTCCAACTAACCTGATAATAAAAAAAAGACATAAAAGTCTATGTTACAATATACAAAAACTTATGTGTGACAAAAGAAATAAAATTCACTAATATTATTGAGGGTTTAGAATTCAATGATGTATATTTAGTTTTGTGGAATTATTCAAAATTGACTTAATGGGTTATTTTTATTGATCTAAGTCATAAGAGGTTGTGTGCCACTCAGTAAATCATGTATAGTAGTTAGTATTTAAAAATTAAGAATTTTCATTAATTGAGGTATGTGATTCAATGAAAAAATGCCCAATTTTTATGAACTCTATATCTCATGTGATATAAAATATTAAAAAATTCATGTGATCAACCCTTAATGTCTGTTTTGATTTTTTAAATTTAATAAATTTTTAAAAAAATGTATTGAGGAGATATAATGTTAAAGGGACATAGTGGACAAATGAACCATCACATGATGAGTTTCTCAATGATTTATGGGGTTTTCATTACAAGAATATGATATGTGATACATGGATGTAATATGGATTTAATATAGAGAAAAGAAGTATTTAAATTCCCTTATATATAATTGATGCTTCGAGGGTTTGATAAACCATAGTAATCATGTTGATTACTTAGTTATAATGCTTAGAGGGATTGTTATAAAATTTTTCATGTTTTATAATAACTGAACATGTTCATAAATTTTCTAAAATGATGTCATGAACTTAGTGGCCCTAGTATATGGGCCTTTATACCCAACTATTTTTCAACGATTATTTGGTAGAGATGATGGAATAAATTAGGCCACGGCAAATTTGAGGGACAATTAAGAAAACTTAGGTAAGTTGACTCTATAGTGGAATAATGGTCTCATGGAATGGATTTTTTAACACCTAGGTAGAAAAATTGTGCATATATTATATTTGGATGATCATTAGAGGATAAACCAAGGATGTCCCTAGAAATGGGGAATGAAATTATTTCTTATCTTAGGGGATGTGTAATTGGGGATTACCATATGAGTATACTATTTCTTAAATTTTATCAAGAAAATGTTGGGGATTAAATTCCCTCAATATTATGGTATTCTATTAATATATGTGACTAATATAAGGTAACCAATGTAGTGTCTATATAAACATTTGGGGTTTTGTTGACCCTAGCAAGTGCACCCATGTTTTGTGACATATAATATAGTTATAATGGTAATTGTTATTGATGATAGTTGGTTTCATGTGTTTCTAATATATATATATTTACTGGAAAATATCGTTTGCATGGGTGGATAACAATGGTTACAGAAATTGTTTAGATATTTGAACATCTCGTGTTATAATTATTGTTATTGTGATAAATTATAGGCTTCGTAACCCCCCTACATTTCTTAATGTATTTTATAAGTTTCATGGTGACCCCATGTTGTATGATTATGTTACCAAGGATTACATACCAATGATCCAAATATTGTTGATTTTAATTGTGATTCTAAGTATTATCTAAATAGAATCTTGATTTGCTTAATGTTGATATTCTTTTTATTACATAACTATGATCCAATAGATGTAAATTAAGGTTTTGGGAGAGATGTTTTTTGATTACTAAGGTATATAATTGATTCTTATTATGTTAGGATACATTCCAATGGATTCCACAGATTTGGGATTATACCTATTGGAATTTTGAGTGATTCGTAGTGGTTCAGATGATCTATCAGTAGTCCTGTAGATATATATTAATATTCCCTGGTATCCCAGGATCTCAAATTATACATGAATATATATATATGATTTCTAGTATCTATCAATACCACATACTAGCCGTGGAATTCCTTTGGTGTGTCTTATTATATAGTTATTATACAAGTTCGTTATTTTGTTCTTTTTTGAAGATCCATGATTACCTCTATACCCTCTAGAAGAACATATATTTATGTGATGGTATAAGGTTGGGAATGTACCAAACCATTAACATTTCATACCAAGTGCTCAAATACTATTTAACATATTCATGACTAGGATTGGTTCATTTCAGTTTTTAAATTATAAAATAAGGTTATATGATTATTTATTTACATAGACATATTGTATTATACATTATTAGAAAAAAAGTGCTTTCAATGTAAATAATTGTTCTATAAGGATATTCCCTAGGGTTTCCCAATTATGTTGTACCCACACACAACATTGAAATCCATATAACATAAATAACTATACAATAGTTATTGTACTTGGAATTAAGGTTGGGAATGTACCAATTGTTTAATTGTTTAGTGGTAAATCACATACAAATCCTAGAGACTTTAATGTTATGACGGTAGGGAATTGTGTTAGTGTTTTTCCCTTTTTATTCATATATTATTATTATTATTTGTGATCAACATTGTTTGAAATCAGAAGATAATTATCAGCATGAATATGTGTCTCTATGACTCAACATTGTAATTTTAATATAATTTTATAATTTATTACATTTACATTCAATAATATATTGTCATGGTATTTTTTCATTATAAAAATGTTTTTCCAATATATACTATGTCACCGTATATTATAATGTTAATGAAAACACCATATTCATTACAAATGTGATTTACTTTATGAATATTATAGATATGAATTATTCTTTCATAATGTATTTTCATTATTTGGAGTCATTTTTCCAAGACTGTTATATGCATACATAATGAAAAAAAATTCAAATATTTCCAATGGTATATACTCATGAATTAATATCTTGTAATATTATTTGAAATTAAACCTACGTAATGGTGTTTCATTTGTTAAATATAATAAAATAACATGATATGTTTCAAAAAAGACTTACACAAAAAGACATGAATCGTAATGATACAGGAAAAACACATACATAGATTAGGGTAACTGAAAGGAAATCAATGATCACTCATAAAAAGACCCAAAAACAGTCATAGTTAGAACAAAGTGACTCTAATGATAAATCCCACATGACTCATATAATGGAGAAAAAGACTCATATTATGAAACTAACATAGAAAACAATTACAAAAGTAAAATCCTAATATAGTCAGTTAAAATTAATCAATTATTTTGAAATAGAGTCTCACAAAGTTCCTGTCTCTTTTAAGAATATTTTTCATGCTTATTGGGGATGTTTTTTTAAGATGAATATTTTAAATATATATATATATGGAGATAACCATTAGAAAATTTAATAAAAAGAGTCTCGACAATATTATCCTTAGAATCGTAGTTCATTTTTTTCATAAAATATAGTTACACATTCAAAATGAAAAAATATACTCCAATGCACATATCCCACATATTTTATAGAAAATTTACAAACACCTTTCCTACCGTATATAGTTTTCATTAGATTATTTTTTATTATTTTACATGATTAAATGTTTGAGATTTTATATGAATTAACCAAATGTATTAGGAAAATAGTTTTATATTTTCATTATTTTTTATGAAGTAGCAGTGAGTTGAAAAATAAAACACTCTCCCAAATTTTTTTTCCTCCTACACACAATTATGGAAACTATATTCTTTTAATATGAGAAATAAATCATCAAAAAAAATATCTTTTTTATATATCTATAATAAATATATATTCGTTAATGATTCTTAGATATTATTCTTCTCCGAGATTTGGTTCATAATTTTTTTCTTTCTTCGTTTAACTGTGTCCCAAAGATGATATATCTCTATGTAATAATTATTTATAAATGTAAAAATTCATATACTGAATAATAAAAAGATCATGGATTGGTCTTATAAATAGAGATATTAGATTAATAATATTTTACCTTTCTAACAAGTGGAAACTTCATTAACTCATCTCACAACCCATATCGAAGAAGGATGGATTATTTGGAATCTCCCTTAACTTGAAAGTATGTTAGTAGTTCAGAATGGGGAATTTTTATTCCTGAAACAACTTACACAGTAATATATTTCCTATAAATTTCCATTTTGATAAATTTTTTATTCCACATATAATTTTTTTATGTGCATATTTTTATTTAATATTAATGAGTTGGGATTTTTGTTTGTAGAATATTTACAAACACAATTTCCCTCTCTAGAGTCATTGTCTGACCCCTAATAGGATAAAAAATATTATTAGTGTAGTAACATTCATGTTATCTACATATATAATAATTATGTATAAAAAATAATTTCTCAGTAAAATATATAATTATATATATGGGATATATTTTATTATAGAATCATATGTGAATTTAGAATAGTCTTGGTAATGGAAATATAATATGATCACCCAAATAAAAATAATATGTCTGATGGTGTATGTGACAACAATAAATCACTATAAAATTCCTATTGTTAAACAAGAAACATCACATGCTACTATAAAATATCATTATAAACAGAAATTTAATCGAATTAATTTTAAATCATGTGGATTTTTTTAGATTAATTTAATCATGTTTCATAATTTTATATAGTTCATGAGATGTAGAGTATAATTTTTTCATCACTTGAATGAAAATTTAATGTTAGAAAACATATATAAAATAAATAAATGCTTTAATTTTACACATTTAGAATTTTTGGGGGTGAAATCATTACTCAAAGAAATTAATTACTAACTAATATTGTTCATGATATTTCTTCCACGATTACTCCAATTCCATATTCGTATTTGGCATTTAATCTTATTATAATTTTTTTATATAAAGTAAATGGAATTTCATGTTAAATAATAAATTCAACTAGAGTAATTTTAATAAAATTAAAACAACTTATTAGTAATCTTATTATGTTTGAGGAATAAACTCACAGTATATATAAAAATTATAGATTAGTTAAAAGTGATAATTGTTATCTAAAAGTTTCTCCAATCATGTATAATAGGAAAAAAATGAAATGTTACTATTTGAAACATCTGCTGAAGTAGACTGATGATCGTAAATATTTAATAGGGAGGAAGAAATGTTTATAAGTTCATTCAAAATTTTGTACAGAAAGATAATAGGATTTTAAAAAATATATTAATATGTTTAATATTTTTAAAAGAAATTTTAGTGAATGTAAATTGTAAAAACCCGGGTTTTTAGAACGTGTCAAAATCTCAACCCTGTTTGAATTTTTGACTTGTTTCTGATAAATCTTGGAAAATATGGGATATTCTTGAATATTCCAGACTACATGCCATGTACTATAGAGTACATGCCAGGTATGGGTTGGGTGAGCACCAGCCATGTGTCGCCGAGTACATGTCGTGTGATGACCGTGTAGAACTTTCTTACTACACGGCGTGTGGTTATTGACACGCCGTGTACCTGTGACCATGTGGAGGCCATACATGCTGTTTAGGAATGTTTTTCCGGTAGAATCATTTAACAGAGTACACAACGTGTCCTCCTTGGCCACGCCGTGTAGTCCAGCCGTGTAAGATGGATATACATGGTGTGTGGGTAAGTCGCTGAGGAAGAGAAGAAAAAATAAGTACACGATGTGTACTCATGTCTGAAGGTTCATGAAAGTAAGACGGTGGAATTTCAGTCTTAATATGAACATTAAAATGATACAAACCCTATACTTAAATTACAAGCCATGTAGTTTCTTTTTTTCGCAAAAATGGGCAGTAACCTTGTATTGAGGCAGAACCCCAATACCTCTGACAGGTTGAGCGGGGAGAGCTGATTGGAATTTCAATTTGAACTCATTTATTCAATTGATACATTATTCGAACATCAGTGGCTCTGTTGGAACCCCCTCCATAAGTCCTTGATTACTCTTGAGCAGTTCTTCTTGATTTCTGTTCTATACTGAGTTATATGGGTTTGATCAGTTTTGATTATTTTGTAGATCTACCGTGTTTAAGACCTAATCGGTAGCTGTTATCAAAGTATTATCCTAAAAAAAGTCTCAGGTAGGTGGTGCATAATTTTTTTATGTTTTCGTGGTCATTTAGGTGACACATCCTTCGGCGTGTTTTTACGAATTTTTATCGGGACCCACTTTTATCTGATATTGCATATTCAATTGTTCAATAGACCCATGATATTCCATTGGGTGTGCCCTTTACCTGTTTTTCTTGAGTTGGGCTGGGCGAGGGGTCATTGCTCAATTAGGGAATTTTGGCCGGTGGAATTCAATATGGTTATGATTGAATGTGGTTGTTTTATCTAAATTGTTTAGTTTATTAACCCTTGATATGAATTGTTAGAGGCTCTCAAGACCTCAGTGCTGGTATGGGAAAACACCTTTTTAGTCAAATTAAACTATTTATATTTTTTAGCATGTTTATGTGTTCTGTTAAAAGTTTTATATATATATAATTGTTGAATTGTATATGATGGAATCATTGGGTTGGGCATGGCCCGGACATTCTTGAGTGATGCTGACCATAGGTTGGGCTTGGCCCCTGTTACGTTTGGTGGTTCTGACAAGGGGATTGGACGTCATGGGCATGGGTTTAAGGCAGGATGACTAACAAGTTAGGCATGGCCTGGGTTATTGGGATGGCCAGACTATCAGACATCAGCAGCATGGTTGTAGGGACACGAGGTGTTAGAGGTGTTGTGGCTTGGGTACTACTTTGGTGATTACTGCTCACCCGGAACTATGAGTACTATGCACATAGAGAGACTCCGTGATGAGGTGTTTTGACCACTCGAGTGGGTAGAGGCCCTCATTAGCTGTAGTTTAGGTATTTCTTGGTTTGGGGGTGCTTCATGTAAGAAGTCATGTGAAAGGTGAGGAGACATTAGGGTGTAAAATTGAAGTTATTGGGTTGGGGGAAGAGTCTCGCCATTAATTGAGGGTATTTATCGCTATCCCTCTAGAGACTTTACTTTGAGGGTAGATATCATTGTCCCTCCGACTACGTTATTTGAGGGTAGACATCATTGTCACTCCGGTTAATTATTTGAGGGTAGACATCGTTATTCCTCTAGGTTACGACAGTGGGGCATGTCTTTTGGATGACGATACTTGTGACACACGGTGTCCGGGGGCACATGGTGCTGGGTTATATGACAGAGATTCTAGCGTCGGTCGATGCAGGTAACACTCCATGGTGGCTGCTGAGCACTAGTGGAGTATGTGTTTATTTTTGCAACGTTTTGTTTATTTATTTTCTTATAAATGCATGACTGCATAAACACTTATATTAGGTATGCACCGTTGGGTGGTATCCTACTGAGATTCGTCTCACACCCTGCACTGGCCCTTCGGGACGCATGTAGACTTTGTGGATTTGTGTGTAGGAAATAGGCCTGCTTCACGAGCTGGGCAACATTAGCTGTTACATGGAGATGGTATGGACCCTAAGGTCTTACATAGGAGGAGTAATTTTGTTTCTCTTACATTCCTATATCATCATGCTTGTTTGGTATCTATAGTTGGTTAGCCATTGGCACCCTATATATTTATATATATATGACCTGCTTTTGATGCAGGTTTTGTTTTTTATTATTAGTTACAAGTGATCATCTTGATGTTGTGTTTATATCTGCTGTTGTTGTTTATATTTATTACTTCTGTCGTTTATTGATATTGAATGTGCTTTAGCTCTGCGGGTCTGGTTCGAGTCTGTTGAGCAGTTATTTCGATTCATCTTTATTATTATACTCAGACCACTACCATTTTTATTATCCTCTTAGAGGGTATAACCTCCCCACTATACCTATAAGACCCTCTCTACAAGTCGAAAGCCTTTGGAATTCGAGGAGGTGCACCTAAGGTAGTAGCATTCGACCCCTTTAGCATTGTATGGGTGGCAGTTTAGGTTTAGGTCATTACAAAGTGGTATCAGAGGAGTTATTGATAAGGATTTAGTAGAAAAGTTTTTCTTGTTACTAATGAGACTAAGGATTCTCTTTTATTTCTATTGGTTTACGATTTGGGACATGGTAGACTAGATATAAATTGTTACTCGAACTGTGTTCCTAGCATGTTCTTGGGTGCCTGCAGCCCCAATTACGGGTGATGGATCAAGTTTCCTTGGGTGGGAATTGATGTTTTGTTATTGCTCAGATTACTGTTTATATGATTTCCAACTCGATGGCTCACTTGGTGTGTGATGTTATTAACTGTGATATGTGACCCTTGAACCGGTGCAATAAGGGAGAATTGGACCTTGGCCCGATATGGAAAGGCTTATTTTTTTTGGCCTTTTATATGATCATTTTTAGGATATTACAATTTCATTACTGCACATATGCTTTGTGAATTGATAATTCCATTTGAATAATATCAAATTCCCATATTTTGTATTCCCTGAAATGTGAATAGGTGAAATTATTAATAGAACTATTGGTTTATTGAAATATGTTATTACATGCCTTGTATATTTTTGTAATTTCACGATATTTGGTTCTAGATCTAGTATGAGAAGGCAGGTACTATCGGCTGAGGTGATTTTTGTCACAAGGATTGGGCGACTCGGTCATCGGTTTGAGGAAACGTTATTTGTCAGGTTGGGCATTGCTCGAGGTACTTTTGTTACTCGGCTCTGTTAAGGGCGGGTAAGGAGGCCACGAGGCCTGGATGCCATGGGGCATGGGTTGCGGTGGGGGAGAGTAAGGGTGGAAGTTATTTTCTACCTTTTACTTGTTTCCTTGCCTGTGTTGAATCTATATTGTTATATATATCTGGGTTGTCTGACCATTTACAGTATCCAGCAGGTTCCTCTTGTACGTCTAGATGGAGCGTCAGGCGGGAGATGATACTGTGCCGTAGGATAAGGTTCAGGATCCTGTATAGGTAGAGAAGGAGTCATAGGTACAGGCCCAGGCACAGGATCAAGTTCAAGATCCAGTGTATGCATGGAAGCAACCGGGTTTGGCAGCGTTCAGACCATGGATCGATGAGAAGCTCCGAGCTAGCCCGGTACGGGTCTTGTAGGGAATAGACAGAGAAGCACAAGGTACAGATCCATCTATGGAATATCTGACATTGTTGTTCTAGTCGCAATACCCACCAATTTTTTCAGGGCGAGGGAGGTCCACAGGCAGTTGAGAACTAGATAGAGAGAATGTAGAAGATCTTTGAGTAGCTTGAGACACCTCCAGGGTGGAGGGTCAAGTTGGCAACGTACATGCTGTAGGGACTGGAAAATCATTGATGGGATGTGCAGGTTCAGGCACACAGGAAAGAGGGACTGTCATGGAAGGACTTCGAGGATAGGTTCTTTGAGCACATTTATCCTGAGACACTGAGAGTAGAGTGAGCTTGAGAGTTCTTCTGTCTTCAGTTGGGAGACATGTCTGGCTTGGACTATGAAACTAATTTCACTGAGTTGTCTCTCTTTTCACCTAGTATAGTAAGTGATGACATGGCTAGGGTGAGATGCTTTGAGTATGGATTGTGACATGCCATCCGGATCCGGGTGAATATCTTCAGGCTGGGTTCATTCTAATAGGTGGTGAATCAGGTTCTCGTTGCAGAGGACAACCAGAGGGATATGGCTCCGGTTGGCTAGGAGACGGCATCAGGTGAGGGTTTGGGGAGCAGTAATTGAGGACGGGATGAGTTCCAGCATGGTAGTCAGGCCATGGAATCATCTAGACCACCTCATAGTTGTTCATCAGTGTTTTCATTTCTGTGTGAAGAGCAATGGAATGTTCGGACTCAGTGCGATAGGCCTATAATTAAGCGGCAGGCATGTGGACAAGTCAGACATCTTGAGAGGTTCTGCAGGATACCTTCTCAAGCAGCCGGTAAGCAGGGACCAGGATAGAATGTGGCATCTGGAGTTGGTTCAGGTTCGATATCATGTGACGGTAGCTGAGGTTCAGCTACATGCAGAGGACGTGATAGAGATAATGGGACCTAGATGAGGGGTTAGTGGTCGGTGGCTAGAGCATCACCACAGGGGGGTCAGGAATCCGGAAGTCGTACTTCAGGCCATCTGCACGCTGTAGAGCTGCCAGAGGCTGAGCAGGCTGGTGATCCAATGACAGTTAGAGGTACACCATAGGTGTAGTCAGGATTTTCCATGTTCCCTTTTTGTCATGACCTATAGAGGCATATCGGTTTGGAGTGCACGTGTTGCACATGATCTATGTGGAATGAATAGGTTCTAGTTAGTGGGATTGGAACCATATCGGGTGTGTGATTTACTTATATATATATATATATGGGATGCGAAGCATTCGGGGCATCAATGGTGTGGGTTACAGGAGTTTCCATGGGAATCCGGGAATAGAGGATGCGGGTAACATCATGTGCCTTGGGAATCGAGGCATCGATGATGCGGGTTACTTGAGGTTCTAGGCACCTGGTTTGTTTTCGAACATCCATGGCCTGAAAGACCTCCTAAAGGTTGACACTGATGCGATGCGGGATACATTGGGTGTCGGGAACATCAAAGGAGCACCAATGAGGCACAGGGGTGATGATGCGTCAGGGAAGAACTATGCACCTTGAAAACAGGTCAGTGAACCTTTGTTCGTTTGGATTTGTGTCATATTGAGACTATGTTAGGAGATTCTTAATGTGGGGATCACCTTGAAGAAGATAGTCATAACCTTCGAGACCTGGGTAGTCCGAGTTATTTTAATCGGGGTGGTATGTTCGGTGCCTTCTATGGGTTTTGTTTGATATGTCAAGGATGAGCTATATTAATGTGGGGAGATTGTAAGAACTTGGATTTTAATAACATGTCAAAATCCCGAACATGTTTGAATTTTTGACTTTTTTCTAAAAAATCTAGGAAAATTTGGGATATTCGTGAATTTTCAAAACTACACGCCATGTACTATAGAGTACAGTCCATGTATTGGTTGGGCGAGCACCGGCTGTGTGGCGCCGAGTACAAGCCGTTTAATGACCGTGTAGGAATTTCTTACAACATGTCTTGTGGTTATCGACATGTTGTGTACCTGTGACTGTGTGGAGGCCCTACATGGAGTGTAGGCATGTTGGTAGGGTAGAATCCTTTCACCAAGTACATGTCGTGTCCTCCTTGGATGCACCGTGTAGCCCCGCCGTGTGTGAGGGATACACATGGCGTGTGGGTAATTCGGTGAGGAAGAGAAGAAAAACTAAGTACACGTCGTGTACCCCTAGGTACTTGCTATGTACTCATGTCGCTAGGTTTTTCAACGTATGTCAGCAGAATTTCAGCCATCATATAGAACAATAAAATGATACATGTCGTGTACTTAAAATGCATTCCGTGTAGTTTCTATTTTTTCTAAAATGGGAAGTAGCCTCAAATTGAGGCAGAACTTCACTACCTTCGACGGATTGAGTGGGGAGAGTGAGCTGGGATATCTATTTTATCTTGTTCCTTCGTCTGAGACCCTATTCGAACATCAGTTGATCTGTTGGAACCCCCTCGATAAATCCATGATTCATCTTAATCTGCTCTTCTTGATTTCTGTTCTAAATCGAGTTATAAGGGTTTGAGAGGTTTTGATTGTTTTGTTGATCTACCGTGTCTTATATGTAATTGGAGGCTATTATCAAAGTATTGTCATCATACAAGTCTCTAGTAGGTGGTGTATACTTTTTTTTTTGTGTTTTCATGGTCATTTGGGTGACGCGGGCTTCGGCCCATTTTTGGGTATTTTGAGCAGGACCCAAATTTATCTGATATTTCATATTAAATTGTTCATTAGACCTGTGGGAATCCATTGGGTATGGCCTTTACATGTTTTTCATTAGCAGGGTAAGGCAAGGGGTCGTTGCTCAATTGGGGCATTTTGGCCATGGAGAGCCAAAATGGTTATGATTGAACTGGAATGTTTTATCTGATAATATTTGTTTATTAAGCCTTGATATGAATTTTTAGAGGCTCTCAAGACTGCAGTGCTAGAATGGGAGAAAACATTGTTAGTGCAATTCATCTGTTTAGATTGTTTTTCATGGTTATGTGTTCTGTTAAAGGTGTTATATATGTAATTTATGAATTGCATATGCTGGAACCGTTGGGTTAGACATGGCTCGGACATTCTTGAGTGATGTTTATCACATGTTGGGCTTGTCCTAGGTTACGTTGGGTGTTTCATACCATGAGATTGGGTTTCATGGACGTCGGTTTGAGATAGGATGACTCTCAGGTTGGCATGGCCTGGTTACTAGGATGGTGAGACTATCAGACTTGAGCGGCATGGTCACAAGCACACGAGGTGTCAGAGGTGTTATGTCTTGGGTACTATTTTGGTGATTACCGCTCAACCAGAACTATGAGAAGTGTGCACAATGATAGACTCTGTGATGATGTGGTTTTGACCACTTGTGTGGGTAGAGGACCCCATTAGTTGCGGTTTAGGTATTTCTGGTTTGTGGGTGCTTGCCGTAGGAAGCCACGTGGATGGTGAAGAGCCTTCAAGGGATATCATTGAGGCTATCGGGTTGGGGGAATAGGCACACCGTTATTTTAGGGAAGATTTCGAAGTCCCTACAGACACTATACATTGCGGGAAGACATCATTGTCCGTCTAGTTAAGTTATTTTAGGGCATACATTATTGTCCCTCCAGTTACATATTAGAGGGAAGACATCGTTGTTCCTCCAGGTTACTACTGTTGGGCGTGCCTTTAGGTCGTCGATACTTAAGACACACAGGGTTTTGTGGAACATGGTGCTAGGTTATATGACAGAGATTCAGGTATTGGACGAAGCAGGTGACACTCCATGGTGGCTACTGAGCACCAGTAAAGTCTGTGTTTATTTGTGCATCGTTCTGTTTAATGCTTTCATTATAAATGAATGATTGCTAAAACACTTATATTATGTACGCACCATTGGGTGGTATCCTACTGAGATTCATCTCACACCCTACAAAGGCCCTTCGGGACGCGTGCAGACCATTTAGATTTGCTTGCAGAAAATTGTCCATCTTTAGGAGCTGGGATGCATTAGCTGTTACATGGAAATGGTATGGTCTCTGAGGTCTTACCTATCTAGAGTGATTCTGCTTTTCTTTCATTCCTCTATCAACAAGATTTTTTTTCTTGCTACAGTTGTTTAGCCATTGGATCCCTTTATATTTATATATATATAACCTGCTTTGGATTAATGGTTTGTTGTTTAGTAGTAGATACAAGTGATCATCATGTTTTTGTGTTTATTTTTGTTGTTGTTGTTTATATTTATTTCTTCCGATGTTTATCAATATATAATGTGCTTACGTTCTGCAGGTCTGGTTTGAGTCTACTGAGTAATTATTCTACTGCATCTTAACTATTATACTCAGACCAGTACCATTGTTATTATCCCTCGAGAGGGTATAGCCTCCCCACTATACCTATAAGACCCTCGCTGCTAGTCGGCAGCCTTTGGCATTCGGGGAGGTGAGCCTAATATAGTAGCACCTGACCCGTTTAGCACTGTTCGGGTGGTTGTTCGGGTCTAGGTCATTAAATAAATGTTATGTATGTAATAATATTAGGAATATAAATCTTGATATACCAAAACTATAAAATGAATAAATAAAAAAGGATTAATAAAATATCTAATATCAGGAAAAATAAAAATAATGCTATAAGGATTTTTGAGGTTATTACGAAGACTCATGTGGATATTAAACAACTAACATAGATGTTGGGTAGAATAAAAAAATTATTGATGTTATTAATGTCTCAATCATAATTGGTACATTTTGTAAAAACCATTTAAATTAAAATTGAAATACAATAATTCACATTTGGAGAATTAGATGAGAATTATTTCGTGTTAGAAGAAAATATGAATCAAAATAATAAAATGAAAAGACAACATAAAATATATAGTATAGTTCTATTGCTGAATTACAGGACATAACTAAAAATATTTCTACATGGAAATTAAAAATAAATATCTTTTTATTCTATAATATATGAATGTAATATTAAGATATTGTTATAATTTGTATAACCACTAATATATGGTACATGTATTTTTGAAATGGTTTAAATGAACTCAATAAGACACAAAAATAAATATTTAAAATATCGGAATACAATTTAGTTTACATAATGTTCCAAACCCCAAGATATATTGGAACAATTATTTCCTCATAATCATTAGAAAGTAATTTATTATTCTCTATATTATTATTGTTGAATATTTTTAAAATTTAATAGATTATAAAATATTAAAAATACTAAAATATGTTGAATAATGAATACATATAGTACTAGAATTTTATTGAAGGTTGGTTCTATGTATTCTTGATAGTTAAGATAGATATATATTCCTAAATAATTTTTTTTCTTAAATTTCACAAACCAAACACATTTTTTTACCAAAAAACCATATCTTTGTATTTCTAATTATTGAAAAAATTCTTAAATCACCGATAAATTTAATGGTTTCATGATAGGGTATGTTCAAGGATTATGAATTGATACTTTAAAAACATCCACCTTGTCCCAAAGGTTGAGGGATGATATGTCACATATCACAGAAATTTAAATGGAATTGTTATCTGGGGTAGTTCAAAATGAATAAAAAATCCACATTCATCATCAAAACCGTTCTATATATTTAAATATTGATGGAAAAGTTTATAAATATATATATCAACAACATAAATATTCATTTTTAGTATATTATTATGAAAATTCATTTTATAATTTTAATAATTAATTTATTATATTTAATTTAATGAGAATTGAATATGTTTATACTTTTGATCCAATTTCATTACTTAAATGAATGTTGAACTATTTTATTGCTGAAATAAATTTCTAATGATGTTTTTAGTAGGAGATATGAAAAATTCATCAACTATTATTATGAAAAAATTTCAGTAAAACCGAAATTTATATTTTTCTCAACATTAATTACACTGAAAACATGATGTGATAGATTACATATGGGAATTAAAAAAAAATTCAATCAATCAAATTGGTTTCTACTTCATGATATTTCAAAATAATTCATATTGGTTTTATGGTATTTAGAAAATAAATCCTATACTGATTGTTTTCAATTTATTTGTCACGCATATTTAAATATGTACGTGAATCTATATTTTGGTGATTAATAGTGAAGCCTTTTAAAAATTTAAATATATATACATGTTATTATGACATTAAATATATAGTAAAAATATTTTATTGGTATGTATCCTTTGCGGTGTCATTGAGACAAATGATTTTAAATTATTTTGTTAAATAGATGGTGATAAAAATAATTTTAATATGCTTAGGAAACTGACGGACATTATAATTGTTCAATAGGGAAATGTGAAAATAAATGAAACTAAAATACCAATTTTTATTTGAATAGATCATATCTACTCATTTATTGATAAAACCTATTAACATGACATGTTATGTTATAAATATTGTTCTTATAAGTAATATGATGAAGAAAAATATTTTGTAGTTATTAAAAAATTTAAATCAAAGGGATTCATGCATCAAAATATTTTGATATAATGTGTAATCATGAACACTAAGGATTGTCTTGGTATGTTTGATGAAATGGATAAAGGATGATTCATCCTAGGATATTATGTAATTAAAAAATCCTATAAAGCAATTAACAAAAATCAAGGATAATTGAAAAATAAAAATATGTAAAACTTGATGAATGTGAGAAGCGTATCAATAATAAAATTAAATGTTATCATCATTGTGATTATTTTGAAAAAATGATATATGATCTTAAATTTGGTGAAAAATAGTTTAATTTTTTCGATTTTTTCAAATACTATCTAGTCTAGTTTAGATAAAATTCAACGAAAATGATTGTGTTCAACCTATATAGCATAAAACATTGAAAAACATACAATATAGAATATTATAGGAATCAATGATAAAGGATTTATTGATTTATAAATATCAAGAAACATGTTTTTTTCTTCTACATTATTTTTCAATCATGAAGATAAAATAATTGAACATTCTATAATAGATGAGAGTTAGTTTTTTGAAATGAAAATTGAGTTCAGCCTCCTAAAAATGAAATTGGTATAGGAATTAGTTAATATCAAATATAATTATAATATTATTAAATCTAAATCAGTATTTATAAATATGATAGTAGTTCATGATTTTATAACGATAAATAAGGATATATTATTTTCAAATTGATTAACCATGATAAATGAATAATTTATAAGAAATTATTTTACCTAGGATATTGAAAATAAGCCAATATAATTCTATAATATTATTCATGTCATATTTAAATTTACAATTTATATTTTAATGTAAATTCATCAATTCATAATTGATTAATTATCAAAGAATTATATTTTAAAAAACATCCTCGTTTAGAAACCCTCTTCTTCCAAATTAAAATATAAAATTCAATAATTATATTAATCACCATAATAAAGAACCTAACTAATTATATAAAATTATATGTCATTATATTTTATAAGTTTCTTTTACTATTTTTTTGTAAAATATTATTCTATTTATTTAAAAATAATTAGATTATACTTTACATATACAATTCATTGTTGAAGATGTGATTTTTGGACAAACAAATAAGAAAATACATATTTTTTTAAAGGAAACAAAAAAAAAATTAATATCATCATGATGGGTTTGTTATATTCCTTTAATTTATTTCAAATATATCAATAATAATTTAATAATTATTTCAACAGTAATAAATACAATCATGAATTAAATAAATGATTTGATCATGAAAGAAATAGTTTGTATGAATAATCCACGTGTTATAATGTTAATCATGATTTGGATGAAAATGACAAACATTTGGATAAAACAATTATTGAGTAATCATTTGAATTTTTATATATCTAACGTCTAATTATCTAAATATCTTATATTTTATTTTTTTATGTATTGGATGTCAAGGAATTATTTAATAGTCACAATAAACTTGGGAAAAAATTAATTTAATCTAATTTGAAATTATTAATTTAATAATAATTCTATTTTCCAAAATCATGTGGTATTCATTTAATTTCATATTATGATAAATATTTTAGGGGTTATATATTTTTTTGGAAAAGTGTCTATATAGCCTAGATATTTTTTGAAAAATCATTACATTCATATTTATATAAAAAGAAACACTTTGTTTCATTATCAACCTCTAAATTCGAATACATTTCATATACTATTTTCTTAATATATGTTATTTTTGAAACACTCCTTGATAACAAGTTGATTCAATTTAGATCACATATTAATTAAATGTGATTACATGGTTTCTATCAACAACACCACAAATAATATAATTGTTTCTATAATAAAGAAAATTTATTTAATGGATCAGTTATGGAGATACCATACATAAAAAATGTTACATTTATCCTAAATTCATTAACATTGAATTTTTTTGAAGATATATATATATAAATCCTATTTTAGTTGATATATTTTATTTTAGACATTTTGGGTTAGATTTATAATATTATGAAGGAGTTCGTTCTATTTTTTGACCAATTTAATTTCAGTAATTATTTGTATTATATGAAGTATTAGATATAAATATATATTTATTTCTTCATTTATGTAATGTTAATACCACATAACTCCCATTAATTCAAATTAATATTCCTCCAAATCCAGTGGATCAATAACCACAATTTCGAAAACCAACTACATTCGATATCTCTTTTTCCTATGAATCTAAAATTTCAAAAATCAGTCCTTTTCGAAACATTAATGTCATTTTAAGACATAGAAATAAAATGTTGGTTTTTCATAAGGAATAATTTGAACTGAAAAATGTATTATAGAATATAATGTACTCCAAGAAATAGATTTTATTTTAGATAGTTGAATTAGAATGAGTTGTTTTTTACGAATGTCTTTATTTCATTTAGAGGTGGGACTACCTATTCAATGAAATGGAATCATTCACCTCCATTGAGAAACATATAATTAAAAAAATTATAATGTATAAATTTAATTTTATCTAATTGAGAACATGATATGTTTCAGTATAAAAGGAATGGATTTTTTTATTAATCTTATGGTTTCACATAATCATTAAATAATTCTTAGAAATGGGATGATATGGATTAGTATAATGATTTAGAAGAAAGATTCATTCAATTATGATGTTATAATGATAAATTTATTCTCGTCTTTCTGAATCAAAACAATTTTAGAAAAATTCCTAAATCCTTAAAAAACATTCCTTACTATTTTTATTGAAATATGGATTTTCAAAAGGGTCAGTAATTTTGAGAGCAATTTATTTTAAAAAATATATGTAATTTAATTTTCAATCAAAGGTGAAATGTTAAAAATTAATGTATACATGTTATGGGGAATCTAAAAATTTACATATACAATAGTAATGTTATGATTTTATCTATATGGTATGTAGTTACCAAATATCCATGATAATATAGAGATATAATTCAACATGTTTTATATTGTTATGTTCCATAACAATCATGTTTTCATACATATAATTTTTTATGAATATGGAGTGAGTATAAAGTCGCATGCTATATATGATGATTTTAATGATAGAATTCATCATTGAATGAAGTAATGTAATAAAAGAACCATATTTCTTATAAATGGGTGAAGTATGGGGGATATGATCATAAGGATACTAATCCAATTGAGGGGTTCCGTTCTTGGTGAAATATTAAAGATCGTATAATTTTTTTTTGATTCATTAGTCAAATACAGCGTTGTAAATATTATGATGACAAATGATGAATATGGACGTCCAATTTTTCATTTGGATATTCCAATTAATCCTTGATTGGTATGTTTAACTCATTAGAGGGCATCAAAGGGTATTGAAATTCTAGTTCCAATTGATGTTATTGTTGATTTTAAGAACAATTATTCAATTTTCAATGTTATGGTTTAGTTTTATAATTTTGAGAAAAGAGTATTCGATGTATATATAAATATATTTCCTATATTTAGAGTTGGATCAAATTATTCTAATATATGAAGAGAATATTTTATAAATAGAGAAAGTATAACAAATAATGACTCTATAGTAAAGAGATATAATCATTATTTTTATTATGACGTCCCTACACCAATTAGGGAAGAACGAGATGAAAAAATTATCACAGATTGTAATAAATAAAATGATTATACTCTTGATAATCAAAATGAGGATCATAAACATACATTCAAATGGATGAATCAAAATTTAATTTCTAGGATCATGTGAAAAAAATTTCTCATGGAGTGTTAAATGTTCTTAAGAATGTAAAAGGATATAGTGTTAATATGAAGGATGGTATGAAATCATTTACACTAAAAAGTAAAAATAATGATATATAATTCAATCTCTTTGAATAATAAAATTTTTCTGATGGTAGTTGTGGCTTCTCAAAGTAAATTACATAGAAAATTACAACATGGTCAAATATGAATGAATACTGATGATATTTGTGAAATACTAAGCATTAAGTATTATTTAAGGTAATTGAAATAATTTTTTTAAAAAAATAATAATTTGAGGAATTAAAATAAAAATCATATTCCAAATTTGATTTAAAATATTTAATGAACTTTATTATTGGTAAAAAACAATTTCACAGAATATTCCTCTTCAAGATTCAAATATTACATCACCGTTGATGAAAAATAATAGATTTTTTCAAAGGGGATTTAATTAAATGATTTTTTTCAGATATATTATTACTAATAAATTTGAATTCATCAAAAAGTTTCAATCTTATAAATTTAATTAATTTTACTTTGTAAAATAAATTTTTGGATCAATTTCAGGATATTAAAATTTATTGAATTAGGGGATTCGATCAATAAATTGTTTATTAGTCCACATAACATTCTTAAAGATATTAAAGGGGACATCATCCCATAGGTTATGAAAGCTAATAATAAAACCATAAATATTTTGATGTTTTTAAAGGATGTAATGTATATATCAATGAAAAATACTTTTTATTTTTGAATAATCAAATTTTTATTTAAAATCTCATTGGATATATTATAGTGACATAGATAGAAAATATTACAGGATCCTCTTATTTATGATCCATAAAATACATAATATATTTGATAATTAATATAGTCAGTAACTTTTTTTAATAAATCTTCATATATAATTAGGATAGACTCTCATATGCATGTCCTAATGAAACATATGAGAATTATTTTGTTCTGTACTGATCTTGGTCAGTTACATAACATAGTGACTCAAGAATATATAAGTGTTTATCCAGATCATTCTCAAATAATATGAACACTAGAAAGTGTATAGGGTCAATTATAATGATATATCCTTATTTAAAATTATTAAAAATAATTTTACATGAACATAAATAAAGGAAAACATTTCTATATCAAAAGACAGCATATTGAATTATTATTTTCTATAATTCATTATTATGGATGCCATTATATTTTATACTATATGATAAGCATTATATTCATTAGTTACATCTTATATAAATACACCAATTCCACATAAAAAACCTATTACACCCTTTTCTACACCCTCGCCATATCATTTTCGAAAACTGAATCTTGAGCCTCAAGGTTAACATCAATTTTCTTTTTTTAGTGTTTAGTTATTATAAAAACTTATTATTTTCATTTTCACTATCAATTTTTAGTTACTAAATAAAATTACATGAATTATATTTATACTTCATTTCACATATGTACATTCGCACATTAAAGTCATTTCAATATGCAAAATTGAAAAAGAACATTCTCACAATATTATCATTATGTTTTATATGACATAAATTTTTAGGATACTCATATAAGCAAAGAATATTACATTGAATATTTTCATCAATATATAGTTTTATATTTTTATATATCATAAAAGACACAATGTTTATTACAAATTATTTATTCCTTTTTCCCTATTTATTTATTTACTATAAAATATAATATATTGTCAATAAAAATTTATATTTAAAATTTATGAGTTTTGTGGTATTCAAAATTTTAGAGATATATGAAAAAAATTATGTTTTCCATAATATTCAATTTTATCATAATATTAAATAATCACAACCCCCCATCTACACTACTAATAATTTTTACATTAAGTGAATTAAATTTTTATAATAATCGTTTCATTTTTTTATCCCATTATTTACAATATTAATTTCTTCATTTTTATAGTAAATAAGGAAAAAAATGTTTTTCCTCAAATGAAATATACAAATGAGTGAATTTTTCATTGAAAATGATGTAACAACACTTATCTTGAGGTGTTTCACAAAATAATTTAACCAATAAAAAATACCATGTGTTGAAAGGACTATTCTCAAATAGAAATTTATATTTTGAAAATGTGGAACAACTATTATATAGAATAAGAATACTCATACACAAAAAATTATAATTCATATATTTAAAAAAAAATAAACATACACAGAACTGAGTGATTGTTATAATGTAGTCAAAATTAATTGTATTATAATTTTATTTATCATCTCAATCGTTTCATTTGAGAAAATATAATAACTATATATTTCGGAGTAAAATTAACATTGCCTATGTTTTTTAAATGTAGAATGTGGAATCAGAATTTATATAGTATTGTGTTCATAAAAATGATCATCTTTGCGAACATGTTTGTGAAAAAATTACTCAACTGTAAATAAGATTACATAAATTGTGGTATTTTTCTTCTATGATAAATTTAATGAAAAAAAATCATGTTTAGATGCTTATGATATTTTTCATCCCCTGATGATTTTTTATCATTTGATAGTTTAAGTGTAAAACTATTCTCTTAATAACTATTTAATCTATAAATTTTCTTAATGGTCACACTGTAGAGACCCGAAGCCTGACGAGCATGGACATTACATTACTTTTTCGGAATACTTAGTACATAACAAAAACACACATGTATGGATCGTAATAGTTTAGTGTCTTTGGAAACTCAGAATATAATATTCTAATTGTGGTGAAAGATATTCAACATCTCCCACAAAGATCTTCCTTTTATTACCTAAAACCATTCTTTATATCCTGGGGAAATAAAACATACAAATGGGTGAGCTCAAATGCTGAGTAAGGGTAAACAAAAGAAATATCAATCACATCATATACATAAGAACATAACTTTTGGAAATCTTAACCTGCAAAAGAGATCATAATATCATAACATGGGATAAATCATAGAAGTGCAATGTTATCCCAAAAATCATAACATAAAACATGAAACTTTGTGGAATACACACATAATCATAGAGGATCATTTCTTATTAGTCAAGACTCATTGCCAAGACTATCTTAGTGGACAAAGTCCATTTCTGAACCGAGTCACCCTCGTTTCAGTCCTATTTCACAGAACCGGTATAACCTACCATTCCAGCCATGTCTATCTCGTGAGATATAAAATCTTTACCCAATGCATTGGAGGGAGATATAGGTCCCAACCATCTCATAATGATACCATTCTTATGTGTTCCACAAAATCAGAAAACCATACATCATAGCATAAACCATGTAATAAAAATGGGAATCTTAAACATCGTGACATCCTAAAACAATTCATATAAGATAAAGGAATTCATAAAAATATAATTCTATCATAAAATAATCAAATAAATGTAATAATAGGGATAAAAACAGAACCCTTGATTATCTTAGATGGAAAATTATTTTGATAAAACACTTGAACTCCATTCTTGAGGAAAATATCCTTTCTACATCAAAAACACTTTTCCTTTTTAACATTTCGTACAATTATAAACTAAAAGAAGTTGATTAAAAATAAACTTGAAAACCTTTAAAGGAATATTCTTGGAAATAATGTTTTAAAAATCCATTTATTCCGTATAAGTTAAAAAAACATTCTTCGTACTTTTTTCGGAAAAATCAAAAAAGTACCTCGTACGAATAAACGACAAAAGATTCCTTTCATATCTTTTACTAAAAACTCACCGAATGGTAAAACTGGATTTAAACAATTGTAGGTGGATGGAAATAATATTTCATATTGAGTAAAAATGGATTTGGATGATAAAATACACCCCAGTAAATACCAAAGTATAAGCAATCTCAGATAAAAATGAGATTGTTATATTTCCCTTACCTTAGGTCTGATTTGCTTCGTAAGTGTCCGAACCTCCTATATAATGATTTAAATAATGTTATTTACTTATTCCAGAATCATAATTATTTTTATGATATCATATATGGTCATATTCTTAGCTTATTATTAGTAATATTTCATTACTACTTGTTATTCGGGTGTTTATTACTTTTTGTTCTAATGCGTGTTTTGTCGAATAAATTCTTATTCTTCTCTTTAGGTTACAGATACCTCATTTACAGAATGGTATTAGTGTAATATATATCATATTCATTAATTAAATTCATTTATATAATCATTATGAAATGAAGATCATGCATAACGAGTCGCATCACATCGTGGAGACGGTATTCCGTACGTACGCACGAGTGATGATATCGTTCCTATGATCGTGGAATTGTATTGGAGTGTATGTATACTATTTCATAATCAATATCAATTTATAATAGTCATATATATTCATTATTTACACTATTATACCCATCCAAGTAACGTGGAGGTGGAAAATAGATTACACCACGGCGTGGAGACGGTATTCCGTACGTACGCACACGCGGTGATTTCGTTTTCCGTAGGATGGATAGATGGTGAAATAAGGTTGATTAATAATTATAATAACATATCAGTATATAAGTGATACTGATTTTATTACTTAATAATGAAACAACCTAATAAGAAGAACTGTAAAAAGAAATAATGTTGAAAGAATCGGTAACGGACATTACCTCTTCTTTAAAGCGCCTCTTTGAGTCCTCCTCATAGGGAACTAAAATTGGTCTTTTAGGAAGACCAGAAACTCTAGGATGTTTCTAGGGAAGTGGAGAAGAGAATTTGGCAGGGGTTGGCCGAGCTGTAAGGCTCAAAGTGGTGTGAGGACGAGAGGGAGGAGGTGCCCTTTTATAAGGGAGGAGAGGGGTACCTTTGGAATAACTAAAACTATTATTTTATTATAAAGTAAAATTCGGTTTTAAATAGCTCCAAATGGATTTATTTCGAATCTAAGGTGGGGATGGGTAGAAATCCTCTCATACAATAGAATTTATACAAGTTTAGGTTCCTATATTAACCTTATCTTTTAGTTTTAACTCTTAGTTAATTAGATTGACATTTACCATGTCACTTTGTATTTTTATATTATATAGTTAATAAACATACCATATACATCCAAGATACCCACCACGTTGTGTATTATTAATATATATAACCTTATATAAGACATTTGGCCGAACCTTAGATTTTTAGGAATAAAATATGGATTAATAATATAATATTTTTTTAAAAAACTATTTTATGTCAATTTTTACACTATTTAGTAATTGATTTTTATGAAAATTATAACGGAATGATTATCTCTAACCAAGTTAATTAAATCAATACTAACATGTCATATTAACCTATAAAATTAGTGTAATTCATCAAAAGTCTCAAATTACATTTATTTGGGTATTTATAACATCAATTATTTCAATATTTCATTAATAAGATAATTACTGCATCATCGTTGTGTCATAAATAAATTAAATTAGCTAATGTCTAAAAATTAAAAATAAAATACCATTATGTAGGAAAACCTTTTAGATTTCTAATGAATATTTATAGACGAATTTATCTAATGTATAACACTATATTAAATTTTTTTAATAAATTGACTTTGATTTTAACTCTTTTAACTCTTCTTTGAATTAAATAATAATAAATGTCCTAATCTAATCCAAGTGGGCTTAAATGGTCATATTTTATTCCTAAGGTTGTTTTTGGTCGAATTATACTTGTCCAATAGAATTAGAACATGTGTTAGGGTAATAGTAATATCATTTTTATCCTTAATTACACTATTTACTTGTAACTGTGGTAAAAAAAAGTAAAACATTACTATTCACCAAAAATTATTTTCATCTCATTGATCCACATTTTACTTAATGACATCAACCGTGTCTCTCGGTTTTTTAAAATTCCACTCACAGAAGCGGTAAAATTAAATTTTATGAAAAATTCATTTTTTTAACTACCACTTAGTGGTGTTACAATTCATCAAAAAATGAAAGTTTCCAGAAAAATACCAAAAATTAGGCCTAAGTTATATTTGATATTATGAATTCAAAAATGATGTCTATTTTATCAAATTCAAAACATATCAGTTTCATTAATTAATTAAAAAATTAATTCCCGTCGTCAAAACAAATAGCGCGTTCTTAAGAGATAATAACTATCAAAAGATTGACAGTAGTTTATGTCTGGTTTAAATGTGAAATTACATCCAATAACCAACATTGTATTAAATTGTCAAAATATATTCTAAATATACTTTAAAAACAATAAAATTAATAGTTTATCACTATTAATTATTTCTATTAAAAAGGTTGTTTTTAATTAAAATTTAGTAATTTTCACTATTCATCAGAAAATGATAGTTATCCGAAAAGTACCAAAATTACACCCTAAGATAATTCTGATATTAAGAATCCAGAAATGAAGTCCATTTTGAAAAATAAAATTTACAAAATTTCAAAAAGTGGTTTTTACTATTCATAACAGCTAGTTTGATAATATTTTAATAGCATATTGTTGTTTAGTAAAACTCGGTATTGCGTACTACACACGCTATCGAGGAAGGTCGTGATTGCGTGTAATGAAAGGCAAGTCAAGGATGCATGTTGTGCAAGCTACTTTTGGTGTAGAGTACAACACAAGACATTAATGAAATCAAAAAGAATATTTTTCATAAAATCTCGGGGTGTTACATTCTACCCCCCTTAAAATGAATTTCGCCCTCGAAATTCGTCGGGGTTATAAATGGTTTACTATTAGAAAGTTTCTTTAATAGAAACCCACATCGTAAAAAGGAATACCATAACCAATCTTTAAAAACAAAAGTATGAAATGTAACGGTTACCCAAATAAACTAATCATTGGGTTTCCACATAGGTGAAAATATAGTTATGGAAGAGAAATCTAACCATCATGTTCTGATGGAGAGTGGTAGAGAACATGGATATGGAAAAGCCAGCAATCACAAAGCCATAAATTTATGACGATCTAAGGTACCGTCTGATTCATTAGATATAAGAGCACTAGGAAACCATTTTTGGTTTTCAAGATCATTTCCCTAAAGTTGATGAAATTGGAATTAGAATAAATACTTTTGTGATTTTGGTACAGTCTCACCGGTTGTCGTTCTTTGGACAATTTCCACTTCATATCTTAAAGATATGAAGTTGAATTTGTCATTCGTGATGTGTTAGCAGATCATGTGATAGAATGATGGGTTATTCCTTCTGTCTCAAACAGAAAGTTAGAAAAGTTATCAAAAAATACATAAGTCCATCTATAGTGAGATTAATCATATATGGTTCCTAAAATGCACTTATAATTCATATATCATACTTCTTAATATAATAAAACTAGTTTCTACTAAACAGGGACTTCTTGTAGGCCAGTGGTAGGCGATAAAGGCCAGTCGCACTTCGGTTGTGGGTTCGATTCCCACAGCCTTGTCCGACGCGATGGGTTGTCGCTCGTCCTACAGGTTGTCCTTTTTCTAAAACTACATTACTAAAACATCACATAAATAATATCAAAAAAAGTTCTATCCTTAAACAATACTAACTTATAGTTAACATAATCCATTCCAATCATTAGGCTTATCAAAAATACTTTGGTCCAAGCTCATAGTATAAAGAAAAATATTACTTGAAATTTCATCAACCAAGAATGTGAATACCATTATTTATCCCCCATATATCTTGTTGGTCACATTCCAATCATGTGAATACCTTATTGATGAATTCTCTTGAAAAATGAATACCCATTAAACCTTAGTGAAAACATGAATGCTGTCAAAAGTTAACTCTTTCCACATACCAAAATCCAAAAATTCTATATACTCAAACCATGATATAACTATCTCCTTATATAATTCACGAGCTCATGAATACTATCAAACATTTAATTTTCTCCTTATCCCTTCATTATGCGTATATCATCTACATTCCAAAAATATCTGAATAACCTTTCATGGAGACTGGTAACCTTAATCCTACACTTTCAAAACTCAAGGAAAGACAATAGTGTAACAATCCTTAGATGCCTCTTTATTCCATAGTACCATGAGATTACTTATACAACATTACACATGATAAACATGTAATCATTCAACTACATTCTTAAACCATTGACCGAGCTTCAACAATTATTTCATCTCACATATCATTTGTAGTCTTTTCATCATCATCCACATAAATACTACCCATAAGACCATACTGATTCTCTTCATGAGACTTTCTCTTAGGGAATTGGTTTGCATAATGCCCGTACATTCCACAATTAAAACATTTAACCATTGTTGATGTCGTAGCAATACCATTATCCTCATCCCTGGTGTTAACTGAACCTTTTCCTTTTCACTTACTGGATTTGTGTCCTTCTTTTCCACACCCAAAACATCTTCCAGTTCCTTTGAAACATTCTCCTTGATGCCTCTTACCACATGATTTAAATAGGGGAAATTGAACATTCTTTCCTCTATGATCATCATGAAACTCCATTTTTCTCTTATTAGTCGAGTCAGGAAAGTTACCAAATTTTACTTTATTGATCATATTATGAGATTGCTGATTCGGCATAATAATGATGTTTGGACTTCCAAATACAATTTCATTTGGTTTCTAATGAAGAATATCATTCCATTGTACATCATATCCTCCATTATCGTGAATCATCTTGTTTCCAGCCATTTTCTAAAACCCAAAAAGAATAGTGTGAGAGGAAAAAATCATAATAAAGGGGGAGTAACTTCAATATCTAACATCTTTGGTTTAATCTAATATCGTTACCAAAGTTCTAGGACTATATCCTATAAGTATACTTATCCTTAGGGACATCCCTAGACATACCTTAGAAATATCTCTAGGGATCTCACTAACATTTTCGCATCCTAGTTTCCAAAGGTTGACTAAACCTCCCTCTGATACCAACAGTAGAGACCCGAAGCCTGACGTACATGGACATTACATTACTTTTGTGGAATACTTAGTACATAACAAAAACACACATGCAAGGATCGTAATATTTTAGTGTCTTTGGAAACTCGAAATATAATCTTCTAATCGTAGTGAAAGATCTTCAACATCTGCCATAAAGATCTTCCTTTTTTTTACATAAAACCTTTATTTATATCCTGGGGAAATAAAACATACAAAAGTGTGAGCTCAAATGATCAGTAAGGGTAAACAAAAGAAATATCAATCACGTCATATACATAAGAACATAACTTTTGGAAATCTTAACCTGCAAAAGAGATCATAATATCATAACATGGGATAAATCATAGAAGTGAAATGTAATCCCAATAATCATTACATAAAAAATGAAACTTTGTGTCATACACACATAATAATATAGAATAATTTCTTATTAGTCATGACTCATTGCCAAGACTATCTTAGTGGAAAAAGTCCATTTCTGAACCGAGTCACCCTCGTTTCAGTCTTGTTTCACTGAACCAGTATAACCTACCGTTCCAGCCATGTCTATCTCATGAGATATAAAATCTTTTCCCAATGCATTTGAGGGAGATATAGGTCCCACCAATCTCATAATGATACCATTCTTATGTGTGCCACAAAATCAGAAAACCATACATCATAGCATAACCCATGTAATAAAAATGGGAATCTTAAACATCGTGACATCCTAAAACAATTAATTTAAGATAAAGGAATTCATAAAAATATAATTCCATCATAACATAATCAAATAAATGTAATAATAGGGATAAAAACAGAACCCTTGATTATCTTAGATGGAAATTAATTTTGATAAAACACTTGAACTCCATTCTTGAGGAAAATATCCTTTCTGCTTCAAAAACACTTTTCCTTTCTTAACATGTCGTACAATTATAAACTAAAAGAAGTTGATTAAAAATAAACTTGAAAACTTTTAAAGGAAGCTTCTTGGAAATAATGTTTTAAAAATACATTAATGCCATATAAGTTAAAAAAAAATTCTTCGTACTTTTGTCGGAAAAATCAAAAAAGTACCTCGTACGAAAAAACGACAAAAGATTCCTTTCATATATTTTACTAAAAACTCACCGAAGGGTAAAATTGGATTTAAACAATTTTAGGTGGATGGAAATAATAATACATATTGAGGAAACAGGGATTTGGATGATAAAATACATCCCAGTAAATACCAAAGTATAAGCAATCTCGGATAAAAATGAGATTGTGATATTTCCCTTACCTTAGGTATGATTTGCTTCGTAAGTGTCCGAACCACCTGTATAATGATTTAAATAATGTTATTGACTTATTCCAGAATCATAATTATTTTTATGATATCATATATGGTCATATTCTTAGCTTATTATTAGCAATATTTCATTACTATTTGTTATTCGGGTGTTTAATACTTTTTGTTCTTATGCATGTTTTGTCGAATAAATTCTTATTCTTCTCTTTAGGTTATATATACCTCATTTCCTGAATGGTATTAGTGTAATATATATCATATTCATTCATTCAATTCATTTATATGATCATTATGAAATTAATATCATGCAGAACAAGTCGCATCACATCGTGGAGATGGTATTCCGTACGTACGCACGAGTGATGATATCGTTCCTATGATCGTGGAATTGTATCGGAGTGTATGTATACTATTTAAGAATTAATATCACATTATAATAGTCATATATAGTCATTATTTACACCATTATACCCATACAAGTAAGGTGGTGGTGGAAAATAGATTACACCACGGCGTGGAGACGGTATTCCGTACGTACGCATGCGCAGTGATTTCATTTTCCGTAGGATGGATAGATGGTGAAATAAGGTTGTTTCATAATTATAATAACATATCAGTATATAAGTGATACTTATGGTATTACTTCATAATGAAACAACCTAAGAAGAATAATTGGAAGAAGAAAAATAAAGTTGAAAGAATCGGTAACAGACATTACCTCTTCTTTGAAGCGCCTATTTGAGTCCTCCTCTTAGGGCACTAAAATTGGTCTTTTAGGAAGACCATAAACTCTAGGATGTTGCTAGGGAAGTGAAGAAGAGAATTTGGTAGGGGTTTGCCGAGAATGAAAGCTCAAAGTGGTGTGAGGAAGAGAGGGAGGAGGTGCCCTTTTATAAGGGAGGAGAGGGGTACCTTTGGAATAACTAAAACTATTATTTTATTATAAAGTCAAATTCGGTTTTAAATAGCTCAAAATTGATTTATTTAGAATCTAAGGTGGGGATGGTTCTAAACCATCTCATCCAATAGAATTTATACAAGTTTAGGTTCCTATATTAACCTTATATTTTAGTTTTAACTCTTAGTTAATTAGATTGACATTTACCATGTCACTTTGTATTTTTATATTATATAGTTAATAAACTTACCATATACATCCTAGAGACCCCCCAAGTTGTGTTTTATTAATATATATAACCTTATCTAAGTCATTTGGAAGAACCTTAGATTTTTAGGAATTAAATAAGGATTAATAATATAATATTTGTTTTAAAAACTATTTTATGTCAATTTGGACACTATTTAGTAATTGATTTTTGTGAAAATCATAACAGAATGATTAGCTCAAAAAAAGTTAATTAAATCAATAATAACATGTCATATTAACCTATAAAATTAGTGTAATTCATAAAAACTCTCAAAGTACATTTATTTGGGTATTTATAACATCAATTATGTCAATATTTCATTAATAAGATAATTATTGCATCATCATTGTGTCATAAATAAATTTAATTATTTAATGTCTAAAAAATAAAAATAAAATACCATTATGTAGGAAAACTTTTTATCTTTCTAATGAATATTTATAGTCGAATTTATCTTATGTATAACCCTATATTAAAAACTGTTTTAGTAAATAAACATTGATTTTAACTCTTTTAACTCTTCTTTGAATTAAATAATGATAAATGTCCTAATCTAATCCAAGTGGGCCTAAATGGTCATATTTTATTCCTAAGGTTGTTTTCGGTCGAATTACACTTGTCCAATAGAATTAGGACATGTGTTAGGGTAATAGTAATATCTTTTTTACCCTTAATTACCCTATTTACTTTTAACCGTGGTAAAAAAGTAAAAATTACTATTCATCAAAAATTATTTTCATCTCATTGAACCACATTTTACTTACTTACATCAACCGTGTTTCTCGGATTTTTTAAATTACACTCACATAAGCGGTAAAATTAAATTTTATGAAAAATTCATTTTTTTTAACTACCACTTAATGGTGTCACTATTCATCAAAAAATGAAAGTTTCTGGAAAAATACCAAAAATTAGGCCTAAGCTATATTTGATATTATGAATTCAGAAATGATGTCCATTTTACCAAATTAAAAACATATCAGTTGCATTAATTAATTTAAAAATTAATTCCCGTCGTCAAAACAGATAGCGTGTTCTTAAGAGATAATAACTATCAAAAGATTGACAATAGTTTATGTCTGGTTTAAATGTGAAATTACATCCAATAACCAACATTGTATTAAATTGTAAAAATATAATCTATATATACTTTAAAACCAATCAAAATAATAATTTATCACTATTAATTATTTCTATTAAAAAGGTTGTTTTTAATTAAAATTTATTAATTTTCACTATTCATCGGAAATTGAAAGTTATCCGAAAAGTTCCAAAATTTCACACGAAGCTAATTTCGATATTCCGAATCCAGAAATGAAGTCCATTTTGAAAAATAAAATTTACAAAATTTCAAAAAGTGGTTATTACTATTCATAACGGCTAGTTTTAATAATATTGTAATAGCATATTGTTGTTTAGTGAAACTCAGTATTGCGTACTACACACGCTATCGAGGAAGGTCGCGATTGCATGTAATGCAAGGAAAGTCAAGGATGCGTGTTGTGCAAGATCCTTTTGGTGTAGCGTACAACACAAGACATTAATGAAATTAAAAAAGAATATTTTTCATAAAATCTCGGGGTGTTACACCCACACCTATTATGTGTATCATATTTTCACGGATAGGTCATGTAATGTGAGAGAAGGATTTGATTCTCATGGGAATCTCTAAAAAGTGATGTACTATTATACTGTTTTGAGTAAACTAAAAACATTTCATTACTGAAAATAACCATTCTCATAATTGACTATTGGTGGTGGGGAATATATGATCTATATAACTCGAACAACTATATTATTTGTTCGTTGTCATAGCATTTACCGTTATGTTATATTTTCAACTACATAAATGATTAGTAGTCATAGAAACATTCAATATAAAACATATAGATGGTGGATTAATGTTCATGAAATCATTACGACAACAATTAACCTACCCCCACCCCATTCATGATTCATTGTCTAACTCGTACTGAGAAAACCAACTTTTTCTTATGTTAACTATTTTTATTCCATAATATAAGGTCATATTCACCCTAGTATACAACACATTACCCTCAATACTAGTTATAATCCTCTCTAAAATGGGGAAGCTTGCCTTTGGTTACATAGAGATGTTGGTCGAGAATCTAGTTTATAGTTATAGGGTGGTGGGATATTTTAGTTTTTATTTTTATGTGAATTTATATATGTTTTTTTATTTATGTGACTGTTTTTATTTTTTTCTATGAAATCATCTGTGTTTGTACATTTATTACAATGTATATGTCTGTTTATGTGTAAAATACTATTACTGTTTTTTCTATTCATAAATCCACCCTTTTATTAATCTTTGTTTGGCACTCATTTAGTGTTAATTCAAGTTAAATTTCCTATGAGTTTTGAATATTCTTGTCTTTTACATGTTAGGAACATGGTTTTCCCAAATTGTGAGCCCCTTAAAGGAAACCGGGAAACCCAATGAAGTGGCCTTTTACAGTGTTGGTGAAATGGTAGTCCAGTTGTGTGATCTCTAAGGAGAAACCATGCAGCCCATTTATTTGAGGTACATGTCTTGCACATGATTTTTTCAAACCATGTGCTTATACCATTTAAACCTTTTAAACATGATTTCAAGTGATTTCATTTTTCATTAAAAATTACCAAACACCATTTTAAGCCACCAATGGATCATTATAACCCAGAGTCTATTTCCCTCATCCTTAATGCTCCCATTAAGGATTCTTGGCCACTCAGATCCCTCTTGGAAGTGATTTGATGCTTGAGGAATGCCATTCGATCTTCTCTTAGTTAGTTTTATCTTCCTGATGCCATTATCTTATGATATCACTCCATCCCTATAGGTTTCTAGGGATCCTCGTGGTGACATGGGGACCTAATAACCACTATTTGAGATCTAATCATATTTTTATTTAGATATCATTGTTACCATCATTCTCTGTTGGAGTTCATTAGGTACATCATTGTGATTTGAGATTTGTCGATCCCAAGGATTGTGGTTCCATTATGATGCACAATTTATCATAACCTTCTATTTTTTGTATTGAATTTTAATTGTCTGAATTCAATTAAACTGATGTATTTTAAATTAAATTTTATTAAATTTTATTGATTAAAAAACTAATTCCATTTTATTGGGTTTTTTATGAAATGTTTTGGTGTGAAATTAGAAAACCAACAATTCCATTGAATCGGGGTGTGTTTATGAAAATATTATATATTTAAATTGTTTAATATATATTTTTTATTTGATATAATTTGTTTCAATTGAACTTTTGAAATTAATTTTTCAGATGATTTTGATTTAAATTTGAGAAAAACAACAATTACAATGAATTATAGGTTTTTAACAATATTATGGGAATGTGTTTTGAAATTAAATTATTGAATTTATTTGTAAAATAGGATGGTTAAATTAAATGGTTATTTAATTTAAATTACCTATTTTTTAACATGTATTAAAATTGTTTTAATTGAAAGATTTGGATTTTATCATGGTGAAAAGGATTGTTTTTTTTATTAAAACCCGCATGTTGATTTTAAATGGAAAATTGGAATATTTGAAATGGGGAATGGGGTTAATTTTATTTTAATAACTCATAAAATAAATTTTACATCATTTTTTTGTATCAGGGATAGTGAAATCATTAGGTAGTAATGGATTTATTTAGGAAACACTATATAACTTACAACATTATAAGACATCATATTAGCACATCACTTCCCTTAGGTGGTTGTGATGAGTCTAATTTGGCCTTGGGTGAAATGGGTGTATGTATATAGTTTTAATATCAACTTGAGTGTGGGGTCCCTATAGCATGGGAAAATAATACCTTATTAGGAAGATGAACTTGTTACTCTATTTGTTTATTTCAAATGAATATGATTCATTCTTATAAGTTGTTTTACATTCCATTTTAATATATTTATACTATTATATTTAAAATTGTTTAATTATGATATTTTTAAAAAGTAAAATTTGTATGAAGCACCTATTGTTTAATGGAACTTTCATAATTTGAAAAGTATTTCCATTATTTAAATTTAATGCATGAATTTTTTAATTATTTCCAATATTTGTTTTGTAAATGATGATTTTTGTATACAATCTTTTGAAATTACAACCCTGTTCATTTAATAATTGATAGAAAATTCTTAGTTAATTTAATATTGGAATATTGTTATAGATTTTCTTGGTAAAATCCTAATGTGATTTGCCTCAAACCATATTTGTTCCATCAACTGTTTATAGATTATATCCTCCTATGTTAGGTAAGGGGTAAAGAATCTCTTAGAGGTGTTTCTATATATTGATCATGAACTATGTGAGTTGCGTCTGAGTTGGGACGTGGGCTATTTTGCTGGTTTTCTAATACTTGGTTGCATTCCATGTGTTTTTATTCCCTATTAACTTGTGGTACATTAATCTCGTTGAATTTTCATTTGATATTCATATTATCCTGTTTCTTTTTCTTTAGAAATATTTATGGAAAGTGTTTCCCAATTTTATTCCTATATGAGGCATGGTTCAAGTCATTGACACATGGGGATTAGGAACGCCCCTCGGGCTATATCAAGACGGTCTCATTTATCTGGTTACCAGGGTAATCCGGATGGTTTGTGATAGTATATGTGTCTATATTTGTGTATATATGTTTATGTCTATGAATGTTAATATTTATGTATGTATGTGTATGTATGTCTATATATGTGTATATGTATGTCTAGTTATCAATAAGCCTTTTTTATTCATGTATGTATTTCCATTTCATTGTAGGTGTATCTTTTGTATATTTGTGCATATTTATATAAATATATCATTCTATAATTGGAATATCAATTTCATTTTTCAATTTCACTCATCTCATTATTGTACATATATAAATACATCCCCAATAACCCACATTTTAGTCCTGGTATAAAAATTTAATTATTATATATATATTATATATAAATTACACAAATGGAATAGCCTAGTGGTTTCACCATTAAGGGGTATTGAGAAGATCTCATGGTCGAGTTTCCCCAAGTACATTATAGGTACTCATAGATTTTCATTGTACATTTTCACCTTCGTCAAGTTGTGTAAATATATATAGAGTTAGAATATATATATTTATATATATATATATTTGTTCTTAAATGAAAATAATATCATTTATTTAATAAAATGAATTTAAAATTTAAATTTTATAATAACAATTAAACTATATGAAAACTATTAATAGTAAAATAATTAGTTATTTTTATTATTTTATATATCTCATCTATTATAATTCCAATAATTGTATTCTAATATAGTTAATATAATCTTTTGAATATTAATTTATTAATTTATTGTAAATATATTGAATTTATTTGTTTTTTTAAAATTTATTCACAATCATTTTAATATTTATTAATATTTTAAATTTTAGATAGTTATTAAATTAATATTTTTATCCATTTGTTAATATATTTTTATAATTTAATCAATTTTTTTTTTAAATTTGTCCATTTTAATTATCTATTTATTTATTAATGTATTTTGATTTAATTTATATAGATATTTTTTGTGTTTTTCCTAATTTATTCATATTTAACATTTATTCATTTAATTTTATTATAATTAATTCTGTTTTAAGTGTTCTATTATAATTATTTATTTTATAATGGTTTAAAATTTTAATATTTCTTCTATTTATATAATATTTTTTTTATTTGTATTATTTTTTAATTTCATAAACTTAATATATTTATGTTTGAATAATTATTTATTTTTTTAATTATTTATTTTTAATATTTAATTCATTTAAATTTAGATGAATTTATATGTCATTTTTTAATATTTATTCATTTTATTTTTTTTTATTTTTGTTGTAATTAATATTAATTAATCCTTTTTAAAATTTTAAAATTTATTCGTATTAAGTAATTATTTATTTTTATATTCATATTCAGAAAAATGATTCATTTTTAAATTTATTATTTTTCAATAATTATTAATTTTTTATTATTTATAAATATAATTTTATATTTTAATTAATAATATTGTTTTTTTATATTATTTGTTTAAAGGGAAATCTCTTACATATTAGGTGTCTATGTTCATTAAATTTTAACCTGATAAATCGCATGCATTGCCACTATATTTAGTTTTGATATGGAAAACAAGTTCTTTTAGTTCTTATAAAGGTACATTCTATTAGTGTGTTTATAGTGATAAAAAATAAATTTCATCATCTACATTGTACTTAATCATAAATATGATGAATTTATCATTTTTTATCATCTTAGTGTAAAAAATAGCTTGATTTATTAGTTCATTTTTATTAAAAATGATAAAACAATTTATTTATCATTTTTATAAAAATAAATATATTAGTTACTATAAAACCCAAGGTAATGTTAATAGTAAATAAATTTTATACATTATTAATTTTTTTTAATTACATTTTACACTGTTATGTTCACTTTTAGACTATCAAGTCGTATTGAGTTAAAAATTAAATAGGTTAATATATACCAATGTTTTTTCTTTTGTTATATGGAAATATTTATTATCTTAATCCTATAATTATAAATTGAATTTGAGAAATATGATAACATTTTTGAAATAAAAATTTAAAAAATACCTTAGGGTGATATTTTTAGAATATTCCCAAATGACTTATTTATCGATGAATTCCGAAAATATATATTTTTATTGAGAACATTATTTTCATTTTTGGTATTTTCATTGATTTGTATGATTAAAAAAGAAATTGAATAAAATTAATATTAGTACATTACTGTTATTAATAACCCATTTATGGACTATGGAATGAGTTTTATTATATTTATGGTATTATAAATATTTAATAGTTAGGAAGATACTTATTTTAAGAAAAGTACATTTCATCACGTTATGTAGGATTAATTTCAAATTAAATACTAACACTAAAGAGATATGAATTTAATAAAATAGAATACATATGTGTAATCCAAATAATTATCATAATTTAATATGTTTAACTTAATTGTTTTCATAATGAATAGTTAAAACAATAAAATATGATGCCATGGTATAACTTAAAATATGTATACCAGAGGGTTAAACGTGATTTATAATGTTGAAAAAGGCTTAGAAACATGTATACTTTATATTTTCTAAAAATATATCAACCCTATCTCAACACATATAAACTTCAAAAAATACTCCATTTTGAGACATTTGTCATGAATAATACATTAGAAGATGTTAATAATTATAAAAATTCCCAGTGTGTTCTCTCCTCCCACATATAAAAGGCCTTCATATATTCTTTTCTCCAAACATAAAATGAATTTTTATTTCATCCAATAAAATCTGAAATTCCTTCCGTTAATCCCTACCAACATACTATATTACCTTTTTATAATAAAACCATCCTAGGAAGTCATTAGGTACAAACCAAATAAGGTTTCTAAGAGAATAGTTATATTTCTTAATATAGTGCCTTTATTTTATTTACCCTACCACAACAGTGAAAAAAAATATAAACTAATAACACTAAAATCATCCATAAATTGAAATTTTTTATGTTAATAACCTAACATATGTCCATCCACTTTATACATATATGATTAATGAAACCATATTTTCTGTGAATGGAAGACTACTCCCTCACAAACTGGTGTATTTCATTTTCCATCACCACCCCCACATAAATTTATAGTAATTTATTTAATTTATTTATATTATATTTATAAAACATTTATCATTCTATAATGATATGTTATTATCTAATTTCTTACCATTCTATCCCTCAAAAATGATAATGTTTCTCCTGTGTATGTGTCGATTACCATGAGCACGAAGTGGTGTGTTTTTCTTTTCGTGGCCACAAAACATGCTTGTTATATATAAATTTATTTATAGAAATAATATTAATTTTTATATAATATATCTTCTTGAGAAATAAAATAAAAATAAATTTAATTATATCATCATTATTAAATAATTGAATCATTACTCATGTGGGTATACAGCCAACCATCACCATTATTTTAACATTGATAATTTTTAATGGATGCCAGTCATAGATGGCCTTAAAATTATAATTTATGATCATAAATAATGTTAAATTTATTATAATTTTTCTTGATGTGATGGAATATTTACTTATTATATTATTTCAACGGACCAAAGTAATTTCTAAAATATGATTCAAATGTAGTTATTACATCCTACGTTAATTTAATTGAATATATAAAAATATTTCAGCTAGTAATAAATAAAAAAATTTAATTATAAAAATTAGCCTTAATAAATTATAAAATAAGCATAGATTTATTATTCATGAAAATAAATAATTTACATGAAAATTCAGACTCACGGTAAGTGACACTTTTTCCAAAAAAACCCATATTTTTAATGTTTTCACGATCAATTTGGAAAATATTTTCCTTCCATTTACATTTTACAAAAAAAATTGTGATTTTATTTTTATTTACATAAATGAAAAATCTTGGAAATGTTATTTTCCTTTTGAAATTATTTCAATGATATTCAAATGTAATATTTTTATATATTTTATATCTAATGCTTTTATAATGATTAAAAATAGGAAAAATAAATATTCTAATTTATTGTAAATGACTTCTGAAAACTATACCACCACCATAACTGTAACATGATTCATGTATTTCATTATAATCATAAATTATTTCATCAATTGAAAAACCATATTCCATTTATTCTAAGTATTTGATTATTGAGATGATGGTTTTAAAGGAATGAGAATTATCAATATCGAATTTTTAAAAAAAAATTATTGGTGAAAATGTATATTTTTATGAGTTTGAATTTGGAAATGATATATATTATATGTAATATTAATTATTTGTTCTATGGAAATTATTCATCAATAATGGGAGATACTAATATTGTTCTTATGATTTTTGATCATGATATACTTCTGCAATTTCTTAGGTAATGATTATATTCTCAAAATAATTATGGTTGATATTTTTGGTGTTAGATATTACACTTGAAAGAGACCTTATTTTGTTTCTATAGTAGTTATATAGTAGATATTATACATGAATTAACTATTTTATGTATTGAGTTTTCAAGTAAATCATTTTATTCCAAAAGGTATGCTAAATATCATTTTATTTTATTTGGATGATTTAACTCATTGGAGGTAATAATTTTTTTATAAAATTGGGTTTTCATGGGTTCTTATAATTAATAGAAAACCATCACTATTATAATTTTAATTTCAATTTTCAAATAATTTTTTTAAAAATTTTTTCTTTAAACTAGATTAAAATTGTATTTAAATGATTATTTGAGCTCAATGTTAATTATTTTAATGGTAGACTAACTTTTATAATCTCATCAATTTAGAAAAATATAATGGATGTCATTATTTATTTAATGTCTACTAATGATGATTATTTTTTTCCAATGATTTAAAATAATTAATCCATTTTAGTATTAGTAAGAATAATGTAGGATTCATATTGAAAATCATAATATTTTTTCATGAAAATAAAACATGTTTCATTTTTAAATAGATGTATTCTTAACATATCTGTAATATGAGGCAGTGTAAAACATGAAATATTATTATTATTATATATTAGTTATGACCTAAATATATAAAAAAATAAACCAATGATGTTATTTTAGAATGATGGAATGTATATTCTTATTTAAAAATTGATATTCCTAATTGAATAATCATTGGGTCATTATCGTTTCACTACCGCTTCTAAAACATCAATATATAAATAAATTCAAACAAAATAATTGGATGTCCCATTATTTGTAGGCTTATAAACCATTAAACCAAATTGAGATTATTTATAACAAGTTTTTATGGATTTAATTAACCCATATAGAATGTCTTTTCATGATTTTTTGATCCTCCCCTATTATTCTGTAAATTTATGTGATCTATAATTAATAAAAAAATCATTATATAGGTTTATATATATAAATTTATATATATATATAATATGATTAATCCATTCCTCAATTATTTTTTTTTCTACACATACTATTATATATATATTTATATATTTGTTCTTATACATATATACATTCCTATACCTATATATAATGATTTTTGTTTCATCTCTTTATATATATATATACATTTAAATGTTTATTTTTGTTTTTTTGTCTCTTTCTAAATTTATAAATTTTTTATATTAAAATAATATTATAATATTAAAAATATTTTTTCATTATAATTACATTTTAAATATAATATCATTATATAAAGAATATAAAATTAAATTATATACACTATCATACATAAAATATTTCTTTATAAAATCCTAGATTTCCTCCATGGTATGGTTCGTTTAAATTTGTCTTGAGTTCATTAAAATTTCTTTATAACGGAACCTATTTTTAACTTTGAGGACTTATAGTTGTTTGGGGATAATTTGTAGCCTGGAGTCCTAAATGATGAAGAGAAGAATCAGTCACACAGTTGGAAGAAACAATGATGCCCTTCCCTCATGGTTCCACTAAATCATGTGCTATTAGACAACGGGGTGTAGGGTGTTACACAGTTTATCCTAAATAGTTCAACACCATGTGTACAACCATGGAGTAATGTAGATGAATTTGTACAGTTTATTTTGAATGGTTTTTCCTTGGTTAGATACACAGTTTTCCTAACCCTGCAAGGTATCACTTTAAGGCATTAACCAGTGCACAGTTCATGCATGGATTAAAAACCCATGTAGTAAAACAATGAACAAACATAGTTGTGGTTGAAAATTATTTTTTCCACTATTATATTATACGAAATTAATTTCCTTTTCCTTTATTTTACTTTACTGGTGTTATTCCTCAATCCTTCATGTGTGGTATCTTCTCCTACTCCTTCTTGTATTTTTAACCTTGACTTTCATCCAACAACCAAATATCTGAGGGTCTGAAGCATTGGAAGGCCTTTGGTAATCTCCTCCTACCACATTATATATTTCATTGTTCATATTTCCTATGATTAAATATCTTGGTGAAAACTATTTCAATTTTTTTGTGGGTGATTGATGATTTCTTCGTTTTCTCCCCTTCTAAGTTTAATTATTCATCAAGAAATAATATGTCGAGTGATACTACATTGAGGTAGGTGTTCTTGGAATTTTCCACCCATTTCATAACATTTATTAAAAAATTATGCCTAATTTATCCACTAATTGGACCCTTCAGGTGATGTATCATTTTATTAAATAAATAATTAAATCAGTTTTCCATGGAATGTGTGACCCTTCCATAAGGGTAAACCCATCTTGATAATGCTCACCTTTCTCCTACACTTTGAGTGTTCCCACCTAAATGGCCTAATTTTACATTCAAAAAATTTTTAACCACCATTTTCATTTTTGTTTCCCCCTTGGTTAAATTTATAAATATACAATTTAAATTAAATTGAATTGTGAGCCATGATCTTGGACCCTCTCTAGATGTCAAGCATGGGGATTATTATTGTGTCCCATTATTTATGAATAATATTTAATTTCATTTTAATGTTAATTAAATTTTAATTCCATGTTCATAAGCTTGTATCCTTTTGATTATGAAAATTTCATGTGTTCTAGTTATAATGGCATATGTCATTGATCTTATTACATGTATAATGGATTCAATTGTATTGTATTCTAGTTTGTTATCATTAGATATTATTATTCTTTAATTGTGGAATGTGAATTATATATAATAATACTTGTTATCTTTTCCATGCTTTCTATGATCACATGATATGATCCAAGAGAGAAGATGGGTCCACATTTACAGACACTATAAATGGAATCATCGTGTTTTGTTGGATTTATGTATCTTTCCTAGAGTGATAAATTTTATTTTCAAGTATATGATATATAGGATATTTATACATACTCATGAGTGACACAAGATCCCATGGGCAAAAACCAATGATAGACCCATTGGCAATATGGCTATGCCAGGACTCGAGTTATAATAAGTCCCGTAAAAGAGATACATGGTATAGACTCATATTTTCCCATGAAATGAGTGATATATATTATGTCGTTAAGGGTTTTCTTTTATGGGCTCTTTGAAATTGGATATATTATAAGAACATTTATTGATAAATGGGATTATTTTATATCACCTTGTACAAGATCAAGAATCCATGTTTGGATTTGACAAATCGCATGTCAATTCCTATTATGATGTTCTTATATTTGTTATGAGCTCACTGGTATGTTGATGTTGACATGTTACCACCAATATAAAGCACAAGAATGGGGACATAAATCCTCATATATGTTCCTTACAATATAACTTGTATAAACATTATTACTTGTAAAAATACCTCAATTTAGATATCTGGATCATGCCTAAGTAGGTCGAATCAATCGAGTGTCCATTTAGGAACCTATAGTGAGAATTGTTTTGGTTTATTTTATTTTCTCCCTGCATTTTTTATTCAAGGAACAAAAGTCATTTATTTATTTCATGAAATAAGTATTCATAGGGTCTATGGGTGTAAGGCTACTGATATTGAATCTCACATCCTACTTCCACTACTTGTGGTACCCAAGTCGACTTCATGGTTGAAGGTGTTGAAAAAGGGTAGCATGTGTAATATGATTCATGATTGATCTCCTACGTTTGAGAATGGTATATGGGACCACCCATATTATAGAGATGTTTGTAGTAGTAGTTTTTTTAGTATTTTGTATATTTTTTTAGAATCTATTATTTTTATTTATCCCCTAACCCAAATATTATCAATTTTCTATTACTATGATTATAATTATCTTTATTGTATCTATTTTTCTCATTCAGTTTCAACCAATTATCTATTTCTTATTCTGGGAATATATTACAATTATTTATTTATTTTTATTATATATTCTTCCCCTAATTTTTTTCTATCATTTAACATTGTTCATTCTATGATCAATTAGTGAATTGTTTTCACATTCCCATACCTCCAAAGATACCCTTCTTGGGCTGGTAAAAAAAGGGAGAAAATGACACTCGAACCATACCTCTAGTTGGCCACATGTTTGTGAATAGAACTATGGGTATACAGATCAAAAAATATGGAATGCAGTACCCTTTATTTTGAAACTTGATCGAGAAATATGATGGATCATCAACGAAACAACTTCAAGAGAGAATACAAAAGAAAACCAAAATACATCCCACATGTATGTGTAAAATATAATAGATAGAAAACAATATCCACCAATGTAATGTACCCAAAAGAATGCTAAACCATCAACTCATCAACTGTCCCAAATCCCATGATAGTAATGCCCAAAACAGTTCACATAATACTACTTGAAACTTGAAATATGTTTTCTATATGTTGGGCGAGCATCCATGTAAACTCAGTCAGAAAACCAATGTCTTTCGTTGTAACACCCAATGTATTTAAAAATAAATTTAATGTTTAATACATGAAGAATTTAGTCCTTAAAAATGAAAAATTTCTTATAATCGAGTGAGTAATTATAATTTTTCTACTTTAGTGATTTTAATTTTTAATATATGATATAAACTATTGCATTCAGGTTGATTTTTAGAGTCTAATAGAACAAACATGATTTTTTATGAACAATAAACTACCCATAAGAATAGTAACATACCCTTATGAATAGTAATATACCCATATGAATATAAATATACACTTAAAAATAATAATGTTAATCTTATGAATATTAATATGACCCTTAGAAATAATAACCTCACCCACGAAAGTATAAATAAAATTTAGGCACCTTAAAAATGTAGTATAATATTTTACAATTTATTAATTAAGTATCTACTTGACTGTGTGTGATTTATTTTTAATTATAATTTTAATTTAATAAAAAATTTCAATCCAAATTAAATATATTTTTGTCTTATGATTTTAGGATAATTTTATGAGACCATCGTTAATTTTTGAAAGTATTATAAAAGCAGTTGGTGTATAATATATGTATTTTCATGTAAATAAAGATTTTTTAAAAAAATTAAATTTATTATATATATATAATTATTTTGACAAAATGGAGTCCAATTTTGTATTCTACATTTTGGGAAATGGTGATGGTGAATTTTGGGGATTTTTCTAAACTACCATAATTTTTTATGAATAATAAAATATGATAATTTAAGATAAATGCTAAGTAAATAGTTTATTGAGTCATATGTGACGTAAGGATGATGTCGAAACACTTTATTTGACCTCAAATGAACTCATTACTATTTTTCATCACATAAATAAAGAGTATTCATTGTTTTGGGAAATAATATTAAAATAATTATCAAAATAATGAGATACCCCTCGTCTCCTCCACTATAAATACAACCCCTTCTTACCTATTCACTTCACTCCTCAAAATCCTTGTTCCTTGTCTAAATTATTCTCAAATCTTTACACATGATCCTCCCCCCAGTCTAAAATCCATTGGTCTCATAAAACACAATATCCTCCCCCCTAAAGTGTCTCTTAAGGAATATTAATTCAAGAGGTAAATTCCTCTTTTCAATTCATTTACATTCTTTTCATTTTCATTTGTTTAAATTTCAATCATCAACATTACTCAACCAAATGTTATGACATATCAAGTAACTGAAATGTAATTTAATTTTTTATAATGATGGAATATTTTTTTTCATCTCTCTTTTACCCATATTTTACGCTAGTAGTAAAACACACCATCTATGATGTGCTAATTTATCACATTCAAGGATGATGAATTTTCAATATTTATTTCCATCTTCAATAATACACCTGAAGCCATTAATATTGTTTAAGAAGACTATTATATATGTATTATGTCTTGTATATGGTTCTGGAATCTTTTTTTACAAATTTTGATTATTTATAAAGATAAATGAGTTTGTGTGTTCAAATACCACTAACTAACCCAACTAGTTATCGTTAAATAATTTATATAATGATTCATAATTAATCCAAGTAATAGAATGAAATATAATACCATGTATCCATATATATGTTCAATAATATCATATAATTTCATTTCTCAACTACCATTCATATTTTACATGATTCCCCATTCATGTATATACGTATACTGGTCATGAAATAGACAGACCCAAATAACGAAATTGAACATCTTAAACCATAATAAATGACATGACTAAACCTAATAAGTATTTAATAAATCAATTAAATAAATATGAGGATCAGGAAATAAAAAATAATTAACCTAAATTTTGTTATTTACATCGTTAATATCATGTGGATAAATCTATTAGACTTAAGGATATGGGTTTTTCCGCTCACTTCCATTTTTTGTGAGATATTCCATATTCACTACTACTAGTTTTATATAGTGAATGTATAATTCCAATTTATGTTTTATATCATTAATCTATTTATTTTAATTATATTAAGAGTACTATTTGAAAATTATTAATTTTCTGGCATATGAGTTAATTGATTACAACGTTTTAATTATTATCTACCTAAACAACCATTTTCTTTCGGGTTTCTCTTTTTCTCTACTCACCTCAATGATATTATTATTTATTCAGATGTACCTATAATAAATTCTCTATGAATGTTCTATATGTGTTTACAAATCACAATCCTTCTTTATTTTATAGGTACATACATTTTTTAAATGAATCATTCAGAAAAATGGTCCTAAACTGCAACAATGATTCAAAGAACAACATGAATTATTACATACTTTGAAGTTCACTCTATAATCTATTTTGAGCCATAATTATCTTTATATAATCAAAAATTTTAACATGAAAATGTTTTTTATAATTTATTGTTTTATTAAATAAAACATTCTTTTTTACATTAAATTCCATTAATATTTTCCTTAAACTGCACTAAATTTTTTTATTTCTAAAGATTTATTAAAAATACTTTTTTAATGATTTCACCTCAATACGAATTTATATAATCCAAAAATATAATTTCAATGACATTACCTTTTATTTTCTAGGATATAAATGTTTAAAATATGATGTCATGATAAATACATTTTATATTCCAAATGAACTCTTCCATCCAAATAAAAAATAATAATTTTTTTGATGTCACTTTAACTTTTATAAGATATTTGCCTTGTTCAACACTTATTCCATTATTTTTTAGTATGTAATTACCTTTTTTATATTATATAAATAATCTCATTGTTTTCATGAAATTATTAGGGATTATTATTTTAATTTTTTAGGTGGTATGAGACACTTTGGAAGGATTACAGATTACTTCCTCAAGGAATTTTCAATGGTCTCATTTAAAAGTATCTTCATCTGTGACAACATCTGTTGTTGAATCATGTAATTCATTGAGTTTTGTATCCTATTATACCATTCACCATATTTTATTGAATGTTTTATGATTAGTTTGATTGTGGATGTTCTATCCTGAAACAATTCACCGTAATACTTTGAATTGTTAGTGTCTATGTTTAATGATTGGGGAATGGTGTTTACATTTCATATGTTAGATTCAATATGAATGTGTATGTTGATTATATTTATCCTCATTTATATGATAAATTTATTTAACTTAATATGGGCAGGTGGGGCCCTCTATATCCCCTCGTTGTATCGGTTGGTCTCATGAGACAAACTATGATCATGGAACGAGGCCCGAATAGTATAAATATTTATGATCATGGAACAGGACCCTGACCGAATGGTTATGAGGTCACAAATTAGTAATTACCTTTGTTATGAAGCTAGTAATTGAATGTTCAGGTGGTTATTTTACTAGTATAATAACAATTATTATGTTTTATTATGGAATTATTTATTTAGCTCCATTTTTTACCACAAATATGTACAGGTTTATTTTTAAAGGAATGTTTTTGTAGTTATTAAACAATCCTAATGATTTGGATTATGATATCATCCATTGAATTTTCTTCCCTTACTGAGCCTCTTAGATCAACCCTTTTTTATGTTAAATTTTTTCCTAGGGAGAGTTGAGGTTTATTTTGAATTAATTTAAAGGATAAACATAGAGTTCTGCATGTTCCCAATAAAACATATCTGTTCTTATTCATATCAAGTTGTAATGTTGAACCTAGGTATGTAAATGGTTTTCCAAAAATACTAATCTATTTTCTCCTTAGGTATGAGGAATCCTTGTAATCATTCCCATGTAATGAAATAATGCACCGACTCCGAGTTTTTGGGTTAAGGGAGATAATGTTCATATCAGAGGAAGTTAAGTATAAAATGTGGAAACTTTTTTGATATCATATTGGTTAAAAAAACATATGAGAGGCTTGAAAATACATATAAAATGACACCCTAAATTTTAGGTATGGAATATATTATTTGGATCTTCTGGGAAAATAAATCTCTTCTAGAGGATACAGGTGGATGTTTTTCTAGAAGGGATGTACGTAGGAGTAACGACATAAACAAAGTGTTTTAGACATGATGTGGGATGACTTGGTACATGACAATGGGCCTTACTGAGAACCTATTTTCACACTCTAATGGGATATGATTATGGTATTTCACATTTTCGTTTCAGTCCATTGTTAAGGATTTATGCCACTAAGATATCCAAAGAATATGGATATTGGATTTGTGATGCATAGATATATATTACGTACTATAACTTGTTTATTGTTATATATATTTCATAATTTTATGATATAATTTAGTATATGTAATTGATTAGAAATTTAACCACATAGAAATAATGAGAACACCACCAATTCATGTGATGAAATGACTAATAAGGATCATATCTCTTATGGTCTTAAGCAATCAATCCTATGGAAGAGAGTCTCCAAAGTATCCTCATCATATGCAGAGAAAATATCATGTGTTAATAATGTATATAATGAATTATATGAGTCCTATGGATTTGAAGGGAATTAGGAGAATATAAAGGATTCAGAGGAAATAATGGATAAAGGGTAGAATAAAGGTATAGTCATCCAATATGTGGTATATGTGGAAGGAAACACCCCGAAGCCGACATAAAATGGAAATGAGTTTGTTACACGTGTGGAAAAAACGGTAAAAATTTCATGATTGAATGGGTACTAAATTGCTATTCAGTGTACAATAACCCAACTAAATTAAATGGGACACTATGTGAATCAATGTCCCAAGTGTCCAAGGAATATGCCCCATATGATGTAATGGGATAATTATCAAGACATGATATTGCCTCAGATGAAGTGGAGTGATTAATATACCTCCACTAGAATCATGTCTTTTGAATATTTTATTAGAAATGTACTGGTGACAAGAATTTTGAAATATATGAGGATTATATTGCAGTACTATTTCATTAAGAATTTGAGGTCGTATGATTAATTGTACCAATTATAAGTGACTAAGTATAAATTTAATATCTTTGGAACGAAAATGGATGAGGGAAATACATCCCAAAAATATATTCCTAATGATTAAGATAATTATGATGAAATGATTGAATTCTATAAGTATTAACTACCTCAAAACCTATTATTATATTTTCTAAAAGTGTTCTATGAAATCATTGATGGAGGTTACAACATTTATAGATATAAGAATTATATCTAATAGAATGTCTTGAGAGGATTCCTTGTTTCCAATAAGGTTTAATGTTAATTTTATTTATTACCATATTTCAAAAGGATACATGATTAAGATATTCACATGTTTGGAATGTGGGAATTTAGGGCTGCTTCCTGTTGATTAAAGGAATATAAGGTTGAAGATACATTGAAAATGATGGATCATGGTGTTCTAAACAAAATAAGGATTACCAAGGACCCTGTGTAAAATGGATCTATTATGGATGGATACGGGAATAATTTTAATGTGTTAGATCATAATCATTTGGAATGTTAACACATTTATGATACAGTTTAAATTTGTCATCGTATGAGGATTTAGATATTAATGTCACAACATGATACAACCTATGCTATGAGATGATGTATAGATAATTCAAGGAACAAACAAAGGAAATGATTTATTTTATGAAATAATAATGTGTATTTATACTATTATAGTGTTGAATAATTCCTCAACTGTAGGAAAGGATTCTACAACAAAAATATTGTCATAATATAATTTTTCTTCTAACTATAGTTCATGGTTTTGTTATAATGATCTTTGATTTGATCATGTTCTTTGTCACATTCCATCATAACATGGTTCTTTGATTATTCTTCTATGACCATGTTATCCAATTAGAACGCATAGTTTTTTAGTAGCCAATGCATTTCCCTTTACCTCTTATTAAGATTTTATTTGATCTATATTTCTGATTTGTGTTTCCTAGATGATAATTTTGAGGTATCAACCTATAACATTCAAAATTCAATTTTTAAATTTCGAGGATAACATTTTTTTAAGGGGGGGATAATGTAACACCTAAATGATTTTCCAATAAATTTAATATTGAATGCATGAAACACTATGTCTCTACATAAAACACTTTGTTATAAATGAGAAAATAAACATAATTTTTCCTCTTTTGTGATTTGAATTTTGAAAAACTGACAAGCATGGTTGTGTTCATGGTGATTTTTGGAGTCTGATAGAAAAAACATATATTTTTGGAATATTAACCTACCCGTATAAATAGTAACATACCATTATGAATAGTAATATACCATTATGAATAGTAATACTCCCATATGAATAGTAATGTTCACCTTATAAAAAGCAACATTATACTTATGAACTGTAACCTTCTACATGATTGTATAAATAATGTTTATGCACCTTATAAATGAAGTAGAATATTTGATAGATTATTAAAAAAGTATTTGTATTTTTGTGAGAGATAAATATTTAATTGAAATTTTAAATTAATAAATTCATTCATTCTTAATTATTTATATTTTTCTTATTATTTTAGGATAATTTCATGAGACTATAATTAATTTTTGAATTTATTATAAAAGCTGATTTAATTTTACAATCTATATTTTTATGTCAATAATGAATTTGTATAAAAATTAAATTTCACATATTTAAATATTATTTTGATAAAATGGAATCTATTTTTTCATTCAACACATCATATAATGGTTAGGGTAAATTTTTATGATTTTCCTAAAATACTTTAAAATTTTATGAATAGAAAAATATAATAATTAACTATAAATTAAAATTATATGGTTTATTAAGTCGTTGGTGATGTAAAGATGATGTAGGACAACATGGGTCAAACTAACATGCCCTTATTAATATTTTTTTCACATGAACTATGACTATTCATAGCCTTGAGTAGAAATATTAAACAAATGATTAAAATAATGTGGATCCTCTCCTCTCCTCCACTATAAATACCACCCCTCCAAACCTGTTCACTTCACACCTCTCAGGCCTTTTTCATTGTCTAAATTTTACCCAAATCTATTCCCAAAATCCCCCCCTCCCCACATCTAGAAGAACTTGGTCTTAGAAAAAGTTAAAATCCTCTCACATGAAGAGTCCCTCAAGGAAGATTAATGAAATAGGTAAATTATTATTTTTAATTATTTTACTTTCTATTCAAGTTCCTTTGATTTCATTTATATCCCCACATGTACTCATCCAAATGTTATGAAAGCTCAATTAACATACATGTATTATTATTTTTTTATGATGATAGAATAATTTATTATTATTTATCATTTACTATTTTTTTGCTACAAGTAAAGAAACCCACCATCCTAGATATGCTAATTTACAACATTCGTGGATGATGGGTTTTTAATTTCTATTATATTATATAATTTTGGTCTTGAAATCTTTCATATGGTCAAATAAGATGCAAAATGAATTCATTTTGTCCAAAAACCACTTATTAACCCAAACAATTATAATTAAATACTTTATATAATTATTCATCTTAATTCCAGGTAACAAAATGAAAATTACAACCAAATACCGTTTTTATGTTCATTTATAACATATAACATCAATTTTGGACAACCAACCTCATTTTACAAAATTCTTTTTACAAGTTTATAAGTACATCGATCATGAATCAAACAGACCCGAATTTTGAAATTGATCCTCTTAACCCATTATTATGGGATATTCAGTATTCACTAATACTACTACTGTATGATGTCTGTATACTACTCAATTATGTTACATATCATTAATATCTTTAATTTAATTATATTAAATATATCATTTTATGATTATTAATTTTGGGTTATACAATTCAATTTATTATAATCATTTAAGTATGTTCTACCCAAACCTCCTTTTTCATTCAGGGTTCTATTATTCTATACTCTCCCCAATGAAATTCATATAAATTTCATTGTAATCCACCTAAATTATGTGTGAATGTTCTATATATGTGTACCAATCAGAATCCTTCTTTATTTATTGGTAGATGTATGTTTTAAAAAATATTGCAAAAATATGGCTCTAAAATGAAAGCCTGATTCAAGGAACTTCTCAAATACATACTATTATTAACATCAATATATAATCTATTTAAATACATATTAATCATTCAAAAATCAAATTTTTTTACCTAAAAACCCTATTATGGTTCATTTCTAGATTTATGAAATAAAACATTATTTTTCACTTTAAATCATTCAATATTTTTCTTAAACTCCACTAAAACTTTTTATTTCTAATACTTATTGAAATACACATTCTAAATGATTTCACCTCAATAAGAGTTTATTTAAGCCTAAAATATAATTTCTATGGACATACATTTTATTTTCTAGGATTTACGTGTTTACAATCAGATGTCTTGAAAAATATTAATTATTTTCTTGAAGAACTCTTCTTTCTAAGGTAAAAAAATAATTTTCTCATCTCACAGAAACTTATATGAGAAATATTCCTTATTCATGAATTATTCCTTTAAATTTTTTTTATTTATTACCCTTTTCAATATCATATTATGTGTCTCATTATTCTCCTAATATTCTATGTGATTAGGATTTGAATGTTTCAAGGTGGTATGAAACACATTTGAATAATTAAGGATTTCTCCTAAAATATTTTTCAATGGTATAATTTAAATTTATCCTCATCTATGTCAACATATTTTGATGAATCATGTACTTCATTTATTTTTATCTCCTATGATATCATCTACATGATTTATTGAATCTTTTATGAATACTTTTTTTTGTTTATGTGCTTTCACGAATCCATAAACTATATTCCTCTAAATTGTTAGTGTTTATGTTTAATGATTTCGGAATGTTATTTACATTCAATATTGTAGTTTCAATATAAATGTTTATATTTTTTATGTTAATCCCCATTCATATGAGAAATTCATTTGACTTAGTATGTGTCAGGTGGGTCCCACTATAACCCATTTGTGCCTCAGTAGTTCTGATGACACAAACAATGGTCTCGGCATAAGGCCTTGACATTATGATTATTTATGGTCTGGGAATAAGGAATTGAAGATGTGGTTATGATGTCTCGCATTATGGATTACATAATTTTGAATCTAATAATTGAAATTTCATTTTTATATTATAATAGTAAAATTACCATGATTATATTTTATTATGGGATTATTTATTAATCTCTTATTTGGTCCATAGTATGTTCTTATTTATTCATAATTAAACGTATTTTTAGTTATTCACCATGCCTAATTTTTATCAATATGATATCTTCTTCATTTTTACCCTTACTGAGCAGATGAGATCACCATTTTTAATATGTTTTATTTTTCATCAGGGTGCGAAGAGATGTACTATGAATGAATTTTAGGGAAAAATATAGAGCTCTGGAGGTTCCCAATAAAACATATATGTTGTTTTTAATTTAATGTTGTAATGCTGAACCTATATATGTATCTATTTTTCCAAAACAAGTATACTATGTTTTACTTCAGGATACGAGTTCCTTGTAAATATTAAAATGTAATAAATAATGCACTAACTTTGGGCTTCTAGGCCCTGTGTACTATAATCATGAACATGTGAATGAAATATACTAATGCACCTATGAGAAAACAGTAGAGCCAATATCACCTAATAGGTATACTAACCATTACACCCTCACCAAGTCATGCTCACCAAATAATGAAAGTAAATTAATTTAGTATAATGAACATCTATGATCGGGTATCCTAGCACCACTTCACACTGATTAGCCACTCCTCCCTAACAAACAACATATTAAGGCTCCCACCTCTTCTAAAAGTACACATCACTTCACCCACTCACACACACGGTCCATATTCCATATCACATCCTACCCATAGACACCTAGTCCACATACCACTTTACATCCCACCCTAGGACTTTTGGGACACATACCACGTCACATCCTGCCAGTAGACACATGTTTCACATACCACATCACATCCCACTCACATACACCAAGGCCATATACCACATCAAATTCATCCCATAGACAACTAGGCCACATACCACATCACATCTATCCTACAAACACTTGGCCCACATATAAATTACATACCGTCATGAAGAAAACTGATAAATCACAACTCATATATTCCCTAAGAAACCTAGGAAAGACTAACTCTTCTCATCCCAAATAATCCTTGGATAACACAAACTGTTGGCACGCGCATGGAACTCAAAAATCACATCCTTCACAAAGAATAGCAGGTTATAAATTCCTAGAATAGGGAGTATGGTAGAGTGGGTGGCTAGTCATCGATCCTCCCACCGAGATGTTTGGGATAGACATCATCCCTAGTGATGATGGGGGTGTTTAGAATGAGGGGTTAAACTAGGGTGTGGTGAATATAGAAATCATATGGAAAATAAATGTATATAATTATATGATAAAAAAATATCATGCCCAACCTATGGGTTCTCAATAAAACAACCTTCTCACCATTCTTCCAAATTCACTGCTACCTCTAAATGTACAACACCACATGACAGTCCACAATACTCATTCACATTCCCAACCAATTCAATTAACCATTTCAAACCTGTTAGATGAATTGGAACAAGCTAGTCCAAAATTTATTAATCACTCATTAAAAAGGTTTTACATTACCAATCCATTTAACTCCCATACCAAAAACTACTATCACTATTCAAACTCATCCTACTCAGATAACATTCCAAAAGTACCAAACCCCAGCTCACAAATATATCTGGTAACACATAATCACTCAACCAGCATACAACCCTACTTCTAAACACCTCAAATCCCTTCCAAAATCAATAAATCTATTCATCTAATATTCCATTACACAACAAGGATGATGTATCTTCAACATGTACATCTATAACACTAGCTGGGACAACCCACAGAACAGAACCATTATCGTATACATATCATAACACAAACAAAATAAAACCCAAACATCAAGACATTTCCAATTCACATCCAAATTTTCCCATGCATGCAACCACAACCATTCCACACCACACCGAAAACCATGACATGAAAAATATTTAGATTTTGTAATGAGAATCTTATTTAATTACAATTAATTATCTGAGGGCACCGTCACACAAACCTAGTTATGCAACATTTATTCCTTATCATAATTTATGTAATTATCCAATTTTCATATTTATGTGTTTAAAATGAACCAAACAACATGCCCCTCATTTAGTGCACAAACAATGGCCCCTAGTGGTAACAATTTACATTCGAGAATAATATAGTTATAATTAACTATATCAAAAATCATAATACTAATATTCTAATCCACTGAAAAAAGGATCCCAAAACCCATTTAAATTGCATTAAAATGAATATTTTCATTGAAGAAAATTTCAGAAACATGATCCATCAGTTAAAAAACATAAAACCATACAGTATGATGCACAAATAAAGATAAATCAAGGAAACCCTACCTCATTGTATCATTTCCACTCATCTATTCACCAAATTTCAATGATGAATGACCGAAAGTGATAACCTCATCACTAGAAATATGCATAAACCTATTCCTCAATTGAAGAGTATAAAAAGGATGGAAAAAAATCCAACTCAATCCAAACATTATATCAATAGTGAATCACATTTTTAGAACATAGGGAAATAGATGATAACGAGGAGAAACCACACCATGGATTGATCATAGATCACTAATGAACAACCACCAATATTGATAGATCAATGAGGGAGGATGGGGATTAGAGGACTCTAAAGGGGATATAGGTTTTGTCTGGAATGAGACGAAGAAGATACAATGGATGAATAAATGAATGTTTGGATGAAAATAAGTTTAAAAAACTAGATCGGGGTATTACACGATGTATAATCCCATTTCACGTCTTGTAATCCTCGGGGCATGTTTTTGCCAAAAAATGCATCTCCTCTTCATTTTATTTTATTTTTTCTAACCCTAAAATATTTCCAAACATGAAACCCTTATTCATGCAATGTAAAATGTATACATGAAGTGAAAACTTCAAGGAATGAAGCAAAAATGACTTCTCACGTCATGTAGTCCAATTACATGATGTGTAATCCCACTTTTTCTTGCCGTTAGCAACATATCTCCTCCACACTCCCCCATAGCCTCCTCCAAACACTCCAACAACCAAAAAATCACAATGTAATAGATTAGGAAGGGACAAAACATTAAATGAGATACCTCCCAATTGACACTTTCCCTCAAGAATCCAAAACCAATCCATGAAGAAAGAGGGTTCCGAAAAACCACCCCGTGAGATGCCTCTCATGGGTCTTACTACATTAGAAGAATGAAAAATAACAAAGAATATTAACATTAAATGATAATCCCCCTTAAGTAGTTAAAAATCTGGAGTAAAAACACACACATCTATGATCACCTCCTCTATCATCAGCAACCAAATCATATCACATCAACCCAATTGACCATAAAACACCCCACAAAAGCAAACAAAAATGCCATCTGATCATCTGAATGATGGAATTACACTATCCATGTAATGATTATATATATTCTATGTACAAATGAATCACCCTCTTGGGATTATTCACATTGAAATTAGTGCTTCTCGATTATGAATCAGGCCATACCCTTTCCAAACATCAGGAAAATATCAAAAAGTGAACATAACATATCACTGCCAAGAGAAAAAAACACATCTCATAAAAAACAAGGTTAAAAAAATCCAAAACAATACTGAACAAAAAATTTCTAAAAAAAATTATAGGTACTCAGCACAATTCAGTTTTTGTCACTCCCATGTACTCTTCTCTTAGAAACCATGCTTCAACATCACATGAACTAATGGAATGGTTCGCCCACACATCACCTTATCATGGTGATCCCGGTTATCCACTGGCTGCTCCAAAAATGTTGTGACATCCATGATATCCAACTATCCCCTGTCAATGACATGGGAGTCATCATGTAGATACTAACAGAACTGTGAGAAAGGGAAGACATCATGGATCATTTCCAACTGTGGTGGAAATACCGACTGGCATGCCACATCACCAAACTCACCCTAACATCTCAAGGTGTCCAGCAACCCTGGGAGAAAGATTACTACCTCTATCAAAATAACACTTTCCATGTTGATTGGAGACATTCAACAACACATGGTCCCAAAAATTAAATTATGTGGGCCTTATTTTTTGATCTACATACTACTTATTTAGGTTATATGCTACTTTAATCCTCTCAAAAACCGACTAAACATTCTCTGTCATGTTCTACCTATATCTGGACTAAGAATAGAAATCTCCCCAAAATATGTCTTCATAAATGGATAACTACACTCTAATTCTTTTAACATCATAAATGTAGTCGTTCCAATAAAATATTGGTAGTTATTATAATAAGTGAACTCCACTAAAGGCATGTGTCGTACCCATGATTTTCCAAATTCAAAGAAGAAGGTCTGCAACATGTCCTCCAATGACTTGGTAGTCTGCACTTCCTTCCCTTATTGTCGAGGGTGGAATGTAGTGTTGATTCTTACCATGGTGCTAAAAGAATGTTGTAATCCCCTCCAGTATCTTGAGGTAAATTGTGAATTTTAAACTAAGATAAATGACCTTATAACTCTTTTCATACATACAACTTTATCCACATACTACATAGCCAAGGAATCCTCTATGCATGAATCCTTAATCATTATGATGTGGAACCAATTCTTCAACATATCTAGTACCACCAAGATAACATCATATCATCCTAGATAAATTATTAACCCTAGGATCAAATCCATTGATATTTCATCACACTTCAACCTAGGAACATCCTAGGGCTGAAACAAACAAAAAGGAACATGGTTCTCGGTATTCAACTATTGGAAAACTAAAAACCATTTAACAAACTCTACCACTTATTATTTCATTCCGAGACACTGAAACTACATCCTTAGGACACTGTACATCTTTGAAACTAATGGGTATACCACCAATGGTGTGTTATTTAAATCATGATAGACCCCATTATGTATCACTACTAAAAAAATCTAAGTCCCATGGAACAACATCATTTTCTGACCATCCTCAAACTATCCCACTAGAGCATCACAATAGACAACACAATCACACAACACTTTTTCCTTTTCATCTCCCCACCGAGACTCCTTGATTTACTAAAACAATGTTAACTACTCTATCATCTGAAAAAATAACCACTACCACCCTCCACCCCCGCATCTAAGTGAAATACATAAAACTCTTCCATCCCCTTCCATGTGTCCTCATATTCCAAAACAAAATCACAATGTGACTTCCAACTCAAATAATCAGTCACAACATTCCCCTTTCATATGGGGTAAATGATATCCAAATAGTAGTACTATAGAAACATCATCCAACTCTACTATTGCAGGTTCATATCTCACTGGGAAATGATGTACCAAAAACTCTTGTTATCTATAAAGACCACAAAGCACTCCCTAATGAGTTAATTCCACAAATACATTAGTACGAACATAATTGATTTTGTCTCCAAGTCACAAGTGGCATTTTTTGACTAATGGTGATGCAAATTACTGTACCCATTAAGGTTAACTACTCATTTTTTACATATCATGCATTTAAACACTATACAACAATCATCACAAAATGCTGCAAACATCACTCCTTCTGATGGAAACTACATCACTCGAGCATTGGCATGCTTCTCCTTTATATTTTTGAACACTACATGGGACTACTCAATCCAAAAAAATAATGGTCATTTATTTTCAGAGATATCAAAAGAGTAAAAATAAGAGAGAAACCATGTACAAATCTTCGATAATATCCATCATGTCCATGAAAAATAAAAAAATCAACCACATTCATGGGTTCTTCCCAAGAAGCAACTACTTCAACTTTTAAAATGTCCTCTTTCAAGAATTCTTGAGACACAACATGCCCTAGGAAATGTACCCCTCATATCTAGAACATACACTTGGACAATTTTCCATAGAGATAGTTATGTTGGAAAACCTACAAGATAGTTCTAAGATGCATGACATGATCCCCCTATGACTTCGAATAGACCTGAATAACATTGATGAATACAATGGTAAACCAATCCAAGAACTCACAGAACGTGGCTTTCATAATCCCAATGGACACGGATAGAGAATTTGTGACAATTAACATCACGACCATGAATTCTAAGTGTCCAAACCTACACCTAAAGGTGGTATTCAGAATATCACCATCGTTCACCCTTAACTAGTGATATCCAAACTACAGATCAATCTTATAAAAAAATTTCCCCTTATAGTAGGTTTAGAATGTCATATTTTCATAGAATTGGTTAAAAGTTATATATTATCACCATATTCAACCTCTAGTAGTCTATGCACAGCCTCAATACAATGTTCGTCTTCATTGGGAACAACACTAGAGTACCCCACTGTGACACCCTCAGCTTGATAAAACACATTTGCATTAGATCATCTATTATAATCCTCAAATCCCACAATTTAAGAGGTGACATCCGATATCAAGAGATTGAAATCATTGAAGCACTGTGTAGTATGTCTATTCCCATCATAGCATCACGTCAAGGGGGTTGTGTCACAATATCTTGGGGGAAAACATCCATGAACTCCGCAATGAAACTAATATACTCATCTGATTTAAAATCCTCTATTTCTAATGATATACCCTCTAATAATGATGTAAGGGGATTCACTTTCTGACTACCCACTAGACTCCCCTTCTCACCAATGAAAACAACACACTAAAAATCCACATTTGAAATCACAATTATCTTCTAGAAGCAGTGGATGACAATATATATTGTAAAACAACTAGTTTATCCCAATGATGAAAGAGTAAGTTTTATTTTGTAGAAAGAATATATCGCCAAGAGATTTATTTGGATGCATCTCTTGTCTATATCCCTGGCACACATCAAACAAGTCGGTCTGGCCTCCGACTAGTGTACTCAACACTAATTGCATGGGATGCCTCTCTTCATCATGTCCTAGAACATGGGATAAAGTTGTTTAAAAAATGGAGTTTATTTTTTCTAAATAAAACATGACACAAATAAGTGTACTCAACTAAATTGGAAATATACCAAATGATCTCGGGTCATACCTGAAATTCTACCACTGTTGTATGCAATAGACCATGCCATGCTCCCCTACCTATTTTTTGATGACTTACTCCAAGTCCAAGCTTCAGTCAGGGCCCCTAAACATGAGGAACTTCCTGTGGTCGGCTTATACATGCTCTATCTCCCCACGGTAGTGTAAAAGATTATTGTTCTTACTGCTCAAACTATATCACCATAAAATGTTGCTTACATAGACATTGAACAATTTTACCTCCACCATAAAGATCATGAATAGATTCCAGACCCTAGTATTGAAGTTGATTGTAAACTCCCCAAATGAAACAGTTCGGCCCCATGTTCATAGGAAACTAATGAGATACGATTTCTGAAAAAGAAACTACTAGAGTCAACATCATACTAGCTAAAACCATGAAGGCCATATCTATAAATACCTTCAACTGGTAACCCTTACTCATGAATAACACTATTGTCTCCCATCTCATGGTAAATATCATCATGATTTATTCCTCTATCTCACCTATACATTCCCCTATTCAACTTGGGATGTTGGTAACAGAAATGAAGTTACTGTATACTAGAAAGAAGGAAGGAGTGAATCCAAAAGGCATCTCGCACGAGACTCCCTGTCGTGAAAGAAATGATGGACAAAATGGAAGAGATCCTTGAACATGGTCCCCAAATCTTATACGGATACACTCCCCATCAAAATGGAGTCTTTCCCAAGCCTCTTATTTTCCTTCATTATCGAGGAAAGGAACTCTTCCAATAAATCATTTTCGAAGTCACCACAAAAAATTCTAATCTTTTACTCTCCCCATGATATAGAATAGACCACTAATGCAAGACTCCTAGAATATAAATAGATAAAAAAGAATCCTAGAACTACATTAAGGCAATGATCAAACATATGGTGATCTTAATATCCTCTAGAAAACCCTATGTCTCCATGTCTGAAACACTATACTCATACATTCCTGAATCCCGCTAATGGAACGCACACAACATCCTCTACCGGTGATCATCCTCCTCAACTGGATCAAACATCTATTGATCAACCATATCATACTTTTGAGCATCAAAATACTAATCCACAAGAGAATAGAAATCATGATCCATATAATAAAATTAAACAACAGTTCCAAATCCCCAGAATTATGGATGTTTTACGTAAGATACATTATAAAACATTTAACACAATTTTTTATCCATTCCAATTATACAAAGGTAACCAAATTTAAACAACAAATCAACTCATTATGACGAATGTAACATTCCTTGGGACTCTGTACTAAAAATGGGGTAGCCTCACATGATGATTTGGTAGGCTCAAAGACCATTCATAGGATCCCAGGGGCACCTAAAATCTCATCTCCTAACATTTCTTCCCTAGATTATGTCACACACCAACATCACATAACAATATTTCCATACCGACCCATTAAATACTAACTATTTCTAACTCAAAACTACATACTATCTCTCAACCATCAGCTCTAATACCATTCTGTCATTACCAATCCCTCCAATGAAAAACCTCATTGCATGGAAATAAAGACAGGGGATCTTGACCCCCGAATCCCTCCTCCATTAGATCCTAGGTTAGACACTATCACCAGAGGTATACAGATCACTCAACATTGAAGGAATTAACATTTTTTTAAACAAGATTGGGAGATATGTTGTATCACCCTAAAAAAACTCAAATACATAATAAAAAATAAAAACATAATACATCCCACATGTATGTTTAAAATAGAACAGTTACAAAACAATAGTTTAAATTGTAATGCACCCAAACGAAAGCTAATGTAGTGACTCAAAAACTGTCCCAATGCCTATGATACTAACACCTATCATGCTTATAATAATCTTCCTAGATACTAGAAAGTATTTATATATATATATTGTGTGCATTTGGATATACATAGTTGAAAATACAATGTCTACCATGTAACACCCTGAGCTTCCACGATACGCTTCTCTTTCAATAATGCAATAGCTTGCATTGTACGGAAGTTCGAGTTCTAACACACCGCGACAAATCAAAGTAGCCATTATGAATAGTAATACCCCCCCTTTAAAATTATGCAAATCTTATATTTCAATATGTACTTCATTTTTGTATTCGTAATATTGACATTATCCAAAGTTGAATTTTTTGTAATTTTCTGAGAACTTCCAATTTTTATGAATAGTGAAAAATACTTAAAAACAACTTTTTTAATCATAGTATTATATAGTGATAAATTATTCTATTGAGTGATTTTAAATTATAATTAGAATATATTTTTACTATTTTATCCCATGGTGATCCTTAGAATTAATTTCACTTTGAATTTGGACATAAACAATGGTCAATCTTTTGATATATATTGTTTCTTAAAAACACGCTATTTGTTATTGACAACGGGAATTAATTATAAAATTAATTAATGCAACTTATATGTTTGGAATTTTGTAAAATAGAAATCATTTTTGGATTCGGAATATCAATTATAGCTTAGGGTGAAATTTTGGCATTGTTCTGAAAAACATCAATTTTTGATTTATAGTGAAACTACTAAGTGGTAGTTAAAAAACTGATTTTTTGTTTAAATGAAACATTACCACTTCTATGATTTGATTTTCAAAAATCCGACATACATGGTTGTCATTAAGAAGTAAAATTTGGTTCATTGGGATTAAAATAATTTTTTGGTGAATAGTAACTTTTATGTTTAATTAATCGCGATTAAAGGTAATTAGTGAAATTTATGGTAAAAATAGTATTATAAAATATGGAATGAACTTTACATTTTTCCAACCACTATTGGATGTGTCATGGCCGACCAAGAAAATCCATGGGTCAACTTGGGGACCCCATGGATCCACTTTGGTAGGAAAATGACATAAATAACTTTTTATTTAATGTTAAAATAAAAAGGTCACAAACAAGAGTTGTTTTACTAAAACAATGATTAAATGGGGTTATACAAGTCATATTATTGACTATAAATATTCATTATAAAGAAAAAAAGATTTACTACATCATCATAATTTTTTTATAATTTTTAGACATTAAATAAATTAAATTATTTATGACACCATGATGATGCAGCGATTACCTCATTAATTAACGATTTAAATAAAATGATACTATAATGTAAAATACAAGGCTTAAATTTGTCCAAAGTCTATTGGATGGGTAGATTTAGAACCCTTATCACCTTATCTCCGAATTATAGAAGTGTGGGACCTTTAGAATCCGGAAAGCATTATATAATAAAGTAATTTTTTATTACTTTCCAAGAGTGCCCCTCCTCTCCACTTATAAAAGGCCCCCACCACTACCACCTTACTCACCCTTTAAAAGCCTTTTGACTCGGCCAACCTCTGCCCAAATACTCTCCCAACTTCCCTCCCTTACTCCTAGAATCCTCACTTTGGGCATAATTCTTCCCAAGGAAACCTTTGGCTCAAATCAAAAGAGTTACCCAATTTTAAGGTAATGTCTTCTCTTATGTTATTTTGTATTATTTTGCTTATCCAAACCCCTAAACTCTTTTTATTCCTTTCTTTTGTAACAACAACATTATCGTCAATATACTAGGTTGTTTTTATATTGAGTATTCGAGCTACACTTACACACACCTACATCTAATGGATAAAGAACATACGGTTTCTGTGGATGGCGAATTTCTGCCTCACGAAACGATGATTGTTCAACACCCATAAAACACCTTCAAAGGTGGACATTAAGATGTCACTCTATCCATAAATGATATATAATATGTTTATGTTTTACTTAAGGTTCTGTATTTTTCATTTATGGAATACCTTTATTGTTTCCATTATGGGTAAACGCGATATTTTCATTTTAGGAAGTGCGGACTACCACCCCCTCAAAGTGATTTGAATCGTTAATACCATATGTGGGATGTATAAAGGATGGAGAAAATGATATTATATATGATATTATACTCGAATTATAATATACCTTTATATCATTTTGATTTCATTAAATACGAAATAGAAATGAAAGTAGCGTTCATGCATACGTACGGCTTACCGTCTCCATGAACAGTGCATTTCATTTCCTACCTCTAAATGTTATGTAATATTATAAATGAATGTATATACTGGATATATATGATATATATGATATATAAATAATGGACATAATTCTGGAAATAATGGATATATCACCACATGAACAACATGTAATTATAAGAATTTTATTTTTGACTCAAGTACCTAAGATCGACAAAATGACCGTTATAAACTTAAATAATTACATAATTTTCATAACATGGTAATAAGGGATATAAAAGGAATAATGAACATGAAAAAGGTTCTTAGGTAAATAGAAATTAACTCTATTTTATTATTCAGGAGGTTAAAGAATTGTCGAGTCAGGACAGGACGCATGGTAAGGGAACTTCTTAACCCAATAACCATTCTTTGGGTTAATCTCCTACATTCAAATTATGTCATGATATTATTATGTCCTATATTGTATTTGTACTTTCTTTATGTGTAATTATAGTGAATACACATAATAGATCTATTTTATTTTAAAAATGATCTTTGTAAGGACTTCGTCTTAATCTTATTTCATTGAGGCATATTTGGTTTCATACACAACATTCCTTTATACGGTGTATAAACCCCTTTGACTTTTACGTTTATTCAAAAGGAATATTTTTATACGAAGCGTTTTACTAAATGACAAAAAGGGAATGTTTTTCTTTCTGGACTTATGCGGCGACAACGACTTCTCCGCTGCCGTGACCATTATTTGAGTTTCGGCTTCCTCTACAAATCATCACTTTTTTTAATGAAAAATAAATACAAAGTTTTAACTTTCTTTTATTTTGGTATTGAAAATGGTTTTGAAAGCATTTTTATTATATCAATGTGTTGTATTCATATCTTGTGATTGAAATGTGGAAATGTTATGTTTCCTTTATGCATGTTTTATGTGATACAATTATGTTATGGTTTATGATATGTTTAAACCTATTCGTATGAGGAATGCATTGGACATAATAAGTGACGGGTGGAGCACGCTATAGCTCCTCGATGTATCGGTTGGTCTCATGAGACAAACTAGTGTCTTGGCACGAGGCCTTGACAAAATCTTATTTGTGGTCTTGGCTCGAGGCCTTGGCTATGTGGTTATGATAGTCTGGCATTATGCATTCCATCATTATAAAAGTGGTTATTGATATTGCATGTGATTATTCGACTAGTATAATATCCATGTGAGTATGTAAATGGAATTATTTAATTTTATTTTTTTCCATATTATGCTGAAGTTAATGTTTAAAAAGGATTTTGTTTAAATTATACATTTCCTTAAATGTTAATGTTTATTTTCGAAAGCTTCTGCAATATTGATATCCTTACTGAGCATTTAAGATCACCCCTTTCAATGTTTTAATATTTTCCAGGATGTGAAGAAGTATTTTATGAATGACCGGAAGGGATAGTCAGAAGAGGATTTGAGTTTGGACTATGAAGACTTTTTTATTAGTTTTTTTTACATTATGATGTAATGAAAGACTTATGAATGTATCTAGTGTTTCCAAGGCTACTAAAATAATCGGTCTTTTGAGACATGATCTTTTGTGATCATGATAATGTTATGAAGTAATGCACCGACTCTGGGTGGCTGGGGTCAAGGCATTACATTTGGTATCAGAGGCAGTTTAGTACTAACCTTGGAATCTAGATTTAGATAAACTCTGATTAGAGCACATAGCCCAAAGATAGACTTTGAGGATTAGTGTAGAAGAACTTCCTAAAATTTTGGTATTGTAGAGATGTTGTGTGTTTTCCGAGCAATACATCCCTATCTGGATACGAGCAGGCAGAGGCGGCTCTGGCACAGATATACCTAGGTGTAAAACCCGAAAACACTGCTTTGAGCTAGACTCGAACGGAAACTAGTACACGACAACGGGCCTTGCTGCACTCTTGGTTACGAAACTCCCGGGGGATATTCTTAGGATAATTATAATTTTCAATACAAAACACTATGAAGGGTTATGAGTATATACTTCCTCAAAGAAAACATTTTTATGATTATGGATTATATCCATAAATAGTTCAATTTGTGTTAAGTGTTTTACAAGTATGGAATTATGTATTTTGATTCATAAACTAATCTAATTTATGCCATTGTTTAAAAATGGAACCTAGTGGAATGAATGGAAATTGTATCAATGCACGCACTACATGTAGAGATTTCCCTCCTGCTCAAGATAATTATTGTGGAGCTAGAGAGACAACTGGTGCTGATCAACTTATTACCATACTGGGACAACTCAATCAGGTTATGAATAATAACCTTACTCGTATGGAGCACCCTGATCCGCCACCTGGAGGATCAATGTTAGACCACTTCATGAGGCAACAACCACCAACATTTCATGGGGGTACAAATCCATTAGTAGTTGAGCAATGGATAAACTCCTTAGAGAAAATATTCCACGCCTTGTGTAGTAGTGAAAGGTAAAAGGTTATCATGGCAGTCTACCGCCTCACTGGAGATGCCGATAAATGGTGGTCATTGATTCAAAACACAAAGGAAGATTATGAAGTATCAAATATGGAATGGAGAGAGTTCAAAGATCTTTTCCTAGAAAAATACTATCCTCGCGACCATCGAGAAGATATGGAAAGACAATTTTTGAGTATCAGACAAAAGGAGGATGAGAATGTCGCAAAGTATGAGGCCAACATTACAAGGTTAGTGAGGCATGCTGCAGATTATATACGTATCCCAAGATGTAAGATTGATCGTTCTTTGATGGGTTAAAACCATTTCTCCGTCAAGCTTTAGTATCATAATCTTTCTCAACATACGAAGATATAGTCTCGTGTGCTATCAAGACGGAAAAGAAATTCTCTAAGTCTTATGACAATAAAGTAAAGCAAGAGAAGAAGAGAACGGTGGAACAAGAGACAGATAAAGGGAAAAAGGGAAAGAATGATTTTCCATTATGTGATAATTTTGGAAAGAATCACCCTGGTACTTTCCTTAAAGGAATGGGAGTTTGTTATAAATGTGGAGAAAAAGGTCACTAGGCTCGTGATTGCAAGGGAAAGAAAGAGGCTATCAATGTTGAATGCTACAGTTGTAGGGAAATGGGGCATTATGCAAATGAATGTCCTAAGCGTCAGGGAAACATACCTCAGAAAAGGCCAAGGGATAAAGAACAATCTTCAGTTGTTACTATAGTTGAAGTGGAATAATTAATTTATTGGTGCTTTTGGACTCAAGGATAATATTGTGGTTATAAAAATAATGTGATATATTTAAGGATTGTACTGCAGTACTTGTTTTTATCATTAAGGTTTTAATATGATGAAGGAAATCATATTTTTAGTATGTGACAATAAGAGAAACTTTACTTTGTTTATGGAATCTAATGTTTCAATTGATTTTGGAATTTAAGGCCCTTTAGAGTAAGTCTGGACGGAGGTATTTTGGATAACTATAAAGGTTGGAATGGATTAAGTTGATCTTTGGATAGTATTGTTTAAGGTTAAATCATTTCTGAAGATTATTTTTGGAATATTATAATACTATAGTTTTAGGAAAAGGACAACCTGCAGGGTGGGGCATAACCCGTCGCGTCGGACAAAGCTGCAGGAATCGAACCCACAACCATAGTGCGACAAGCCTTTATTACCTACCACTAGCCTAAAGGAAGTCCCTGGTTATTACAAAATAGTTTTCCTAATCTAAAAGGTATGTGGTAATAGTTATAACCTTATACAATTAGGATAAATAGAATATTTTTGAGTTCTGTTACCATTTGGAGTGAAAGGTGGGTTTGTGGTAAAAAATTACTGATCAAAGTCTACATGACAAGTAAGTATATTTCCATACGTTCCTAGTAAATCTCCTAAATAAATTCCTCAACATTATATAAGGTATCTTAACACAAAAATTTTGTCGGTTAACTTTTCCAACTGGGGATTCAATGACCGTTTAACCAATCACAAGTTTGTAATTTTCTTATGGTTAACTTTCTTCTAATATAGTTTTCTACAACTCTCCATCAGACCATGATAGTTTGTTTCTCCTCCATATGAATATTTTCATAGAATCCTAGTATGGGCTGTCTTGGGTGACCTTTGTACTTATCTTCCTTTATTTTAATGTTATATTCTTATTAACCCTATTTTCGATGTGGGCTTTCCAAAAAGGTATTTTCTATTTTCAACCTTTTATTTTCGAAGAACATTTTCAAATTGCGAGGACGCAATTTATTGAAGGAGGGGTGAATGTAACACCCCCAGCTTCCACGATACACTTCTCTTTCAATAATGAAATAGCTTGCATTGTACGCAAGTTCGAGTTCTAACACACCGCGACTAATCAAAGTAGCCATTATGAATAGTAATACCCACTTTTTAAAATTATGGAAATCTTATATTTCAATATGGACTTCATTTTTGTATTCGTAATATCGAAATTATCCAAAGTTGAATTTTTTGTAATTTTCTGAGAACTTCCAATTTTTATGAATAGTGAAAAATACTTAAAAACAACTTTTTTAATCAAAGTATTTTATAGTGATAAATTATTATATTGAGTGATTTTAAATTTTAATTAGAATATATTTTTACTATTTTATCCAATGGTTATCATTATAATTAATTTCACTTTGAATTTGGACATAAACAATGGTTAATCTTTTGACATATATTATTTCTTAAAAACACGCTATTTGTTGTTGATAGCAGGAATTAATTATAAAATTAATTAATGCAAATTATATGTTTGGAATTTTTTAAAATAGACATCATTTTTGGATTTGGAATATCAATTATAGCTTAGGGTGAAATTTTGGCATTGTTCTGAAAAACATCAATTTTTGATGAATAGTGAAACCACTAAGTGATAGTTAAAAAACTAATTTTTCGTTTAAATGAAACATTACCACTTCTGTGATTTGATTTTCAAAAATTCGACATACATGGTTGTCATTAGGAAGTAAAATGTGGTTCATTGGGATTAAAATAATTTTTTGGTGAATAGTAACTTTTAAGTTTAATTAATCGCGATTAAAGGTAATTACTGAAATTTATGGTAAAAATAGTATTATAAAAATATGGAATTACCTTTACACTTGTACAAACACTATTTTATGTGCCATGGCCGACCAAGACAATCCATGGGTCAACTTGGGGACCCCATGGAGCCACTTTGGTAGGAAAAGGACATAAATAACTTTTTATTTAATGTTTAAATAAAAAGGTCACAAACAAGAGTTGTTTTACTAAAACAATTTTGAAATGGGGTTATACAAGTAATATTATTCACTATAAATATTAATTAGAAAGATAAAAAGATTTCCTACATCATCATAATTTTTTTATAATTTTTAGACATTAAATAAATTAAATTATTTATGACACCATGATGATGCATCGATTACCTCATTAATTAACTATTTAAATAAAATGAAAAGATAAAGTAAAATCCAAGGCATACACTTCTCCAAAGACTATTTTATGGGTATATTTCGAACCCTTATAACCTTATACTAGAATTATAGAAGTGTGGGACCTTTAGAATCCGAAAATCATTATATGGTAAAGTAATATTTCATTACTTTCCAAGAATGCCCCTCCTCTCCACTTATAAAAGGCCCCCACCACTACCACCTTACTCACCCTTTCAAAGCCTTTTGGCTCGGCCAACCACTGCCAAAATACTCTCCCAAATTCCCTACCTTACTCCTAGAAGCTTCACTTTGGGCATAATGCCTCCCAAGGAAGCCTTTGTCTCAAATCAAAAGAGTTACCCAATTTTAAGGTAATGTCTTCTCTTATGTTATTTTGTTTTATTTTGCTTATCCAAACCCATAAACTCTTTTTATTACTTTCTTTTGTAACAACAACAGTATCCTCAATATACTAGTATTTTGTTATAATGAGTATTCAAGCTACACTTACACTCACCTACATCTAATGGTTAAAGAACAAACGGTTTCTGTGGATGGAAAATTTCTGCCTCACGAAACGATGATTGTTCAACACTAATAAAACACCTTCAAAGGTGGCCATTAAGATGTCAAACTTTTTATAAATGATATATAATATGTTTATGTTTTACTTATGGTTCTGTATTTTTCATTTATGGCATACCTTTATTGTTTCCATTATGGGTAAACGCAATATTTTCATTTTAGGAAATGCGGACTACCGCCCCCTCAAAGTGATTTGAATCGTTAATACCATACATGGGATGTATAAAGGATGGAGTAAATGATATTATATATGATATTATACTGGAATTATAATAATCCTTTATATCATTATGATTTCATTAAATTAAAAATAGAAATGAAAGTAGCGTTCATGCGTACGTACGGCCTACCTTCTCGATGAACGGTGCATTTCATTTCTTACCTCTAAATGTTATGTAATATTATAAATGCATGTATATATTGGATATATATGATATATATGATATCTACATCATGAACATAATTATGGATATAATGGATATATCACCACATGAACAACTTGTAATTATAAGAATTTTATTTTTGACTCAAGTACCTAAGATCGACAAAATGACCGTTATAAACTTAAATAATTACATAATGTTCATAACATGGTAATAAGGGATATAAAAGGAATAATGAACATGAAAAAGGTTCTTATGTAAATAGAAATTAACTCTAGTTTATTATTCAGGAGGTTAAAGAATGGTCGAGTCAGGACAGGACGCAAGGTAAGGGAACTTCTTAACCCAATTACCATTCTTTAGGTTAATCTCCTACTTTAAAATTATGTCATGATATTATTATGTCCTATATTGTATTTGTACTTTATTTATTTCTACTTATAGTGAATACACATAATAGATCTATTTTATTTTAAAAATGATCTTTGTAAGGACTTCGTCTCAATCTCCTTTCATTGAGGCATATTTGGTTTTATACATAACTTTCCTTTATACGGTGTATAAACCCCTTTGACTTTTACGTTTATTCAAAAGTAATCTTTTTATACGAAGAGTTTTACAAAACGACAAAAAGGGAATGTTTTTTTCCGTACTTATGCGGTGACAACGACTTCTCTGCCGCCGTGACCATTATTTGAGTTTTGGCTTCCTCTACAAGCCATCACTTTTTTTAATGAAAAAGAAATTCAAAGTTTTAACTTTCTTATATTTTGGTATTGAAAATGGTTTTGAAAGCGTTTTTATTATGTCAATGTGTTGTATATATATCATGGGATTGAAATGTGGAAATGTTATGTTTCCTTTATGCATGTTTTATGTGATACGATTATGTTATGGTTTATGATATGTTTAAACCTATTCATATGAGGAATGCATTGGACTTAATAAGTGACGGGTGGAGCCCGCTATAGCTCCTCGATGCATCGGTAGGTCTCATGAGACAAACTAGTGTCTTGGAACAAGGCCTTGACAAAATCTTATTTGTGGTCTTGGCACGGGGCCTTGGCTACGTGGTTATGATATCCTGGCATTATGCATTCCATCATTATGAAAGTGGTTATTTATATTGCATGTGATTATTCGACTAGTAGAATATCCATGTGAGTAAGTAAATGGCATTATTTAATTTTATTTTTTCCATATTATGCTAAAGTTAATGTTTAAAAAGGCTTTTGTTTTAGTTATACATTTCCTTAAATGTTAATGTTTATTTTCAAAAGCTTCCGCAATATTGTTATCCTTACTGAGCATCTGAGCTCACCCCTTTCAGTGTTTTAATATTTTCCAGGATGTGAAGAAGTATTTTATGAATGACCTGAAGGGATAGTCAGAAGAGGATATGAGTGTGGACTATGAAGACTTTGTTATTAATTTTTTTTTACTTTATGATGTAATGAATGACTTATGAATGTATCTAGTGTTTCCAAGGCTACTAAACTAATCGGTCTTTCGAGACTTGATCTTTTGTGATCATGCCAATGTTATGAAGTAATGCACCAACTCTGGGTAGCTGGGGTCGGGGAGTTACGTACCATGCACATGTGTAAGGAACATACTGATGCCCCCATGGGAAAACAACATAACAAACAATAGATTATTAGTATAGTTTCCTTCTCCACCTCACTGAGGCACACTCACCAAATAACTAATTTCATGTAATGTAATATAATTTACATCAATGATTGGATATCCCACGCCACTTTTCATTGATTAGGATGTTTTTCCTAATGGAAAATGTCTAGGCACTCCCACCTCTTTTAGAAGAACCATACCACAACTCGCTCACACACACATAGTCCATATACCACATCAAATCCCACCCATAGACACTGGGCCCACAAAACAAATCATATCCCACCCAAAGGCACCTATGCCATATACCACATCACATTCACCTCACAAACACCTAGGAAAAATACCACATCAATCCCGCCCACAGATACCTAAGACATATACTACATCACATCTCTCATGTAGACACCTTATCCAAGTACCACATCACCTCCCATCGCAAGGATAAATTCGAAATAACAACTCTTCTCATCTTGAACACCCATACGGAAGAAAAACTTGTCTCATCTAGAAGACACATAGGAATGCACGGCATTCCCACACAGAAATGGGCCTTTCAATCCACAAGCATAATGATGAATATAGGGCTATCACCACCTGAATGAGGAACATGGAACTGAGTGTGGACAACAATTAATAATTCCACTAGGATAATTGGGAAATACACCCTCCCCCATGATGATAGAGGTCTTAAGCACGTATCCCTCAAATAGTGTTGGTGTATTAAGAAAAATTAAGAAAAATAAATGTGTATACATAGATGATACCAAAGACTCCTTCCCAACCAATGGGTTCTCAAAAAAGAAACCATCTTACAATACATCCAACATTTCTACTACCACTAAATGAAAAACACAACAATTCATACCGCAATACCCCTTCATATGCCAAAATAATTTATTTTACCATTTTTATTATATTATCCAATACAAACCAATCTCTTCCAGGATTTTTCAATCAATCATTCATTTATTCTACCACTATCCCCAAAACTACTAAGCACAACACAAAAAAACTAACACAACAGATGATATCTCAGAAGGTGAAGAACTATGATACAAAATTTGGAAAGGCTTTTCATTCCCTTCTTGTTTAACACCCTTAGAAATACCTATTATAATTCATTAATATCATTATTCCCATGTATAGTACTAACTAAACAATTCCCCAACTCAGAAACCCATATGGCAACACATTACCTCACAACTAGCTCACAACCCTATTGCATAATACAACTCATCCATTCCAAAATCAATCACCAAACCTGAGATTCCATTACATAGCCCGAATTTTGTACCATCAACAAGTTCATGCATAACACCCCTGGAAGACACATGGAACAAAATTGTTCTAAAAACATAGGACATTACCAATCAAATAATGACCACAAATCATAACATAGCCACTTCACTTATCATTTATCCCATGTATTCTACCACAACAATTCCACACCTCAACATAGTCCAAAATGTGACAAATATTTAGATATATCCAGGTGATAATTATTAAAGTGCACTTAATTAAATGGTGTTATCACACAAATCATGTCCAGGGGAATCAATTAATTATCCATATTTACTTGATTAACATATTTTCATATATAAGTGTTCTATATGTACCAAAAAAGATGCAACCCATTTAGTGATCAGTGAAGGCCCCCCAACAACCATGATTTTTACTGGGACATCAAGATCATCTAATTCATTATATCACAATCATAATATGCAAACTAAAAATTCATGAAAAATGGATCCCCCTACCCATTTAATGTTTAGTTAACTGATTATTATCTTTGATTAACCTTGGAAAAACATGATCCATGGGTAAAAAAATGTAAAACCCATCATCACGTTGAATAATTTATGATAAATGAAGGAAAACCTACATCAAATATGAATTTTAAATCATCAACGCACCATATGGAGAAGAAGAATTATTTTAAGAAACAATTGCACAACTCAATACATTAACTAACATATTCTGCACAAGAAGATTACCAAAACATTTCACAATCATAAAACTCAAGAAAACATGTGTCACATCAACTAATCAAGGGGTTGGAACATGGTTAATGTGATAGTACTGAGGAGAAAACTCATCAAATATAGATCACGGATCACCATCTAACAACCACCATGATTCATAGATCATGGAGTGAGGAGTGGAGATTTACGGACTCCTTAGGGTGTGTAGGGTAAATCTACAATGATAGGAATTAGAGAAAATGGATGAATAAATGAATGTTTAACTAAAAATAATTTTTTAAACAAATTGTTTTGGGTATTACCTGACATGTAATCCCCCTTCACTTCATGTAATACATAGTGTTCGATTTTCACCAAAAATATGCCACATCTTCCATTTTTTCTATCCCTGAAATATTTCAAATTGTAAAACCCTTCCTCTTGCTATATAAAATTTATGTATAATGTCAAAACACTGAGATAAGTTTCAAAACTACCTTTCAAAACATGTAATATAGTTACACAATGTGTAATCCCCCGTTTTCCAGCCATTAGCAATATAACTCCTCCAAATTACCCTCATGACTCCTCTAAAAATTCCAACGACCAAAAAAAACCATAGTACCTTGTTTTTAGTCAGTAACCTCTTGCATTTGGGGAGGCATACATGAGGTCTTGTGTCTATCATCTCATGAATCAGTTAGTGCAAGCCATTGAGGGTTTCTATAATGAATTATTAGATATTTTTATTTTTTAACTATTAGGGTTGGACATGATACTTGGAAATTAGATGTATAAAATGATACTTTTTTTGGGAGTAGGAAAACCAGGTACATTGGAAGACAAAATTAACTAGGATGGGTATATTATATTATTTCATACACTATTATGGTTTCATGGAATTCATGCTTGGTTGACAAACATGTTTTTATCAATGGATTTTTTTATTAAAACTATAATTTTATTGGGATTACATATTGCATAGCCCAATGCTATGAGGGTGTATCAAAGAAGCCATCATTAAAGACACAATAATATTGAATGATAATTCATTATTCCATGCTATATTTTCATCTCAGAATGACCATATTATTTTTAATGAGAATATAGTTTTTTCTTGTTCTTTTGACCCTTATAGTTCTCAATATTTTATGTTTATATAATAGTGCCAATTAATTTTGTAAGAGTATGTTATAGTTTAAATTATGTGGACACTCAATGTCATATTAAAAGTCATATGGGCCCTTATAAATTCTATTTTTGATCCACCTAATTCATCCAATTGATGGAAATGTTCATACATACAATAATTAAAATGAATACTTTATTTAAAAATGTAATAGTTAAATTATAGGGGTAAAATAATACCATGACTATAATGTAACCTCTATAGTGGGAACTAGGCTATTAATCATAAGATCCTTCTAAGACCTCATATTATCACCTAATCTTGGATCTAAGAGCATGATTACATTTTATATGCTTATAGGATGGATTTGTACATATTTGTGCCTTATCTATTTCATTATCATATTTTCTATCATTTATAAATCCTATCATAGGAATGTTCTTCACAACTATAGAGCTATGGAAACACAATTTCCTTGTTCTATACACCAATAGAGGTGTGATTAGAAAAATAAAAAGGTTGTGGGTTGTGATCCACCCATGATACCTCATGTAGGGCCACCAGAGGCACCTTGTCCTGACCCTACACTTGGTGTTGATGCTTAGTTCTATGATAACATTCATTGATTTAAGTAGTATATTTAGGATGCTACCTAGCCCATATAGACTATGGTAGTGTGGACATGAGGCATCTAGAATCAGCATCCTCTAACCTTCTTGGGGTATTGCGAAGCCCACATTGTTGAGTCAGGATGAGAGGCCATGGAAGATATGATCAACCATCATGGAATTCCTCCAGAGTTGATGTTCATGCTCGCTACCAATATGTAACATGATTCTACCAAGAATTAGTTGGATTTCATATCTCATGATAAGCATAATCGAGGAATGGTATGGGGAGAGGTCCAAATGTATTTCTACAATCACTTCATACCACATAATATATTATCATATCATACTAGGAAGTTCATCCATCATTATAAGGGATATGTTAATGAATTTGAGTTTTCGATTCACTTCACCGACACATGGTAGTTCAATTCATCTCTAACTGGTGATGAGTTTAAGATTATGATGAATTTTTTGGAAGGTATTGGGTTGGTTTTCTGGTCATAGATGAATTTATTTTCATTAAATAACATAAAATAGATATATAAATAGACCTTAATTAAAGTATATAATTTTAGAGAAGTTGAAAATGTGAGCCCGGGAGGTTTTATTATAAGGTAGGGTAGCAGTTCTTCTGGAATTAGTAAGAACGTTTTTTAGGGTTCATGTGGGGTGGTGTTATCCATTGACATAAAAGTATAACATATTGTGTCACAATTGTGGATGTCAAGGCCATATGAAGCATCATTACCTAATGAATAAAATCATGAACTAATCATGTACTAGGATGGGTCACCTTCTATGCTTCTTCCAGTACATTAATCCCACATCCATTTAAAGGATTTTTGTACCAAAACATATATCATGTAATGAGTCTATTAATCCATTTTTAGATGGGATTTTTCTTCATTCTACATATCAAGATGTGGTGGTAGCAGTCATGTCCAAGGTTTTCATTACATAGAGCCTCATCATCGATAGAGTTGAACATAAAAGGATATCATGGAAACATTTAGAGGTCGTGTTTCGTTACATATTTATGCAGGGTAGCCAATACCATAGAAGTAGATTCCAAGGCCATATATGGTTAGAGGTACTATTATAATAAAATCTACATTAGTTTCTATAATATTTTATAAAATTGAAAATAAAAATTTATATACTTTTTAATGTTGTAAATAATTGGCCTTTCAATTGAGTAATTATGCAGGTTCATGTCCCTCGATACACTGTTAGGGGTTGAAACTATTGGAATATTCCAGTGATAGGGGTTCCTCCTTGAAAAAGTTGGCTTCCTTTTTTTAAAGAGTGTCTTCATCCTCATAATGATTTGTTTCAATGCCATTCTCAATATGTACTAGCTCTATCTGAATCGATCTCATGTTTGTTGTTATATCCACTGTTGGGTTTTCAACTAACTATATAAAAACACATCTATTAATAAGAAATAATATGGTATCTAGGAATGTCATTTCTGAACCAATGGTTCTAGGATAAGGGGAGAGAAAACACAATGGGTGAGTCACTTAACGAGTGATAAGGGGTTTAAGTTAGTAGAATTCAATCCTGTTGTGGATCATTTCATGTACGTCTTCCCTAAGATTTTCTCCATCACAACTCTTAATATAGTGGTCGAATTAACCATAGATATAGTTATATGCGGGTATGTAGTGTCCATTACACGTTATATGATGGAACAACCTAAAATCCATGAACTCAACAAGTAGTTGGATGATCTAGAGGCAAAAGGGGTAAACTGACCCAACACATTGTGGTGGGATTCACTATTCCTTTTTTCCAAGATGTTAGATGGTACCATCATATTTTTCATTGATTATTGATGATTGAACATGTTTAATGAGATGAAACATTATACATTTACTTTTATCTCTATCATCTTTGACTACCTTCAATGGGAAAATATTTTCTATAATACCAACCTTAGGTCAGTCTAAAATCATGTGCACTTCATATTGTAAAACATACAACATAATTCATTAAAGAGTAAGTACAACCTATACTTATTTTCTATTTATGTCATTCGGTATGATGAATTTTGTGGAAGTATTTATGGCTTTGATTAATCGGGTATTGCACCCATACATGGATTCCTTTGTGGTGGTCTTTGTGCATGACATCATAGTGTAATTGTGAACCTGAAACAACCATGATAATCTTGTTTATATCATGATGGGTACATTGAGAGAGAACCAAATATATGTGAATCTTAGTAAATTCCTCTTTTGCACAAGAAATATTCACATATTACATCTTATCATAACTAAATAAGGGGTATCTTTTGACCCATAGAAGGCAAGAATGGTGGTTTTCTTGGAGTATACCAAGAATGTGTTAGATATACATAGCTTTATAGGAATAGATGGATATTATAGGTGATTCATCTTTGAGTTATCATTCGTTGAAGTGACACTGTTTTTATTTACCAACATGGATGTAAAGATTGATTAAACAATTGTATTTGAGTCATATTTACATTACATAAATGGGAGAGTATCATTAATTATAATACTAATGTTTTCCATTCTAGGATAGAGTTATACAGTATATTTTGATATGTAATGTATCGAGATTCATGTATTTATGATGCATGGTGATTGAATTAAGGAATATGGGTCTTGGAAGATGATGCATCATGAGAATAATTACACTAAGGATGACTTCAAGGTATATTCCATGGTTCATGATCAGAACTGTTAGATGAACTAGTTATTGGGTATGCAACACATAATTTAAATAGATCACAAGATTCTCAAGTACGTCATCACATAGCAATACATGAAACTGAGGAAATATGACTTTTTTGAATAACCACAATTATTCATCATTGTGATTTATTACAAACTGGGTAAGGGATATGTAATTGAACCATCCTTATGACAGAAATCATAGACGCAAGCCATCAAGGAGGAAATTATTGATTGGGAGATTATGGATATGTATTTTCAGATTCATATAGAGGATTAGAAATGGCATGGGAAACCAGTCCAATAAACTCTTTTAGTGACATCTTACATTGTAGGTTCATTATAGAATAATCTTTCGTTAGATCCTGAAAGTATTTCTTTGAGGGAACGTTTCACAGGATAGAACCAACACTTGGGATGGGTTGTTCATTCAAACGATACCCTAATCTTCTATGGACAGGTATGTGTGCCTTTATATGTACGACATGTTCTGATAAAGAAATCCCCTCCCTCCATTTGGGATGTTCATCTAGAGAATACAGAGACATATAGATACATATGTCATAAGTATTTTTGTCCTAGTATGAAGATACATATTGAATATTTAATTACTCGGTACTCCAAATATCAGTAGATGAATGCGGAGAACACGAAACTAGTTAGATTTGTACATCATATCCCAATTCAGGAGTTGAAATCGAATGATGATACCATGTATTTCATGACTGGATTTATAATATCCATTGGAAAAAATAATACAGTATGGGTGATAATCAACAAGATATCAGAGGTTACACACTTCCAACTAATCCAAGAGTACATTTATGTTGATTAGCTATGAAGTATTTATATCTAGTAAATAGGGAATCTTTATGATGATCTACATTCTATAATTTCTTTATGAGACTCATGATTCACATAAAAATTGGGGAAGGGTTGAAAAATTCCCTGTTATCATAGGTGAAGTTTAGTATAGCATATCACCCATAGACCTATGGGAAATATGAGTGAACTATACTTGATTTGGATGATACTTTTTCAGGAATACATCCATGATTTAGGGGCATCATGGAAACGAATATTTCTCTGGTGGAATTTTCCTACAGATACATGTTTTAGGATGTGATACAGATGGTTCTATATGAATCCCTCTATAGTATATCATGCCATTCATCTATATTATGGCTCTAGGTATGTGAGGTAGTGCTACTAAGTCCTCATCTCATTTAAGAGAAATCAGATCAAGTTCAAATGATTTTTAAACACATAGCTATAGCTATGTCTAGGAATATGTCATATATTGATCTTCAAATAAACCTCAGGAGTTCGATGTGGGATGTAGTGTCAATCTATGTGAATCACCCGTATTGCATCACAAAAAAACTAGAATACATAAGATGTTATCTCCTCAATATTTTGGGACATTGAAGATAGTGGAGAGGGTAAGATCAGTTGACTATTATTTTTTGTTACCTTAGTGGTATCATCCAATGAAATATGTCTTACACATATAATATATATTATTATGTCACCATCATCTGTATCAATTAATTTCATTCAAGTATATCTGGATGGTTGTAGGTTGAACTTTTGAGGAGCACCTAATATATATCATTGATCAGAGGAAGACGACTATCCAATTATGGTTAGCTCCTCTAGTTCAGTTGATATTCAAGTAAGGATGCATACAATAAATGACATGGGAGTGGGAGGTTGATGTATGTGTATAGTGTATGGATCTATTCTAATGTGACATCATACATCCATTATAAGGGTAACTTAGGGTATATTTTAATTATTTTGGTGTGGTTGTAACATCCCAATTTATCTCCATGTTAAGGAATATTTAATTTTTGTTAAATTTATTTAAAAATCCTTTATAATTATTCCTAATGAAATAAAAGATTACTCAATTGTGTCTGGGTATTGTTCTTAGAATTTATTGTCAAATGGTGAAGAAAAATACAGGGATGCATGATAGTAGAAATCATGCAGCCTAACCAGCAGAGTTTACAAAATCCTTGTAGTTGTAGAAGGTTGGTTGTTAAGGGACCACACCATTTTGATGAAACCATGTAACCCAAGTGTCATGATAGTGTGATAATAAATAATGTTTTAGACAGTTTCTATTGCATGGTTTTCACATGGTTATAAGAACAATGTGCCTAACCGTGCGTGTTATCACATTAGTGGACTAACTAGCGCACAGTTTGCACCTGGTTTGGAAAACCATGAACCCAATCCCAGTGTCCCCCAAATTGTGGGTGAAATTTATATTTTCACATCATTTGAATATTTTAAAGTACCTCTCTTATTATTACACATATTCCATTATAATTCTTATCTTCTCCCTAAATCAGGGTCTCTTATCCTCCTCCTTTATCAGTTTTGATCCATATCCTCCAACCAACGACCAAATACATCACCGTCAAAAGCATTATAAATACCATAATAAACTCCTCCTTCCACTTTGTTCTATTTTAAGTTAACTATTCCATATTTCCCTCTATTTAGGTTCATCCTCTTTCTCCCTATTTTTTGTGGAATTTGATTATTTCTTCAATTTCTCCACATCTAGGTTGAATCAAGTTAGAAAATAGAACGATTAGAGTGATAATACATAAGGGTAGGTGGTCATTGTATTTACTGATCACTTCATATAATTTATTAATATATGTTTATTTATGTCTCTCAATGTACCCTTCTTGTGATACATAAATTTTCATAAATAAATTAACTAAATCAGTTTTTCATGGAATGTGTAAACCAACCATGTAGGGAGACACATCCCAAAGAAGATCAATTTTCATTTCGCACCACTTTTTCTGTACCCACACAAAAAGACTAATTTTCAATTCCTTGTATTAATAACCCCCATGTTCTTTAGTTTTTTCATTGGTCAAATAAATAGATTTTATTTTAAAACTAATATGTATTTTGTGCTATGTATGTGGAGACTATCTCAATTTCATGCTGGTTGTATATTGTTTGGTATCATTCATTATACCCTCTATTAAGTTTATTAATAATTATATTCAAATTGACATCCCTTTTTTTTATTATTTCATCTAATTTATTTTGATTATTGGATATTTCCTGGTGATCATTCCAGGACTCATTGAGCTTATTCCATGTTTGATTGAATTATTTTCATTAGTTTGTAATTTTTTATGATTGATACATTTTTATTCCATATTGATGACATGGTAATCGAATATGAAAACACTTGTGATATGTGAAGTGGTTTCTATTCTAGCCTACTATGGTCCGAGAGAAACATGGATATTGATTTATGGATTCCATGGTTGGAATTACCATGTTCAGTTGTATTTACATGACATATCAAGATAGATGCATTGTATTCTTAGTATGGTCTATCTAGAAAGATTATACAATCTCATGACTAATAATGGTTCTTTAGGGGATAAACTGAAGACATTCATATTTTCAAGATAGCGGGGCCTATCCTCATGTGATACATATTCCTCTATGTGAGATACATAGTATAGTCTCTGATTTCATCATTCCATGATTGATATAGGGGATGCCATTATGGGTTAACCTAGACGGACTCAGTGGAATTAGTTTTATCAGAGAAAACTATGGAGACCCTAGGAATTCATGTAGATATCCTTGTATTGGCTAGGGAGTCCACCTTTAAATTTGATGGATCCATTTTTTGTGTATTATATGATGTTCTTATATTAATTCTGAGCACACTAATATGAAAAGTTTGAAATGTGACCACCAATACAAATAAAAATATTGGGGTCTTCCATAATTTCGTTATTTATATATGATGGGACTTTTACATAATTAATTAGAGGTAAAGGTCCCTTCATTCAGACATTAGAATAAGACTGAAGTTGGATTTATCAGTCAGGTGTCCATTTAGTAACCCGTAAATAGATTTTTTTCTTATTTATTTTGTTATTTCCTTCTATTAATTATACCTGACACAAATCTTATTTATTTATTTCCATAAATGGATTTTCCTGGGAATTTGGGGTGTCAGCCTAGTGATATTTTATCTCACTCCCTTCTTATTGCTCTTATGGTACCAAATAATGCTACAAGGTTTTAATTGGACACAAAATGTAGCATCTGACTTCTAATATGTGAATGGTCTTCAATGATTGAGCACAATGAACTGTACAAAGCTTATGCTCGAGATGGTTGTAGTAGCAGTTGTTTCATTTTTTTCCATTTTCTATGAAATCGTGTATCATATTATTTTATCCCATGATCCTTATTTACTCAATTTTTATAGTATCATAATTACCATCATAATCAATTTATATTTTATTGTTATTTAATTTCCTCAGGTTATATATTTATCTTGATCGTTTTATTTCATTATTACCAATGCACCCTGTTTATTATATATGAAAGTTTTATTTATTTTCTACCATTTAGATATGTTAATACCATGATCTATTAAACAATAATCTCCATATAGACACACATATGCCCATTAGTGCTAGTATGCAACATCTTACCTTCAAAATGGTAATCCTGATGAATTGTATCCAATGTCTCGAGTCACTGTTATTTGGGAAGGAGTGTGGGAAGTTATATTAATGATATAAAAACATATACATATATACACTAAGATAAAAAATTTCAAATAAATAAGAGATCATAGTGGTTCAATGATAATATTAAAAATATGGATAGAGTTCCTCAAAAGATATTTGAGAATTAGTGTACTTCATTTAATTTTAACAATGAATCAAATATCCTATTGAAATTCCATTATCATTTTAATAGCCAATATTATTTACAATTATTTAGAAATTAACAAATCAATTAAAATAATTTGGAAATTCAAAATAATGATAAATAAATAATTAAAATAATAAGAATATTGGACTACAAATACATGTATTGGGCATGTATGAATGGAATCAAAATAATAAAAATGGAAAAAAATTAGCAGTATATAATAAAAAAAGATAATTAATAAAAAATCGATGAATAAAATAATAATTAAATAAATATCACTAGGAAATAAAAAAAACATTTTCCAAATATCTACATTCAATATTAATGCATACAACAATATGAATTATTTGAAATAGAATTCAATACTGCAAATAAGTGGTTGATGACTATACATAAAAGTACACACTATAATGAAATCAAACTCTTAATATACTGATTAGAATTTTTCATAATCCACTTATCTCCAATATACAATATCAAAAATGATTCTTATATGAGGAAATCCATAATAAGATTATGAATAATAGGTATCATCTTCCTCATTTTGAGAGAAAATATAGATTGATAAATATTAGGTAACCACACACATGGGTAAAAACTCCATTCGATATGATGATTGGTAACATCATACTATGATGGAGAAGAAACATAGATCAAAAAACAATATGAATACATTTGATTTATGGAGGGAAATTAACTCATATTATAGAACCATCAAACCAAAAAATTAAATGTATTTTACCACTCAATACTATATAATAGACACATATAAAATATTATGTAGTTTAGTTAAATTAAAATATATATGTATGTATATATATATATGTTACATTGAAATATTTTTTTCCCATACTTTTAAGACATCTTTTTTACATTTCTATATTATAAATTGATTTTTTGGTTATATAAATATAATTACATGTATATTTATATATTTCCACACACATACTCAAAAATATATATTAACACAAAAATATATAATATGATTACATGTAAATGTATTTATATAAAAAAATATTATATTTATGTTTTCAATATAATTATATATATATATACTAATTTATTATAAATCATAAGCAATATATCTACTCTTTTTAACACATTATGTACTTATATATTAGAATTTAAAATTATATTTTTTAAAAAAATTATCCTTTACATATTATAAGAATGTTAATAATGATAAATTTTATAAATTTTTTATATATGCTTATTTGTTTATAAATATATATGATTACATTATAACCAAATAAGCTTAATATAAATCAAAATTGGATTGATGTCAATCATATCAGAAAACATTATGAGGATGGTATTATAATGTTCTCTTATTCTACATTAGATAATGAAAATAACTCATTTGAAATATATTTTTCATGTTTTCATTGTTGTCATGCAAGAAAAAAATATCAAGATGAGTTGTTCAAACACATGATCTGTCATATAAATTATTGATATTATAAATGTTTTTATAATTTAGGGATTAACTAGAAAGATCTAGTGACTGAGATAACACTACATTTTGTGGATTGTATTATTTATATAAAATATTAAATGGTGTTTGAAATAATATTGAGGTAATAAAAATGATAGATAATGATGAAAGTCATAGTTGTTCCATGTTATCTAATACAATAAGGAGAAATGAATAGTTTTTATTTATGCTAGTTAAACTAAATATGAAATAAATAGAGTCATACTAAATATATAAAAAATGAAATCTAGAAATCGATTTTGTGAAACATGATTTTTTAGAACAAAATTACATATTGAATGATTTTGTACTAAAAGATTATGATTTTCTCTACCAATTACATGTAATTAAATAACTACAATGTTCAATGGGATTTAAATCTTCTATAATATCTATTTTTTTCCAAAAATGATTAGAATTTTTTGAAAACCATGAATCATAACAAAATATTGTATCTACCATGTCTTTCTATACATTTATATGAATAAATCAACCAAAATTTGTAAAACATGTTCCAGTCATTCAATTCATTAAATAGATATATGGATGTGATGATACTATTAGAAATCTATTGTGGCATGTAATTACCTGAATAAATTAAAATAAAAATAATCACCTTGTAGACACCCCAAATATGAATAAAATTAATAATGAATATAAAAAATAAAAAAATGTGACAAGAAACCACAACTTTTGTTATCAATATATAGAGGGAATAATTTTTTTATAAAGTATAACTAAGAGGATATGAACTATTATCTTCACAAACAATAACATTACATTGTTACAATGAATAATTTATTATAAAATTATTCTATCTAATATTATATCAATGCTTATGAAACATGGTAAAGATATTGATGTTTATTTCGTTCAATTGATCAATTTTTTAATTCTAGTATAGGATTTAGGTGTAAAATTGTATGATAATCATGGAATGAAGAGTACATTTTCCGATCCATTCTATTCTTCATTTTAAATTTATTTTCTGATAAGATAAATTTTTCATGAAATTGAATTAATGGATTTTTAGGTTGTCACAAATGTAAAGATTATATGCAATTTGTTCGGTTTATAAATACCTTGAATTCATTGTCTCAAGGATGTTGAAATATAATATCATATACATATAAATAGTTATCCTAGAAATTATCATTTTATGGGAATTCAAAATAAGGATCAACAATATTCCAATTAAAACGTTTATAAATGTTTCATAATGTAAATTTTTATTTCACCCATTCTAGTAAACATTTTTTTAGAATATTATGAAATTGCGCTATAGAAAGTGAACATTTATTTCTATTATAATATTTTTCTTGTTTGTAAAAAATTCATTTTCTAATGTTAGGAATAAATGATAAAATTATTTGATAGTTTCAGTATAATACAACCAATTTCACTTGGGAAAACAAATGATTCCCAGAAATAAAATTTGGGAATCATTTATATCATGATGGAGTAAGAGTTTTAGACACAAATTGGAGAAATATGAACCATTTCTCCCATTGTATTACACTGTTTCTAGGTATGATATATTTCTTATTTTTAACTCCTATAAGGGTGGAGCATTCTGGAGGAGTCCTCCTCAAATGTTCTTAGTATAGTTTTTTTCATAATTTTTTTTAAAGGTTATAAAATCACATGAAATACATGTTTTAATGAATTATTTATTCTATATAATATTATGATTCATTCAATTTAAAAAAACCTAACTCACTCTAATGCCCAATTAAATTTATATATTTTATGTTCTGATATTATCTATTGGTTTTTGTTTTTCGTTAGGATAGTGTTTTTGACCCTAGGTTTGGAGGATACCAATAATTATTCATTCACATATTTGATTGACATTCATTTTTTTCGTAGGTTTTATGCTCTTCTTTTGGAAGTGACATTACATGAAATAGTGTTTCATGATGTGCAATTTTGGATGCACCCATCCCATGAGTTGAATTTCACTACATGAGAATTTGAACAATGTATAAGGGTTAAACATCTTATAATGTAGAAACTAAAAAATTTAATATTATTTGATGTGTTTTCTATTGTAACATATAATAAAATGGATTCAAGATGTGTAAATGATTACAAACAATGTAAATACAATGTTCGTAGTTTTTAGGGTTTTGTTTGAGTGATTGGTGTCTTATTATTTTTTGAAGCCTTCTCTTATCAGCACATACTCTTGACCTATATGCTATTGGGTATCACTGTTCCATTTGAATCAATCTGTTCAGTGATTGAACAATAAAGATAGTTTCTTTATCTCTATAAGTAATACATCCTATCATTTTATGATTTTTTTGGTTGTTGAATGATTTTTTTGTAGGGATTAGTAATCAGATGGTGTTTTCTATCAAATTATTTTAGTCTCTAGTTATTCCATGTACACCCAAGCCAGATCTTGTGGCCTTCAAACACATTTTTTAATAAAGGTTAGGTTTTCCTTGTTGATGATATAGATGGATCTATTCAATTAATGTAATTTCCTGAATTTCTTATAGTTTTTATGGATACATAGAGAATTGAAATGAAATTTCAATTATTATTAATTGAAAAGGGCATGGGATCTTTTATTTTAGAGGAGTATCCCCTGAAATTCGAATATTCTTGATTTGAAATTGATCATTGATATTCAAACCATGTGGTATATTTTCTTGGAATTGAAATTATTTTATAAAATGTTATCAGGGGTTTTAGAACAGAAATTTACAATCATTGTATAGATGGAACATTAGGTATACCGAGAAAGAAAAAATGGTATCCATAGTGAGTGTTACACAACTAGGAGGTAACCTCTTATATGTTGTTTTTCAATGGATGATTATGGTGTTAGTTGGATCAATACTTATACCTTGTTAGTCTTGTGAGTGTCTTATATATATTACATCATAGGATATATCTTAGATTGTATATATAGTGCCACTTATTGTGGTTCATTACATGATTGTTTTTCTCAAGGATGCTTTCTCACAACTATATTTAGATATTGGTATTATGAACTATTTTTTTTGGATTTGGAAAATTTTGCATTGAATTTGAGGAAATTAATGTTTTTTAAAAAAGGTTATAAATTTATTTTTTAATAAAAATTCTTTTAAAACATTTTTTAAATCATTGACATGTTTAATCATTTTTTTAGATTTTTTATAGATCCATGGGTGGAATCATATTGGGATATATTTCTCACAGATGAATTCTACATGTGAGAAGCTACATATGTTGTTTTATATGACTTAGGTAATGGGAATAACATTCCATTGAATGAAGGATTCCCTTTACAATGATGTTTTGTTTTGAGATTGTTTGGAAGTAATGTTTGATCACATGGATACATGTGGTATATAAATTCCATTCATTCCAGTTTACCCTATTTGGTATATCTTTATCTTCCATTTTTCAACTTTCTACTATGGGTTTTTTCATTTTTTCATATATATGACAAATTTTATGTTATATGTTTTCCCCACCCCATGATTGGATGACTTTTGTTACTGGTCTGGTGGACCAGGGTTGGTCTCATACGCACACATTAACTATGATTTTTTTCAACAATATATGTAGTAAATTTTTAATCATGAAGATGTTTCAATCCATATTAAATGAAATTATTATCATATTATTGAAATTTCATATTTTCTCCCTGCCATAATTTTGTTATATAATATTTTACATGAGGATTAACTTAGTTTGAGTGACATGACAATGTGATCATGTATATGATATATGGAGTGGTGCATTGATGATATATGAATGTTATGAACGATTATACGAAATATCAATTTCACCTAGAATCTGTTATTATAGAGAGATTTAATTTTTAAGATATCCATAAATTTTATATTGACTACCTATCTGATTTTGATTTCGTTGTTCTTCCAAAATCACCTCAGAGTTGTAAAATTATTTGGTGAAGGAATTAAAAAAATTTACTGTTTCAATTACAATTAATGTATATTTCATGGATTAACTTCTTGTTTAATATTATATTATGGATTTTTCACCAAATTTTGAATCCAAAAAATTATTTCATAGGTATTTGAATCCATGAAAGGATGAAAAATTGATGTCATATACACATATTGATAGTGTCATTGATAGTTCCAAAACCATATTATAGATAATTTTTCAGGAAATAGAAATATACTTTCTGAAAAAACTCAATGGCTATGATTATGAAAAAAATTCATAAATAATTATATAAAATTTACATAACTATAATTCAGAAATTTTATACAATTAAATTATAAAAACATAGTAAAATATAAAATTATAGAGGTACTATTATGGAGGACGTTTTGAACGTATCTAATACCGTGGATAAAAATCAAATTTACAAAACAATTTCATGATTTTTCATCATTGATTAAATAATAAAGACAGATAATGTCACAACCCGTCTCCCAGGGCCTATGTCGTTACTCCCCCAATCCCAACTCCAGATGTCCAGTGGTTGGGGACTAGCACTGAAGGCATCAAACAACATGTGGGATGAATTTTCCTAAGTATTTGTATACACACACAGAAAACCACATCCAAATTAAACTGAAAAAAATGAACATTCATGATACTAAACAACCGGAGAGTGTTAATGTAAAACTAAAAGTAAATGGGCCAAAATATAAATCCAAAAAGGACAACTATAATAAGAAATTTTACGACATATATGGAAATTAATCCACTAAAAACCCCACCAGATTGGTAAGTATAGAATAAAATCTAGAGGTCCTAGAAGTACATCCTACCTACCTGATCTCACTAGGAAAACCAGGTCCTGGGCCACCAAGTCCCCCGCCATGTCTTTGGTCTTATGCACCAAACACAACATGTGCGGGCGATGCCCATGTAGGGGGGAGTAATGCTGAAATTGGTAGGGAACCAAAACACAAATGAGTGACCCAAAAATAAAGTATACACATGGTAATTTAAGCTCACATATGTATAATATAATGTGTAAAAAATAATGACCATCAGTCGTATAACTGAACACAATGGGCTGCTAGGGTACTCTTCCCTGATGAGTTCCATGGGTATGCTGGGTCACATAGAGCCTCTTTCTCCCCATGGGCTATGTAGGTAACACAAATCCACATATCAATATAATTATACAACTATGGTAATCATCCATAATGAGTATCATGGGTATGCTTGGTTACACAGAGTTTCTCCCCATGGAGGGCATGCCGGGGCACATAGAGTCGCTTACCACTTAGGCAATCATACTGAGGTTCCCCTACATGATTAGCATCGTGGGACTATCGGGTCATACAGTGCCGCTACCCCCTGTGGGCATGCCTGGTCACATAGAAATTCTTCCCACATGGCCATTGTAGATGACCCATATAGGGTAGCTTGTAGTAGTCTTCGGGTCTCATCCAGTCATAGGATCACTTCACATAATGCACTTGATTCTGGGAGAAACCACTCATCAATCCATTAATCTTATTAATACATCCAAGAAATCCTCCTTAGTGTATTCCAAGAGATATGCCACATATTGAGGGTTCCAATTCCCCAAATAGCTCGTCAATCGGACGCACAATTTGAGAGATATTGGCATTTTAGTAAACAATGGCTGGTAATATCCGGGCCTAGTCTGACCCGGTCAACCAAACCAGACCAACCTGTCTTGTGGGATCCGTAAGGCTCAGCCCAGTTTTCTTGACCCGACCCAACTTAGTTTGGGTCTGGGACAACCTAGTGAAGCCTGGCCAGTGGGCCAGGCCCATTGGGCCTTGCAGGACCCATCTCTGTTTCGCTAGGGTTCTAGCCCATCACGTAGCACAGCACCGCGATCCCACCTGTCCCGCCCTGCAACTGACCGCCCATATTGTTACTGGATAAGGACTCTCAACAGTCTATTGTTATAATATCATCCAAGCCAACATAAGCAGGATTTCTTTGATTCCGGCATGAGACATGTAACGGCCCGACCTTCATTCCCCAGTACTGCCCGAACAGTAGGTCAGCCTCCTACAGTCCGAATGCTAGGAGGGAATCTGGATTGGTGACCCATGGCCTGGCCCACATGGTGGGACAATTCATCTACACACGGTCACTAGACAGTGTTCCAGTGGGGAGCCACAGCCCGCGTGGCATGGGCTGCTACACCTGATATGTCTGTTTCATCGTGTCTCATCCCCACCAACCACCGACAACTCCTACTCCACCTCCCTGGCCTGATCCAGCTGCTACTATGTCCACCGCGGCGCACCATCACGACGCACCACCACCCACCTGTAGACCACCAGGTCCACTCTGTGGGTCCTTTTCATTAACCATCTGTGTCGACAGTCTTCTCGGGTCACCATCTCACCTGATATGGCCTCAAAAACCCCTTGTCGTTATTTCAAATATGTATCCATGAATAATTCAAAAAAAAAATGAACAAATGAGGGGGGGGGGGCTTGAGACTTGTTTTTGTCCCCTCTCCCCATCCATGTTAGGGCTATTAAAATCAAGGGTAGGTTATGAAGTTTTATAAAGGTTCTTTCCCAATGAAAAACCCCAATAAAAATAACCCTCCCATAAGAACCACGATCCGCAGATCAACCTATTCAAGGGTTTGTCCACGTTCGATGTTTAGAAAGAAGAACGAACATTCAAATAAAAACGCTAATCCCTAACTAAGTAACACGTCCATTGGAGATTATTCATTAGAAGGTTGGAAGAAGAAATAATCCACCACTAGTCACTCCAAGATCTATTGTTTGGCAGTCGTTGGCATTCATCATCTTCACCCACATATTCTTCATAACAGAACCTGGATTTTTTAAACAATCATGTGTTCTTTTCTCAACCATTAAAGGACGAAACACAAAAAAGTGTTTCAGTTACATTTTGTTATGAACTTGATATACTGTTTCTTTTATGTATCAATGTTTTTAGTTTCCTTTAATTATACATCATTTCAATACAATGGTTTGGAAACTCAGAAAACTAAAATTTAACGTGTTTATTTTATTTTTATCATTTTTATTAAAAGTCAGAAAAATGATGTTTTCCCTCAACCCACACCAGTCGTAGTTAGGTCCATTCTAGGGGATTCCCACGGTTCTGAGTTGAACCCTGCCTTCCGATTTATAATCTGAGTACCTGATTAAAAGGTTATAAAACCTGCTCATACATTTATTGAAATGACCCAAAAAATGTTTCAAAGTTCCATTTCGAGCTCACCGGGCCTCAGAATCATGTTCTGTCAGAGCTTCTAGAGAATATATTATTCATTATAATTTAACAAAAAATCTACCGAATTTATGGGACATTACATTGCCCCCCCTTATTAGGGCTTCACATGTAACACCCTAAGCTTCCACAGTATGTTTCCCTTTGAATATTACAATAGCTAGCATTGTACGTAACTTCAGGTTCTAGCACAACACGTCAAATAAAAATAGTGATTTCCAGTGAAGTTATGAATAGTAATACACGGTTTTTGAAATTTTATAAATTTTATTTTTTAAAATTGACATCATTTTTATATTTGGAATATCAAAATTAGAAAAGGGTGATTTTTTCAGATTTTTCTTAAAAAGTTCATTTTATTATGAATAGTAAAAAAAATGCATTATTGTTTACAATTGACTTTTATTGAAATAATAATCATTTTTAATTATTTATTTTAAAGTCAAAATATATACATAATAACTATATTAGTCCAATTTAATTTTTTGAACTCATTTTATAATAAAAATAGATATATAAAATTTAATTGAACTTTTTACCATCTTTTACCCACCTTCTAGGCACATTTGCGAATTTGCATAAAACCTAATTTTACTACATATGTGAATTAAATTTCAAAAATCATAGAGACATAGTTGACATTAGTATGTAAAATGTGGTTCGATAGGAGGAAATTAGTTTTTGGTGAACATTGTCTTTTGAATTTTATTTTCCACAGGTAAAAGTAAATAGTGTTATTAAAGGTAAAAATGATATTATAATTACCCTTACACATGATCTAATTCTATTATATAAGTGTATTTAGACGAAAATCAACCTTATAAATAAAATATTATCCCCTTTTACCCACTTGGTTTAGTTTAGGAAATTTATTATTATTTAATTTAAAGAATAGTTAAAAGTGTTTAATTCAAATCTTAATAACTAAATCATTTTTTATATAGGGATATACAGAAGATAAATTTGACTAAAAATATTCAATAGATATTTAATAATATTTCCTATATAATTTATTTTATTTTTAATTTACTGAAATTATATAATTAAATTTATTTATGACATAATGATGATGCAGAAAATACCTTATTAATGAATGATTAAAATAATTGACATTATAAATATAAAAATTAACGTAAATTTAGACTTTTCATGCCATCCAAGAATTTTTTGTGTGAATATAACATTTTATTATTTATTTAATAAATTTTTCTCGATTTAATCATGTTTTGAGTACATTCACCAAAACCAAATAGTAAATTGTGTCAAAATTCACATAAATGAGTTTTTAAAACGAGACCTATATTATTTAATAATATAATATTCCTAAATATATATGGTTCTGAAAAAGAACATATATATGGTTAGATTTGTCAATAATTAACCACTTTGAGTTCCATGGGATTTTTATTGTATGATAATTAACCATTTATTATAATAATATAAGTATACATGGTAAGAGTTAAACTATTTCACTAAGAGTTAAATATGAAAGGTAATGTAAATATGGTGACCTAAACCTATATAAAACCTATTTACTGATAGTTTTTAGGCCTATCCCCACATTTCACACTAAATAAATCAAATCTTATCCATTATACCCCGAAAATGATTTCAAAATAAAATAATATTTCAAGATTTTCATAATGTGACCCTCACCTCTCTTATAAAAGGGTGCTTACCCTTCTCTAAAAATCACACTTCCAAATCCATTTGGATAGAACAAAACCGACTCAAATATCCACCAAACTACCCTCACATTAACATAGAGTCCTTACCTGGTTTATAAAGCCAATCAATGGATCCCTTTTGATCAAATAAAAATAAATCGCACGAAGAAGAGGTAATAATTTCATCACTTCTTTCAAAGTCCATTTCTTTTCCACATCTATTTATTTGTTTTTTAAATAACAATATAAAAAATCCATTACATTATACATAATTTTATTTTATTATAAATATGGTAAAACCATATTCATTATTCTATCTATCCTATTAATGAAAAAGTCAACTTACGTGCGAACGTACAACTTACTGTCTCCATATCGTGGTGTAGATTGGTCTTCGAATCATAATTATTTGGATGGGTATAATATTGAGTATAATTGATTTAAATAATAAATATAACATGTTAAAGATACATTAAATATGATATAACATCAAATTATATACGATTCCACCATCTATAAAATGGTATTGTCGCTCGTGAGTACGTACAGATTATTGTCTCCATGAACACGATGAGATTCATTCCTCATCATACCCATTAAAGAATAAATATCATTTTTTGATTAAAAAATAATTTTTAAGAACTTAATATCTTTATATATATGAATCTAATACATCCTATCCCTAGAAAATGTAAATTACATAATAAAACAAATAAAGGAAAATGAATAAGTAAACACCCAAAACAATGACACTACTGAAATATCATTAACAAATAAATATTGGAAGATCCTATATGATGTCATATTTCTGTATGTGGTTAGAGTATAATTTAATAAAAATTATATTAGCATTATACAAGAGTTTAAACTACCCCCAACGAAAGAAAAGTACAAGGTAAGGTTTAATTTTACAATCTCATTATTATCTGAGATTGTTAATACGTAGGTATCTACTAGGACCTCTTTATCATCCACATCCGTGTTTTATAAAAATGTAATTCAAAATATTTTTAATATTTTCTAAACTATGGTTGAAATTCATTTATATCATTGTTTGAAATTTATGAAATGTTTTTAAATGAATCTTTTCATCATTTTCCAAACAAGGTACATGATTACCTTTTCGAAAAATTATGGTAAGAATTTTTTTTCAACTTATACGGAGGGGGAGACTATTTTCCACCATTATAACACCATCGATGCTGCCCTAACAATCTTATAATAATATTTTCAAAATAAATTTTTACTTTTATTATTATGTGACTTTTAAATTATTTAAAAATTGAAAGAGTTATATCTCTCAAATTGTTTTTATTTCATCTATGTCAACATCCCTTGAAAGATTTTACATTTGTTTGAAGTTGATTTATTATGATAAAATCATCCATATTTTATTGAAGGTTTTGTAATATGATTGACTATGGATGCTCTGTTTTTATACCATTCATGGTTTATGGTTAAAGTGTATAAATTTCATATGCTATTTTTAATACGAATATTTATGATATGTTCAATCCTTTAAAATGAGTAATTCATTGGACGTAGTATGTAACGAGCGGAGCCCGCTATAGCTCCTTGATGCATCGATAGGTCTCATGAGAAAAAATAGTGTCTTCGCACAAGGCGTTGACAAAATATACTTTGTAGTCTTGGAACGATGCCTTGACTAGGTGGTTATGATGTCCATCATTATGCATGTCATCATTATTAAATTAACTATTGATTTTACATGTGATTATTCGACTGGTAGAATATTTATGATAATAAGTAAATGACATTATATAATTTATATTTTCCATATTATGTTCATGATTATTTTTATAATGTTTTTTTGTAGTCTTATACATTTCCTTAAATGTTTTGGCTTATTTATGATAATTTCCACTATATTGTTATCCATACTGAGCATTTGATCTCACCCCTTTCTTATGTTTTCTTTTTCCCATTATGCGAAGAAGTATATTATGATTGACTTTCTGGTATAGGACACAAATATGAGTTCATTCAAAGGGGACAAAAAATTGTATTTTTATTTCATGATATAAAGTTAAACTTATGTATATATCCAATACCTCCAAGTCTACTAATCTAATCGGTATTTAGGGACTTGGTCTATTGTTATCATTCCAATATTATATCATAATGAAACGAATATAGGTCACTAGGTTCAGGACGTTACAGTTGGTATCAGAGTAATTCTAGTACAAGACTTGGAAAATAGATTTAGAAAAACTCTGATTAATGAACATTTCGCTATGATAGACATTGAGGATTAGTATAGAATAACATCTTAGAATTTTGGTAATGTAGATATTTTGTTATTTTTCCAAAAAAAAATACTTCCTAGTCTGGATTCGAGTAGGTAGAGCCAAATCTAGAACATATGTACCTAGGAGTGAAAACTCTGACAAGGATTTTCGGGATTGACCTGTGGTATCCTGTTACCCGACAACAAGACTTGCTGCACTCTTGGTTTCGAAACTCCTGGGGGATATGCTTAGGATAATTCACATTTTCTTTACAACCCATTATGAATGATTTATGAGTAAATAAATCTTCAAAGAAAACATTTTACTATGATTATGGATTATATGCGTAAACTATTCAATTTATGTTAGGTTTTTACTAGTTTGGAATTATGTAAGGAAATTCACAAACTAATATACTATATGCCATTGTTTAGAAATAGAACATAGTGGAATGAATGGAAACTGTATCTATACAAATAATCCATGTAGGGATTCCACTCATACTCATGATAATTATAGTGTATCTGGTGATGCAATCGGGGATAAAAAACTTATTTCCATACTCGGAAAACTCACTCAGGTTATGAATAATAAAATTAACCATATAGAGAACCCTGATCCACAACATGGAGGATCGATGTTAGACCACTTCACGAGGTAACAAACCCCAAAATTCAATGGTACTAAAAATCAATTTGTATATGATGAATGGATAAGTTCCTTAGAAAAAATATTTTATGCTTCAGGGAGTAGCAAAAGGGAAAAATATGACATGGAAGTTTATCACCTCACATGAGATGCATATCAATGGTGTTCATTAATTCAAAACAAAAAGGTGGGTGAAGAAGTATCAAATATGGAATGTATGGAGCTTAAAAATTCTTTCCTACAAAAATATGTTCCTCGTAACCATCGAGCGGATATCAAATGACAATTATAGAGTATGGGGAAAAAGGAGGCTGAGAATGTCACAATGTATGACTGTATATTAACATGGTTAACAAGTCATGCAACAGATTATCTATGTAACCCATAGAGTAAGATTGATCAATTATTTGATTGGTTTAAACTATTTCTCATTCGATAATTAGTCTCACAATCCTTTTCATCGAATGAAAATATTGTCTCATGTTCTATCACAAAAGGAAATGAATTCTATAAGTCAGTCAACATTAAAAGAAAGAAATAGAAGAAGGGATATATGAAACACTATTCAAAGGAAAATAAGGGGAATATGGGAAATGTTGAATTTCCATCCCGATGTAAATGTGGGAAGAAACAACATGTTACTTGACTAATGGTATTGGGATTTTGTTACAAGTGTGGAAAAGATCCACCAAACTTGTGATTTGAAATCAAAGAAAGAGTTTGTCAATGTTGAATTCTATAATTGTAGAAAAATGGGGAATTATTCAAATTAATGTCTTAACTCCCAATGAATCATACCTTAGAAAAGGCCAAGGGAGTAACTCCAAGCATATGTCATCACTAATACAGAGGTTGATTCTCTAAATGACATGGTGGAAGGTAATTTAATGGATTCTAAAAATTATAAAAATGCATTATTTGGTTCTTGATCATCGCATTATTTCATATCTTCCGAGTTTTCCATGAAATATAGATATTTCCAATTTGATTTTACAAGGGAGTTATCAGTAAATAATCTTAAGTAATGTATCATTACAATAATCTTTGGTGAATCAGTTACCAATATGGAATATAAACATTCTTTATCTACTAATCTCATTGACATACCCATGATTGAATTTCATATAATCCTCAGTATGGATTGGCTATCAGACCGTGATTAAACAAATTATTGTATGAAGAAGAAGGTTACAATTTTTTATGATGATGATAAGGAATACCTGATCATTAGAGTAGAAATGTCACCATCTGATTCTTATCTTGATCAACCCCCAGTATCTCTAATAAATTCCATTATTGGGTAGGAAGGGAGTGGAATAAGTAAGGGTGAGGAAAAGAATGTTCAAATAGAAGATTGACCTATTGTGCAAGAATATATTGATGTGTTTCCAGAGGACTTAACTGGACATCCTCCAGAATGAGAAATTGTGTGTTCTATTGATTTAATTCAATGTTCATGTCCCATATCAAAGACCCCTTATATAATGGCCACTATTTAATTAATGAAACTAAATAATAAACTAGAGGAATTACATAATGAAGGATTTTTTCACCCTAGTGATTCTCCTTGGAGATCCCCTGTTCATTTTTTTAAGAAGAAATATGTATCTATGAGGTTTTGCAATGACAACAGGAAGATCAATGTTATAACAATAAAGATAAAGAATCCCCTACATCGCATTGATAATTTATGTGATCAAATTCATGGATCTAATTATTTTTCAATGATTGTACTTTGATATTGATATCATTTGTTATGTGTTGATAAAGAATACAATCAAATGAAATCATTTCGTACCTATTATGGGCATTACAAGTTTACAGTAATTAATTTTGGACGAAATAATGTGCTCTCTGTTTTCATGGATCTAATGAATATAGTTTTCAAGGAACCTCTAGATGTCTTTATTGTGGTATTTATTAATGATATATAACAACCCATACATTACATACATTGTTAATACTTCATAATTGAAGTATATTTTTTACATCATATAAAAAACATGAAAGGACCGTATAGGTATAATGTCCTTATAAACTAGGTAACATAAACAACTGGTTCATAAAGCATCTATGTTGTCTCCCATTTATTTGATCATATCTAGACTCCTTTTTGGAATATCATATTTAATACCCTTCTTCCTGACCTAGGGAAAAGAAATATACAAAAGGGTGAGCTCAAATTCTCAATAAGGGTAAACAGATGTAATGTCAATTGTATCATATTCTTAAGAGCATAACGTTTGAAAAATCATATCCTGCATAAGAGGTCAAAATATCATGTCATGGGATAAATCATAGAAATGCAATGTAATCCCAAAAATAAGAGAACAAGACATTGACCTTTGTGTCATACACACAAAATAATATAAAATCTTTTCATATTAGTGAAAACTCATTACCAAGACCATCATAGCGGACAAGGTCCATTATTGAACCGAGTTCACTCCTCGTTTCAGTCCTGTATCACTGAACTGGATTAACTTTTCATTCCAGCCATGTCTATCTCATGAGATATAAATCTTTACTCAATGCAGCAGAGGGAGATAAAGGTCCCACCCATCTCATAATGAAACCCTTCTTATTTTTCCACAAAATCATAAATCATACAGCAAAGCATAACCCATGTAATTAAAAAGAGATTTTTAAACATCATGCCATCATAAAATAATCCATATAAGATAAAAGGACTTCATAAAAATAATTCCATCATAACATAATCAAATCAATGTAATAATATGGATAGAAACATAAACCTATATTATCATAGATGGAAAATAATTTTGATAAAACACTTAAACTCCATTCTTGAGGAAAATATTCTTTCTACTTCAAAAACATTTTTCCTTTCTCAGCATGTCTTACAAATTTAAAATAAAATAATTAAGTGGAAAATAAACATTAAAACATGTAATTTATTCTACATGGAAATAATGTTCAATAAAATCATAAAAATCCATTCAATTCGTATAATTTAAAAAAACATTCTTCTCTTACTTTGGATGGAAAAGTCAAAAAGTATCTCGTACTAAAAATGAAAAAATATTCCTTTCATATATTTTCTTAAAAATTCACCAATAGGTAAAATTGGATTTAAACAATAGTAGGAGGATAGAAATAACTTTAAATATTGAAAAAAATATGCATGTGGATTATAAATATGCCCTAGTAAATTATATGGTATAAACAATCTCAGATAAAAATGAGATTGCGATATTTTCCCTTAACATTGGTATGATATGCCTTGTACATATTTGAACCTCGTGTATAGTGATTTAAATAATGTCATTGAATTATTCCAGAATCATATTCATTGTTATGATATCATATATGTTCATATACTAATCTTTTTATTAGTAATATTTCATTGCTACTTGTTATTCGAGTGTTCATTTCTTTTTGTTCTTATGCGTGTTTTGTCAAATAAATTTTTATTCCTCTTTTTTGGTTATAGATACATAATTTACAGAATGGTATTATTATAATATATATCAGATTTATTCATTCAATTCTTTTATATAATCATTGTTTAATTAAGATCATGTAGAATGAATCTCATTGCACCGTGGAGACGGTAAGCTGTACGTACACACGAGTGACGATATCATTCCCATAATTATTGAATTATCTTGGAGTAGATGATAGAATCTCTCCAAATTAGTATCATGTCATAATAATCATATATATTTATTCTTTACACCATTATACCTATCCAAGTAAGGTGGTGGCGAAAAACAAATTACACCATGACGTGGAGACGGTATTTCGTACGTACGCACGCGCGGCGGTTTTGTTTTCCATAGGATGGTTAGAAGGTGAAATAGGGTTGTTTCATATTTATAATAAAAAATCCGTATATGAGTGATAATGAAGTTATTACTTTCTAATGAAACAAATAAAGAAGATAGAGTTGAAAAATAAATAAATTTGAAAGAATCGGCAAAGGATATTACCTGTTCCTCAACCCGCCTCTTCTAAACCTAATATTAGGGCACTAAATTTGGTCATTTAAGAATTTTATGACCTCTATTATGTTTCTAGGGATGTTTAGAAGATAAATTTACAGGTTTTTTCCGATCATGAAAGCTCAAAATGTTGTGAGGAGGAGAGGGAGGATGTGCCCTTTTATAAGAGAGGAAAGGGGGACATTTGGAAACTTCTAAAATATTAATTTATAATAAACATAAACCCCAATTAAAAACTTCTATAAATGACTGAAATATGAATATATAATTATATAGTGTTGGAATCTCATCATCCAATAAAATTTAGACATGCAGGGAATTTATTTTAAACCTTATCAACTTCATATATCCTTATTTAATCTATATAATTTTATTTGTGTTAATAATAGTATAAATATTAAATTGTAATAAATAAATACTTATGTGTTTTGAATTGTCCATAATTGGATACTTTATGACATTTCAGACCATATAAATCTAAATTTAGAATTTCTAAATATTTTTAATATTTTTAAACAATTTTATAATATGTTATTTTTATAAAATAACAATAGTGTTGATTTTGACACTATTCATTTATTGGAATTTTAATAAAATCCAAACAGAAGATATGTTCGAAATACAAGATTTAATAGATTGATAACATGTCATATTTACCTATAAAATTCGTGGATCACATTAAATAGTTCATATAATAATTATTTTAATATTTTTAAAACCATTTATTTGATATTTCAATCTATTAAATAATTTCAACATCACTAGTGTGTCGTCATTAATGATAATTAGTTAATCTGTAAACATTATAAATAAATTCACATGATGTAGATAATTTTACTATAGTTCTATAGACTATTAATTTAGAATTTTTATGAATTTTATCACTAAATTAAAATTATTACACTTATAAGATATAAGAGAGTGACATGTTGTTACTTTCTTTGGTTTTAATAATAATTATATAATTTTCATTGTCAAAAGTCCATGAAATGAATCTATTCTGACCCTTAGGTGATATGGGTCGACTTATATTCATCCAATAGAATACTTGTAGGTGTTATAGTAATTGTATAATCTGATTTGTACCCGTAATAACCAATTTACCTTTAACTATAATATATAAATATTATCATGGTTACTATTCATAATATTTAAAGAAATAATAATAACCTATTAACATAATTTGGACCCACTTAATCCAAATATGGAATCAATTTTTCAAATTTTAAAACGAATAAGTTGCAGTAATTAATTTAAAATTAATCGCGTTGTTAAGAAAGCATGTTTTAAAAGCTAAAACATTGTTAAAGATTGAAATGTTTTTACCTATAAATTCAATGTAAAATGAATGGAAATGACATAAATTATATTAAATGGTAGAAATATATTATATTTATACTATTAAGACATTATTTTTTATCATTTAACTATATAAATTATCTTGTTGAAAAATGTTGTTTTTAAGAAAAATTTATCCTATTTTTACTATTCATCAAAATATGAAAGTTATCATAAAAGTATCAAAAATTTATCCAACATAAATTTTTGTATCCTGATTCATAGGAATAAGTTTATTTTGTAAAATTGAACTTATAAACTTGAAAAAAATTAGATTTAAAATGGGTTGGCCATCAAATGGCTGTAAAAATGCATTTTTTGAATAATATTTCTTTTTTTACAAAAAAAAATGATTTTGTTTTCATATCCTGTTATATAAAATGTGTAAGATGAATTATAATTTTATAAAATTAAAAATTTGGTTAATAATATTCATAACTACTAGTACATTATAATAATATATCAAGGTTTAGTGAAATGTGGTATTGTGTATAACACAAGCTATCGAGGAATGTTGCTCTTGAGAGTAACGCATTCCAAGCCAGTGTTGTGTGTAGTGAATGATTCCTTTGGTGTTGCATATAACATAAGACATATATATATATATATATATATATATATATCTCATAAAATCTTAGGTTGTTACATTCTTCCCCCCTTAAAATGAATTTCGCCCTCGAAATTCGTCACTTTGTATCAAACAGATGAGGATACATCTCCCTCATCATATCCTTAAGTTCCCCTATAGCTTATTCTAATTGTTGGTTCCTCATAAAACATTATCCAAGATAGTGGTTTTGTTTTGTAGAACTTTTTCTCTATGATCCAGAATCTCTATCGGTTGTTCTTCATAAGAATGATCTTGCTCTAGCGGTACAAATTCAGGGAATAGTACATGTGAAGGATCATGAATGTACATTCTCAAGATAGATACATGGAACACATCATGAACTTGTGAGAGATTCATTGAAAGCGCCTATCGGTAAGATACCTTCCAATAGAGATCCAGTATTTTGAAAGGACCAATATACCTAGGGCTCAACTTTCCCTTCTTTCCAAATCTCTTTACTCTCATCCAAGGAGATATTCATAAGAAAACTTTATCACCCACTTCAAACTCTAGGTCTTTTCATCTATTTTAGGCATAACGTTTTTGTTGACTCTTATTTTATCTTATATGTTTTTGAATAGATATGACCTGTTATTCCATGTAATCAACAATATCAGGTCCTAATAGCCTGATTTACCCAACATTATCCTAACAAGTTGGAGTTCTACATTTTTTTTACATAGAGGGTATCCTAAGGATCCATCTGAATACATGAGTTAGAGCTATTATTATAATAAAATTCCAAAAAAGGTAGGTGTTGATCCCAACCACCTTTGAAATCCATAGAGCAAGCTCTCAACATGTATTCTAATATCTCAATTGCCCTCTTAGTATGACTGTCTGTTTGAGGATGAAAAGTAGTGTTGAAACTCAACTCTGTATCTAGAGTATGCTGAATACTTCACCAAAACAATGAGGTAAACTTCATATCATGATCAGATATAATAGAAAGTGGAACTCCATGAAATCTTACCTCTTTATTTACTTTTATCATGGAAATCTGATCAAGAGTGAAATCCTCCATAATAGCAATGAAGTGTGCCGACTTTATAAGACGATAACTATAACCTAGATAGCATTATTACCTTTGGATGTTTTGGGAAGTCTGGTGACAAAGTCCATAGCGATGTTTTCCCATTTCCATTCTATTATGGGTAATGGTTGTAACATCCCCTTAGACTTCTGTGTCTTAGCATTAACTTTCTGACAAACCAAGGATCGAGAGACATATTCAGCAACATCTCTTTTCATTCCATCCCACCGGAAGTACTCTTTCAGGTCCCTATACATCTTCGTTTTTTCAGGGTGAACAGAGAATGAAGAACTATGAGCCTCATCCAATACTTCCTTCTTTAATTCTTGGAGGGGAGGAACACAAACCTTATTCCTAAACCATATTATTTCATCACAATCAATGTGGAATTCAGGAACATTTCTTGCCTTTTTTTGTAACTATACATCTTCTTTATGTGCATATTTAATCTTCACATGTATAGATGGTTTGAAAATTTATTTGATAAAGATAAGAATTTTACGCATCCATTATAATTCCAAGATCCATCCTTTGTAAATCCATAAATATTGGATCTTTTGTGATCCCCATCATGGATAAGCTAGCATGGTCTTGTCGACTTAATGCGTCTTCCACCTTGTTTGCTTTCCCACAGTGGTAATGAATTGAACAGTCGTAATCCTTGATTAGCTCCAACCATCTTCTTTGGCGCATATTCATCTCATTTTTTCTGAAAATATACTTTAAGATTTTATGATCAGTATAAATATCACACCTTTAACCATAAAGATAATGTCTCCATATTTTTTATGAAAAGATTACCGCTGCTAACTCCAAATCCTGAGTTGGTTAATTTTTCTCATGGACTTTCAACTATCGTGAGGCATAAGCTATAACCATATCATTTTGCATGAGAACACACCCCAGCCCCTTCTTGGACGAATCACTATAGATCACAAACCGTTCTCCACTACAAGGCAGTGTGAGCACAGGTGCACTGGCTAACCTTCTTTTTAACTCTTTTAAATTCTCATCACATTCTTCCATCCAAACAAACATAACTCCTTTTCGAGTCAATTTGGTTAGTGGGTTAGATAATCTTGAAAAATCATTCAAAAAACGTTGATAATACCACTCTAAACCAAGAAAACATCATCTTTCAGTTATTTTTGCTGGTCTCGACCATCTTTCAATAACCACCATTTTTTCTAGATCCGCATATATCCCCTCTTTTGAGATTATGTGCCAAAAATATGGAATGTTTTGAAGCCAAAGTTCACACTTGTTAAATTTGGAATAAATATTCTCCTTTATCAGGGTATTCAATACAATTATTAAGTGATCTTCATGTACTTTGTTTCTTTTTGAATTGATAAGAATATCGTCTATAAAGACTACCAAAAACTGATCAAGATAGTATCTAAAGAATTTATTCATTTGATCCATGAAGATTGGAGGATAATTACTAAGACCAAATGGAATCACTATAAATTCATAGTGTCCATACCTTGTATGGAAAGCCATCATTGGTATATCCACCTTTTTGACCCTTAATTGATGATGCCCAGAATTAAAATCAATCTTGGAAAAGTATTGAGCTCCGTGTAGTTGGTCAAATAATTCATCAATGCATGGGAGAGGATATTTGTTCTTGATAGTGATATTGTTATGTTCTCGATAATCAATGTAGAGTCTCATTGATCAATCATTCTTCTTAACAAACAGAATAGGTGCTCCCAATTTTGATGCAGTAGGGAATATGAATCCCTTATCAAGAATCTCTTGGAGTTGCTTTTTCAATTCCTATAATTCAATTGGCTCCATTCTATATGGTGCCTCTGAAATGGGAATAGAACCCGGTATGAGTTCTATTGAAAACTCAAATTCACAATTTTGTGGAAGACCTAGAAATTCCTCTGGAAATACATCATCAAACTCTCGTAAAATGGGAATATTCTTTATTGTGAGTTTCTCTCCAACCATTTGAGATAAATAACCTTCATTTATTGGAATCAAGACCCATAATATGGATGAAATTTCCACTGGAAGGTTACATTCATACTTGCATCGATAAATGATCATAGAATGATCAGGAATATGAAATGTGACTTCCCTTATTTGAAAATTGATATGCTCTCTATATAAAGAAAGACAATCCATGCCAAGAATCACATAAAATTCTATTATATGAAAGATCACAAGATTTTCAGGAATCACTTTCCCACAAACATTAATAGGGGAATAATTGTAAACTTTTTAAGAGACTATTGTTCCACTAAGAGTTGGAATAGCTTACTCAATATATAATTGCTGAGGTAATATGGTGATACCCTTTCAAAATTCTTCAGAAATAAAAGAGTGGGTGGATCTAAAATTAAAGAAAACATTTTCTAATTTATAGTGGATGGTAAGTGTACCTTTCGCCACGTCATCCAAATCACTGATAGTAATTGCAGGTGACTTTCCTTTGTCTTTGGCCTAAGAGTTTGATGACAGTGATCATCATCCATTACCCTTGGATTAGGGAATGTATTAGCATAATGCCCCATTTCATTGCGCTTGTAACATTGAAGTGTAGGAGGTGCATTATGTGTATCCCTTTCTTTGTTCGTATCATTATGCATCTTTTTCCCATTACATAGACATTCAATTTCCAGATGAGCTTCTTTTCCATATATAAAACATTTACTTTTCCCTTTAAGACAATTCCCTCCATGTTTCCTTCCACACTTTGAGCATAATGTAAAACTCATCTTCTTTTCAGTTTGTTCTTTAGATTTCTCCTTGACTTCCATTTTAATATTCTTATCAAACGCTTAAAACTGATGGGTTACTCTAATCTCCATATCAACCTTGAGATCGCATCAAACAATTTGCACATAGCAATTGATGTCCCTTATGGATAATTCCCTTCGGAGAATTGGTTTTAAGCAACTAAATTATTGATAGATCATACTCTTAGGTTGAATAATAATCCCAAAAGCGTACTTTTCAAGTCTTGTAAAATTTTCTTCGTAGGTACCAAAAGATTCATCATCCTTTTGCTTCAATTCAAGAAACTCCTTATCTATCTTTTTTTGAAGAATACGAGGGAAGTACTTTTTGAAAAATAAGTTCTTGATCTTTTCCCATACCATGTACTCAATTTCATACCTTTTCCTTGTATTCTTGACAAGATTCCTCCATTGATATGATTCACCTTCAAAATGATATACTGCTAAGATGACTTTTTCAAGTTCAGAACATTGAAGGACTGAAAATACCTTTTCAATAGTACTGATCATTTGTTCGTCCACTAATAGATATGAAGAACCGAAAAATGAAGGTTGACAGTGCCACATGAAGGATTTAATAGAATGTTTCTCCATCCTTTGCTCATTTGTAAGTCTGACATGATTAATAGCTTGAGAAGGTTGTGTGAGCATGGATACAAGATTTTTCATTCCATTTCCCATATCGTTTGGTTTCTCAGGGGGAATGTCATTGTATTTCCTTTCACATTCAGCATTAACAAGGTTCCTTCAGGTTCCAGCCATTGACTAAAACCAAGAAGAACAGTGTGAGAAACTCTAATTACTACGGGAAAACCACATAATCAGGAATTGAATTTCACCCATTACGTCTTATCATAGGTTATTCATGGCCATTTCTAAAACACTATGATTTTTTTATATGCATAGACATATCCTTAGGGTTCTCACTAAGGCTTTCACATCCTACTTTCCAAAGGTTGACTATACCTTTCCTCTAATACCCACTATAACGACCCATACAATACATACATTGTTAATACTTCAAAATTTAGGTAAATTTATTACAACATATAACAAAACTATGACATGACCTTATTGGTATAGTGTCTATAGAAACTGGGGAACATAAACAGCTAGTTCATAAATCATCTATGTTGTCTCTAATTTATTTGATCATATCTAGAATCCTTTTTGCATATCATATTTAATACCCTTCTCCCTGACTTGGGGAAAAGAATCATACAAAAGGGTGAGCTCAAATTCACAGTAAGGGTAAACAGATGAAATTTAAATAATATAATATTCTTAAGAGAATAAGGTTGAAAAATCATATGCTGTATAAGAGGTCAAAATATCATGTCATGGGATAAATCATAGAACTGCAATGTAGTCATGTATCACTGAACAGAATTAACTTGTCATTCCAGCCCTGTCTATCTCATGAGATATAAATCATTACATAATGAATTGGAGGTAGATATTGGTCCCACTCATCTCATAATGAAACCATTCTTATGTGTTCCACAAAATCATAAATCATACATCACAACATAAACCATGTAATAAAAATGGGATTCTTAAACATCATGCCATCATAACATAATCCATATTAGATAAAAGTAATTAAAAATAATAATTCCATCATAACATAATCAAATAAATATAATAATCCGTATAGAAAAAAACCTTATATTAACTTATATTGAAAATAATTTTGATAAAACACTTGAACTCCATTCTTGAGGAAAATGTTCTTTCTACTTCAAGAAGAGTTTTCCTTTCTCAACATATCATTAAAATTTAAACTAAAAGTAGTTAGTTGAAAATAAACTATAAAACTTGTAAAGGAATCAGCATGGAAATATTGTTCTATGAAATCATAAAAATCAATACATTTCATATAATTTTAAAAAAACATTCTTCTCGTACTTTGGCCAGAAAAGTCAAAAAAGTATCTCGTACTGAAAGTATTAAAAGATTCCTTTCATATCATTTACTAAAATTTAACCAATAAGTAAAATTGGGATTAAAAAATTATAGGATGATATAAATAATATTACATATTAAGGAAATATGGATGTTGATGATAAATATTCTCCAGTAAATTCTGAAGTATAAACAATCTTGGATAAAAATGAGATTGCGAGATTTCCCTTACCTTAGGTTTGATATGATTTGTACGTATCTGAACCTATTTTATAATGATTTATATAATGTCATTAACTTATTCCAGAATCATATTCATTGTTATTATAATATATGTCATCATATTCTTATCTTCTTATTAGTAATATTTAATTACTACTTGTTATTCTTGTGTTTATTGCTTTATGTTCTTATGTGTGTTTGGTCGAATAAATTCTTATTATAATTTTTAGGTTATAGATAAAACATTTACATAATGGTATTAGTATATTATATATCAGATTTATTCATTAAAGTAGTTTACATAATCATGGTTTAATTAAGATCATGTAGAACGAATCAAATCGCACCTTGGAGACGGTATGTCGTGCATACGCACGAGCGACGATATCATTCCCATAATTATTGAATGGTCTTGGAGTGTATCATAGAATATCTCAGAATTAGAATAGTGTTATAATAATCATATATAGTTATTATTCACACTATTATACACATCCAAGTAAGGTGGTGGCGGAAAACAAATTACACAACGACATGGAGACGGTATTCCGTACTACGCAGGCGTGGTGATATCATTTTCCGTTGGATGGATAGAAGGTGAAACAGGTTTTTTTAATATTTATAATAAAATATAATTATATGAGTGATACTGATGTTATTACGTTATAATTAATCTAATAAAGAATATGAATTAGAAGAAGAAATAAATTTCAATGAATCAGTAAAGGATATTACCTCTTCCTCGACGCGCCTCTTCTAAACCTTCTATTAGGGAACTAAAGATGGACTTTGAAGAAGAACAAGACCTCTATTATGTTTCTAGGGAATTTTAGAAAATAAATGGATAGGGTTTGAAAGATATTTAAGGTTCAAAATGTTTTGAGGAGGAGAGAGAGGTTGTGCCCTTTTATAAGAGAGGAGGGGGGCACATTTGAAAACCTCTAAAATATAAATATATAATAAACAAAAACCCCACATAAAAACATCCAAAAATAACTCCAATATGAATTTTAGATGAGATATGGTTGTAATATCATCAACCAATACAACATATACATGCGTGGAATTTATTTTAAACCCTATCAACTAGATTTACCCTTATTTAATCTATTTAATTTTTTTTGTTGTAATAATATTCTAAATATTAAATTGTTGTAAATAATTACTTATGTGTTGTGAATTGTCCATAATTTGATAAATTATGAAATTTTTTACCATATAAATTTCAATTTATAATTTATAAATATTTTTTTTGATTTTAAACAATTTTATAATAGGTTATTTTTTTAAATTAACAATAGTGTCGATTTTGACACTATTAATTTATTTGAATTTAAATAAATTCCACACAGATGATATGTTTTAACTAAAAATTTAATAGATTCATAACATGTCATATTTACCTATAAAATTCGTGGAGCACATTAAATATTTCATATATTATTTATTTTAATATTTTTAAAACCATTTATTTGATATTTCAATCAATTAAATAATTTCAACATCACTATTGTGTCATCATTAATGATAATTATTTAATCCCTCAAAATTGTAAATAAATTCACAAGATTTATATAATTTTATTTGATTTATGGATACTATTAATGTTCAATGTTTTATGATGTTTATCACTAAATTAAAATTATTACACTTATAAGATATAAGGGAGTGACATGTTGTCACTTTCATTGGTTTTAATAATAATTATATAATTTTCATGGTCAAAAGTCCATGATATTAATATATATCAAACCTTATGTGATATGGGTCTACTTTTATTCATCCTATAGAATATTTTCAGGTGTAAGGGTAATTTTATAATTTGATTTTTACCCATAATTACCTGATTTACCTTTAACTGTAGTAAATAAAAATTACCGTAGTTACTATTCATATATCAAAAAAATGAAAGTATCCTATTAACATAATTTGGACACACTGAATCCAAATATTTAATCCATTTTTTAAAATTAAAAACACATAAGTTTCAGTAATTAATTTAAAATTAATCCTGTTGTTATGAAAACGTGTTTTAAAAGTTAAAACATTGTCAAAGATTGAAAGGTTTTTACCTATGAATTCAATTAAAACTAATGGAAATGACATAAATTATATTAATTTGTAAAAATATATTTTATTTACACTTTAAAATCATTAAATTTTATCATTTAACCATATAAATCATCTTGATGAAAAAAGTGGCTTTCGAGAAAAAGTTAGCATATTTTTACTATTCATCAAAATATAAAAGTTATCATAAATGAATCAAAAATTTATCCAATGTATATTATTATATCCTAATTCAAATAAAGAAGTTCATTTTGTAAAATTGAACTTATAAACTTGTCAGAAATTAGATTTAAAATGGGTGCACCATCAAAAGGTGGTATAACTGCATTTTTTTAAAAAATATTTCTTTTATCCGAATAATTGATTTTGTTTTCATATCCCATTCAAGAAAATGTGTAATATGAATTATAGTGTTATAAAATTAAAATTTTAGTTAATAATATTCAAAACGGCTATATCATTATAACAATATATCATTGTTTAGTGAAACTTGGTATTACTTACAACGCAAGCTATCAAGGAAGGTTGATCTTTCGTGTAATACAAGCCAAGCCATTGTTTTGTGTAGTGAAAGATTCCTTTGTTGTTGCGTATAACATAATACATAAAAATATATATATATATATCTCATAAAATCCCAGGGTGTCACATTCTGCATCACTTAAAATGAATTTCACCCTCGAAATTTTTCACTTCGTAAAAAACAGATGAGGATACCTCTCCCTCATCATATCATCAAGTTCCCATGTTACTTCTTATAATTGTTAGTTCCTCTATTAAACTTTAACCAAGTGAGAGGTCTTTTTTCATATAACGTTTTTGCTATGATCCAGAATCTTTATTGTTTCTTCTTCATAACAAATATCTTTCTCCTGCGGAACAACTTCTGAGCTTAGTACACGTGAAGGATCATGAATGTACTTTCTTAGGAGGAATACATGAAACACATCATGAACTTGAGATAGAATCTGTGGAAGCTCCAATCTGTAAGCTACCTTCCCATTGCAATACAGTGTTTCAAAAGGACCAATATACCTAGGCCTCAGTTTTCCCTTCTTTTCAAATCTCAATACTCTCTTCCAAAGAGATATTCATAGGAACACATTATCAACCACTTCAAACTGTAGGTCTTTTCTTCAGTTGTCGGCATAAATTTTTTGTCGACTCTGAGATTCTCTTATATGTTGTTGAATAGATATGACCTTTTCGGCCATGTTATCAATAAGATCAGGTCCTAATATCTTTCCTTCCCCAACTTCATCCCTACAAGTTGGAGTTCTGTATTTCTTTCCATTGAGAGCATCATAAAGAGCCATCTGAATACTGGAATGAAATCCATTATTGTACTAAAATTCCACCAAAGGTATGTGTTGATCCCAACCACCTTTAAAATCTATAGAGGAAGCTCTCACCATGTAATCTGGAGTTTAAATTTTCCTCTCAGACTGACTATCTGTCAGAAGATGATAAGAAGTGTTTAAACTCAACTCTGTAACTAGAGTATGCTGATTACTTCTCCAAAACATCAAGTTAAACCTCAGATCCTGATCAGATATAATGGAAATTGGTACTCCATGAAATCTTACCACTTCCTTTACATATATCTTGGCAAGATGATCAAGATAGAAATCCTCTCTAATATCCATTAAGTGTTCCAACATTGTTAGATGATCAACTATAACCCAGATAGCATTATTAGCATTGGAAGTTTTGGGACGTCTGGTGACAATGTCCACAGTGATGTTTTTTCATTTCCATTTAGCTATAGGTAATAGTTGTAACATCCCCTTAGACTTCTATATCTCAGCTTTAAATTTCGGAAAAACCAAACATCGAGAGACATATTCAGCAACATCTCTTTTCTTGCCATACCACCAGAAGTACTCTTTCAGGTCCCTATACATCTTTGTGCTTATAGGGTGAATAGAGAATGATGAACTATGAGTCTCATCTAATATTTCCTTCTTTAATTTTGGGATGGGAGGAACACAAACCTGATTTTGAACCTTATTATTTCATCACAATCAATGTGGAATTTAGGAACCTTTCTCACCTTCTTTTGTAACTTTACATCTTTTTACTGTGCCTCTTTAATATTCACATGTATAGATGGTTGACCATTAATTTGATAAAGATAAGATTTTTCCCCTTCCATTATAATTATATGATCCATCCTTTTTCAATCCATAAATATTGGATCTTTATTGATCCTCATCAGGGATAATCAAGCATGGTCTTGTAAACTTAATGCGTTTTCCACCTTGTTTGCTTTTCCAGGGTGGTAATTAATTAAGTAGTCGTAATCCTTGATCTGCTCCAACCATCTTCATTGGAACATATTCAGATAATTTTGTGTGAAAATATACTTTAAACATTTATTATTAATATAAATACCACACCTTTCACCATAAATATAATGTCTCTATATTTTTAATGCAATTATTACTGCGGCTAACTTCAAATAATGAGTTCGGTAATTTTGCTCATGGATTTTCAACTGTCGTGAGAAATGAGCTATCACCATGTCATTTTGCATGAGAACACACCCCAACCCCTTCTTGGATGCATCAATGTAGATCACAATTTTTTCTCCACTACAAGGATGTGTGAGCACAGTTGCACTGGCTAACATTCCTTTCAGCTCTTTAAAATTCTCTTAACATTCCTTCATCCAAACAAACTTAACTCCTTTACGACTCAATTTATTGAGTGGGTTATATAATCTTGAAAAATATTTCACAAAACGCCGATAATACCACGTTAAACCCTGAAAAATTCAGATTTTAGTTACTTTTTTTGGTCTCAACCATATTTCAATAACCTCCATTTTTCCTAGATCCATTGATATCCCATCTTTTAAGATTATGTGACCAAAAAATGAAACTTTTTGAAGCTAAAATTCAGTCTTGGTAAATTTGGAATAAAGCTTCCCCTTTCTTAGGGTTTTCAATACATTCTTAATTGATCTTCATGTCATTTTTTCCACTTTGAATAGACATGAATATCATCTATTAAGACTACCAGAAACTGATCAAGATAATCTCTAAAGGATATTTTTATTAGATCCATGACGATAGGAGGGGAATTAGTAAGACCAAATAGCATCACTATAAATTCATAGTGTATATACCTCATATAGAAAGTCTTCTTTGGTATACCCTCCTTTTTGACCTGTAATTGATGATACCCTGCATGAAGATCAATCTTGGAAAATTATTGAGCTCTGAGTAGTTTGTCAAATAAGTCATCAACGTGCGGGAGAGGATATTTTTTCTTGATAGTGATCTTGTTATGTTCTCGATTATCAATGCAGAGTCTCATTGATCCATCTTTCTTCATAAAAAATAGAACATGTTCTCCACAAGGTGACGCACTAGGTTGTTTGAATCCCTTATCAAGATTATCTTCTAGTTTCTTCTTCAATTACTTCAACTCAATTGGGGCCATTCTATAAGGTTACTTTGAAATGGACATAGCACTCGGTATGAGTTCCATTGAAAACTCAACTTCACGATTTGGTGGAAGTTTTGGCAATTCCTCTAGAAATACACCATCAAACTCTCGTGCAATGGGAATATCCTTAATCATGAGTTTCTCTCAAACCATTTGAGATAAATACCCATCATTTATTGGAATCAAGACCCATAATATGGAAGAAATTTCCACTAGATGGTTATATTCATCCTTGCATCAAAAAATGATCATATATTGATTAGGAATATAAAATTTGTCTCCCCTACTTTAGAAATTTATATGAGCTCCAAATAATGAAATCCAATCAATGCCAACAATCACATAAAATTCTACTATAGGAAGGATCACAATATTTGTAGGAATCACTTTCCCACAAACTTCGATCGGAGAATAATTGTAAACTTTTGATGCGATTATTTTTCCAATAGGAGTTGTCATAAATATCTAAATATATAATTGATGAGGTAATATGGTGATACCCATAGATAATTCTTCAGAAATAAAAGAGTGGGTGGATCCAGAATTAAATAAAACATTTCCTACTTTAGAGTGGATGGTATGTGTACCTTTCACCACTTCATTATCATACTCCAAAATGCCGAGAGTAATTGAATGTAACATCTCTTTGTCTTTGGACATAAGATATTGTTGATGTCGATCATCATCCATAACCCTTGGATTAGAGCATTGATTAGCATAATGACCCATTTCCTTGAACTTGTATCATTGAAGTGTAGAAGGTGCATTCTGTGTATCACTTACTTTGTTCACATACTTAGACATCTTCTTCCCATTACTTCGACATTCAATTTCCCGATGACCTTCTTTTCCACACTTAAAACATTTAATTTTCCCTTTAAGACAATTACCTCCATGTTTCTTTCCACACTTTGAGCATAAAAAAACTCATATTCTTTTAAGTGTGGTCTTTAGATTTTCATTTTAATTCAGTTTTAATATTATTATCAAAACCATATAACTAATACGTTACTCGAATATCAATCTCATCCTTGAGAGCACATTGAACAATTTCCACGTAGCTAATGAAGTCCCTTTTGGCTAATGTCCTTTGGAGACATGGTTTTAAGACACTAAACAATATATCGATCTTACTCTCAGGTTAGATAATAATCCCAAAAGCGTACATTGCAAGCCTTGTAAAATTTTCTTCGTAGGTACCAATATATTCATCATCCTTTTTCTTTAGTTCAAGAAAATATTTCTCCATTTTTGTTCAAAGAATACGACGGAAGTACTTATTGAAAAATAAGTTCTTGAACTCGTCCCATTCCATGGACTAAATTTCATCCATTTTCCTTGTATTATTGACAAGATTCCACCATTGATCAGCTTCACCTTCCAAACAATATTCTGCAATGATGAATTTATCATGTTCAGAACATTGAAAGACTGAAAATAACTTTTAAGTTGTACCGATCCATTGTTCATTCTCTAATGGTTCCGAATAAACACTGAATGAAGGGGGGCACTGCCACATGAAGGATTCAACAGAATGTTGCTCCCTCCATTGCTAGTTTGGAAGTCCTGCTTGATTCATATATTGAGAAAGTTGTGTGGTCACAGATACAAGATTTTTCATTCCACCTCTAATATTGTTTGGTTTATCAGGGGGACATTCATTGCATTGCCCGTCGCATTCAGCATTAACATGGTTCCTTCGGCTTCCATCCATTGAGTAAACCAAGAAGCATAGTTTGAGAAACAATAATGACAACTTGAAAAACACATAATAAGGAATATAATTTCAATCATTAGGTCTTATCATAGGTTATTCGTGGCCATTTCTAAAACACTAATATTTTGTTCTATGCGTAGACATATCCTTAGAGTTCTTACTATGGTTTTCGCGTCCTATTTTCCAAAGGATTACTATACCATTCCTCAAATACCAACTATAACGACCCATAAATTACATAAATAATTAATACTTACTAATTGAATTATATTTATTAAAACATATAACAAAACCATGACAAGACTGTATAGTTATTGTGTCTTTCGAAACTGGGAGACATAAACAACTGGTTTATAAAGCATCTATATTGTCTCCTATTTATTTGATCATATCTAGACTCCTTTTTGGAAAATCTTATTTAATACATTTCTTCCTGACCTAGGGAAAAGAAACATACCAAAGGATGATCTCAAATTCTAATAAAGGGTAAACATATGAAATGTCAATCATATCATATTCTTATGAGCATAATAGTTGAAAAATATTATCCTGCATAAGAGGTCAAAATATCATGTCATGGGATAAATCATAGAACTGCAATGTATTCCCAAAAATCAGAACATAAGGCATTAAACTTTTTGTTATACACACATAATCATAGAAAATCATTTCATATTTGTCAAGACTCACTTCCAAGACCATCATAGCGGACAAGGTCCATTACTGAACCGAGTTCACTCCTCATTTCAGTCTTGTATCACTGAACTGGATTAACTTTTCATTCCAGCCATGTCTATGTCATGAGAAATAAATATTTACCGAATGCATTGGAGTGAGATATAGGTCCCAGCCATCTCAAAACGAAATTATTCTTACGTGTGCCACAAAATCATAAATCATAAATCATAGCATAACCCTTGTAATAAAAATGGGATTCTTAAACATCATGCCATCATAACATAATCCATATAATATAAAAGGACATCATAAAAATAATTCCATCATAAAATAATCTAATAAATGTAATAATAGGGATATAATCAAAACCCAATATTATCTTACAGGGAGAATAATTTTGATAAAACACTTGAACTCCATTCTTGAGAAAATTTCCTTTATACTTCAAAAACATATTACCTTACTCAACATGTCATACAATTTTAAACTAAAATAAGTTAATAGAAAATAAACCTTAAAACTTTTAAAGGAAGCTTCATTTAAATAATGTTCTTCGAAATCATAAAAATCCATTCATGCCGTATAATTTTAAAAAAATATTCTTCTTGTACTTTGGATGGAAAAGTCAAAAAGTATCTCATCCTGAAAACGACAAAAGATTCCTTTCATATCTTTTACTAAAAATTCACAAATAGGTAAAATTTAATTTAAACAATTGAAAGAGGATAGAAATAATATTACATATTTATGAGACATTGATGGGGATGATAAATATTCCCCCATAAATTCTGAAGTATAAACAATCTCGGAAAAAAATGACATTGCGAGATTTTACATTACCTTAGGACTGATATGCTTTGTGTGTTTCTGAACCTCCTGTATAATGATTTAAATAATATCATTCACTTATTCCAGAATCATATTTATTCTTATGATATCATATATGGTCATATTCTTATCTTCTTATTATTAATATTTTATTGCTAATTGTTATTCGGGTGTTCATTGCTTTATGTTCTTATGTGTGTTTTGTCGAATAAATTCAGATTCCTATTTTTAGGATATAGATACATCATTTACATAATGGTATTAGTATATTATATATCAGATTTATTCAGTCAATTCGTTTATATAATCACGGTTTAATGAATATCATGTAGAACGAATCACATCGCATCGTGGAGATGGTAAGCCGTACGTACGAATGAGCGACGATATCATTCCTATAATTATTGAATGGTCTTGGAGTGGATGATAAAATATATCAGAATTAGTATCATGTTTTAATAATCAAATATAGTAATTATCTACACCATTATACCCATCCAAGTAAGGTGGTGGCGGAAAAAAAATTACACCACAATGTGGAGATGGTATTCCGTGCGTACACACGCGTCGTGATTTCATTTTCTGTTGGATGCATAGAAGGTGAAATAGGATTGTTTAATATTTATAATGACATATCATTATATTAGTGATACTGATGTTATTAATTTATAATGAAATAAATAAATATGCTGAAGTACAAGAATAAGTAAATTTGAAAGAATCGGTAAAGAATATTACCTCTTCCTCGATGCGCTGCTTCTAAACCTCCACTACTAGAAAACAAGGCTATATCAATAGACCTATAGACACAGTTTTATATGTCCATGGATTTAGCTTATTTTATAGCCACACTTTTATTAAAATTGTGGCTAAATCCTTATTTATAGGCACGTTTAATAAATTCTGTATCTATGTTTTTTTGGACCCTCCATCGGGATCCTCCGCGATTCCTCTCCCCAGACCCCTCATGACCTAGCTTATCCCCGCCATCACGGCCCTCTCTTATCTACAAGACTTCTTATCTCGTCCACCATCATCCACCCTCATGACATATCCTATCTCGTCGGTGACATCTCTTCCTGATAGCGACGTCTCCTCTCAGCGGCGACATCTCCTCTCGATGATGACATCTCCTCTCGGCGACGACCCTTCTTCCCTGATGCCCTTGGCGACCTCTCCTCTCCCTGATATTCATCCACGACAGTTCCCAGATGGCCTTCACGCTATTGCCCCATCCTCACCCCCTCACGATGCTTCCCATCACTGCCACTGATGAGGAAACTCGGTCTACTTTGTGGTAATATCTCACCTCTCGTACCTCAAATTGATCAAATTTATCTGAATTACATACACATATTTCTTTCTGCTAGAATTATTCAAACTATAAATTAATTCCATTAGGAAAAGGATAATTTCATATCTTTTTGAAATCGCAAGAGGATCTATAGAGATTTTAGTGAACTGAAAACCTCAATCATAAACTCGGTTTACTCATAACTTCTTATTAGGACACTAATTTCAATCCTCACACAAATAAGAATACATTGGCCAAAGTCTGGGTCAAGCTACATGGTCTTAATTGGTTATTTTGGCACCCAATAATTCAAGATGATATTCTCCTCCATAGAAACTCCCCTAAAAATTGATCATAGAACATAAATGCTGACTTATGTCTCTCTGATAGAGTTAGGGTGGAAATTAAACATGATTCAAATCTTCCAACACAATTAATTTCAATTCAAATGACAAAAAAACTGAAATTTAAATTGAATATGAGAGGAAACCTCCCTTTTGTGAACACTGTAAGAACATTGGTCATATAATTTTCAACATTATAGTAGCTAGAAATAAAGTAACACAACCAGTTGAAAATGATTGGAATGAAATTATAAGAAATATAAAGGATAAAGCCCCTATTATAGATATACCTGTACCCCCGTCAAAGAAATCTAAAACTTGGATGAAAAAGTCAAACAAAGTGATACACATAAGGGATAACTCGTGTACTAACTGGGATGATATGGCTGAATAAGAATAAAACTCCATTAATGATAAATGCCTCTTAGAAGAAATTGAAATTTCGGTGTTAGATCACTATTAGGATATCCAATAAAGACGAATATAATACATGCTCAGCCGAACAAATTTTAGAATCTAACAAAAATTATGAACATAGCCCAGGTAAAAACTTGAAGTGAATTGGATGCAATGCATTCACTACACCCCCAAATAACTATGTGTGCACTAGATAATTTCCTATTTAATCTGTGGATGATAACTCATCCTCTTTATGTACTTGAAAAATCGAGGACTTCTCCCTATTAAATTCAACTTTTTCAGTAGGGACAAAGATTCAGACCAGCTGTAAAACAAATGTACTTGATAGTTGCTCTAAAACTATAGATTCAACTAGAAATTATATAGAATTTTTGGAATCTATTGTCTATCCCAAAATTTGTTTAGGATATCACACATACTATTAGTATGACTGCAACTGTTTCCATGGATTTGAAATCTATTAAATCAATTAAGGTATGTACACCCTCGGTAAACGTGACCTAAATGCAGGATCTCGTTGGATCCATTAAGAAGATTCATCCCATGAAGGATAACTGGGTGGAGAAAAAAAGGATCCAGATACAATCTCTTCTTCTACTTTATACTCTTTTTATTGTTCAAAAACTTCTAATAGTGTTTATGTCATTAGTTCCCTGATGCTTTTTAATTTCAATCCTATAGACCAAACCATTAAAACTTCATTAACTCATGCTGCTAAGATATCTCATAATCACCTCTCTGTCATATCTAATAATAATACTACTCTTGAAATGAAGTTCGTAACCAAAAAATTTGTGAAGGATTTAGCACCTTCCCCCCTTGCACACTCTAAATCTGTTACCAGTTATGTAGAATTAGGGATCCAGATGAGTATTTTTAAGGTTTTCTCAACTGAGACACAGAAAATGTCTTATAAAAATATTAAAATTGATGCATAACCTATCAAACCTACTTGCACCTCCCCGATACAGGACCCTAAACATAAGTAGGCATGTAATATTTCCTTTCCATTGAATCTGTACCATCCAACAGATCTGGATACTGCTTAACAACAGATAGTGGATACTTTAATGTTTTCAGGTACTCATATTTCTACATCTATAATTAATGATGATTTCTCTAAGAAATAAAGAAACATGATTTATAATAATAATATGAATTCTTTATTGACCTGTTCTACGAATTCTATAGACTCACATATGAATGATCCAATTAGGAAACCTACAATGAAAATTCTAGTCACATCTTTCCACTAAAAATAACCTAGAGGTTCGAAGGACTACTAGAAAAAAAGGCTCTGGAATAAAGATAAAAGGATGTTCTTACTCCACATTCAAGTTTAAATGATGATAACCTTTTGGAATTTTCAGGGTATCACTAACTATGACATTTTCATTGTTTTAAAAAGACCATCATCCTTTGTTATTTTCCATCGCTAAACCTAAATTTTTTTTCCTCAATATAATCACATTTATGCCAACATAATTATGTCTTTAATGGTGAAATCAATAATACACTCAATGCTGATTCGTTATATATTTTTTTACACTTTTATTTACACTATGTTAGTGTTTTCAATATTTATGTCAAGGTATTTATATGCAACATTAACATTTATGGATCCCATACTTTCTACTCTTTTTTCTATTCTAAAAATAGATACCAATAAAGAAGAAGTATTTGGAATGACCTCTCATCCTGAGGCACTAACATAACTACTCCTGGTTTCTAATTGGAGACTTTAATGCCATTCATAACTCAAGCGATAAAATTGGACCGTCTCATGCTTCAATTTCAATGAAATAATTTAAAGCCTCGATTGAAGACACTAATATCATTGAAATTAATCTCACTGGTGTAAAATACACTTGGTATAGAAGACATTACAACCAAATGGTTGCCTCCAAATTGAATAAAGACTTCATGAATGTCCCTGTTATAGATTTATGGGACACTATCTCTAGCACCACTCTTCACAAACTGAATTTTGATCATCATACCATCTTGGTCTATGTCTACACTAATGTCATGAAACCCCGATTGCCTTTTATATTTAACAATGCATGGTTCTCTGATGATAATTTCACCCATATCATATAGAACTATTGGTCTTCAATGTCTCATAACAATGATGCCTTTTACTGAAACCTCAAATTGAAACATCTCAAACAGACTCTAAAAACATGGTGCAGCTCTAAAGACAAACAAGTTAACAATGACATTATGATTCTTGAGAAAGTCCCCAATGATCTGCAAAAAAAACACCATCTCCGACTATAAAAAACCGATATTTTATGATAATTATTCTTTTTAATTTTTTTATGTCATGTGTTTTATGCTACAACAATATTATCTTGTTCTATACGCAACACCATATTAGCTTGCAGTATACACAACACTATTCTTATATTGTGTTACACCCAATTTCAAGTTTGTTTGATAGTAGTTATTCTATTCAACATTGAGTATATATATATATATATATTCAATGTATTAATGAAATATTGTTGTATTTTGTTATACACAACAACAAAGGAGTCGTGCACTACACGCAACCCTGACTTGGCTTGCATTACACACAATCACGATCTTCCTCGATAGCGTGTGTTGTACGTAATACCGGGTATTACTAAACAACGATATATTATTATGATATTAGTATGAACTAGCCTTTATAAATACTATTAACTAAATTTTGAATTTTATAACATTATTATTCATCTTGTACATTTTCTAGAACATGGTATAAGAACAAAATAATTTTTTCGGGTAAAATAAGTATTTTAAAAAAATGCAGTTTTCCCACCTTTTCATGGTGCACCCACTTTAAATCTAGTTTTTGACATGTTTATAAGTTAAATTTTACAAAATAAACTTCTTCTGTTGAATCAGTATAGAAAAATTTACATTGGATAATTTTTTGATATTTTTCTGATAACATTTATATTTTAATGAATAGTAAAAACACGATATATTTTAATTAAAAACAAAATTTTTCATCGTAATAATTTATATGGATAAATTATAATATTGAATGGTTCTAAAGTATAAATAGACTATATGTTTACCATTTAATATAATTTATGTCATTAGCATTGATTTTATCTTGATTTCGTATGTTAAATCAATTCAATCTTTTGCAATGTTTTAAACAAAAACCCGTTTTCTTTCGACAACGGGATTAATTTTAATTTAATTTATGCCACTTTTTTTGTATTGAATTTTGAAAAATTGATTCCATATTTGGAATAAGTTGGTCCAAATTATGTTAATAAGCTACTTTTTATTTTTGGGAATTATGAATAGTAACTACGGTAAATTTTATTTACTATAGTTAAAGGTAAATCAGGTAATTATGGGTAAATATAAGATTATAAAATTACCCTAACACCTTCCAAAATCCTATTGCATGACTAAAAGTCGACCCATATCACCTAAGGGTAGAATTAGATTCATTTAATGGTCTTTTTTCCATGAAAATAACTTAATTATTGTTAAAACCAAAGAAAGTGACAACATGTCACTTTCTTAAATCTTATAAGTATAATAATTCTAATTTAGTGATAAACTTAATCAAACTTCGAACATGAATAACCTCCATAAATATAATAAAATTATCTATATCATATGAATTTATTTAGAATTTTTAGGGATTAAATAATTATCATTAAAGGTTACATAATACTGATGTTGATATTATTTTATTAAGAGAAACATCAAATAAATGGTCTTAAAAATATTAAAATAAATATTATATAAACTATTTAATGTGCTCCAATAATTTTATAGACAAATTTGACATGTTAGGAATCTATTAAATATTTTAGATAGAATATATCCTTTGTTTCGATTTTATTTAAATTAAAATAAATTAATAGTGTCAAAAATGACACTATTGTTATTTTATAAAAATAACCTATTATTAAATTGTTTAAAAATAAAAAAGATATTTAAAAATTATAAATTGAAATTTATATATTCTACAATGTCATAAATTATCCAATTATGGAAAATTATCAACACATAAGTGATTATTTATTACAATTTAAAATTTATTATTTTATTACAACAAATAAACATAAATAGATTAAATAAGGATAAATAAAAAGGATAAGTATTAAAATAACATCAAAACATGTATAAATATTATTGGTTGATGAGATTACAACCCTATATCATCTATGCTTCGAATTGAGTCATTTTTGGAGGTTTTTATGTGGGTTTTGAATTTATATTAAACTAATATATTTGAGGATTCCAAAGGTGCCCCTCTCCTCCCTTATAAAAGGGCACCTCCTCCCTCTCCTCCTTACACCACATTGAGCCTTCAAGATCAGCCTAAACCTACCAATTTCACTTCCCTAGTTCTTTAGAAACCTACTAGAGGTACTGGTCTTCTCAAAATACAAACTCTAGTGCCCTAAGAGAAAGTCTAAAGGATGCACTTCAAGAAAGAGGTAATACCTTCTACCGTTTTCTTCAAGTTCCATTCTTCTTTTGCACCATCTTCTGTAGTTGTTTCATTATAAAGTAATTACATAAGTATCCCTGATATACTGATATGTTATTATAAATATGAAACAACCCCATTTCACCTTCTATCCATCCTACAGAAAATGAAATCACCACTCGTGCGTACGCACGGAATACCGTCTCCACGCTGTCATGTAATCTTTTGTTCCACCAACACCTTACATGGATGAGTATAATGGTGTAAAGAATAACTATATATGGTTATTATAATATCATATGGAATCTGATATATTATACCATCCAATTCAATTTTATTCAATAATTATGGGAATGATATCATCGCTCGTGTGTACGTACAGATTACTGTCTCTACGACGCGTTGAGATTCATTCACCATGTTAACCATACATGAATGATTATAAAGTTTATATAATGAACAATAATGAAATATATGACATAATAATGCTACTGGATTTATATTTATATATATATATATGTGTGTGTGTGTGTGTGTGTTTTTGTCATCTATTTAGTTTCATTCAATTCAATAAGGAAACGAAAACAACATTCATGCGTACGTACGGCCTACCGTCTCCATGAATGGTGTATTTCATTCCTTTTATCGATCTATAATATATATGTATATGATGAATATATATTATACATAAATCATGTTTTATATTATGGAATTATGTAAATTAGTATATAGTTAATAATATCATGAACAACAAGTCCAAACATGTACGATAAATAAAACGATTTTACCCAAAACGCTGCTTTAACAGAGAACTTACAAAATATCAGGTAATATAAAGTCATAATTGAACCATATATGATATCATAACAGTGAATATGACTCTGTAATAAGTCAATGAAATTATTTAAATCATTATACAGGAGGTTCGGATACGTACGAAGCATATCAGACCAAAGGTAAGGGATAATTTTTCAAATCTAATTTTTATCCGAGATTGCTTATTCGTAAATATTTACTAGGGTTATTTATATCTTCCATGTCCATGTTTTATAAATGTGTTTTCATTTATGTTTGATGTCCTTTTAACCCATTTTTTTCTTTTACTACATGGTATGTAAGGAATCATTCTTTTGATTACGTTACAAGGTATTTTTTTGACTTTTCCGGCAAAAGTACCAGAAGAATGTTTTTTAACTTATACGGAACGAAATGATTTTTACGGTTTCCTAATGCCTTATTTTAAAGAAGAATACTATACATTATTTCATTATTATTTTCAACAAAATCTTTTCATTTTAAAATATCCTGGAATTTTGTGAAAATAAAATGATTTTGAAGAAGAAAGGATATTTTCCTCAAATACTCATTTCAAGTGTTTTATCAAAACAATTTTTCCATCCTAGATTACATTATTTAATATGTGTATGTTTCAAGTATCATGTCTCTATGATTTACATGGTTTCAATTTTCTTATTATGAAATGATTTCCATTTCTTTTATATGGATTATGTGATGATGGGATGATGTTTATGAAACCCATTTTATTCGTTGGGTTATTATGAATGATGTATGTTTATTTTGTGGCACAAGTAAGAATGATTTTATTATGAGATTGGTGGGACCTATATCTCCCTCCAATACATTGGGTAAAGATTTATATCTCATGAGATAGACATGGCTGGAATGGTAAGTTAATCTGGTTCAGTAATACATGACTGGAATGAGGAGTGAACTCGATTCAGAAAGGGACTTTGTCCACTAAGATGGTATTGGCAGCAATGCCTTGGTTACTATGGAAATCATATCATGTGCTTAATGGTTTCCACAATAACATGTTTTTCCAATGCTATTTTATCATGATTAATGTTTCTTTATGATCTATGCCTTATGTACTACCATGTTTTATGTCATTGCTCAAGATTTTGATGTTTAAACATTATGTTCATGTTTTTAAGTACAAATGTATATGATCTGTTTTATTTTATCCATGATAACCCTTACTGAGCATTTGAGCTCACCCTTTATATGTTTTGTTTTTCCCAGGATATATATAAAGGTTTTAGGTAAGAAAACAAAAGGGGAAGATCTTTATTAGAGATGTTGATGATCTTCCACCACGATTAGAAGATTACGTTCCGAGTTTTCAAAGACACTAAACTATTACGGTTCTTGTGTGTCTGTTTTTGTTATGTATTAAGTATTCTGCAAAAGTAATGTAATGTCCATGTACGAAAAGCTTTGGGTCTCTACACTGACCTCATCACTAATCCTAGTCAAGAACTAAACACTATAGTCAAACTCAACTCATTTCTCACGTTCTAAGAAAATATGAGAAAACCAGCATTTAAAGTTAAATGGTTAACCGACGGTGAAAGAAATACCAAATTATATAACTCTCTTCAATGAAACAGAAAGTCTTGTAGGCTTCTAACCTTTTTAAAGGATAGGGACAACCTGGTTGACAATGAGGGGCATGGGGTGTAAGGTGAAGGGGGTTGTCTAGGTGGGGGGTGAAGGGGTATGGAGGATCAGTGTGTTGGGGAAGGGATAGGGGCAATCGGTGTGGGGTGCAGGGGTATGGAGAATGTCTAGGGGGTTGGTGGGATGCCTTGGAGGGAAATGGGGGTGTCCGGGGGGGGGGGGGGGGTCCAAGTGGGAGGGGGATGGGGGTTCCCATTTGATAATTCAATAAAAAACATAATAGGTCATTGTTCAAACATATCGGTTTTAATGTGGGTGTTTAAGGTACACCAAAATAATATTATGTGGTCATAGAAAGGTGTTACTATTAAATATTTTTTATAATTTTAAACTTTTATGAATTCCCTTAACCATAATATTTGTTATGATTTCTTTATTGACAAGTTATTGATGGTTACTTATTATCTTATAAAATAATACATATAATGTTAGTCATTTTCATGACTATTTATTTAATGTATGTTTATATGCCTCAGAATGGATAGATACTGAATATACAATGTTGATTAGATCACTGATGAATTTTAGAAGGAGTTACGAAATTTCATAGATTTTAATTCACTAATGATTCAGATAGTGGATTGATTCGAAGCCCTTGTTTTGATAGTGTTAGATAACCATGGTTAACTCCAGAGCAAGTGAGTTATCATATCACTAAACAAGGTTTCCAAAACAATTATCATGTGTGGTATCACAATGGATAAAAAGAGAAAGTGGTGAATGACATCGATTCAGCAGAAAGGATTGGTATGAAAAATCTGATTTCCGATCGGCTTCCTTTTGTTTCTGAAGCCAGCTCCTCGTGTAGACCAGTGCAAGAGGAAATGAATACTGGAACACATTTTTCATCTATTAATCAGGATGATGAAATTGAGAGTGTTATAAAGGTGATGGATGATGCAAATAATCCACTATATCAGGTAAGTGGAAAAATGAGCAAACTTGAGTTTTTTAATGCAATAATATCATGGAAAAGCAATGTATGGATTTAGTAATACTTTGGTCGACTATCTCCTTTAATTTATTAAATATTTACTTCATGATGATGCATTTATTTCATAAAATAATTACAAGGAATCAATTTTGGTTGACCAATTTGGATTTTCTTCTATTAATATTCATTCTTGCCCCAAAGATTATTGTCTATTCTAGAAGGAAAATGCAGCGTTATGTCAGTGCAAACAGTGTTGTACATCAAGGTGGAAGACTAATAAATACAGAACACAATCTCGTATACCAGATAATGTGAAGTGAACTTACCTTTAATTATGAGTCTTCAAAAACTATTTATGTCAGATCAAATGGAAAAGAATATGAGATGTCAGGAAGATGAAAGAAATAAAGATAATGATGAAATAGTGCATCGTGCAGAGTGGTTCGCTTGGAAGAAATTTGATAGGTTATATCCTGAATTTGCAGCTGACCCATGAAATGTTAGATTGGGCTTATCATGTGATGGTTTCAACCTATTTCTCCAAATGCGTACTGCACACAGTACCTGGCCTATTTTCATTCACATTTATAACTTTCCTTCATGGATGTGTATGAGGAATCCATTTACTATCATGATTATATTAATATATGGACCCAGTGATCCTAGAGATGATATTGATATATATTTACAGCCATTAATATAAGAGTTAAAGGAGATTTGGATTGTTGGTGCACAGGAATACGATGCATTCAGAAAGGGGTACTTTATGTTTCTTGCAGCTTTATTATAGACGATAAATGATTTCCCTACCTACAGAATGATGTCTTGTTGCAGTACTAATGGGAAATTATCCTACCCTATTTGTATGAAAAATATGAATATTAAAGTTTCAATGAACTTTCATCATCATAGGGCATCAACTATTTCTACCGATTGATCATCCATATAGGAAAATCGAACATAGTTTGATAATGTCGTCGAGAAAGATGAGTCACCTTAGTGAATGTCAGGGATTGATATTGTTAAATAACATGATGAATTTAATTATGATCTTGGGAAAAGTCAATCAAATATCTGAAAGCGAAAACATGTTAATTTGAATTCCAATAATAATTGGATAAAGAAAAGAAAATTCATTGAGTTATCATATTGTCCATATAATTTATTGTGTCATTGTTTGTATGTAATTCATATCGAGAAAAACATTTGTGAGATGTCACCTGATACTATTTTAAATGTTAAAGTCAAAAAAAAGACAATTTTCGGTCTCGTCGTGATTTGATGGATTGGGGTATAAGAGTAAAACTTCATCCTGAGTTAATTTGTCCAAATAAGTGGAAAGTCCCCATTTCCAGTTATTCAATGAAAAATGTGGAGAAGAAACAATTTCTTCAGGTCTTGGAAAGAATTAAGGTTTTAGATTGTTATTCATGTAGTATTTTAAAAAGGGTGAATACAAGAAGATGTGAAACTAAAATCTCTTAAAACCCATGATTACCATGTCTTCTTACATGAGTTGATTACTATTGACATTCGATATTTACTCTCACATAATGTTAGAGATGTTGTGATTATGTTATTTCATTTTTATCATGAATTTGTGCCAAAAGACTGAGTAAAAGTTTTGTTCAGAAATTGTAGAAAGATGCACCGATTATTCTTCGTGACTTGGAGAAAATTCTCCCAACATCATTTTTCCCATGTATTTTACATCTAACTGTGCATCATCCCACCGAATTTCTTTTTGGTGGTCCTGTTTCGAGTTAGTGGATGTATCCTACAAAAAGAATGATGTTTACATAGAAATATTATGTGAGAAATAAATATCACCCCGAAATATCTATTGTGAAATGTCATTTAGCACAAGAATGCATGGATTTCTGTTCATTGTACTTGGATAACGCCACCACGAGGTCTAATCGACTTATGAGAAATGATGATGAGAAATATGATCCCATTGAGCCTGAATTTCCTTCACTTCCCCAAATAGGGGGGATATCTGGATCGTACCCGTTGTCTACTTTAAGCAGGGAAGAGTGGGAAATGGATCATCGTAAAATATTATTCCACTATGGTGTGCTTGATGATTATATCAAGTAATTAAACTATTAAATATGCATTTTTTCATTTTGTTATTTCCTAGTATCATCTGACATTTTTAAGCTTTCATATTTGTAGAGAACATTTAGAAATTATAAAAAAAGACATCGCTCTCAATCTATTAAGAGGAAGGAACTGCTGCACATCATTGAATTTGCTGCTTGGTTAAGTCAAAGGTAATAGATTTTTCTTCTTCTTATTACATAATCAAATGTCTCTATTTTATATTCAATATTGGTATCTTTTAGGTTGTAACACTACCAATGAATGAAGTATCAGATGAAGTAAGAGGGTTACCCTATGGTCCAAACGATGTTGTACGTGATTGTAAAGCAATGGTTGTCAATGGATTTAAACTTGTTATAAATATCTGTGAAAAAATGGCAATAAAGCATGATGGTGTGATGATAAGTGCCAAAATTTATTGTTATGCGAGTGCATCAGATAGAAAACCTCGGTCACAAAATATATCATATTATGGTGTTGTTGAAAGAGTCATTTTATTATATTACTATCCACATGGTCGTGTCATAATGATGAAATGTAAGTGGTTTTATTCAATGACAAGACAAGGAATGCATATTGATAACTGTGGATTTAGAGTGATTGATATGAATTGCCAGCTTCACAAAGACGAACCTTATATTCTTGTGTCACAGTCTAGACATGTGTTTTATATAACTGACCTGTTACAACTACAATTTGGTGTTATTGTTGATATCATTCTCAGAAATATTTTTGACGAAGACATGGACGACAATGATTTTGTGGATGAAACTATCATTATTTATTCAAATGTTACATTTAATGACACACACAAACCATACAGAACGTTGATACATTTGTAAATATTTACATGACATTATCGTAATATTACGTGTTTTTTAAACATCCATACATGATATCAAATTAACTGGTATATTTTATCAATTTAAATATAACATTGAAAATGTATCTCATTGTTTTATGATAAAATTTAATTATTTAACATTTTGCATTATTTCTATTTATTTGAGAATATTATTTTAAATTTCTAGGTCAAAATTTCTGAATATTATGATATCAGATGAAATAGAATAATACGAAGAAATGAACAACATATGTCTCCTATTGCCAACACTGTAAGTAAAATTTATTTTTGAATAATATGTTTTTTAATATTATTTATTTTTTTAGTGTTCATTTAATGTTATCATCTATGTTATTTTAGGCTACTTCATTGAGGAGACGGTTGAATTATACTACTGAGGCTAATAGTATGGTAGGGGGTATTGATTCTATAGTTCAGTCTACTACTATGCCTCTTGAGTCACGAGAAGGTCATCCTCCCATTATGCCACCTCCATATTATCCATACCAATATTATCCATATCACATTCTGCCTGCACCTATATTTGATGGTAGTTCTCAGACTCACATCCCTCCTTATTTTCCATTCCCACCATCAACTGTACATGGCACTACTCCCCCATAAATCCCACCTCCATATCAATATCCATATCCACCCTCATCTGTACAGGGTTATCCATCTACTGTACAGAGTACTCCTACTTCAGATATCCCACCTACTACAGAGTCTACACCCCCTCTAGATGCTGCACTTAAGGGGTCAACAAATCCCCCATCTACGGGTATGTGTTTAAACCTTACTGTTAGTGATTAATGATAAATTCATATATATTATTATGATTTTTTTTCATTTTTTCATAATTATCTTCAGTCTCCACCAAACGACGAGGCCGCACAAAAATGTAAGAGGTTTATAATCAATATACGCAAATCATATTTGAATACAATGAGAGAAAAGATATAATTAAAAAAAGGCACAAAATGTAAAAGCTTTATCAAAACACTTTCTAGACATGGCAATATCATTCCGGTTCAACCAATAAGTTGGAGGGATGTTGGAGAACAAATAAAGGACACTGCTTGGGCGGAGATCTGGGTAAGTAATGTTAATAACCTTTTATATATATTAATTTATAATATATTCATAACAAATATTTTGTCCATTGTAGCTCCGATATAATTTTCCTGATGGAAAAAATGCCATGGATGCAAGGATAATTGATTTAGGTGAAATTTGGAAAGTGTATAAGTATGACTTATATCATGGTTGGAAAAAGAGAGTTGGAAGGGAGCTTGAAGAAGTACTAGTGATTCATGATTACCCAATATCACAATACAAAGAGATGATCGACTATTAGAAGAGTCATGAGTTTAAGGTATTTGGTAAATTTATATATATATATTCATTTATTTATTTGAAAATGAGTTTTATTAATGTTAATGAATTTATATTATTATTTTATTATAGGAGAAATCAGACAGAAATAAAAGATATTAGAGTGGAATGAAACATGTTTATACTTGTGGACACACATCACTCCTAGATCATGAGAAAACAAAGGTAATTTAATATTTAAAATATTTACCATTTTTTAGTGTAATTTTTTTGACTTCTAATTTTAATTTATTTCATATTTTTCGAAAAAAAGAAATAAATATCCAGGGTCGCATTTCTCACTCTACTTTGTTTGGTATAATCAGAAAAAGAAAGATGGTACGGTTCCAAATACTAACACCGAGAAGGCGATTGTAAGTATATTTCAATTTATTTTATTTTGACTAAATTTAATTCCTTCTATTATTTTATCATTTTAATTAATGTTATATATCATTTGACATAATTCTTTGGATACATTAGAAGAAAAAGAACCTGAAAATTTGGTCCTAAATGACCATCTACATATGGTATTAAGAGATGAGAATCAGAGAAGAGTGCGTTGTTGACATGGGAGGGAATATTGTACCATCTCGATACTGGTATAATGATAGCATTTCATCGAGTACCGGTTTTGGTTTGGTCATAGTGGAACAGATGAATTCCGTAATCAAAGAAGCATCTCAAAAAGAAGAAATGTCGTTATTTGAAAATATGAGGAATGTTATGTCTGCCATTTCTTCTACACTTTCACCAGAATAATCTGCAGTGATTGACGCATGTTTGATGTTGATGAGTTCTACTGGTGGAGCCGAAGCTATAGATGTAGCCAGAGCCAGAGCCGGAGCTGGAGCTGTAGCCGGAGCCATTCCCAGTGTCGGTGCAAGTACCGATGATAATGTCAATGATGATGCTGGTGTTGTGAGAGGCGCTCATGGTGTTTCTATAGGAGGCGTGGATGATGGTTATCATGAATCTGATGATACTGATATTGAGACTCACTATTGATGTCAATTGTTTTTTTGGATTGTTAATATGTGTAATTTTATTATGCAATGTGTTTTTATTATATTAATACTGAATTGTATTGATGTGTTTCTAACTATTTCTACATATTGTTTAGGTAGTAGTTATGTTTTATTATTGTTATATAGAATTGTATCCTCCTCCGATGCGACCATCGTACCTCCCTGATGATGCTGCTATGAGGCAGCCCCTCAATCTCCTCTGGCACACCTCTGATGGTATGTATTCCAATTTTCAATTTTTTTTCTTCAGGCGGACCCTCTATTAGTTTCACTGATCATATTGTGAGTTTGATGAATTGTATTGGTGTGCAGGAAGGGAAGAATGCCATAACAGAGATCCAACAAGAAAAAAAAGCCGATGCAATTTATTTTCTCCTATGACTTCCAATTGGGATTGACATGAATATAAAATTAAGGAGGTAATGGTTATTTTATACCAATTTTTCATCACGATTTCATCGGCTCTTTCTATGGTACCAACTGAAATTTTTAACTTCCGTATACTCCATGCCCTACTTCAAAATTTTCGACTCACGATATTCATCGGGACTTGCTACGACACCCATTAGATTTTTACTGCTGCTCCACACCCTCCTCTGACATGTGAAATAGCCATATTTTTATGGTAGAGAAACTTTCATCCGATCTACTACTCAACACCCACTATAACAGTGTTGAATTATCCACCGTCGCCAAAGGTATGGTTTTATAACACCATTTTTTATATCATGACATGTTTTATTTTTTTCTCAACTACATACTCAAATATTCAATTTAACCACAGACTCACATTTTCATAATATGATGCAGTTTCATGTTTGGTTGTTTAATGTTTTCAATGTATGGGTGAAATCTCCCATTTAGGTGATGTTGATTCATCTTCCAACATCAATGGCGTTGAAAATGGTAAAATTATGATATCATCTTATTTTCAATATTAAAATTAATATGTATACTCTTGTAATTAATGAAATAATATTTTTATCAGTTAATTAATGTGATTTATGCTTTCTGGTCAAGCATCATTACAAATATTATTGACAATGACATTACAATGTGCCTTTCAAAAGGGTAGGGTGGGGGAATTTTATCAAAGGTGTGTAGTTCGACTATTTATCAATTATCAATTTCTATTTATTTAATTTTATCCATTTCAATCATTAAAATTATCGAAATTATTTTAGATTCATTTAATGTTTTATATTTTCCAATTCCATTTTAATTGATTTCATTTATGAAATCTCTAATTTTTATGTTTAACTCTACAGTTTAGGTGATTCTGCTTCATCGTCCAACATCAATGGCATTGAAAAAGGTGAAAATGATATATCATCTTATTTTATAGATTAAAATTAACTTGTATACTCTTTTAATTAATGATCCCATGTTATAGTTATCATTTCATTAATGTGATTTATGCTTTCAGGACAAGCATCATTGGAAATAGTATTAACAACGGTATTGCAATGTGCCTTACAAAATGGTTGAGTGGGGAGAATTATATAAAAGGTTTTTAGTTTTACTATTTCTCAATTATCAATTAATATTTATTGTAATATTATCCATCACAATAATGAAAATTATCAAAATTATCTATGATTAATTTACTGTATACATGGATGTATTTTTCCAACTTGGCTTTTTGGTTTTATCGCTTCTCGATAAAGGTCCTCAATTGGAATTGACTATGATTGATCGCACCCACCTGAGTTCTATTCATTGGATGATGATGATAATTGTTTATTCTACCATGTAGGATTCTTCTCTATTTATCGACATATTGACATGTATTATTTTTTTGATTTGGTAGTTTAAAAGTTAAATATCAGTTTATATTTTGATAAGTAGTACTTTTTTTAATAAAGTTGTTTTCAACCATGTGACAACACACATGTTGTAGTAACTATTTTTTGCATCAGCCTCTTACACCATAGAATCTTTACCCGATGTCGATTCTCCTTCATGAACTACCTCGATGCTACCAAGACTCAAAATCCCAGTTTGATAGTTTCCTCCTGGAATATAAAAACTCCATCATCCCTCAAACAACTAGATGTTGATGTTGTGGATCTGAATTACCTGAAAACATGCACAGTGGATTCACTCCTTATATAAGAAAACTATTTCAACAAGTGAATTTGAGATAACCTTTTCGACATAGATTTTGGGGGCAACAGGATGATGCCATGAAAAGGATATACTGCCAATTTATAAAAAAACAAACCACAGGATTGTCAATAAATTTAATAAATGTTGGACCTTGAAAAGGGAGAGGAAAACCTATAATGGAAACCTAGATGGGTTAAATAGAGGATTATCACCTCATATAAATATTATATATCAGAGCAAGGATTCCTTTTTTATTCTCATAACTGATTCAAAAACAAGTTACAAAAAATTCAACCTTGCAAGCTGAAAAATATATACTGTTAATTTATAAAAAAACAAACCCATAGGCTTGCCTATAAATTTTAAGATAGTTGGACTCTGAAAAGGGAGAGGAAAACATAGAACAGAAACCTAGATGGGTTAAATATAGGGGTCTCACCTCATATAAAACTTATATATCATCCCAAGGATTCCTTTTTTATTTTCAAAACAAATGCAATAACTGGTAACTAAAAATTCAACCTTGCACGCTGAAAAAGATATACTATCAATTTATAAAAAAACAAGCACACAGGCTTACATAGAAATTTTAAAATAGTTGGACTCTGAAAAGGTAGAGGAAAACCTGGAACAGAAACCTAGATGGGTTAAATAGAGGGGTCTCACCTCATATAAAACATATATATCTATCTTTATAAGGAGAATTAGATTACATCAATGTGACAATATGATTTTTATTGTGAAATCTAGACGTTATGTATCTACAAAGTGTAGCATCATGCACCTTGAGGTCAGCAACCCACCAATCACACAATTATTCAAACTCAAAAATCGTTTAACCATTTTATCAATGGAAACAAAAAAATATTGATTATGGTCAATGTGATCCACTGGAAAGAGATTAATGAGATCCAATGATTCATTGAACTGTAGTACGAAAATTATAATACACACCCCATTGATTTACGATGGGACCAGGGGTCCAATCGAGATAAAATAGGAAGAGGGAAAATCTTTTGTGGAGTGAATGGAATAATACCCCCATTGAGGTTTGAAGATGAACCGGATGGGTGATCATCCCACCAGTGGTCCATACTAGAAGTTGTATGAAAGGTATGGGATCAAAACCCCTATGAAATCAACTTCAACTATATAAACTAATGTTGGGTGACTTCTTCATATGTGTCACCCAGCTATGATTTCACGTCATCCAAAAAATTGATATCCACCCTAAAAAAAGTGGAATTCTGCGACTCTCTGTATCCCTCTAATATGCCCGATCGGGTTTTCATCCATGTGAAAAGAATTATGTCTCCTGATTTTGTAGAAGAAATGAGTATAAAAATATGTAGGTTATCAGTACAAACCCCTCTTTAAAGTAGACCAATATTTGAGCTAATATAGAATAACAATCATGATGTTAAGGTAGTTATGGACCAACATTTTTGTAACATAATAGACAATTATTTCAGTATCTCCATTATGTGGAAGTTCACGGGTGCGTATGCATCCATGTCACAACACACATCTTATTAATATATTCCCGAAAAATTTAGTAATGGTTTACAAATTTTGCATGAGATGAAAACATTCATACATATCAAAAGGGGTATTTTGATAGCAATACAACCATAATTGGGTCCTTCACTGTCTAGGGATTTTCTATTTCGTTTCACTATATTATCTTCATTCTTTAGGTTAAAAAAATGACTATCTTATAGATGTAATTAGTTTCATTTTTCATTTATTTTTTACTATCTATTGATGGCATTGTATAATTGGAATTAATGTACAAAATGAAATGTCTTACATATAATTATGTTATAGTTCCATAACATTAATATGGAGTTTCAATATGTCTTCGTTATAGCATGAAATATATAGCTTTTTTTATTATTTGAATATAAGTATATATACCTAGAATGTAAAACCATGCAACATTATGTGGTTTCATGTTTGTAATTCTCCTTTACAGGCCTAACGAAAATGCTATGATTTATTATCATTCTTTTATTCGGTAATATTAGTAATGTAACTCTAACATAGGGTTGTTTTACACTGAGTACAATTGATGTAAATAATAAATATAACATGTTAATGATTCTGTATATATGATATTCTATCCCATTTAAAACTATTCCCCCAACAATAGAATGGTATTGCCGCTCGTGTGTACGTGCAGATTACCATCTCCATGAACACGATTAGATTCATTCCCCACTGTAACCATTCAAGAATAAAATCCATTTTATGATTAAAAAATAATGTTTAATAACATAATATCATTCTATATATGAATAAAATACATCCATTCCATAACAAACGTGACTTACGTAACAAAACATATAAAAGAAAACGAATTAGTTAACACCCAAAATAATGATACTACTAAAATTTATTTAAGAAATCAATATTATAAGATCATATATGATATCATACATAGGTAAGTGGTTCTTGTATAATATAATATCAATGATTTTACAATTATACATGAGGTTAACCAACCCTCAACTAAGGAAAATTACAAGTTAGGGGTTAATTTGACAATCTCTTTATTATCTGAGGTTATTAATATGTAAGTATCTACTAGGACTTCATTATCATCCATGTTCATTTTTCTTAAGAATGTACTTATTTTTTTTTTCATTTTACTAAAATATTGTTTAATGTCATTTATTCCCTTGTTTTACTTTTTATAAAATATTTTGAAAGGAATCTTTCCATCATTTACCAAACAAGGTACCTAACGACCTTTTCAACAAATCTTTGTAAGAATGATATTTTTACTTATACAGAGAGTGTGGCTATTTTCCTCCATTAAAAAACCGTCAAAGATTCCCTTAAATTCATATAAAAATATTTTCAAAATAAATGTTTTCTTTCATAATTTTGTGACTTTTAAATGAAGACAAAATAGAAATAGATATTTCTGTCTAATAGTTTTGATTTCTTCTGTTTCCACACCATTTGATGGATTTTACATTTAATTGATGTAGATTTATTATGATACAATATATCACATTGTATTGAAGATTTTGTGATATGTTCGACTATGGATGTGACATTTTTATAACATTCATTTTTTATGGTTAATGTATTAACCTTTCATATGATAGTTTCAATACGAATTTTTATGTTTTGTTTCAACCTCTTCATTTGAAAATTCATTGGACTTAGTAAGTGACGGGTGGAGCCCTCTATAGCTCCTCAATGCATTAGTAGGTCTAATGAGTCAAACTAGTGTCTTGGCAGAAGGCCTTGAGAAAATATTTTTTGTAGTCTTGGAACAAGGCCTTGACTATGTGGTAATGATGGTCGACATTATGCATTCCATCATTATGAAATTAGTTATTGATATTAAATGTAATTATTCGTCAAGTAGAATATACATGTGAATAATTAAATCACATTATTTGATTTATCTTTTCCATATTATGTTGATGTTTTTGTTTAAAATACTTTTGATATAATCTTATACATTGAATTAAATGGTTATTCTTAATTATGATAGTTTTTTCTATATTATAATCCTTACTAAGCATCTGATCTCACCCCTTTCTTATGTTTTGTTTTTCCTATGAAGTGTAGAAGTATATAATGATTAACCTATGGGGATAGGCCATGGATATGAGTGTGTTCAATGGTGACACTCAATTGTTTTTTTTATTTCATGATGTAATGTAAAATATATTTACGTATCCAGTACATCCAAAGATACTAATCTAATCAGTATTTCAAGACATGATCTCTTGTGATCATGCCAATGCTATTTAATAATTTACTGACTCTGGGTAACTAGGATTTGGGCTTTACATCACGTCCCTATAATCCAAAACATTTATAAATAAATAACTGTAGATACTAATAGCGAATCTGAAACACCTTCTCACATTTGTTCTACTAGAGATTCTCATGCTTCCAAAAAACGCAACCATGATGAATCAGCCTTCCACAAAATACCAACTCACATAGATCCTAAATATCCACTAGGAACTCCCCAAATGTCACCCCTTCATTTATGTCCATTTCTCCCCATTCGATGATGTGTGATGGATCTTGAACGTTCTCCTCTTCTGAGATGCGTGAAAAACATCATTCAACTGGTGCATCTTTTTAGAAAGTTCAATGTGGCATGACACCTCAAAAAATCTACTCATAACTAGGAAATGTCTGATAAACCCTGGAGATAACATTCCACCCAGGTGAAATCTCAACAATCCCTATCACGGTGAGACCCAGAGGAACACATGGTCCCCATCTTTAAAATCCATGAGCCTACGTCTCCTATTAGTATAATAATTGTGTATACTCGGTGAATTCCTTATCCATTGTTGTAAGATCAGAAACATATTTTTGGTAGACTGTAGGAAATTTAAACCCATGATTAATGACTCCCTTGGGTCTTTCCATTATTGATATGGTCTGCAAGGACGCCCGTACAATGCCTCAAATAGTGTCATGCCAATGGGGGAGTGATAGTTGTTTTGGTATGAAAACTCAACTAACAACACATGGATCTACCAAGTACAGCCAAAATCAAGGTCATAAACATGAATCATTTCCTTCATGGTCAGTATGTTCGACTCTATCTAACTATTAGTATGTGGGTGAAAAGCTGTGCTCAGGCGCATCTGAGTCCCAAACACATCCTTTAATCCCTTCCACAACCAGGATGTGATGTGAGAATCAAGGGCTGCGATGATTGTCAAGGGTACCCTATGAAGCCTCACTATATCTTAGATGTAGAGGCATCCCACGACAACCACAAATGCCTAGTACTAGATGGGTATGAATTGATATGACTTGTCGATTCGGTCAATGATCACCCTAGTAGAGTCATGGCTCTTGGAAATATATGGTAATTTAGTTACAATGTCTACAAAGATACCATACAACATCCAAACGGTTACTTCAACTGGTTATTCCAAGCTTGTCGTAACATGATTCTTAGCCTTCACTTTCTAACAAGTGAGGCAGTGTAAAAAAAACATAGCCAACACTTCCTTCATCCCTAGCCACCAATATGAACATCCAAGATCCTGTTATGTCATCTACACTCTATAATGTAATTCCAAGGTGGGAGGTATAGAACTCCCTCAAAATAAATTCTCACAAATCCACTGGTACTAATGTGTTATGTCTAAAAAATGATGTTCTCCCTACCTATCAAAAATCCATCAAGTGTCTGTCCTAGGGATAAATGAAAACATCGGGCCTTGCAGTATCCATCAACAAGCTATGCTTCCCTAACTCGTTGTAAGAGTGGTGGAGTGACAGTCATCAACTAAAGGAATTCAACTCTATCAACATCCACAAATGATATTTACATCTTGGATAGCTTCTCCATTGCCTCACTCAGAAGCTGCAAACTAGATCTCATGTTGAGAACGACTGCCACCATGTCCCCCTTCGTAGGAGTATGGACTATATTGATGTCATAGTCCTGTAAGAACTCCATCCATCACTGCTGCCCCATATTCATGTCCTTTTGAGGGAAGATATGCATGAGACTCTTGAGGTATGAGTAGACTATAAACTACACACCAATCAAGTATTGATGCATCATCTTCAAAACAATGACCACTAAAAATAACTCCAGGAAATGGGTCGTATAGTTATTCTCATGTTGCCTCAACTTCCATGAGATGTAGGTGATCACTTATTGTTTTTTCATTAGGACACAACCAAGTTTGGTCTCTGATGCAACGTGAAAAAACTATATACCCAAGTACCTCCTCTAGTAGTCACATGATGGGGGCATTTGTCAGCCTCTGCCTTTACTCCTATAGACTCTGCTGGAACTTATGCATCCACATGAAGGGTTGTATCTTCCCTATATATGATTATAATGGTGATGGTACTCTGGAAATGATCAAAGTAGGTCTGGATGATCTTCTTCTTGAGTCTCATTACCTCTCATTGTAAATTGGTGACACCAAATGGCATCATGAGGAACTCGTAGTGTCCATACTGTCACTTGTAGGTTGTCTTCAGTACATACTCATCCCTTACTCGAAGCTGGTGATAGCCTAATCTGAGGTCTATCATTGAAAACCACCTAACATCCTTCAACTAGTCAGATATGTCATCATTTCTCGGCATTGGATATATTTTTTTCACCGTTACCTGGTTTAGGTGCAGAAAGTCCATGCATACCCTCAATATTTTTTGTACCTTCACGGAAAACAACACTGGGTATGACCATGATGAAACACTAGGCCTCACAATTACATTCTCTTAAAAGTCCTCCAACTATTCCCTTAACATGGAAAGCACCATGGGAGCCATCTGATATGATGGTATGGATATCAGTGCAGTCATGGGGTATAGGTCGATGTACTATTCTACCTCCTTATGCGGAGTATTTCTTGGAATGTCCTTAGGAAATACTTCTTCATACCCATCCACAACTACAGGAAAACATGGACTCCTTTTATAAGATTCACTGAGGAAGAGGCTAGCCAACATGTGAGTGATCGACTGCACCCATCTTCTCGGACGTATGTCATGTGCTGCAAGAGTTACCTTCTCACCAGTGAAGAAAAACTCGGTCCCATCCTTAAGGAACACCACAATCTATGCCTAAAAGGTCAAACTGAGCATTAACTATGGATAACCATTCCATACCCAGGATGATATCGTAAGGCTGTGTCGCCACTACTAGAAAATCCCAACCGAAGATCCCACCTCCAATAGTATGCTCACACTGCCGACACGAGTGTGTAATCATTAAATACCCTACCATAGGAGACTCTAATCATAATTATCGAGCCAACGACTCGATCAGAATCCTTGATCCATGAATGAGGTCTTTGGAAAGGAAGGAGTTAATGTAACCTATGTCTATAAGAACTCTATCTAGGGAAGAGAAGACCTAGATTGTACCTCTAATCATCTCTAGAGTTCCTAGGTCCTAGGCATCCACCTTCTAAAGCTGAGATTTACCATTTCAGCCTTCTCCGAGATGATATGTTGGAACTCCTGAGGGTTGTGGTGGCAGTACCCCGAACCATCTTCCACCACCTGCTTCTCAACCATCTCCACTACCACATCTACCACCTAGTGACCTCCTCACTCAAAATTCTGTCTCTATCTTGGTGGTCCCTTGCCCATTCACTAATCATCTATGCAGCGATTCAGGAATTCATGATCCATGATCTAGCCCACACAGCGGGACCACCTCCTCTAACCCGGATGCCATGACGGTGTCTGGTTTGGCGCCCCACAGTCAGGAATGCTAGGTGGGAGTATTTGGCTACACATGGAAAGTCAGATCTGGTTTCCCAACCTAGTCCCACACATGGTTGTTGGACCAAGTACCAGTGGCGGTCTATTTCCCACACAGCGTGGGCTGCTCCACCTGACGTGTTCCATTGGTTGCATCTTCTCCTTGTGAGCCTCCAGCCTGAGCACCTGTGGATCTTGTCGCACCATCGTGGCCCAAGAAGACCGCATCTCAGTCCATCATGGCGAGCCGTCATGGAGCACCGCCACACACGGTTTTCTCCTACCTCATTCCATAGGAAGCTTCTGCGTACCACCAGGTTCACATGGTGTTTTGTTTCACGAACCTTCTGGGCCGACGTTCTTCTTGGGTCGACATCTCCTCTACTATGACCTCATACATTACTTTCCACCGTTTCAATGGTGCATCCACGAAGAATGAATAATTGAGAAGGGTCTCGAGACTTGTTTATTTTCCCCCTCACCATCCACATTAGTGATTTTAAAACAAGGGTTAGGTTATATGTTTGTAGAATGGTTCTATCTTGATTAAAAATCCCAATAAAGAGAACCCACCCACAAGAATAACGATATGCAGATCAACCTCTTCGTGAGTTGATCTTCGTTCGTCGTTTATAACGAATAACGATCATTCAAATAAAAATGCTAACCCCTACCTGAGTAACAAATTATTTTGTATCGATATATTTGAAGGGTGGAAGAGGAAAGAATCATACATTCATCGCTCCATGATCCATTATTTGGTGGTCATTGGTGTTCGTCGTTGTCACCCGCCAGAGAATCATAGGTGAACTAGGATTGTGTCAACAATCAAGAATTGATTTCTCAACCATTAAAGGATGATATAATAAACAACATTTCAGTTACATTTTGTTATGAATTCATTATGTTGTTTCCATTATAAAAAAACTTTTTTGTTTTTATTCTATTATACGTCATTTAGCTACAATAGTTTGAATACTCAGAAAAATAAAGTAAAATAAGTTTATTTTATTTTTATCATTTTCTTTAAAAGACCGAAAATTATCTTTTTCCCATGACCCACACCAATCGAGGTTCGGTCCATTCGAGGATAAACCATCCATTTTTATTTCAATAGTTCCTTCATATTTTTGATTTGAGCAACAATTTATGCATTTGATAAACCCGCACTCATATTCATTTAAATGAAGAAAAAAAGTTCCAAAATTCTTTTTCGGGCTCACCAAGCCTCAGAATTATGTGCTGTCAGAACGTATGGCCTCAAAATAATTCCATATAATTTTGAAATAATTACTCAAAATTTTCTGGACATTACAAATTATACACACTTCAATGTGGTGGTATTTTAATGTAAATTTTTTCATAATAGTAGTGATGTTAAAATAAATGAATTATGGGTAATTAAAGTATAATTTATTAAGGAAGCATAATATTTTGAATGGTTCCTTATGGAATTATATCCATTAATTATTATTTTTTTCAATGATCATGAAAATATAATTTGTCTATTTTTCTTATTTTCTACTAAATAAACTATAGGATAAAATAAAAATTCCATTGTGGGTGACTCCTTCATTAGGATATTATAATAATTTCAATGTAATATCTATGTAAAATGTGTCATGAATGTTATATGGGACCAAACAGAATTTATCATTATACTTAATAGAGGGGATAAATAAATTTTATCACTAAATAAAATTAAAGGAGTTTAATAAATTAGTCAATTATCCCTATTTTGTTTTTTGGTATACAATCTATTACGTTATAATATTAGTTTTTAACCACCATATTTACTTAATCTAATTTAAATGATTTAATAAGCATGTGGGTAACATATTCGACATCAACAGATGTTAAAATTCATAGGAAAAATTTGATGTTGAAATAGTTGAAATTATAGAATGTAAATATGATATGGATGAAAGAAAAAAAAATTCAATAAATGATATTGTTACAAGAAATTATTAGGTATTGAAGTAATGGACTATGATTTGATGTTGGATGGAATTCATGTGTTATAATATAAACAAGAACTATAATATTTTCATTACTTGTAGTGGGGTCTAAACCCAAATGAACATACCAATTGTTATAGATATATGGCATAATGTAGTGCCTTCATTAAATCCAACAATTTTAATGAGATTTTGGTAACACTATGATATATTTTCTCTAATATACTAAAAATATAAAGTAAATAAAAGTTTATTGAATATTTTTTATCCCATATAAATTAATTTAATATTATACGAAGATGATATAAAATTTGTATCAGTGGTATATGGAATGAATAACAAAAATTCATATTTTTTTTAAAAAACCATTTTATTTATAATTAGGGGTAAGTAAATAAAAAAAATACATATTTACATAAACAACATACACCAACTAAAATATTGGATTCCTTCATTTACATCTTGTGAATGAATTATTTAGGGAACATTTTATTTTGTAGAGAATTATATGATACTATATATATTAGTCATAATAATTTTAAAACAGTAATTATTGAAATCCTAGAGGAATAATGAAAATAAATAGTTCTCGTGGGAAAAAATGTCTAAATAATCTAAAAAATGGGTTTGTATTAAAAACTAAAAACAAAAAACAATGTATTTTAATTATATAGTAAAGTATTTTTCTGATATAATAAAATTATATATACCATTTCCATTTTTTAAATACATATTGATGATTCATAATAAAGACACATGACCATAGAAATTTTAAATCAATGAATGATGGAATGTGTAAATTAAAAGGAGATAATGGAAGTAATATACATAGTAATTGTGTGGGAATCATGTTTAAATATTATGAAATAAAAAAATACATTAAAATAAAATTTCATAATGAAAAATTATTATAATATTATATATTTTTTGATAATTAGATGTAAGAATCATAATCTACAATATAAAATGAATTACATGTTTTAGTGTAAATTTAGTAGAAAATTGAGCACGATCATGTTGTAAGTTTAGGTTTTGGAGTTTCATCCCCAACATTATTTGGGAAGGTAAATACATGGGGGATGAAAATTAGAAAATTAAAAACATACATGATATAGTAGATTATCTTGGTGTGATGTTTATCCTGATGGTATAAGTTATAATCTTGTTTCCTTGGTGGGATCAATGATAAAAAATGACACATCAACAATAATAACAATTATATCCACCCAAGACATTCAATATACCCTTTCTAAATATAGGCATGGATCAACTGAGGAAATAAATTTTATCATATCAATTTTTTATATATCAGAATCAAATAACGACTAATATCAATATTGTTTAAAAAATCCAAAGGGATAAATTCATATTGAATAATATTTAACTACACCCACATATATCTTTTTTTAATGTTAAAAATACAATATCCTAGGTTAAATTATACAATATAATCTATTTCTAGGAGGTAATATGATAATATCAATTCCCATATATAAAGGGTAAATCTCCAACAAACTAGTTTTCCATGATGATCCATATGTACACATGGTCAAGGATTATATTAAAATGTTTGTAGCATGGTTATTTATTAATATAACGATACAGGAAGATTTTGAGGCGTAACGTTTCATATTAATATTATATGAAAATAATTTTATGACTAATGGATAAATGATTCAACTATTATATGTCATTATTGAATGATAATAAAATAGGGAAATCAATGGTAGAGTAAATATAATGTAAAGGATTATTTAATATAAGGAATGGCCCATTTTTAGCATACCATTACCCAAAAATGGTACTAAATTAGATATTAATGATTCATTTTTATATAGATATAATTCTCCATGTAAATAATTTGTAATACAATTAATTTTTAGGTTAGTGATGTGGAGTGACAATTGAAAACACAGTTAGGGTTGAGAAAAATATCCCAATCATGAATAACTACGAGTCTTGGTTTTTATCTCATACATGCTGTAAATTTTTATAATAAATTATCCCTATAATTGATATAACATAATATATATATATATATATATATTAATTTTATTCATATATTCTATTGGTATCGATATTATACAAGTATTAACGGAATTATTTTTAATGAAAAATATCTGTTTGTTTGTACTCAAGTATCTTTTACCCAAAATAATAATAGAATAAGATATAATTTTGGTAGTAGAACACTAGGTATTTGTAACATATGAATGTAAAAAATTAAATTAAATGAGGTTCTGAATATATACAACGTAGGTGTAACATTATAAATTCATCATATATAATATTTTGTTAAATAATTTTTTTAATGAATCTACCACAATTTTAAAAATCATTTCTATGTATGTATTATTAAATTTCATTTGTTATTAAACACGAAATTGTGATCTATATTCTATAATTTAATAACATTCATTTGAATAATAACATCCAAAAATAAATTAATAAATTAATATGATATACTAAAATTGTACTTCTGAATTTAAGTTCTATATTTCATCATCTTGTAACAATAATTGATTAATCCAATGTTGGAACTAGTGACCCATTTAGATCCTTTTAATATTCCGAAAATGATATATTGATTCCCAAAAAACACAATATATAATGAATGAAATTGTCTGAAATCAAATAATTCAGTAGTACCAGTGATGTCCAATTGGTCGTGTGGCCGACCAAAGAGAATGAAAATTATGTGTGACCAGTTTTCTAATGAAAGCGTTCAACTAATATATTTTTTTTGTCTTTTTGTAGATTGAAGTAGTCTCATTGGTTTTGACGAATTGATATTGATTACTCCTCCTCTCTACTTATTCTCAGATACAACCCATGAAATGAATAAAATAGTAATGAGATTTTTTTTACAATTTTTAACCCCATGGTGGGAAACCAACTCATTAATACATTATGTTACTATAAATTCAATTTAATTCTCCACTAAGAAGACTATTATCAAGTACATATATTGTAATATTACAATTATCGTATTCGTATAGTTAATCCCACACTCACCAAATAACCCACAGTGTATTTAATATCATTATATTACATTTTTCAATCATCATTACATTACAAAAGTGAATATTCATTACACTACCAACCAAAAGTCTTGAAAAAACCTCACCATGGTCCGTAAACATGTAATAAAAATTCAATTATCCTCGAAAAAATTCACATATTATAAACCATATTCTATTTCATGAATTATTAATTTCCATGTACACCAATTTATAACATCAAATTTTGGATCATTTTATGGATTTGTCTTTATGTGGTTCCAACAATAAATATTCTATTATTCTAAATATAATTATCTCCCAAAACTCAATGGAGCATTATGTTTTTACGTTCAAAACTATTCAACAAAATTAGTAACTTGGTGAGTGTAACATCAGTTTATCCCTCTCTATATAACTTACAACTCAATCAATTTATCAGTTTAAACATTCCATTGAATGAAATTTTACTTTTTTATTCCCCAATAATCATAAAAACAAAAAATATATATTAAATCTTCATTCTGAATCTAATTTTAAATTGATTCAACAAATAATGACACAGTCCAAATAGTTTCCGAAGAGAAAGCCTGATTTTAAATTATAATACCTGTGTAATTATAAACATGAATAATGATAATTTTTTATCACATAAAGATTATTCTTCTATGAAACATATTTGTGAAGATATTTGAGAATACTTGTCTAAAAATTTATTATATTAGTTCACCACTATGATCAATATCATAAACCAATGTTATAATATTCATAATATTTTTCCAATAGTCATATGACGTCATCTGATTTTAGATAGGTGATGAAGACTCTCTAATTTTTGTTACTCATAATATTATGAGGCTGCATATCATAAAGGTCACACTTGATAATCTACACGATGCATGATTATGTGGATAGACATGCAAGTATTAATTCAATAAACTTAAATTTTATTAGATATTCATGTATTAAAATGTGTTGAATGTTCCTTATTCATTAAAATTATTATTATTTCATATTATATGTAATGTAATTATATGTATTTACATAAAAATTGGAAACATATGTTTGTGGTGAATTTTGGTACATTGGTCACATCCTCACTGATATGTTATTAATAAATATGTTGAGGAATGATTTTTATAGTCCATATTTTTAGTGATTTTATGTCTCATACCATTGGTATTAATAGAAAATTGTTATTAAATTTCTTTCACAAAGTGAAATATTGGATCATTTCATGATGTTAAAGATAGGTGAACCAAGAATAATGATTGATAAAACCAGTGTGAAACCTAGTTGATTAGATATTGTGATTAATGGATTATATTTCATAGTTAGTATTCATATCTGGTTTTTAAAATTGCATTATCAACTGAATAGATTACCGATTCAAAAACATGTTATTATCATATAATATTGATAATCAAAAAATCCATTGTACTACGAGTGAGGATATATCATATAGGGCTAATCACATAGTGATTACATGGATCTCAATTAAATTATATTTTTTCTAATTATTATAATAAATATAATTTTTAGTGGGAGGAATAGAATTTATATATGAATTATATATTTCATATATGAAGTCCATATTTAAAATATGTCAATAGAATTTTATAATTAATAATTATCAACTAGTCCATGAATTTAATATTATTATATATATCAAAGGTATAATATTTATTATTCTATGATTGGTAGATATAATGGATGAGTCTAGTTTGAATGATATATTAGTATCATTTAAATAAATAATAATTTATTTAAAATTGGAATAATATTTATTTTACATTTAATCCATAAAAATTACATGAAAATAACAATAACATTATTATTATTATTATTATTCAACATGGGGTTCCCAAAGGATTAAGAGAATATTTAACTCCTTTGTGAAATTATGTTTTCCCAACCTATTCTCAAAAAGTACATCATTGAATAATTTCCATGGGTGAGACATTTATTATAGTATATCATCTGTAGATATTCATTTAACCATGGAGGAAAAGTTATTTAGGGTTATCACAATAACAATGTGAGAAAATCCTCCCCCCAGATCAATCAGAAAAGACCAATCAATCAACCAAAAAGGATAATATTATAATCAAAGGGATAAATGTAAGATGGTCTGTACTATAATTTTAGAACCCATAATACCATCAATTATGAATTGAGATCACATGAACATATATTAATTATAGCTTTAGGTATTTTAATTTAGATCCTCTCATTGATATAATTAATGAACCCAACATAGGATTGAATGATCAACCACATCATATAAGAGTGTGTTTAATAATAAATTAATTATTTAAATGTATTATAAATTATACATTTAATGGTCCTCTCTCCGGATTTGAGATTATATAGTTAATTTTCAAAATTAATATTCTTGATACGTCCTTTAATTTGATATATTTATATGAATTATTAATTTCATTGAACAATAAACCATTATTTTGAATAGAATTAGCCATTATTCAATGTTCTAGAATCATAGAGTTTTATTCGAGTAATCATTCCAAAATTTATAATTAATTATTAATTTGAGGTCATTATATATTAAATGTCAGTTTAAATTTCTTTCTATTCATTCATAAAATGTTAATGTCGAAACTAGAATTAATGAATTTATTATATATTGACATTTATTTAACAAATAACTTGTTATGAATATATGAATAACATATAAAGAAACCATCCAGAGGTGGAATGCTTTCATGGTAGTTAGTGTTAGGAAACAAGATTCATAACCCAATTGTCCACAAAATATACCAATAATTTCCATACTTGGTCCATGCGATGAAATAAAAGGTTGTTCAACATCTAGAATACGAAAAATCAGTGCAAAATTTGTGTTTACCAATGTAAGATGGAACTTAGCTTGTTAAAAAATATATTGTGTTGTCGGAAGACACTTCATGTAGTCCACATGGTTTTCCATCATAAATAGAATAGTCAAATACATGATGCACATTAATTACATGATTTGTATGGATTCTGTCCATGAATTGTTTCAGTTAAACAGTTTGTATATTCTATATAGGTAGTGTGCCACATAAATATCTATGAAAAATACATGGCTAATCTAAATATTTGTGTATTGGAATGGGTTGAAATGGATTAAATAGTGTGTGTTAGGCATATATAGTCCATGTATCCCATAACTGATCATAGTTTTAGAATATTTAGTTAATAAACTTATTAATCATAATAAAAACATTTTCATGAATATTTTTTTAGCATTACCAGATATTTTTTATCTTTATAATATACTAAATTTTTTATGAATTTCTATGTGATATTAGACGTTAGAATTTGTGTAACCCATATGCATTAAATGTGCTACATTCTTTATAATTCAACAGAATACTGTGTTTCATTTATAGAATTTACATTACATGTAATTATTTTTCATGATGTTTATAGTAATGCGCTTGTGAGATATCAATAAATAAAAAGACCATGAAGGGTAGTTCACATAGGTACATTCCAGGTTTCTTCTAAGTACATTACCTGTACATAACAATCATTTTAAAATTTTAACTTATATATTTATATTTAAATTACAGTGGATGGGAATCTCTTTAACTGTTTGGATGGATATTAAGATAAATGACTGAGTTAATTAATAAGGTAATTAATTTATTTTGTTATAAATCTTAAATCTGAACAACTGAAATGAATTATACCTTATTGTTTTAGTTGTGTAACTCAATTTATGTATGTTAATAATCGTGATATTGACTTACCAATGAATGTTCTGGGTTTCATTTATTTTAATTTCATGAGTTTAATTATTTCTATAATAAATTTATGTCTTCTTTGTCAGCCCATAAAAAATTTATTATTTAGGAATTTAAATTCTATATATTCCTTTATTTAAATGCTTTGTACCATTGAAATAGCTCATCTTGCCTATCATTGAATAAGAATATAATAAACTTCCTTGTGGTGGAGAATGTTTATTGTTTAGAAATGGTGATTATCAACTGTGATGGTAAAACTTTCTTTGGTGGAATTCTGAAACTTGATCTAGGAATATGTAAAAGTGTTTAATCCCCAAGGGTTGTTTCTTTATTTAAAGATAATTTAATAAAATAACCATAATAAATACCAAGATATAGAAACAATATTTATTTTATTTTAGCATAATAACATGGTTAATTTTATTGATTCTTTATTGTAGTCCTGTAAATAAATATGTTAAAACTCATGAAATATAAAATTAAGAAAAATTATTATGTGTAAATTGATTTTATAAATGAAATTGTTATTTATTTTTGTAAAATACACATAATATTTATAAAACATATTTACTAATTATTCAAAAAATATCTAATTTAAATATTAAGTTAGACTAAGATATTTATTTATGTAGTTCAGCTAAAACGGAGCTTAATGTATCCATCAATACTTTTTTGGGAGAATCTTTTATCTAATTTGGATTCTACTAATAGATTATTGGCTAACATAACAAAACATAAATATATTTTAAAGGAAATAGCCTATTCAATACAAATATGGTGGAATGATTAAAAAAATCCATTTTTGGATATCTAGATTTATGATTCCACATGATGATTTAATTAAATTTAAATATAAAGATTGAATGGAAACTTTTATAAAAACCTTGTGGTTTTAATATCAATGGTCATGGTAAGGAAAAGGGAAATATGGATCCTTTCAACATGATTTTCCACATTATTAGACATTCCACGTATAACAGATAGTGTTATTTTGAATTGATAAAATAGTAGGAGGCTAATAAATAAATTTATTTCATGTTTTATATTTTAGTAATCATACATTGTATATATTCCTGATATTATATTGTTGTTGTAAAACTGAAATTTATTCATCCATGTTATCCATTTGACAATTTATGGGGACATAAATTATCCATACTCAAAATAACATCAATAATTATTACTAGAACCTATGAAAATAATTATATTTTAAAGGTGCATATAATATTGTAGAATCCACAATTCATCGTCAACCTGGTATTGAGGTGAGTGATAAAGATATCACATTTAAATAAACACATGGATAAACTAATAGAAGTATAGTGTTTATTTTTATCAATAATGCCTCATAAAATCTTGAAATATCCATATTTCATTGATTTATATATCATGTTCACGTATTTATATGTACATTATCTAGAGGCTTCATGATAGAAGTGGTTTTGGATCTCTAATTTAGTATTTATGATCATGGTTCTAGAGGGTTTTCCAATTGGACCTCAAGAAAAAACTATTATTGGATTCATTGAGTGCTTATAAATTTGGGGTTTTCCATTAGATGGTGAATTTATGACCAGTCTATTTCTTCCATGTTTTAACAGGAGACACTGTTAGAGGGTGTGTCTTTTGGGGTGATGGAAAAAATATTACATCTCTTAAATATATTTAACATTATTTAGAATCTTGTTCAAGAGTTTATGGGAATTATGTTTGACATGTCCCTCTCAATGTCACATTCATCAAAACAATGTCAAATATATATAGAAAGTTATTTAAGAATAGAACACACATATTTTATATGGTTAACTAGAAATGGATATTCCATAGATTATATACATTAAATTGTTCTAATTTACTAGAATCCACTATTCATTATAATATTTTGGGACATAATGTTTCTATTGGAGTTAATCTATTTCTTACACACTACATTATTAACTTACTGGGCTCGATTACTCCTCACCCATGGGGAACTACCACATCATAATGTTTTCTCACTACATTATTGAAGGATAGATCATTTTTATAGACATTTTATTCTATAAAATAGATAATTTCCATGACACCATCCATCCAAATATTCCCCTCTTGATCTGGAAATGGAGAAAGGAGATAATGACCCCTAACTCTCGTATCTAGTAATCCTAGAGGTGGAGACCAGCACCCATGGTATAAAAATCACATAGAATGGGAGGAATGACCATTTTATAGAAACCATTATCAGAAGATAAGATATATCAACCTCAAAACAACTAAAATACATTTATATAAATGAAATAAAAAACCATCTAACATGAATGTTAGATAATATAATTGTTACAAAAAATGAGCCTCCAATGTAAATAAAAAAAGACTATGCAGCGACACAACAATTTTCCCCAATATAATCCCCAGTATTGTCCATGTAGTCCTTCTAGAAAAATGAATGTTGTTTTATAACATAGGGTGAGAATATATTTATATTCAGTAGAATAAATTATTATGTATTTTTCACAAGTGGGAGAAGCATACTAATTCCCCTACGAGAAAATAGAAATAACCAATAACACCAAATAAGTAATATTAGCCATATAATCCTTACAATGGGACACTCTGAAAAAAACATAATTCATGTAATGTAATATTATATGAAAATTGATGGTTAGAGTAACCCACACCACTTCCCACATGTTATTTTTTTATACCCTAAAAATAAATGTCTGGAAACATCCACATTCTTCTAAAATTCTAATGTTACAACCCTCACACACACACTTGGGCCTCAAAGATAGTCCCACAACCAGGACAAACAATGGTTACCACATCCCACCCACCAACACTGAGGCCCCAACCATACTGCATCTAGAAGAATCCTTGGAATTAGCACCACAAATCATCCCATAAACACCTAAGAAATTACAACTCATCTCATCTTGTAGAAACCTTGGAGAGAACACCATACCGATAGACATCTGGGGATCACAACTACACTACAAATTTTTTGAAAATTATTATTCTACCAATGCCTTGAAGATGGAGTAGGGAAGATCAAATAACCAGTCATCCATCCTCCCACCAAGCCATTGAGAAAAGACACCCTCCCCCAGGAAAATGGTGGTGTTCGGAACATATTTCATAACTATTGTGGGGTTCATATAGAAAAAAAATGAAGTTCAAGTATGTAGATGGTTATAAAAAAATCATCCCCACATATGTGTTTTTTCAGACCAAGATCCATCCCACAAAACCACCTTTTCTACTACCACTAAATTCTCAACTATAGACCATGTTGTAATTCAATTCAAAACCCCAACCAAATCATTTAACCATATTCTTATATATTAAGAAAACCATTTATTCAATCCATTCATCTCTGAGAAACTACCAACCAAAGCATGAAACAAGCCACCAAACATAAAACACAAATGGGAAAATTGACCAATGTAGAGAAAATCACATCATATTTCCATTCTTTTTAACACTTATACCAACAAATACCATAATCAATATTCTAGGTAATCCCCCCAAACCATCGTACAAAATAGAATGAATACCATCTCAAACCCAAACCCATAATCACATCCTATCAAAAACAAACCTAGCTTCCCAAATTAATAATACCATCACACCCAATAACACCACAAGAGAAAACCCGATGCAGTCCCACTTCACTAAACTGCTCAACCATTCATCAATAAATCAATATCAGAACATGAGATCCCATTACACCACCAAAACCACCACAAAAAGACAATTTAACTTCCAGACACAGAACCAAACAACCCGAATAAGGCACAAGATAAAACAAAACCACATATGGCACACATCCACACCAAAAAATGATGTGTATTATGATTTAGAAAAAATTTGTCTTTAATTTCACTTTGATAATTAAGGCGTGATCAATGTCAAAAATCAATCTTGGGGATTACATTTATTTGTCATGGTTTTCATAATTATACTATTTCCATTTTATTTAGTTTTACAATAACTAACCAACAATCATCTTGTTTAGTCCACAAGAAAGTACCGCCCACATCCATGATTTCTAGAGGGGCATTTAGCCTATGCAATCACAACTTCATAAACAAGATAAAGGCTGTAAAAACAATGAAATCACACTCCACTTCCTATTAAAATTCAATAACCCTAATCATTATAATTAATTATGGTGGAAAAACTATGATATGTATGAATAAAATTATTTCTCTTCCACTAGATACACAATCAATGTGAAATGAAGGAGAACCCCTTACTCTATGAAGCCTTTCAATTTGTTCGGGCACCCCATCGTGAAGAAGAAAGACATAAAGGTAAAACTACACCAATACAAATGCATATCAACCAATTCAATTAAAAAGAATCATAAAAAACGTCCCAAAAATTCCCAATAAAACCGAAAATGCATTAAAAAATTCTGGGGGGAGAACAAGAGGAAAAAAATAAAAGAGGGGAAAACATTCCAAGAGTTGATAACAGATCGCCTATGAACAACCGCCATATTCAATTGATCAAGGTGGGAGAAATAGGGCTTGAAGGACTCTTAAGGGATCCTAGGCTGTGTCTAGAATGAGAAGAAATAGAGAGAATTGATTAATGAAATATGGTCCAATCGAACAAAAACATTTAAAAAACTGTGTTGGGGGATTACATGACATGGGATCACCTTTCCACATTTTCAATCCCCTCGATGTCCACATCCTCTAAAAAAATCCATCACCTCTAAAATTATTTTATTTTTCATGCCATGAATCATTTCCCATCATGAACCCTTTTAGAAAATCCATGAACCTGAGATTCACGTCGTGTAACCTCGTTACACATCATGTAATTCTCCCACTTTCAGACTTTGGCATCTGATCCTCTCCAAACTTCCTTCGAACATTTTATACCTATAAAACCTGCAATGTAACAGTCCATCAAGACACAATCCATTACATCATATACCTCTCAATTTTTTCTCTTCCTAGATAATCGAAAACCAATCCTATAAGAATTATGGGTCTAAACAACCACCTCATGAGATACCTCTCAAGGATCCCACCGTGATGGGAAACCCATTAAAAAACACATAAAAGATCATTTATAACCACCCTATATTTCTAGAAATATAGTGTGGAAAACCTCCTCATCTAAGAACCCATACTCTAAATTTTCTAACCCTACTGACTAGAAGACACATAAAAGAATCACAATAACCACATTTTTCAAACAAAAAAACTAGATCATTTCATCCTCCATGTCAAGCTACTATCCACTTTGGGAAGAATGCCCTCACCCACACATGTTATTTTGAATCTCAATTAGAAATATGTACTTCCCTTTTCCATATGATTTGAATTCATCACAAATCATAGAACATGGAAAAACTCATCTCATAGTAAATAGTGTTCAAACATCACATTATAAAGTAAAAAAAGGAAAAAACACAAATCAACTGTTGGTATTGGGCATGCATCTAAATTTATTGATCCCATGAACTCTCATACCTAACACCATGCATCCACAAAAAATTATCCAAATGAATGGTCTGTCCACACAACACCTTTTTCTGATTATCTTGGATTTCTACTGGATACACCATGAATGTTAGGTCTAATTCGATATCCAACTCTCTCTAGGCGATGAATATGGAGTCATCGTAAAGATACTGGAAGAGTATTAAGATATGAAAGACAAATTTGATCCCCTCAAATTTTGGTGGAAGTTCCAATGGGTAAGCCACCTCACCAACTCTCCCTGACACCTTGAAGGGTCTAATGAATCTTGCAGAAATCATACTCCCCTTCCAAACCATCACTTCCCATGCTGGGGGGAAACCTTTGAGAACATGTTCTCCCTATCCTCGAAATCTAAAGGCCTACTCATACAATATAAACAAGTCTTCTTCCAATCCTACACCACTTTCATCCTCTAACGAACAAGCTAAACATTCTATGTCATGCTCAGCACTACCTACTAACCATGAACATCTACCCCCATCCTTTTCATTGTAAAATGAAGAATGACATGGTCTTCTGTAAAAGGATTCAAACAGATCCTTTCCAATGGAATATTGATAATGAATATTCTCAAAACACTCCACCATAGGAAAATGGTGTACCTAAGATCCACTAATGACCAATATTCATGGTCGCAACATATATTCCTTCATTTAGATAATATGTTCTATCTTCACATCTATCTGGTAATGGATGTTTGAGTTATGGCGTTTCTAAGTTTCAAAAGCGTGATTCAATCCACTCTAAATTCAAGAGGTAAATCATGTATCCCGAACAATCACAATGTATCTCAGAACTCCATGCAGCCACACAACCTCATCCACATTCATCTTTTCTAAGTCATCTATTATGCATGAATCCTTAATCGCTGTGAAGTGAGAAATTTTTTCAGTTGATCCATTATTATCCAGATCCCAAGGTAGCCTCTCGAGGCCCTAAGTAACCCTGTGAAGATATTTATCAAGATTTCATTCCACTTTGAATCATGGACATCTGAGGGCTTCAAAAAACCATGGGGACACAGTGGTAATCCTTAACCTATAGAAAAATATAAAATTTTCCACATACATTGCTAACTGTCATTTTTCCCAGGCCACCAAAACTTCTCTTTTTATCCATAGTACATCTTGGAAACTCTTGGGTGCACCACCAAGGGTGATCTATAAAACTCAAAGAAGACACTCTTGTTCACTATTGCTGGAACAAATTGCATTACATGGAAGACCATCTAATTCTGTCCAACCTTTGACCATCCATTTGAAGTACCACATTTGTCAAAGAGATTTTGAATCACCTCTGACTATGATTCTCCCCATGGATAATCCTCCACCTGCCCCATTATAGATGAATTCATGATCATATAAAACATATATCCTCTACCACCATCCATTCTTTCATCTATTTGTTGGACTTCTCACTCATCCATCGCCTCGAAGTGTCCACATATTAATGAACTTCCTCATTCAGTGAATTTAAGATCAATTCCTAGACCATGAAATTCCCCTTTATTACAGTGTATGATATCTCAAAATCATAGCCCTCGAAAAACTCCACCAACACCTTTTGTCACAAGTTCATATCTCATTGGGAAAAGATATACCTCAAGCAATTATAATCTATGAAGACCACAAATCACTCCAATTAAGGTAATTCCATCAAACATTTAGCACAAACACAACCACTACATACTCCAAATAATGTGTGGCATATTAACATTTGTTCTAATGTAACTGTCGAGGCCCATAAGAGATTATTCTCCGCTATTTCATCTAAACGAATCCCAATCCTAGACGGGGAGCATCACAATAAAATTCAATCATCACCCTTTCCTCTAGAAATTAATGCCTTGGACAACTGGACTACGTCCCCTTCAGGTAGTTTAATACTGCCTAACACTCCTCACCCCACAAAAGCTCCTAATCATTCCTAGTTAAAGTTGTCAATAGTGATTCACCTCAAGATAAATCGGGAAAAAATCTCCGCTAATAGCCCACTAGATCGATAAAAATATAGACCACCACGACATTCATGGGTGATACACAAGAAACAACTTCCTTTACCATTGAAGTGTCCACAAATAATCCCTACAATGACAATACATGTCGAAAGAAATGAACCCAACTTTTCCAAATATTACACTTGGTCAACCTTATGTGGAGTTGGTGGTGTCTAAAGACTTCTATTACAGTCTTAAGGTGCTTGGTATGCTCCTCCTATGAGGTTGAGTAAATAAAGATGTAATCTATGAATATTATGAATAATGTATCAAATAAATCACTAAAGATGAAGTTCATAATCACCATGACCATAGATGGTGCATTCATAACACAAAATTACATGACTACAAACTCAACGTTCATATCTTGTATTTGAAATAATTCTTTAGAATATCACCCTCATTCACCCTCACCTAGTGATATCTATACTGCAGATAGATCTTAGAAAACAACCTTCCTCTACTCATCTGTTTGAAAAGATCATATATCCTCAGAAGAGAGTAACAGTTTGTGACTATCACCTAATTAGACCTTTGGTAATTTATAAAAAACCTTGTACTACCATCCATATTCATTGTAAACAACACAGAAGAACCCCACGATGACACACTGGGCTAAATAATGAACATATTCATTATGTCTCCAATAGAGATCCTCATCTCCCGTATCTCGTATGCTATTATCTGATTCAGAGCCTTCGAAATTGAAGAAGCAGTAGTATGTATGTCTATCATGAAATTATTGTCACGTCACGGGGGTAAAGTTAAAACCTCCACATGAAATTCAACCAAGAACTCTCAAAAAACTATCGGAACCTCAATTATCTCATAATCCCATGACACCACTAACATATCACCAATAAGAAATGAAGAGGCTTCATAAGCTGACTGCCCACCTAATAGCTCTGCTCATGGACGAAATTCACATGTTCTTTATCCACATCAGATACCATGACTCTCATTTAGAAGAAATTGGTAATGGTATGAAAAGAATAAAAATGGTCAATGGTATGAATAACATAATACCACTATATCTGTAGAATGAATAGAACCCCATGAGACTAATGCGGCCTCATCACTACTCAGTAATCCAGGACTACATCAAACATGTTGGTCTGACCTCCAACTGGAATACCCAACACCAAGCCCACTGGAAGCCTCTCAATGTCTAGTCCTAGATAATGGGCTATAGTAGGAGAAATGAAAGAGAGTGAAGCTCCTGAATCAAAAAATCAAAAGAAAGATTACTAAACATAACAATAGTACCTCAAATGATCTCTGGACCAACTGGAACTGCTACCTCAGTGACATTCAACTGAGCACACCCAGCCTCTCCTCCCCTCTCCTAACGATGGCCTCAACCGCCATGTCTAAGTTGAGTTCCTTGAGGAACACCATGGGGTCATCCTCCACCTGCTCCATCTCCTCTTAGTGGAGAATGAGCCTACTATCCTTGATGCTAAAATATCCTAGATGAAAATTGCTGCTAAGACATGTCCGAAACATGCACCCCTCCTCCATACTAATCTCTAAATACAATTAGAATCTGACCTTGAAGTTGGTCAAGGGATCCACCAGTTAAACCCATCATCACCAAGTACATGGTAATAGAAAGAGAACCTAATGGATGAAATAGAAACTGGTGAGGTTAGTTCCCTCCCAGTCAATACCATGAAGGCCCTACCACAAAAAACTAGTCACACATAGTCTTTCACTTAAAATAACCCAACTGGATCACCTCTGACAGTAGAACTCCTGATGAATGCATCCTCTCAACTCCCACTACTTTCATCTGGACAACCAAGTATGTCGGAAAGATTAAGGGAGTAACCACGAATTGGAGATAATGAGGAAGAGACTCATCTAGAATTCCCACATGAGACTCCGCATTTAGAAAGGTATCCGAGAAAAAATGAAGTAGATCCTTGATATTGGTCCCCAAATCTCGTACCGACATACTCCCCAACTGAAGGGAGAGAAATTCCTTCCTCTACAAAGCATTCATCATCAAAGAAAGGAATTCAACACATAAATCCTTCTAAAAATATACCCATAGAACATCAGTCTTTTTCCCCTATCCTATGTATAGTTCGCATAACTAATTTGAGACTCCCTTCATTTGTCTCACAACCAAATGAACCCCATAGTCTGCCAGAGACTATATTATGCTAAAGGCGATCACAAAATCCTTGTGAAATCTCTCTGTCTACTTGTCTAAAACACTTCCCTCGATCCTTCCCATAGTTTTCCACTTGAAATCACATAGCATACTTGACAACTATTCATCCTCCTATACTCGATCAACCCTCCATCGATCGACTAGGTAAAACTTCTAAGCCTCCACATCCTACACTACATGAAGACGATGATTGGGTTCCATGGTTGAAAATGGTATACAAGGAATTTTTCTGCCTGAGTAGTATAGAAAATTATTTAAGATGCATTTGAACTAATTATTCATTTCAAATTCCCTGAAAAAACCAATTCAAATAATAACACCAGCTATTATGATGTATATACCTCTTCTAGGGTCTCTACCCTGATAACAGTTTATCTTCACTTGGTCATTCAATAGGATCAGAGTCCTTATATCAGATCACAAGGGGCCCTAAAATCTTGTTTCCCAACCGGTCTTCTCTTTCCAATGTCACCCACCAAGATCCCCTGATATTGTTACCATGTCAACCCATTAAATCCTAACAGTTCCAAAATCCAAACTCCACCTTATCTCTCAACCATTACCTACCTCTGGTATCATTTTTTCAGGACCCCATTCCTCCAAAGATTCCCCTCTAGAGCTCTAAATGGAGAAAGAGAGATAAAGACCCTTAATTCTTGCCTCCAGTAGGCCCCGAGGTGGTGACCATCACCAAGGGGATGCAAATCTCACAAAATGGGTGGAATTACCAAATTTATAGTAAGAATGACCACGATATAAGATATATAAACTTCCAAATAATTCCATGAAATATATTTTAAGGAAAGAGAAAACCAACCCATATGAATCTTTGAGAAAATGAGCATTACAAAATAAGTGTCCCCAAAGTAAATACCAAAAAAAGGATAAGTAAAGAAATATAAACTATCCCATTGTCTGAGCTAGTAAGGCCCAAAATAGTCCATGTTGTACTCTAGGAATGCTGAAGGAATTTTTATAACATAGGATGAGCATATAAGTATACTATGTATGGAAAACCAAGGTTTCTCAAGAACATGTGAGAGAAGAATACAAATGCCTCTATGAGAAAATAGTAGATACCAACAACACCAAAAAAAAGAATACTAGCCATCCCAACCTGACCAAGGAACACTCACCAAATAATGCAAGTCCTGTAATGTAATATAATAAGGAAATTATTGTTTAGGGTACCCCCCACCACTATACACTAATTAACTACCCATACCCTAATGAAAAATATCCAAGCACATCCACAATATTCCACAAAACCCATGTCACTACCCACATGAAAAAACCTAGGCCTCAGAGTAGATACTACAGCCAAATAAAATGAAGCACACCACATCCCTCCGACAGACACCTTGGCCCCAAACATACTCCATCTCAAAAACACCTAGGAAATTACACCCCATATCATATCATATACACATAAGAATGAAGTCCTCTTCTCATCTCATAGACACCTAGGAATGTAACCATAGCACACACACACCTATGCCTCACAACTGCAACACAACCTGTCCAAAGTGTCTTGGGATACCAATTCCTATAAGATGGAGAAATAATGATCCAATAACCATCAATCCATCCTCCCACCAGGATGTTGGGAAAATACATTTTCCCCAATGACAATGCGGGTGTTCATCACATTGTTCTCAAGTAGTATGAGGAGCATATAAAAATCAAAAGGTAGTAAATATATATATATAGGTATCAAACACTCAAACCATGCTATGCGGTTTTAAAAACCAACAACCATCCCACAAAACTGCCTTTGTTGGTACCTATAAATGCACAACTATTAAACAATATAAAATTAAATTCATAACCCCATCAAACTAATTTAGCCAAATATCTTTCATTAATAAGAAAACCATCTATTCCTTTTTTCCCAACCCAGGCAGCCACCATCAAAAAAATGTAAAAATCCACACAACATAAACAATATAGATGGAAAAGGAACACAATAAAGAAACCCACTTCATAATTGCACTCTATTTAACAGCAATAGAAACAACTTTCATCATAAATCATATATATAATCCCACAAAAAACATATTTCAAAACAAAACAACCACCATCTCATACCCACAACCATTAACACCTATCATGGAAACCAAACCTGGATGCCCTGCTGCACATCCCAATCACACCCACCAATAAAACCGGCCATAAATCGATGCAGTCCCACTATACAACATAGCTAAATCATTTATCAATCAATAAATCTATCATCTTTATATCCCATTACACCACCCAGTCCTCCTTATACACATATCTGCACTCCCAACTATATCACCACACAATCCACACAAGAAACAAGACATAACAAAACTACTAAAGCAATGCATCTTCATGAAAAAAATGATAGGTGTATTAAGATTTATGAAAAACTCAATCTTTAGCTTTACATTTAATAATTAAGGGGTTATCACAGAGAATTTTTTATCCATATGAATCCATTTATTTAACTGATTATACAAAATTAACCAAATTCCATTTTCAAGTGTCTCACAGGAACAATACAACATGTAACTTGTTTAGTGCTCAAGCAAGGACCACTAATAGACATGATTTTTAGCATGGTGTTTTTCCCTTGAAATTACCACATCACAATCAAGATCAATGATGTTTAGAGAATTCAATCACACCCCACACCCCTTTTTAATTCAATTTTAAAATTATTTATCTTTATTTATGTTTGAAAAACTAGGATCCGCTTGAAACAAATGCTGATCCCTCCCATTAGATGCACAATAAAATAGAAACAAAGGAGAAAACCTACCTTAAATATGATTTTCAAATAATCTGGAATCTCATGTGTGAAGAAGAATTCCCTCAAGTGATAATTGCACACTAGAAACACTGATCAACCAGTTATGTAAGGATCATCAAAATTATTCCCCAAAACACATCCCAAGACAACATGATTTGCATCAGTGAATATTGTCAGGGGGGAGAGAACAAGAGAAACTGATTGAAGTGGGAAAAACATACCATATGTCGATAATGGATCACTTACGAACAACCACCAGATTTAATTGAACAATGACAGATGAGTGGGGATCAATGGTATCCCAAGGTCACATAGGGTTTGTCTTGAATGAGATGATAAATTGGGAATGGCCGAATGAAATATGGTTCGGCCAAATAGAAATTATAAAAAATACTGATTCAAGGGATTTCATAACATGTAATCACCTTTCACATCATGAACCCCCTCAAGGTCCACATTCTCCGAAAAAAAGCATTGCCCCTAAAATTATTTTATATTCAAGACCATGAATCTTCACACATTGTGAACCATTATTGAAAAGACATGAACCTGATATTAATTTCAGGTAACCACATTACACAGCATGTAATTATCCTACTTCTTGGCATTAGCATCAAAACAAATCCAAACTCCTTCCATACATTTCAATCATCCAAAACCCATAATGTGATAGAAAGTGAGGACACAAACCAGTACAATAATCTATGGGATGCTATGTATCATATCAATGAGTGTCTTATCTTTTATCATATCACTAAATATAATTTATTTCTTTAATCATGTCTGTTGAACTCTTCTTAATGAATGATAGATGAGGTTATCAACATAATGATATTATTGAGTCAATTTATTTAATTAAATAACTACTATATTACTTCTTAAATAAATGTGGATAAATCCGCACTGGACAATTCATGCCACTTTTATCCTTCCCAATTACAGGATGTGATAATTAAATACTACATTTGTAACATCATATCCATCCTATGAAAATGGATTTTCCATAATGCTATAACTTACTACTTGAACACTAGTATACCCAATTTACATAATCATTTAAAAATAAATAATTTAATCTTATTTTTTGAATATACAACATGATAAATCTTCACTGTGTACTCACACAGAAGTCAATTTACTCCCCTTTGGGGACTTTGAATTTTTCATCATTTAAATACCTAATGATTATACACTTATAACCATGTTCCACATATATAGACCATGTACTACACTTATCAGACTACACACCAAGCTTTTTGTAATACCCTCATGTGATACCAAAACACATATCAGCATCATCAACCTTTCATATGTATTCCACTTCATTAATCGACCCATCAGTCTTTAGTAACTTCATTTGTGGTAATCTCTAAATCGTGAAATGAATTCATGGTATTATCCCTTCATACCTCATCTATTGATATTTCATTCCATTTCATACCTCCAAGAATCATTATCATAGTTTCGACCTCTCTAAACTCACTTCATGGAACCGATCCCCACATACTAACTATGTGAATCCTTAATTACATATGATTTCACCATCATAAAATATTGGATATTTTTTCACCTATAATACATGTTAACAAAATAGAGTGGTTAGGTATTTATAGGAAATATTTTATAATAATATTCAAAACCAAAATAATTACCACACTTCCCATTGTTTAAATCCCTCAATTCACTCATATCATGGTGTTCCTACAGGGATACATCATTTTCGAGAATCCTTCATAGGAAATTAATTTTCTTATGTGAGTAGAAAAAAACTCTATGAGTGAATACACCCATATTCACTATTCATATCCCTTCATGGTCGTTAAATGATCTCTACTCTAACAATGAAAACATTTAATGTGGAATATGAACATATCTTTGTGCCTATGCCACTAAACTAATACCCGAATGAAAAATCAAATTATATCCCCATATTAACTTCAAGGGACACGTAAATAAATTCATTTATTTCTTACAACAATACTTTTTATGAATAATAATCCATTCATGGCACATATATACTATGTGACTAGCCTTCCATCAACTAAATAACATGCTAAAACATTTCCAATTTCTTCTATTGAAATAGATTGAAAAATATAAAACAATTTCAAAATTCACACATTCCAAATTCTGATAAATATGTTCTATATGTTCTATATATATCATCATACCTCCCAAATATATATTATATTATTATATAATCATATCTGATAATGATCGTCATAACCTTTATTAACCTTCCGATCTCATTTTATTAGTTTGTTTCATTTTAATCATGAAGCACAACTCCTAATAATTAACATATAATGTTTATATGCTCAATAAATATGTTTTGTTAAACCATTAGGGAAACCAAAAAACACCCTTGAAACATTCAAACCGTCGTGAAAAACAACATGGACCTCAGACTAATGACACGGTATATGATATCAAGAATTATACTGGTATCTCTATTAATTTTATCCATGGGTATTTTAATGATCATCAATTATTTATATATTTCATGATCATTTTTAAATCACCAATTAAATCATTTATATACATAATCCAACTAAATTTTCAAAAAATCCAATACCCAGTTGCATTGTCAAAACATTATCCCCCATTGGATTTTTCTGAAAATATTATCATAATTTATACAACGCCTTTTTCTTCCAAAAAGTATGTAACATTGTAAAAAATTATGGTTGGAAAATTCAAAACAATAACCCATTTTCAATACAATACTATATTTCCCAATGGTTCTCCTATAGAAATAATTTAACCTCAAAATTTATCTCCTTAAAATTTTCAGGTAGTTCAAATGTAACACTCCATGGGTTATTAATTTAAATGTGTCATATTTACAATGAGCTTCATAGACATTTGGTTTTTAGAACTATGTAAGGAAACAATTTTATCCCCCATTAGCTTTGAATATCATAGGATAACTCCCCTAAAAAATATTCCACCTTGATGATATATTTTTGCACAGAAACCAACCATTTTGAATAATCGACTTTTCCTCCCACTATGGAACTGAATGTAACAATATGAAGGTTATAAATTGAATTTCACTTAATTAATCTTCTGGTTGACATGAAACTCATTTCCATCAAATTTTCATCCATCCTTGTAATTTTAAATATTGTTTTCATTTTTCATAACTCAACATTTATAAAATCTAAAAAACATGTTGATATTTAAATTACATTATATGAACCATTTCCTCATCATAGAAGAAATTATCTTATATTAATGGATTTATAATTGATGAATTTATCCTATGGAATATGAGTTTTCCGCTTATGATTTGTGTCTATAGTGTTTTATTTCTATTTAGGAAACATGAAAAATGTTAACAATCTCAATGTTATCCATGATACTCAATTTGATTTATAAATTCTAATAGATCGATATTACTCCCTTTTAATTATTACCATAAAAACAATTAAAATAAAACAAGTAAATAATCAAATAACAATAAATAACATGTATTTTACACATAAAACATAGAATATGAATTTATAACGTTCATTTTTTTGTAAAATTATGATACCCTATACCGAACAAGTATTTTTCATAGAGAATTTTATTTTTAATTAAATATAGAATAAAATCCATTAAGAACATAGAACCAACTACCCATGAGTGTCTCCTACTCTTTGAACCATATCTTGATATAAATTCTCATCATAGAGATCTATTTTATGGAAATACAATATTCTAAGAGAAGTTTCTTGGAATATATGAAAAGGAAAGTTTCGTAGTATCATATTGAACATAATAACACTAGGTGCTTCTCATAGGGTGCATACACAATTTTAAATTACATATGGATCTACATTTCTTGAAAATCATCCTTTAAATATATTATATATCACATTTTCCATTGAAAAACAATGCGCTCCTTTATAAAAAAATTTTGTATTAGATACAATCATAACCCTACTTACTCATATTAACTACCAATTATTTACTATATAGAAGGACTAAAACAAATAAATAATTTAGATTATTTAAACTCATATGCCTGATGATAAATTATTTCATGTCAATTAGAAGTTCACTATTCATCACATCAAAAATATCAGGCAAATTGATATGTTCATTCAACTCATTTGTGCTACATGCATAGTATCTCTTTCATAATGATGTAAAAATTATAATATATGATAGAAATATTTAACACATGGGTAGAGGGGATCCTCCAAAATTATAAAAATGGGGATTTTCTTTAGTTATAGTGAACTAAACATTAGTTTCCTTCATTCCTCTACGCCTTCAAATTATATTTCTGTCTATGAAACCACTTGTATCAATTTGGAGAATTTAATTGAAATTAACATTTCTATTATTGTATTTCATTTCAATAAAATTAAATGAAAAGTCAATAATCATTTGTTCTTTTATCATTTTGATTTATACTAGAAAATCTCTCAATATGACTAAGAATTGTTTCCATACATGCTATTTATTTTTTTTGTGTATGGCCTGTTAGAAATTATCCACTACTAATTCATTATTTTACACAAGAAGGATCCTTATTTTCCCATTACATAAATCTTTTTGAAAAAAATTATAATATATAAAGAAATATTTTTGAGTGACTCTTTTAATATTTATAACAAACTCCTTTTCCTTTTTCTATCACGGTGATTCCTTCTTTCACTTCATAGCCTTCTCTCTCGCACGTGCAAGAACATTAATTTTTTTTCATATTAGTCATATATCATTCTATGATCGATTAATTGTGTGAAATATTATAGGATATTATTTTCCCAATTGATTATGATACAATTTTTTCAACAAAAATGGTGATTCTATTTTCCATCGTAACATGTCTCATTCTATAATATGCTATTTCCTTATCACATAATTTATTTAGAGAGTTCCATATTGAATTATTTTCCCTTTTTCATTATTATAACTAATATTACATTTTATTTAAAAAATTTATAACCTGAAATACATTAACATTGAAACTATATCTCATTTTACTACTCTATGGTTGATGTTTGGATGCATTTTGTTCTCTTCAAGAAGAGAGTCCTTCAACATATAGACATATAATCATGATGTGATTTATTCATCCATAATTCTATTATTATTGGTATAAATTATACTGTGATAATTAATTTAAAATATTTTTCATTAATCAAATACCATCATCCATGCACTATGTTTTTCCTCTCTTTCCACTCAGTTATAGAGGCCACCATGGTGGGAATATTTATAATTTCTCATCCTTAAAACATTATATTATCTTGAGTTAAATAAATAATAACCATTGAGGTTCTTTTTAGGTATAGATTTCTATAGAATTATGCCACAACTAAAACATATCAACTTGAATATTACATGTAGACACTACTACTCAGTGTCATTTTTATCATAAAATAAAAACTCTTATAAAGAAAAAAGTCTAGTTCCATGTTGTTGATTTAATGACTTTTTCTTCATCCCATCCTTGACTCTATTCCACTCTATGTCCTAGGAAAAACATTTTAAAAACATGTGATGATTAAAAAAACATAGTCAGGGATACACAAAGAAGAGAAATAGTTTGTTTTTCAAAACAACAAGTAAACCATGAAAACATTATCAAAAGTAATACTTTTTATCTTTATGAAGTAGTAAATACACTTCACTGAATAAAATTTCATTGTGTACTCTTTTGAAACAAAAATATTACCATAAAACCCATAGAAAGAACACCTAAAATATAAAGGAGACATGGGGCATAAACATACGTAAATGGAATAACCATACAGTCGACATCCACACATATCACTAAATAGAATATCCATAAGGCCGACTTCCAAACCCAATGCATTGGAGGTTATAACATAACCACTCGTCATGGTTTATCACGACACCACCCGTCAATTGGTTTATCACGTAACCACCCAAAAAATGTCCAAGTACAATTATAAAATCAGAACATATAAAATATTGAAAATATAAACATTTCACTAATAAAATTTCATTTCCAGTCACAAGAAATTATTTCAATATATTGAAAAAATCAAGGCTTTATCAAATCATTTTCAAAACCGTTTAAAACATTTAATAAATAGATTTTTGAATCATAGTGTCTCATCCCAATTTGAAATATTAAAAGGAATTAAAAATTTTGAACATTAATGAACATATAAATAAATCATTAAACCCATTTTGAAAACATGTTCTCTAATGAGATATATTTATAAGAATAAATCATTAAAACATTTAAAATGATATTTTAGTTAAAGAGTTCATAACCAAATGAGAGACACTTGAATACAAATAAATGATGAATAACATAAATAAAATGGTATAATATCATGAAAATAAAAATATTAATGATATTCAATGTCAATGTTTAGTATATACACCATATAAAAGTGAATTGGTGTATAAAAACTAATAAGTCTCAATGGAATGTAAATTGAGACAAAGTCCCTTACAAAGATCATATCCACAGATTAAGCTCAAATCAATAACAAAATTATGTGTGGGAAATAATAATATACCCAATATAATTTTATATTAAGTTTAAAACAGTCATATGTCATTCACACATATTCATATCACGACATAATCAATAAGTAGAAGTTTAAACCCAGAGAATTGAAATTGGGTTAAGAAGTTCTCTTAAAAAAATTCGACAGCCTAACAAGATCTCTTTAAAATTCAGAAAATGAGTTGATGAGAGAGAAAAGGGTCTCTAATCCCATGGACATATAATTTAAATCAATAAGGATATAGAATAACATATCCCAACAAAATTTTAAAGGAAATTAAAAGACATGACATAAAAAAGTCTTTGAATAAAATAGTATAGTGAAAGGTTCCCTTACCGATTTGGTAACATACAAAACATACACCCCATGAAGGAAGGATCATAAAATTAAGATTTAAATACCCATAAATTAATGTATATTACAAAAATAATACAATCATTTCCAGTATATACACCACATAAAAGGAAATAGAGTAAAATATAATATGAATCTCATGGGAATAAAAAGTGATATCAAAACCCCTTACCACATTGTAATAAACCAATTCGTATGACCAAAAGTTAATAAACACCAAATGAATCACAAAATACCATGAATATAAATAGAATAATGATAATATATATCAAATTGTAGTAAAAAATACACCACATTCAATAAATAAGTGGCGAACAATGGAAATCTCATGGAATTAAAAGTGAGATAAGAAACCCCTTACCTCAAGTATGACTTGTCTAGTATGTTCCTAGTTCTTATAGAATAATATACATAAGTTAATTTATACATTCATAAGAACCATTTTAATTTTTTATTATTTCTTTTGTATCACTTATTATATTTATATAGCAATTAGTCAATTATTTGAGTTCATATCGGACATTTTCTCGATGTTCGGAACATGAGTAAAAAATGAACTTGTTATAATTACCAATAATCCATGTGGTCAAAAATATATTATATCAAGAATAAAATTAATTATTTAAATATAATAAATATCATATATATCCATTATATGTATGTATTTATAATAGAAAATAACATTTGGAGATAAGAAATGAAATGCACCATTAATGGAGACGGCAAGCTGTACGTACGCATTAATGCTACTCTCATTAAAATTTTGTATTTTAATGGATTGAAAATTAATTATACCTATGTAAATTATAATTATAGTATAATATAATATGTTATTCCATTAACTCCATCCTTTATACATCCCATGTATGGCACGAACGAGTCATATCACAATGAGGGGATGGTAGTCCGCACTTCCTCAAATGAAATAATCGGTTTTAGTCATTATAGAAACCATGAAGGTATGCTATAAATTCTAAATACAGATGTAAAGAGAAAATATAAATATAATATATATCAAAAATAAATACAGTTCCATAATAATGGCCTCCATAAGAGGTGGTAGTATAAGATTCAACAATCATCGTTTCGTGAGGCAGTAATTCGCCGACCACAGAAATAGTATGTTTTTTACCCATTAGATCGAGGTGTGTGTAACTATAGTTCTAATAATTATCATAAAAATAACCTAGTATATTTTTGATACACTTTTGTTAATAAATTAATGTAATAAAAAGAGTTTTCGGGGTAGGAGAATTAAATAAAAGAAATAAACTTAAGAGAAAATGTTACCTTTAAATCGGGTAACTCCCGTTGGTTTGAACCAAAAGACTCTATTGAAGTTTCTTCTACCTAAATTATGTCTTTTAGATGAAGATATAAATATTGATAGCTTATTTGGGCAGATTTTGGATGATCCAAGAGGCTTGAGAGGTGGGAGTAATTGGTTAGATGTGAGGGTTTTTTATAAGGGTAGGAGGGGCTCTTTAGGAAAGATTGAAAATATAATTTTATTATAAAATAAATATCGGTTTAAAATAGTCCAAAACATATTATATTGGAAGATGAGGTGACTATTATTCTAAATACTCTCAAAAAATAGGTTTAAGACATGTTTTGGGTTCAAATTGTACCTTATAATTTAGCTTTAATCCTTAGTTAACTAATTTGACTCTTACCACGTCTTCTTATGTATTCACTATATAAGGTTAATATAGTAACTATAAAATAATAATAGAAACAAAAGTGGTTCATTAATGAAATTTTAAACCTTATATAATTAATTTGACAAAATAATGGATTTTTCGGATTATTATATAATTTAATAATATAATATTTGTTTTAAAAACTCATTAATGTAAATTTAAATACTATTCATATCATGACTTTTAAAAAAATCAAAAACCACCTGATTCATTATAAAAAAATTAATTATTTCAAATATAACAAGTCATACTAATTTAAAAAATTTGTGGATGGAATTAAAATTCTAAAAATAAATTTATTTTAACATTTATAATCTCATTTATTTAAAACATTCATCAATTATGCAAATACTCCATCATTATTGTTTCATAAATAAATATATTTATTTTATTTCAAGAAATTATAAATATAATACCATGATGTGTGAAATATTTTTAGATTTATAATGAAGTTTTATAGTCAAATATATCAAGTATATAACTATATATTAAAATTGTATTGGAAAAACAAAACATGATTACGAAATTTTATTTTACTTTGTATAAAAAGTTATTTAAGTAATTATCTTACCCAAGCGGCATTCAAATGCCAAAAGATTTACCCAATGATTTTATTGGTCGTCCATGACTCATCTAATAAGGTTATGACAAGTGTTAAGGTAATTTTAAAATATTATAATATTATTTTTACCCTGAATTACACTATTTACCTTTTACCACGCACAACAAAATCATTGTCTTTTTTCAACAGATATTTAATGACCGCTAATATATATGGTGGTAAAAAAGAGTAATTTCAACAGATATTAAGTTTTATTAGTATAATTTTTGACTACCATCACCTGTTTTTACTAACATATATATCTTTCCATATTGATTGTTCAATACCAACAAATCTTTTACCAACAATGAAATTCGTTTCTTTATAATACTAATACAATCATTTTTTTACATTAATCTTTTAACAATAATAACTATTACCAAAAAATCTATTTCTATCAACAAAAATAGAAACAACAACCCAATAAATAACAAAACAAATATTTTATAAGTACAAACAAATATATCTTTTCATATTTACTTTTCAATAACAAAAAAAATAAGAAAAATTAAATGTCACTTTATCATACAAATACCACTAATTATTTTAACAATAAAGGAGTTCATTTTCATTTTTTATTTCTACCTATAGATCTTATACAGTTAATTATACACATCACAATCAATTATTCAATATCAATTAATTTTTTTTCAATAATTGAATATATATTTACGAATTATCTAACAATGACCTATCAATTATCAATTAAAAATATATGTTTATATATTGAATTAAATAATTTATAATTTAACAAAGTTTCATGTAATGATATATATATATATATATAGATATTTAAAATAAAATAAATCAAAAAAAATTTAAAATAATAATAATAATTGTTAGCCATTTATTGAACACAAGTCCTCTAATACTTAATTTATTCCTCAATTTGTAAATAAATTAAATTATATATGATTGAATAGAATATAAAACATGTTTTAGACTCCAAATTCAATTGGTCATGATATTATGTAAATCCTAGTTATGCATTTTTAATCCAACCTAAATCACGTGAGTTTTATTATGGATGAAAATGTCATCAATTAATGAATTTAATTATCAAATGATTATTATATCAATTACATCATCAATTTATTTTCATCCAAACTCTAATAAAAATTTATGTTCCTCTTATCATATCAAGAAAGTAAAATATAGAAGTTTGGATGATCATACCAAGATAATAATTTTTATGATGATTCACCATTTTTGTGAAACAAAACATCACCAAATCAAGAAGAAAACAAATAAAGTTGAAAAAATATTATTTATTCAATAAGAAATATAGAGACACCTGTATTGATGGACTTATCAGAAATGATCAATGTTGTAAGCATTTATCATTTAGCGTCATCAAACAAATCCTTATTCATAAATGGATCCTTATTTATGGATGAGATGAACTCGAGTGATGATGATATAGTTGGATTATTATATCCCTAATCATTTGATAAGTAAAAGATTCTTGTCTAGTACATAGACACTAAATTTATTTCCCTTAATGATCACTTTTATTTTTTGTACTAGTAATTATATTTTTATTCCAAAAAACAATACCGTCATCTTCCTTCTCTACTTCAGTCATCGATAAGCAGTATTGTTACACAGAAACCCATACACGAAAACTAGTAATGGAACTTCATTAACATGTGACAAAGTCATATTGAATAATATTCCATCCCACACTCAAACAAAAATGGAAAATATCGTAAAAAACGTAGAATTTTGGATTCCATTGATTCCCAATCAAATCGACCACCCAATTTCCTTGTTTTTTCCCCTAATCTCTGCAGGTAGCCATGCACATGCTAGGTGATTTGGGCCTCAACCCCAGTGTTGATGACTCCATGTGCCGTCCTAGGATAAAACTTCACCAGCATGATACCCACAGACCCAAATTCTTTGACACCAATGATAATTTTCTCCCTAATCATTCCTTATAACACATTCAAGTAGTTGATGAGTTTTTTTTTAACCATCTCATGCTTTCCCTTTCTCGGGTCAATAAATTCATCCCTAAACATTTTATATTTTTTTCAAAAATATCTACCCAGAACCTAGACTATGCTCACTATTATGGATTGGAGAGCTACAATATAGGGATGTCATGCTAGACCTCATTGATGTACTAAACACAAACATATTGAATTGTAGACTAGCTTTCCATTACAGATGTGACCAGGATCTTTTTATGGATGTGTTTCATCTAATATAGGATATTTTTTCTTGATTCCTCTTACTTGTACTTGTAATCAATCCACATTAGAGTGATGGTCATTGGAATCCTTATGATGAATGTGTTAAGAAAAAATCCCATAAAATGACCTTATCCACCATTATTGGAAGAGAGGGATCAAATTGCTATCTTGAACAAAGCCTTTGGATGGACGTGCCCACAACATCAAAAAGGACAGATCATTTTGAATTCAATTATAAATCCATAAGAAAAATGATAAGGAAAAATGTATTGGCATGGTAAAAATTTATTATTTTATTAAACCACATTTCAAGGTTCTTGTTTATGATAATAATGCATGAATGATGTCTTTTTTTATTTGTGTTTTTACTCGCAGATTCCTCTACCTCTTATGTATGAAATGAACAAAGTTATAGGAGATGTTGACATGGACATGTAATATTCTGTTTATGCCTTGATAATGTTTATAATGAAGAGTTGGAATTTGTTACATCATTTGTAGTTGGTTATAGAGTGTGTGGAGTAGTCGATACCGCATGTTTAAGGTAATATATTCATGCCTCATTGTTGTTTTAGTGTTCACACTAACATCATAATTCTCTTCGCTTGTTTTATAATTCGTTGGTTTGAAATCTAAAATCCATTTTAGGGTTCTCACTAATAATATATTGAGGCCTCGTTCATTTATTCCAACTATTCCTCATCAATGTGTTCAATATAAGAATAATACAGGTGTGATTATTTGTGTGTGTGAAATCTAAAACTTATGTACTATTTTTGAAATCTGGAATTTTCATTATAGGAATTTCTTGATCTTCGAAGGATATACCCACATGGTCTTGCCAATCGCACAACATTACATGATTTGAAAGGGGAGGTATGAGGCCACAGAGAAGAGGTTGTATGTCCATCCCACAAAAAGATACTTGTTGAACATGTGCCTATACATTTTATTAGATGGATGAATCAATATTGAAATAATTTTTTCAACTAGTAGGTAAAAGGAAAATAGGCCAAAGGAAAAAGGTACTTTCATAGCCCTTTCTATTAATTATTTGATTACCCTACTATAAAAAAACCATTGGAAAGTAAAAATGTGCACTAGTAAAATCTGATGCATGTAATTATAAAGAATACTACAATTATTGGAAAAGGGAATATTTTTAGACCTTTGAATATTTTTATTTTGTATAAATACAATATGAATTGATTTCTATGCAATATTTCCACTCACCAATTTTTCTTCTAGGTTTTTTCGTGTTCTAATTTGCAAACATTGCCCAGATTCTACCAAGATTTCAGCGATGGCCTATGTCTGAAATATGGAATATAGAATTTTTATTAGTGTTTTCATATAATTATATTTAGAATATGGTATATATTTTAGAGTTCTCTTCATAATTGTTGATATGGAATGTGAATGAGATAGGGATGTGTAGTATAGTGGGGCTTGATATTCATGTTCCATTGGATGGAATCATTAATATTTGTGTAATAATGAGTTTCGTGATGATTCATTGAAAGTATTATTATATATTATTTGATTCTCATGTTGTTTTTTGGCATTCTAGTGGAAAGGTGTACAAGTATTTATCATTTTTTTGTGGTTGGGTAGACCATGTGGCTTATAGAATCTGATCGGTAAGAAGATTCCCCTTCAACCCATAATGTTTTAGTTTTCATGAATTTCCATAATGTATTTTTGGATGTGGCATTGGATCATGGTTTTATATTCTGAGGTGTTTTTTCTACTGTTAATTAATTCCCAGTTTAAATGTAGTCATATTTTTGTGCACATACATTAAAAATGAATAAACTGTTTTTCTTTGTCGATGACCAATTTGTTTTATGGAATTATCATATAAATTAGAACAATATATGTTAGTAGGATATAAAAAAAATGAGTAAGTAAAACAGTCTTGATTATAATGGGATTCAGGTGAACAAAGTAGCATTAGAGGAAGAAGGTCCCCCTCTAGGTGGTATAAAAGTGGCTTTTTATTATAAATAGAATAGAGGGGAATCAAATATACTTTCCTATAATCTAGGTGACAAATTTCAGTATCTTCTCATGAAAAATATTCAACAATTTTATTGATGGAGACCTATGTATGTTGTTCTCGTATGTATTAAAGGGCTGGCTAGTTGAAAACCAAATAATATATAGATTTGGTGTCATGTTTTTGGAGATGATTCCAGGAAGGTGGTATATTGATATTTTCAGGCCCACTTCCTAGAAAAATATGATATCATGGATACTTTTTAAGATATTATTTCAAACCAAATTCCAAATCTATATTTTTCTAAATAAAATGTTGTCTTTGAAGGTTTATTTTTTTGTTCTGTAGGTACTTCATTTTTTGAAAGTCAATAGGAATTTCAACACAAAATCAAGATGTTGAAAAAAAATGTTTATTCCTTATTGTGAAGATACAACCATTATCCATATTGTGTAAGCGTATTTCTATCCCTAGTCTATGTGCCTCCATCAATTCCAAATGAGGTCCTTGATCACTTGTTTTCTCATTTATTTGTGCATATATGAGAGATGACATGGCAAGAAAATTAACAAAAATGTTTATTCTTTATTATGTAGGTGCTACATTTATCCCTATGGTGTAACCATATTTCTATCACTTGTCTTTGTACCTCCTTCAATTCCATATGATTTCATTGCTCATCTATTTTTATATTTGTTTGTTCATCGAATGGAGCTGACATGGATTGGGATGGTTCTAGAGTTGGAACTGACATAGACTGGAGTTGACATGGATGGGCTGGAGTTGGATGGGCTGGAGTAGGATGAGCTAAAATAAGCTGGAGCTGGTTTATATGGGGCTAGAGTTGGATGAGCTAGAATAGACTACTGTTGGAATGGATGAGGCTAGAGCATGAAAGTATGGGCTAGGGATAGATCTACTAGTACTGGAGTCACTGGAGATAATGGACTAGAGCTTCTGGGGTCATTGATCCTATTGTTGGGGGATCCGGGTTGGTGGGGACCAAATTATGGAACAAAATTGGGGGGGGGGGGTCCAGAATTGTGGAATTGTGGAATAATCCTGGAGGGGAATCAAAATGTTCTATTTTAAATGATTTTTTTATAAATATAAATAATTCGTGTCTAATTTTGTGCATGTGTCAAAAATTTCTTTCATTTAATAAATAAATCATATGTATTATATAAGATAAATTAATTAATATAATAAGAAATTTTAGTGGAAATGAAAAATTATAATTTTTATTAAAATGTATGTTATGTACAAATATTATATACTGGTAATATTATTACTAACAGATAAATTTTTCATCAAAACATGTTTCTAAACACTTTAACCAACATACATATATATATTATATGTTGATATTATTATAATTACGATAGAACAATTTTATCAGTCACAAAAACATTTAGCAACAGGTTTTTTACCAATAGTTTAGTTATTGAAACATATATGTTGGTAAAAAATTTTACCAACATAAAATGCACTTTTACCAACAGATCCGTTCCCTTAGGAAAAAGTGAAATATTTTGTAGTGACGCTAAATAAAAGTCAAAAGATACAATTCACCAAAAATTATTTTCATATTATTGAACCAAATTTTTTATACTGATTACAATGAAGTATGTTGGATTTTTTAAATTCATTTCACAGAAGTGGTAAAATTTCATTTAAATGAAGAAGTCGTTTTTAACTAATATTCATTGTTTCACTATTTTTTAAAAATAGAAGGTTTTCTTAAAAAAACAAAAAATTGAAACTAATATAGAGTTGATATTATCAATTAAAAAATTATGTCTATTTTACTAAATTCAAAAAATATATGTTTCATTAATTAATTTAAAATTAATTTCTTTTTGCAAAACAAAAATCGGGTTTTTTAAGAAATAATAACTATCAAAAGATTGACACTTTTTTATGTCCAATTTTGAAGTGAAATTACATCCAATGACAAAAATTGGATTAATAGGTATAAATATAATCTAATGACACATTAAAACCAATTATAAATATAATCTAACCATATAAATAAATTATACTAAAAAGCTATTTTGAATTAAAATACAATATTTTTAACTATTAATTAAATAAAAGGAATTTTATTAGAAAAATACCATAAATTTCCCAAAGTAAATTTTTTTGTCCTTATTCTAAAGAAGAATTTTATTCTTCCAAATAGAACATAAAAATGTGACCAAAAATAGATTTTAAAAGGGTTCTCCATCAAAAGTCAGTGAATCTATCCTTTAATGAATATTAGAGTATTTATGCTTAAAATTAGATTCATTCACATTTTAACACCATAAATTTAATTGGATAAATGTAAAAATATTTAACAAACATTTTTATTGATATTTTAGTTAGAGATTTTCATTCCTTCCAATAAAATGGATTGGTGTTAACTACCATTTAAAATTATATTATATTATTATTTTTCAGTATAACTCAGCGTTGTGTGCAACGTAAGATTTAAAAGAAACTTTTTGTTGTGTATGAGGTATTCCGTCAAAAATAGAATAAATTTTAAAGAAAAATAAATATTAAATTAGAAAATATTAATAATTATGAATAAAGTCATATTCTTTATTTTCCTGGAATGTTACTTCCTTCCCCCTTTTTAGAAATTGCTTCCTCTCAATTTTTAAATTGGGACTGGAATCATCATTGAAAGTCCCACATTGGAAAAAGAGTAAATAAAACTATCACTGTAAAAAAATAATGATATGTAAAATGGTCACCCGAGAAAACACATACCAGGATTCCATGAAAACATGGGTATGGGGGAGAAACTAATTTTCAATTTTTGATATAGAGTGATAGAAAACATGATCTAGAGAAACTTAACTCCCAGAAAACCATAAACATGTTATAGTTTAAACAGTCTTTGATTCTCCATTAGGAAAAGAAAACGAACAATGTTTCTTAGTTCCATTTCATAATTTTGGAGAAATTTATTTATGAGATTTACTAAGAATAAAAGGAAATATTATTACTTTTCATGTAGAGATTTATCCTTTAATAAATTCATACCATAAACTCATATTTTCTCCAAACGATGAGTATTCTTGATAACATGATCACACATAAAGTGCTAAAATCAACATCTAGAAAATCTCCTAATCCAAAAATGATGAACTATTTATTTCCCATGTCTTTATAAAATAACCATGACCAAAAATCTTGGTATATGATTAGGTAATCCTGAAAAAGGATAATCCTTTATTAAAAGAAATAATATTCTTAATTTCCAAAATGCGACATACCATACCCAATGTTCAACAATGACCATTCAATATACAATTTTCCTTAAAATACATCATTATAATCCAATCTAAAATTAAATCCCAAAACATAGAAGGATTTAATCATATATTCTCCCATTGTAAATCATAAAATTTTTCTCCTAATAACATAAACTACTCTTAAAGTATCATACAGAAAAGTAATTAACCTAATCACATATTCTCTATGATAGGTTAATCATTTCATTAAATAACCCAAAATTATTATAAGTCCACAATAAAAACCTAGATGCTTCAAAAATAGAATTCCACCATTACTACTCAATTGAAATCCCAAATTATTCTATTTTACATGAGAATATAGTGTTTCTCCACAATAGACATCATCTTCCTAAATAACCTTTATTAATTAATCCCAAAATCATTTTCCTATATTAATGATATCCATTAGACAAAAGGTAAGTTCTGAAAATCAACTTATTCTTGATCCATAAAATAATTTAACTAAAAAGTATAATTCATACTAACAAGGGACTTCACATAGGCCAGTGGTAGGTGATAAATCCCAATCGCAATTTGGTTGTGGGTTCGATTCATGTAGCTTTGTCTGACACAGCGGGTTGTCACATGTTCTGTGTGTTTTCATTTTTAAAAAATTATATAATTTTATAACATTTCCAAAAAATAGATAAATTCATCAAAAATAACCATAACATTTTTTTCCTCAAAGGTTATACAATACCTTTCATTTCTAACCCCAAAATGTAATAACCATTTATCACCTATAATAAAACTATGAATCTTTGTAATATGCTAACCATTATTGTCATGTCACTTATTCTTAAATAACATCCTAATCATTAAATTTATCTAAAGTGGTCTATAATACCATATATAAGGCCCCATCCTAAAAACATTATATAATCTTGAATAAAATTAAGCATTCACATTGAGGATTTATTCAGGTTTAGAGTATTGGAGAATTAAGCAACAACTATTATATATCGACTTCAATATTACATGTAGACACTAATACTCAGTATCCATTTTTTCATAAAATCAAAACTCTTAAAAACACATATTTTTTCATGTTTTAGACACTATGACTTTTCGATGATCCCATCTTTGACTCTATTCCACTTTATGTCATATGAAAAACATTTCAAAAACATGGGATGAGAAAAAAGGCTCAGTAAGGGATACACAATGAATGAAAACTGTTAGTTTTTCAAAACAATATGTAAACCATTAATACTTTATCATAAGTAATAATTTTCACCTTTATGAAGTAGTAAATACTCATCACTAAATAAAATATCATTCTTTACCATTTTGTATCCATAAGATTACCATAAAACAAATTGAATGAACTAATAACATATAATGGAATCTTTGGACATAAACATACATAAATGGAATAACCATATAGTTGACTTCCACATATTTCTCTAAATGGAATATCCTTAAGTCTGAATTCCATACCCAATTCATTGAAGGTTATTACGTAACCACCCGTCCTGGTTTATCATGGCACCACCCATCATTTTTTATATCACGTAACCACCTGTCGTATGTCTATGTACCATTATAAAATCATAAAACATAAAATATTGAAAATATAAACATTTCCATAATAACATTTCATTTTCAATCACAATAAATCATATCAAGATATTCACAAAATCAATTCTTTATCAAACCTTTTTCAAAACCATTCAATACATTTAATAAATATATTTTCTAATCAAAGTTTCCATACCACTTTGAATCTTTTAAAGGAATTAACATCTGTGAACATTAATGACTATATAAATAAATCCATAAAAACATTTGGAAAACATGGTTATTAATGAGAACAATTTATAATAATAAATCATTAAAACATTTAAAATGATATTTTAGATAAAGAGTTTCTAACCAAATGAGTGAAACTTCAATACAAATAATTGAGGAATAACATCAATAAAAGCTTATAATATCATGAGAATAAGGATATTCGTGATATAATATGTCAAATAGTATTATATACCCCATATGAAAGTGAATTAGGTTATAAAAACTAATAAGTCTCAATGGACTGTAAATTGAGATAAAGTCCCTTTCAAAGATCATATTCTTAGATTTAGGAAAATTCAATGACATAATTATGTGTCAATAATATGAATACAACCAATATAAGTGGAAATTAAGTGTTAAACAATCTGAGTTCATTCACACATATTTATTTAACTACATAATAATGAATCAGATGTTTGAACCCATCGAATTGAAATTGGGTTAAGAAGTTCTCTTAAAGAAATTTGACAGCCTAATAGCTTCGTCTTAAAATTCAGAAAATGAGTTGATGAGTGAGAAAATGTTATCTCATCATATGGAAATAAAATTTATATTAATAATTATAAATAAGAACATATCCCATCAAAAGAAAAATGAAATTAAAATACATGACATAAACTAATTCTTTGACTAAAAAAGTAAAGTGAATGGTTCCCTTACCGACTTGGTAACTTACGAAACACACTCCCCGTAAAGGAGAGATCATACAATGAATAGGTAAATACCCATAAATTAAATTATTTCACAAAAATAATACAATCATGGGTTGTACATACACCACACTAATGGAAATAGAGGCAAATATAACATGAATCTCACAGGAATAAAAAGTGAGATGAAAACCCCTTACCACATTGTAATAAATTGAGTCTTATGACCAAAAATTAATTACCCCCCAATTAAATCACAAAAATTCCATTAATACAAAGTTAATAATTATAATATATATCAAATGGAAGTAAAAAATACACCACATGCAAGAAATAAGTGGCGAACAACATAAATCTCACAGAATTATAAGTGAGATAAAAAACCCCTAACCTCACATTCGACTTATGTTGTATGTTCCTTGTTCTTCCCGAATAATAAAAATAAGTTAATTTATACTCACATAAGAACCTGAATCATGTTTTATTATTAATTTTATTTCAATTATTATATTTCAATAGAAATTATTTAATTATTTGAGTTCATATCAGACATTTTATCGATGTTCGGAACTCGAGTAAAAAATGAACTTGTTATAATTACAAATTATCCATGTGGTCAACATTATATTATCTTCAAAATCACTTTAATTATTAAAATATCATATATAACATAAATACCATGTATATATATTTATTTATAGTAGTACATAACATTTTGCGATAAGAAATGAAATGCACCGTTCATGGGGACGGTAAGTCGTACTTACGCATGAATGGTACTTTCATTTCTATTTCATATTTTTATGTATTTATAAATTAAATATACATAGGTATATTATAATTAAAATATAATATAATAAATAATTTCATTAACTCCCTATTTTATACATCTCACATATGACATTAATGTGTCATATCAATTTGAGGGGGTGGTAGTCTGCACTTCCTCAAATGAAATTATTGCTTTTACCCATTATGGAAACCATAATGTTATGCTATAAATGTATAATTCAGAATTAAAGTGATAATATAAATATAATATATATCACATTTAAATACAGTTCCATAATAATGGCCACCATAAGAGGTGGTAGTAGAATATTGAACAATCATCGTTCGTAAGGCATTAGTTCACTGCCCACAGAAAGAGTATGATATTTAACCATTAGATGGAGGTGTGTGTAAGTTTAGATAAAATAATTATCATGAAAACAACGTAGTATATTTAGGATACTTGTGTTTTCATGAATTAATGGAATAATAAGGGATTAGGGGGTTGGATACAATACTGGAAATTAGAGCAATAACCATGGATTAAAACCGTGGCTATAGGTTCTCAAACCATTTTTATAGGTAATAGCCCTGGTTTTAGAAACCATGGCTATGTTTGGCATGGATATAGGCCTAGACTTATAGCCACGGTTTGGAACCGTGGCTATAGGTCTAGATCCACGGTTCAAACTTTGGTTATAGGTATACAACCACAGTTAAAACCATGGTAATATCAACATAGATACAGTTTAGAACTGTGGATATAGTAGAGGATGGAAACAATTTATTGAAATGGTTAGAAACCGTGGAATTAGACCTATATATATAGTAGAAACCTGTGGAAATAGACCTATATCCATAGTTAGAAACCATGGCGATATGGACTGAAAAACCATAAAAAATAGCCCCCTCCCCCTACACAACCCCCCCTGTAGTAGTCCACCCCCTACAGCCCCTCGCTCCTGGACACCCCCACCACACATACACCCCCCTCCCCGGGACAGACCCTCCCCCCTACAAAGCCCCCATGTATATCCCCCCTGCAAAGCCCCCCTCCTGGACAATTCCTTGACACCCCCCAGACAGACCCTAAACACTCCCCCCCCATAGACAGACCCTAGACACCTCCCCCCAGACCATGGGCACCCTCCAGACAGACATTGGACACTCCCTGAACAGACCATGGACACCCCCACATACCCTAGAAACCCCCAGATAAACCAAGAATAGACACCCCACCCCGGACCCTAGATACCCCCTAGACAGACCCTGGACACCCCACCCCAAGACCCTAGACACCCCCAGACCCTGGACAGATCCCCCTGGATAGACGAGACCTCCACTCCCCTGCACAACCATCCCCCACCCTCCTGGACAGACCCTGCCCCCCCCCCTGAACATGGACACCCCACAGACCCCCCACTACCCTTGATAGACCCCCCTCCCACCCACCTGGACATACCCGAGAACCCCCCTCCCATGATCCTAGACACCCCCCAGAACCTGGACACCCCCCAGAACCTAGACAACCCACCCCTTGCACCCCCCTGCCTGTTACCCCCCTCCCCTTACCAGTCCCCCTACCAGTCCCCCCTACTAGTTTCCCCCCTCCCACTGCCAGTTCCCCCCTCCCCCATGCCAGTCCTGCCCCCCCCCCACCCCACCCCAAAACATGGACCCCCCCCCCAGAACCCATGGACAGACCCCCCCCCCATGATAGACCCTGGACAAACCCCCCAGGATATACCCCCCTCCAGTCCCTGGACAGATCCCCATGGACACCCCCACCCTGGAACTTGGACGGCACACCCCTTGCACCCCTGCCAGTTACCCCCCTCCCCTGCCAGTCCCCCTATATGTCCCCTCTCATCATGTCCCCTCCCACTGCCAATCCCCCCTGCAAGTTTTCCCACTCCCCTTCTAGTTCTCCCCTCCCCCATGCCAGTCCTGCCCCCCCCCGGCTGTATACCCTCCCCCCTTCCCCTGCCAGCCCCCACATGCACCCTTGCCAGTTTCCCCTGCCTCTTCCAGTCCCCTCCAAAATAAATTATACATGAAAGCTATTTAAATAATAAGAATTAAACCAATCCAACTATAATAAAAACACATAACTGCACTTACATGAGTATCCTTATAAGAAAAACTATCAAAGATGTCTAGAACTATCTCAAAAGTACCTACCAAACAAGGTAGAACATAGTAGTTCTCATCTGTTGTACACACACATCACCCCCCTCCCTTCCCCCCTGCTCGACCCCCTGGAAAATAGCCCCAGTCCCCATGGAGAGAATCCCTCCCCCCCTACTGGACCTCCCCTAGACAACAGACCCCACTTCCCCCTTCCAGTCCCCTCCAAATTAAATTATACACGAAATCTACTTACATAATAAGAATTAAACAAGTCCAAATATAAAAAACACACATAACTGCACTTACATGAGTCTCCCTATAAGAAAAACTATCAAAGAAGTCTGTAACATACTCAAAAGTTCCCACAAAACAATGTAGAACATAGTACTTCTCATCCCCTATACCCATGCTTCTCCCCCTCCTCGCCCCCCTGCTGGACCCCCTAGATAGAAGCCCCCACCCCCTAAATAGCATCCCCCCTTTCTGTACCCCCCAGGACAGTAGACCCCACCCCTTTCTGGACCCCCCATGGATAGCATCCCCATCCCCCCTGGACAGCAGCCCCCCCCCCTCCCCGCTGGACCCCCCTGGACAGCCCCCCTGCTGGATCACCCTGGACAACCCCCCCTTGTTGACCCCCTGGGCAGCAGCCCCCCATGCTGGACCCCCTAAATAGAAGCCCCCCCTACTAGACCACCCTAGACAGCCCCCCCTGCTGGACAGCAGCCCCCCTACACATCCCTTTCACATATCTGAAGGGATCTTTAGTTAAGATGATAGACCAATCAGGTGAGCTTCAAGATTTTCCCTTAGATGTACGTACAAAATTATAACCTGTAGAGGCTACATTACCTAGTTTTGAGAGAGTTGTTTCCCCAGTTCCTTCAGATTTTTGTATCCATGGTATATTTATAATATATCAAAGAATGAATTATTTTAGATTTTAGTGCAATTTTGAGTTATAAAAATTATCTTATTGTTGCATCTACATCTAGTGATCCACCACCCTCGGCTTTAGTTGATGTTAATTCGATCTTTTCCATAGTCAAATAGTATCTCCAGATTATTATAGGTGATTTGCATTCATCTCATCATGATTAATTAAGGCAGATTATGTAGAATGGGGTTTCAAGGAATAGGTTGACCAGTTGAAAGTGATGAAAACTATACTATATCTATTCATGGACGAGAAGATTTCATTAGTAGTATGAAGAGAGGAGGAAATATTATTATATAATTTTTCAATCTTATGATGCCTCTCCTAAATGTATCCAATACTCTAGTGGCTGCGGGCTGGAAGTCAATAGTGAAACAGTAAAGTGGACTCCAATGTTCGCACTACTACAGCTCCCAAATATTTGGACCAGGGGCCTTCGGCCCCCAGACCCCCATAGCTGTGGTGTGTTTCCCCCTGCAACCCCCAAAAATCATACCACGGAGGTCGACCCATGACAGTTGCGGGCCACCAGCATTCGACCAAACCGGATCAGGCAACACAAATCCAAAAATCTCCCTTGTTGGATCCCTTGATGGGAAAGAGGTTAAGATTGATCTTTTTTTCTAAATCATGAGTGTGTGGATGGTCCAAATGGGTTCACAAATTAATTCATTATGCTCTACTGGGACATAGTTCATGATGAGCTCCATAATTCGATGAGGTAGTTCTTTAACCACGCTTCAATTCCTTATAGAATCAACTTCATTTTTATTGCCCTGAACCCAAAGAAGGAAAATGTTTTGGATGTAAAGCATTTCAAACCTATTGCTATTTGGAATACCTTTCCCAAAATCATTTGAAAAATTATTGATATGAGGTTAGTTCTCATTGCTCGTGGTCTTATCTCTTCAAATCTGCCCCCCCCCCCCCCCCCCGAACAGCACTTGGACACCCCTCTAGACACCCCATATGCACCCTGCCCCCTGCCCTACAACCCATCCCGAACCCCCCCCCCCACCCCCACCCCCTCAGCAGCTCTTGGATTCCACCTGTACAACCCCTCCTAGACACCCCACCTACACCCACCCCCTGCCCTGCAGACCCCCCCCCCCCACGAACAGCCCTTAGGAACCCCCTGGACAGTCTCTCCTAGACACCCCAACTGCACCCCCACGGATAGCCCCTTCTCGACACCCCACCTGCAACCCCTGCCATGCAGACCCTCCGACACCCCCCCAGACAGCCCTTGGACACCCCACGAGGATAGACCCTCCTAGAAAATTCAATAGCCATCATTACCTTCACATCATTATAAAATAATGATAAATGAACAATTCCTTCAAACGTTTCCAAGAATTGTATTTGTCTAGCTTAGTATGAATAATATACTTCCACCACTTATAACTCGGACCCTCTAGTAGGATGGTTAAAAATATAAACTTAAGTGACTCATAAATCTAAAGTTGGATAAAAATATCCTCAACCATCAGTACCAAAACCAATTCATCTTAAGAATATTATTACCCAGGAATATTTGGGGGGCTACCATCTTGATTTTGGGGTTCCTAGGTGTGCTTTCAAGATCGATTTATTCAGAGATTTTGATTCAGTCAGGTGGGACTTCTTATGGGATGTTTTGGATTGGCTTGGAATTCCGGCTAGGTTCCCGTCTTGGGTTAAATGATATGTCTATTTACCAATGTTATCGGTGATCATTAATGGATGTTTACAGGGCTACTTTTCGAAGAAAATAGGGCTCCGGAAATAGGATCCACATTCTCCATTCCATTTTGTGATTTTAATAGAGTTTTCCCATGCAACCTGGAATGAAGGAGGCTACAGGTTGGTGCGAAAGCTGGTACGGGCTGGAGTGGCTGGTTCAGGCGGGAAGGAAGGCGACATGGGGATGGCCAAGGGCTTTTTCAGGCTAGAATAGGTTGCAAGGGGCTGGTGTGGGCTAGATTTTATGTTGTTGGGGTCTATTGGGCATGTGTTAGGGGCTGGTGCAGGCTAGGATGTAGGAGGAAAGGTGATGATGAGGGATGGAACTGGTGTCTGGGGCTATTTTGTAGGTGCATAGGGCTGGTATGAATGTTTTGTAGGAGGCTGGGGGGTGGTGGCTAGTGCGGGCTGGATTGCGGGTGGCTGGGGGATGGTGCAGGCTGATTCGAAGGTGGCACAGGGGGCTGTTGTGAGCTGGAATGCTGGTGGCAGCAGGCGGAAATGAATGTGGAAGGGGGATGGAGTGGGCTGGATGTGGCTGGAGCAGGCCCAAATCATGACATTACCGCGGCGTGACCGTGGCGTGTTGGCATGGTCCAGCGACATCTGCGGGGCAGTATCTTCCGTCCAGGAGCGAAGGGAGTGGGAGGAGGAAGGGAAACATTCCAGCTGTCACCCCGCCGAGAAAAATTGTGATTAGTCCATCTCAAAAGTGATCACAAGACTCATGGAATACTATCACTGCGAACTACCATGGGGTTTCTTCCTGGAGCAAGGCTAAATCAGGACATTATCACGGCATGACCGTGGCATGACTAGGGAATGACCGCGGCGTGATTGCCGCATGTTGGTCTGATCCAGCCACATCATCAAGGTTGCATCTTCCAGCCAGGAGCGAAGGGAGCAGGAGGAGGTGGGGAAACATTCTGACCATATCCTCGCTAGAATAAATTGTGATTAGTCAGTCTCAACATTGATCACAATACTCAGGGAATACTATCACAGCGAACTATCACGGGGTGTCGTCTTGGAGCAGGGCCAAATCACAGTGAGACCGCAGCGTGACCGCGACATGTTGGCCCGGTCCAGCAACATCTACAGCGAAGCATCATCTGGCCAGGAGCGAAGGGTGTAGGAGGATGGGGGGGGGCAAAATTCTGGTCATCGCTCCGCCGATAGAAATTGTGATTAGTCAGTCTCCACAATGATCACAAGACACATGGAATAATATCACTATGAACCACCACGGGGTGTCATCCTGAAGCAGGGCCAAATCATGGCATTACTGCGACGTGCCCACGGTGTAACCGTGGCGTGTCCTTGGCGTTACTGTGGAGTGACCGCGGCATAACCACTGCGTGATAGCGGCGTGACTGCGGCATGACCACGGCATGACCGCGGCGTGGTCGCTGCATGTTGGCCCGATCTAGTGACATCCGCGGGGCAGCATCTTCCGATGAGGAGCGAAGGGAGCTGGAGGAGGCGGGGCACCATTCCGAACGTCACCCCACCGGTAGATGATAGAACAGATCAAATATTTAATATGCTATAATAAGGGATCTCTAAGGAAGGTTGTAGCGAGAGGAACAATGTAACAACCCATGATTTTATGAAAAATATTCTTTTTAATTTCACTAATGTCTTGTGTTATACGCTACACCAAAAGGAGCTTTCACAATACACATCTCTGACCTCGCTTGAATTATACGCAATTGCGACCTTCCACGATACCGTGTGTTGTACGCAACACCGAGTTTCGCTAAACAACGATATGCTATTAAGATATTATTAAAACTAGCCGCTATGAATAGTAATAACCACTTTTAAAATTTTAGAAAATTTATCTCTTTAAATGGACTTCATTTTTGGATTCGGAGTATCGAATTTAGCCTAAGGTGAAATTTTGGTACTTTTCGGATAACTTTCATATTATGATGAATAGTGAAAATTACTAAATTATAATTAAAAACAACTTTTTTAATCGAAATAATTAATAGTGATAAATTATTAATTTGAGTGGTTTTAAATTATATTTAGAATATATTTTTAAAATTTAATACAATGTTGGTCATTTGTTGTAATTTCACATTTAAACCAGACATAAACAAGTGTCAATCTTTTGATAGATATTGTTTCTTAAAAACACGCTCTTTGTTTTCACAGCGGGATTTAATTATAAAATTAATTAATGCAACTTCTATGATATGAATTTGGTAAAATAGACTTAATTTTTGAATTCGGAATATGAAATATAGCTTAGGATGAAATTTTGGCATTGTTCTGAAAAACATCAATTTTTGATGAATAGTGAAACTACTAAGTGGTAGTTAAAAAAATTAATTTCTTTATAAATCTTAATTTTACCGCTTCTGTGAATGGAATTTCAAAAATCCGAGAGACACGGTTGATGTCAGTAAGTAAAATGTGGTTCAATGAGATGAAAATAATTTTTGGTGAATAGTAACTTTTTACTTTTATTTACCACGGTTAAAAGTAAATAGGGTAATTAAGGGTATAAATGATATTATTATTACCCTAACACAAGTCGTAATTCTATTGGACAAGTGTAATTCGACCAAAAACAAGCTTAGGAATAAAATATGACCATTTAGGCCCACTTGGAATAGATTAGGACATTTATTATTATTTAATTCAAAGAAGAGTTAAAAGAGTTAAAATCAATGTTTATTTACTAAAACATTTTTAATATAGGGTTGTACATAAGATAAATTCGATTGTAAATATTCATTAGAAAGCTAAAAATATTTCCTACATGATGGTATTTTATTTGTAATTTTTAGACATCAATTAATTTAATTTATTTATGACACAAAGATGATGCAGTAATTATCTTATTAATGAAATATTGACATAATTGATATTATAAATATCAAAATAAATGTAATTTGAGACTTTTTATGAATTCCAATAATTTTCTAGGTTACTATGATATATTATTGTTGATTTAATCAACTTGGTTCGAACATATAATTCTGTTATGACTTTCACAAAAAATCATATATCAAATAGTGTCAAAATTGACACAAAATAGTTTTTAAATAAAATATTATATTATTAATTGTTATTTTATTCCTAAAAAATCTAAGGATCGGCCAAATGACTTACATAAGGATATATATATTAATAATAAACAATTTTGGGTTCTTTTGTCATGTTATAGTAAGTGTATTAACCATATAGTGTAAGAAAACAAAAAGACACGGTAAAAGTTAAATTATTTAACTTAGAGTTAAATCTAATTGATAAGGTTAAAATAATACCCTAAACTTATCTAAATCCTATTGGATGATATGATTTCGACCCATCCCCACTTTAGATTCGAAATAAGACCCTTTGGAACCATTATAAACCGATTTTGACTTTAATATAAAATAATATTTTGAGATATTCCTAAGGTGCCCCTCTCCTCCCTTATAAAAGGACACCTCCTCCCCCTCCTCCTCACACCAATTTGAGCACTCAAGCTCGTCCAACCCCTGCCATTTTATCCTCTCCACTTCCCTATAATAACCTTAGAGGTCTTGGTCTTCTTCAAAGACCAATCTTAGTTCCCTAAGTGGAGGATTCAAAGAGGCGTTTCAAAGAAGAGGTAATATCCATTACCGATCTTTTCAACTTCTTTCTTCTTCAAACTTCTTATTCTTTAGTTGTTTCATGATAAAGTAATAACATCAGTATTTCTTATATACTGATATGTTATTATAAATATGAAACAACTCTAATTCACCTTCTATCCATCCTACGGAAAAATGAAATCACCGCGCGTGCGTACGTACGGAATACCGTCTCCACGCCGTGGTGTAATCTATTTTCCGCCACCACCTTAATAGGATGTGTATAATGGTGTAATGAGTAACTATATATTTTTATTATAAATTTATATTGATACTGAAATAATATGCATACACACTAACACAATTCCACGACCATGGGAACGATATCATCGCTCGTGCGTAGGTACGGACTACCGTCTCCACGACGCGATGAGATTCATTCTGCATGTTAACCATTTAAGAATGATTAAAAAGTATATATAAGAAATAATAATGAAATATATGAAATTATAAATATACTGGATTTATGTATATATGTATATGTATGTCATCTACTTACTTCCATTCAAGACAATAAGGAAAGGAAAACAACGTTCATGCGTACGTACGGACTACCGTCTCAATGAACGGTGTTTTTCATTTCATTTATCTATCTATTATATATATATATATATACTCAATATATATGATATATAAATCATATTTTATATTCTGGAAGTAAGTAAATCATGATATAAGTAATAATAATGTCAATAACAACAAGTCAAAACACCTACGATAAATGAAACGATTTTACCCAAAACGCTTCTTTAACATGGAATTTACAAAAGAACTGGTAATATAATGTCATAAGTGAACCATATATGATATAATAACAATGAATATGATTCTGTAATAAGTAAATGACATTATTTAAATCATTATACAGGAGTTTCGGACACATACGATGCAAATCGGACCTAAGGTAAGGGAAATATCACAATCTCATTTTTATCAGAGATTGTTTATTCGTAAGTATTTACTGGGGTGTATTTTACCATCCACATCCATGTTTCATCAATATGTAATATTATTTCCATCCACCTACATTTTTTTAAATCCATTTTCACCCTTCGGTGAATTGTTAGTAATATGTATGAAAGGAATCTTTTGTCGTTTTTCGTACGAGGTACTTTTTGACTTTTCCGACAAAAGTACGAAGAATGTGTTTTTTTAACTTATACGGCATGAATGGATTTTTAAAACCTTATTTCCAAGAGACATCCTTTACATGTTTTCTTGTTTATTTTTAATCAACTTCTTTTATTTTAAAGTCATATGACATGTTATGAAAGGAATAATGTTTTTGAAGTAGAAAGGATATTTTCCTCAAGAATGGAGTTCAAATGTTTTATCAAAATTATTTTCCATCTAAGATAATATAGGGTTCTGTTTTTATCCCTATTATTACATTGATTTGATTATGTTTTGAGGAAATTATTTTTATGAAGTCATTTACCTTATATGATTTGTTTTATGATGTCATGATGTTTCAAGAATCCCATTTTTGTTACATGTGTTATGCGATGATGTATGATTTATGATTATGTGGCACACATAAGAAAGGATTCATTATAAGATGGGTGGGACCTATATCTCCCTCCAATGCATTGGGTAAAGATTTTATATCTCATGAGATAGACATGGCTGGAATGGTAGGTTATACCGGTTCAGTGAAACAGGACTGAAACGAGGGTTACTCGATTCAGAAAGGGACTTTGTCCACTAAGATAGTCTTGGAAATGAGTCTTGACTAACAAGAAATGATTCTCTATGATTATGTGTGAATGCCACAAAGTTTAATGTTTTAAGTTATGATTATTGTGATTAGATTTCACTGCCATGATTTACCCCATGTTATGAAATTATGATCTCTTTTGCAGGTTAAGATTTTCCAAAAGTTATGTGCTTATGTATATGATGTGATTGATATTTATTTTTTTTACCCTTACTGAGCATTTGAGCTCACCCTTTTATGTTTTCTTTTCCCCAGGATATAAAGAAAGGTTTTAGGTAAAAAAAAGGGGAACATCTTTATAGGAGATGTTGAAGATCTTTCACCACGATTAGAAGATTACATTCTGAGTTTCCAAAGACACTAAACTATTACGATCCTTGTGTGTGTGTTTTTGTTATGTACTAAGTATTCCTCAAATGTAATGTAATGTCCATGTACGTCAAGCTTTGGGTCTCTACAGTTGGTATCAGAGGAAAGGTTTAGTCAACCTTTGGAAACTAGGATGCGAAAACGTTAGTGAGATCCCTAGAGATATTTCTAAGGTATGTCTAGGGATGTCCCTAAGGTTAAGTATACGTATAGGTTATAGTAATAGAACTACGCTAATGATCATAGAATTAAACCTAAGATGTTAGATATTTAAGGTACTCCCCCTTTATTATGTTGTTTTCCCTAGCATGATTTTTGCTTCTCACACTATTCATTTTGGGTTTTAGAAAATGGCTGGAAACAAGATGATTTACGATAATGGAGAATATGATGGACAATGGAATGATATTCTTCATGAGAAACCAAATGAAATGGGATTTGGAAGTCCAAAGATCATTATTATGCCGAATCAGCAATCTCATAATATGATCAATAATGTAAAATTTGGTAAGTTTCCTGACTCGGCTAATAAGAGAAAGATGGAGTTTCATGATGATCATAGAGGAAAGAAAGTTCAATTTCCCCTATGTAAATCATGTGGGAAGATGCATCAAGGAGAATGTTTCAAAGGAACTAGAAGATGCTTTGGGTGTGGAAAAGAAGGACACAAAGCCAGTAAGTGCAAAGGAAAAGGTTCAGTTAACACCAGGGATGAAGATAATGGTATTGCTATGACATCAACAATGGTTAAATGTTTTAAATGTGGAATGTACGGGCATTATGCAAACCAATGCCCTAAGGGAAAGTCTCATGAAGAGAATCAGTATGGTCGTATGGGTAGTATTTATGTTGATGTTGATGAAGAGACTACAAATGATATGTGAGATGAAAGAATTGTGGAAGCTCGGTCAATGGTTTAAGAATGTAGTGGAATGATGACATGTTTATCTTGTGTAATGTTGTATAAGTAATCTCATGGTACTATGGAATAAAGAGACATCTAAGGATTATTACACTGATGTCCTTCCTTGAGTTTTGAAAGTGTATGATTAATGGTACAAGTATCCATGAAAGGTTATTCAGATATTTTTTGGAATGTAGATGATATGTGCATAATGAAGGGATAAGGAGAAAATGAAATTTTTGATAGTATTCATGAGCTCATGATTGATATAAGGACTAAGTGATATCATGGTTTGAGTATATAGAATTTTGAGGATTTTAGTATGTGAAAAGCGTTAACTTTTAACTGCATTAAAGTTTTCACTATGGTTCAATGGGTATTTAAGAGAATAAATTATTAAGGCCTTTGAATGTTTGGAATGTGACCAACAAAACATATCTTATGATATATGGGGATCGACGATGGTGTTAAATCTCTGGTAATCATTTTCACTATGTTATGAGAGTGGAATGAAGTATTATGGATAAGCCTAAAGATTGGAATGGACATAAGTTAGTATTGTTTAAGGATAGATGTTTTCTCGATATTATTGATGGGATGATATAGTAATATAGTTTTAGAAAAAGGACAACCTGTAGACGGGCGACAGCCCATCACGTTGGACAAGGATATGGGAATCGAACCCACAAACGAAGTGCGACTGGCCTTTATCGCCTACCACTGGCCTACAGGAAGTCCCTGTTTAGTAGAAACTAGTTTTATTATATTAAGAAGTATGATATATGAAGTATAAGTCCATTTTAGGAACCATATGTGATTAATCTCACTATAGATCGACTTATGTATATAATTTTTGCTAACCTTTTGTTTGAGACAGATGGAATGACCCGTCATTCTATCACATGATCTACTAACACTTCACGAATAACAAATTCAACTTCATTTATTTAAGAGATGAAGTGGAAATTGTTCAAGGCACGAACAACAGTGAGATTGTACCAAAATAATGTAATTATTTATTCTAATTCAAATTTTCAACTTTAGGGAAATGATCTTGAAAACCAAAAATGTTGTCCTAGTGCCCTTATATCCGATGAATCAGATGGTACCCTAGATCATCACAAATTTATGGCTTTGTGATTGCTAGCTTTTCCATATCCATGTTGTCCAACACTCTCCATCAGAACATGATGGTTAGGTTTTTCTTCCATATCCATATTTTCACCTATGTGGAAACCCAGTAATTAGTTTATTTGGGTAACCGTTAAGTTTCAAACTTTTGTTTTTAAATAATTCTTTTGGTATTCCTTTTTACGATGTGGGTTTCTATTAAAGAAACTTTCGAATAGTAAACCATTTATAACCCCGACGAATTTCGAGGGCGAAATTCATTTTAAGGGGGGTAGAATGTAACAACCCAAGATTTTATGAAAAATATTCTTTTTAATTTCACTAATGTCTTGTGTTATACGCTACACCAAAAGGAGATTTCACAATACACATCTCTGACCTGGCTTGAATTATATGCAATTGCGACCTTCCACGATAGCGTGTGTTGTACGCAACACCGAGTTTCGCTAAACAACGATATGCTATTAAGATATTATTAAAACTAGCCGTTATGAATAGTAATAACCACTTTTTAAATTTTAGAAAATTTAGCTCTCAAAATGTACTTCGTTTTTGGATTCGGAGTATCGAATTTAGCCTAAGGTGAAATTTTGGTACTTTTCGGATAACTTTCATATTATGATGAATAGTGAAAATTACTAAATTATAATTAAAAACAACTTTTTTAATAGAAATAATTAATAGTGATAAGTTATTAATTTGAGTGGTTTTAAAGTATATTTAGAATATATTTTTACAATTTAATACAATTTTGGTCATTTGTTGTAATTTCACATTTAAACCAGACATAAACAAGTGTCAATCTTTTGATAGATATTGTTTCTTAAAAACATGCTCTTTGTTTTAATAGCGGGATTTAATTATAAAATTAATTAATGCAACTTCTATGATATGAATTTGGTAAAATAGACTTCATTTTTGAATTCGGAATATGAAATATAGCTTAGGATGAAATTTTGGCATTGTTCTGAAAAACATCAATTTTTGATGAATAGTGAAACTACTAAGTGGTAGTTAAAAAAATTAATTTCTTTATAAATCTTAATTTTACCGCTTCTGTGAATGGAATTACAAAAATCCGAGAGACACGGTTTATTTCAGTAAGTAAAATGTGGTTCAATGAGATGAAAATAATTTTTGGTGAATAGTAACTTTTTTACTTTTATTTACCACGGTTAAAAGTAAATAGGGTAATTAAGGGTAAAAATGATATTATTATTACCCTAACACATGTCCTAATTCTATTTGACAAGTGTAATTCGACCAAAAACAAGCTTAAGAATAAAATATGACCATTTAGGCCCACTTGGATTAGATTAGGGCATTTATTATTATTTAATTCAAAGAAGAGTTAAAAGACTTAAATCAATGTTTATTTACTAAAACATTTTTAATATAGGGTTGTACATAAGATAAATTAGATTGTAAATATTAATTAGAAAGATAAAAATATTTCCTACATGATGGTATTTTATTTGTAATTTTTAGACATCAATTAATTTAATTTATTTATGACACAAAGATGATGCAGTAATTATCTTATTAATGAAACATTGAAATAATTGATATTATAAATATCAAAATAAATGTATTTTGAGACTTTTTATGAATTACAATAATTTTCTAGGTTACTATGATATATTATTGTTGATTTAATCAACATGGTTCGAACATATAATTCTGTTATGACTTTTACAAAAAATCATATATCAAATAGTGTCAAAATTGACACAAAATAGTTTTTAAATCAAATATTATATTATTAATTGTTATTTTATTCCTAAAAATCTAATGTTCGGCCAAATGACTTAGATAATGATATATATATTAATAATAAACAATTTGGGGTTCGTTTGTCATGTTATAGTAAGTGTATTAACCATATAGTGTAAGAAAACAAAAAGACACGGTAAAAGTTAAATTATTTAACTTAGAGTTAAATCTAATTGATAAGGTTAAAATAATACCCTAAACTTGTCTAAATCATATTGTATGATAGGATTTCGACCCATACCCACTTTATCTTCGAAATAATACCCTTCGGAACCATTATAAACCGATTTTGACTTTAATATAAAATAATATTTTGAGATATTCCTAAGGTGCCCCTCTCCTCCCTTATAAAAGGACACCTCCTCCCCCTCCTCCTCACACCAATTTGAGCACTCAAGCTCGGCCAACCCCTGCCATTTTCTCCTATCCACTTCCCTAGAATAATCCTAGAGGTCCTGGTCTTATTCAAAGACCAATCTTAGTTCCCGAAGTGGAGGATTCAAAGAGGCGTTTCAAAGAAGAGGTAATATCCATTACCGATCTTTTCAATTTCTTTCTTCTTCAAACTTATTCTTCTTTAGTTGTTTCATGATAAAGTAATAACATAAGTATTTCTTATATACTGATATGTTATTATAAATATGAACCAACTCTAATTCACCTTCTATCCATCCTACGGAAAAATGAAATCACCGCGCGTCCGTACGTACGGAATACCGTCTCCAGGCCATGGTGTAATATATTTTCCGCCACCACCTTAATAGGATGGGTATAATGGTGTAATGAGTATCTATATATGATTATTATAATGTGATATTGATACTGAAATAATATGCATACACTTTAACACAATTCCACGACCATGGGAACGATATCATCGCTCGTGCGTACGTACGGACTACCATCTCCACGACGCGATGAGATTCATTCTCCATGTTAACCATTTAAGAATGATTAAAAAGTATATATAAGAAATAATAATGAAATATATGACATTATAAATATACTGTATTTATGTATATATGTATATTCATGTCATCTACTTACTTCTATTCAAGACAATAAGGAAAGGAAAACATCGTTCATGCGTACGTACGGACTACCGTCTCCATGAACGGTGTTTTTCATTTAATTTATCTATATATATATATATACTGAATATATATGATATATAAATCATATTTTATATTCTGGAAGTGAGTAAATCATGATATAAGTAATAATAATGTCAAGAACAACAAGTCAAAACACCTACGATAAATGAAACGATTTTACCCAAAACGCTTCTTTAAATGGAATTTACAAAAGAACGGGTAATATAATGTCATAAGTGAACCATATATGATATCATAACAATGAATATGATTATTTAATAAGTCAATGACATTATTTAAATCATTATACAGGAGTTTCAGTCACATACGAAGCAAATCGGACCTAAGGTAAGGGAAATATCACAATCTCATTTTTATCGGAGATTGTTTATTCGTAAGTATTTACTGGGGTGTATTTTACCATCCAAATCCATGTTTCATCAATATGTAATATTTTTTCCATCCACCTAAAATTTTTTAAATCCATTTTTACCCTTCGATGAATTTTTAGTAATATGTAGGAAAGGAATCTTTTGTCGTTTTTCGTACGAGGTACTTTTTGACTTTTCTGACAAAAGTACGAAGAATGTGTTTTTTTAACTTATACGGCATGAATGGATTTTTAAAACCATATTTCCAAGATACATCCTTTACAAGTTTTCTTGTTTATTTTTAATCAACTTCTTTTATTTTAAAGTCATATGACATATTATGAAAGGAATAATGTTTTTGAATTAGAAAGGATATTTTCCTCAAGAATGGAGTTCAAATGTTTTATCAAAAATATTTTCCATCTAAGATAATATAGGGTTCTGTTTTTATCCCTATTATTACATTGATTTGATTATGTTTTGAGGAAATTATTTTTATGAAGTCATTTACCTTATATGATTTGTTTTATGATGTCATGAGGTTTCAAGAATCCCATTTTTGTTACATGTGTTATGCGATGATGTATGATTTATGATTATGTGGAACACATAAGAAATGATTCATTATAAGATGGGTGGGACCTATATCTCCCTCCAATGCATTGGGTAAAGATTTTATATCTCATGAGATAGACATGGCTGGAATGGTAGGTTATACCGGTTCAGTGAAACAGGACTGAAACGAGGGTTACTCGATTCAGAAAGGGACTTTGTCCACTAAGATAGTCTTGGAAATGAGTCTTGACTAACAAGAAATGATTCTCTATGATTATGTGTGAATGCCACAAAGTTTCATGTTTTATGTTATTATTATTGTGATTACATTTCACTGCCATGATTTACCCCATTTTATGAAATTATGATCTCTTTTGCAGGTTAAGATTTTCCAAAAGTTATGTGCTTATGTATATGATGTGATTGATATTTATTTTGTTTACCCTTACTGAGCATTTGAGCTCACCCTTTTATGTTTTCTTTTCCCCAGGATATAAATAAAGGTGTTAGGTAAAAAAAAGGGGAACATCTTTATAGGAGATGTTGAAGATCTTTCACCACGATTAGAAGATTACGTTCCGAGTTTCCAAAGACACTAAACTATTACGATCCTTGTGTGTGTGTTTTTGTTATGTACTAAGAATTCCGCAAATGTAATGTAATGTCCATGTACGTCAAGCTTCAGGTCTCTACAAACAATGATGCAACGTCTAAAGGGAAACACAACGATGGAAAAGAATCATACACCCTACACACACCATTTACAAATTCATTCACTTTGCCTAAACATGGAAATTTTATTTATAATATTCAAATCTTGAAAAGGAAAGTATCATGGTCAAGGAATATTCCTACTCGGGCTGTGTCATTTGATTTAGATGAGTTTGATAAGACAATTTATATTATTCAAAGAAAAAAAAATTGACTAGCCACAAAACAATCACCAACAAGAGGCATATGAAATACTCAAACCAAATATAAATATGATACAAATAACTATAACTAATCTTCGGTTTAGAAGACAGTGCACCTCCATTGGAGGGGTTTTATTATAAAATAATGGCATTGATTTATCACACTATTCATTTATTTATATTTAACATCTATTCTAGAACTCATCCAACACAAATAAAATGAAATAATTTATGAAACTAGATCAACAAAACTATCACTGTGATTTTTCACAGACAGGACACCTATTTTAGAAGGGTTTTATTATAAAAACAAGACTTTATTTATCAAATTAAACAATAATTTTAAATAAAAATTATTTAATATATGCACTTGAATATAATTAAGAAGAATTAAGAAAGAAGCTAAATTAAATTTAAAGCATTCCTGAATTAAAGAGGCTAGAAGAGGGATCCTACCTAAAGGTGGAACTAAACCGTATACTTCGGCTCTAGGATCTTTCTAACTAAAATTTTCTACTCCCCCACTGGGTATACGCTCCTTTACACACATGCAAGGACACCTAGCCCCTACGCACACACCCACATGGCCATGAGCATGTGCAAGGGGATCCTTCCACATATGCTTATATGCATATACCAGTCTCCACTCACCTGCGTATGCATTTATATATATATACATGGCCACACATAGCCCCATATGTTCATAATCATTTCCATGGTTGACTATCAACATAATGGGGGAACCCACATTCATATACTTTCTTACCTATGCACACGCAGGCAAGACACCCTTAACATGGATACTCGAATCCAACAAGCAGGGATCAACGCACTACACAAAGGATATTAGGAACATTAAAACATATAAAGGATGCTAAATTAATGGTGAGAAACAAACCAATGGAATTAAAGACTTACCTTTATTGGGAGAACCATATCCAACCGAACCAACACAAAATGATCCAACACCTTACTGAAAACATAATATGGAGTCAAAAACACTGAAATGCCCAAATACATGAGGTACGAGAAAATTAGTAACCATATAATCTTTCCTGGGATCAAAGCCGGTGGAATGAATCAATCTGAACACATTTTCCCCCCTTCGCAGAATACAATTACCCTTTTTCCACATAAAGAAGTAAAATACCTTAGTGGCCAATGCGATATTGAAAATAAAATAAAAAATAAACTAAAACATACTTGTCACTTGTGACATTACATGTCACCGCCCAACATATAAGAACCACAAATTCCCCATTGGTCAAATCATGTTCCAACAAGAATGGGGGAAATAAATCCATGTTTCAAAATGATACTATCAAATAGTACATTCCTATTAATTAACAATTATACTTCCTTTTAACGGTATATAATTAGTTTGGCTCGAGTTTCAGCTTAATTTGGTATTGTACGATACAATTTTTTATCCCACCCAATAATAAATGTTTACTAGAGAACACAATTACTAATCAAATAGAATATATCATAACAAAAAATTTGATCCACACCAATGAAGTAAGTTGAACATTATAAGAAAGAGTGTTTGATGATATAGTCTAATGAGTTATAAAAGGATAAACCAAACAAACGAAAAACATTGAGAGTTCTCTAATTTCTCAAGTGAATATGAAATTTTAAAACAATAATAAACAAGTGAAAGAAGAGAAAAACTTTTATACACAATATAAATTTTTAGAATGTGAGAAACAAGAAAGCCTAGTGAAAATCAAACACTTTTGAGCTACAAAGAAAAGAGCTATAGTGTTCTAAAAAAATCCTAATAACATAGAAGTTGATAAACGCACCTTATTACCATACTTGTTGATATAAAACAACACTCATAATGGAAATGTCACATAACATGCACTTCACATATATATTTCTTTTTGAAGGAAAATAATTTATCAAAATGAATCCTTCATATAGTGTTGTTATTCTATTGAAAAAATCAACATTGAAAAAATACGAAAATACATTCCTGTTAATCACAACTCTAAAAAGGATTCAACACATATCCCGTGATTTAATTAAATATTTATAGGGAACTTTTCATCAAGATAACACTTTATAACTTAATAAAATATGGTTACCCATTCAACTGTATGTGATTCCAAAATGAACATCACATTTATCCATAAACCAATTTCCCTTCACATGCACCATGAACATATTAAAACAGTATGCATTAGATAACATTTAAATTTTCAAATTATAAAACTCCATTCACATGACAACTGTATCCAAAAAGCATCAAAGGTATGAATAATTCTACACATAAAATATTCATAACATTTTTATGAGCTCCAAATGATTTCACATAGAATATGATATTATTTATGAAACTAGAAACACATCCTATATTGTTCACATAAATCGCAATGATATAATGTTCTCGTGGTATCTTCTATGTGAACTTCTAATGATTTATATCTACAAACACTACAATGATAACTATTTTTATTTTTTGAGAAAATTAAAATCAATCATATATCTCAGTATGATATTTATTTTCATGAATTCATTAATTTAATGTTGAACATCAAATTATCCTCCTAACACTCGAGCTCAGGGTTGACACCCGAGGTATTCCAAACTAGATTCAATAGATTTCCATATATGTCTGTCCTTGCCTACCATTATCCATGATGATTTCCTTGACAAGGAACCATGACATGGTACATTACCCATTCCATAGACCACTAACCTAACACACATTACCAATTCTAGGGATATCTCTTATCTTCCATGGGTTAATGGACATTCTGTGAATTATCATTATAGAAAAGATTACATTCCCAATGAGAATAAATTATTCTATGTGTGGAGTGACCATTCTAGGTATTATATAACCATGCATCAATAACAACAAAGAAAAAAACCACTAACGAAACACCAAAACATGAAAAATATTTTGACATATGACACATTTTTTAATTCATTAAAATTTCAAATTCTCACTCCTCATAATCCATTATTTCAAATATCATCTCTTGTCAAAATAACATTGTTTCTATTCCAATTACATACCAGTTATACAGTAACATGATACATTATCAATTCACATTTCAATTGTGTCAATTCCAATTCACATACTGATAATTACAAATTCTAATTCACATATCATGATAACAACAAATTTTATTCACAATTCAATTCATTCCTTATTCAATTTCTCATTCTAGGTATAAGGAACTAGACTCATACCAACCTTGCTCTAACTCAAGGTTGTAGATAAGAACACCTCTTTGGTGGAAAAAGGATCATGGTCTTCACCACCAATGGACCCAACCAGATATGCGGAAGGTCTAATAGTGAAGATTTGAGAAATTTCCATGGATTCTAAATAGAAGAGGTCACACACATGACATGATGACACTATCATACTTGATGCAGATACTATAAAACCAATGAAGAAAAAAGGGTGATTTTTCAAATCACTCACCTCAATACAAATAATATTAATCCGAAAACAAAATTTTGTGATGAATTTAATCCACCATAATCCCATATAGAAACTGATAAATACACCACATCAATTCCATTAGAAGAATATCAAAGTGGAAAATAACAGCAATTCACTAATTACGAGCAGAACGCAATGAATCTAGATGATTGAATCGAAGAATAGATTGAGAGATCCACGATTCCAGGTATCTTACAAATGAGGTAGACATGAATTATGGTTGAAAGCATGGAGATATCCATTCTGGATATGGTGAGATCGTGACGGAAGAAGTGAGCTCACAATATTGGGTTCATGCTCGGGAGTTAGGTTTAGAGGAGAGATCTCGTTGGAGGAGGAGATCTCATTTAGTGGGGAGATCTGTTCAAGGAGAGATTTTGTTCGATGGAGGAAGTGAGCTCGTGGGTTCGTGCTTGGGAATTAGGGTTCTACAGGGGGGATATATGTTCAATGATGTGTGGAGTTATTTTTTCGCAGGTTAGCTACAATTATATAGGGATTTTCCCAAAAAATTCTAAAACCATTGGGAAATACTATTTGGGTGGGGGGGAGTTCTCTATGGTTTCTAGAAAACGTAGGAAAATATTTTCTAATTTAACTTATTCCTTACGGTTTAATGAAACCATTGGGAAAACGCATCAAATTATTACTTAAACCAACGGTTTTTTCATACCGTTGGTATGAAGGTGTTGGTATAAGTGGTATTTCCACTAGTGAATGTAATTTTAAATATAATATTGAATCTAGTTATGTACATTTAAATTCATGCAATGTGGTAGTGGAATCCACCCACTAAAAGGAGGAGAGATTGCAGGATCCAAATCTATATTATTAAGCTATAAGAAAAAAAATACAACAAAATGGACTGCATTTTTAAAATAAAAGGTGTTAATTCCATACCAATAACAACTAGTGGTATCATACAAAATATGATTTTTTGAAACAAATATCAATCCATGATTTAGTGAAAGAAATCTGTTGTAAATAAGAGGACATATTTGGAGAAACCTAATCATGGAAAAATGGAGGACATAGAGATGGATTATAATGGTTATTCAACCTTATCAAAGAATAAAGATTCATATAGAGACTAACTACACCCCCATACCCCACCCCCATTGCCCCACAACCCCACTACCCAAAACCCCTCCCACCTCCCCTACAGACCCCCCTGCAGACCACACCCCTGCCCCTTACCCTGCAGACCTCCCCACTACACCCTGCCCCCTCCACCCCCATCCCCCCTCCCCCTGCCCTGCATACCTCCCCCCTCCCCCTCCCACCGGCCCTGCAGACAACCCCCCTGCCCCCCAACCATTCCCACTGCCCCTTCCCCAACCCCCTCCTCTCTACCCCCTTCCCCATTCCCCCTCCACCCTGCCCCCTGCCCCATGCCCCATCCACATTGCCTCCTTCCCCATGCCCCCTTCCCCCTGCCCCCTACTCTGCAGACCTCCCCCTGCCCCCTGACCCCTTCCCCTCCACCCTCCCCTGCCCCCTGCCCCCTGCCCCCGGCCCCCTGCCCCCTTCCCCCCTACCCCCTGCCCCACACCCCCTCCACCTTGCCCCCTTCCCCTACCACCATCCACACAACCCCCAAGCATGAACATCCCCCCTTCACCCCCATCCCCCCTAGCCTGCACCACCCCCTAGCCTGCACCATACTCCCCCTGCCTGCAAACCCCCCTATGAGTCAAAAAAAATATTTGGAGATACACATGGTGTCTCGAATGAGAGGAGTAAGGATTAAAATAGAAAATATAAATGAAATAATGTCAAAAAATATATACAAGAATAAACTACCACAAGAGGATCCTTATATATATACTCACATTCATAAGAATAGGCTATGATGCCTCAAGAAATATTTAGTTAAGTGTTCCCATTCCGACATTTTTTCATCATAATGTCGATAAATTTTGAGGAAGTGAATAGGTAATTTTGTATTTTTATTCTAGTTATAAATCCAAATTGATTTGATTATATTATGCCTCAAGTAATAGATCATAGCCTCAAAGCAATGACATTGCTAATAATTTTTTCAATTGCGTTCCAAATGGAAATTGGATTGAAGTATTTAATGTCCACTACATTATATTTTTTTGGAATCAAAGTAATAAAATTTGAATTGATTCCATAGAATCATGATTAAAGAATTCTATCATAGAATTATGTAAATTAACAAGCACAATAACCAAGTATATAATAAAATATTCGTTTTTAAACCCATCATGCTCGACCACACTCTCAAATAAGGAGAAGACTAATGTATTTACCTTCTTATCATCACAAGATTTAGTTAAGGACTTTGTTTTGATTATTATCAACAACACATGTAATTGTATCCATTATATAGAAGGTAAAATCTTTTCCTTTCTTTGAGAACAGTCTTCCAATATAGTCAACTATAATATTAGAAAATTAATTTTATGAGTTCTATAAAGACCTATCAATTCTATGAGTAGCAACTCCTCTTCCAATTAACTATTCCTTGTGTAGATAATGAAAAAAAATATTTTTTCTATCTCCCTCCTACATCCATATTATATTATACTAGATTTAGACTAGCCTTTCTTTCATAAATGGGTTTTCATAATGCTGAGATAGGGTTTTAATCTCATTCCTTGAATTATAATTCTGATTCTGATTAATGTTATTAAATTTTAGTTCGGATTACCCGGGCTCTTTGATATCATTACCCTTATTATATAAACATACATAGTTTCAGAAAGAATCAACCTTTTTACATTATTTAGATTTTTTTCCATGATTTGAAGAGGGCTTCCATAAATTTCCATGTTTCAAGTAATGATGATAATCTCCCTAAAAACATGAAAAAAATCCCGGAATTATTGAATTCAAATAGAAGGGGAGATGATGTCAATTTATTTGTGAAAATATCCACCATAAAAGGAATGTGATCATAGTGATATTTTTGGTAGAGCTAGACCTGATACATCAATAACATAATTATTGTCATCAATATGGGAAAAAAATATATCCAATTTTCTAGCTTTTAATACATTGATGGTGTATCTTCACCAGGTTTAGTAACCACCCACAATAGTAACTTAAACCATGCTATATTTATCAAACTAGGATGAAAATTCAGAATCTTCCATCGTATTGATGTGTGGAAAAAAATTCCTCATGCCTTAGAAGAGAGTTATAACCCCTCAGAATCACCCAATTATATGAACACTACAAAATTACCCCTTCAAGATTATCAAAAATATCTACTGTTTTTGTGTAAGAGTTAGTGGAATAAAAAAAATACTAGGAGATTACAATTCCTTGAATACCAATATAAACTGAAAAGTCATGATAATATTTTGACATGAATGTATGTTGATATTATCAAACATTAAAATATAGGGATTCTCAGAGTCATTATCAAATTCCTTTTGTGATACATAGGAATATCCAAGGGAGGACCATTTAAAGTCACTCCATTTTTCATACTCCATATTAGGTTTAGCTAAACTAATCATCATGGGTTTTGTGGCCGTAATAAAGTATCTAGAAGATGTGGTTATGGGAGAGTTCCCATGACCTAGGAAATTACAAAAGAGAATATTCATTTATGAAGGGTTTTCATATCTATGGTTTCGAAAATTCAAGGAAACAGGAGAAATCAAATAAATTTCAAAACCTATTATCAATGTCTAGAACCAAATGAGAATGATGAGTCAGCTCGGCCTGGGCACTCATGTTCAAAATTTTCCCTAAACTGTGAATCTCAGCATTGAAATCCCTTTCAGATTTCCGAAAAATTTGACATATTCATGAGAAACCAACCATGCGGGCCAGGTGAAAACTAATAGTCCAATTAACTTATAGGATAGAATCCATGACCATTAGGTCTCTCGAGGAACGGAGAGGGAGGAGGAATGGCGAGGGAGACTGAGTATTAGTCAGGGTAGATTGTCAAGGGTGGGAGGAGAAAGTCGAGCACAAGGGTGGGGAGGCCACCGTGAAACACCGATGGTCGAGAAGTGTAGTTGTGATGTCGGGGAGGAGTGCGCAGAGAGTAGGTCCATGTCGAGGGTTCGAGGAGTCATGGACAGTGGTGAGGAGGAGCTTGTGGATCTGGTGAGGAGAAGAGGAGAGCATCATGCACTAGTGGAAAATTGGTTTATACCAACGCATACATTCCCACAGTTAATAAGAACCGTTGGGAAATTGTGGTTTTTTCATACGGTTTTGCTAAACCTATCGGTATACATTACCGATTTCTGATTTTTATCGGAATCCCTTTCAATTTTTCACCCCCCGCGTGATCCCTCCCCAACCTTGGCCTCCCGGACCTCTCCTCCCCTTCCCAATCTTGACCTCCTCGACCTCCCGACCTCCGCCACCACCACCCGACCCCTAACCCCTCTCGGCTCCCTCTCCTCTGACAACGTTCAACCCTCACCTCTTGGCTCCCTCTCCGACGATGACGTCCCCCTCCCCTCCCGGATCCTTGCTCCATCTCCTCCGAAAACATTCCCCCCTCTGACGACGTACCCCGTCCCCCTCTCCTATCACACACGAGACCCCCCATGGCCGAACACCCAGTGCGACCTCCCCCACTCTCGGCTCCCTCTCCTCCACCATTTCTCCCAAATTTCATGAGGGTTCATGATTGTAACTTCCAGGTATGAATTTATCTTCTTTCATACTTCAATTTTTTTTTGAGTTTTCCCCTCTCTGGTTTCCCAGTTTCATTAGGTTGAACCCTATGGGTTTTGAGGTTTAATGATTATAACATCGATCCATGTATCTTGGGGGTATGATGGTTCTGTCAGGTCGCTTAGGGCTTGTTTTGGAATCTGATGCCAAAGGAAAAGTGATTTAGATAGTCTTGGCTAATCTGCCACCATTTGAGGTAGGTTTATTCTTCTCTCTTTGTTTGGACCAATTTAATTTGGTGATTGTAGAGATTTATGTGTCTATGAAAACTCTATTTGAGGTATTAATTGTCTAAATAAGACTACTTTACATCCTGTATATCTATTTGTATGTGTTTATAGCTCATATCAGGTTATATGTTCAAGATTCATCCTTTGGTAGAATCATCTCATGTTTTTTTATTGATGGGTGAGTGGAGATATGCTGAGAATCAAGATATTGTACAATGGATATATGGGTATAATTGATTTTTATATTCTATTTTTGTATTTTATATTATATTTTTCTAACACAACCTAGAGTATGTTTGATTCTACTTTCATTGGATCTTATTTTTCTGATTCATTTTTTAGTTTTTAATTGATGTTAATTATATTAATCTCATTTGGGGTATTTATCTTATTTACTTCTATATATTTGATGTTTCATGGATGTCTAATGTATGGGTGACCCATTCTATATTTTCAATAACTGATTCAATTCCACACATTCTTGAGGATGAAACAATCCAATTTAAATGAAACCAACATGAACTCATTCAAACTGAATTGAATGAAATACGACATTATATAAGTAGGAAAATCAGAATAATCTGAATTGTATTAACCAATGTTGTCAAAGGCGCGAGGCGTAATAAGTCACAAAGGCTACTTGGGGATGTGGCATGAGGCTCAATGCGAGGTGAAAATAAGGTGCATTCACAGATAAATAAATAAATATAGTTTTCAAGAATATTTTAAAATAAAAAAATCTTAAATCCAATTAAAATAATACAAATTAAATATTATGTTATATTTGACAGTATCCTAGCTCACTTTTGATAAAATTACCTTTGATATTTTATAGCTGCAATGCACCCCACGATCACCTGCACTTCACTACACCCCGCAATAGCCTACACTACACCCCTGATTTCCTATAGCCACGATTTCCATGATTTCTGTGATCGCCTCACTGCTTCACTGCACCCCGATCATGACTCGCCCATTATTTCTGTCGCCCCTTGATTTCAATCTGGTCGCGACTCGCTCTCGAATCTTGTCGCCCTGTTTCGACATTTTCTTTACTCTATTACCCTCTATTTCTGAATCTTTATTATATCTTAGGTATGGTTTACGTTTGCAGTCTCAAGGAATTTCTCATCCTGCGATTTCCCTACTTTCCCCGCCCCCTGATTTCGGCATCCATGTGTGCCTTTACTGTGACTTTTGATGTAGTGACTATTGTGATGGCGTTCGAGGCACGCGCCTTTGGCGCGCCTCAGTGAGGTTGCCCCGCCTCACTGGGGGGTGAGGCACACCAGGTGGGCCTCGACACGCCTCACGCCAAAGCGCGTTGAGGCGCACACCTTTGAAAACAATGGTATTAACCTTTAATGAGTAAAATTGAATATTAATAAATGAATCTACAATAAATTAAATTAGCGTATACCAAAAAAAATAAATTAAAACTAAAGAGATCTAAAACAAATCGTATCATGTTGTATCAAAACGAATCTTACATAATCAATGCCCTACCTCAATTAGGATGACATCAAACATAACAAACCAATATGAACCAGAAGAAACCAAACCAAAGAAGATTACGAAGAGTAAACCCAAAATGAGTTGAACTAAATAAAGTGGAACCATACAAACCCACAAATGATGTATCAAATTAGACCAAATTTAATTAATTAAAACATATATAACCGCAACCAAAATGAACTAAATTGAACTAAACCATAATGATATGAACCAAATGTAATGAAACTGAATTGATTAAAACTCTATCTTTAAGTGATAACATTCATTCCCTTTCAATAAGAGAGTCATCTCTATTTTCAATAATTGGCCCAGTCAGTGAAAGATAATGTATGAAATAGAAACGGTCATATATTCTCAACATATCAACAACATTATCAGGGCCTAATGGTGTGTACTCAAATCGAGAGATGTATTGTAGACTGGGGTGAAAAAAGGCACCAAGGATTAGAGTGGTGTTAGGATAACTGTATCAATGGAGGTGATCCACTATCTATCCAAATAAAAACTGTAAATGACCACTGATTATATAAGGGAAGTATTCCTATTGAATATGGATCAAGAGATTCTAGGGGCCTATAAGGGTTAATATGACAATATTAAGAGACCGAATATCTACCAGTCAAGCTGCCATTACCAAAGTGCCAACATGGATTCCTGAACGCGCATCCCCTACTAGATAAAACCACCTATTCAAAAATATTTCCATGAAACCATCAATCTTATGGATTATATATATTTACAGCCTCATCCAATAACCCCTTTTGGTGTATTCTCCTACTTCTATGATTTCTAAATATGAAATGACATTATTATGGACCATCTGGGAAGGGAACTAGTGAGGGTGTATAGCAGTCATCCATGATATACTACGATAGAGTAAAATATTGATCCAATCTTTAAAAGAGATGAGATATCGTATAGAAATCTCATTTCATAAGAGTTCTTTCATGATATTGAGCATATCCCTCACCAAAACTATAGTCTATGAAGGGTTATCCCAGAAATCCATTACAAGAAGAAATTTGTCTCACATTTCCCCAAGGGAGGTATCATGCCTATTCAATAGACCTCACAGAGGCTAATTCCAACTTCGTTGTAGGTCAAATGGAATGAGTTGGTTCCAAGTAACCAATGGATAATCAATTCAATTTGAATATTAGACTAGTGGTATATGATATATAAGTAAACCCATACTGGTTCATTAAGATGGATAACATGTAGCTGGTTGAAAAAATCTAAGCAGCTTTACCTAACAAAGAATAGCCATGCTCATTAATCAGAGATGTGCCCATGCGGTTTGCAAGACACCATGGATGCCCTGGTGATAGGTCTACCTTATCGCACAAGATTCAGTTGGCATGTCACATTCATCATAAAAAAGGTTTTAAACACAACCATTTGACTCTGTGTCACAATGAACGACTCCAGGGAAAAATTAAAGTGTTTTACATGAAAATGATCATGCATCACCACAAGACCCTTCATTTGTGATGTGACATAGTACCAACATGTAGAGTGATTATCTTCGATAACAATCTTACGATGATTCGAGACCCCTCACCTTTCTCAAATAAAGAATTAAATAAAAGAGGAAATGGTGGATGATTCTTGTGGAGTGTGACACATTGGAAATTACCCACATGGATAGTCATTACCCCATTGGTTGGACAAAGTATAACAATTAGGGTGTAGGTGGAAGGTTATTGTGGTCAATGATCTTTATGTGATACCCCATGAATAATCCATTGTGGGATCATACGAAATGCATAACAACAATTCCTTGATCGACTAGAACCCAAATGAATGAAATTGTCCAAGATAATATAAACAAAAACAAGATAAACTAAATCTAATGGAAATTTCCCAAACAAACTTTTATTGAACAAAATCAAACTAAGCTAAAACTCGATCCAAACTAATTATATACCATTTATAGGAAGATTAATTGTTAATTAATAGGAATGTACTTTTTGATAGTATCATGTTGAAACATGGATTTGTTTCCCCATTTCTTGCAGGAACATGATTTGACCCATGTGGCATTGTGGTTCTTATATGTTGGGTAGTGACATGTATAGTCACAGGAGATAGGTATGTTTTAGTTTAGTTTTTATTTTATTTTTTTATCTCAATGGCCACTTAGATATTCTACTGGTTAATACGGACAGGGAGTAGTTATATTCTATGAATGAGGCCATAATGGGTTTAGATTGTTTCAGTCCACCGAATTTGATTCGAGGTAATATCATATGTTTACTACCTCTCTCGCACCTCATATATTTTGGGGATTTCAATGTTTTTTACTCCATATTATGTTTTTGGTAGTGCGTTGGATTGTTTTGTGTTGGTTAAGGTGGATTTGGTTCTCCTCTACAAAACGAGGTAAGGCTTTAATGTTGTTGGTTGGTTTTTCACTGGTTATGCAGGGTCCTTTATGTGTTTTATGGTTCTAAATATCCTTTGTGTAGTGCGTTGATCCCTGTTCGTTGATTTAGAGTCCCCAAGTCAAGGGTGACTCGCCTGCGTGTGCATAGGTAAGTAAGTATATGTTTGTGGGTTCCCCTGTTACATGTATAGTCAACCATGGCAACGAATATACATGTATGGGGCTAGGTATTCCCATGTATATATATATAAATGCATATACAGATGATTGGAGACTGGTATATGCATATAAGCATATATGTAAGGATCCCCTTGCACATTCTCATGGCCACACAGGTGTGTGCATAGGGGCTAGGTGTCCTTGCATGTGTATGAAGGTGCGTATACTGAGTGGGGGGGGGGGGGGTTGTAGCTTTTAGTTAGAATGCTCCAAGAGCCAATGTGGACGGCCTGGTTCCACCTTGATGTAGAGTCCCACTCGTAGCCTCAATAATTTAAGAATTATTTAAATTGAACTTATCTTCTTTCTTAAATCTGCTTAATTATCTTGAATTGCATATCTTGAGTGAGTTTTCTTTAGTATAATTGTTTCATTTGATAAATAAAGTCATGTTTTTATAATAAAACCACATTAAAAAATGAATATAAAAGGTATATCATTATCATACCACAATCCCAAATAAAGTGTCTATTTCTTATAATAGAAGACCGGTTTATATTATGTGAAGGAAAACTACATAGGATTTATTTGGAATCTTGGCCGGAAGATGGTTCCCCGCGGATGTTGGTGGAACGGGACAACATGTCGCGTTCACGCTGTGGTCACGCCGAGGTCACGTCGCGTTCATGCCGTAGTCACGCCGTTGTCACGTCGCGGTCACGCCGTGGTCACGCTGCAGTCATGTCGCAGTCACGCCACAGTCATGCCATCACACCGCGGTCACTCTTCGGTCACACCTGGGTCAAGCCGCTGTCACAATGCGGTCACGACGCGGTCATTCCGCGGTCACGCCGGTGGTCACACCGTGTTTTGGCCCTGCTCCAGGATGACAGCCCGCGGTAGTTCGCAGTCTTGTTGTAATTCGATATATGATACCTAGATAGAGTTTCAGATACATTACCCACTCGTAGTTAATGGGGAGGGAGGTGACGACCGGAATATGGCCCCACTTCCCCCTGCTCCCTTCGCTCTTGGCTGGAAGATGATGCCCCACAGATGTCGCTGGATCGGGACAACACGCCGTGGTCATTCCGCGGTCACGCCACGGTCACGTCGCAGTCACACCATGGTCACACTACGGTCACGCCGTGATTTGGCCATGCTTTTAGATGACACCCCACGACGGTTCACATTCTTGTCGGAATTCGATGTATGATACCTAAATAGTGTTTTAGATACATTACCCACCCATAGTTAATGGGGAGGGAGGCGACGACCGGAATATTTCCACGCTTCCTCCCACTCCCTTCACTCCAATATAGAAGATGTTGCCCCGCATATGTCGCTGGACTGGGCCAACACGTCGCGGTCACGCCGTGGTCACGCTGCAGTGAAGCCACGGCCACGCCGCAGTCCTGCAACGGTCACGCAGCAGTCCTACCACAGTCATGCCACAGTCACACCACGATCACGTCGTGATTTGGCCCTGCCCCAGGACGACACCCAGTGGCGGTTCACAATCTCGTCAGAATTCGATGTATGATACCTAGATAGTGTTTTAGATATATTATCCACCCATAGTAAATGGGGGAGGGAGGTGACGAATGGAATTTTTCCCCGCTTCCTCCTGCTCCCATCAATCCTGGCCAGAAGACGTTGCCCCGCAGATGTCGCTGGACCAGGCCAACACACTGCAGTCACGCCATGATTTGGCCCTGCTCTAGGACGACACCCCGCGGCAGTTTGCAGTCCTCTCGAAATTCTATGTATGATAATTAGATATAGTTTTAGATATATTACTCATCCATAGTTAATGGGGAGGGAGGAGACATCTGTAATGTTTCCCCGCCTCCTCATGCTCCCTTCGCTCCCGGCCGGAAGATTCTACCCCACGGATGTCGCTGGATCGGGCCAACACGCCGCGGTCACGCTGCAATGATGATGCAGTCACACCACGTTCACACCGCAGTCACACCGCCATCACACTGCGGTCACGCCGCATTCACACTGCAGTCACGCCGTGGTCACTTCATGTTCAAAAAGAGGCACGGTGTTGCCGGTAACACTCAATGTGTCTCACTTTTATTTGAAATGGACACCATTTTTAATGAAAACAACAACTGGCATATGGAAAACCAACCAAATAAATTCATATTCTTTTGATAATTTTTCACAAAGATCCATGAGTCATTTGTGATGTGTACGAGTCAAACCTGCCTCAATCCGAGGCATGGTGTGGCCGGTACCACTCAAAGTGTCTCAATTTTATTTGAAATGGAAAACATTTTAAATGAAAACCAAAACTGACATATGGAAAACCAACCAAACATATTCAGATTGTGTTGATACTTTGGAACAATGATCCATATGTCATTTGTGAAGTGTACGAGTCATCCTCACCTCAATCCGAGGCACAGTGGGGCTGGTACCACTCAAAGTGTTTCGCTTTTATTTAAAATGGACACCATTTTAATTGAAAATAACAACTGGCTTACGGAAAACCGACCAAACACATTCGTATTGTGTGGATACTTCAACGAAACTATCCATGGGTCATTTATGACATGTACGAGTCAACCCCCGCCTCAATCCGAGACATGGTGTGGCCGATACCACTCAATGTGTCTTTCTTTTGTTTAAAATGGATACTCTTTTTAGTAAAAAAATTGGCATATATGAAACTGACCAAATGCATTTGGATTTTGTTGATACATTAGAAAAACGATACATGGGTCATTTTTTATGTGTAAGAGTCAACCCCTCCTCAATCTGAGGCGCGGTGTGGCCGACACCACTCAATGTGTCTCTCTTTTGTTTCAAAAGGACATCATTTTAAGTGAATACAACAACTGACATAGGGAAAACTGACCAAAGGCATTCAGATTCTGTTGAAACATTAGAAAAACGATCCATGGGTCATATGTGACTTTTAAGAGTCAACCCCGTCTCAATCCAAGGGTCGATGTGGCCAACACTAGTCAAATCGTCTCACTTTTATTTGAAATGGACATGATTTTAAGTGAAAACAAAAAATGCAATACAGAAAACCGAACAAATGCATTCGTATTGTGTTGATATAGTAGAAAAATGATACATGGGTCATTTGCGACGTGTACGAGTAAACCCCTCCTCAATCTGAGGTGCGGTGTGGCCGACACCACTCAATGTGTCTCTCTTTTTTTAAAAATGGACATCATTTTAAGTGAAAACAACTACTAACATACAAAAAAAATGACCAAAAACATTCGGATTCTGTTGAAACATTTGGAAAACAATCCATGGGTCATATGTGACGTGTAAGAGTCAACCACGCCTAAATTCGAGGCGCGGTGTGTATGGAACCACTCGACGTGTCTCTCTTTTGTTTAAAATATACATTATTTTAAGTGAAAACAACAATTGACATATGGAAAAATGGCTAAATGAATTCGGATTCTGTTGAAAATTTTGGACAAATATCTATGGGTCATATATGATGTGTACGAGTCAACCTTGCATCAATTCATGGTGTGGTGTGGCCGGCACCACTCAATGTGTCTCTCTTTTGTTTAAAATTGACATAATTTTAAGTGAAAACAACAACTAACATATGAAAAACTGACCAATTGAATTAGTATTTTATTGAAAATTTAACACAATGATCAATGGGTCATATGTGATGTGTATTAGTAAATATCTGCTCAATAATAAATGCTATGTGGCTGGTATCACTCTAATTGTCTCTATTTTTTTTAAAATGGACATCATTTTAAGTAAAAACATCTGGCTTACAGAAAACTGACGAAACATATTCAGATTGTGTTGATACATTATGACAATGATCCATGGGTCGTATGTGATGTGTAAGAGTCAAACCCTCCCCTATCCGAGGTGTGGTGTGATGAACCCCACTCAATGTGTCTGACCTTATTTGAGATGGAAAACATTTTAAGTAAAAACAACAACTAGCATATGGAAAACCAACAAAACACATTTAGATTATGTTGATACTTTATGAAAACGATCAATGAGTCATCAGTGACATGTACGAGTTAAACCTGCCTCAATCTGAGGCACAGTGTTGTTGGTATCATTCTATGTGCATGTATTTTGTTTAAAATGGACATCATTTTATGTAAATACAACTCGTATATGGAAAACTGACCAAACACATTCGGATTCTGTTGATACTTTATTTTGGGTTTATTAGTATGTAATTTCAGATTTCACTCATGTATGTGTTATAGAAAATGAAATTTTGTATGTGTTATTAATTCTGTATAACCCACCCCCTAGACACCCCCACCCCTGTAGAGATCCCCTCACCCCTGGACACCCCCACCCCTGTGGACAGGCCCTCACCCCTTGACACCCCCACCCCGAGGACACCCCCACCCCCCAGGACACCCCCAACCCCTTGTATGTCATATTATATATGTGTTATATATAATTCAGAATTCTGTATGAAACATATTCAGAATTATGTTTGCAACATAATTCATTTTGTATTTGTTATTGATTCATAATTAAGAATTTATTACATAATTCATTCTACATGTATTCAATTGAGAAGTCAAATATGAATTATGTATTGAATTGGGTAATTGGGTTCACATACATGATTATAAATAACGTTCACATGTTCTTGATTTTTTAAATTGATTTCAGATTTCCTACAACCATGCTCTAAAAACATTAAGAGCAGTTCACAGGTTACAAAAATAGTTCAGATGTTCCTGATTTGGTAAACATATTTCAGATTTTCAGTCTTCTGTAAACAAATTCCAGATTTTGACAACCCAACACATTGATGATTTCACATCATTTCCCTTTTATTAGCTCCTTCTAAATACATGTTTCCCTTTTAGAGATCACTCCCTCAAAAGGCTAGACACATACCAAAATCTAAATGCACCTATAATTTCCAAAACAACATAATAGATGTATCGTGAAACCTTAGTAATCCACACTATGTGCTATCCTCAGCCAGTCTATTCTCATTTGACTCATTCCTTGAGCACCCATCTCCATTCATCGGCATGTTTCCTCCTCAATTCAATTCAATGATTCACTACCAAAGGCATTACACAACCACCCAAACCCATCAATTGGAATCTATACCAGACTCTAGTGTAGTTCAATAGTCAAATCCACTACTAACACAAACCCACATTTGTTTCCTATCACACGCAACAACTCACCTCAGATACCCACACATCATATTTCTTTTCAAAAACACCCCAATCCCATGCCCACAATCAGCTCGATCATATACCATAACTGATTTTCTATTTAAACCCCCAATGAAAACTAATTGAACACATAAAGGATTCCTCACTAGAATCACAATGCCACCCAAACCAATCCAAAGCTAGTTCCACCAATCTATGAGCCTTCTATAACATGGATTATATCTTTACAACAAATACATCACTCCCCACCATAGTAGTTTCATCATCACCAACTCACCCAAAAAACCTCAACTGCTTTGTCGAACTCTCCATGTTCCTAACCCCTAAGATGTTTCATATCTGTCCAAAAGACTGTAGGATATCTAGACATATAGCCTTTTCCCTCGATTATTCTAATGAAGATATTACTGCTTTTTGAATGATCATCACTAAATAATTGTATGCTTTGATTTTATCGATGAATACCACCAACAGTAATCAATTTCAGATATCGCCAATCACAACATGGACAAGTCAAGGTCATTTAAAAGTCTTCAACATCCCTACCCATGATAATATCATCACATTGAATTCATTCATCCGCCTACTCATAGATTTCGTTCATACTCAAGAAACTCAGCCTACACCCTCTAACTGGTCCTACCCCTTGTAACCACATGAACTAGAAATACACCTACACTCCAGGAGATTCTCATTTAATGAAAACCAGTAACCACCCTATGCTTCCTACCAAAACCAAATCTACAATGCAGAGTCACTACTCAAAGAGAATATTTTCAGATAAAACCACATCAACCCGCATTTCCATGAGCACCTATTATTATCATGATCAAATTTATAAGTTTATGGACCACCCATTTTAATATAAATTACACGGTCTAGGAACCCAAATATGTCTATCCCTCTAGAATCCAACCACAAGGGTAAACCACAAGCACTCATGTTCTCTTCCTCAAAACCAAAGCCACCCTACATTCCAAAACCCATATCAGGTTTCACCATTCATGAACTACTTTCAAAGGTCCAAAAAATCCATATTGATGTCACACACCCAAAATCACACATAGCCTACCTGACCTATCTCATCTTCTGATGCATTTATCTAAGACTAATTTCACTTCTGAAGTAATCAAAAATTTATTCTTCTCATTTTCTAATCTTCTTCCATAGCCTTAAACACCATATTTTCTACATATTTCATGCAATGTAATTTCAATTTAACATTTCATAGTTTCTTCCAGTGATTACTACATCATGTTTCTTCCATATTTTTTTATTGAAACTCTCTTCATAAGGTGAAGTTAACCATACATTCCTCAGGAATAAATATTAAGGAATCAATCGTAAGGAAATTTTCATTTTGTTAAGGTGTTCAATTATCTAAATCATTATATTTTCGTTATATTTTGATAACCATAGTTTCTCGGTATTTATATATCATTCAAAAGTAATGTGTGTGAATTCTAGTTAGTATATTAACCAAATTCATCCTGATTTTGGGGCGATTTGGAGGCGGCTGAAATTGTTGGGGAGAAATCTGTTTGTCCCTCTTTCTGGGGCATCTATTTCTCTCGTTGGTTTCAAACTCACCAAACAGATTCAATCCATTTCTTTCAGTGGTACTATGACTTTCACCGGAATCGATATCCTTTGACAGCTTCACTTTGGATATTTCAAAACCTCCTGCAATTTTTGTGTAGCTTGAGGTCGACCAGTGGGTTAGCGATCTGGTTCTTCATCTCTGACCTACAGATATGGTATTTTTGGCTTGGATATTGGGAAAAAAGAGGCATACCATGAAGGTTCACAGAACTTGGAAGAATCAGAGGCCTAAAAGGAGGGTGATGTCCGTAGAGCCATTTCCAACAGAGTTCCCCTTCAGAACAGATTCTTATATTTAGGTGAAGGGCCTTCAGATGATGATGATTCATGGAGTGGAAAAGGGTTAGTAACAGAAATCCCAAGAAGGCTGGTATTTTTAAAAAGTAGAAATATTTTTTGATTCAAGAAGGAGAAATTGAACTTTCTAAGAATTATCAATCTTTATTAGAGTAAGAGGATGAGAAACCAACATTTTTCTACATTAATGGAATTAATAATGGAATGAAATTTGCAATTGAATTTGATGATCTCCTAGATAATATTAACTAACCAGTTTATTTAATATATCTTCAAAATTTCCATTGGATTTAAATCTCTATTAACCAACCAGTTTCTTTAATATATATGCAAAATTTCCTTTGGATTTTCAATCCCTCCAACTACTGGCTTCTCAACATTTATCAAACCTTTTGTAAATAGTTATCTTTAAACTATTAACACTTTGTATTTAACTTAAACATCAGTTTAAAAAGAATTTTTTATCTTGGAGAGGTGCATGATTTCAATTTTATAGGTTGGGAAATATATTAGAGAGGTGCAGGTTTATAGTTTTATAAGTTGGGGTTTACTTCTTTGGAATAAGGTGTTTACATGAAGGTTGTTTACAAGCAGGCTGTTTACAGTCGGCTGTCCAATTTTGGATGGAGGCTATTTACAGCAGGCTGTCCAGTTTTGGGGATATAAGATGTATACCAATGATTTGCAGAACCATTGGTATACAGAGTATGATGGACAGAGTATACCAACGGTTCTAAAACCATTGGTATACAAGAGAGAGTATACCAACTATTCTGAAACCACTGGTATACAGGTATTCCAACGGTTCTGAAATCGTTGGTATCCTACTGGCTAGAATAAAATGTATACCAACAGTCTGAAAACCGTTGGTATACCCACCAGTACTAACTATTCTTCAACCGTTGGTATATATATATACCAACTTTTTATGTATAACCGTTGGTATAGACTAATTTGAGACTATATATGCCAACCGTTCTCTTAGGACCGTTGGTATAGAGCTACTGCCTTGCCTCACATACCAACAGGCTGTGAAATCATTGGGAAATATTGTCCCAATGGTTTCAGGGGATATCTCAATGGTTTAAAACCATTGGAAAATATTGAATTTCCAGTAGTGGCAGAGAGCTTCGTGGACTAGGGAGGAGGATCTCGCAGATCGGGGAGAAGAGGAGTTGCAGACTAAGGAGGAGGAGCATGATAGATAGTCAAAAAAACATTAATAAATTTTTTTTAATCTGTGGCTATAAATTATTATATATTCATATTTTTAATAGAATATTGGTTCTAAACTAAGATATAGCTATGGACTTATAAAACTGTGGCTATAGGTCCGTGGCTATAGCCATGTTTTCTAGAAGTAAAATAAAATAAAAAACATAAGAGAAGATGTTACATTTAAATTGGGTAACTCCCTTTGGTTTGAACCAAAAATATTTCTTGATGTTTTTTCATCCCTAGGTAAGGCTTATTAGGTGGAATAGATGGATCTTTATAGATTATTTGGGTAGATTTTGGACAATCCAAGGGGATTGAAAGGTGTGAGTAATGGGTAAGAGGTGAGAGTTTTTTGTAAGGGGGAGGTGAGTCTCTTTAGGAAAGTTTGAAACTATTTTATTATTATAAACTATATTTATGTTTCAAAAGGTCCCAACCTTATTAAATTCGATGATAAGATGAATATTATTCAAAATAGTCTCAACCAATAGGTTTTATACACGTTTTGGTTTGAAATTTAACCAATAGGTTTTATACACGTTTTGGTTTGAAATTTACGATGTCTTCTTTTTTATTCACTCTATATGGTTAATATATTTATTATAAAATAATAATAGAACAAAAAGTGAATTGTTAATGAAATTTGAATCCTTATATATTTTATTTAAATGAATATTTAATTTTTAGGATTATTATATCATTTAATAAAATAATCTTTTTTTTTAAAATCTCATTTATGTCAATTTGAATACTATTAATATCATGACTTTTTAAAAAATCCAAAACAACTTGATTCATTCGAAAAAAATTCATTAATTAAAATTTAACAAGTCATACTAATATATATAATTTTTGGATGGAATAATTGTAACACCCCGAGATTTTATGAAAAATATTATTTTAATTTCATTAATGTCTTGTGTTGTATTATACAGCAAGATTACCTTGCGCTATACGCAACACCGTATTAGCTTGCAGTATACGCAACACTATTCTTGGACCGTGTTACACAAAATTTTGATAATAGTTATTCTACGCAACATTGAGTATATATATATTCAATGTATAAATGAAATATGGTTAGATTCTGCTATACGAAACAACGGAGGATTCTTTCACAACACGCAACCCTGACTTGGCTTGCATTACACGCAATCACGACCTTCCTCGATAGCGTGTGTTGTACGCAATACCGGGTTTTAATAAACAATGTTATATTATTATAATATTGTCATGAACTAGCCGTTATGAATATTATTAACTAAATTTTTAATTGTATAACATTATTATTAATCTTACACATTTCTAGAACATGGTATAAGAACAAAATAAAATTTTCGGGTAAAATAAGTATTTTTCAAAAAATACAGTTTTGACGCCTTTTGATGGCACACCCATGTTAAAACTAGTTTTTGACATGTTTATAAGTTCAATTTGACAAAATAAAATTCTTCTTTGGAATCAAGAAATAATAATTTACTTGGGATCAATTTTTCATATTATTTGGGTAACTTTCACATTTTAATGAATAGTAAAAACACGCTATATTTTAATTAAAAACAACTTTTTTCATTGTAATATCTTATGTGGTTAAATTATAATATTGAATGGTTTTAAAGTATAAATAGAATATATTTTTACCATTTAATATAATGAATGTCATTAGCATTGATTTTACCTTAATTCGTAGGTTAAATCAATTCAATCTTTTACAATGTTTTAAACAAAAACCCGTTTTTATTCGACAACGGGATTAATTTTAATTTAATTTCTGCAAATTCTGTGTATTGAATTTAAAAAAAAAGGATTCCAAATTTTGAATCAGTGGGTCTAAATTATTTGAATAGGCTACTTTTTATTTTTGGGAATTATGAATAGTAACTACGGTAAATTTTATTTACCATAGTTAAAGGTAAATCGGGTAATTATGGGTAAATATAATATTTTAAAATTACCCTAACAATTTTCAAAATCCTATTGGATGACTAAAAGTCGACCCATATTACCTAAGGGTCGGATTAGATTCATTTAATTAAATTTTTTCAATGAAAATAATTTAATTATTATTAAAACCAAAGAATTTGACAACATGTCACTTTCTTAAATCTTATAAGTATACAAATTTTAATCTAGTGATAAACTTCATGAAACATCGAACATGAATAGTCTCCAGAAAGCTAATACAATTATCTACATCATAGGAATTTATATTGAATTTTTAGGGATTAAATAATTATCATTTATTATGACACATTGATGATGTAGTAATTGTCTTATTAATGAAATATTGACATAATTGATTTTATAAATGCCCAAATAAATGTAATTTGAGACTTTTTTTGACAACCACTAATTTTATAGGTTAATATGACATGTTATTGTTGATTTAAGTAACTTGGTTCTAACTTATCATTCTGTTAAGAATTTCATAAAAATCATATACCAAATAATGTCAAAATTGACATAAAATAGTTTTTAAAACAAATATTATATTATTAATTGTTATTTTATTCCTAAAAATCAACGGTTTGGAAAAATGACTTATATCAGATTATATATATTAATAATAAACAATTTTGGGTTCTTTTGGATTGATATAGTAAGTTTATTAACCATATAGTGTAAAAAAACAAAATGACACGGTAAAAGTTAAATTATTTAACTTAGAGTTAAATCTAATTGATAAGGGTAAAATAATAACCTAAACTTCTCTAAATCCTATTGAATGAGAGGATTTATACCCATCCCCACCTTATCCTCGAAATAAATCAATTTGGATCTATTTAAAACCGAACTTGACTTTATAATAAAATAATATTTCTAGTTATTCCAAAGGTGCCCCTCTCCTCCCTTATAAAAGGGCACCTCCTCCCTCTCTTCCTCACACACATTTGACCATTAAATCTCGGCAAAACCCTGCCAAATTCTCTTATACACTTCCCTAGAAACATTATAGAGTTTCTTGTCTTCCTCAAAGACCAATTTTAATGCCCTAAGAGGAGGTCTCAAAGAGGCCCTTCAAAGAAGAGGTAATTTCCGTTACCGATTCTTTCACCTTTATTTCTTCTTCCACTTCTTCTTCTTAGGTTGTTTCATTATTAAGTAATAAAATCAGTATCACTGATATACTGATATGTTATTATATGTATGAAACAATCCTATTTCACCATCTATCCGTCCTACGGAAATCGAAATCACCGCGCGTGCGTATGTACGGAATACCGTCTCCACGCCGGGGTGAAATCTATTCTTCCACCACCACATTACTTGGATGGGTAAAATGGTTTAAATAATAACTATATTTGATTATTATAAAGTGATATTGATACTGAAATAGTATACATACACTTCAACACAAGTTCACGAACATGAGAACGATATCATCGCTCGTGCGTACGTACGGACTACCGTCTCCACGACGCGATGAGATTCATTCTCCATGTTAACCATTTAAGAAGGATTATAAATTATATATAAGAAATAATAATGAAATATATGACATTATAAAGCTACTGTATTTATGTATATATGTATGTCATCTACTTACTTCCATTCAAGATAATAAGGAAAGGAAAACAGCGTTCATGCGTACGTACGGACTACCGTCTCCAGGAATGGTGTGTTTCAATTCATTTATCTATCTATTATATATATATATATATACTGAATATATATGATATATAAATCATGTTTTATATTCTGGAAGTAAGTAAATCATGATATAAGTAATAATAATGTCATGAACAACAAGTCCAAACACCTACGATAAATGAAACGATTTTACCCAAAACGCTTCTTTAACATGGAATTTACAAAAAAACGGGTAATATAAAGTCATAAGTGAACCATATATGATATAATAACAATGAATATGATTCTGTAATAAGTTAATGACATTATTTAAATCATTATACAGGAGGTTCGGATACGTACAAAGCATATCATACATAAGGTAAGGGAAATATCACAATCTCATTTTTATCCGAGATTGTTTATACTTTAGTATTTACTGGGGTGTATTTTATCATCCAAATCCATGTTTCCTAAATATGTAATATTATTTACATCCACCTACAATTGTTTAATTCCAATTTTACCCTTCGGTGAGTTTTTTAGTAAAATATATGAAAGGAATCTTTTGTCGTTTTTCCTACGAGGTACTTTTTGACTTTTCCGACAAAAGTACGAAGAATGTTTTTTTTAACTTATACGGCCTGAATGGATTTTTAAAACATTATTTCCAAGAATCTTACTTTAAAAGTTTTCAAGTTTATCTTTAATCAACTTCTTTTAGTTTAAAGTTGTATGACATGTTAAGAAAGGAAAAAAAAAATTGGAGAAGAAAGGATATTTTCCTCAAGAATGGAGTTCAAGTGTTTTATCAAAATTATTTTCCATATAAGATAATAAAGGGTTCTGTTTTTATGCCTATTATTACATTGATTTGATTATGTTGTGATGGAATTATTTTTATGAATTCCTTTATCTTATATGAATTGTTTTATGATGCCATGATGTTTAAGATTCCCATTTGTATTACATGGGTTATGAAATGATGTATGATTTATGATTTTGTGGCACACATAATAATGGTATCATTATAATATGGGTGGGACCTATATCTCCCTCCAATTAATTGGGTAAAGATTTTTTATCTCATGAGATAGACACGGCTGGAATGGTAGGTTATACCGGTTCAGTGAAACATGACTGAAACGAGGGTTACTCGATTCAGAAAGGGACTTTGTCCACTAAGATAGTCTTGGCAATGAGTCTTGACTAACAAGAAATGATTCTATATGATTATGTGTGAATGACACAAAGTTTCATGTTTTAAGTTATGATTATTGTGATTACATTTCACTGCCTTGATTTATCCCATGTTATGAAATTATGCTCTCTTTTGCAGGTTATGATTTCCAAAATGTTATTTTCTTATGAATATGATGTGATTGATATTTCTTTTGTTTACCATTACTGAGCATTTGAGCTCACCCTTTTATGTTTTCTTTTCCCCAGGATATAAAGAAAGTTTTTAGGTTAAAAAAAGGGATGATCTTTATGGGAGATATTGAAGATCTTTCACCACGTTTAGAAGATTATATTCCGAGTTTCCAAAGACACTAAAATATTACGATCCTTGTGTGTGTGTTTTTTTATTTACTAAGTATTCCGAAAATGTAATGTAATGTCAATGTACGTCAGGCTTCGGGTCTCTACAGTTGGTATCAGAGGAAAGGTTTAGTCAACCTTTGGAAACTAGGATATAAGAACGTTAGTGAGACCCCTAGAGATATTTCTAAGGTATGACTAGGGATATCCCTAAGGATAAGTATACGTATAGGTTATAGTCCTAGAATTGCGCTAAGGATATTATAATTTAACCACAGATGTTAGATATTGAAGTTACTCCCCCTTTATTATGATTTTTGCCTCTCACACTATTCTTTTTGGGTTTTAGAAAATGGATGGAAACAAGATGATTCACGATAATGGAGGATATGATAGACAATGGAATGATATTCTTCATGAGCAACCAAATGAAATGGGATTTTGAGGTCCAAACATCATTATTATGCCGAATCAGCAATCTCATTATATGATCAATAAAGTAAAATTTGGTAAGTTTCCTGACTCGGCTAATAAGAGATAGATGGAGTTTCATGATGATCATAGAGGAAAGAAAGTTCAATTTCCCCTATGTAAATCATGTGGGAAGAGGCATCAAGGAGAATGTTTCAAAGGAACTGGAAGATGCTTTGAGTGTGAAAAAGAAGGACACAAAGCCAGTAAGTGTAAAGGAAAAGGTTCAGTTAACACCAGGGATGAGGATAATGGTATTGCTACGACATCAAAAATGGATAAATGTTTTAAATGTGGAATGTACGGGCATTATGCAAACCAATTCCCTAAGGTAAAGTCTCATGAAGAGAATCAGTATGGTCGTATGGGTAGTATTTATGTTGATGATGATGAAGAGACTACAAATGATATTTGAGATGAAAGAATTGTTGAAGCTCGGTCAATGGTTTAAGAATATAGTGGAATGATTACATGTTTATCATGTGTTATGTTGTAGAAGTAATCTCATGGTACTATGGAATAAAGAGACATCTAAGGATTGTTACACTATTGCATTTCCTTGAATTTTGAAAATGTATGATTAATGTTACCAGTATCCATGAAAGGTTATTCATATATTTTTGGAATTTAGATTATATGCTCATAATGAAGGGATAAGGAGAAAATTAAATGTTTGATAGTATTCATGAGCTCATGACTGATATAAGGAGAAGGTTATATCATGGTTTCAGTATATATAATTTTGAGGATTTTGGTATGTGGAAAGAGTTAACTTTTAAAAGAACTCTTGTTTTCAATAATGTTCAATGGGTATTCAAGAGAGTACATGATTAAGGCCTTTGAATGTTTGTAATGTGACCAACAAGATATATCTTATGATATATGGGGATAAACGATGCGATTAAATTTGTGAGAGTGGACTGCAGTATTATGGATAAGCCTAAAGATTGGAATGGATTATGTTGGACATAAGTTAGTATTGTTTGTTTTTCGATATTACTGATGGGATGTTATAGTAATATAGTTTTAGAAAAAGGACAACATGCAGGATGGGCGACAACCCATCGCATCGGACAAGGCTGTGGGAATCGAACCCAAAACTGAAGTGCGACTGGCCTTTATCGCCTACCACTGGCCTACAGAAAGTCCCTGGTTAGTATAATTTAGTTTTATTTTATTAAGCGGTATGATATATGAAGTATAAGTTCATTATTGGAACCATATACGATTAATCTAACCATAAGATGGACTTATAACTTTTGCTAACCTTTTTTTTGAAAAAGATGGAATGACCCATCATTCTATCACATGATCTTCTAACACATCACGAATAACAAATTCAACTTCATTTCTTTAAGGGTTGAAGTGGAAATTGTTCAATTCATGAACCATAGTGAGATTGTACTAAAATCATGCAAGTATTTCTTTTAATTCAACAACTTTAGGGAAATGATCTTGAAAACCAAAAATGTTTTCCTAGTTCCCTTATATCCGATTAATCAGATGGTACCCTAGATCATCACAAATTTATGGCTTTGTGATTGTTGGCTTTTTCATAGCCATGTCCTCTACCACTCTCCATCAGAACATGATGGTTAGATTTCTCTTCCATGTCCATATTTTCACCTATGTTCTCCTATGTGGATACCCAGTGATTAGTTAACTTGGGTAACCATTACGTTTTATAATTTAGTTTTTAAAGATAAGTTTTGGTATTCCTTTTTACGATGTGGGTTTCTATCAAAGAAACTTTCAAATAGTAAACCATTTATAACCCCGACGAATTTCGAGGGTGAAATTCATTTTAACGGGGGTAGAATGTAACACCCCGAGATTTTATGAATAATATTATTTTAATTTCATTAATGTCTTGTGTTGTATTCTACACCAAGATTACCTTGCACTATACGCGACACCGTATTAGCTTGCAGTATACGCAACACTATTCTTGGATCGTGTTACACACAATTTTGATAATAGTTATTCTACGCAACATTGAGTATATATATATTCAATGTATAAATAAAATATGGTAGGATTCTGTTATACGAAACAATGAAGGATTCTTTCACAACACGCAACCCTGACTTGGCTTGCATTACACGCAATCGCGACCTTCCTCGATAGTGTGTGTTGTACGCAATACCGGGTTTTAATAAACAATGTTATATTATTATAATATTGTCATGAACTAGCCGTTATGAATAGTATTAACTAAAATTTGAATTTTATAACATTATTATTAATCTTACACATTTCTAGAACATGGTATAAGTACAAAATAAATTTTTCGGGTAAAATAAGTCTTTTTTAAAAAATGCATTTTTGCCGCCTTTTGATGGAGCACCCACTTTAAATCTAGTTTTTGAAATGTTTATAAGTTCAATTTGACAAAATAAAATTCTTCTTTTGAATCAAGAAATAAAAATTTAGTTTGGATAAATTTTTCATATTATTCTGGTAACTTTCACATTTTAATGAATAGTATAAACACGCTATATTTTAATTAAAAACAACTTTTTTCATCGTAATATCTTATGTGGTTAAATTATAATATTGAATGGTTTTAATGTATAAATAGAATATATTTTTACCATTTAATATAATGAATGTCATTAGCATTGATTTTACCTTGAATTCGTAGGTTAAATCAATTCAATCTTTTGCAATGTTTTAAACAAAAACCCGTTTTTATTCGACAACGGGATTAATTTAAATTTAATTTCTGCAACTTCTGTGTATTGAATTTTAAAAAAATGGATTCCATATTTGGAATCAGTGGGTCCAAATTATGTTAATAGGCTACTTTTTATTTTTGGGAATTATGAATAGTAACTACGGTAAATTTTATTTACCATAGTTAAAGGTAAATCGGGTAATTAAGGGTAAATATAATATTTAAAAATTACCCTAACAAATGAAAAAATCCTATTGGATGACTAAAAGTCGACCCATATCACCTAAGGGTCGGATTAGATTCATTTAATTAAATTTTTTCAATGAAAATAATTTAATTATTATTAAAACCAAAGAATGTGACAACATGTCACTTTCTTAAATCTTATAAGTATAATAATTTTAATCTAGTCATAAACTCTATGAAACTTCGAAAATGAATAGTCTCCAGAAAGCTAATACAATTATATACATCATAGGAATTTATTTAGAATTTTTAGGGATTAAATAATTATCATTTATTATGACACATAGATGATGCAGTAATTGTCTTATTAAAGAAATATTGACATAATTGATTTTATAAATGCCCAAATAAATGTAATTTGAGACTTTTTATGAATTAAAATAATTTTATAGGTTAATATGACATGTTATTGTTGATTTAAGTAACTTGGATCGAACTTATCATTCTGTTAAGAATTTCATAAAAATCATATACCAAATAGTGTCAAAATTCACATAAAATAGTTTTTAAAACAAATATTATATTATTAATTGCTATTTTATTCCTAAAAATATATGGTTAGGACAAATGACTTAGATAAGATTATATATATTAATAATAAACAACTTGGGGTTCTTTTGGCTTGATATATTATGTTTATTAACCATATAGTGTAAGAAAACAAAATGACACGGTAAAAGTTAAATTATTTAACTTAGAGTTTAATCTAATTGATAAGGGTAAAATAATAACCTAAACTTGTCTAAATCCTATTGGATGAGAGGATTTCAACCCATCCCCACATTAGCCTCGAAATAAATCAATTTGAATCTATTTAAAACCGAACTTGACTTTATAATAAAATAATATTTTTAGTTATTCCAAAGGTACCCCTCTCCTCCCTTATAAAAGGGCACCTCCTCCCTCTCTTCCTCACACAACATTGAGCCTCCAAGCTCGGCCAAACCCTGAAAAATTATCTTCTCCACTTCTATAGAAACATCCTAGAGGTTCTTGTCTTCCTCAAAGACCAATTTTAGTGCCCTAAGAGGAGGACTCAAAGAGGCGCTTCAAAGAAGAGGTAATTTCTGTTACCGTTTCTTTAACCTTTATTTCTTCTTACAATTCTTCTTCGTAGGTTGTTTCATTATGAAGTAATAACATCAGTTTCACTCATATACTGATACATTATTATAAGTATGAAACAATCCTATTTCACCATCTATACATCCTACGGAAAACGAAATCACCGCGTCTGCGTACGTACGGAATACCGTCTCCACGCCGTGGTGAAATCTTTTTTTCCACCACCACCTTACTTGGATGGGTAAAATGGTGTAAATAATAACTATATATGATTATTATAAAGTGATATTGATACTGAAATATTATACATACACTTCAACACAAGTTCACGAACATGAGAACGATATCATCGCTCGTGCGTACGTACGGACTACCGTCTCCACGACGCGATGAGATTCATTCTCCATATTAACCATTTAAGAATGATTATAAAGTATATATAAGAAATAATAATGAAATATATGACATTATAAATCTACTAGATTTATGTATATATGTATGTCATCTACTTACTTCCATTCAAGATAATAAGGAAAGGAAAACAATGTTCATGCGTACGTACGGACTACCGTCTCCATGAACGATGTGTTTCATTTCATTTATCTATCTATTATATATATATACTGAATATATATGATATATAAATCATGTTTTATATTCTGTAAGTAAGTAAATCATGATATAAGTAATAATAATGTCAAGAACAACAAGTCCAAACACCTACGATAAATGAAACGATTTTACCCAAAACGCTTCTTTAACATGGAATTTACAAAAGAACGGGTAATATAAAGTCTTAAGTGAACCATATATTATATAATAACAGTGAATATAATTCTGTAATAAGTTAATGAAATTATTTAAATCATTATACAGGAGGTTCAGATACGTACAAAGCATATCGGACATTAGGTAAGGGAAATATCACAATCTCATTTTTATCCGAGATTGTTTATACTTTAGTATTTACTGGGTTGTATTTTATCATCCAAATCCATGTTTCCTAAATATGTAATATTATTTCCATCCACATACAATTGTTTAAATCCAATTTTACCCTTAGGTGAGTTTTTTAGTAAAAGATATGAAAGGAATCTTTTGTCGTTTTTCGTACGAGGTACTTTTTGACTTTTCCGAAAAAAGTACAAAGAATGTTTTTTTAACTTATACGGCATGAATGGATTTTTAAAACATTATTTCCAAGAAGCTTACTTTACAAGTTTTCAAGTTTATCATTAATCAACTTCTTTTAGTTTAAAGTTCTATGACATGTTAAGAAAGGAAAAATGTTTTTGAAGAAGAAAGGATATTTTCCTCAAGAATGGAGTTCAAGTGTTTTATCAAAATTATTTTCCATCTAAGATAATAAAGGGTTCTGTTTTTATCCCTATTATTACATTGATTTGATTATGTTGTGATGGAATTATTTTTATGAATTCCTTTATCTTATATGAATTGTTTTATGATGTCATGATGTTTAAGATTCCCATTTGTATTACATGGGTTATGAAATGATGTATGATTTATGATTTTGTGGAACACATAAGAATGGTATAATTATGAGATGGGTGGGACCTATATATCCCTCCAATGAATTGGGTAAAGATTTTTTATCTCATGAGATAGACACGGCTGGAATGGTAGGTTATACCAGTTCAGTGAAACAGGACTGAAACAAGGGTTACTCGATTCAGAAAGGGACTTTGCCCACTAAGATAGTCTTGGAAATGAGTATTGACTAACAAGAAATGATTCTCTATGATTATGTGTTAATGCCACAAAGTTTCATGTTTTAAGTTATGATTATTGTGATTACATTTCACTGCCATGATTTATCCCATGCTATGAAATTATACTCTCTTTTGCAGGTTAAGATTTCCAAAATGTTATGTTCTTATGAATATGATGTGATTGATATTTATTTTGTTTACCCTTAATGAGGATTTGAGCTCACCCTTTTATGTTTTCTTTTCCCCAGGATATAAAGAAAGGTTTTAGGTTAAAAAAAGGGAAGATCATTATGGGAGATGTTGAAGATCTTTCACCATGTTTAGAAGATTATATTCCGAGTTTCCAAAGACACTAAACTATTACGATCCTTGTGTGTGTGTTTTTGTTATGTACTAATTATTCCGAAAATGTAATTTAATTTCAATGTACGTCAGGAATCGGGTCTCTACAATAATAATTTTCAAAATAAATTTATTTTAAAATTTATATTCTCATTTATTTAAAACATTCCTTAATGAGGTAAAGGCCTATGAACGGCTTCTCCGCTCCCTATCCTGGTGGCTAGGGTTTCCCTTCGGCCTCATTTACCCTTCCACATATGGCCCGAATCATTCTCAATTCCTTATTCATATAGATCATTTGGGCGTAGGCATGTCTTGGTGACAGCGCAACACGGTGGGGTTCCGATTTGTTTCAGTGTTGTCTCCTGCTTCATTCCCCGTGATGACGTAACTCGGCGGAGCACCGAATTCTCAGGTTGGTTTGGCGTGTCTCGACTCTCGGCAACGTCAGCTCATTGAGTGGCTTAGATTGGCATTGATTGGACCTTGTGATGATGATGTGGTGTGGAGTGGATCTGGCCTCCAGTAGTCCGGTGTCTCCAGGAGCCATTTAATGCATGCTTCCAATGTGGGTCCGCGACAGATCTGGAGTGGCTCGGAGGGGGAGGTCCTTGATTCTTATGTTCAGACATCATGGGGTTTGGCTTCTTGTAGGTTTTCTCTTGATGATTTTGTGTTTTTTTGGTGGTGATGATTTGGTGGATATGCTTGTGGGAGTTGATTGCATCAAGGTGAAGGGGTTCTAAGAAGGTTTGTTCGCGTTTGATTTTGAATGTGTTGATGTGGTGGTGGAATTTGTGAATTGCTTGGATGTTTTTTTCTTGCAATGAATGTTTCACCTGTGGCCTGTGGTTATGGATTCTGATTTCTGTTGTTGAGTTCGGTGAAGTGATTCGTTCTAGGGTGTGTTGGTTCTTATGGTGTGATTTTCTTCATGGATGGAGTCTTTCAATTAAGGATGGATTTTTGGTGGCATGAGGTTTGAGGTTTGAGAGTCAACATAACTATATTCACTTATAGGAATGGACTCATATGTGGTTTTCAGTAGAGGTTTTTCCCTGGTCTTTGCTTTCAGATGTGTATGTTTGAGAGGGTATGGATTTTCCATCAGTTCCAAGCTCGTACAGTCATGCACGAGACTGATTTCCATGACGTGATGAGTAGAAGAAACTGATCTAATGTTTATGATGCTGGGTGGAGATCTTTTGTGTATTCTTGAACAAGTAGTTTGTTCTTAAGATTTTATACCATGGTTGTTTGAATGTTTTTTTATTTGATTTCATGTATGGTTTTTCACTTTTTCCTTAAATTTTTTTGAATAATAAAAAGTTAATTTTCAGTCAATAAAGAGGAAAATACTGCATCATTATTGTGTCATGAATAATTTTATTTAATTGATGTTTAAAATTTATAAATAAAATACAATGATATAGTAATTTTTTATCCTTATAATGAATATTTATAGAAAAATATATCACATATATTACCCCACATTATAATTTTTTTATAAAAACAATACATGTTTACAATATTTTTATTTTTTCTTTAAATAAAAAGTTATTAATGTAATTATCAAACCGAAGTGGCTTTAAAATGCCAAAAGTTTCACCCAAATATTTTATTGGCCATCCATGACTCATCCAATATGGTTAGGACAAGTGTTATGTTAACTTTATATTTTTATAATGTTATTTTTAACACAAATGACCCTATTTACTTTTAACCACGGTATGTAAATGTCAAAAGTTACTATTCACAAATAATTACATTCATCATACTGAACCAAATTTTAATTACTGATGACAACCTTGTATGTTATATTTTTGAAATTCAAATCCTACAAGTGGTATAATTTCATTTAAATGAAAAAGTCGGTTTTGTAACTACTACTTTGTGTTTTCACTATTCCTCCAAAATTGAAGGTTTTCAGAAAAATACCAAAAAATCAGCCAAACCTATATTTGATATTTCGAACTCAAAAATGATGTCTATTTTACCAACTTAAAAACATTTAATTTTCATTAATTAATATAAAATTTAATCTCATTGTCAAATAAAATAATGTGTTTTTAAGAAATAATAACTATCAAAAGATTTACACTTGTTTATATCCAATTTCAAAGTGAAAATACTTCCAATGATGAACATTAAATTAATTAGTAAAAATATAATAGAATTACACATTAAAATAAATTAAAATGGCAATCTAACCATATTAATAAATTAGATTAAAAATCTATGATGAATTAAAATACATTATTTTTCAGTATTCATAAAAAATGAATTTTATCAGAAAAAAACAAAAAATTTACCCAAACTAAATTTGAAGTCCTGGTCATAATGAAGAATTTTATTTTCTCAAAAATAACATATAAAAGTGACCAAAACTATATTTAAAAAGGGTTATCCAATAAAAGGTAGTAAATTTAGCTTTTAAAGAATATTAGACTATTGATGCTTAAAATTAGATTCATTCACATTTTATGCCACAAACATTAATTGGATAAATGAAAAAATATTTAACAAACATTTATATTAATTTTTTAGCCTTTTCTGTTCATTCCAATCTATAAAACGTCTAGGTGTTAACTACCATTTAAAATAATATTATATGATTAGTTTTCAGTATAACTCAACATTGTGTGCAACGTAAGATTTAAAAGCAAATTGTTCTTGCGTATGAGGTAAACCATCAAACATAGAATACCCTTTAAATAAAATTAAATATTTAATTCAAAAATATTAAAAAATATGAAAAATATCATATTCTTTATATTCATGGGATGTTACAATATTATCAATTTATTTTCACATTGAGTATTTTATTATTGAATCCAACAACTTCATCATATTCACTTTTTTACAGGACTAGTTAGACCTTTTATTATAGTTCCATAATAATTTTATAATTTTACAATATATTAATGTATTATATTTAATGGTATCAATAATCCTTTATTTGTTTCATCATGATCATCTGTTTTCTGATTTTAGGGAAAATGCATATATTTCATCACACTGTTCATTCATCTTAGAAGCCATCCTCAGTATTTTTATATTCCATGCCACAAAACCACTTTTATTATAACTTTTATTTTTTAAAAAATCTTGAATAAGTATATTTTTGAAATCAAGAATTATTTCCCAATGATTCATCATTTCTAGAAGGTATTAGATCATTTGTCGATATCATTATGTACTTTCTCTAAAATGAAAAACAAAAGTAATTTTATGTTGTTGCATCCACACATAACTAGATTCCTAATCAAAATAAACATTTTAATTATTGAATTTAAATGTATTTTCCAAATAAATTCACTAGTATATTTTTCATGAATATCAATCGCACATACATCAGTGGGTGTCCCGTTATAAAAATCAATATTCTAATAATTCTTATTTTAGATTTTAGTCATGGGGATTTTTTTAGTAGATTTATTCTATAGTTTCTCATATTAACTAGTAATTAAACAATATATTGATAAATAAAACCCATCCTCCTATTTCATTGAATTTTTTCATAAATATATTCTATGGACATTGATATATCAATTGATGAGGCACACTATTAAATATTCGTATAAACCACATCATACTATGTTCTTGAAAGGACCATTTCTATATAGAATTATCCAATTACATCACTACAGATTGTCATATCATTATATAAATAAATTTCACCAATAAAATAATTTCTATGATCTTTTAGTTAAATAATAAATTTATTCTATAAACCAAAAAATTTAGTTCCACTGAAAAAAGATTCTTAATTATATATTCTTTAGTAAAAGAACTCGAAAAACCAATTGTGAGGCTGGAAAAAAATGATTGAAATATTCTAACCTGATACATTGTTTTTTAACTCTATATATATTGATTAGGGTGGGGTTATTCAGAATGAGGGGAAATTAATTGTTTCTACATAATCAAATTAACATTATTTTAGATCCTGTTACCACATTGGTGGGAATTTTGTTCCACATTTCACGATCATTGGTGCATCGTTTAATAAAAAAAATATGCAAAAAAAATTTAAATGAATAAAAAAATATATTTTATTTGTTTCATGAAAAATTTTATAGTTCATTGTGTATTCATAAAACATTTTGTGAAATCATAAAAATCTTGTAGTACCCCGTTTTATGGTATTTAACCCTTAATTGATGCTTTTAATGGTTTATAAGTTAAGGGTGTTGAATGGGGGAGTTGGGAGACTTTGAATAATGATTGAGGCAAAGGGGAAGTCACATGGGTAGCTCACGGTTTTCCTAAACCGTGCGGCCAAACCATGAATAGTTTGTCCTTGAGGTAGTATATTCCACATGGTCGGTGCATGGTTTGTTGAACTGTGCGGCCAAACCGTGTGTGGAGGGTCTCCTGAGGTAGTGTCTAATGCACGGTTAGAGCACGGTTTGACTAACCGTGCGGGTAAACCATGCGACCACATAGATGAGATCCTATAAAAGTGGATCTCACGAGTTTTTTCCTCTAAGTGGCTCGTTTTTCATTCTATGTGGCCATAACTCTGGATTATATTCCCTTGAAGGTAAGATATCCTCTCTTAAATATTTTGGAGGCGATCTGAAGGAATCACTTTGAGAATCGAAGCCAGACTCTTGACGTATGTGATTGTTCTTCTTCATTCTTGTTCGGTTTCTTAGATCTACATAGATCTACTTCTACTTTTCTATTTGTTTCTTAGATATACACCCTTTATGGGTATATCTAAGTGTTTGGATGCCAAATATGATGACATTTTGGTTTGGGCTTTCTATGAGATGATATCTAAGGCGGGTTTTAGAAGATGCAACCGTGTTTTCTTGAGTGTTCTTCATTCGTTGTGGTATTCATCAATACCCTAAAGGTCGGAGGCTTCACATTAAACTCCTATTGTTAGAATTTAATGTGTTAGATTAAAATTTTTTTAATTGAATGGAATTTATTGTGAAAATCATGGAATAAATCTTCATTTGTGATGATTTATGGTTTTAGTGAAATTGTGAAATCTTGGTGAATTGTTGTGCAATGTGATTTGGCTTCTTGAATTTAAAATGATAATTTTAAATTATTTATTTAATAGAATTATAAATCCTCTGATGAATAATGGGTTTTCAATAAGAAGGGTGTTTTATTGAAATGGTTGGGCATTGAAATTGTTTTGACGATTTTTTTTAAAATTAAATGTTCTTTTATTGAAAAGGTTGTTTTTGAATGATTTTTGGGAATATTTGTTGTGTGTTCATGTTGCATGTATGAGGCTTTGTTGAAATTGGACCTTGTGCATGGTTCCAAACGTTTAATGGAACATGGTAACTACATGTAAGACGCTTGGTTGAAATAATACCTAGTGCTTGGTGCCAAAGGAGTAATGGATCATGGAAAACAATTACCTTGTGACGACTTGGTAGATCGACGAGAAACCGCTCATGAGTATGGAACTGTCACAACGTAGCATTCATGTTTGGTTTCAGGGGTTTGTTAAATGGTTGATTTCATGGGTTTTTGAAATGGATGGGTATGTCAAAAAGGGATATTGTGAAATGGTTGTAAAGCTTGTTTGGTTATTTTTCTAGAAAAATAACTTGTTGGGAAATTGGTTTCAATTTCTCATGGATGCTTTTGGTTATGAATGAATTAGGAAACTTTTTTTTATTTAGTAATAAAATTATTTTGAGAAAATTTTGTATATAAACTATTTTATATAATTATGGAAAACTCTTCTATCCTAGTGGTGTGAGTAGAGAAGTCATTGGGGAAACCTACTGAGTTTTATACTCACCCCTGCTTTGGCACGTTGGTGCTTTTGCAGATTTCATGTTCTGGGACACAGGTAAAAGTAACGCATCTTATTTCTAGTGGCTCATAGTGATTCTTGAAAGATGTTGTGGAGCTTTGAGCTTGTGGTGCACAGAGTCTTAGTTCCTTTTTAGAGTCCTGAGTAGTTCATCTACTGTGCATTTTGATGCTTCGATTGGATTTCTTATCTTGTGTACATTGACGTGGTTTGACATAAATGAGGTGGTTTAGTTGTCCTCCTTTTGTTCGTGCATCATATAGTGAATTTTAGGTTATGGTAGGTTGGTTTTTGGATTTATTTATCAAAGGGTAAATAATCCCCCATTGTATTTCAATCCCTTTGTCATTTATTGCCAGCCTTTGGCGTCTTGGAGATGTCGCATAATGCCTAGTAATGACTCGTTGTACTCTCAAGCCAATGAGAATTGTCTGGTCATTAAACATATAATATTATTCACTATTTATATAGATAATTTGTTTCATTTAGGATCATTATATGCTAGAATCACTTCCATTATAATTTTTAGGACTCTTCACTCCTCACCCAAGGAAAATTTACTTTTCATATTCTCCAAATACTACATTTTTTAATTATCATTCATAATTAATACATTAGTATACCTCTTAAAGAAATTATGGATGTGATGTTCATTATCTAAGAAAAATGAGACATTTCAAGCATTATAAGACTAAATCCGATGAAATGTTGTTCATATATTTACTAAAAACACATTATTAATTTTGAGTTGAATTCCACACCAAAATGTGTGATTTTTGGAAATGTATTCAATTAAAAAAATTTGATGAACTACTTGTAGAGATAAGAATAAATCGATACTATAAAAACCATGTTTATTTCCTCCTCTTATACTACCATATTTGACAATCATATTCATCTTTCAAATTCACTTAATATTCCTAAAAAATATAATTATCATATATTCCATAATATTATACTTCATCACTAGAAGACCCTCTTAAAATGATCATGTAAAAATTCTTTCAAGAATACTTATTATTTGAAGAAAATATTTGTTAAATTATTTGACACATACTGACATCAAGGACTGCGTAATCCTTAGTGGAGACAAAATGTTGTGCCTTAATGAAAGACTTCATGGTCACTATTTTTTCAAACATTTGACACCCTTATAGACCATTTACTAAACACAACCAACTACACAATATGATTCATCGATCATCCTAATAAGAAGTGTTCCCATATATACACATCCTAAACTATCAACATATATTCATCCTCCAGAATAAACCTCAATGTATTCACTATTATTCATAAAAGTAATTATTATATTATTATATTTCTTATTTTTATAATACCTAGGTAAATTCTCTATATAAATTTCATCGTGAAACAGATCCTATAGAAAATTACTCTTGGAATAATCCTCATGGAACTAGTATCAAGGAACAGCTTCCTATGCACTCACTACATGGATCCTACTACTCTAATGATATTTGTATGCCCAATATTTGGATATTATTTCCCTTATAATCTATTAATAATGAATTTATTGGAGATTTTATTTTCTTTTAAAACAAAAATGAGTCACCAAAAATCCACCACTATTCCTTTGCTACAATTTTCGAAATATTCTCCTTGTACACATCTCATAGTCTTCCAAATATGAAAATTCATCATTAAATCATGATTCAGTGTCCATTTATATGCCATATTGAATGTCCAAAATTCCATTATTATAGATAAGTTACTAACATTAACATTATGTTCATAAATTTAAATTCAATTAATAAAATCATATCTAACATGATAAACATCTCAAGAAAACATTGTACTTTTTTATTCATGAAAGTCATTAACCCCTTACCATGAAAAATATTTGGGGGAACATACATCCTTCATGGGACATATACCTAACTATGAAATGCATATACATAAACACAATATCTATGTAAAAGACCATGATGTTAGTGTACATGACCATATGGTCAATATAAAGACTATTGGAACATTCTTCTTTGACCATAAAACCCTCCAATAACATCCCCAAATGTCTAGTTTTTGTACATCAAAATTTGGAAATCCCTATAAAACAATTGTAGTGTTCAATATTCTCCAACACCAAAATTTATATTCCATGTTCTCTAAATATAACTACTAAGATACAAAATAACAATTTAAATTACCTATAATATGATCTTATAATGAGTTATATATCCTTCGATCATCATATAGGGAAATTTCATCAATGTCATTTCATTAGGTTATTTCACTAACATCCACATGCATAAATTCCTATACCAGACTCAAGATATGACTACATTCAATGAATTTAATATTATTCTCTCTGATATACTCAAAAACAAAAATAAACCCCCTTAAAATAGCTACTACATCTAGATATACAACCAGATCCATAATCCATAGAAAATGTCCTTGAAATATATAGTTGTCTAGGATTGTTAGTGTATTTTATACAAAAATATTGATATTTGAACATCTTCTTCATATCATCAATATACAATAATACATTAACATGTATTAAATATTAATACATATATCATACAATTTATCAATAAATCCAAAAAAATCATCCTATATCATGCATCATTACCTCACTCTCTTAGATCATATCTGGCATTGTTATGAAAATTAATATGATAATAAATGAATAGTATATCCCAAATACCCATACACTTTATTGTTATATCCCACCAATAATTTTAAATTGGAACATGAGGTTTGATGTCATATATAACAATCAACACCTACCATAGAAGAGAGTGTAATACCCAATGACGTTATGATATTGTTTTAATAAATTCAATCACTATTATAGATTTTCATGCGAGCTATCTTAGGTTCAAACAAAACATGATACACTAATAAATTTTTCTTATTTAAACATGACCATAATAAAATACATCTTAATATGTTATATATGAATAATATTAACAAATATGGAAACATTTTATGGTTTACACATGCATAATATAAATTATATAGTTTTCTATTGAATATAAATAATAAAATAATCATATAACATAAATATTTTATGACAACCAATATTTTTCTAGAAGGTTGTCTAGAAATGATTTCGCTAGATAATATAAAATAAATTTTAAATAATTTTATAAAAATAAACTGAAAATTTAATCATCAATTTTCAAATTTGAATTTCCAAATTATCATTTGGTAAATATTTGATAATTTTATGAACATATTAATTTATTTGTTAATAGTCAAAAATGCAGTTATTTATATAAAACTGTTGTTTCCATTAAATTATTTACAAATTCAATTAAATTTTAAAATTGTTTTAATTTAAAATTAATTAAATTAAAATATTATTTATCTAATTTAGGACATTTTAATATGTTCCATGTTGAATTATGATGAATAGAACCTATTTTTACCTTGTAGGACATTGAAAATTTACTCTAATTATTTTAAAAGTTTTGTGCCTAGATTCCATGCAACCCTCAGACCTAGTTTTCCCAAAAATTATTTTTTATTAATATTAAAAATATTTTATATTATGTGCGCAAAATTTAATAAATAATATGGAATAACTTTAAAATTGATACAAAGATCAGAAATATGATACCACGGTTGAGTTTGGAATGCTCGTTTAATCTAAGAATGATCTAAGATAGGTTGGCATGGGGAATTTGGACATCTCAATAATTGGTGGTATGATTAGTGGAATAATTAAGTAAATATATATTTTGAACCTATATTAAATGATTATTAGTATACTACCTTGTCGAATCCTCTAAGGTTCACTACGTAGTCAATTGGATTATTTTAGATATGTTGTCACTCCTTCCATAAGAGAATCCCCAATGATAGTGATGAAACGAATGATTAGAGCAGATCAGGACACAATATACACATTCCAATCATTCTATCATTAGTGAGTGTATCTTTGATGAAGAGTTATCTAATTTCCATGTATAACTCATCATTTTCTTATTAACTCTTTTTTGGAATAAATTGATTGGGTAGATCAATCTCATTTATTGATTGGGGCCAATTTGGGATACTTTTAATGTTCTCATTCATAGACATAGTTGATTATTCATCTATTTTCTTAATTAAGATATAAATGTTTTCAATTATTGACCAAGAACTCCTAAAAATGACGATAAACCATATTTAATTGCATTATTCTACTCAAAATGATCCATATTCTTCACTGGTAGGACGCCACAATCCATGTTCGACATTCCTTTGTGGTACTGAGCGTGATCAAACCCACAGAATCAAAATTTAATGATGTGTGTGGGTTGATCAATGAATAAAGAGTAGATATAAGATGGTGGGTGTTTTGGGTGACCGTTTTGGTTATTTTTGATCTAATCAATGGATGAGGAAGGATTGTGGAGTGTGGGTGTGAGAGCCACATATATGATCACTTGTAATCATGTTGGATTTTTGTTTTTGGGCAACAAAGGTTTGAAATTTTCTGAGAAATTCCACATTCAAAAATCAAAAATACAATTGTGGTTGGATTCAGGGGAAAATGGAAATATTTAATTTTTGGTACAACGATCTAGTTAACAGTGATTAACATTAATACCCGTCATTTACCATTATGAACCCATGGCATATATCTAGTTGGCTATTGTTTATGGAGTTTCAGGAATTCATAAGAACCGAATGGAATTTTGACCTAATACATGCCATTTACCACCTTCCCAGTATGGAAGGGATGTATGACAGAGCACATAGCATGGAACACATGGCGTGCTTGTGCAAATAGAATTGTTTGGAGAACACTGTTTTCACCCTATGTGAATCCACACTTCATGATCTAATATATACAAAAATGGCCTCAGTAAACAGACTAGACCAGATGGACCCAATTTTATGTTGGATATATTGGAAACATCATGTTGTCCACCTATATGGCATGTACTTCTACAAGGATTGGAATTCATGTGATGGTCAATGAAATGAATATGTAGTGGAGTTGAAAAAAATTCATGTTTTCCACTCACAGTTCTTGTAAATCATATCCCCATTTGAGGAAACATAATTATTCAAAATATCCTAAATGGTTTTATATTTTACATGTGAGTAGCATATTCATAGTATTTTCCACATAGAAGATAATGGTTCCCTCTTTCATGGATTTTTTAATACAATGTTGAATGTTCTTGTAATGATTATTGATTAGGTTGTGCTTGGTGATCATAGTGATCATGTATGATCCCCAGAGGTATCCTGAGTGGAATCCTCAGGGTGAGTTCAACATTTGTCCTTGATGATTAGATTATACCGCTCCTGTCAGCAACTGGAATGGGTCCTCTACAGACCTATAAGTGGAACCCTCTATAAAAGTTTTCCATGGTTCATTGAATAATAATGAGATAGCCTACGTTCAGAAAATGGAACGGGTCCTTTACAAACATACTAAGAGGAACCCTCCTTTGAATTTGGGAATTGGTCCTTGATGACTAGAGTGGAACCCTCCTATTCGCATAGGGCATTGTTCCTCTACATACTACTTGATTTGAACCCTCCAATTGAGCTTGGCATTGGTCCATGGTGACTAGACTATAATCCTCCTATAATTTCATGTCAAGGGTCCTCTATAGACATCCTAAGTGGAACCCTCTAGACATGCTAGGTATGGGTCCCCAATGAATTCTAGTGTAGAATCCACTAGTACGGCTGGGAATGATCCCTCTATCCCTATAGTGGGACCCACCTGTATGGTTTGGAATGGGTCCTCCATTGATGATTAGAGTGGAAATATCCTATTGTACCATGAAATATGTCATATATAAAAACATTATGGCCACTAAACTGTGTTCCATAGTGATGTGGCATGGATGTACATTGTAGGTTTACTTTTGAGTAGACGTGTGAGATGTTAGGCATCGTTTATGTATATTTGGATCTATGGGCACCTATTCTTCCTAAGATGAGATGCAATATGAATATCCCATTAGTCTCCCTTTTTGGATTCTTTTTACTGAGCATATATATATACTTTTATATCCATACCTTTTGATATGGTTACTCTCTCTCGATGAGATTGGAAGATATACAAGGTATGCCATAATATTTTCATGTTAAGCTTCTCATGCATGGATGAGATTTCTAATCAAATATATGTGGAAGGAACTCAATTTTCATTAAATCAACTCACTATTTTGATCTCCTAATGTTTGGATGGGGTTACTCCATCTCATGGTTTGGGATGATCTGTTCTCTTTCAAAATATCATTCAACCTATTTAATATCTATAGTCTTTATATTTCTATTGTGTCTCTTACATGTCCCCATTAATCTTGCAGGGTACCTTACTAGGTATGTATATACTCACCCCAATACATGATTTTATAACCTGATTCATGTCTTATGCTGACGATTGATTGACAGTTTGTGACTTCAGATGTGCATTGGGATACTGGGTTTTGTAGACATTGTATATGGGTCGTAGATTGGAGATCAGATGTTGGGCTCCCCCAATTTTTTTACATTATATTTATTTTATAGTGGGATATTTTTATTGTAGGGTGTGTAATTTTACCCTTTTCTTCTTAGTCCACAATACCATACACCTCTAGTATGTAGATTTTTATCATGTTCCTTTGTTTCTATATTCTTTTTACTCCTTTTACTTTCACACCCTCTACACTATTCCATCTATATGGTTTCATTTGATAATACATATACTTGAGAATAGGTCTCCTAATGTAGTTATGCCTTCTGTACCGGTCACCTACCCTTAGCCTATGAATGGCGGCGTGGGGGTAGTTTCACATCATGCCCTGACATGTCTTGTGTCATGAAATATTGGTATTAATGGTGGTTTGATCCTTGGGAGGGTGTTTTGATTAGTCCCGTTATAAGAACTTGGTTTGAATTAGGTAAAAAAAATTTAGGTGACACCAACATGTTATAGGAAATAGAAAAAACATTATATTCCAATTGTAGTTTAGAAGATGACCCGGGTTATCTCACTGAGGTGCGACATAGAGAGTTCAATCACTAATTATAGTTCACCTATCCTAATTGTTTTTTGTTATGTTGTTTATTCAATAAAAACATTTATTTTTTTCCTTATAAAATATGAAATTACAATAATGGAATGATGAATTGATATCTATATGAAGATTAAAAAATATAGATTATAAAGAAAGGTCTTGTTTAGTGGTTTTATAATGTGAGTTCATTCATTATTTATATGTTTTTTAAATTCAATTTGATAATTCATTTGATGAATCCTCTTTAAAGAATTACATTCCATTGATTTATTGAGTGTATGATTTTATCATTCCTTTGGAACACCAAAATTCACCCCTTCTAATAGTCAAGTAGGACAACATCTCAATCGAGAATTCCATTCATAATAGATCTGGATCCACTATATGATGTTTCATCCCTTCAAGTATCCCCAACTCTACCATATGAACGTTTTTCATTAAAGAAGGGAGGGAAAAATAATCGATGAAATGTAATAGAATTGAAAATAACACAGTGGTGGATGTCTATATAACCCATGCCAAACTCTTACATCCACCACGAATATAAAAAAAAATATTGAATTGAAGCTCAATAACAAAAAACTTCACAGAACTGCCACCAGGGCCACGATTTAGGTAAGTCACTTACCATTGAATAATGAAAGGAGATCACATCTGATAATGTAAGAGATAAATATTTTAATAATGATTGAAATAGTACAAGGGGTGGAAAAATAAAAGGGGTAATTTTTCATTAATATATGAATGTTCAACATGGTAAAACAAAACTAATCTAAAATTAAATGAATGAAAAATCCTAAAATAGTAGATGACATCCACATATTCTCTATATAATCGATATTCTCATCATTCCATCACTATCTACTTATTTAAAGTCATGGAAGTGTCATTGGGTTGTTATGACGGATCATTAATAAATTAAGGGTGGTAATGGGTTTTCCAGTCTAGAAATTTTAGTTATAGAATATTACTTCAATATCATCCTCATTTTAAGACCATAAAATGGATGAATTTGGGATATGTGTCATCATGAACGTTTTTAGAAAATATTTTTTGAATTGGTCCTCAATCATTCAAATTTATTGGACCCATATATATTTATTTATAGAATTAATACTCCACATTAATTTTTCTGGTATAGAATTATTGAATTCTACACTTAATGTATAAAATCCAGTGGCCCATGTAATGAGTGAAAAACACAACATAAAATTTGGGAGATAACACATTGTGTCCTATTTAAATATCAATTTCAATCACCTCAATTGTAGAGGTGTGGCCCAATTTATTTGCATTTATGGAGGTAGCGACCACCTTGTACGCAAGAACAATATGTCCACTTGATTGATATTTTTGAAAATCATGTTGTCAGAGTAATATTTTGTTACTTAAGTCAAACATGGTGAAAAAAATGGATGAATACTATACAAAATAATTACTCAAATTTAAATCCTAATTTTAATATACTTCTCAAAATAACAAAGTAATTAATTTGATCCAAAATTCTATAATTAATTAATTTTTACATTTTAGATCAAAAGACACCAAAAATAAAAAATAGTTGTAAATAAGATTAAAATGAATAATTTGGATGGTTTATATATTTTAATACATATTAAAAAAATGTTGAAAATATTCGCTATATTAGTTCCCCAACACTTAAACCATGGTAGTCCTCAATCATGGCCTCTCAACATTAAATTTCAAAGGGATCCAACATTACCAATATTCTAATTCCAAAGAAAAAAACACAATCAATTTTCAATTTAAAATTTAATTATAAAATATCACATAAAATATCAATTTAATTCCTCATTTTTCAATAAATCATTCCATTCATATTTTTTAATTATCCCATTCGAGAAATGTTGTAACATCACTTTTCATTCATTCATGTTCCTTAATTTATTATTATAAAACCTTCCAACTCATGGTCTACCTCTATTTTGAATATTTTCACTATCACTCATGATACAATTAAATAAAAGTTATTATCATATCAGGAGAACATGATCCTTGTCTATATTCTAGTAAAGGAACAACGTTATCCACATTCTAATGGAAAAAAGTCACTTAAAATCTAGAGGGATTTCATTAAAGTTTAAAATGAGTCTGATGCATAATGTTGGTAGGAATTGAGGTTTAAAAATTAGTTATCAATGAGGTGAGCTATCTCTTAATTGAAATGAATTATATAAAAAATAAAATTGAAATAAAATTCTCTCTTTCAAATTATAATCTCCAACTTCCCCAAAAAAATCAAATCAAAGGACATGAAAATGGAATGCATAATGAATGATGTGCACCTTCTTGAAATCCTAGATTACTTTTATTCTTTTTTTTTCAAAGTAGATTTTTTCCCATTCAAATTTTATACTTATAACTAATCTCATATACATCACCTAAATACATATGATCAAAACTGCCACACCTGTAATGGTGATTTTTTATTCTTCTGAGTCAGAAGCCATTCATTTTTTATTTTGTTTTATAGGATAAAGAAGGTAAACATTTTTGTATAATGAATTAATCAAAAAACATTCTTAGGAAACAAAATTATCATGCCCACAATTTTTACATACAAATAAAATCATCCTTTCCATCGTAAATACATTCACCAAAAATATCAATTTAATATATCCTAAAAATTTCAAGAGGATGGTATTAAAGAATAAATGTGGCATGAAGCATGGTCCATACCTATAAAGGTCATTCATGGCTTCTATGGGAAAAAGAGGCTTCGATGAAAATGAGTCCTTTTAAAGATAAGTGCATTATAATAAGATTTCTCAATCATTTTAAATGTGTTTTTCTATAGTCTTATCATTGAAATGTTAAAATGCAATTTCTAGTAGGGGACATGTACCAACATAACTCATAAAATATGCTCAATAAAAAATATGATGTTATTAGTCTAGAAATCCAATGATTAATGAAAATATATATTGGGAAATGATGTAAGGAATGATTAATAATAAAAAATCCATTAACATGAATTTAAGAAAATCAATAAAGACAAAATCATAGGTAATTTTATTTACATGTATCAATCAATACCCCTAAAACAGGAGACGTCGTTTTTATATCTATGATTTACTTTAATAATTAAATTCTCCATTTTAGTCATTCTCCTACCTCTGATGTGGCATGTTTTGGGTGGTCCGGAAATGGTCCGATGAGGATCATCACCCATCCCTTTATCTGATGATGATTTCCTATAAAATTCACCATTTATTTTGTTTCGAACAATACTGTGTCATTATCCTTTAAAAGAATGTTGGATTAACCCAATGGGGACTAGGAAATTCACCCCTTTTGCATTACGATGGATGTGCCAGAGTTTGTCGGTCTCAGTGGGTGATTGTGTGGGGTCATGTACTTGTTTAATGGGACATCCTAATATATAACTTCCTCAGATGGTCTACAACAGGTTTATTCATGGAGCCAAAAATTCCTAACAACCCATGTATCAGTGATTCTTGTACCTATGTTCCAATGGAACGTTCTTGTTGATTTAGGATTCTACAAACGACACTTGAGGAATCCAATGGTCTAGAGGATGGGAATTCAGGATCACTGCACCCTTCCGGGGGAGGATTATTGCTTGTTCTGGGAGTCTCATATAGATTTATGTCATTTTTATATGATCGTGAATCATTGGATCATTCCGGAAGAGTGTGTCCATGGGATACCCTTGGGTTTCTAGATCATCATTGGTATGAATATATTTGATGATATGATTGTATTGCTGACTTGAGCTAGAAAATACGATGCTATAGATCTTATCATCGTCCAGGGGGGATGGAAGGTGATTTGATGTTGGGATCAGACCCATAATATGGGTTTCCTACATATCCTCGAGAGTGGAATCAGATTCCACATTGTTTGGATATGTTGGCGCTTACACATAGAAGCGTCCCATTTGGGGGACATGATCGGGTGTCCCTTTTTGATAGGAACCCTTTTGAGCTCAGGCCATCAGGTAGCCATCCTACATATCCTGGTTTGATAAAAAATCTGAGTTATCATTGTTCAGATTGTGTGGATGTAGTAATCATCAAAAACCTCTAAGCCCATGTGATTAATGCCCGATGTGAAAAATAAGAGAATGCGAGGGATCCAACTAACCACTTTCTTCCTCTCTTGTTGGTGTGAGAGGGAGAGTCTACCACATAAGTGGTCAAGGTGACCGTGGGTGAGGGAGTGAAGAAATAATCCTTTACACGTGATATAAAAATAAAGCTCAGGTGGCCTAACCTTGGATGATTGGGGACATACATCAGTGGGAGGTCACAAAAAATTTTCTAGGGTGGGGAGGAGTTCCATCCTCATCAAAAGGAGAAGAAAATATAACTCCTTTGATGGACGATATTTCTCATTGAATGGAAAAGAAACTGATCTCCCTTAGTCACTCGAATGGGGAAGTTTTTGTTGGAATCCCAAGGATGGACTCTGGGTTACCATGGTAATGTAGACCCACATGCATTCCCAAAGCCCAAACTATTGTGGGGAGAGCCTTCATGAATCCACATACCATGGGTATGCAGATTATAAGGGGAATTTTGATGCACTTGTTGGTGAAATCATATGGATCTTGTGACTTTAGAGAATGATTTTTCCTGATTGTATAGGAATGGTTCAGAGAGGGATTATGGAGGAGTGGACGGTAATGGAGGGGTGACATTGGAACTGGAGGAAATGATACTCGCAAAATACGACATTCTGTGGTATAGATTCTTATGCAGGGTAGGGAAAGCCCCACATACCATAGTGGTATTCCGGTATAGGGTCCATCCACATACCAATGTGGTACATGTGTATTGGTATAATTCACCGGGTACCACAGTTGTACACAGCCAATCACACAGCTTTGGGTTCCATCTGTGTACTGATGTCGTACGCGGTGCCGTGTTTAGTCCATTAAGTGGTACACTATGTAGAGCACCATATCAAAGGAGGGTCTGGGGGATTATCATTATTAATATGTTCATCCATGAGAAGTATATGGTTCATGGTTTCACTATTTAGGTTCGCAGTCCTCTTTTAATTATTATGTTCCCGCATTTAATGGTCCGTGGTCAGTTGTACATGTGGAGAGAGTGGTTCAAAATTTGTGATTTTCCGATGAATCAAGACTGAAGCCGAAATATTCTCTGAACTCTTTCTTCCAAAATATGAGTGCCCTTCTAACTATAATTTTTTATCCCCTCATTATCTTATGGTTCTCCATTTATAGATCATTGAATCCATTGTATCTATGGGCATGAAACACCATTTTTGGTGGAAAATGAGGAAATATCATGATCAATGAATGTCTTGGTAAATCTAGGGTTTGTGGAGGCTATGTGTTGCGATCATGGTTCATAGAACCCTACCGGTTTGTGACATCCGGGGACTGCTTAGTTCACAGAACGATATGTGGATGGCCATAGTGGGCATGATTCATTCAAAGATGCAGTTCTTTGTCTTCTGTGTTGGCTGCCCATCGCTCTACATGCTAGTGGTTTGTGGATCATTCCATTTACCTATTGTTCAGTGATCCAAGTGGTCTACTAACCATTCTTAGTGACCGTAAGGAGGCCACTTGAAAATCCTTGAAAACATGAATTTTTTCATGTTTCTTCAGAAATTTGCAACTTGATTAGAGTCCATTCACATTTCATAACTTGTAAGAGTATATTCTTCCTTCTAAAAAGTGAATTTGTTAGTATTTTCATCCCTTGGGGTAATTTTCGAGACCTTACAAATGTCCCCCTTCGGAATGGGGTTTGTTTAGAATGTAAAGGGGACTATTCTAATGCAGATGTGATGCTGAATTGAAATGGTTCGTGGTAGAACATATAGTCCTGGTAGGAGGGGACTACACTAATATATTGGAGCCCATGTCATTTTTCCTTCACTGTTTCTTGCGGAAAAAGTACTATTGACTTCTCTAGATTCTTCTTCTCTCACATACCATGCTCCTAATGAAAATGCCAATCGTGAACTGCTTCGTACGTACTGTGAACCAATCATTCTGACATTTATCTACCTGTGTCCCGTATTTTTTGGATTCCACGAAGGGGATTGTGGAATTTTATAACTAAAATATGCATTATTAATTAGAGGATGCGACATGGTTTACATTTCCACATACTTATCATGATCTGGTGAACCGAACAGTAAGAACTAATAATACAAACATAATCTTTTAACCCACGATTTATGAACATGAAAATAATCAAGGCCTATGTTTACAGTATAAATATCTAGTGAAACTTTATGTTTGTCGGCCATTGATCAGGGGGCCAATTCCTCGCAGTTGGTTCACCTACGATAGTTGTACATGGTGAAATTCATCTACGTATTGTAGTTGTAGGCTGGGTTGCTCCCAGATATCATACAGTATGCGGAATGTTCCTACCACATAAAATTTCTTGGAACAGTATGTGGAGCATTATGCAGACGTATTTTAATTTCATTCGATGATCCTTTGTATCCTTTATCCAATAATTTTTTATTGGACAAACTTTTCATCGACATATGGATTTACCTAGGCTAGCTACAATGGATTTTTCCCAGGCTGTGATAAAATCAATGAGGACAAGGGAGACTATGGTATGGAATAGTGAAGATAATATTTAGGCACACATTATTCCTCATGAATGTTTCTTAAAGTATTTTATGATGCCAAATCTTCAAGACAATCCTCTATCTGTACAGTTTCTCCATTAGATCATTGGTTTCTCTGACAACGTTCTTCTGTCATTGGCTAATCCAGATCCCCCTTTCATCCTATTAGAGGCACCACAAGGACATGATTGAGACAAAATTTCCAAAGTAAGAGAAGTGATAGCCAATCCAAATCAAGAGAATGTATTTATACTAGGAGGCTCATCATGGACTCAAGGAAAACGCAGGGTGTCATGATGGTGTCTTAATACTAGGTTCCTGAGAGTACCCATCCATTATCAACATCTCCCAATATAACCCTATTTGTGGGTGGAGAACCATGTGGGATCTGTGGTCCGAAGGATGTTTCTCCAACGAGGGGTCTTGGTCATTCTGTGTACGTCATACCTGTATGGAGTGCCCATTTTAGTAAGTGTTGGTGGGCTTGTATCAAGCGGCATGGGTTTCTTAATTCGCAGTCTTCTCCAAATAAAAAATCCATCCTTATCTACTGATTCACTAGTGCTCAATCACCAAAACATTCGACTTATTTCATGGTAATAGGATTAGCTTATTTGATATCCACCATCTTGGAGGACTCCCAATCCTTGTAGAGGTGTACGAAGAGTTTCTCCCTCTAGCCGCTACCTTGAATGGCACTGACCATGTGGCCCCTTTGACAAGGAGTTTTTTGGACATGGTAGAGGTATTACCTGATCATCCCCTACAAGATCACCCACTTATCATGTTTGAGGTGTGGATAGGGTTCTTCTTGCAGATGAACAAACCCAAGTTGTGGGGGATATGATCATTAACCAGATGTACCACATTCGCTTAGATTTGCGGGTTTCATTTCCATGTTCTTTGGTGGATGGATTTTCCCAAACCGGGGTGTATATACCAGGGTTTGGGCCTATACTTTGATGATGGCGGCCATGCTGGCAGAGGGTTGTCTCATTAATTTTTCCCTCGACACTATTTTTCATCTTTATTAATCGATGGAAGAAATAAAGGAAGGTACACCCACACATTCTCAGTGGACTGTTTCAATTTCTATATGGGTGGATGGAAGAACACTTCCTCTATTATGAATATCGTCATACGACAAAGGTTCCTCATTGTGACTTTCAACCCACCCTTCTCAACATTTTCGATGTTCGTCCTATGAATCGATGAATTATAGATGTAGTAGAGAAATTGAATGATGCTTGCCATTTATCGTGTGTACAACATTCTACCCCTCATGGGTCATTGAGAGGTGATAGGGGTGGTTCTTTGTAGGAATGCTCATACCTCATCATGCTTTGGGACGAGATTCTCACGGATCATATAGATCAAGAAGTCATTTGTGAGTCATACCTCCCATACCGATTTTCCAGGAAATTTTGATGCATTCGACAGACTATGGTACTTCTATCTATTCAATTAAGGGGAGAGTCTCACCCCATAGTTCTTCTCCAATTATGGATCATGGTGATGCCTAATGATACTGATATGGATGTTATCATCCCCAATACAACAAAATCCACTTTTCTGTTGGTGGAAGATGCCTGAATATGGGTGGATTGTTACCTCAATGGGATGCTGAAAGAACCAGTTCAGATGGTGTAGAAATCTTAACCATTTCATGCCCAGTCCTTAACCCAATGACAATGATACACATTACTCTTACTATGTTGAGTGAGACAACTACTCCTACTCTTCTCCCTATAGTAGCCATGATGGATACACGACCTGTTCATGCCCTTGTGGTAAAAAGATTCTCAATTCATTATCCAAAACGTCTGGGAGGGGCTTCATCGGTACAAAATAATTTATTGTGGAGTTATTCAGACAGATCCCCTCTCGCGGGTATCTCCCAATACCATAATGAGGCTACCGCCAGCATAGTATCCCTGATCACACGAGAAGTTGTGGCTATTCCTCTGCATCTAGCTCCCGTGGTATAACCACTTGAGGTCCAAGAGAGTCCCTCATCTTCAATGACCTTTCTTAGGTCCCTTTAGAATCCTATGATGACATTCATGGCTTAGAGACAGGTTACAGCGAGGGAGGATCAAGATGTCGGTGTTGCGGTGAGGAACTAGGCAGTACAAAATGTGGAATGGTGCCAGTTATATTCTCTTTCTGCAGAGACACCTATGGAAAATTTTGTTGACATGGGGGAATATTTCGGAAATTATTCACCAAGATGGGTTCTGGAGACTTTGATTATCAGCACTTACACATCCTAATCTACCAAATTGTCATTTCCCGAGAATACCTTGCCTCCTGCGAGGACATGCAAGAAAATTTCAATTATTCCAATCACTAGGTGGTGACCTTCTAGGATGTTTCAAAACAATTTGATCATCTAACATCCAAGGATATTAAGGCCCATAAATTTTTGGGAACCCAAGAGGAAGAATTGTAGAACTGTGTAGTCCATGCAAGAACGTTGAGGGATCAACTGGCCTCTTCACATGCCAACTATGAAGTCATCAGAAAGAAAGGGTAGGAACTTAAACTTGTACAGGATTTGGTGTGTCTGATGGTGAAGGCTGAAATTGAGGAGTGAGCTTCTTTGTAAATACTATTGATGTCTTGTGGAAATTATTCTCTCTCATTTTGGAAAGGGTGAATCGAGCCTTGTTGTAGTTCTATCCCAACTCATGATATGAAATATTCCCTTTTTTTGATTTTTTTGTGAGACTTGGAACTGGGAATGCTCCTCCATTTTTTCGAAATCAATGAAACTAGTTTTCCATTAAATTCTATTTCATTTCCATTTCCCCTCACATAAATTGATCACAATCAATCATATAATAATCATTTCAATCAGGTATTAATTTTAAACCATGACTAGTAAACTTGAATAATTTAATAGTGATCAAATTGTTTTCCTAAGTCACGGGTCATAGTAAGCATATATCAACTATTGGTGAGGTTTTTGGGAAAGTCCTCACGATCAATTATGTCTTTTTCTGTAGTACCCTAACTTTTTCCAAAGCCAATTTGACATGGGCATAGAGGGTATAACTTGGATTTTTTTGAGGCCTCCCTTTCCATGTTTTTGACCTAACATTATTTAGGCATATTTTAATTGCTCGATGTTTTTTTAACAAACCAATACTCGACATTTACCCAGAGATGCCTTCTGCAGATTTTCCCTCTGGAATGTATGGCCTCTTTTCTTTCTCAAGATGGTCACAATCCTTCTAATCAAACTTATTAATGATATTCTATGTCGAACAATGTTGTCCAAATTTAATAGGGTAGTTCCTTGACTCAGGATCATCAACCGAGAATTTTCTAATATCATTCAAACATGGATTATGAACTATTATTGACCATAGAATTGTGAGTTTGGGTATACATATGGCTCAACAGCCATTTTAGGCATACCGAGGTGGGAAAGGACCCTCATGGGGATGAATTTTCTTTTTATTGACGACAATTTTTATGGGAAACAAATGCAGAATAGCCAGAGCATGATGTGCCTTGCCAACAATGTTTCCAACAGGACACAGGCCATCCTTTTATGCTGGGATTGGTAAGATTTGCAACACTATGAATTTATTTTGATGTTGTGAGACACCATGGGTGGCTGGACTGAGGAATGGTGTCTAAATACATTAAATACATTCATGTCAGATTTGAGGGGCAAAATATTCCATCACGATTATTACTTGCATGAGGGAGAGATGATGAGTGTTCTGTTCTATTAAAAGTTTTTTTATGTTTGGGGAATTTAGAAACAGGAAGTTATGTATGTCGTTATCCAGATGTTTTCCAAATATGGGTGTGTGAAAGAACATGATTTCCATTTGATCATACAAAAGCTAGAAAGGACTCTACTGGGGACGAATTTTCCCCTCATTGATGGCCATTTTTTGGGCAACATATATAGATCCTTTAGGGCATGATGCGCATAGTCAAACAAAATTGTTTGTAGAACACTAGCCATCCGTCTCCAATGGCTATGGAATATTATAAAGATTTTAAAATTTATATATATGGTATGTGAACATCAACAAGGGGTTCACCAAAACACAAAAATGGAATTTTAGCAGAACTTATTCTAGAAGTTAGTGGATGCAATATTCTTTTTTATGAGTATAATCTTCACTCATACACATAGGGTATCTTTAGAAACCTCAAAAGGGTTTAGAGATGAATCGATCCCACATGTTTTGATATATCTTGGATGTGTGTAGGAAGCAAAATATAAACCATGACTTTGATGTCCCTTGAATCATGAGGGTTGGAATGAGGCTTGGAATCCATTGGGCATACTGAGATAGGAGAGGACAATCCTGGAGATGCTTTTTCCTTTGATTGATGGACATTATTTTGGGAAACATAAGCAGAACCACTGTGGCATGATGTTCATATTCAAAAAAAGGTGTCTGTAGAATATTTTCCTTCCATCTCAGATGGCCTTGAAGATATATGTAGAATTATGATCACTAAGAGAATATAGTTTGGGGTATAGAAGGAGTGTATCTAGACATATTGTGTAAATTTGGGCTCTAATTTACTCACGTAATTAGGTGTCTCTTATATAGATATGACTCATATGTAGGGTGATGCATTCATTCCATCTTTGGGGTACCTGGTAATTTAACACAATATGTCCAAGTCATGTGGTTCCTCTGGAGGAATTGAACCATGACATTGATTTTTTGGGTTGTGCTACTAGGAACAAATTCATGGACTTCGTTTCCATAATGTCATGGTGGATCTCTCACTAACATCTCTATGCTCATGTGAGCTATTCTCAATGTGAGAAATAAGGGATTACGAGAATTCCAGTTCATTACATAATTGTGGGGAAATCATTTTCATATGGAACTTTTGTCTTAAACCATTTTTATTCAGTTTAATGTCATACAACAAGGATGATTTTGGCCTTGAAGTTTAATGTTGTGTGGTGAGGTCATGATGTTGTGCAGTTTAGAGTCATGCAGTGAGGATGATTTTGGCCTCGAAGTTTAATGTTTTACCCAAAGTAAATGATTTTGTGTAGTTTGGTGTCCTGAAATGAGAATAATTATTATGTCACAAAGGTATTTAATAGTTTTGAGTAAATCTCAATCACAATTCTCTGGTATTCTATAGACGTGAGTGAGGATAGATTGTGTAAACTATAGTCTCGAGGGTAACATGAATCAGGGGAATGACATGCGGCTTGAAAGCCATTGGGCATACTGAGATAGGAGAGGAATCTCTTTGTGATGAATTATTTATTGATTGATGGCCATTTTTGGGGGCAACATATACAGAGCCACTAGGGCATGAAGTGCTATTCAATCAATGGTGTTTAGAAGACATTGGACTTCTGTCTCAGATGTCCTTGAAGGATTATGGGGATCCATGTTTTCTTGGGTTATGGAGTTTGACAAATGGGAGAGATGTGCTAGGGAACATGAGGAATATCCAGATTGTGATTTCCCGTGAACAACTAGATCTTCCATATAGGTATGATTCATATTTTTGGGGGAAGAAGTATCTTTGGAATTCTCATGATTTGGGGCGTGGGCGGGATCTGGTAACAATGAGGACAAGACCATACAAAACACTTGATGATTTTTGTATTTTATTGTCATGCGATTAGGACCATTCGTGGACTCCATGTATGTGTCTAACCTTCACATGGGGAGATGATAATTTTTTGATGGTGGCTCGGCTAGGATTCCAAATCTGGGAATCACTACGTATCCTGCGAGGGCAGGAATCAAACCACACGTATTTCTCGAATGTTCCCTGTATTGATCTGGCTTAGTCCATGTGTATGAACATGTGAGGAATTTTCCTTCATATATATGTGGTTGTTACAAGATTCCAAATATGAGAATGACTATGTATCTTAAGAGGGTAGGAATAAAGGCACACATTGTTCTGATTGATCCCTGTACCAGTCTAGCTCAGTCTGTTTGTATAGGGACACTTTCGTTCTATACATCATGTTTTTCAGGTCAACCATGTTACTCTACATTTTTCGTTAGTATGAAAATCCTTAACACTGATCCCAAGCCCATGTGAGTTGCACTAATTGTGAGAAACAAGGAGTTAAAAGGGATTAACTTGAGAATGTGGGGAGACGGGGGGAATGATGGAGGAATTTTTTTTATGGTGTGGGATGATCCATGATCAAGGGTCGAGGTGTCCGTCTATATCCCGTGAGGGCTGGAATCAAGCTGTACATAAGTCTATTAGAGATCATGCAGTTTATTGTCATGAAGTTAGGGTGCATTGTGTCATGTAGTTTAACGTCTTATAGTGAGGAAATGAGTCACATTTTAATGTCATGTTTTAAGGATGAGTTCAATATAATTTAACATCGTGTGGAAAGGATCAGGACTCGTAGTTTATGGTCATAGATTTTGGACCATGAATTTTCATTATTTCTACTCATTTTTTATGGTCTTATATTTTGGACAATGACATTTATTTTTCTCTACTCACATTTTAATGTCTATGAGTTTAGACCGTAACATGGCATTATTGTTAATCATAGATTAATGTCATATAGTTTGTACTATGACATGGAATTAATGGTACTCATAGTTTAAGTTCATAGAGTTTGGACTATGACATCAGGGTATTATAACTCATAGTTAAGGGTCATAGATCTTAGACCTTGAAATGGAGTATTTCTACATGCAATAGAACTTCAATAACATTGCATTTATGGGAACCATGATGACTCGTCCATTCATTCATATCATAGAATACACTCTATTATAATAGACCCTATGTATGAAATATGGTCCACCCACTTTGGTTCATAGTTTGGGGTCTTCTTCCGTAGTATCATAGGGTTTCTGAGGACTAGAACCATTTATCCTTTGAAGAAGGATCGAAGGTGAACCTTCTTGTTTAAGGCTCATGCAATCCAGTTTTGGTAGATTTCCAAATGGTGTAAAGTGGGCACCATTTTTTCATCTAACTATTGTAAATCATAAAACCATCTATGGGATTACCCTTCCATAGACTGTTCATCGCAAATATCCACACAAACTGATGGAACATGGATCTTGATAGGAAAAACTTCCTCCATGCCATATAATATTGAGTATGAGGTAGCCTTGGTGGTAGTGTGGGTTAGGGTCTGGTAATCCCATGAAGCATGAAGATGATTGTATTTCCACAATTTCATATTATTATCAACCATCTTTTTGAGTATATTATACAAAGTCTTGTTGAAAGACTCTATCTATCTATTGGTTTTTGTGTGCTAATAGGAAAAATGGTTGGCTTCGATTCCATATTCCTGGTATAGCTTATCCATCACAGAAGAGCCTAATTTAGTTCCATTTCCATTAGTATTGTATGAGGGACACAACATATAGTAATGATGTTTTCCTTCACAATGCTAACAATATTTTTCAACTCGACTAATTTAAGGGGTATGGATTCAACCCATTTGAAAAAGAAGACGGTCGTTGTGAGTATGAACATGAACTATCTGGTCGTGGTGGTAGGATATGGTCCTGCAACATCCATCCCACATGCAGTGAATATCTAGGAGTACAAAGTTTTAGGAAGTAACTCTGGGGGTTGGTGTATCAAATTGGAATGAACTTGGTAGGAATGGAACTTCATGGTGAATATGGCACAATCTTGTATCATAGTGGGCCTGTAATAACCAAGACGTCAGATTTGGTGAGAGAGATTAATTTATGATTGATGTGCTCCACAAGCTCCAACTTGAACTTCCATCATGACGACATAAGTCTCTTCTCCATCAAGTCATCTGAGAATGACTCTATCAAGGTCTCATTTTAGGGGAATTTTTCTTGGATTACCCCATTGTACATGATGGATTTGACTTTTTGTCATTGGACCCACTCCCTTCTGTCCCTATCTAGTGGGAATTCCCCCTTATAGAGGTAATTGGAAATGGGAATCATCCAACTGGTGGTGTGACCATAAGGCTCATAAACGGGGAAAATTTCACTAACTTCCTCCATACTGCTTTGGATAAATGGAAATACCATTCGACAGTGGGAAATGAAAATGATTGTTTCATCTCTGTCTGGATCGGTCAAGGCTATAGATTCATTTTCCAAAGCATTAGTTTTGGAATTTTGAGACAGGGGGAAATAGGTCAATGTTGGGTCTGATAGGAATTATGGCATCAATTCTCGAACATGGTTCATCAAGGGAATCAATACTTCTTTCTTGATGGCATAGTCCCCATTGACCTGTTTGATGACTATCCTTGAATAACCATTTATTTTTAGGTGTTTGGATCTCACATGATGTTATAGTTTTGGGCCTGCAATGAGGGTCTTATATTCAACTTCATTATTCTTACAAATTTCTGACAGTAGGAAAGGGCAAGGAAAGAATGATTTTTTAGGGATAAGAGTACAATTCCCATCCCCAGTTTGTTGATCTTGGGGTCCTCTATCCCTTTCCCAGTTGGGCTTTGGGATGCACCATCGATGTATATTTTCCCATGTATGGGGGTACTCATGGACAGAAAAAACTTCTTCCTCTAGAAGTTCAGCATCTAACGACGTTGTATCTTACGAAGGGTGATATACAAGGAAGTATGCTAATACCTGGACATTGATGGATTTATTGGGAATGAACCATATGTCAAAATCTTGTAGGATGATATCCCACTATGATAAGAATCAATTTAGCATGGGATAATTGAGGATGTATCTGAGCGGGTTGCAGCGAGAAACTAGTTGGACCTCAGAGCACTGCAAGTAAAGATGGAGTTTCTGAACTGAAAATATTAATGCTAGGAAATTATTTTCAATTTATGAAATACAAATTTTAGGCATTAATAATTGTTCAGCTAAGGTAATATAGGCTTTTTGATCTTTTTGAATCATTCTCTTGTGCGAGAAAGTTCCTAACTATCGTTCTAGAGCGGTTATCTTCAAAATGAGCAGTCTCCACTCATCTGGTGTCATCAACATCAGTGGGACTAAGAGGAATTTTTTATATTGTCAAACTCTTCTTGGAATTCATTATCCCACACTTACGTAACATCATTCTTCATGAGCCTGGTGAATAGTGAACATTTACTCACCAAGTAGGCTATGAAGAACCGAATGTAGGCGAGGTTCTCTTTGAGACCTCTCTACTCAGTGATTTTGTGATATGAGGACATTACAAGGATGGATTTTCTTTTCTAATGGTTGAATTTGATTCCATGACGGTGTATGGTGAAGTTAGGATTAATTTTCTAGAGTTAACTCCAAATGCGATCTTTAGGGGATTCATCTTTAAACTATGTTTCCAGAATCTGTTGAAGAAATTTTCATGATTGGAAGGGTGTTTTGAGCACTATCATGATTTAACCACAAGATCATCTACTAAACTATAAAAAATGGGCCCCTGTGACATCAGAACCTCTCTACCTTAGGTCTAGGCAATTATTTTCAATTTTCAAATAAATTTTTTAGGAATTAATCATTGTTCAACTAAATTAATAGAGGCTTTTCTCTCTTCCGGCATCACTCTTCTATAAGATAAAGGTGCCTCACTATCGTTCCAGAGTGGTTATGTACAATATGAGCAGTCTCCACTCCACTGGGGGCATCAACATCAGTGGGATTAAGAGGTATTTTTTTATATTTACATACTCTTCTTTTAATTCATAATCCCATGCTTGCGTAACTTATTTCTTCATGATCCTGGTGAAAGGTGAACATTTACCCACCAAGATGGCCATGAAGAACCGAATGTCGGTAAGGTGCCCCATCATACCTATCTACTCTATGAGTTTTCGATATAGGGACATTACAAGGATGAATTTTGTTTTCTTAGGGTCGAATTTTATTCCATGATGGTGTACAGTGATGTTGAAGAATTTTCCAGAGTTAACTCCAAATGTGAACTTTAGGGGATTCATCTTTAAACTGTGTTTCCAGAATTTGTTGTATAATGTTTCATGATTGGAAAGGAGGTTTGAGTGCTATCACGATTTAACCACCAGATCATCAACAAAACTCTAACAACTATGCCCTTGTGTCCTCACAACCACCCCACCGTGGGGATAGTAAATTCTTTTCAATATTAAAATACAATGTCTAGTCCTTAATCATTGTTCGGATATGGTAATAGAGGATTTTCTCGATTCTGACATCATTCTTTTGTGCGATAATGGAGACTAACTATCGTTCATGAGTGGTTATATACAATATGACCAGTCTCCACTCAATTGGTGTCATCATCATCGGTGGGATTAAGAGGTATCTTTTTATATTGTCAGATTATTCTTGGCATTCATTATCCCACTCTTATGTAACTATTTTCTTCATGAGCCTGGTGAATGGTAAACATTAACCTGCCATGTTGGCTATGAAGAACGTAATATAGGCGAGGAACCCCTTGCGACCTCTCTACTCGATGAGTTTGCGATATGGGGACATTCGAAGGATGGATTTTATTTTCACAGGGTCGACATTGATTCCACGATGGCGTATAGTGAAGATGATGAATTTTACAAAGGTAACTCCAAATGTGAACTTTTTGAGATTTATCTTTAAACTATGTTTCCTAATTTTGTTGATGAAAGATTCATGAATGGAAATGTGGTTTGATCACTATCATGATTTAACCACCAGATCATCAACATAACTATAAAAACTGGGCCCCGGAGACATCACAACATCCCCCACCTTAACATATTCGTCAGGTCCTGGCCCTCCAGGTACCACCAGTTGCCCCTCAGACATGTGGTTCCCACCCAGGAACCCACCCACATGCCCGAATGGGTCATCTGACTAATGATTGTACCCATTGGCCAACACATGTCATTTTCAGTGCACTTTGTCCTCACTGACACACACCCTGGGAAACATCCCAGAAATTCACCCATCCAGATCACTACTCTAGGGAAAGCATGCTTAAATGTGGAGTTCTTATCCAGTAGGCTCCCAAAAAGGTTGGTTAACCTTATTGAAATGAGTCATATCATTTAGTCATTTGACCCTTTTTCATTCTAAGGTGTTACAACCCCCACCCCCCCAAGAGAACTACATCCTCATTGTGGTCCAAATATCTCAACCCATGCAGTGCACCACACTAAAGGTGGGGTACCACCTCTGATACCAAATGTTAAAACTTGGCCCCTATGACAGCACAACCACCCCGCCTTAACATGGTCATCAGGTCCTGGCCCTCCAGGTACCACTAGTTTCCCCGCAGATAGGTGGTCTCAACTATAGATCCATCCCACATTCCTGAACGGTTCATCTGACTAAGGATTGTCCCCACATGCCAACACATGTCCTTTCCAGTGTGATTTGTCCTCCCTCACACACACCATGGAAACATCCCAAATAGTCACCCATCCTGATCACTACATCTGTCCACACATGCTTTACTACGGAGTTCAAATTAGGTAGGCTCCAAAAAAGGAAGGTGTACCTTGTTGAGATGAGTCATATCATTTAGTCATTTAACACTTTGTCAATATGGGGTTTTACAATAACACTTGACAAACATTTGAAAGAATGCCTTGAATAGGAGATGCATGGAATGTTGATACATGGCATTAACATTATTTAGAAAAAAGTGAATCATATTATAACATAATAATCTATTAGGGTCCCTAAAAGTAGTTTCTTCTTCATCTCCTCGGGCCTTCTAGGTCTAGTTGTATCCAGAATGTTCATCCATGAATAAGAGAGCCTCAAATCTCGTTGTGGCATCGATAAAAAAATTTTTGATTGAGACTGGGAAATCATCTTTTGGTAAATTTCTACTAAGAACCATGAAGTAAATGCAGATCAAAATTTTTACATTCTTATTTTTTACAAGGAATATGTTTTCAAGCTATATTAGATATTGGACCTCTTATATGAAGTTCACTTTGATCGTCATATCCACCTCAACCCCAATTTTGGTAGCATGCAAGGGGTGGGTTCTTCTGGCTTCCATCTTATATCCCCTACAATATTCTTGTAAGACCAAATGATGAGTGCAGACCCCAGGATCGAGGCCTATAATTTCAGTGTAATTCAATAAAAATACCTCTTGATTATTATTTAGGAAGGAGGTGTATGCCGCCTACTCTTCAATAGGCATTTCCACAATGATCATAGTGGGTCACAGGTCATCTTTGGTACCAAGGTTTATCTTCATTTGTTCCTCAATTGTGGTGGAGACACCTTCGTTAAATGCCAGAGGGGAATCATTAAGGTCTTATTCCTCTTCTTCATTTCTTCATCATATTCATCTTCTTCCTCTTCGAATGGAGATATTACATTTTTAAGAACTCTCCAATGATAGAAAAAAATCATCTTTTTCATTACTGTTGGAGGTGAGAGACATATGGGGTCCCAATGATTGGTCGAGAGCATATCTGATAGGGATTTTATTGACATCAGGGGAGTCATCATGCTATCCCATGTCTTTGGACTTGACGACTAAAATAGAGATCATGAAGATGATTGAATCTGTATCTTCACTTACACGTATGCATTCAACATTTTTATGGTTAATACACAGTCTTCCCCCAAGAAATTAGAGTGGGTCCGAAAGAGTAATTTTCCAGTCCATTCAGGGCAGTAATCCAATCAATGTATTCATCAAAAAGATGTATATCCTACAACTAATAGAACCCTATGTTGATGTAGTGAAAATCATACAACTCAAATGGGGATTTATAAGCATGAAATTTCCCATTTTTTCCCATTAGAGTAATATTTGACGCACTGATTGTATGATGATGGATTTTTTGCGTGCTGATGCATCCAAGGACTCTCTAATAAGATGTTGAAGGTTGTACTTTGCTGCACTAATAGGAACACAGAAATCTGACATGAGGTCTCTAAGCCCAATTTCATGGATCATTTATCCCAAAGGTTTCTAATCACTTTTTTCATATCCCTAAAGATTTCTAGTGTAGGGTTTCAGGTTTTCATCATCATTTCCCAGTCAACAAAGTATTCATAGAAGGATGAGGTAAACTCCAAAGCAATTGTCGATGAAAATCCTTCGTACATCAATCCCGTTTATCTTTCCTGACACTTATAAGGGTTTGATGTGTTCATTCATGTGGGAATCTTCATCTCTATATATGAAGGAGATGATGTTGTGAAATTCTTTGGGACTTGTCTCCCTTCACAAGACTTTGGCTGTTACTAATTCAGCCTGAAACTCCTGGAGAGTTAATAAGGCTTTGATGAGTGCTCCCCTATGATCTATGAACATGATTAATGAATCAAGGATTGATAGGTTTGTTGGTACTGAATCTATATTCTTACTAATATCATAATTAATCTCTAAATTTTAGGGATTCCTGGCTTGGGGTTTCTCTTTCAAAGAAACCTTAGGGGTTCAGGATTGGGAAGCTGATGGTTCGGCCTTCATATCCAGGGTTAGTGGTGCTTCGGTCCTTTCTATGTCCGGTCGAATCGGTCTGCCTATATGCCTTGGGTGATTTAATGATTTTTCATCCCCTGAGGGTTATTACAAGATAATTTGGCATGGATTTCATCTGGAAGGGGTGAAGGAGCATTCGTGTTATTGTTATGTCTACCGGAGGGTCCTCCCATGAGTTTCCATGATGTTAATGGTTTGACTTTTGGCGTGTCTGGGAATATGACTCCTGTCACAATCAATACTTCTAGGAAACTTCAGTCATTTTCGGACTCTTCTTCCATATCTCCTATTAGGGGTGGGAAATTTGGGTTGGTGTCCATAGTATCCATCTGAGAAGGGGACCATCAAGTTAATGACATTAATGGAGCCAAAGATCTGTTCTTGATTTGACACTGTTTCTGTCTTACTGTCTCGTTCTGTTGGTGCTATTTGGAAGGTCAGTACTTATTGTGCTATTTTTCGGGGTGATCACATTATACTAAGTAAATTGGAAATAATTCCAAAGGCATCAACATTGTTATTGGATTTTTTTTCATCCCATCGTCTTTCTTATTCTTTCTACCATTCTGGCCTTTAGGGGGCTGCTGGGCAGAGGAGGACCGTTGTGATGTATTTGGAGCTTTCGGGGGAATAGTTTGTGGTTTCAACTACCCAATGAGGATTCCATGGACTGGGTTGATGGAATTACTAGTCATCCAATTGTCGACAAAAATTCTCTTTCTTACGAGATATTGTGTGCCATTCCACTTTTCTTCTTCAGTCAGAGCTTGAAACATGCACCACTTGTGTTGGTTGCGGTCCCAACATCACTTTCACGAAATCCACCATCTTATATAGGTGATACTTGAAAATGAAGAATTCATGGATGGTATTTCCTATTATATGGTGATATGGGAATTAATTTGGATGGTCGTTGAGACCCACTTCATCGGCATGCTTTGGATCTGGTAGCCGGTGCAAATTTCAATTCATAGCATCGATGAAATAGTCGTAGACCTAGTAGTATTGGAATGAGTAAACATTATTTATTCATTCTTCCAATAGATTTATTTGAGAACCCCATTGCTCATATTTCTGTGGTGGGAGGTTGTTGGTGTGGAGGGGGTCTTTCTGAGTTTGGTGGTGGCCTCGCAACTGGAGTTGGTGTTGGGAGTGGATTAGATCTGAAAGAAGTCACTTCATATTTTCCAGTTCTTTTACCAGGGTCTAATGAGGCCACTCGAGACTTAAGATTAGTCTGTTACAAGAATTATTATATCCTTTAGGGATGGAAGATAAACTTGTAAACAAACTTGTATACTTCTCTGGGATGAGCGGTGTTTTTAATTTATCCCAATGGTTTTCAATGCACATAGTGAGAATTTCATTCGGGGTAGAATCTGGTTTAGGGAATAAGTCAGGCCTTTCCATCTGACATTGAAATATTAGACTCTTTCATTCTATCACTGCATGCAGTTCATGGGATCACTGACTGTCATCTTAGGCAATGTTTAATTGAACTGGAAGGGAAATTATCATTGGAGATCCTCCCAGCCTATGATTGAATTTGTCGGCAGGAAAGTATACCATACAATGGCCGACACCTGTAGGGTTTTTACGAAGCACATGTGTTTTACTTCTTATTGATGTTCGAGAGTGCCCATCATGGGGTAACAATAAATGTCATTGTGAATTAAATGTTTTTCTGGGTCCTTGAATCCATTGAATATTGGGAATAATGGGTTTCAAAAAGTTGGTGGGGTGAGCCATTTCTCAACCAGTCAAGATAGTGTTTTTTCTCTAGTTGTATCAGAGCGTGTCACCCATCCATAGATTCTAGTCAAGATGTTAATTGATCAATGGTGTTCAAGAGACCTTAATGAATATCCTGTCGGGCAAGAGCTTTGGCGGCTGTAGCAGTGGCCAATACTGGGCGTGCCGGTGCTGTAGGAATTTGGGGTGGATACCCAGCTTGAGGAATCATTTGTGGTTTTACCTGAATATATTTTGGCTTCCTTCCCAATGGGGGGAATTCTTGATTTTATTTCTCGGTATGGGTTTAAGTTGGTTTTCGGTCCCAACACCAAATTAGACGGGCCTCAGAGCTGGGATTCATTCATGGGGATGAGTGATTGTGGTATGGAAACCCCTTCTAGGAGTTTCTGATGACGTTCCTTTAGGGAAACACATCCTACGAGGTAGCTCCCTCGACGTACCTCAACTTTAATTCACTTGAACTGTTTCATATCTTCCTCCAGCTTGGGGGATCATTTTATGAGGGTGAGGGGCACATCCTTAGGGAGAAGAGGAGGTGAGACATAGACAACCATGGATTTATTCTTCTGTTTGTTGGGGTCCTACAGGGGGTGGGGGTTGTGATAGATTAACTGAGGGGGAACCCAGATTTAGTACCATTATCTATTTCTGAGTATTCACACCATCAACCATAGTGTGGGATGCCTCTACGAGGGAACAATCTTCCTTCTCGTCTTCTCCCTATGAATCATTTTCTTTGAGATCTGTGGGGTTGACATTTACCACATTCACTAAGGCATACTGCATTGGGGGTGATGTACCCGGTGATGAATAGTATGAAGGATTTTGGCATCCTTTGGTGGACTTTCTCCTTCCATTATATGACATTCTCCAGGTTTCTTGGAAAATATTGTCTCGAATGGAGCCCTGGTCTGATCTTGTAATGCGCCTTCATCTCATACAGTGTGAACCATGAGAAGGGGTGGAAAAGGTGACTCTTTTGTCAATTTTTCTTCCTAGATGGTGGAAAACAGATGTCCGTTGTGTGGGGACTTGAGGTAAAAATGCCCCAAGCCCTGCAGGTTGGGGTAGTTCTTTTTCATCTGTTGATGTGCTATAGACTTGATTTTTTGGTCCTAAAGGGACAATTTGATTTCAAAATCCATTCATCCCTATAAGATGGGGTTGTTCCCACATTACTGTGGTAGCAGCTGCTATTTCCACCTTTTCAATTTCATGTACATTCACATGGGTGTGAGCTATGTGTGGATTTTGGATTTCACAGAGTCTATGGTATTTTAAATTCATGGGCACTGCATGACGGTTGGCTTTCCTTAGGCGGGAAGTCCTCTAGATGTTCTTGGTTTCCAAAATCAAAAGATTTTCGATGGGTTGATTTTTTTAGTTCTGACACTTTTGAGACTTATTTCGGGCCTATTTTTATTGAGTATCCTATCTTTCCTAATCATGGGTTTCACTTGATTGATACCTTTGGATAATGACATTGTAGGATATCATTTCCAATGTGGTTTTCTATATAGGATGAGGGTTGAAGTGTAGGTCAATATGTTCTCCACATCCCTGAATGTGAACTCTAGTTGGAGCGCCTCCAATGAGGTGATGCAACATATGCAGTTCAATGAGGCAAGCCAGTTTAAGGTTCTTTTTTAGTGTTCATAATTGTGGTTGTTGTGAAAATGTGAGGTCTTCCACATCAATTAGATGAAAAATCTCCCCTATCATTTTGACATGGTCTGTATATTCTTTATAGGGTAGGAATATTAATTTCATCTGATAAAGAGTCATATATATATTGAGGTGAATTTCATGTGTGCATTCCCCAAACAAATGTCCTTGTATGTGGATGTCAGAAGTGTTCATAGGCCAATACATCACTTCTTAATTATCATTGACTAGTTGTCTTATCACAAGAAACATATAATGTTGTGGATCTTCTAAAGGCTACTCTACTTGATTATCCCATCTTGACAACTTATTAATAATTTTATTCCATGAAATCGGGCTAGTGGGAGACTTATTGATTTGCAGACACCATAGCGGTGGCTCTAAAGATGAGAGTGTCCCCAGGCCATACAATGGTTGAGAAAGGATATCACTCATGATGGAAAGAGTGCCCGATATGTCTGATTCTACCATTCTCAGTGCCTAAACATAGAAGGTATTTCCCACATTTGTTCCAGAAAGGGGAGTACCATCTTTCTAGTATGACTTTTGATTGTGTGGAGGACCTTCACAATTTGTGCAGCAATGGAGAGGACTACAATTGCAACTTGATGCCCGACCTTAGGAAATTTACATACAGTGTATACCCTGGGAAGGCCCTTCAGGGTGGGATAGAGTGAGGGGAGGACCTTCATGCTTCTATTTGTCACTGAGGGGAGGTCTATAACAATAACTATTATTTCGGGGAGGTCCTTTGTATTGGTTGTCAACATGATGAGGACTACCATCATGACTTGATACCTGGCTACAGGGAGAATTTTGGTTGTGTAAATCGTGGGGTGGGTCATCCAGATGTACTGAAATTTAGGAATAACCTTCTTGTTGATTTACGATACAATGGAGAGGGCATGTACAGAATATACCATTATTGGGAGGGCGTTCAAATGTTTGTCATCATAGAATGGACTGCCAATATGACTCGAGGTCTTACTGTATGGAAAAGCATATTTTTAGCGTGTACCCTGCGAAGGACCATTAGGTCTGATGCCAGCAAGGGGGGGAGAAACGTTTTATCTATTCTTCAGGTCGTGGGGAGGGATACCACAGATGTGCATCAGGATATAGGCTCTCATGGTCGATCATTCTTGGCCCACATGAGTGACCACCGATGGGTGCTATTGGGGTGGACCTTCATAGTTTCTAGTAGTGATATTGCAATGAGGACCTTCAGAACTACTTCTCCCACATCCATAATTTTGTGAAGGACTGATGGGGTCTTGAGCATTCCTTGATATATGTTCGAGGGCGTCAAGAACCCTAACTTCAAGCACAGTAGGATCATGTATTTGTTATTCATTTTCTGGATTACATTGGCGCAATTTATCATCAAGTGTTTTCTTGAGGGTAATCGGGGACATCTTCAATTGGTAATGGGCTTTATATATAGGTCCTTATCTTGCTGGGTTCTGGGATGGCGTCGGGATATGCCGATAGACATCTTGCATTTTAGTATGGATATATGCCATCCCTTGGAGCGGCCACCACCGTGGACCATAGTACCCTAGTTGGAACAAGTATTTGTTCCCGATCTGGTTGTTTTTTATATCACGGTATATTTCTGTCAACCCTCTTGGACTAGAGTAGGGATGCATAACTACTCCGAAGTGACTAACTCACTTTTCGAGTGGGACGTTCCATTAAAGGAAAGTAGGCTATGGGCTGGGTTTCTTGACATTGTCATAGATGCAATGATATCAAGGCATGTCTGGAGGATATGGTTTCGAATCGACATTTGATCTTCCGTCATAGCTAGGATGTGCTGAGATACATCATTGGATGGAATCGGTATGAATTGTCATTCTTATATAAGAGAAGATGTTTTTTCCTACTTAGGTCCTCCATGAGTTTTAACTAGATAATGGTAGTTCTCCCATGCCAAGATAGACAAATGAGTCTTCTAGTGGTTGTCTTCTCTGGTATCCAGCATATTTGACAGGTTCTATTCATATTCACGATTGAGGATTTTCATCTAATCTCTTTCCATTGTATTTGTCTCATGGGATTTGTATGCATCCATGAGAATTTTACTCTGCTCATATTTCATTCTGCCTTATTATGATGGTGGGTTTGAAATGCATCAGAAATTATTTGTGCATGTGTGCAGCTTCGTGCCGCCCTATTTGGATGACGGGATATTTTTTCCTTGTCAGATATCTACATATTCTTGTTGTTTTCAACTCTGTCTGCACAGTGAGACTAGATAACACTAGTTGGAATGTGCATGTTCTTATATTTTTCCACCTTATTTCTGTGGTGGGCTTGATTGGAGGGGGCAGAGTCATATTTCTACTTGTAGAATTCCACCATGTTGGTACGACATAGTTTTTCTTCAAGAACTAGGGTGATGTCCTATTCCTAAATTTATATTTGATTCCTTTGGAGGTCTGACCGATGGGCTTGGGTCTTCTGGACTTTGGCAGGTTCCCTCGGCATAAGGTCCTCTTATGTGGGAGGAGGCTTGGTAACCCAGGGTTAGCGGTGATGCTCTCTGGTTGGGGCACGTGTGTAGGACCCATGTGCAGTTGAGATGAAGTTTTCATCATCGAAATCACCTGCCTCTCTATGATAAAAGAGGTAATTGTTTTGATGTTTCTCGGATAGGCTCCCAAAAGGGTTTTTGATGACCACTTCTGCCGCCTTCTGCTAGGGTGTCGACAGCAACTAAGGAGGCAGCCGACCGAGCTTTGTAGACTGGAGGGCTTGCCTCATGTTTTCTGGTATTTGTATACTTCCATTTTGGTGGTACTCCATGATCAGTGTGTTGGATACCCAACGTTGAAGTCATTGGGTCAAAGAGGGGGCCCTGCGCTTTGTTGGAGGCCCCAACCGCTTAACGGATCACTGATGCACATGTATGTATTGTTCTGTGGGACATCATATGGATCGAAGGTTTCTCTACGGGAACCTGAGATATACATATATGACATTAATACCACAAAACCAGGTCAAAATAGCATTTATTAAAACATTTTCATATTTAGAAATTAAGCATGGCCCCCTTCCCCTCTTCTATTTTAGTCGTGGTGGGGAGAAGGGGCTTGATTGGGGTAATACAACCACCTTTGTAATGTATTCTCGTCAGTTTCACCATTTTTTTCTATCGTTGAGGTGGCGTGTTTTCACACATACCAAGGAGAACAAAATAAGCTGACATGAAAGGTCATTATTTCTTTTATCATTAGTTTAGAACCATCACCTCGGTTAAGGATACACGTCAGGTTCACCATTATCGTTCCTCCTCTGAGATGGTGCATTTTTATGCGTACCAGGGGAAACAAAATAGGTTGATGTGCAATTTCCTTTTTTATTTTATCATTTGGGTATAACCACCACCATGGTTAAGGATTCATGTCTTGTTCACCATTTTTGTTGTGCCTCCGAGGTGGCGCAGTTTCGTGTGTACCGAGGCTAAAAAAAGGGACGATGTGCAATATCCTTTTTATTTTAACATTGGGGTAGAACCGCCACATTGGTTAAGGATTCACGATGGGTTCACCATTTTTTTCCGCCTCCAAGGTGGCTCATTTTGGGAGGTGCTGATATGGTCTGATGAGGATCATCACCCATCCCTTATTCGGGAGACAATTTAATATCAACTTCACCATTTCTTTTGTTTTGACCCACCCTGCATCATTATCCTATAAAATAAGGTAGGATTAACCCCATTGGTACTGGGTAATTCACCCCTTTCTCATTACGAAGGAGGTTCCATAGTTTGTCAGTCCTAGCGGGTAGTTTTGTGTGGTCATGTACTTGTGTAATCAGTCCTCCTCATATGGTATCCAATAGGTTTGTTTGTAGAGATAAAAACACCCAATGTCCTAGGTATCCATGATTCATGGACATTCATTCCAAAGTCAAGAACTCGTTGATTTATAATTCATCCAAAAAAACTTGAGGACACCATTGGTCGAGAGGATGGAAAGTCAAGCTCACCTCCCAATTCTATAGGAGGATTATTTACTATTCCTAGACTCTGTAATAGATTTACGCCGTGTTAATATGTTTGTAAATCCTTTATTCATTCCTGGAGAGTGTGTACATAGTCTACCCTTGGTTAGCATGATCATCATAGGCATGTATATATTTGATGTTACGGAGGTACTGATGATTGGAGCCATACAATAAGGCGCTCTGGAGTTTATCATCTTTCGGGGGGTATGGAAGGTGATTTGATGCTGGGATCAAGCCCATACGATGGGTTTTCTACATATCCTTAGGAGAGGAAACATAACACACATAGTACGGATTTTTTGGGACTTACGCATAGATTCTTCCTATTTGGGGGACATTATTGGGTGGACCCTGTTGGATGATCACCCTTTTGAACTCGGGCCTTTAGGTATGTGTACTATATATCCTAGTTTGAACAGGAATCAGATTTCCCATATTCAGATTGTGATGATGTTGTAATCATCACAAACCACTAATCCCACGTGATTCATCCTCGGTGTGAGAAACAAGAGGATACGAGAGTTCCAACCAACCAAATGCTTCCTCTACGGTTGGTGGGAGAGGGAGAGCCTACGACGGAACAAGCTGGGGAGACCATGAGAGAGGGTGTAGAGAGATGAACATATCCATGTGAAATAAATTTAATGGTCATGCAGCCCGACCATAGAATATTGGGGACTTAACTCTGTCGGAGGCCCCCAAAATATGTTCTTGGACGGGGAGGAGTTTTTTCCTCATTGAAAGGGGAAGCAAACATAACTCCTTTAACTGATCACTATTCCTCATTGAATGGAAGAAAAATTTCATCCATATTCCCTAGAATGGGGAGGTTCACATTAGCATCCCATGGTTGGACTCCAAGTTACCATGGGAATGTTGACCCACAAGAATTTTCAAAGCCCAAACCGTTCTAGGGAGAGAATTCGTGACTCCGCTTACCATGTGTATATAGATTCAACGGGAAGTGTGGATGATCTCGATTGTCTGATCATACGGGTCTTGTGGCATTGGAAGAGGATTTTTCCAGATGCTGGAGGACTGGTTCACAAATGGATTGTGGAGGACTGGAGGATAATGGAGGGGTGAGGTTAGAACTGGAAGAAATGATACCCGAAAATACCGTATTTTGTCGTCTGGTTTCTTATAAGAGATGTGGGAGGCTCGACATACCATAGTGGTATGCATGCAGAGGGATCATCTGTGAACTGATATGGTATATGGGTATGGGTATAGATCATCATGTACCATAGTGGTATGCATCCAATCACACTGCTTTGGGTTCCATCCTCATACTAATGTTGTACATGGTTCCCAGTTAAGTTCGTGTAGCGGTACACTACGTGAAGCACCATATCGAAGGAGGGTCTGAGGGATTTTTTTTGAAGTTCATCTTCAAGAAGGATATAGTTCTTAGATTCTTTATTTAGGTTCTTAGTTCTCTTTTTATTATTATGTTCCACCATTTTATGGTTTGAGGCTAGTTTTACCTACGAAGAGAGTGGTTCGCAATTCCTGTTTCACCGATTAATCAAAAATGAAGCTGAAATCTTATCTGAACTATTTCATCAAACCTATGAGTCCCCTTCCATCTTTCGATAGTCCTCCCCTCGTCATCCTACTATGGTCCTTTTATAGAGAATCAGATCCATTATATCTATGGGCATGTGACACCATTTGTAGAGGCCCATGAGGAGGCATCCTAACCGGAAGAAGACTTAGTCAGTCCTGGGTTTGAGGAGAGTGTGGTTTGCGATCAGGGTTCAAAAACCCTGTTGTTTTTCATCATCCGGGAACTATCGAGTTCGCGAAACGGTACACAAATGGCCTTCACGTGAAAGATTCTTTCGGTGACGCAATTCTTGGTCCGCTGGGTTCGCTGGCCATCGCTCCCTGGGCTAGCGTTTAATGGATCATTCCATATACCTATTGGTTTTAAATACATCATTTCCACGTACCTATCCTGATGATGGTACAAGTTCCACTTAAAAATCCTTGAAAACATGAATACCTTCAAGTTTCTTCTAAAATTTTCAACTTGATTTGAGTCCATTTAACTTGCTAGACTTGTACGAGTACTTGTTTCCATTAACAAAGCTATTGTGGGGGTATTTTACTCCCATGGAGGACTTTTGAGGACACTAAACTCATTCAATATAATTTTCATGGAAATATAAATCATGGAATCAAATGATTACTAAAAAACACAAGTCTCTAAGATATGTCAAGAAAATAATGAATTCAAGTGTGGTCCTACGATTTCTGTAATGTTTCAAAACATGTTGTTGGAAAAAAATATAGGGATTTTAAATGATAAAAATTAAAATTCAACACCCTTTTAAAATGAAACATAGTACGCTTTCCTGTATGTCTATTTAGGGTCTCTTTATGTATCCATTAACCTAAGAAATAAAATTATTTAATTTATCACGAGGATCATTCCATTTAATCCCAAAATGTTAATAGGGAGTGGGATGCATGTTGGAATAAATATAACAGTCCAACTAAAATAAAGATATCAAGAAAGAATGTGATGATAAATCATGGTATGATCACCCAATTGGGACATAAATGTTTACTACCTATCGATTAACATACTATAAATTATCAAATGTTGATTGTGTTTGTGGATTCATTTACTTGAGACAACACAAGTGAATTTTCCCAGCTTCCATTTATTGTTTTTAAGAAAATTCCTTGTATAGAGTACATGAGATCCTCCCCTTTGTAATGTAGTACATTTTTCATGGCATGGGTAGGATGATGCAGGGAACCACAACCTTTTCCAATTATACTTTTGTAAAATTCTTTTTCTCTTTTGGTACTCCCTATAGTGAATATTTAATTTATGCTTGGATCTATAGGTGTTCCTCAATAGGTGCATGTTCATTTTCATCATCATCCTCCAATCCATCATACTAGTTTCTCATATATGATAATTCAAAATTATATAGAGTGATACAAAAATTAGTTTCAAAAAAATAATAGAGATTGAGTTCCAGAATGTTTCATCCCCTGATTCTGTTTGATATGAATCTTTGTTGTAATGGAAAGGGAATCATGGAGTCGATCTTCATGGATTGATGTAGGTAGTCAGGCACCACCAGTCTCCCTTCGATTTAAAATAATTGGGTGGCTTCTTCTTCTTCCTAGGAAGGATAGAGGTGTATTTCTTGTTTATTTAATATATTATATGTAATTAGGAGATCATTTTGCATTTCAATTTACTCTCACTGTTTAAAAAAAAATTTATCCAAATTCAAAATTTCTTCCTCTTGTAAATCGGTATAAAACGAGCATTCATGTATCTCCTCTAAAAAGGGTTTTGTCAGGTGGAGTTGATCTATAGGAAAATCTTAATACCCCCCTCATGTTCTTCAACTTCAAAAACCAATAGGGAGATTTCTTTAACATATTTCTTTGGCTCATGTTGTAGTTCAAGATTTGGTTTCTCTATTATTACACAAATATAGTCAAATGAACTTTCAATTTTCCACCACAAATCTTCTATACGATTTCACATCATTTCCACAAAGTAATTAAAAAAATATAATCAACATATGGTTCTGAATATTTCACCTATGAGTAATATTCCCAAGATTAATAATTTGAATTTAAATACATCATTTAAGAAGATGGTTTTAAGATATTTTTTATTAAATGAAAAATGAAAAATGTTTACCGAAATGTGAATATAGAAAAGTTGACCAATATAATTGTTTAGAACCCCATAGAACGTCATGGTTTTAATGAAAGCATGATATATGGGGTGGAAATAGAGAATTTGAATTCCTAATATAACAAAAAGGCTAACAAGGGTTGTCTGTAACACCCCAAGCTTCTACGGTACGCTTCTCCTTGAATAATGCGATAGCATGTGTTGTACCCAACATCGAGTTCTAACACACCACAACCAATCAAACTAGCCGTTATGAATAATAATAACTACTTTTTGAAATTATATATATTTTATAATTCAAAATTGACTTCATTTTTGGTTTCGGAATATCAAAATTATCCTAAGAAGAATTTTTGGTATTTTTCTGAGAACTTACAATTTTTATGAAAACTGAAAAATACTTAAGAAAAAACATTTTTAATAAAATTAATTTATATGGATGAATTATATTATTGAGTGGTTTTAAATTATAATTAGAATATATTTTTACCATTTTATCAAATTATTTTCATTATAATTAATTTCACTTTGAAATTGGACCTAAACAATTGTCAAACTTTTGATATATATTGTTTCTAAAAAACACGCTATTTGTTGTGACAGCGGGAATTAATTATAAAATTATTTAATTCAACATATTTGTTTTGAATTTTTTAAAATAGACATAATTTTTTAATTCGGAATATCAATTATAGATTAGGGTGAAATTTTGGCATTGTTCTGAAGAACATCAATTTTTTATGAATAGGGAAACTACTAAGTGGTAGTTAAAAAATTGAATTTTTCATAAAACATAATTTTACCGCTTCTGTGAATGGAATTTCGATAATCCGAGAGACATGGTTAATATCATGAAGTAAAATGTGGTTAAATGAGATGAAAATAATTTTTGTTCAATTGTAACTTTTTACTTTTATTTACCACGGTTAAAATTAAATAGGGTAATTAAGGGTAAAAATGATATTAATATTACCCTAAAATATGTCCTAATTCAATTGGAAAATTTTAACTCGACCAAAAACAAACTTAGAAACTAAATATTATCATTTAGGTCCACTTGGATTAGATTAGGACTTTTATTATTATTTATTTCAAAGAAGAGTTAAAAGAGTTAAAATCAATGTTTATTTACTAAAACATTTTTAATATAGGGTTATACATAAGATAAATTCAATTTTAAATATTCATTAGAAATCTAATAATATTTCCTACATTATTATATTTTATTTATAATTTTTAGATATTAAATAAGTTAATTTATTTCAGACACAATGATGATGCAGTAATTACCATAATAGTAAAAAATAAAATAATTGATATTATAAATACCCAAATAAGTATAATTGGAGACTTTAATTTAATTAGAATAATTTTTTATGATAATATGACATATTATGATTGATTTAATTTACTTTTTTTGAATTAATCATTCTTTTATGAGTTTCACAAAAATCAACTATTGAATGGTGTCAAAATTGACATAAAAAAGTTTTTAAAACAAATATTATATTATTAATTGATATTAAATTCCTAAAAATCTAAGGTTCGGTCAAGATACATATATCAGGATAGGTATATCATTAATAGACCACTTGGTGGTCGCTTGTATGTATATAGTAAGATTATTAACTATATAATATAAAAATACAAAGTGACATGGTAAATGTCAAACTAATTAACTAAGAGTTAAAACTAAAAGATAAGGTTAATATAATGAACCAAACCTGTCTAAATTCTATTGGTTGAATGGATTTAGACCTATCCCCACCTTAAATTTTAATTAATCTACATTGGAGCTATTAGAAACCGAATATGAATTTATTATAAAATAATATTTCTAACTTTTCTAAAGGTTCCCCTCACCCCACTTATAAAAGGGAAATCCCTCTTCTCATTACATCACAGCTTCAACGCTTTTTGGATCGGCAAACCCCTGCCCAAATACTCTCTCAACTTCCCTAAATACAACCTAGAAGCCTTATTTTGATCATAAATCAAACCTAAGGATCCCTTTTGATCAAATCAAAAGGAAGAAGCCGAAGAAGAGGTAATGTTTTCACCACCCCTTTTCAAGTTCCTTTCTTCTTCCACTTCTTATTTCATTGTTATTACCATTCTAAAATAATAAATCCAGTATCTTATATATACTGTGTTTTTATTATAAATATGGTACAACCATATTATGTATTCTATCCACCCTTTGAATAACATGTCACCATACGTGCGTACATACGTCTTACTGTCTCCACGTCGTGGTGTAATTGTTATTCAATATATTATTATTTGGATGGGTATAATAATAATAATGTATAATTCATTTAAACAATAAATATAACATGATAATGATTCTATATATATAATATACCATCCATGTGTATATTATTTTAATATCAAAAGAATGATATTGTCGCTCGTGCGTATGTACGGACTACCGTCTCCACGAACGCGATGAGATTAATTCTCCATCATATCCATTCAAATATAAATATCATTTGATGATTTAAAAATAATGTTTATGAACTTTATATAATTCTGGATATGAATAAGATACAACCTATACATGACAAACATGGCTTATGTAACAAAACATATAAAATAAAATGAGTAAGTTAACACCCGAAACGACGATAACACTAAGATATTATTAACAAAGCAATGTTAAAAGATCATATATGATATCATATTAATATATATGATTCTTTTATAATTTATTAACAATTATTTCACCATTATACAAGAGTTTAACCTACCCCCAACCAAGGAAAAGTACAGGGTAAGGGATTTTATTATCTCACTTTCAATTCTGTGAGATTTCCATTGTTTGCCACTAATTTATTGAAGGTGTTATATTGTGTACTGCCATTTGATATATATTATCATTATTATCTTTATATTCATTTTATTTTGAAAATAATTTTGTGGTTATTAAATTTTGGTCATACGACTTAGTTGATTACAACGTGGTAAGGGGTTTTTTATCTCACTTTTAATTCCGTGAGAATTCCATTATTCACCACATATTTATTACATGTGGTGTGTGTACTGCCCATGTTTGTATTAATTGTGTAATATACATTAATTAATGTATATTTACATAATCATTTTATGATCCTTCTTTCATGGGTGTATTTTTTTTATGTTACCAAATCAATAATGGAATTTGAAATTTCTATTTCCACTCATTCGACTTTACACATACTTCATTGATTATTTTACTCCGAGATTATGTGTGGAATAACTATTCATTTGATTATGTCATAATTTCCACTCCCCTTTTCTGTGGATATATATTGATACACATAATCACTCTATTTATAATATCTCAAGTCATCGATATGAATTTTATAAGAGTAATTTTAACTCATTCTTCATTTATTGAGTTAAACATCCAATTCATTGGGGTTGTTTTTACAAGATTATGTGTGAATATCCTTTGATTGTTTTACACTGAATATCCAATCATATTTAGTATATTTATATTTGTCACACATAATTATGTCGTTGATTTATCCTTAACCTAAGGATATGACCTTTATGAGAGATTTCATCTCAATTTAAATTACATTGAGACTTCTTTGTTGATATACGCCAAATCACTTTTCTGTGGTGTATAAAATGTACCTTGACATAGTATATCATGAATCCCTTTATTCTCATTATATTAAAAAGTTTTGATTACCTAAATTATTTGTAATCAAGTGTCTATCTTTTGGTTAGAATCACTAACTAAAATACATTTCTTAAATGTTTTAAAGACTTATTCATCTAAATCTTTCTCATTAATGTCCATGTTTTAAAAAGGGTTGTAAGGATTTATTTATATGGACATTAATGTTTTAAAATTATAACTCCTTTTAAAAGTTTCAAAGTGGTATGGGACACTTTGATTCAAAAATCTATTTTTAAATTGCTTCTTGAAAAATAGTGTGACTTTTAAATGATTTCAACAAAAGGGGGGATATTTCTCTCAAATAGTTTTGATGATTAATTTCATCTATGTAAAAATCCTTCATTATTCTTGATTGAGGTAAATGTGATACAATAAAATCTTCTATATTGTATCGAATGCGTTATGTTTGACTATGGATGTGCGATTTTTATACCATTCATGGTTTGTGGTTAAAGTATTGACATTTCATATTCTAGTTTTAATACGAATGTTTATGTTATGTTTAAACCTGTTCGTATAAGGAATGCATTGGACTTAATAAGTGACGGGTGGAACCCTCTATAGCTCCTCGATGCATCGGTTGGTCTCATGAGACAAACTATTGGCTTGGCATAAGGCCTTGGAAAAATATTATTTGTAGCCTTGGCACGAGGCCTTGGCTATGTGGTTATGATAGTCTGGCATTATGCATTCCATCATTATGAAAGTTGTTATTGATATTGCATGTGATCATTAGACAAGTAGAATATCCATGTTAGTAATTAAATGGAATTATTTTATTTTATCTTTTCCATTTTATTCTGAAGTTCAAGTTTAAAATGCTTTTGTTTTAGTTATAAATTGCCTTAAGTGTTTATTCTTATCTATGAAAGCTTCTGCTATAATGTTATCCTTACTGAGCATCTGAGCTCACCCCTTTCAATGTTTTATTTTTCCCAGGATTATGAAGAAGTAATTTATGAATGATCTGTAGGGATAGTATGAGGGGATATGAAGACAATATGTTTCATATGATGTAATGTAAATCTTTATGAATGTATCTAGTGTTTCCAAGGCTACTAAACTAATCGGTATTTCGAGAATTGATCATTCTTGTGATCATGACAATGTTGCGTAATAATGCACTGACTCTGGGTAACTGGGGTCGGGGCGTTACAGTTGGTATCAGTGGAAGTTTAGTACAAACATTGGAAGCTAGATTTAGATAAAATATGATTAGAGCACATATATTTAAGATGGACTTTGAGGATTAGTATAGAATAACTTCCTAGAATTTTGGTATTGTAGAGATTTTGTGAGTTTTCTGAGCAATACATCCACGTCTTGATACGAGCAGGTAGAGGCGGCTCTGGAACATATTTACCTAGGGGTAAAACCTGAAAACACCGCTTTAAGCTAGACTCGAATGGGAACTGATTCACGACATTGGGCCTTGCTCCACTCTTGGTTACGATACTCCCAGGGGATATGCTTAAGATAATATACATTTTCATTACTAACCAATTTGAAGTATTAAATATATAAGATGACAGTAAATGACCTTGGTTAATCCTAATGTGTTTCAAATTTAGAATATTGTGACATGTTAATCTCTAAATGATTTTATGACTACTGTTACTCACACAATGCTTTCTGTTTTTAGTCAATGGATGGATTCCGAGGAAGTCATAGTGACTTTGAGAATGATGTACAAGGTGGGAACGATGGTGGTAATGAGAAACAAAATGGAATGTTGATAGGTGTAAAAGATATCGTCTTAATGCCAAATCAGTTTCCCAAAAATATGATCAAAAACATATATATTAACCAACTCCCAGACTAAAAAAGGAAGAGAAAGGTGATGAATGATAAGAGCTCCAACAATGGAGACCATAGAGAAAAGAACCCTCAATTTCCATCCTGCAAGAAATGTGTAGGAGACACCCGGTAAAGTGTCTCGATGGGACCAAGAAATGCTTTACGTGTGGGAAGGAAGGGCATAAAGTGAAGAATTGCCAAAGCAAAATGAAGAGTACTATGGAAGAAGATAAAAATGGTCCCAAGAGTCCATTTACAGTCATTTGCTGTAAATGTAGGGGACCTGGCCATTACCCAAGTGAATTCCCTATTCTATAGGTTATTTTATTGGTCAAAGAAGAGGTATGTGGAAATAAATGGTTGGATGAATGTTTAAAAAATATTAGTGCTCCTTGTTGATGGGTTTACTTTGGAATTATTTTCTCTTGTATTTGTAACACCGCAGTTTTCCATGTGAGAATGATATTTGAGGAAGAATTATCTCTTCTCTTGAGGATATATGTATAAATAACCATTTGGTTTTATATGATCATTGGGGTTTGAGAGAATTATAAGTTATTATAATTTGGGATGAAAATGAAAGGTATGATATAACATTTGTGGCTAAATTATGTTATGGTATTTTGAGGAATTTATCTCATTTTTGTAATATTATAAAATATAGTTTTTTAAAAAGGACAACACGTAGACCATGTGACAACTTGTCGCGTCGGACAAAGCTGTAGGAATCGAACCCACAACCAAAGTGCAATTTTGATTTATCGCATACCACCGGACTACATAAAGTCCTTGGTTAGTGTGACTATTATTTTTAGTTAAATGATTTTATTGATCAATAATAAGATGATTTGGGTTCTTATGTCTTATCAATTGAATACCCTTAGTATAGGAAAATGATTTCGTGATTAAGTGATAAATGTTATTTTGGAAGATGTTCACTTTTTTGGGAACACTATATGTCCATGGAAAATAGAATACTATGAGGTTTCATTAGAGGAGTAATGGTGGATTTTTATCTATGTTTTTATTGTGTATTTATAGTGATTTGGGTTATTTATGGAAATGATTAACCTATAGTAAAGAATATGTGATTAGGTTAATTACTTTTAAGTATGTGACTTTAAGAGTAGATGATGTCATTTGGAGATACAATTTTACGTGGAAGACTACATTCTTATAAGTTTTGAGATTCAATATTAGTTTGGATTATATTTAAGGATTTTAAAGACATTTGATTATTGAATGGTATTTATTTAACTATGGGGTATTGATGGTTTAATTTTAGAAATTAAGATTAGTGTTTTTTTATCTAATGGAATATCCATTTGGGGGGTTATCAGATATTATACTAACCATTTTGTTTTTGATTAATCTCTAAATACAATGTAAATATATAGTTTATCCTACATGGATCATGCATTTCTATAAATGTTTATTCTATCTCTTCCAGTGTGACCAAGTCTTCTTGATTACTCATCGTTTAAAAAAATGAGTTAGTGGTGGAAATTTAATAAAGAATGAGACTCTACGTAAAATGTAAGTATATAACTTTATATTCTTAGTCAATATCATAAATGAATTCCTCATCCTTATGTAATGAAACATAAAACAAAAAAAATGTTGTCCATTTACTTTCCTACTAGGAGACTAATGGTTGTTTGTCCCAATACAAGTTTGTGGTTTTCTTATTGTTAACTTTCTCCTGTTCATGATTTCTATCCCTCTCTATCAGAACATGACACTTAGTTTATCATCCATATATATGTTTTCCTACATGGAATCCGAGTATGGGTTATCTTGGTTGACCTTTATACCTCTTTTTCTTTCTTTTAAAGTGATAGTTTTATTGACTCTTTTTCCGATGTGGGAATTTCCATTATATTCCCAAGGAGAATTTTTAAAAATTGCGAGGATGCAATTTATTGAAGGAGGGGAGAATGTAACAGCCCAAGCTTCTATGGTAAACTTCTCTTTGAATAATGCGATAGCATGTGTTTTACGCAACATCGAGTTCTAACACACCACAACCAATTAAACTAGCCGTTATGAATAATAATACCTACTTTTTGAAATAATATATATTTTATATTTCAAAATGGAATTCATTTTTGGTTTCGGAATATTAAAATTATCCTAAGAATAATTTTTCGTATTTTTCTGAGAACTTTCAATTTTTATGAATAGTGAAAAATTCTTAAAAAAAACTTTTTTAATAAAAATAATTTATAGTGATAAATTATATTATTGAGTGGTTTTAAAGTATAATTAGAATATATTTTTACCATTTTATCCAATTATTTTCATTAGAATTAATTTCACTTTGAAATTGGACCTAAACAATTGTCAATCTTTTGTTATATATTGTTTCTTAAAAACACGCTATTTGTTGTGACAGCAGGAATTAATTATAAAATTAATTAATTCAACATATATGTTTTGAATTTTTTAAAATTGAAATCATTTTTTGAATTAGAAATATCAATTATATCATAGGGAGAAATTTTGGCATTGTTCTGAAAAACATCAATTTTTGATGAATAGTGAAACTACTAAGTGGTAGTTAAAAAACTGAATTTTTCATAAAACATAATTTTACCACTTCTGTGAATGGAATTTAAAAAATCCGAGAGAAACAGTTAATATCAAGAAGTAAAATGTGGTTCAATGAGATGAAAATTATTTTTGGTCAATATTAACATTTTACTTTTATTTACCACAGTTAAAAGTAAATAGGGTAATTAAGGGTAATAATGATATTAATATTACCCTAACAGATGTCCTAATTCTATTGGACAAGTGTATCTCGACCAAAAAAAACTTATAAATAAAATATTATCATTTAGGTCCACTTGGATCAGATTAGGACATTTATTATTATTTAATTCAAAGAAGAGTTAAAAGAGTTAAAATCAAAGTTTATTTACTAAAACATTATTAATATAGGGTTATACATAAGATAATTTCAACTGTAAATATTCATTAGAAATTAAATAATATTTCCTACATAATCATATTTTATTTATAATTTTTAGACATTAAATAATTTAATTTATTTTTGACACAATGATGATGCAGTAATTACCATAATAGTGAAAAATTAAAATAATTGATATTATAAATACCCAAATAAGTATAATTGGAGACTTTAATTTAATTACACTAATTTTATAGCATAATATGACATATTAGGATTGATTTAATTGACTTTGTTCGAATTAATCATTCTGGTATGAGTTTCAAAAAAATTAACTATTGAATAGTGTCAAAATTGACATAAAAGGGTTTTTAAAACAAATATTATATTATTAATTGATATTAAATTCCTAAAAATCTGAGGTTCGGTCAAGAGACTTATATCATGATAGGTATATCATTAATGGACCACTTTAGGGTCGCTTGGATATATATAGAACATTTATTAACTATATAATAGAAAAATATAAAGTGACATGGTAAATGTCAAACTAATTAACTAAGAGTTAAAATTAAAAGATAAGGTTAATATAATGACGCAAACCTGTCAAAATTCTACTGGATGAATGGATTTGTCCTATCCCTACCTTAAACTTTAAATAATAAGCTTTGGAGCTATTATAATCCGAATATTAATTTATTATAAAATAATATTTCTAGCTTTTCCAAAGGTGCCCCTCACCCCTCTTATAAAAGGGAACTCCCTCTTCTCATTACATCACACCTTCAAAGCCTTTTGGTTCGGCCATCCCCTGCCCAAATACTCTCTAAACTTCCATCAATACAACCTAGAGGCCTTAGTTTGATCATAAAGACAACCTAAGGAGCCCTTTTGATCAAATCAAAAGGAAGAACCCGAAGAAGAGGTAATGCTTTCACCACCCCTTTTCAAGTTCCTTTCTTCCTCCACTTCTTATTTCTTTGTTATTACCATTCTAAAATAATATCTCCAGTATATTATATATACTGTGATGTTATTTTAAATACGGTACAACCATATTCAGTATTCTATCCACCCTTTGAATAACATGTCACCATACGTGCGTACGTACGGCTTACCGTCTCCACATCGTGGTGTAATTGTTATTCAATATATTATTATTTGGATGGGTATAATAATGATGTATAATTAATGTAAAAAATAAATATAACATGATAATTATTATTTATATATAATATACCATCCATGTATATATTATTTTAATATCAAAAGAATGATATTGTCGCTCGTGCGTACGTACGGACAACCGTCTCCACGAACGCGATGTGACTGATTCTCCATCATATCCATTCAAGTATTAATATCATTTGATGATTTAAAAATAATGTTTATGAACATGAGATCATTCTGGATATGAATAAGATACAACCTAAACATGACAAACATGGATTACGTAACAAAACATATAAAAGAAAACGAGTAAGTTAACACCCGAAACGACGATAACACTAAGATATTATTAACAAAGCAATGTTAAAAGATAATATATGATATCATATTAATATATATGATTCTTGTATAATTTAAAAAAATTATTCCACCATTATACAAGAGGTTAACCTACCCCCAACAAAGGAAAAGTACAAGGTAAGGGATTTTATTATCTCACTTTCACTTCCGTGAGATTACCATTGTTCGCCACTAATTTATTGAAAGTGGTATATTGTGTACTGCCATTTGATATATATTACCATTATTCTCTTTATATTCATGTTATTCTGAAAATAATTTGGTGGTTATTAACTTTTTTTCATACGACTCAGTTGATTACAACGTGGTAAGGGGTTTCTTATCTCACTTTTAATTTCGTGATAATTCCATTATTCACCACTTCTTTATTACATGTGGTGTGTGTACTTCCCATGTTTGTATTCATTATGTAATATACATTTATTCATATATATTTACATCATCATTGTATAATCCTTCTTTCATGGGTGTATGTTTTTTATGTTACCAAATCCATAAGGGAATTTGAAATTTCAATTTCCACTCATTCGACTTTAAGCATACTTCATTGATTATTTTACTCCGGTATTATGTGTGCAATAACTATTCATGTGATTATGTCATAATTTCCACTCCCCTTTTCTGTGGATATACTTTTGATACACATAATCACTCCATTGATAATTTCTCAAGTCATCGATATGAATTTGATAAAAGTAATTTTAACTCATTCTCCATTTGTTGAGTTAAACATCCAATTCATTGGGGTTGTTTTTACAAGATTATGTGTGAATATCCTTTGATTGTTTTACAATGAATATCCAATCATATTTAGTGTATTTATATTTTTCACAAATAATTATGTCGTTGATTTATCCTTATCCTAATGATATGACCTTTATGAGAGATTTCATCTCAATTTATATTCCATTGAGACTTCTTTGTTGTTATACACCAAATCACTTTTATGTGGTGTACACAATGTACTTTCACATAGTATATCATGAATCCCTTTATTCTCATGATATTACAAAGTTTCGATTACCTCAATTATTTCTATTCAAGTGTCTATCTTTTGGTTAGAATCAGTAACTAAAATACCTTTTTAAATGTTTTAAATACTTATTCATCTAAATATTGCTCATTGATGTCCATGTATTAAAAATGGTTTTAAGGATTTATTTATATGGACATTAAAGTATTAAAATTATAAATCCTTTTAAATGTTTCAAAATGGTATGGAGCACTTTGATTCAAAAATATATTTTTAAATGGCTTCTGGACAAATAGTGTGACTTTTAAATGATTTCAAGAAAAAGGGGGATATTTCTCTCAAATAGTTGTAATGATTATTTTCATCTATGTCAACATCCTTCATTATTCTTGATTGAGGTTAATGTGATACAATACAATATTCCATATTGTATTGAATGTGTTATGTTTGACTGTGGATGTGCTATTTTTATACCATTCATGGTTTGTGGTTAAAGTATTGACATTTCGTATGCTAGTTTTAATACGAATGTTTATGTTATGGTTAAACCTGTTCATATGAGGAATGCATTGGACTTAATAAGTGACGGGTGGATCCCGCTATAGCTCCTTGATGCATTGGTAGGTATCATGAGACAAACTAGTGTCTTGGCACAAGCCCTTGGAAAAATATTATTTGTAGTCTTGGCACGAGGCCTTGACTATGTGGTTATGATAGTCTGGAATTATGCATTCCATCATTATGAAAGTTGTTATTGATATTGCATTTCATCATTCGACTATTAGAATATCCATGTGAGTAAGTAAAGGACATTATTTTATTTTATCTTTTCCATTTTATGCTGAAGTTAAAGTTTAAAAGGCTTTCGTTTTAGTTATAAATTTCCTTAAGCGTTTATGCTTATCTATGAAAGATTTTTCTATAATGTTATCCTTACTGAGCATCTGATCTCACCCCTTTCAATGTTTTATTTTTCCCAGGATTATGAAGATGTAATTTATGAATGATAATCAGGGATAGTATGAGGGGATATGAAGACAAGATGTTTTTTAAGATGTAATGTAAATATTTATGAATGTATCTAGTGTTTCTAAGGCTACTAAACTAATCGGTCTTTCGAGAATTGATCTTTCTTGTGATCATGCCAATGTTACGTAATAATGCACTAAGTCTGGGTAACTGGGGTTGGGGCGTTACATTGTCTCACTTAGGGTTCATCATAGTTGGTTCAATCCCTAATTCTAGTTCACCTATTATAATTTGTTTTCGTTTTATTGTATATTTATAAAATAAATTGTTTTGGTTTTATTAGAAAATATGAAATTAAAATATTTTAATGTTGAATAGAAATCTAAAAGAATATGTAGACAAAATTTAAATTAGAAACAAAGGACTAGGTTCATAGTTTGTTAAAATGAGTTTATTCATTTTTTATTTGTTTTTTAAAATTCAATTTTATAATTCGTTTCATGAAACATCATTAAAAAAATACATTCCATTTATTTGTTGAGTGTCTGATTTTATCATTCCATCAGAACCACAAACCACACCTCATCCAATAGTTAAATTGGAAGAAATAAAAACTGAGAATTCAATTCCTAGACGAAAAGGCTCCACCATAAGTTGTTTTACCCATTTTGGAAACCCCAAACACATCGTATGGAAGTTTTTCTATTGATAAGGGAGGTAAAATAAATTAATCAAATAAAAAATGGAATTGAAATTAACGTCATGGTGGATGACCTCCTGACCCATGAAATACTCATTCATTCATCATTTAAACTTCCCTCACCCTATCTTAAATACAACACTATTCTATTCTTTATAGGTATCAATGTGGTATTGGGTTGTCATAACTAACCATTAACAACTTCGGTGTCATAATGGGTCCTCAATGGTTGAAATTTTAGTTACATAATATTACATCAAAATAATCTGAATTTACCCCATAAAATGGTTGAATTGGTGATAGGTATATTCAAAAAAAATTCTATAATTTGTTTTTAATTGGAACTCAAAAATTCACATTGTTTGTGTGTGTATAGAGTATTTAATGGGATAAAGAATGATAGTGACATTTTCTAGATAACAATTACAGAATTCATCTTTCATTGTTTAAAATCCAATGAACCCCCTACTGTGTGAAAACCAATAATAGATTCCTTGGTGAAACGAGTCTATGTGTCCTATTTAACATATTTTTGTAATCACATCTATTAGAGGAGTGTATCCTGATTTATGCCTCATTTCACATGGTGGGGTCAACCATTCCCTCCCAAAGAATATGTCAACATAATTGAATTTTCCAGGAATAAAGATTGTTTGAATAGGCATTTAGTCCAGCTGAAAAACATTAGTAAAATTAATCAAGAAATCCTAAAAAATAATCCCACGAATTGGAATAATAATTTAAACATTACTGAAAAATTCAGAAATTTATTAAAATATGATAAAATTCTAAAATTAACTAATTTTAACAATTTTTCTCAAAACAGGCCGTAATTCCAAAATTGTTGTATATAATTTCCAATTGATAAATTTTTAGGGTTCATAAATTGAAATAAATATAAAATTAGTAAATTAATTCATTTATTAGTATGTTTTTTGATTGTTTCTCTCTGACAAGGGAATCTAGTAATGGTGTAGGCGGACAACATATACATTCACTAAGACCTTGAAAATGTAATTGATGACTCTGAATGTCAAATAATCTGTTGTTGGGATAAATGGTACATGCTTCATCTAAGATTAAGTCTTTGACTTTCCTTCTAGAATCATCTTCCATTTATTGTTATTCACAAAACATATAAATATGTAGATATATATATATATATATTCATTTTGACTATGGTATGTATTAATTACATTTGAGGATTCTTCCAAGAAGAAAATTGTCAGGGATATCTGTTCTAGACCGTGTTGATGATCTAACATCATTGAGTCAGAATATTAGGTTACATCTCACAAGACTCCCCCTCTCGGTGGGTAGGTAGTAGAACATCCACCTATTGAGTTTTAGATCATCCCAGCATAGAAGGTTTAGGATACATATTGGATTTGGGTGCTATATGAGTTCTAGAACATGAGGCTACTAAGGTTCAGTGGAGAGCCAAATCCTCAAGTAGCATGTGATTGGATAGATTTAGTGGTATATATAAATAGTAATATTTGAACCCTGGTAGATCAGGGGGTTTCAATGAAAACTGTCAATTTTCATGTAGTATTTAGGGGATGGTGGAGCCTTATTATGTAGATGAACGATGAGTTGACACACTCATTTTCGAAATTCTAGTAGTTGTTAAATTATAAGTACTACACCTCTTATTTTCACTCAGTTGAGATTTAGAATCATCTAGAGCTACAGATGATAGGGATGATGGTGATTAATTTTATAGCATGGTTCACAGACCATGCCTTATAATCCATTGACATGATCCATGATGTCTATACCAAATAAAAAAATATTGAGTAGGGAATCCATAGAGAGATTCATGATTATGTGGTTCCCTCATACACCCCACCTATATCGCGGTGTAGATGTGTAAACTAGTGATAGTTTTATTTCAATCAGAGGGATTCCATACAACTGGGGTGGGTAGTGGGAAACACAAAGCTGATCCATCTACAATATCAAGAAAAAACCACCACACTATGGTGCATGGTATTATGGTAAATGGATAAAACAGAACACTAGTGAAGTCCAAAGAACGTTTTTATGTTTTTAATGTGTGATGTCACATAGCATGAGACATCCTTACCAGAACTACTAACGAAAGAAGGAAGACAGCTGTCATACCAGCATGGAAAAAGTAGCTCCATGATCAAGGTTATCGTAGGTGAGGAGCTAGTGTTCCCCACTGAGGTGAAATTAGAGATAAATATGGAGGATATATGGGTGGTTTTTGAGGCAATGAGATCCTTCCAACACCACCACTAGGAAACCCATGTTAGGCTCAGCGAGCTTGCGGCAGGGCCGCAGAAAGATCAAGATTTGGAGGTAAATGATCTCAAATTTTACAAGATTAATATTGGTACGATATATGTTCATTATATCATTGCATTAGTATTAGTAGAAAATGGTTTCAGTCATTCTTTCATATATATTATCCAGCTATGAATGATGGATATCCCAATAGACAGTCTAGCCCAGCTGATATTTCATGATGTTTTTATAGGTAATTCTTCTCCGATATATTTTATTTTCCTTTAGTGTGAGATATCACATGGAAGAGAAATATTGTTGTGAGAACATCTGTTCAACTCGATGAACCATATGACATCATATTGGGTAAGGATTAGTTTTACATGGTATCATAAATGATTGAATTTCATTGTAGTTGAGTCATATTATAACTCTTCATCCTTATAACATTATATAAGATTGAGTTAAATCAATAATTCACATTATGGATCTTATGAGATTTAGATTTTTATATAATTATGCCATAACTATTACATATCAACATTAATATTAAATGTAGACACTACTACTCAGTATCCAATTGTTTCTTAAAATAATATCTTAAAAAGAATCATGTCTAGTTCTATGTTTTAGACAACATGACAATTCCTTGATCTCATCCATGACCCTATTCCACTTTCTGTCTTGTGAAAAACAATTCAAAAACATGGGATGAGCAATAAAACTCAATAAGGTATACAAAAAAAGCAAAATTTTTTTTTTCATATCAACAAGAAAAACATTTATACTTTATCATAAGTAACACTATTCAACTCTATGAAGTAGTGAATACTCCTTACTGAAAAAAAGATCATTGTTTACCCTTTTTTATCCAAAAGATTACCATAAAACCCATAGAAATCTCACATAACATATAATTGTAACTTGGGACATAAACATACTTTAATGGAATAACCATACGGTCGACTGCCTCACATATCACAAAATGGAATAGCCATAAGGGTGACTTCCATCCCAAATGCATAGGAGGTGATAATGTAACCACTCATCTTGGTTTATCACGACACCACTCGCCATTTGGTTTATCACTTAATGACCCATCAAATGTCCTAGTACCATTATAAAAACATAACACATAAAATAATGAAAATATAAACATTTCACTAATAACATATCATTTTTAATCACATTAAAACATTTCAAGATATTGAAAAAATCAATGCTTTATCAAGAAATATTAAAAACCATTAAAAACATTTAATAAGGTGATTTTTAATCAAACTGTCCAATAACACATTGAAAATTTTAATGGAATTAACATTTTTGAACATTAATAACCATATAAATAAATCCTTAAAAAATTGAAAACGTTTTCATTGATGAGAAACATTTAGAAGAATAAATCTTTAAAACATTTGAAATGATATTTTAGTTAAAGAGTTTGTAACCAAATGAGAGACGCTTTAATAAAAATAATTTATGAATAATATTAATCAAAGATTATAATATCAAGCTAATTAGGCGACTTATGATATAATATTTCAAAGGGTAGTATATACACCATTTAAAATTGAATTGGCGTATAAAAACTAATTACTCTCAATTGAATTTAAATTGAGACAGAGTCCCTTGAAATGATCATATCCTTAGATTAAGAACAAATCAATGACATTATTATGTGTGAAAATTATGAATACAGAAAATATAAGTGATATTAAGTGTAAAAAACCAAAGGTTGTTCACAGATATTCATATCATGACATAATCACGAAGTATAAGTTTAACCCCAAAGAATATAAATTTGGTTAAGAAGTTCTCTTAATGAAATTTGACAGCCTAATAGTGCCGCTTTAAAATTTAGAAAATAAGTTGATGAGAGATAAAATTTTCTCTCATCAGATAATCATAATATTTAAACAAATAAGGTTATATAAGAACATGTCCCAAAAAAAATAAAATAAATTAAAATATATGACATAATAGAAATCTTCGACTAAAATAGTACGGTGAAAGGTTCCCTTACTGATTTGGTAACATACAGAAATTACACCCTAGGAAGGAATAATAATACAATAAAGATGTAATTACCCATGAATTAAATTATATTACACAAAGAATAAAATCATGGGCTTTAAATACAACACACAAAAATAAATAGTGGTAAATATAACATGAATCTCACGGGAATAAAAAGTGAAATGAAAACCCCTTACCACGTTGTAATAAATCGAGTTATGTGACCAAAACTTAATAAACACCAAATTAATCACAGAATACCATTAATTTAAAAATTATCATGATAATATATATCAAATGGCGGTAAACAATACACCACATGCCATAAATAAGTGGCGAACAATGGAAATCTAACATAATTAAAAGTGAGATAAGAAACCCCTTACCGCAAGTCTTACTTATCTTGTATGTTACTTGTTCTTTAGGAATAATAAACATAAGTTAATTTTTAATTGATTAATTACCTTTTAATGTTTTATTATTCCTTAAATCTCACTTAGTATCTGGCTATAGAAATTAGTTAATTATTTGAGTTCATATCAGACATTGTGTCGATATTCAGAACTTAATTAAAAAATGATCTTGTTATAATTAAAAATTATCCATGTGGTAAAAAGTCTATTATATCCAGAAACAAATTAATTATTTTAATATCATATATATCATATATATACCCAGTATATATATGTATTTTTAATAATACAAATCATTGGGATATAAGAAATGAAATGCACCGTTCACAGATACGGTAAGTCGTACGTACACATGAACGCTACTTTCATTTCTATTTCATATTTTAATTGATTGACAAATTAATTATACATAGGTATATTTAACTTAAATTATAAAATAATATATATTTTCATTATGTATATCCTTTATACATCCCAGATATGGAATGAACGATTCATATAACTTTGAGAGGGCGTTAGTTTGCACTTTCTCAAATGAAATTATTTCTTTTACCCATTATGGAATCCATAAAGGTATTATATAAATAAAAAATATTGAAGTAAATAGAAAATATAAATATATTATATATCACATATAAATACAGTTCTATCATAATGGTCACCATAAGAGGTGGTAGGAGAAGATTGAACAATCATCATTTCGTGAGGTAGTAGCTCGCCGCCTATAGAAACAATATGTTCTCTACTCATTTGATGAGGGTGTGTGTATGTTTAGTTCAAATTATTCACATAAGAAACCATGGATATTGATAATACAATTAATTTTATAAAATAAAGGAATAAAAAAGTTAGGGGGTTGAAGAATTAAAATAGTAGAAAAGAACTTAAGGGAAGATGTAACCTTTAAATCGGGTAACTCCCATTGGTTTGAAACAAAAGACCTCCTTGATGTTCCTTCTACCAAAGGTAAGGCTTCTAGGTGGAATAGAGGGATCTTGATAGAATATTTTTGATGATTTTGGACGATCCAAGGGGATTGATAGGTGTGGGAAATGGGTTAGAGGTGAGTGATTTTTATATGGGGGAGGAGGGGCAGTTTTGGAATGTTTGAAAACATTATTTTATTATATATAATATTTCGGTTTCAAAAGGTCCCAAACTTATTACATTTTAAGTCAAGATGACTATTATTAGAAATCCCCTCTACCAATAGGTTTTATACATGTTTTGGTTTCAAATTTTTCATTATAATATTCCATTAACCCTTTGTTAACTAATTTGACTCTTACCATATCTTCTTGTGTATTCACTTTATACGGTTAATATAATTACTATAAAATTCTAATCGAACAAAAAATTAGTTCATCAATGAATTTTTATAAATTATCTATGTAATTTCACTGAATCTATTATTTTTAGGATTATTATATCATTTAATAAAATAATTTTGTTTTAAAAACTCATTTTTGTCAATTTAAATACTATTCATATCATGACTTTTGAGAAAATACAGAACAACATGGTTCTTTCAGAAAACATTAATTAAGTCAAAAAAATCATCCTAATCTATAAATTTTTGGATGGCATAAAAGATTTCAAAATAAATTTATTTGAACATTTATAATCTCATTTATTTAAAACATTCATTATAATGTAAATACTGCATTATTACTGTGTCTTGAATAATTTTTTTTATTTGATGTCAACAAATTATAAATAAAATACCTTGATGTAGAAATTTTTTTTATCATTTTAATTAATATTTATAGTCAAATATATCGAGAATATAACCTTATATTCTTACTGTGTTTGAAAAACAATACATGTTTACGATATTTTTATTTTTAATTTAAATAAAAGGTTATTAATGTACTTATCTTACCCAAGTGGATTTCAAATGCTAAAAGTTTCCCCTAATGTTTTATTTGTTGGTCATGACTCATCCAATATGTTTATGACAAGTTTTAACGTAATTTTATATTATTATAATATTATTTTTACCTCAAATTACCCTATTTACCTTTATCCACGGTAAATATAAGACAAAAGTTACTATTCATAAAAAATTATTTTATTCTTATTGAAAAATATATAACATATTGATGAAAACCATGTATGTTGTATTTTTTAAATTCAATTATCAGAAACAGTAAAATTTCATATAAATGAAAAGGTCGATTTTTGAGCCACTACTCAGTGTTATCACTATTCCTTAAAAATTGAGGGTTTTCTGAAAAAAACAAAAATTTAAGCCTAATATGTATTTGATATTCTGAATTATAAAATGATTTCTACTTTACCAAATTCAATACGTATATGTTTCATTAATTAATTTAAAATTAATTCCCATTGTTTGAACAAAAAACGTGTTTTTAAGAAATAAAAACTATCAAACAATTGACACTTGTTTATGTCCAATTTCAACGTGAAATTAATTTCAATTATCAACATTGGATTAATTAGTAAAAATATTATATTACTATACTTTAAACCCAATTAAAAATATATTTTAACCATATAAATAAATTATATTAAAAAGAAGTTTGGAATTAAAGTACAGTTTTTTTGTACTATTCATTAAAAATGAATTTTATAAGAAAAATACAATAATTTTACCTAAAATAAAATTTCCTTACCCGATTATAAAGAATAATTTTATTTTGTCAAATAGAATGTATAAAATTTAACAAAAATAATTTAAAAATGGTTCTCTATCAAAAGGTGGTAAACCATTCTTTTAAAGAATATTAGAGTATTTATTATTATAATTAGAATCATTCACATTTTAAACCTATAACATAAATTGGATAAATGTAAAAATATTTACCAATCATTTTTATATCTATTTTAGTTAGTTCAATTCCTTCCCACTAATACAATGGATAGGGGTTAAAAACCATTTAAAAGTATATTATATTATGATTTTTCTGTATAACTCAACATTGAGTGAAACATAAGATTTAAAAGAAACATGTTGTTTCGTATCAGGTACACCATAAAACATAACATACCCATTATAGAAAAATTAATATTTAATTAAAAAATATTAATAAATATGAAAAATATAATATTTTGTATTTACCTGTGATGTTACATCCTTCCTCCCTTTTGGAAATTGCGTCCTCACAATTTTATGATTGTGATGGGAAACTTCATTGAAAGTCCCACATTAGAAAATGAGTTAATAAAACTATTACTTTAAAAGAAATAATGATATGTAAATAGGTCACTCAAGATAACCCAAAATATGATTTCATGAAGAAATGGATATGGAAGAAAAACTAAGTGTCAATTTCTAATGGAGTGTGATAGAAATCATGATCTGGAGAATGTAAACTCCCATAAAACCATAATCTTGTGATAGGATAAACGGTCTTTGATTCCCCATTAGGAAAAAGGAAACATTCAACATTTTTTAGTTCCTTTTCATAATGGTGGAGATATTTATTTATTAGATTGACTAAGAACATAAGGAAATATACTTACCATTCAATTAGAGTATCATATTTTAATAAATTTTTTCCATAAACTCATCTATTCTCTAAACAATGAGTATTCATGATTACATGATCACACCTGAAGTGCTAAATTCAACTTCTATAGAATCACCTAATCCACAAAAGATAAAAATTATATTTTCCATGTCTTTAGACATTAGCCAAAACCAAAAAGGTTAGTAAAAGATTAGGTAATACCCCAAAAGTTTAGTCCTTTATAAAAAGAAATATAATTCCTAATCTCTAAAATTAGACATACAATAACCAATGTACATCAAATACCATTCAATATACATTTTTCCTTTAAATACGTCAATATAATCGAAACTAAGATTGAAACCCAAAACTCAGAAGGATATAATCACATGTTATTCCATAGTAAATCATAAATTTTTTCTCAAAATAACATCAACTACTCATAAAGTCACATACTGAAAAGTAATTAACCTTATCACATATTATATATAATAGGTTAATAAAATCCTTAAATTACCCAAAAAATTTATAAGTCTACAATAAAAAACATTTTTTCATACAAAATAAAATTCCACTGTTTCTCCTCAATTGAAATTCTAAAGAATTCTATTTTTCATAGGTATATAGTGTTTCCCCAAAATAGAGAAAATCATCCAAAATAACCTTTATCACTTAATAACCAAATAATTTTCCTATACCGAGGATATCCATTTCACAAAACATAAGTTCTCAAAATCAAATTATTCTTGATCCATAAAATCATTTAACTAAAAATAATAAGTCATACTAACCAAGGATTTCATGTAGGTCAGTAGTAGGCAATAAATCCCAATCGCACTTTAGTTGTGGGTTCGATTCCCACATCGTTGTCTGACGCGATGAGTAGTCACACGGTATGTGTGTTGTCCTTTTTAAATAATTATTTAATTTTATTACATTTCCAAAAATGAGATAAATTTCTCAAAAATAACCATAACATATTTTATCCTCAAAGGTTATCCAAAACATTTCATTTTTAACCCCAAAATGTAATTACCATTTATCACGTCTAATATTTGTATGACTATTTCTAATAAGATATCCATTATGGTTATGTCAGTTATTCTAAAATAACACACTAACCTCTAAACTAATCTAAATTGACCTCTGATACCAATTATAAGGCCACATCCTTAAAACATTATATAATCTTGAGTTAAATCAATAATTCACAATGAGGATCTTTTTAGGTTTAGAGTTTTAAAGAATTGGGCCATAACTATAATATATCAACTTGAATATTACTTGTAGACACTACTAATTAGTATTAATTGTTTTTATAAAATAAGAACATTTAAAAGGAAACATGTCTACTTCCATGTTTTAGACAACATGACTTTTTCTTGATTACATCCTTGACCCAATTCCACTTTATGTCATGTGAAAAACATTTAAAAAACATGGTATGAGAAAAAAATCAAACTAATTGATACACAAAGAAGGGAAACTATTAGTTTTTCAAAACAACAAGTAAAGTATGAATACATTTTCATAAGTAATACTTTTAACCCTTATAAGTAGTAAATACTCTTCATAGAATAAAATATCATTGTTTACACTTTTGTAACAAAAAGATTACCATAAAACCCAAGGAAATCACAAATAACATATAAAGGTTACCTGGAAAATAAACATACTTAAATGGAATAACCATATGGTTGACTTCCACACATATCACAAAATAGAATAGCAGTAAGTTCGTCCTTCATACCCAATGCATTGGAGGTTATAACATAACCACCCATCTTTGTTTATCACAGTACCACCCATAATTTGGTTTATCACGTAACCACCCATCAAATGTCCAAGTACCATAATAAAATAATAACACATAAAATATTGAAAATATAAACATTTCACTAATAATATTTCATTTACAATCTCAAGAAATCATATCAAGATATTGAAAAAATCAATTCTTTATCAAGCCATTTTGAAAACCATTTATAACATTTAAAATATATATTTTTGAATCAAAGTGACCCATACGACATTGATGCTTTTAAAAGAATTAAATTTTATTGAAATTAATGACCATATAAATAAATCCTTAAAAATATTTTGAATACATGGTCATTAATGAGAAATATTCAGTAGAATGAATCCTTAAAACATTTAAAATGACATTTTAGTTACGAAGTTCCTAACCAAATGAGAGATGATTGAATACAAATAATTGAGGAATAACATAAATCAAAAAATATAGTATCATGAGAATAATAATATTAATGGTATAATATTTCAAAGGTTAGTATATACACCATATAAAAGAGATTTGGTGTATAAAAACTAATAATCTCAATGCAATGTAAATTGAGACAAAGTCCCTTGAAAATATCATATTCATAGATTAAGGACAAATCAATGACATAATTATGTGTGAAAAATAAGAATAAAAACAATATATGTGGATATTTAGTGTAAAAAAATCAGTGGTTATTCACACATATTAACAGAATGATATAGTCATGAAGTAAATGTTTAACCACAAAGAATTGAAATTGGGTTAAGAAGATCTTATGTAGAAATTCGACAACTTAACAACGTCGCTTTAAAATTCAGAAAATGAGTTGATGAGAGAGAAAAGGATCTATCATGACATGGACATTGAATTTACAGCAACATGGATATATAATAACATATCCCAATGAAAGAAAAAGTAAATTAAATGACATGACAGAAAAGAAGTCTTTGACTTAAATAGTACGGTGAAAGGCTCCCTTACCGATTTGGTAACTTACGAAACATACACCCCTGGAAAGAAAGATCCTACAATGAAGAAGTCAATACCAATTAATTAAATTATACTACAAAAATAATACAATAATGTGCAGTAAATACACCGGACAAAAGGAAATAGTGGAAAATGTATCATGAATCTGACTAGAATAAAAACTGAAATGAAAACCCCTTACCACCTTGTAATAAATCGAGTTGTTTGACTAAAAGATCAAAAACACCAAATGAAACACATAATAAAATGAATATAAATATAATAATGAATGTATATATAAAATTAATGTAAAAAATACACCACATTAAAGAAACAAGTGGTGAACAATGGAAATCTCATGGAATTAAATGTGAGATAAGAATCTCATTACCTCAAGTCTGACTTGTCTTGTATGTTCATTGTTATTCCTGAATAATAAACATAAATTAATCAATACTTGATTAAGAACCATTTTCGTGTTTTTTTATTCCTTTTATATCACTTAATATATTTCTATAACAATTAGTTAATTATTTTAGTTCATATCTGACATTTAGTCGATGTTCAAAACTTGAGTCAAAATTTAACTTGTTATAATTACAATCTATCCATGTGGTAAAAATTATATTATATACATAATAAAATTATTTATTTAAATATAAAATATATCATTTATATAATGTTTATATATTTATTTATATTATTATATAACATTTTGAGATAAGAAATGAAATGTCCCATTTCTGGAGACGGTAAGCCGTACGTACGAATGAACGCTACTTTCATTTCTATTTCATAATTTTATGGATTGAAAAATTTATTATACAAAGTTATAATATAATTCCATTACAATATAATATATAATTTCATTAACTCCATATTTTATATTTCCCATGTATGGCATCAACGAGCCATATCATTTTGAGGGGGCAGTAGTATGCACTCCCCCAAATGAAATTATCGCTTTTTCCCATTAGGGAAATCATAAAGGTATGATACAAATGAAAAATACGGAAGTAAATATATAATATAAATATAATATATATCACAAATAAATATAGTGCCATCATAATGTTCACCATAAGAGGTGGTAGGAGATGATTGATCTATCATCGTTTCGTGAGGCAGTAGTTCGTCGCCCACAAAAACAGTATGTTCTTTACACATTAGATGGATGTGTGTGTATGTTTAGTTATAATATATCTAATTTAAACAACCTAGTGTATTTAGTATACTATTTTAATTATAAAATAAAATACTAAAAGTTGTTTGGGGGGGATGGAGAAGTAAAATAAAAGAAATGAACTTAAGAAAAGATGTTACCTTTAAATCGGGTATCTCCCTTTCGTTTGAACCAAAAGGCTTTCTTGAAGTTCCTTCTGCCTAAAGTAAGGCTTATAGTTGGAATATATGGATCTTGAGAGATTAATTTGGATAGTTTTTGGATGATCCAAGGGGCTTGAGTGGTGTTAGTAATGGGTTAGAGGTGAAGTATTTTTCTTAGGGGGAGGAGGGGCTCTTTAGAAAAGTTTGAAAATATTATTTTATTATAAAATAAATTTCGGTTTCAAAATGGCCCAATATTATTAAATTAGATGATAAGATGAATATTATTCTAAATAATCTCAACCAATAGGTTTTAGAAATGTTTTAGGTTTCAAATTTAACAATATCTATACCTTTATCCCTTAGTTACCTAATTTGAATCTTACCATGTCTTCTTGTGTATTCTCTCTATATAGATAATATAGTTACTATAAAATTATAATCAAACCACAAGTAATTAATTAATGACATATTAAAACTTATATAAGCCATTGGTCCAATCATATATTTTTAGGATTATTATATCACTTAATAAAATAATAATTTTTTAAAAAACACATTTTTGTCATTTTAAATACCATTTATATCATGACTTCTTAAAAAATCAAAAACAACATGATTCTTTCGAAACCCATTAAATAATTCAAACATAAAAGTTCATACTAATCTATAAAATTCATCAAATGCGTAAAATGTTTGAAAATAAATTTATTTTAGAATTTATAATATCATTTATTTAAAACATTCACTAATGAAGAAAATATTGCATCATTATTGTGTCATACATAATTTTATTTATTTATTGTCTAAAATTTATAAATAAAATTCAATGATGTTGGAAATTTATTTATATTTTTAATGAATATTTATAGTCAAATACATCAGGTATATAACCCTAGATTAATTTTTTTAGAGAAACAATACATGTTTACAATATTTTTATTTTTACTTCAAATAAAAAGTTATTAATGTAATTATCGTACCCAATTAGCGTTAAAATTCCAAAATTTTCACCAAAAATTTTTATTGGTTATCCATTACTCATAAAATAAGTTAGGAACAAGTGTTAAGGTAATTGTTTATTATTATAATATTATTTTTACCTTGAATTTCCATATTTACCTTTTACCAAGGTAAATAAAAGTCAAAAGATACAATTCACCAAAAATTATTTTCAACTTATTGAACCACATTTTACATAATAATTAAAACCATGTATTTCATATTTTTTAAATTTAATTCATAGAAGCAGTAAAATTTCATTTAAATGAAAAATTTGGTTTTTTAACAACTACTTAGTGTTTTCAATATTCATAAAAAAATTAACATTTTCATAAAAATACAAAAAAATTCAGCATAAGATATATTTGATATTATGAATTAAAAAATTATGTATCATTTACCATATTCAAAACATATTATTTGCAGTAATTAATTTAAAAATAAATCCATGTTGTAAAAACAAAAAACGTGTTTTTAATAAATAATAACTATAAAAGATATACACTTTTTTATGTCCAATTTCATAGTTAAATTAATTCCAATGAAGACCATTTGATTAATTGGTACAAATATAATCTAATTACACTTTAAACCAAAATAAAAAGATAATCTTACCAAATAAATAAATTATATTAAAAAGATGTTTTGAATTAAAATACAATATTTTTTACTATTCATTAAAAAATGAATTTTATCAGAAAAATAAAAAAAAAATTACCCAAACAAAAATTTGATGTCCTGATTCTAAAGAAGAAATTTATTTTTTTTAAATATAACATATATTTTTGACTAAAACTAGATTAAAAATGGTTCTCCATCAAAATCTAGTAAATTGATCTTTTAAATAATATTAGATTATTTATTCTTATAATTAGATTGATTAAAATTTTAAGTCTCTAACATTTACTGGATAAAAGTAAAAATATTTATCAATCATTTGTATACATATTTTACTTAGTTCTGTTTATTCCCACCAATAAAACGACTACGCGTTAACTACCATTTTAAATAATATTATATTTTTATTTTTTTTCTGTATTACTCAACATTGTGGCAAACATAAGATTTAAAAGAAACATGATGTTGCTTATCAGGTACGCCATCAAACATAGAAGACCCTTTTAAAAATAGTTAATTCAAAAATATTAATAAATATGATAAATGTCATATTCTTTATTTACTTGGGATGTTACCCATATGTCTTTGCACCGATGGAAATAGATACACATTTTTGGGAAAGAGAGAACTTATGGAACGATGAGTTGGTTCAATGATAAGGTCTCTAAAAACCATCACCTTTAAATTGGTGATTATATCCCTTTCTGTTGTTGTCTCTCCAACAAATCTATATTCCATCAATTTTGGGGAATTATGTGGACACTTTCCAAGAATACATTATAGGACTACCTCTAAGGTAGGATAATGCTTTTTTCCTCTACCTTCATATTGGGACCACTATAATACATTATTTGACATAACATATTTATAGATGCCGCCTTTTTATTACATAAACTATTAATTTATATGGTACAAACTCATAATATTTTAAAATATAGTTTCCCAGAAACCATGAACAATAATATATGAAGACAGAAAAAAATATTATAATCCACTTGAAAGGTTTCATCATGGGTTCACCATATGTATATTTACTGCATATCATATCATTGGTACATTCATCAAATATATGGGGTGATCATGAGGCCTAATAAGGGAAAACGGATTACATGTGATCATGTGGAAAACCAATAATAGAATGTTGAAAGTCATGAAGGCGTGAGATATTGAAAATAATATATATAATAATAAAAATAACATGAATATTATCATTTAAATGTGGTAAAACATTATATTCAGACATGCATAATCATATCAATAAGGATAATCACCAAGGTGTCGTGAAATAAAAATAAGTTTATTCACCATGGTATCATAAAAAATGTAGCCACTAGCGATTAAATTCATTTCCCAGTGAATTATAGTTATATAAAGGAACACCCTCCATATGTAATAATTAATTTGAGCCACATAGATCATAATCAAATTTTTTATTAATTACTAATGGATAATGATGAATGGGTTTCTTATCAAAATCATGTTTTTTCAAAATTTCATAAAGACATGATCATTATATCGATTTTTGGTCACCAAAAAGGGACTATGGGTTTCTTATCTATAATACCCAAAACAAATAAATAATATATATTTCCAGAATAATATCTATATAAATTAAAATGGGTTTTTTTATTCAACAAAATAAAATCAAAGTGAATTTATTTTGAATCGTGTAGAAATCCTGTGATGATAATTCGATAACCAAACAGTAATAAAAAGTGGTTTTAAAAGGGGGATAAATGATATGGTGAAAGGGTCAACCAATGAAAAAAATAAATTTTTATTAAGTGAATAATATCATGGATAGTATTATAGAGTAACCATAAACATTAAAATACATATACGAAAGGTAGTTATGGATTTGAAGAGAAAGGAAGGACAATTCCCTTACCTCGAAGAGCTACTCCTTAATCTTGAGGAATGGAACCATGGGGACCGGGGGAACCATAGGGTACACTATGAGACGAAAAATTACTATATATTCATATAGGATTTATTTTATGAGAATTTATTTGGTGAGAAGGAAGTGTACTTATAGAAATATTTTATTGTTTTTATAATTTTCAGATATTGGCTTAAAAAATATAGGTTGTCGAAATTGATAATTGGTGGGATTTCATATTGTTTTTCACAATGTATTGGACATTATGGAAATATTTCAGGTTATTTTAAGCCACGAGATCCAATAATATATATTATATTACATGTTTTTGGAAGGAAAATTAATGTTTCCACAAAATAACATTTTAAAGTTAAAGATGCCATTTTGTACCTTGAAAAGTAACATATATGTTTTCAAATTGATTGAGATATATTAAAATAATTTATATTAATGAAATAAAATATTTTAGGTCATTTATTGTTGTTAATTAATTATTAAATAAATTTTTTATAATTATAAATCAATTAAACGTACCATAAACCTCAAAAGCTATTTTAACTATTTTGAGAAAAAAAATTCTTTTTTAAAATTCTCATAAATTCACCCAAAACTAACATTGAACTAAATATTTAAACAATAGTGTTTATTTTATCATTATTATTCTAAAAATATGATAATTTTAACATTTATAAATAAAAAGCCTAATTTACTAAGTAATAGAGGTTTGATAATGCATAGTCAAATTTCAGACACTTAAAATTATTCAAGGTAATAATAAAAATAATTTTTCCATTAAATTTAGATAAGATATTTTATATCATACTATTTCATTAAAATAAACATTATTCATAATAACATATTTCATTATAAAATTTATATCCCTTAGGAAAAGTACAATTTGTGTCTGATAATCAATTTTTCCAATTCAATCTCAATTAAACAAATATTTTTGTTAAGAGAATCTATTTATGAAATAATAACATTATTAATATAATGTAATAACACATGATGTATCTATGTTAGGTACTCACAACCAATTATAACACCCACGTTTTCCTAAAGGATATAGTGTGTGATAGTGATAGATTCATGGGGTGGCTTGGCTAACATCAACAGTGTGATAATTTCAACTAAATTAAAATTGTCCCATATAAAATTTTGTTATAGCGAAACATGGTGAAACTCATCTAGGGAATGGTAAATAAAGAACCCCAATGAAACTACCTCCCTCTCAAATTAGAAAAATTGGGCATCATACGATATGACTCTACTAGTGGATGTCATCACTTCTCCATTGTAAATTAATTATCCTTTGTCATTTGTACTTATAAAAACATTAAATGTATTATATATTATAGTTCTGAAATTTTTTATTTATATTTATGGTTCCACAAGAACACTTTTACAAATTGGATATTCTTGTTGTTTATCACATTATCTATTTAATAAAAGATATCCACTAGTTACTCTGCATAAGAAAAATCATGTTACAGTTGTACCCCCTCCAGATTCATTAGATGTGAAGGGTTAGGTATGTACATCCTCAACATAGAGACATGGAATAAATCTTGAAATCGAGAAACGTTTATAAGAAGTGATATCTGATAGGAAACTAGAACTAACTGATCAAGGATTTCATGGGGGATAATATTATTTTGTATAATATACCATTTCTTCCAAAAATCCATGAATCTATTACATGGTGATATTTGAAGAAACAATTTGTCTCTAACATCACACTTCATGTCTCTTCTGTTAGGACCATGTTGATAGGGATGATCGTATTCATGTGTTTTCTTTTTTTTTTTGTCAAAGAAGATTTAGAATAAAGTGATTAATAGGAAGAAATAAAATCAACTAACAATTTTTGTTGGTAAAAATCATATTAACCATCATATTCGAGAATATTTATTACACAATGGTTGAGAAATTTGATCATATTGATAATTGGTTTTATGGTTGAAGGGGATCATCAGTCTCACCTCAGGTGTGGATTAGAATAATAGATCGTAATGGGGAAGAATCAGTGTCTTCATTAATACAATTTAAATGTGACAATTATTTGAGGATCTTGGAGTTCCCATAAATTATATGTATGTAGAAAAACATGTGATTGAAGACTAATGACGGAAATAGGGGAGTGAAATAGATACAGTTAATCATATCTAGTATGATTGTACTCATATCAATTATATTCAGGCTACGAATGATAGAAATTTTTTTACGAAAGAGAGGGAGGTTGCAATACATTCACTGGTAAGTCAGACAATGTTGATGCTGGACTCAAATGTATTCAATGTCATGAATTAATTCATGATAAAAGAATAAGTTTTTAAATAAGGATGTTGTTGATGTAAATGATTTTGAATACTAATCCATCATATTTGGTGTACCATATTATTCATCAGATTAAGAGTTTTTATAATCGAGATTGATGCAAATGGAATTGAAACATTTTTAACTTATTTCAAACATAATGACAGAGACCAATCAACAATGGAGACAACTATTTATCAAGTGTGACTTATAATTTTCTTCATAATAATGAGATGATTATAATTAGAACATGAATCAGAACTAAATATGGTTATAATATGAAGGAGACGGTCTGATGTGGTTTCCAAGGGGTTTCATGAAGTTTGATGGTTGGGATGATTTGTGAGAATTTTTAGAAACCTAATTTAATTGTTTTCAATCCAAAACATATCAAAAAAATGAAAAATTCTAAGAATGAAGCTGATGAGTATCTAATTAAAAAATAAAGGAATACATATGAGTTTCCTTCATTTTATCAAATGTTTCAAGATCCACTGTATTAGAATTGATACTGATCCAACTTGATGATTGTAATGTCAAAAAAAAATTCACAAGAAAACAACTTAATTTTATCAGTAATTGGAATGGATAATTGGAATCATACTGATGTTTATAAATAATTTCTAAAAAGATATTATGTGTTTATAATATTCTATAATGATCGAGATGAAATTATAAGAGTTTATAATCCTTGTCGAAGTCAATATGCACCATAAATTTATAAAAACATGAAAATTTGGGGATTTTGGTGGATATGGATTTTTTTTCAGTAATCTGACCCAAAACCCATTTGGGTCGTGTATAATGTTATAATTGTACATTATACTTTTATGACATAATTACTATTCATGGGAGGTAGAGATAAGGAAGAGTGAAGAATAAATTCAAGAGAGAAGAATTGGTTTCCATATTGTTTTTCTTAAATAATCCATGTTGAAAAAAGAGAATGTGTAAGAGAGAAGATTCCAATATATTCACAAGATCATTGTAATCATTTGATTATCATATTAAATTGTTGATTTTATTGGGAATAATTATTGAATTTATCTGGTAGGTTTATCATACTTAGTCGGTTATCATATTTAGCCGAATTATTATATTCGTTTGACAAGATTATCATATTAGGATTTCCAGAAAGATTCAAAATGTGTTTAGAACTATCTCAATTGCATTATAGCGAGATATATTATCTTATTAAGCAATACGACATGGAAAATGATAAGGGGAAATTGTACTGAGTATTATTAAAATGCAGAAGATGTTTTTATAAGATTTCAGGAAATAAAGTGAAGAATTTATTTGAAATTTTATATTTTAAAATGTTAAAAAAAAGATGATGTAATATGTTTTGTTACATAAATATTATTCTACATAACTTATTCTAGATGGATCATAGACACTATAGGATTGTTTAAATAGTGCTACACGAGTGAAAGTGTTTTTCATAATCAATGTATTCTACACAAAAGAACTATTTTCTAGTGGATTTTTTTTGTATTGGATTATTTCAAAACCATACCTATGACATATATATTCTTATTGAATATTGAACTGTACAAATAATTTTGTTCTTGTGGATATGTGATTGATATTTTTTGGTAGGTAATTAAAACATTAACATGATAAAAAGGTTGTTTCTACTTCAAAGGAAACATAAAAACAATGGTGTCATTAAATTACTGCCTCCCCATCTCAGTGATACAATTATCCTGACTGGGAAATAAAATTTGGTAATAGAGGGTAGGTTACAATCGCTTATTATTTGTTGATGTTTTGAAAATAATTTGATGGAGAATCTAAATTCTATGAACATTAAAATATTTCCAGTTTTCAATAGAAATAATTAGAATATCAAGAACGATATAATGTTTCTTTGTCTAATTTCGATTGGATATGATTTTCGTGAAGCTCATATAGATGGCTTTCCTATTGTTGTTGGAAAATTTTCCTACTACATCAGTTGAGAAGATGAATCTCGAGAATGATGGAAGGCCAAAAACTTCTTTTCTATCATCAGTTTCTAAAAGTGAATTTTTAAAACTAAAACTTGTTTGCACATCCAAATGTATATTGAAAAATTTGAATAACATATATGATGGAAAAAAAATTGAAGAAGGAAAAATTAAATATCTATAGTTTGAAGTATGAAAAATTTATAATGGGTGATCAAGAATCACTTGGGGAATTCTTCTCTAGGGTGAATGATTTTTTAGCACTGTCGGATGTCTTGGTGAATGGATAGAAGATTATACAGCTATTTAATCTATCTTAATAATCGATCAAGACATGTTTGATGGTAATGTTTCGTCATTTGAATATAGATGTCCAAATACATTATCTCGGTATGATCTACATATCACTCTCATCACTTATGAAATGAGACAGGACAATGCTATGAAAAGGAAATGAAATTGATAGATAAATTTCATTCTAGGATATTATGAATGAAAAGTCAAAGAATATTCTTATTAAAGTAGGTGATGGTGATTCAGTCTCCTAAAAATGTATGTAAAAACCTTCTTGAAATTTTACCCATGTTTTCTTAAATTTAAAGAAGCGGTATATTTAAATAAAAATGGAAAATTCGCATTAAATGATTTGGATGTGGAGTTATTGGGAACATTATGGCCATTTTTTCATAAATGAAAAATGAATAATATAATGATGATGAATAATGAAGCCCATGAATTTTATGGAATAAATAGTGTGTCCAAGGATAACCATATTCCATGTTAATATATAGAAAATATCCAAAAATAAATAAATTTATTATCTATCGATAATGATGAATAATATAGTGAATATAAATCCAAAAAATAAATTGAGATTGTTAGTGAGAATAATTTTTTTGTAGAAGTAAAAGATGTTGAATTTGGAAGCATATGTTGTAACACCCCGAGCTTCCACAATACGCTTCTCATTCAATAATGCAATAGCTTGCATTGTACGCAACTTCGAGTTCTAAAACACCGTGACTAATCATAGTAGCCGTTATGAATAGTAATAACCACTTTTTAAAATTATAGAAATTTTATATTTCAGGATGGACTTCATTTTTGGATTCAGAATATCGAAATTAGCCTATGTTGAATTTTTGGTATTTTTCTGAGAACTTCTAATTTTTTATGAATAGTGAAAAATACTTAAAAACAACTTTTTTAACAAAATAATTTACAGTGATAAATTATAATATTTAGTTGTTATAAAGTATAATTAGAATATATTTTTACCATTTTATCCAATGGTGGTCATTAGAATTAATTTAACATTGAAATTTGACATAAACAATTGCCAATCTTTTGATATAAATTGTTTCTTAAAAACACGCTATTTGTTGTGACAGCGGGAATTAATTATAAAATAAATTAATTAAACTTATATTTTTTGAATTTTTTAAAATAGACATCATTTTTGAAATCGGAATATCAATTATAGCTTAGGGTGAAATTTTGGCATTGTTCTGAAAAACTTCAATTTTTGATGAATAGTGAAACCACTAAGTGGTAGTTAAATAACTGATTTTTCGTTTAAATGAAATATTACCACCTCTGTGATTTGAATTGAAAAAATCCGACATACATGGTTGTCATTAAGAAGTAAAATGTGGTTCAATGAGATTAAAATAATTTTTGGTGAATAGTAACTTTTAAGTTCTAAATCGCGATTAGAGGTAATTAGTGTAGTTTAAGGTAAAAATAATATTTTAATAATATGAGATGAGCTTGACACATGTCCTACCCTCATTTTATGTGCCATGGCCGACCAAGACAATCCATGGGTCAACTTGGGGACCGCATGAAGCCACTTTAGTTGGAAAATGACATAAATACCTTTTATTTAATGTTAAAGTAAAAAATGACACAAACATGACATTTTTTACTAAAACAATTTTTACATGGGGTTATACAAGTCATATTTTTGACTATAAATAGTAAATGGAAATATAAAAAGATTTCCTACATCATAGTATTTTTTTTTATAATTTTTAGACATTAAATAAATTAAATTATTTATGACATCATTATGATGCAGCGATGACCTCATTATTTAAAGATTTTAATAAAATGAAAAGATAATGTACAATCCATGGCTTAAACTTGTCCAAAGACTATTTAATGGGTATATTTAGAACCCTTATCACCTTATCCACGAATTATATAAGTGTGGGACCTTTAGAATCCGAAAAGCATTGTATAATAATGTAAAATTTCCTTACTTTCCAAGAGTGCCCCTCCTCTCCTCTTATAAAAGGCCCCCACCTCTACCACCTCATTCACACTTTCAAGCCATTTGGCTCGGCCAAACTCTTCCCAAATACTCTCCCAACTTCCCCCTCTTACTCCTAGAATCCTCACATTGGGAAGAACTCTTCCCAAGGAAGCCTTTGGCTCAAATCAAAAAGAGTTACCCGATTTTGAGGTAATGTCTTCTCTAATGTTGTTTTGTTTTATTTTTCTTCTCCAACCCCTAAACTATTTTTATTCATTTATTTTGTAACAACACCAGTATACTCAATATACTAGGATGTTTTTATAAGAAGGATTCTAGCTACACTTACACACACCTACATCTAATGGTTAAAGAACATACAGTTTCTGTGGATGGCGAATTTCTGCCTCACGAAACGATGATTGTTCAACACTCATATAACACCTTCAAAGGTGGCCATTAAGATGTAACTATATTTATATATGATATATAATATGTTTATGTTTTACTTATGCTTCTGTATTTCTCATTTATGGAATACTTTATGATTTCCATTATGGGTAAACGCGATAATTTCATTTTAGGAAGTGCGGACTACCGCCCCCTCAAAGTGATTCGAATCGTTAATGCCATATGTGGGATGTATAAAGGATGGAGTAAATGTTATTATACACTATATAATACTGGAATTATATTATACATTTATATCATTATGATTTCATTCCATTAAATACGAAATAGAAATGAAAGTAGCGTTCATGCGTACGTACGGCTTACCGTCTCCATGAACGGTGCATTTCATTTCTTACCTCTAAATGTTACGTAATATTATAAATGAATGTATATACTGGATATATATGATATATATGACATCTAAATCATGAATATAATTCTATAGATAATGGATATTCTACCACATAAACAACATGTAATTATAAGAAGTTTATTGTTGACTCAAGTACCAAAGATCGACAAAACGACCGTTATTAACTTAAATAATTACATAATGTTCATATCATTGTAATAAGTGATATAAAAAGGATAATGAAATTTAAAATGGTTCTTAATAAGGTATATATTAACTCTAGTTTATTATTCATGAGTTTAAAGAATGGTTGAGTCAAGTCAGACACGAGGTAAGGGAACTTCTTAACCCAATTTTTATTCTTTGGGTTAATCTCCTACTTTCAAATTATGTCATGATATTATTATGTCCTATCTTGTATTTTTACATTATTTATGTGTACATATAGTGAATACATATTATATATGTACTTTATTTAAAAAAATTATCGTTTTAAGGACTTTGTCTCAATCCCCTTTCATTGAGGCATATTTGGTTTTATACACAACTTTCTTTTATACGGTGTATAAACCCCTTTGACTTTTATGTTTATTCAAAAGGAATCTTTTTTATACGAAGCGTTTTGATAAACGACAAAAGGGAATGTTTTTATTTCCATACTTATGCGGCGACAACGACTTCTCTGCCGCCATGACCATTATTTGAGTTTTGACTTCCTCTACAAGACATCATTTTTTTTAATGAAAAATAAATAAAAAGTTTTAACTTTCTTTTATTTTGGTATTGAAAATGGTTTTGAAAGCGTTTTTATTATATCAATGTGTTGTATTGATATCTTCTGATTGAAATGTGGAAATGTTATGTTTCCTTTATGCATGTTTTATGTGATACGATTATTTTATGGTTTATGATATGTTTAAACCTATTCATATGAGGAATGTATTGGACTTAATAAGTGATGGGTGGAGCCCGCTATAGCTCCTCGATGCATCGGTAGGTCTCATGAGACAACTAGACGTGGAATTGGTCGAGGCCCTTTCCCAATTTGATTTATGGTTTTGGCCGAGGCCTTAATCATTTTAGACGTCTTGGTCGAGGCCTTGACAAAATGTTTCAGAATGTCTTGCATTATACATTCCCTCATTATGAAAGTGGTTATTGATACTGCATGTGATTATTCGACCACTAGAATATCCATGTGAAGAAGTAAATGGCATTATCTCATTTTACATTTTCCATATTATGTTGATGTTCAAGTTTAAAAGGCTTTTGTTTTAGTTATACATTGCCTTAAATGTTTATGTTTATTTATGAAAGATTCTGTAATATTGTTATCCTTACTGAGAATCTGAGCTCACCCCTTTCAAGGTATTAATATTTTCCAGGATGTGAAGAAGTATTTTATGAATGACCTGGAGGGATAGTCAGAAGTGGATATGAGTGTGGACTATGGGGACTTTGTTATTGTAGTTTTTCTCCTTTTGATGTAATGTAAGACTTATGAATGTATCTAGTGTTTCCAAGGCTACTAAACTAATCGGTCTTTCGAGACTTGATCTTTTGTGATCATGCCAATGTTACGAAGTAATGCACCGACTTTGGGCAGCTGGGGGCGGGGCATTACAGTTGGTATCAGAGGCAGTTTAGTACTAACATTGGAAGCTAGATTTAGATAAACTCTTATTAGAGAACATAGCCCTAAGATAGACTTTGAGGATTACTATAGAATAACTTCCTAGAATTTTGGTATTGTAGAGATGTTGTGAGTTTTCCGAGAAATACATCCCTGTCTGGATACGAGCAGGTAGAGGCGGCTCTGACACAGATGTACCTAGGGGTAAAACCCGAAAACATCGCTTTGAGCTAGACTCGAACTTGAACTGGTGCACGACAACGGGCCTTGCTGCACTCTTGGTTACGACACTCCCGAGGGATATGCTTAGGATAATTCTGTTTTTTTTTACAAACCACTATGAAGGTTTATGAGTATATACTTCCTCAAAGAAAACATTTCTTTTTATGATTATGGATTATATCCATAAATAGTTTAATTTATGTAAAGTGTTTTACAAATATGGAATTATGTATTTTATTTCATAAACTATTCTAGTTTATTCCATTGTTTAGAAATGGCTCCTAGTGGAAGGAATGGAAACCGTATCAATGAACGCACTTCGTGTATGGATTTCCCTCCTGCTCAAGATAATTATTGTGGAGCTGGAGACACAACTGGTGCTGATCAACTTAGTACCATAATGGGACAACTCACTCAGGTTATGAATAATAACCTTACTCGTATGGATCACCCTGATCCACAACGTGGAGGATCAATGTTAGACCGCTTCATGAGGCAACAACCACCAACATTTAATGGGGGTAAAAATCCATTAGTAGCTGATGAATGGATAAACACCTTAGAGAAAATATTCCACGCCTTGGGGAGTAGCTAAAGGGAGAAGGTTATCATGGCAGTTTACCGCCTCACTGGAGATGCTGATCAATGGTGGTCTTTGATTCAAAACAAAAAGGAAGATGATGACATATCGAATATGGAATAGAGGGAGTTTAAAGAGCTTTTCCTAGAAAAATACTATCCTCGTGACCATCGATCAGATATTGAAAAATAATTTTTGAGTCTGAGAAAAAGGAGGATGAGAATGTCACAAAGTATGAGGCTAACTTTACAAGGTTAGCGAGGTATACTTCAGATTATATACGTAACCCAAGAGGTACGATTTATCGTTTCTTTGATGGGTTAAAACCATTTCTCCGTCGAGCTTTAGTATCACAATCGTTCTCAACATACGAAGATATTGTCTCATGTGCTATCAAGACAGAAAATGAATTCTCTAAGTCTTATGACAACAAAGTAAAGCAAGAGAAGAAGAGAACGGTGAAACAAGAGACAAATAAAGGGAAGAAGGGAAAGCAAGATTTTCCATTATGTGATAATTGTGGGAAGAATCACCCTGGTACTTGCCTAAAAGGAATGGGAGTTTGTTATAAATGTTGGGAAAAATGTCACCAGGCGTGTGATTTCAAGGGAAAGAAAGAGGCTATCAATGTTGAATGGTACAATTGTAGGGAAACGGGGCATTATGAAAATGAATGTCCTAAGCGTCAGGGAAACTTACCTCAGAAAAGGCCAAGGGATCAAGGACAATCTTATGTTGTTACTACAGTTGAAGCAGAATAACTAATGTAAAGGTGCTTTTGGACTCATGGATTACATTCTGGTTATTAGAATAATGTGATATATATAGAAGGATTGTACTGCAGTACTTGTTGATTTCAGTAAGGTTTTAATATGATGAAGGTAATTATATTTTTAGTATGTGACAATTAGAGAAACTTTACTTTGTTTGGGGAATCTGATAAATTGATTTTGGAATTAAGAGACCTTTTAGAGAAAGTCTAGACAGGGGTATTTTGGATAATTATAAAGGTTGGAGTGGATTAAGTTGATCTTTGGATAGTATTGTTTAAGGTTAAAAAATTTATGAAGATTATTTTTGAATATTATAATACTCTAGTTTTAGTAAAAGGACAACCTGCAGGGTGGGGCATAACCCGTCGCGTTGGACAAAGCTACAGGAATCAAACCCACAATCATAGTGCGACAGGCCTTTATTTCCTACCACTACCCTACAAGAATTCCCTGTTTATTACAAAATAATTTTACTAATCTAAATGGTATGTGTTAACATTTGGAACCTTATACAATTAGGATAAGTATAATTTTTTTGAGTTCTATTATCTTTTTGAGTGAAAGATGAGTTGAAGGTTGAAACTCTAATTGTCAAGCATAAATATATATATACCTATCTCTTATTCAATGAATGAATTAATTCCTAAACTTTAGTAAAGGGATATTAAAACAAAAAAATGTGTTATCCTAATACCTTATGTCTTGTTGAACTGATGATATTTTAAATCAACATAGATTGAAGGATTTGAGGCCCTCATTTTGACAGTTGATTGTGATTGATGACCTCAATCACTCCCAACAAATATTTACGTTTTTCCTCCAATTATATGTCTCTAATTGCCACCAATGTTCTCCGAATCGATATCATAATTGGGTGGTGACTTTTTCATTTCCCTTTCCCTCTTATTCAGGCTAAATTATATTAATCTTATTTCCGATGTGGGTTTTCCACAAAGGTATTTTCTATTTTCAACCTTTTATTTTCCAAGAAAAATTTCAAATTGCGAGGACACAATTTATTGAAGGAGGGGAGAGTGTAACACCCCGAGCTTCCACAATACACTTCTCATTCAATAATGCAATAGCTTGCATTGTACGCAACTTCGAGTTCTAAAACACTGCGACTAATCATAGTAGCTGTTATGAATAGTAATAACCACTATTTAAAATTTTAGAAATTTTATATTTCAAAATGGACTTCATTTTTGGATTCAGAATATCGAAATTAGCCTATGTTGAATTTTTGGTATTTTTCTGAGAACTTCTAATTTTTTATGAATAGTGAAAAATACTTAAAAACAACTTTTTTAACCAAAATAAATTTTTATGATAAATTATACTATTTAGTTGTTTTAAAGTATAATTAGAATATATTTTTACCATTTTAATCAATAGTGGTCATTAGAATTAATTTAACATTGAAATTGGACATAAACAATTGCCATTCTTTTGATATAAATTGTTTCTTAAAAACATGCTATTTGTTGTGAAAGCGGTAATTAATTATAAAATAAATTAATGCAACTTATATTTTTGGAATTTTGTAAAATAGAAATCATTTTTGAAATCGGAATATCAATTATAGCTTAGGGTGAAATTTTGGCATTGTTCTGAAAAACTTCAATTTTTGATGAATAGTGAAACCACTAAGTGGTAGTTAAATAACTGATTTTTCGTTTAAATGAAATATTACCACCTCTATGATTTGATTTTCAAAAATCCAACATACATGGTTGCAATTAAGAAGTAAAATGTGGTTCAATGAGATTAAAATAATTTTTGGTGAATAGTAACATTTAAGTTCTTAATCGCGATTAGAGGTAATTAGTGTAGTTTAAGGTAAAAATAATGTTTTAATAATATGAGATGAGCTTGAAACATGTTCTACCCTCATTGGATGTGCCATGGCCGACCAAGAAAATCCATGGGTCAACTTGGGGACCCCATGGAGCCACTTTATTTGGAAAATGACATAAATACCTTTTATTTAATGTTAAAGTAAAAAATGACACAAACATGAAATGTTTTACTAAAAAAATATTTACATGAGGTTATACAAGTCATATTTTTGACTATAAATAGTCATTTGAAATCTCAAAAATATTTCCTACATCATAGTATTTTTTTTATAATTTTTCAACATTAAATAAATTAAATTATTTATGACATCATTATGATGCAGCGATGACCTCATTATTTAACGATTTCAATAAAATGAAAATATAATGTACAATCCAAGGCATAAACTTGTCAAAAGACTATTGGATGGGTATATCTATAACCCTTATCACCTTATCCAAGAATTATATAAGTTTGGGACCTTTAGAATCCTAAAATCATTGTATAATAATGTAAAATTTTCTTACTTTCCAAGAGTGCACCTCCTCTCCTCTTATAAATGCCCCCACCTATACCACCTCATTCACACTTTCAAGCCATTTGGCTCGGCCAACATCTGCCAAAATACACTCCCAACTTCCCCCTCTTACTCCTAGAAGCTCAAAATTGGGACTAACGCTTCCCAAGGAAGCCTTTGGCTCAAATCAAAAAGAGTTACCCGATTTTTAGGTAATGTCTTCTCTAATGTTGTTTTGTTTTATTTTTCTTCTCCAACCCCCAAATCACTTTTTATTCATTTATTTTGTAACAACAACAGTATCCTAAATATACTAGGATGTTGTTATAATAAGTATTCGAGCTACACTTACACAAAACTACATCTAATGGTTAAAGAACATACGGTTTCTATGGATGGCGAATTTCTGCCTCACGAAACGATGATTGTTCAACACTCATATAACACCTTCAAGGGTGGCCATTAAAATTTCACTATATTTATATATGATATATTTTATGTTTATGTTTTACTTATGCTTATGTATTTCTCATTTATGGCATACATTATGATTTCCATTATGGGTAATCATGATAATTTCATTTTAGGAAGTGCGGACTACCGCCCCCTCAAAGTGATTTGAATCGTTAATGCCATATGTGGGATGTATAAAGGATGGAGTAAATGGTATTATACACTATATTATACTTGAATTATATTATACATTTATATCATTATTATTTCATTCCATTAAATACGAAATAGAAATGAAAGCAGTGTTCATGCGTACGTACGGCTTACCGTCTCCATGAACGGTGCATTTCATTTCTTACCTCTAAATGTTACGTAATATTATAAATGAATGTGTATACTGGATATATATGATATATATGACATCTAAATCATGAATATAATTATGGAGATAATGGATATTCTACCACATAAACAGCTTGTAATTATAAGAAGTTTATTGTTGACTCAAGTAACAAAGATCGACAAAACGACCGTTATTAACTTAAATAATTACATAATGTTCATATCATTGTAATAAGTGATATAAAAAGGATAATGAAATTTAAAATCGTTCTTAATAAGGTATATATTAACTCTAGTTTATTATTCAGGAGGTTAAAGAACGGTTGAGTCAAGTCAGACATGAGGTAAGGGAACTTCTTAACCCAATTTCTATTCTTTGGGTTAATCTCCTACTTTCAAATTATGTCATGATATTATTATGTCCTATTTTGTATTTTTACAATATTTATGTGTACTTATAGTGAATACACATTATATATGTACTTTATTTAAAAAAAATGATCTTTTTAAGGACTTCGTCTTAATCCCCTTTCATTGAGGAATATTTGGTTTTATACACAACTTTCTTTTAGACGGTGTATAAACCCCTTTGACTTTTACGTTTATTCAAAAGGAATCTTTTTTATACGAAGCGTTTTGCTAAATGACAAAAGGGAATGTTTTTCTTTCCGTACTTATGCGGCGACAATTACTTCTCCTCCGCCGTGACCATTATTTGAGTTTCGGCTTCCTCTACAAGCCATCATTTTTTTAATGAAAAATAAATAAAAAGTTTTAACATTCTTTTATTTTGGTATTGAAAATGGTTTTGAAAGCATTTTTATTATATCAATGTGTTGTATTGATATCATTTGATTGAAATGTGGAAATTTTATGTTTCATTTATGCATGTTTTATGTGATACGATTATGTTATGGTTTATGATATGTTTAAACCTATTCATATGAGGAATGTATTGGACTTAATAAGTGATGGGTGGAGCCCGCTATAGCTCCTCGATGCATCGGTAGGTCTCATGAGACAACTAGACATGGAATTGGCCGAGTCCCTTTCCCAATTTGATTTATGGTTTTCGCCGAGGCCTTAATCATTTTAGATGTCTTGGCTGAGGCCTTGACAAAATGTTTCAGAATGTCTGGCATTATACATTCCCTCATTATGAAAGTGGTTATTGATATTGCATGTGATTATTCGACTAGTATAATATCCATGTGAAGAAGTAAATGTCATTATCTCATTTTACTTTTTCCATATTAGGTTTATGTTCAAGTTTAAAAGGCTTTTGTTTTAGTTATACATTGCCTTAAATGATTATGTTTATTTATGAATGCTTCCGCAATATTGTTATCCTTACTGAGCATCTGAGCTCACCCCTTTCAATGTTTTAATATTTTCCAGGATGTGAAGAAGTATTTTATGAATGACTTGCAGGGATAGTCAGAAGAAGATATGAGTGTGGACTATGGAGACTTTGTTATTGTAGTTTTTCACCTTTTGATGTAATGTAAGACTTATGAATGTATCTAGTGTTTCCAAGGCTACTAAACTAATCGGTCTTTCGAGACTTGATCTTTTGTGATCATGCCAATGTTAAGAAGTAATGCACCGACTTCGGGTAGCTGGGGTCAAGGCATTACATATTTTCTTATGAAGAAAAAAATAAAATTTAACTTCATTTAAAGGAACACTTGATAAAATTCCTGAAATATATTAGAAGGCTGGAAATGGATAATAAGAAATTAGAAGAAGAATCTACCTAAAAAAATTCTAGAATATTTTTCTGATGAAAAGAACATGATTTTTTTTATTTTAAAAAATATTCTGTGGAAGAAAATAATAATAATGAACATCTATAATTCAATCTAAAATAAATAAATATGAAGAGTATGAACATGTCCCAAATAACATTTTAAATATATAAAGAGAAATACAAGTTTCAAATACTAAAACTCTGAAGTAAGTGAAATTTATCGTAAAAAGATACTTATGAAGGATCAATAAATTTTACCTTCATAGGTAGAGAATAATTCTATAAGTGCGTTTGAAAAAGGAGTGGTGGGGAATTTATATATGTAGCCATTACTAAGAAAGTTGATAATTAAAATGTTTTAAAAATTATTGATTTAGAAATTATTTTCAAACATTATGAATATATTAATGTTTTTAATATTTTTGGTTCTAATATGGTTAAGAAGAAAAAGAAAATTCAGATTTATAATGGAATGGTTATTGATTTGGGTAAGAAAGAAAAGAAGGAGAAACATATTCAAAACTCCGCATGATAAGGATTTTTTAGATGAATGAATTCTTTCTACGGATACTGTAGTAAATTTATTCAAATTAAAACATACAAAAAATTATGTGTTTTCATAACAAACAACATTACTATTATTTTAAATTTTATATAAGGAAATGTCTTAGTGGGGTTCAATCCTCTCTAAAGAATAATTCTAAGATGAATGTCTAAAATAGACCTCATAGATCAGTTTGAATGCTGAAAAGAAATTCCAAACAATGGAAACTTTTTTTTGAAAGGTTTGAATAACCTATATAACTGGAAATATTGTGGATTGTTTTTTCCATAGCAGATCAAAATATTATTATTAATTATTAATATCCATAACTAACGAAATAAAATATTGATGAAAACCTTATTGTTGTTAAAAATGATATGAATGCTATAATAGGAGAGTGTCCATGTATTATTGAAATGGGGTATTCATCAAAAATTTCATGAGAATTCATGTTATATATAATCTGAACAAATTCAACGTGGTAATAGTGGAATTTGGAAATGATGAATCATTAATAAATAAACTTATATGTTCAGTCGTTATTTGGAATGAAAAGATACAATCCAATGAATAATTATATATTTAAAGGATAAAACATAACATATTGAGTGACTCAAAATTATATGATGAAGGTAACAAGGTTAGGTTCATGGAAAAATGATTTTTTGTTCAAAGTGGTAACGGTTGAATGATAGTTACCGAATGCCAACATTAAAATGGAATCATATTTGTAGTTGTTGACTCAAAAAACACCTATTACTTGGGAATGGTGGAAGAAACACAACTGTAAAATAAATTTATGGGACACCTATGTTAGATAAGAATGGCCATGTTATCTAAATGAAATAGTTTCTAAGACATTCATGATTTTCAATGTGAAATATATTGGTGTTTTAAAATTCGTGAGAACAGAATGATTAAAAATTCAGTACATAAGAATGTTTCTATTTGTGAAAGAAAACCCAAGTAACTCATCCACTTTGATATCTGAGGGATGATGAGAAAATAATAAAAAATAATTTATAATTATTTCCACATATACACTAATTACTTTACTCTCATTACATGTGTCATGTATATGATTCATAAATCCGATACTATGAAATTGTTTATGATTTCTAGCATGAATGAATAGAAATAATTTGTGTATTTAGTGAAGAATGTGAGAACTAAAAATGGTGGTGAGTAATGAAATAATGAATATTAAATTTATCATTACATGATTGTATCTCAACATGAATATATTTGCACACACACTCCTCAACTTAATGGGGTTACTGAAAGAAGTAATTGAAGTTTATCAAAAATGGGGAGATTTTGGTTACATGAACAAGGACTTTATCTTTACTATTAGCGACAATCCATGAGTACTTTTGAATACATTCAAACCTAATTTTTCTATTTTCCATGATCTGATATGACTCTATATGAATTGTTTTATGGAAAAACATTATGTTTTAAAAACATGTATTTTTTTGTGAGTCCATGTACTATAATGAAGAATGGTGGAATCATTGGGAAATCATTACAGAAACATAAAAATGTAAATTTTAATGTCTATTCTACTAAAAAAAGAATATAAGTTTGTTTCAACAAAGAAATATGAACATTTTATTGTTTTTATTTATGAGAAATTTATTTAAATGAAAAAATATGGTAAGCATAATCATGTAGATATGGATGTTGATCAGTAAAAATTTCTAATAATGATAAAGAAAATTGTAATCATACCTAAAAAGAAGAATTGAACTCATCTATTTCCTATAATTCATAATAATCGTGAAAATATAATCCTAAGATGTGGAAATAAGTGGAAGGTCAGAATATTTTTGGTGATCAACATCAAAAGGTTCAATTAATGAGAATATAAAATGCTATTACACATACTTCCATGTATTCAAATGTTGATCCAAATGATGAGAATGAAGTGTTTAAATATCCAGAATGTGTTCAGGACATGAATGAAGAGCTGGATCAGATACACAATAATTATAAATGAGAACTTATTTCTAATCTAGCAAAAATGTTATTTGTACAAATAGGGGTTTCACGAACAAAAATAATGAAGATGGTGAAGTGATAAAAAATAATTAAATATAAGAATGAAATGGTTTTTCACAAATTGAATCTGTTGATTTTGATGAAAACATTTATCAGGTGGAATGATTAGAAATAAATTGAAAATTCTACCTATTATTGGACAATGCTGTTAAAAATATATCAAATGGGTGTAAAGTCTGTATATCTAAATGTGTATCTTCATGAAGAAGATTACAGTGAAAAAACTTATGGAATTGACATTGGAAAATATTAATGTTATGTATTCATATTGGAGAAATAAATTTTTGGGATAAAACAGGCTCCATGTTCATGGTATTCCAAATTGGATGCCTTCTTTAGGAATTTGAATTTTAAGAATGGAATTGTTGATAGAAATATTTACATCAAATAAGGATATGAGTATCCCCTCAATAGAATTTTTTAGGTTGATGGAATTATATTTACTGGGAATGATGAAAGATCTTGTGAAATATTTTTTAAATATATAAAATTTTTTATTGACATTTCTATGCTAGGAGATATATAATACTTTTCCTAATTACGATTGATGTTATAATTTCTTATAATGGATAAATAGTTAATGTCACAACTAGTTCAAAGTCACTTTAGGATCAAAATGGCCCAAATACTCATCAAAGGAGACTTCCTTACAAATAACATTCATAGGAAACCCTATCTCGTGCACGCATGAACGTGGCTAATGATACCTATTTGAGTTTAAAATGCCATATGACTACACGAACATATTTAATGGAAAACCTCATGGGTCTGACGAATCCCAACCCCTTTAATATGTCATTTTCTTTAATAGATCACCTCATGAGAATCACAATCATATTTTCCTATAAATATATGGCTCTCTCAAATAATAAAAGCACAGTTACCCTATCCTATCATCTTTTGATCTCCCATTTCATGAAGCTCCCAGGCACTATGAACCTGATCCAAAAATAGAACTCCCAAGGTAATTGAGCATCGTGAGGCTTGGATTCCTTTGTTCCTCACTGACTATTCTTATGATAGGGATTCCTTTTGCAAATTCTTACACCCTTCATGAATAAAAGAGACACTTCAAGTTACTAGAGGATTCAAAAATAATTAATCCTCCACATATTTCACTTCTATTATGTCACGACACTATGATAAGGAATGTGTCCCATGATTCATGAGATCCTTTTCGTCAATAAGCCTCTTTCATTCATGTAACACCCAAGCTTTGTGAATCTCTTCTTAGTGAGGATACTTTTATGTGATATCCACTTCCATGAAGCCCTCCAGGATTGAGCATAGTTATTTTATGGTCCCCCATGTAGTTTCTTAGTTTTCATTTCTCTACATAATCTTCTCTAGAAAAGTTGCACCTATGGATATTTCTTTTTCTGAAAGTAATGCTAACATGGACCCCACGATCAAACACCCATCAACCACACTCCTGTCATGCATTGTTGGCGGCTTCCCATCCCCATGTGTTTGTGGGTACTGATTATGTATGTACAAGGGGTGAGGAGTGAACCCACCCCATTTTTACAACATGACATTAAATTTCCAAGGACCCACATTCATAACACATGATTTTACAGTATGTCCTCACCCTATTACATTAACTTGGGGTTCCCCACCTCAAACGTCTTCCACATAGAATCATCTCCAAAAGAGCTAAGTTCTATTCACATAGAATATGATCCTATTTTATGGATGAACATCTTAGGAGGGGGAAGAGAATCCATGATATTGTAAGCATCGAGCCTGTTTTGTAGGATGTAGCACTGTTTCTCCTCCTTGCCTCCTCCAAATGTGAAGACCATAGGGGGGGGGGTTCCATCGAGTACTCTTAGCACAATGTGCATCTATCTTTAGTATTTACCACTATGGTCCCATTCAATATGGAATCCACTCATTATTCCTCATTGACACATCTTTTGTGATGTGTCCATCTGGTCCAATGATTCCTCTTGTTTTTGAAATTGAGCATCACTCATGTGGGCCTAGAGGATAGTGGTTACTTTGGAACCCTTCTTCTAGGAATCCAAAATCGAGTAATCCTAGGCATCCACCTACCTTTAAAGCATTAATAAATAAGCACCAAACCAAATGATTTGGCCACAAACCACGTGTAATACCCAACACCTGCATTAGAACTATGTGGAAATTTACTCACATCAACTAAGATATGTATGAAACATCTACGAGGTTAAAGACTGACACCTTCATATTCAGTTCAGTTTACTCTCATCATTACCATATTAAATTAAACTTCATGGGCTACCATAACTGTTTGTAAATTCATCATGCTCATCTATACATGGTAAATAGAAATACTCTCTGATGTTAAATACATATCATCTATTCACATCGTTGTCTGTCCTTCAATTCATTATATATTTGGGGGATCATGCCCCATCTCGAAGGTGACACTTCCCTCATGACCCTATCCATGAATTTAAATTCAAATAGTTTCCTCACTAGGTGTCTCATAACCCCATTTAGTCCTATGTGTATTTTTATACACATCCACTAGGATATATTGTAAGACTCGATAAGCTTCAATCCCAATAACACCTCACACTATATCAGTTCCATCCATTCCATTTCTTTAGTTCCACTTTTTCCATCTGGATTCTTACATGGGCATATAACATCTCGGTGATATCATGACATCCCCACCATTGCTACACCTAGATACACTAGGAATGCTAACCAAGAGTAATCCCCATTAAATCAATATTCAACCAACCTAGCTTTCTCCTCTTACGAAGAGCATCTATCCTTGTGTAATCCCCAAACAAACCCTTTGAAATATGTGGGTTTTGATCCATGTATTCTATATAGGGTACATAGAAATCATCCTGAAGTTCAAATCCCAATCAATTGTAAAAATTGGTGTACCCTTTATTGGGTTCAACCCCCATAATCCTCCCTAAACGGTGTCTATATCCTTTTTCATAGTGTGAAATCCTTCCTATTATGGGAAACATGACTTAAAATCATCGTTAGAGGTATTACCACCCATAAAATTGTAATCTTCGGTGCCTCCATCATAGGGACATACCCTTTATAGTGGTATACCTTCTCATCCTAGGAAAAAACACCTTGGTTCTGCCCTCGTCAGGAATTCTTTTCCATCTATTTGATAAAACCTATATGTGTTCCCTCCTAGAGAGATGTCTCCTTGATATAAAGTTATAAAACATCTCGATCTACGCTAATCATCATCTCCACTAGATGATAAACATGTGGATAACCAGATGCTAAATATGGTAAGCTAAGGGAAAACTCGGATGTCAATCCTCTAGTATAGTATACCTCATGATCGATCCAGGATTCCTTGAGTTTCCACACCCTTGAGAAGCACTCTTATGAGGAAAAATACAGGTTTCCAATCTTCCACCATCCAAACATGCCCCTAATTCCCAACATAACTACTATCCTAAACAATCCATGCTTCTTAAAATAAACCCTTTGGAATGTCCAGAAATAATCAATGTAATTAACTGATGTCCATGAAGAGTTGACACAAGTAATGAGCTTCAAAAACAACAACATAAATAAATGAGGGAGACCCAGAATAAGAGACAAATTTGGAGGAGGAATTAATGGAAGGATGGCCCAACATACAATTATACCATCACTATCACGGAAAAGACAACAATAAAGAAGTGGTGAATCCTACATTCCTTTAGAATGTAAAAGGAGGGGTAAAACACATACCATTAGTGAATTTAAATTGATCTTGATGGGCAGATGTTCATTGGTCAAAAGCATCAGAAAACAAAAAGGAGAAATTGATGTGAAATACTATCCACAATAAGGGATTTTTAGTATATTATAACCTCATAAGATGAGTGTGTCATCGGATCTATCTTTCTAGAACTAAGTCTCATCAAGAAAATAGTGGGCCTAGCATGGAACTCACATGAAATTGGGGTAGTTAATAATGTTTCATCCCGTTCTGTGACACCATTAACCTGGATCTCTCTCTCTCTAAATATATTAGACTAAACAACATTAGGGAAGTAGTCATTTTATCAAATTATATATAATGATTGATGAATCTTCTTACATTGCAATGAAAATTATATAGGATATCAATCTCCCTCTGCTTTTATATATAGGGGAAGAAGGAACAAGAATGTTTAAATCCTATGTGATTCCACCTCTTCCACGATGTTATCCACAACCATTGACACTGAGTGCCCATGCCTCACACCACCTTCATTTTTTTCCAATCACGGGTGACCAACACTCTCATACTATTTTATGAGTCTGAGTGGGCCATTCCCATGAGGGATTTGGCCTAGAGTGACATGGTGGATTCTTCACCTCAATATTACTACCCCCTAAGGGCCATGTAGGGATCCGAGGATTGCCACCCCATCGTCCAACCTTTTCGGGAGTCTATCCATAGAACGTTCCTATGAATCCTTCCCCAACTCTAATGAGGTAAGGGATATCAGAGTCATCCCTACTATAGCTATCACTCCAAGAGTAATCAATGTGGTATCCAACCATGACAAGTCAATTCCACCAATGAAAAGTTCCCTTAACTAAGGAACAATATGTCTACACACTTACCCCTTCAACCCTAGTTTGTATGACCTGCCGCAAATATTAGGCTCAAACATAGCATGAAACATGTAATGGAATATCATCTTCCATCGATTCAATGGCCTATTCCACCACTGCAACATACTACTAGTCCCCTATGAAATCATTATATGGGTACGTCTGTTATATATCAGGGTTAAGACATTAGTCATCCCACATGTAGGCTATGTTAACTCTTTCGATCTCGGACACAACCAACAATCATCATGAGCTTACCTCTGTCGATAAGATCCAGCACTGAGGCCCTCCGTGTACCACCACCAGCCATATTTGATGCCTTCCCAACATTTATCCATCTAGTAAGAATGTCCTCCACTTTCATATGGTTTTTTTGTGGATGTCCCCCATGTTCCATATATCATCAATGTGAAGTCTGTGCTCACGTCCACTCTAGCTCTATTAGAGGTCCATCAAACTCTAGTGCCCATGAAATTAGAGGTCCTCCCCACTTCACAAATTATTTGTCTGTAGGTACTAACCATGCCATTTTTAGCCAGTATAAAGGTCCTCCCCAAGTTATCACAAGATATATAAGTGTTACAATTCACTCTAGAACTACCCACCAAAGAGGTCCTCCCTCTAAATTGTCAAACCATTACAGATATCCTCCCAGTACCCATGATACTAAACAAGGAGGTCATCCCCATGTACTATTAAATATATTATTAGGTTCCCCTTACACCTGATCTCACAAGATTAAAGGTCCATCCATCTGTCAATCACGATATAAAGTTCCTCACCATGACCTCAGTGGTCCAATTAGTGGTCATCCCTTCCATTTTATCACCCAAAGTGGAGATCTTCCTCACTCTCATTGTAGTCCCAACAGAGGTATTCCCCCTATATATAGCATGTAATTTGGAGTTAATCCCAATATTCCATCAAACTCAAGAGGAGGTCATCCCTACTATATATCCACTCGGCATAGAGGTCCTCACCAAGAAGAAAATTTAATCTAACATGATGAATACTCCTTGGAGAAGAAGGGAGACCTATCTTTGCTAAAGGAAGAACTTTGAAAAGCATCAATTCATTATCAATTCAGCCTAATTTTCAGATTACAATGTAAAATGTAACACATTGGTTGATATTTATCCCTGATACACTACATTAGAGACTCATGTAGGCACTTGGAATGTTAGTTTCATCTTCCCAGAATGTGAGATGCACGAGACACCTAAATCCCTTCACATGTACATGATAGTTGAGGAAAATTTGGATACCTACCAATGTCTAGTTGTGTATACCTTTATATCATTACCAATTTCATTCTCTCCCTTGACACTAGAACACATAGAGTTATTCCGAGGAAAGGTATAAGATGAGAACCTACAAGATTCATCATCAATAGCCAATGAATTATCCCATGAAGAAGTGGTAAATACACCATCCTATAGAGACATAATGATGTTGTCTATACCACCTTCGAGAGATAACACAATGAATGGTGTTCAATCAGATCATGCATTTTTTTCTCCATCGAGCAGTCTAACACTGAAACAGTTTGTATTAGTGTCGTACCCAGTACCTCAGCTAGCCCTGATCAATGAGTGGCGCAACCATGAGTTATTCTATATTTCTGAGGAGATAAATCATTCATAAAATCTTGTCATCGTTCTATTGTCCATGATTTTCTGGCTGATCGGTACTCTCAACATTGAATTTTCAGTGACTCTCATTAATGATGAGGTTTTTTTCATCCCCTAAACCCTATGGGGTACAATCTTTATCCTATGTGGTCTTTATATAGTCTATCCAAATAGCCAGGAGCATTTGTGATGAAATTTTCCAAAAATGTCACATGGTTGAGTTAACTTCACTTGTTATGGATCTACACCCCTATCACTCGAATGTCACTTAACCCTTGAATAATGATTCATTCACGTCTTCTCCATGTTTTGTAGAATTATTGAAGTGAATACCCTACATGTTCAAATCTATGGCAGGGGTCAGTATGCTTCTCTTCAACTCAGTCACATCCTACACTAACCTGCCTCACTGGATGATATCGACTATATGCCAATCGGTGTAGTCACATTTAATGGCGATGGCCTTAATAAACTAAAAGAGAAGAAAAATGGTAGGTATTGGTGAAGAGTAATCACCACCTAGGGTAGCATATTACTATGTGGAAACTCATACGGGCATCATCACTCGCATGCAAAAGATGATACATTTCCTTACAGATCCCTTAGATCCATTAACCATTTTTGGAAATCACAATAATTGTAAAAGATATGTCTAGGACTTTAAGAATTTCGACTCGTTCTGTTCATTGTATAAGAAATGGTTGATCCAGTCATGGATGCTTTGGTCCATCAACTTTTAGGACAAAATAATCTCATTAGTAGCTCCTCATTGAGCACCTTTCATAGTGATGTCTGGATTATGGTGAACCTTATTAAAATCCAATCCTTCCTCCATTGGGGAATCAGGGGATGCCACAAGTCCACATTGGTCAGTTGCCTCTGATCGAAATGGATAATCTCATGCATCCCAATATGGTAGACACACCTACCTATAGAAAGTGTCTATTGTATTTATTGTCGAGTCCATATGACCTATGAGAGAACTCTCCTAGAGTCTCGATCCAGGTCGCTCTTCTATATTCTCTATAATTCATTCCTCTAAAAGATCCATAGGCTTCTCTCGCCACACCATCTTTTTTTGATCCCACCTATCATGTCGAACTACCTATTAATTCCCTAGAAATCAGGAATCCTCCCTCTGAAAAGAAACCTCATTAAAGAGATCCTATGTCTTCTCTCATCACCCTCCATAAGGCTCTTGAGACATTACATGTGGAAATCCCATTTGATGGAAATCAATATCGAGCATGGTTTGATGATATAAAGGCTCCCCCAGATTTTGAAAATTTTATATTTTCCCCCATCAACAGGATGGGGGAACTGCTACAACATTTTTCCAATATTATTTCATGGTGGAGACCATTGTCTGAACATTAGCATAGTATGAGGTCACCAAGCTGTAGTGTTTCATACAGATGTTGAATTGCACTATGTTCATCTGGTACAACTTTTTACCTATCAATTGTATCATTGGTTTAGAATATCTTCACATGATGTCCTTTTTTCCCCACCGTGTGCAAGAAAATTATTTCTGATCTCTTAACGTAAAAATAATAACCATACGAGCAATTAATATAACTTTTCATCAACTGGAAGGGTCTCATTTATTCAATAGGAATGTTTCTTACCCAAGGTAAGCGATTGATGATGTGTAGGGTGAATGTTATGCCTGAATTAGATACCTCTATCATCACTCAAAATTTCTTCGGTTCCTTTCATGAATTTTATAACAATGATTGGAACCAAGATGGGTCCTTACAACATAATAAGAAAGAATGAACATTGCTCCTCCATCTCTTGAAATAATATATTCCATGGTATAGAATGATTTCTTTCCAAAAATAGTAGAGTCCTTCATGCCTCTATTATTGATACCAATAGGGCCACATTCATGGCCTCGCTGAGGGAAAAAACACCAAGTATAGCCTTAGGAGAATCCTTTCCCAACAAATTATCGACATGAGATGCCACACAATGCACTGCCCCACCTAGGCAAGAATATTAGGCGCCACCACCTCATCAATGTTACACCCCCAAAATTCCCATCCTGTAAAATAAAAATAGACATATTTTTTCAATGAAGTATAGTTTTGTATTTATTTATATAGTTCCCCTGGTCAGGGTATTGTGAAGCTTATAAAATTCATGTAACTCGAGGAGGGCGATCTAATTGGTTTCCCGGACTATTTACCTTATCATAGGTTACTTGGAAAAACATAAAGCATTGTTATCTATTCAAGGACTATCTCCAGAACTAGGTTGATAATAATGTAGTTATATTTGACCATGCCCTAACATAGTTATACTACATCTTTCCAAATTCTAACAATGGTAGAAAAAGTGAATGGAAGTATGTCTCCAGTCATGGGTCTTTATGATGATTGGTTGGCTTGTATGGTAGTTTTTTGCAACCCTGGTGTCATCTGTGCCCATTTGAATCTTCTGGAGGATCCTGAAGTGTTCATATCTCCTCTAAATTCCACTTATGAATCAGCACCTCATCCTTCTTCCAATAAAAAAATATGAAACATAATTCATTTTTGAATGAAATTTCCCACGCCAATGCCAAAGACATCTCTCACCCTCATTAATTTTTGGCTTCCAGAGCTGGGGATCGACCCCTAAATTCGGCCAACATCAGAATATTCCTTCAAGGATAAGGACTATTCCACCATGAATACTCACTATTAGGTGTATCCCTATATGATTCCTAACAATAAAGATTGCCAATCCAGTCCACCTAATGTTCCTGGTCGACACCATCATAGATGAAGATGTGGTTATGTGAATCATCATAATCCAAATCCCAGATTTCAAGAGATGTTGTGAATGCTAGTAATTCCAAATATTAGTTTTCAAATAAGGATAAATATAGTCCATACATTCATTCCATATTCTTATATACATTTCATCCAAAATTCATGATACCCGACAAGGAAGATCCACCATGACCACATCATGGAAATCCACGATCTGATGCAGTCGAGCTTCAACTCTCTATCTGTGAGCTACTAGTAAATTTACATGATCCAGCTAGTGAAAAGGGGGTTATTCCAAGCACCCTATAGAATCCACCAGTTCTAATAACAACACCAATACTACCTCTATCCCAAGATAAAACTCTTGTTAGAAGAAATGTGCACCTAACACAGAAATATGAGGCGCCTAAGCATCTTTCCACCATTTCTGTGAATTTCATGATTCTAATGTATTTCATTCTATTAGATTATATATGAGAATCCTTCATAGACTCCTTGAATAAACCATCCTATTTGAGATAGAATTACTAGATGCCTAGGCATTCTATGCAAATGAGTTCTAATGGGAAGAATTCTAATACATCATTACAATATGAGGAGACGATGAAGGTTCTTCCACACAAGGGCAAATCCTACCAATGTACATCACGGAATAGTTCAATGGTGTTGAATTCCACCATTTTCTCATATATAGAGGTTATGGGTTCAATCTCATCCCAACCTAGACAATTAGTATGCTAGGAATGAATAAGGCAGATCTAAGCCCCTCTGACATGAAAATTTAGGGTAATAACAGGACAATGAATAGTACATGTGGATGAATCCACCTAAAGACCCAGTTCTGTTGTTTGATTTCACGAAATGAATTTATGGTGATCTCACAGGATACATCTTACAATGGTCTATTGGGTAGACCCTAGATCCATATATATGTAATAGTTCCTACCCTCATATCACCAATACATCAAGTAATCCCTCAACGGTCGAGTGAGCGTGTTCCGAGGTGACACATATCCTTTCTCCTTTTTGAGGAGAGCAATATTTCAATTCCTATTATTATAATTGAAAGGAAAATGGTTAATAAAGATATTTTTTAGCACATTTTTATTGTGGATGACCCCTAGATGGACTCGGGTGATGCTTTCATCCTCCTGAATCCCTAGTGGAGGCCACAACCCCATACATGGGTCACTACTTCATGGTCATCTCTATGAGGGGAGGATTTATCCCCAAGAATAAGAAATTATTAAAGATTACATCATAGTCCAACATAGGATATGATCAGTTTATATCAGAACCTTTTGCCCGTGTATGGTATCATGACATTCACCCCAGGACTACATCACTACTCCATACCAGTTGGTTCCACAGTGATGGGTTGATTTGACACAAGAGAACCTTCTACTACTAACAAATTAATATCAATCGTGGTCCTCTCAGTAAAAGTCTTGATGAAATATGTAAGAAGTTATTTTTCATAATGATTTCATCAGTGTAGGATTCTCCTAGTAAATATTCCACTTCTACCCAACTGGGAAGCATTGTTTCTTCTGAATCAGTTGGCCCTATTGAACCATATCCACCATTTATTACCCTATATCATATGACGAATACATTTTTAATGATCCTAACACAATTGAAGAAGTCATATCCACCATCTTTGATGAATTAGTTCTGGTAAATCTTGTCACTTAAACAGATCTAAGGCCCACTCTGATCACCACGGCCATAGGTGTCGAGGAATATCATTAGTATGTGGAATCCAGAAGAAAAATAATAATGTGTTTTTCTATATCTAGGATGAGATTCCATGGATAAGACCTCAGGTCATTGACCATCAAATTGGCCTCTCAGTGATTGTTTGTAACAACCCAAAATTTCATTACTGGAAACCCCTCTTGATCAAATTAAATGTCACTTTATGTAAAATGTTTATATTAAATGTTATCTTCAGTGGTTTTATGTTAATAAATATGACCGTTGCTAATATAGTCATTGAATAGTGATCACATGGTTAGTATAAAAATAGGGCTTTAACAAATCCAATTTACTTAGACAAAGGTAGTGATGGCCTCATCTAGTAGACGTGCCCCATACGAAGAACATTTTTCAGTGCTCAAAAATGAGTGTGGTGTCATTGGGCTTCATTGTTGACCAAGACCAATCCGAGCTTGAATATGTTAAGCTCGAGCAGAACCGCCTACATTAGAAGTGGAAGTTGATAGAGATTGCCACCCGAGCAATGTTATCCGAGCCACCCCAAGAGTCGGTCATCATCGCACACTTTACCCTTTGGTATTATGTATGTGTGATAAAGGGTTATGTAACAATACATTAACACTATGGTCATGTACGCTATTTTTTTATATAATCATGAATATACTTTCATTTTATTATTGTTACCTTGTAAATAATTTTTATAGAAAAAATAATATTTTCGGTTAATATTCAACTAAGAAATATATTCTGATGAATTAATGCGTTTTTTAATTAAATAATATTTTAATAAAATATTATTATTATAATTATTAAATTAATTTTTTTTATTAAATATAAATTTTCGTATAATATTATGAATGAAATTTTAATTTTCATTACGTCTTGAAAGCCATTTTTGTCAAAACCCGTGAATTTTCAATAAATGTCAGTTATTATTTTAAAAGTAAAAATAAAAATATTTAAAAAATTATTTCAATAAAATAAATATTATTTCTAGAATCAGGACATCAAAATTATCCAATGGTGAATTCTTCATAATTTTCTGCGATAGTCAAATTGGTAAAAATTAAATACTGTTTAAATATATAATGTGTTTTATGGCATCATAATGACCCAATAGTGATGTAATAAAATACGATAAGGCAAATTTTTGGCCAATATATGTTTTAACATTAAAATAATCTGGTTTTTGTTTTTTTTTACTTAGTTTACAAAGAATTAATGGACCCTTCCAGACTTATTAAACATCTTGTCTTTTTAAATTGTTTTCCTTGGGAGTGTGACTAACCTCCACATAAGAAACCCCATTATTTTAAGAGGTTAAGACTTTGGCCATATAAAATATTGTTTTCCACTTCCCTTTTCCAAAAACCCTGCTCAAAAATCATTGTCTATTTTTTGGTTTGGATTAGTTTAATTTGAGGGTCCCAAACCTAAATAATAAATAATTCCCACTCCTTTTCTTTATAAATCAACCCAAGCTATCACTTCCACTTCACTCAAAGCCTTTGGAGTTCATCCAACCTCTTCACTCCTATCTCTAAAATCCTCCCTAGGTGCCACAAGATCCCATGAAGCTTCTCTCAAGACACTATTAAGCCTTTGGAAGCACACTTCCTAGTAAGGGTTTTTTCTTCCTTTCTCATTTTTGTCAAATTTTCATAATGTTGTTATGCCCTATTAATTTCAATTATAAATGTTTGGGTATGGTTTCAAGCCTCCCCCATACTACCCTCTTTATGTTTTAATGATGGTAGACCCATTTCTCTCTCATTAAATCCCTCCCATATACACCCATTACTATGCCGAAATTCTGAAAGGAATTTCTCTCTCCTCATTTACATTCAAGAAATTCTTTTGTATCATGAATCTAAATTTCATTACAAATTATGGGACATGTATTTATATGCCCCACATACTATCCATTTAATGTACATATAATGATACAAACCTTTCCCTCTCATCAACCATTTTTATGAATTCTTACATCACGTTGTTAAGCTGCCGAAATTACACGGATTTTCCAAGACAATGTCCTAGTGTATTGAATACAATGCCCATTTCTCTATCAAGGGTATTCAAATTTATGCACATTTACTTATTGATTATAAAGTTTCATATATGAATTCCACATTCCTTAATTGTCGAATAAATGATGATATTTTATTAATCCATGTTATATGATCCATGTTGCACACTTATGAATTAAATGAAATGTTTAAAAAGGGTGCGCCCTTATATCAATCCAATGCATTGGGTAACAAATAGTATCATGATACGTCATGTGAAATGGGTGGTTACTGATTATAATTAAATTGAAACTAGGTATTAATCGTTCTTCATGTTCAATGAGGATTTACTCATGCTCCATGTGCAATGATCCATGGCTCATGCTAATTCCATGTTAAGTGTTGTTGCCACATTTCTATGTTTTGATTATCATGATTTATCATAACTTTATGTTTATGATTCTATTATGATTTAATGATATTCCTATTGTCTAACATGTTTTTTATTCCTCATGTTACTCCATGTTTATTCCCTTACTGGGCTTTATATCTTACCCTTTTCTTATGCATGTCCTCAGGTTATCCCATGCAATGCTAATTACGAGGGAATGTAGTGGTCATGAAAAGGAAGTTTTCAATAAAGATGGTTTATTTCATGTTCTAAGTTGTTATGTAAGGATCCTAATCCCCAAATACGCTAGACCTCTCAATATTCTATGTTGTATCAAGTGAATTTTATGTAATAAATTAAGTTTAATTTTGTAATAAAAGATCAGGGTTGTCATAGTTGGTATCAGAGGATAGGTTTAGTTATTTTTGAGATTAGGATTATAAAAACCTAAAAAATCCATACAAAAAAATATTTATAATAAAAACGTCCCTAAATTTTGGTGAGTATTGAGTAAGTTGTTTATCTAGAAAATACATCCATGTCTGGATACGAGCAGGTAGAGGCGGCTCTAGTGCAGATGTATCGTAGGGGTAAAACCTGAAAACACCACATTGAGATAGACTCGAATGAGAACTGGGGCATGACAATGGGACTTACTTAACTCTTGTTTACGGCACTACCTATAGATATTCTTTTGTAAATTCACAAGATTATTATGAACATTTATTAATGGAATTTAAAAAAATGTCCTTATGAATATATGATAGAAAGTAGATCATGGATAACATATATTGAAGCCTATAGATTCATATGTTAAGGAAATAAATGTTTTTTATATGTCTTCAGTTTTGTCCTTGTATTAACCTTTATGTTTTACCCCTAACTCTCCTTTTATTCCAGCCAATTTCTGGTAATATGAGGACTCGGGCTAACAAATGATGTGAAGATCAATATGATGATTGTACTAATGAGACTCCCAATCCAATGGGAGTGGTAATCGCAATATTTTTCACTCTTCTCTCTCAGAAAACTTAAGATTTGAATAGAAACATGGGTCAAGAGGAACATTCAACCCCCCCCCCCATATGAAAGAAAAAGTCGCTATCGAGGGATTCATGGGACAAAGGCCTCCTACTTATAATGGATCATATGATCCCTCAATCGCTGAACAATGGATAATCTCCATTAAAAATATCTTATCCATCCTTCATTGTTATGAACAAGAAAAGGTTCTCCTAGCTACTTTTCGTATGGAGGGTGAAGCTGATCAATGGTGTACGTTGATCAAAAATACGAAGCCTGAGGAGGAGATTGAGGCGTTGGAACTGAAGGATTTTTGGAAGCTGTTTTTCAATAAATATTTTCTACACACCCTCCGGCTTAAGAAGGAAAGGGACTTCCTTTCCCTCAAGAAAAAAGATGATGAATATATTAGAGCGTATGAGGAAAAATAGACAATGATTGCATGATATGCTTTCGGCATTGTTGTTACATCCGAATGCAAGGTTGGCTGCTTCTTTGGTGGGCTGAAACCTAGCCTATGGAAAGTGATGGCGATCTGCGACTTCGACAGCTATGAAGAAATTGTTTGATGTGCCCTCAAGGTTGAAATGGAGATCAGAGAATATCAGGGGTATCATGGGGATAAGAAGCGTAAGATTCAATTCAATGTTGGCGGTCCAATGGATAAATTCAATGGCTTTGAGAAGATCTAGCACCCCACATTCCAAAGGTGGGGAAAGAAGCACCCAGGAAATTGCCTGAAGGGAACAAGGAAATGAATTAGGTATTAAAGGGAAGGGAACCTAGTTTTTAATTGCAGACAAGAAAAACCCATGGATGCAACAGAGGAGAGGAACACTCCCTTCGATCCTCAACGCATTGTTAATTACTAAAACATTAAATAACCAGGGCATCATTCAATTCAGTTCCCTAAGGCAAGGGTTTTCGGAGGCAACCAACAACCTCCAAGATAGCAAGGGTGGGCTTTTTCCATCCCTACTGCCGATGTGAACCCTGACAATGATGTGGCGACATGTACACTAGTTATTAATTCATGAATAGAAAACATAATTTTTTATTTAGGTTCTACACATTCTTTTATATCTCGAAAGATTAGTAGAATAATACTAGGACCACCAAAAATCATGTAAGTGAAGACGTCGGTGAGTACGGAAAATGGGGCAATCATTTCATCCCAAGAATATAACACCTCCCCTGTCAAAATATGTGGATTAAACTTCTCTGTGAACTTCTTCATACTCCCTCTAGTGTAATTTGATTCAATTATTGGTATGGATTAGAATTACTTATATAGATCCAACCTAAATTGTCGTGAGAGGGAAATCACTCTCCATATGGAGAATCGACCCCCGATTCTTTACAAGTGAATGGAGGAAGATGGATCTTTTTTATCTCCATAATCATAAGCATGGATATTACTAACCTATGAGCATTCATATTGGGATCAAATGATTGAGTTTAAGGAGTCAACCATCCTAGAAGACATGCCAATTGTGAGGGAATTCAATGAAGTGTTTCCCGAGGAATTTTCCTGGTCATTCTCCAAGAAGAGGTGTGGAATTCTCAATTGATCTTATACCAAGGGATTTCTAATATCCAAGACTCCATATAGAATGGATGATGTGGAGCTTGAGGAGCTGAAGAAACAACTACAGGAGAATCTAGATAAAGGGTTTATACACCCCAGTGCTTCACCATGGGGTTCACCAGTCCCCTTTGTCACGAAGAAAGATGGGTCAATTCACCTTTTCATCGATTATCATGAGCATAACAAAATAACGATAATGAACAAGGATCCTCTAACACGAATTGATGACTTGTTCGATCAGCAGCGTGGATCACAATACATCGCCAAGGTGGATTTTCGGTTGGGATACTATCAAGTAAGGGGGAATAAGGAAGATATCCCCAGGACTTCTTATCATACAAGATATGGGCACTATGAATTCATAGTAATGCCTTTAGGACTCTCTAATTATCCAGAAATCATCATGGACTTGATGAATAGAGTCTTTAGATATTACCTCGACAAATTATTGGTAGTAATTATAGATGATATTCTGATATACTCCAAAACCAAGGAGGATCATGAGGAGCATCTATGAACGGTACTAAAGACCATACAGAATGATAATCTCTATGAAAAGTACATAAATTGGGAGTTCTTGTTAATTTAGGTCTCATTATTGGTGCATATCATCACAATCAATAGGATATCTATGGATCCCTCCGAAATAGATGCAATTGAGGGATGGCCGAGCCCAACATCGGTAATAGATATCCGTAGATTTTTTGGAAGTAGCTGGATATTATCGGCGATTTGTGAGAAATTTCTAATGATTGTCCAACCCTCTTACCAAGCTAACTAATATGGGATTAAAGTTTTCATGGAGTGATGAATGAGAAGAATGATTCAAGGAGTTGAAAAGGAGGCTTATCACTACGCTCGTGCTCACTTTACCAACAAGTGGAGAACTTTTTGGGGAATTCAGTGATGCATCGAAGAAGGGCCTGGGATGTGTGTTGATGAAAAATGACCATGTCCTTGCCTATGCTTCAAGGAAATTGAATGTTCATGAACATAACTATTAAACACGTGACCTCAAGTCAGGTGTAGTGATATTCGCTTTGAAAATATGGCGACATTATCTCTATTGGGAGAAATGTGAGATATATATTTACCACAAGAGTCTCAAATATATATTCACACAGAATGAGTTGATCAAGTGCCAATGAAGATGGTTAAAGCTGAAAAAAGACTATAACTGCTCAATCCATTACCACCCTGGGAAAGCGAACAAGGTAGCAGATGTCCTAAGTAGAAAGGACCCAGCGATTATATCATTGATGATAATTTAAAAGTATCCAATCTTCCTAGATTTGATGGAGATGGACATGGGAATCATAAAGAAGGGAAAATCATCAATCATTTCAAAAATTATTTCTCAACCGTCACTTTTGGAATGCATAAAGGATGCTAAAAAAGTTGATGTGGGAATTCAGGGAAAAAGTGGAAGCTATTGGAAAATGGATATCCTAGGATTTTAATGTTAAAGAAGAAGGAATTGGGAGATTTCAGAAATGACTATGTGTTCCATCAAGTCCGAATCTGAAGAAGGATCTTTTTTCATGAGGTACATAGTTCAAATTTCTCAATTCACCCAGGAAACAAAAAGATGCATCAAGATCTTCGAGAGCATTATTGGTGGGATAATATGAAGAAGACGTTCACTGAATAAACATAAAATTGTTTTGTGTATCAGCAAGTGAAGAAAGATATGAATAAGTATAAAGGGATGATGCAACCATTGCCCATACCAGAATAGAAATGGGAGAACATCACCAGAGAATTTGTCACCAGACATCCGAAGACAACCAAAGGAAGCAATGCAATCAGGGCTATTGTGGATCATCTTACAAAGGCCGCACACATCATTGTTATTACAAAGGATTTCTCATTGGATCAACTGGTACAGATATATATCAGGGAAGTGGTAAGGAGGAATGGAGAACCACTGTCTATTATGTCCGATCGAGATCCTAGATTAACCTCTATGATTCAGAAGAGTCTTCAACATGATCTGAATACTGAACTAAACTTTAGTATGGCCTATCATCCTCAAACTGATGGCCAATCCGGGCGGACTATCCAAACACTTGAGGTGATGTTGAGAGTGTGCTCAATGGACATTAAAGGAGTATGGGATCAAGATATTCCTCTAGTTGAGTTCTATTATAATAATAGTTTCCACTCAATCATCCAAATTGCACCATATGAAGCCCTCTATGGGAAATGGTGCAGAACACGAGCGTGCTGGGATGAGGTCAGTGAGCATAAGCTGTTTGGACCAGAAATGGTCGATGAAATGGTTGAGAAGGTGAAAACCATTCAGCAGCATACCAAGGCATCCCAGAGTCGAAAAAAGAGTTATGCAGATAATCATCGATGATAGCTTGAGTTTAAAGTTGGAGACATGGTATTTCTACACATATCTCTGTGGAGTAATTTCATGGGGTTTGGAAAGAGAGGGAAGGTAATTCCAAGGTACATCGGCCCCTTCAATATTCTTGATCGTGTCGGGGTTGTGACCTATCGACTAGCACTTCCACTTAGCATGGCCAAAGTATATTATTTCTTTCATGTTTCCCTCTTAAGAAAGTACATACCAGACCCTTCACATGTAATCTCCTCAGAGGTGGTACAGTTAGAGGATGATCTTTATTATGAGGAGAAACCAGTGATGATCTTAGATCGTAGAGAAAATGTTATACGAAATAAGTCAATGCCCCTCATCAAGGTGTTGTTGCGAAACCACAAGTTTGAAGAAGCAATGTGGGAATCAATGGAGATGATGAAGAAGAGTTACCCACCGATGTTTTAGTGTGGGAGAAGAAAATTTCGTGGGATAAATTTTTTAATGGGGGAAGATTGTAAAGCCCCAAACATTCATTAATGGATATCCCTCTTGATCTAATTAAATGTATCTTTATGTAAAATTTTTATATAAAATTTAAAATTATTTGGTTTTATGTTAAGAATTTTGAGTGTTTCTAATATATCCATTGAATAGTGATCAAATGGTTAGTATAAATATTGGGCTTTAACAAATCCAATTTACTCAGACAAAGGAAGTGATGGACTCATCCATTAGACGTGCCACATACGAAGCTCATTTTTCAGAGATCTAAAAGGAGGTGGTGTCATTGGGATTCTCTCTTCACCATTCCCACGCCAATTTTGAAAATGTTAAGCTCAAGAGGAACCTCCTATGAGAGAAGTGTAAGTTGATAGAGATTACCACCTGAGCAATGTTATCCGAGCCACCCCAAGAGTCGGTCACCATCGCAGACCTTACCCTTAAGTCTTATGTGGGTGTTATAAGGGGTTATCTAACAAGACATTACCACTATGGTCATGTACCTTATTTTTTTATATAATAATGCATATACTTTCATTTTATTATTATTACCTTGTAAATAGTTTTTAAAGCACAAATAGTATTTTTATTATATATTCAACTAAAAAATCTATTTTGATGAATTAATGGATTATTTTGTAAAGACCGTAAAATTCATGGGAAATTTTTTCTAAATTTTCTTTGGAATTTTACATGAGCGCGGTTTCTGACGGCACCTGATTCCGAGGCCCGGAGTGCCCGGAATCAATTTCCGAAGTTTGGCTCGGGTACGTTCCGTGAACGAACGAGCGGGAATTTCTAACTTTTGATCCGGTGCTCGGAATTGAAATCTGAGGACACCGATGAACTCGCAGCGCTGATATTCGCTTAAGGAGACCTTTTCCGTAGTTGCGTTTATTGCGGGACGAAAGTTAGTTTTTGGGAGATTTATAAAAAGTTGAATAAAAATGTGGAACAGTTTTTATTTTTCTTACTTGTTGGTTAACTCCTCTCAAAGGAAGTTAAAGGTGGGACCCACATCCACTTAACCCCCCTTGGGAGGATTAAGTGTGGTGGGGCCCACACGAAACCCAACCTTCCATCTCCTCTCAAAACTCCTTTAACCCCTCTTTAAATTACATGACAACTTGTTATTTAATTTGGAGTTATTTTATTTGAATTTCAAACCTTTGAAATTCAATTTGTTATGTTTGTGAATAAAATAAGACTCTATCTTATTTTTTTGGGTTAGAACTCTCTAGCCTTCTTGAGAGGATTTTGGGTTCTTCTCCTTCTTCTTCAAACTTTGACGAAGAACGCTCAAGCTCCGACGAAGAACGCCGCTCCTCTTTTATTCGTAGCCGATTGTATCCGAAGATCGACGAAGCCTTCCGTGTCAACGAAAAGGGAATGTTGCTTCCTCCACGGACTTCGTTCATCGGCTTACGAAGATTCGCCAACGACGTACCTCTTCGGACGTACCTCTTCATCAACGGTTGACGAACGATTACCGCGACGCCCGACCTCCGCGACGTTGTCTTCCGCGGGTCGTTGACGATCTTCGAACTTATACCCAAGGTAGGGGTTGATGTTGATTATTTATTTATTTATTTATTCTCGTTCGTGGTTCTAGCATGACAAAAATGAGGATATTTAAATATGTGTTATCGTTTAACGTGAGGGGGCCGGACCACATGAACACAGCCGAACCCCCTCCTTTGTTCTTGTTGATTTATCTTGCGGATGAAACAAGATGGTGTGGTGCCGTCGCACCACGCGGAAATTCACACCGTGGAAGAATCATCATGAACGCGACGCCGTCGCGCCGCGTCGAGGGGAATCGAAGGCGCCGCGGCCGGAGCGGGGCCACGGCGGAGGGGCGCGGTGCCGTCGCACCGCGCCGGACGACGAACACAGCGGTCTGTTCCGGGCCGCGGCGAGACGGGAAGACCGGTGGCTCGCCGGGCCGCCAGTGTCGGAAGCCGAAAGGGGACCAACTTTGCCGGTCCCGTTGGAGAAAAACCGGCCGGCCAGGTGGGCCGGCCGGAAGGTCAAAGACCGGGGGAATTTAATTCCCCCGGTCAACCCAAAAGCCCCCCCATTTATTGGGGGGGGGGGGGGCGGTTTCTTTTAGGGGGGAGGCGGACCCCCGGTTTTCCTCAAGCAGTCCCCCACGAAGGGGGGCCGGTTCACAAAAAGGCGCGGCTAAAAGCCGCGCCGTCATTTGAAGAAGCGGGGGGCCTTGCCCCCCCCCCCCCCCCCCCCCGCGCGCTGCACCCGTGCGGCGCCAGGCCGCCGCGCCGGACCGCCGCCGGCCGGGCCGGGTCGGGTCGACCAAGGGGGGGTCGGGCCGGGTCGGCCCGGACCCGGACCCCCCGTTTTCGAGACAGTTTCGGTCTTTTGTCCATAACATGAGCAACGGACCTCCGATTGACGAACCTTCCGCGGCAAGGCGATCCTTGGATCGAGATGGTCGATTTGGTATATCGCACTCAAAATTTTGGAATACTTTGAGTTCGGCCGGGTTGGTTCGTTCACGAAACCAACCGGGACTTCGGAGCGGAAACGCTCTTATCTTGAGCTACGGACGTCCGATTGACGTGCCGTCAGCTTTGTTGTGTTCCTATTAGTGAGAAGGATCTTTTGGCATACTCTGCCTGAGGTTTGGACGCAGGTGGAGTATGGTTGGGTTGGTTTTGCCTTAGAAACCAACCGGGCCCCTGGGACGAAAAAGCCAATAACTCTCAGACCGGGCGTCCGATCGACGCGCCGTCTGTTGCGTTGAGTTCCTGTTGACGATTCGGAACTTTGGGATACATCAACTCTGGACTTTGTGACAGTTGATGTATCAGCCTCTCGGCTCGTGGAGCGGACCCTCCGAACGAGCTTGCTGTGTGCGGGAACCCTAGTGCTGGCTGCGTCTGCGACTGCTACTGCTACTGCTACTGCTACTGTGACTGCGACGACGACAGTACAGAGATCCTGTGTGGATTCGACGACGACGACTACATCACTCAGCGATCCTACGTGGATCAGTGCTACAGGTCCTGTGTGCGCCTGATCCTGTGTGGGTCCGATCCTGTGTGGGTCTTTGCGCTTAGCGGTCCTGTGTGAACCAGCGCCTACAGGTCCTTTGTGGGCCCGATCCTGTGTGGGTCCTTTGCGGGGGTTAGTTACCTATCGATCCTTCGTGGGTCCGACGACTTAGATGGATCAGAGATCATCTTTATCGTCTTTTGAAGAAGTATACCTGTGTGATATGAATCCAGTTGCTTTCCTGTGTGGATTGAGTTGTGCTATCCTATGTGGATTTCGTTTTTCTTTCCTGTGTGGAATACGTTTACTTTCTTGTGTGGACTGAGTTGTACTTGGGCTCGGAGGATGGAGCGTGTTGGAATTGATGACTTAGGTATATGTATGGGCATATACCTAAGCAGTGTCAGTTGTTACTTTGTGTTTGTATCTTCCTTTGTGGATTATCCTTTGTGGATTTTGTGAGACCTTCGGGGGTCTCGAGGTCCCTACTGAGTAGCTTATACTCACCCTTGCACGGGCTATGCCCGCACTATGTTGTGTTGGTTGCAGACGACGGACAGCGTTGATCTTGGCTGAGGCTTGAGAGCAGGGCGGTACCTGAAGGTGGACCACTGGGCGGGACGTGTTCGGAGTGGACGACGGGACCCGTGGAGCAGTGGAGCTATCTGTACCCACCCTTCAGGTGGGATCTCCAGTGGACAGCTCGGTGTAGCGGCTTTTACTTATAGTTGTTGTTTTCCCTTTCGAGTTGTACTTTACTTTCAGTTTGGGTTTGTATACTGGCCCATTTACTTTTCCGCACTTTCAGTTGTACTCTGTTTTTATTTAGTGTTTACTTTCGGCTTGCAGACTCTATGGTGTTTGTTTACTTTACAAAGGAAATGCCTTCCCTTTTTACCGGGATTTACGCCTTGGTGCTAGTCGCCATCCCCTGGCCTATCGAAGGAGGGATTGGGGTAGTCACGGCACGGACCCCGAGGGCGGGTCGTGACAAATTGGTATCAGAGGAGTTTGGTTCTACCGCGAACCCTGATCTTTTCTATGTGAAGCAATAATGTTTAGCGTATTGATTGTGGTTATCAGTCCAGGGAGTCCAGTGTTGGTGCGGAGGCCGACGTATCCGTACACCAGGACCCAGACTTCTGATTTCTGACATAATGCACGAAAACATTGATTGCATGTGTGTTTCAAAGTTTTCTTTGTGATTACTTATATCAGCTCACCAGGTATACTGTTCTGACCGTGGCGCACCTGTTTTCTTTTCAGGATGGCCCCACGACGGCAGCCAGCTAGGCTTCCGAGAGTCGAGTGTCACGACAGCCCACCGAGCGACGAGGCTTCGGTGCAGGGCCCTTTGTCAGCAGTGGCACCAGAGGTAGCTCTACCCGCCGAGCCCCCGATGCTTCCAGCACCAACAGCTGACGATGCACGTCGCCTCATCACACTGCATGAGTTTCAGCGCCAGCGACCACCCAGGTTTCGCGGGGAGACAGATCCCCAGGCATCCGAGGACTGGCTGGAGGCAGTGGTACGTGTGTTTAGGCTAGTGAGGACACCAGCAGACCTCATGGTGATCCTTGCTGCAAGCCTACTACACACAGAAGCAGGACGATGGTGGAGCTTGATGCTCCAGGTGCACGATGAGGCATATCTACTTTGGACGGACTTTGAGAGCCTCTTCCGCTCAGAGTTCGTCCCAGCCACCCTTCGTGTGGTGCGTATCCAGGAGCTTTTTCAGCTGCGGCAGGGCAGCATGACGGTCGCTCAGTACTCGGGGAGATTTACTGATCTCTCGCGCTACTCGACTGACATGGTACGAGACCCATTCATCCGGGCCCAGAACTTCGATCAGGGTTTGAGACACGAGATCAGGGCATCGCTGATCTCCCTCAGCATACCGACTCAGACAGGAGTACTAGAGCGGACCCTTCTGATTGAGAGCTTCCTTGCTGAGTCTACACCAGCGCAGCGAACTACCGCAGGGCGGCACGTGGCAGAGTCATCTGCAGCAGGCAGTCGATGGATGACTCAGGGGTCCAGACAGACCAGACCCTCAGGCAGACGACCTCAGGACACTGGATCAGCAGTGCGGGGCACACAGCGAGGAGCCAGTCTTTCGAGAGGCAGACAGTGCTACTCGTGCGGCGGGTAGGGCCACATGGCTCGTGACTGCCCGACACACCGTGCCGAGGAGCAGCAGACAGTTGAGGGACCACCGAGGCAGAGGCAGAGGATCGACCGTGGCGGTCCGCAGGGAGGAGACGGACGAGGCAGAGGAGCTGGACGAGCATCCGGTGGTGGGCGACGCTTTGAGGCTCTGCCACCACCACCACTAGGAGGTCCACCCCGACCACAGGGAGCTGGCGGGAAGAGACAGGCACAGCTCCAGGCAGCAGAGGCCTACGACCACGGCGCACCTGAGATGATTTGAGGTACTATCTGTGTCTATTCCACCCTTGCTGCAGTTCTTTTAGACAGAGGAGCGAGTCACTCTTTCATAGCCGCTGCCCTTGTTCGGAGCTCGGAGATTCCGACAGAGCCGTTGGCTCGATCCTTACGGCTAGAGACTCCTACGGGAGAAGGCTCGATGATTACGCACTGGTGCCGGCAGTGTGAGCTCACTCTAGGAGGCGAGATCTTCGGCTGGGATCTTCTTGTAGTAGCGTCGAGGCCTTACGACGTCATCTTGGGCATGGATTGGCTATCTACGGTCCATGCACAGATTGACTGTTTTAGGCGCATGGTGCGATGTGTACGCACCGATGGGAGCAGGTTCACCTTCACCGGCGAGAAGGGAGCCTTTGCACCACAGGATGGACTTCCGCGGAGGAGAGGACATCCCATCACTCATCAGTTGGCTAGCCTCATCCTTGGAGAAGTTGACGTGCGGAGTCCTGGTTTTCCTGCTGTGGTGGATCAGTTTGCGGATGTTTTTCCCGACGACGTTCCAGGGCTACCTCATCACAGAGAGGTAGACTTTTATATTGACTTGTACCCCGGAACAGCCCCGATATCCACTCCATCATATCAGATGGCCCCCGCCGAGCTTCGAGAGCTACGGGTACAGTTGGAGGACTTGCAGGGCAAGGGGTTCATCCGACCCAGTGTTTCACCCTGGGCTTCCCCGATATTGTTCGCCAAGAAGGCGGACGGGAGCCTACGGCTTTGTGTTGACTATCGTCGCCTGAACCAGGTGACAGTGAGGAACAAGTATCTGCTACCGAGGATTGATGACCTCTTTGATCATCTCAAGGGAGCACGGTGGTTCTCGAAGATAGACCTCAGGTCAGGCTATAATCAGCTCAGAGTCAGAGACGAGGATGTGCAGAAGACGGCCTTCAGATGTCGGTATGGCCACTATGAGTTTTTGGTTATTCCTTTCGGCGTAACCAATGCTCCAGCATTCTTCATGGCCCTCATGAATAGGATCTTTCAGCCATACCTTGATCGGTTTGTCGTAGTCTTCATCGAAGACATTCTGATTTACTCTACGACTGAGGAGGAGCACTCCTATCACTTGCGAGTTGTACTAGACACAATCCGAGAGCACCAGCTTTATGGTAAGCTCTTGAAGTTCCAGTTCTGGATACGTGAGTTCCACTTCTTGGGACACGTTATCTCTGAGGCGGGAGTTGCAGTGGATCCTGCGAAGATCGAGGCTGTGTTAGCATGGGAGCCACCCAGGAGCGGGACTGAGGTTCGGAGTTTCTTGGGACTAGCTGGATACTATCGGAGATTCATGCCAGACTTCTCTAGAGTTGCGGCACCACTCACAGCTTTGACGAAGAAGGGGAAACCCTTCGTGTGGTCAGACAGATGTCAGCAGAGCTTCCAGGAGCTGAGACAGAGATTGAACAGCGCACCTATCTTGAGGTTGCCTGAGGAGGGAGTAGGGTACGTAGTCTATATCAATGCATCAGGGACCAGAATCGGATGTGTTCTGATGCAGGAGAGGGCAGTGATCGCCTATGGATCACGTCTGTTGAGGACGCATGAGCAGAACTACGCTACCCATGACATGGAGTTAGCAGCAGTGGTCTTCGATCTGAAGACATCGCGACACTATCTGATGGGCGAGCGCTTTACAGTTTTTTCCGATCATCAGAGTCTCAGGTATATCTTCTCGCAGAAGGACCTGAACCTGAGACAGCGACGATGGATCGAGTTCCTCCAGGACTATGACTTTGAGATAGTCTATACTCCTGGGAAGGGGAATGTAGTAGCCGATGCCCTCAGCAGGAGGATGGGCATTCAGCTACTTGAGGAGGTGACGGAGAAGCTAGCCTCTTTGAAGATATCCTTCATGGATAGAGATGGATCAGCCTTCCTCCAATCTCTCACAGTCACCCCTCCACTAATGTAGCGGGTCAGAGAGGCACAACATGAGGACGCTGACTGTGAGACACGGAGTGCACAGATATCCTCGGGACAGGCACCTAATGGATTCTTCCTTGGAGTAGAGCATGACATCCTTTTCAGAGGACGTACCATGGTACCAGTCACCTTGCGAGAGGAAGTGCTGAGAGAGTTTCACACTTCTCCTTTGGCGGTACATCCTGGAGTGGCGAAGATGTACCATGACCTCAGACGATAGCACTGGTGGCCAGGCATGAATAAGGAAGTAGTAGAGTTCGTTTCTCGATGCCTCACCTGCCAGCAGGTGAAGGCGGAGCATCAGGTACCAACAGGCTTAGTACAACCCTTGGAGGTTCCGGAGTGGATGTGGGACGACATATCTATGGACTTCGTGACTGAACTTCCACGCACTTCCAGAGGTCACGACTCCATCTGGGTGATTGTTGACCGACTCACCAAGTCGGCACACTTCTTACCTATCAGAGAGAAGGGCTTAGTGGAGAGCTTGGGACGTCTCTACGTTCAGGAGATTGTGCGGCTCCACGGCGTGCCATCATCTATCGTCTCCAATCGAGATGCTCGCATTACTTCCCGGCTTTGGAAGGGGTTGCAGGAGGCGTTCGGGACGCAGCTACGTCTGAGCACAGCCTTTCACCCTCAGACGGATGGTCAGACGGAGAGGACCATTCAGACTCTCGAGGACATGCTTCGTGCATGTGTCCTCGACTTTGGTCGTAGCTGGGAGGACCACCTACCCGTGGTGGAGTTTGCGTACAACAACAGCTACCACTCCACCATCGGGATGGCACCGTCTGAGGCTTTGTACGACCGACCTTGTAGATCTACTTTGTGCTGGACAGACCCTGGGGAGTCAGCACTGGTGGGACCGGAGATGGTTCAGGCCACGACAGAGAAGGTCCAGGTCATCCAGGAGCGGATGAGGACAGCTCAGAGCCGGCAGAAGTCATACGCTGACAGGAGGCGGAGGCCACTAGAGTTCGAGGATGGTGACTACGTCTTCTTGCGGGTCTCACCTCGACGTGGTATTCGGAGATTTGGCCGAGGCAGCAAGTTATCTCCGCGCTTCATCGGACCCTTCCAGGTCCTCAGCAGGATTGGTGAGGTGGCTTATCGCCTAGCTCTACCACCACAGTTGCACCGGGTGCACGATGTCTTCCACGTGTCTCAGTTGAGGAGATACGTGCACGACCCGACACACATCATTGACCATGGGGAGCTTGACGTTGACGATGGGGCGACTTTTACGGAGTTCCCGGTGGAGATAGAGGATCGACAGGAGAGGGTCCTGCGTGGGCGATCGATTCCTCTTGTGCGCATCAGATGGCAGCACGGGAACCACCAGGAGAGCACATGGGAGCGGGAGGCTCAGATGCGTGCTCAGTACCCTCATTTGTTTCCCTAGTTTTTGATGTATCTTTACGGGGACGTAAATCCTTGAGGTGGGGGTAATGTAAAGACCGTAAAATTCAATGGAAATTTTTTATTAATTTTCTTTGGAATTTTACAAGAGCACGGTTTCTGACGGCACCTGATTCCGAGGCCCGGAGTGCCCAAAATCAATTTCCGAAGTTTGGCTCGGGTACATTCAGTGAACGAACGAGCGGGAGTTTATAACTTTTGATCCGGTGCTCGGAATTGAAATCCGAGGACACCGATGAACTCGCATCGCCGATATTCTATTAAGGAGACCTTTTCTGTAGTTGCGTTTATTGCGGGACGAAAGTTAGTTTTTGGGAGATTTATAAAAAGTTGAATAAAAATGTGGAACACTTTTTATTTTTCATACTTGTTGGTTAACTCCTCTCAAAGGAAGTTAAAGGTGGGACCCACATCCACTTAACCTCCCTTGGGAGGATTAAGTGTGGTGGGGCCCACACGAAACCCAACCTTCCATCTCCTCTCAAAACTCCTTTAACCCCTCTTTAAATGACATGACAACTTGTTATTTAATTTGGAGTTATTTTATTTGAATTTCAAACCTTTGAAATTCAATTTGTTAAGTTTGTGAATAAAATAAGACTCTACCTTATTTTGTTGGGTTAGAACTCTCTAGCCTTCTTGAGAGTATTTTGGGTTCTTCTCCTTCTTCTTCAAACTTTGACGAAGAACGCTCAAGCTCTGACGAAGAATGCCACTCCTCTTTTCTTCGTAGCCGATTGTATCCGAAGATCGACGACGCCTTCCGTGTCAACGAAAAGGGAACGTCGCTTCCTCCTCGGACTTCCTTCATCGGCTTACGAAGATTCTCCAACGACGTACCTCTTCGGACGTACCTCTTCGTCAACGGTTGACGAACGATTACCGCGACGCCCGACCTCCGCAACGTTGTCTTCCGCGGGTTTTTGAAGATCTTCGAACTTATACCCAAGGTAGGGGTTGATGTTGATTATTTATTTATTTATTTATTCTCGCTCGCGGTTCTAGCATAACAAACGTGAGGTTATTTAAATATGTGTTATCATTTAACGTGAGGGGGCCGGACCGCATGAACACGGCCGAACCCCCTACTTTGTTCTTGTTGATTTATCTTGCGGATGAAACAAGATGGCGTGGTGCCGTCGCACCACGCGGAAGTTCGCACCGTGGATGAATCATCATGAACGCGACGTCGTCACGCCGCGTCGAGGGGAATCGAATGTGTCGCGGCCGGAGCAGGGCCACGACGGAAGGGCGCGGTGCCGTTGCACCGCGCCGGACGACGAACACCGCGGCCGGTTCTGGGCCGCGACGAGACGGGAAGACCGGCGGCACGCCGGGACGCCGGTGTCGGAAGCCGAAAGGGGACCGACTTTGCCGGTCCCGTTGGAGAAAAACCGGCCGGCCAGGTGGGCCGGCCGGAAGGTCAATGACCGGGGGAATTTAATTCCCCCGGTCAACCCAAAAGCCCCCCCCATTTATTTGGGGGGGGGGGGGGTTTCTTTGAGGGGGGCAGGCGGCCCCCCGGTTTTCCTCAAGCAGGCCCCCACGAAGGGGGGCCGGTTCACAAAAAGGCGCGGCTAAAAGCCGCTCCGTCATTTGAAGAAGCGGGGGGCCTTGCCCCCCCCGGGCGCTGCACCCGTGCGGCGCCAGGCCGCCGCGCCGCCGCGCCGGACCGCCGCCGGCCGGGCCGGGTCGACCCGGTTCGGGCCGACCCAGTGGGGGTCGGGCCGGGTCGGGCCGGACCCGGACCCCCCGTTTTCGAGACAGTTTCGGTCTTTTGGCCATAACCTGAGCCACGGACCTCCGATTGACGAACCTTCTGCGGCAAGGCGATCCTTGGATCGAGATGGTCGATTAGGTATATCGCACTCAAAGTTTCGGAATACTTTGTGTTCGGCCGGGTTGGTTCGTTCACGAAACCAACCGGGCCTTCGGAGCAGAAACGCTCTTATCTTGAGCTACGGACGTCCGATTGACATGCCGTCAGCTTTGTTGTGTTCCTCTTAGTGAGACGGATCTTTTGGCATACTCCGCCCGAGGTTTGGACGTAGGTGGAGTACGGTCGGGTTGGTTTTTCCTTAGAAACCAACTGGGCCCCTGGGACGAAAAAGCCAATAACTCTCAGACCGGGCGTCCGATCGACGCGCCGTCTGTTGCGTTGAGTTCCTGTTGACGATTAGGAACTTTTGGATACATCAACTCTGGACTTTGTGATAGTTGATGTATCAGCCTCTCGGCTCGTGGAGAGGACCCTCCGAATGAGCTTGCTGTGTGCGGGAACCCTAGTGCTGGCTGTGTCTGCGACTGCTACTGCTACTGCTACTGCTACTGTGACTGCGACGACGACAGTACAGAGATCCTGTGTGGATTCGACGAAGACGACTTCAGCACTCAGCGATCCTACGTGGATCAGTGCTACAGGTCCTGTGTGGGCTCGATCCTGTGTTGGTCCGATCCTATGTGGGTCTTTGCGCTCAGCGGTCCTATGTGAACCAGCGCCTACAGGTCCTGTGTGGGCCCGATCCTGTGTGGGTCCTTTGCGGGGGTTAGTTACCTATCAATCCTTCGTGGGTCCGACGAATTTGATGGATCAGAGATCATCTTTATCATCTTTCAAAGAAGTATACCTGTGTGAGATGAATCCAGTTGCTTTCATGTGTGGATTGAGTTGTGCTATACTATGTGGATTTTGTTTTGCTTTCCTGTGTGGAATACGTTTACTTTCCTGTGTGGACTGAGTTGTACTTGGGTTCAGAGGATGGAGCGTGTTGGAATTGATGAGTTAGGTATATGTATGTGCATATACCTAAGCAGTGTCAGTTGTTACTTTGTGTTTGTATCTTCCTTTGTGGATTATCATTTGTGGATTTTGTGAGACCTTCGGGGGTCTCGGGGTCCCTACTGAGTAGCTTATACTCACCCCTGCACGGGCTATGCCCGCACTACGTTGTGTTGGTTGCAGACGACGGACAACGTTGATCTTGGCTGAGGCTTGCAGAGCAGGACGGTACCAGAAGCTGGACCACTGGGTGGGACGTGTTCGGAGCGGACGGCGGGACCCGTGGAGCAGTGGAGCTATCTGTACCCACCCTTCAGGTGGGATCTCCAGTGGACAGCTCGGTGTAGCGGCTTTTACTTTTAGTTGTTGTTTTCCCTTTCGAGTTGTACTTTACTTTCAGTTTGGGTTTGTATACTGGCCCATTTACTTTTCCGCACTTTTATTTGTACTCGGTTTTTATTTAGTGTTTACTTTCTGCTTGCTTACTCGGTGGTGTTTGTTTACTTTACAAAGGCAATTCCTTCCCTTTTTACCGGGATTTACGCCTTGGTGCTAGTCGCCATCCCCTGGCCTATGGAAGGCGGGCTTGGGGTAGTCACGGCACAGACCCCGAGGGCGGGTCGTGACATTTTTAATTAAATATTTTTAATAAAATATTATTAATATTAATTTTTTTTAAATATAAATGATCATATAATTTTATGAATGCAACTGTAATTTTTATTAATGTTTGAAAACCATTTTTGTCAAAACCCATGAATTTTCGATAAATGTCAGTTTTTATTTTAAAAGTGAAAATTAACATATTTAGAAAATTATTTAGATAAATTAAATATTATTTCCAGAATCAGGACGTCGAAATTATCCAATGGTGAATTTTTTATAATTTTTATAGACAGTCAAATTTTTGGGTAAAAATTAAATACCATTTAAATATATAATGTGTTTTATGACATCATAATTACCCAATAGTGATGTAATAAAATAATATACACTTTATTATCGACCAATATATTTTTTTCCATTAATATAATTTTGTTTTGGGTTTTTGACTTAGATTAAAAATCATTAATGGACCCTTCAAGACTTATTAAACATCTTGTCTTTTTAAATTGTTTTTCTTGGGAATGTGACTCACCTCCACATAAAAAACCCCATTCATTTAAGAAGTTAGAACTTTGGCCATATAAATTTTTTTTTTCCACTTCTATTTTTCAAAAACCATGGGCAAAAACCATGGGCTGGTTTGTGGTTTGGATTAGTATAATATGAGGGTCCCAAACATAAATAATAAAGAATTCCCTCACCTTTTCTATATAAACATACCCAAGCACCCACATCCTCCTCACTAAAAGCCTTTGGAGTTAGTCCAACCTCTACCCTCCTCTCTCTAGAATCCTCCCAAGGTTCTCCAAGCTCCCAAGAATCCTATCTCAAACCTATCTAAAGCCTTTTGAAGCACACTTCCATGTAAAGGTTTTTTCTTCTTTTTTCATTTTGGTTTAATTTTCTTAATGTTGTTATGCCTTTTAATTTCAATTATAAATGTTGGGGTATGGTTTCAAACCTCCCCCATACTTACCTATTTATGTTTAAATGTTGTTAGACCTCATTCTCTCTCATTAAATTCCTCTCATGTACACCTGTTACTATGCCGAAATTCCGAAAGCAATTTCTCTCTCTTCATTTACATTCATGAAATTTTTTCGTATCAGGAATATAAATTTCATTTAAATTGTTGGGACATGTATTTATAGAACCACCTTACTATCCATTCCATGTACATACAATGAGACTCCACTTTCTATCTCATCAACCATTTTAATGAATTCTTACGTTACATCGTTACACTGCCGAAATTGCACCGATTTTCCAAGCCAATGTCACTGTGTAGTGAATACCATGCCAATTTCTCAATCAACGGTATTCACATTTAAGAAAATTTACTTATTGATTAAAAAGTTTCATGTATTATTTCCATATTCCTTTATTATGGAATTAATGATGATGATTTATGAATCCATTTTATACGATCCATGTGGCACACTTATGCATGAAATGTAGTGTTTAAGAAGGGTGCGCCCTTATAGTGCCCCAATGCATTGGGTAAAGTGTTGTACCATGATTCTCCATGTGAAATGGCTTTTTACTCATGATATTTCAAGTGAAATGAGTTTTTACTCATGATTCATGTGAAATGAGGATTTACTAATGCTCCATGTGCAATGAATCTTGGCTCATGCTAATTTAATGTTAAGTGGTGTTGTCACATTTTCATGTTATGCTTATCATGCTTTATCATGCCTTTTTTTATGCTTCTATTGTTCTATAATGATATTCCTATTGTCTAACATGTATTGTATTCCTCAGGTTACTCCATGTTTATTCCCTTATTGGGATTTATAGCTCAACCTTTTCTTATGCATGTCCTCAGGTTATCCCATGCAATGCTATGTACGAGGGAATGTAGTGGTCATGTAAAAAAAGTATTCAATAAAGATATGGTATTTCATGTTTTAAGTTGTTATGTAATGATCATAAGACCCAAACACACTAGACCTATCAATCATCTATGTTGTATAAAGTGATGTTTATGTAATAAATTATGTTTAATTGTGTAATAAAAGATCAGAGTTGTCATATTGATCATGTGTTCAAGAATCCTCTTTTGAATTTTTAACCCTCATCTTCCTATAGTCGAGGATAATGTTGACAAGATCATCATGGATAACATCATCACATATGTTTAGTAACAAAATTGATTTTCCAATATTGTTCCTAGAATGATGAAGAATGTAAAAATCAGTGTCTTCATTGACTTCATGGATCTAAAATTCCACTGCTTGAAAAATGATTTTCCCCTTCTAGTGACAGAGCCATTGATCGATGCCACTACTAGATTCCTATCCCTATCATTCATGGATTGGTATTTTAGGATTAATAATATTTGTATTGATACAAAGGATGATTAATCAACCACCTTTAGAGAACCAAATCGTATCTTCTATTATCAGGTAATGCCATTCGATCAGAATAATACAAGACCCACCTATCATCCTGATTTGCATCGCATCTTAAAACTGATTCAAGGGATTCTAGTGCAATAGAAAATGGTTAATCTGGTGGTCAAATATTACATGTTCTTGGACCATATCAATGATCATGAAAAATTATTCGGCTTCCTTTGATAAGAGTAAATGAAGATGAACCCCGTCAAATTATTATCACCAATAATGACACTATCATATAGGAAGATGAGTTGAATAATTTGTACACCAAGAAAAACATCTGATCCAACCACACATATCTCTCCCATGAAAAATAAAATTGTAATATCATGGCATTAAACATGACCCTATCCACCATTTTTCTGAGGATGGTGGGTTTGAAAAAGAGATGGTGGTCAGATAATAAAGAACACTCTCTGGTCAATAAGGATAGTGATAGAATTACTCCTGCCAACAATTTCATGTATATCAAATAGAACATTCCATTATTGTTTCCCATCCCAAATGATGTTAAACTACAATTGGGTAAAATTCTATGACCTTAAAAAGTATTTTATGTCCTAGGAACATGATTTTAAACTAGGCACATGAGTCCAAGAATAATTTCCTTAAACATTATAATATTTACCATAGGGAATGTATGGTTTGAAATGGTGGGCTTTCATCTATTTATTCATATTGGGGTATAGTGTTTTCACCAAACTTATCCATCATTGAGAACTCCCTACTATTTATTTAATGAAAAATGATGTTAACCTATGCTGCCATATCCCGCATGATGCTAAACTATTGTTTTCTTGCTGCAAGACATTATACTACACATCATTGATGGTCCTTTATTTGTGACCATAAACGGAATGTTCCCCTTTTCTTATATTATTATAAACTACTTCATATTAGATGACATTAAACTAAGACCTTAGAAATTATAATATTACATTAAATTGCAAAAAATTCTAGAACTACGTATTGCTGGATTCTCATCCTTGTGGGATATGTAATGACACCTAGAAACATAATCTTTGGGCCCATCCATAAACTCACCCAAACCATTTTCCTCATCACCCATTAAATTAAACTTTTTTGATATTATATAATAATGTTTCCTATCATATAGGCCTCCTTGTCCTTCATTCACGTTGGGTTTCTTAATTACATCACCCTGCATATTTTCACATTTGAAGCATCAACAAATGGTCTTATCAATACAAAAATAAACTAAGATCTCCAATATTGTTGTTGAATGATGATAAAAGACATAGAATCCCACATCCATAAAATATGACATTAACAACATATTTTTCATCCTCTATGTGTGATGATAAACTACATAGATCTATATTTTCATCACATGAGTGGAAATTTCCCCTTCCACCTGTCATCTACTATACAATTTTTTAGAACTACATATTGATTGATTCCTAAACTAACATATTAAATTGGTTCTCCTAGACAATTATTTGGTCCATGCCATAATTTCATGCATTCGTCCCTTTTGATTGAGTTCTCTACTAAGACTGTGTGTTGCGACTTTTGTGGTCCTCATTCACATCAGGTCATTTTTCCCTAGCAAACACATCCTCATTGGGATAACATTCCCCGTAATTTCTTCACCACACAACAATAAACAATTTTGTGACTATCATCCTCACTGCATGATAATAAACTTTTCATAATTACAGAAAAACTTATTGCTTCATTCCCATCCTTATGTGATATGTAGCGATGAGAGGATGTTTTGTACTCAAGTCCAGCATTGGGTCATTATCCTTCTTACCCCTCCTCATCATTCCTTTCATTTGGAACTAGTCCACATTCGAGCCATATCCAATAGCTATCTAGAGGAATTTTCTTTGATATAGGGATTGAAACCATCAATAAAGTATTCCTTGTTGACTTTCTTAGATGTGTTGTGGTATTAAACCTAGAGTATTGGTTCTGTATGAAATTTCTTTAATTCCATCTCTATTATTTTTGTGTCCTTTTATTTGGATATCCATTATTTTAAATGTCTGAACGTACCTCCCAACGGTATGTCCCCATGCTGATATAGCTCACCTATAATCATTGGTCAATTCCACTGAGGGATTTGAATGAATTTTTTAGACATGCCCCACATTTCATATATGTTTAGCCATCAACCAACATTGTTTTCATCCTAACCTTGGTAACATGATATAGATGTTATGTTTGGAACATTCTTAGTAGTTATACTCTATATTAATTCCTCTATCATTGTGTCTTAGATATTAGGTGTTTTGATTCGCACATTCCACTTCCATATGTTCCAGAAGAACATCAAAACCCTTAGTGTTGGCCCTCTGTGCACCTCTGTGTGTTTAGCAAGAAGATCAGAATATTTGGGGAATTCTCATACAAACAAATCCATCAACCAATTTTATTATTATAATTTCATTAGGGAAATCCAAAACTCACTCCATATTTCCCACATCAAGCCTGGATCAAGTGGGATTAGGAGTCTTGGTAGGGTTTTCAAACACATGGAAGGGTTGTGAAGCCCTACAGTCCAAAAACTATGACCACAATCTATGATCCCAATATCCAAACACTATAACCTTAAAGTAGTAGTCATACGGTCCAAAATATATAACTATAATCTATAATTCATATGTTCCAAACTCTATGACCATAAAATAGAAGCCCAATGGTTCAAACTCTATGGAAATAAACATGGATCACTATAGGACAAACTCTATGGCCATAAATTAATATCACTATGTTCAAAAATAGATGACCTTAAATAAGGATCCCTATGGCCCAAATATATGACCACAAAATGTGAACTCTATGGTCCAAACTCTATAAACATAAATTAGGAGCACTATGGTCTGAACTATATGAACTCAAACTAAGAGCTAACATCCTCAACACACTTCTTTAGACTATGACCCTATCCTTAAAAAGTTCCGGATAACCCATGATCCTTATGGGATGCTTCAACCTCATCATCCAAGGGGATTTCTTCCAGGTTTGGTATTACTCGAATTTTTGTTCTAGATCGATGTCTTTATTGATTTCCATCCTCATAAAATATGTAGGAATAACCCTGAAAATTTTATTATGGCCTATACATAGGCCTTATTTTGAAATATATGGTAGAACATGGCCTTCCTTATTCTTCATTCACGTCATGTTATAATGGTGGTGTCACATGTGTTCCTATGGAGGTACATCCCTTCACATCCAAGTCACATGATGATAAACTGTATTACACTCAATGTCCTAGAAGAGCGATGATAAATTTAATGGCTCCAAATACCCCTACGACTGGATAATCCTTTGATTGGATGGATCATTCAATTTACTATCTCTGTCACATTAATATCTAATCAGATTTGGTATAACATAAGCAAATTTATAACCATGCAGTTTAGATTACCCTTCACAGTATACATAGAATAGAACAGATTCTTTACATGTGTGAGTTTGATGGAATTATCATCAGATTCATTCATGGAGACTAATTTCCATAGGATATACAGGATGTTAATTCCATGTCATATCGTGTTCACTAGAAAGGGATGAAGCTCTCCCACCATATTTGATGGTTTTTCCACTGTAGACCCATTATGGTCCATAATTGTAAAATGTTTCCCGATAGGTTACAAGAATGTAAAATTAATTTTAATTTCATCCCTCAACCACCATATCCCCTCCAGTGTACATGGTATGCTTGTCCCCTTGTGGTAAAAATAACTTAATGTTGTGTGACCATACCCAATAGCAATAGCTCGCTAGTGCATACTGATTTTCCCACAATGTATTTCATTACCCAATGAGATGAAGCTATTCCAATCATATATTTTAAGGCCTAGATTATTTTTGAATTCATGAGCACCAACTTCATCCATAGATTTTTATTCCCTCGCATTATTCTCACCAATAATGAGAATATCATCTTGGTAGATAATTTGAATAATTTGTACACATTGTCCTACATCTGGTCCAACAACACATCTCTCTCCCATGAATAATAAAATTGTAATATCATGGAATTATACAAGACCCTATCCACCATTTTTCAAAGGATGGTGGGTTAGAACAAGAGGATTTTTCAGATACGATTCACAATTCTCTCTAGGATTATCATATTATGACTCTAAATTCAAACTAGGTGACTCAATATTCCCTGGGTTATTAAATAGATCTAGTCTTCCCCATCAAGGTTTAGATTCCATTGCTCCATATACATGTATACTATAAGGATATTTTAGATAGATTGGTTGAAGTACATCATATTGAACTATAATCACACGATGAGAATAGGCTCTAGGACATGCATAATCTAGAGTGGCAGTAGAATAAGATTTCTATAGAATTTAACTATACTGTTCACCTCCTATTTTTCCCACAAGTTGACTTGGTGTTTTCTCTAATAACTCCAACGATAATCAGTAGTAAACAACCAATGTTGGAGGCCAAATGAAAATGACCTTACACCATTCGCAATGTCAATACAAATAGTGAACACTCAATGGTCAATACAGATGGTGATAGAATAACTCCTGCCAAAAATTCCATGTATATCAAATAAAACATTCCATCCTTTTTTTTCTCAACCAACATGATCTTAAACTACTACAGGGTAAAAGTATATGACTTTAAAAATTGATTTATGTCCTAGGAAGAAGATGATAAACTAGGAACACGAGTCTAAGAATAATGTCATTAATCTTTAAAAAACATAACCTTGGGAATGTATGGTTTTTCATGGGGGACATTCATCTATTTATTCATATCGGGGTTTAGTGGTTTCACCAAATACATCACTCCTAGAGAACTCCCACCTATTTCTTTAATGCGACATGATGTTAACATGTGCTGCCTTGTCCCACATGATGTTAAACTAATGTGTTCTTGCTGCAAGACATTATACTTCACATCATTGATGGTACTTTATGTTTGAAAATAAAACAAAATTTCCTAGTTTTCATTATTTTAAACTACTCTATCATAGATGACATTAATCTAAGACCTTAAACATTATATGAAGAAAATAAATTGCACAAAATAATTTAACTACGTATTACTGGATTAGCATCCTTGTGGGATATGTAGTGACACCTAGAAACATCATCTATTGGCCCATCCATAAACTCACCCAAACCTTTTTCCTAATCACCAATGAAATTAAGCTATTTTTGATTTTATATTATCATTTTTCCAATCATATAGGCCTCCTTGTCCCTCATTCACATTGGGTTGCTTTATAGCGTCACACTTCATATTTTCCTATTTGAAGCATCATCCAATGGTCTTATCTATACAACAGTAAACTGAGAACTCCAACAACATTGTTGAATGATGATAAATGACATAAAATCCCACATCCTTAACATATGAAATTAACTAGATTTTTTTCATCCTGTATGTGTGATGATAAACTACATAGAACTATAGTTTCTTCACCTTTTACGAAATTTCCCCTTCCATCTTTCTTATAGCATACATTTTTTTAGAACTACATATTGATTGATTCCTAAACTCGCATAATAAATAAGATCACCTAGACATTTCTTTGTTGGTCCATGCCGTAATTTCATACATTTATCCCTTTGGCATGAGTTCTCTACAAAGAGTGTGTGTTGTGGACTTTTGAAGACCTCATTCAGATCGGGTCATTTTTCCAAAGCATACACATCCCCTTTGGGATAACAGTTCCCCTAATTTTCACGCCACCCAACAAAAAACAATTTCTGACTAACATCCTCACTGCATGTTAATAAAATGATTCTAATTACATAAAAACATATTACTTCATTCCTATTAATTGGTGATAAGTAGCGATGATAGGATGTTTTGTATTCAAGTCTTGCATCGAGTCATTATCCTTCTTACCCCTCCTCATCATCCTTTTCATTTGGCACTTTTCCACTACTGGGCCATATCCATGAGCTTTCATGAAGAATTTTTCCTTGATATGTGGATTGAAACCCTCAATAAAGTATTCCTTTATAACATTCATAGATGTGTTGTGGCGTAAAACCTAGAGAGTTGGTTCTTCATGGACATTCACTCATTACATATCCATTATTTATGTGTCCTTTTATTTGGATATCAATTATCTTTAATGTATTAATGTACCTCCTAATGGTATGGCCCAATGCTGCTCTAGCTCACCTATAATCCTAGGCCAATTCCCCAAAGGGAATTGATTTTTTTTAATATGCCACACATTTCATATATGTTCAGAAGTTAACCCACATTTGTTTAATCCAAACCTATGTAACATGATACAAGTGTTATGTTTTGAACATTGTTAGTAGTTATCTTCTATCATAATTCCCCCCTTATTATGTCGTAGATATCAGGTAATGTGATTCACATAGTCCAATTCCGTATGCTCCAGAATAACATCAACACCCTTGGTGTTGGCCCTCCACGAACCTCTGCGTGTTCAACTAGAAGATCAAAATATGTGTGCAATTATCATACAAACAACTCCCTCACCATTTTTATTCTTTTAATTTCATTAGTGAAATCCAAAACTCACTCCTTATTTACCACATAGAGCCTGTATCACATGGGATTATGATTCATGGTAGGGTTGTCACCCAAATGGAAGTGTTGTGAAGCCCTATAGTACAAAAACTATGACCTCAATCTATGATACCTATAGACCAAACACTATAACCATGAAGTAGTAGTACTTAAGTCTAATCTTAATGACCTTAAACTAGGATACATATGTTCCAAATTCTATGAAAATAAATTAGGATCCAAATGGTACAAACATATATGACAATAAACTAGGATTCCTACAGGAAAAACTCTATGGTCATAAATTAGGATCCCTATATTCCAAAATCTATGACCTTAAACAAGGATCAGTATGGCCCAAATATATGACCATAAAATGAGAACTCTTTGGTCGAAACTCTATAACCATAAATTATGAGCACTATAGTCTGAACTATATGACCTTAAACTAAGTGCTAACATCCTCAACATACTTCATTAAACTATGACCTTATCCTAATCAAGTTCAAGATAACCCATGATCCTTATGGGATGCTTCAATCACCTCGTCCAAGGGGATTTCTTCTAGGTTTGGTATTATTCGAATTGTTGTTATAGATCAATGTCTTTATTGATTTCCATCCTCATGGAATATGCAGGAATGACCATGAACATTTATATAGGGCCTAGCCATAGGCCTTATTTGTAAATATATGGTAGAACATGGTATTCCTTGTTCCTCATTCACATCATGTTATAATAGTTTTTTCACATGTGTTCCTTTGTATTTATATCCCTTCACATCCTAGTAACGTGATGATAAACTGTATTGCACTCAATGTCCTAGAAGAGAGATGATAAATTGAATGGAAACCATTACTAATATCATAAGATACTGAATTTAATAGAATTCCATATAATTTTAAGGCCAAATTCGCATCTTTATGGGACACATAATGACTTCTAGAATATTTTTATCTGGGTCATACACTAATTCAATAACCATTTGGGGTCCTTCGACTTTGATGATGGTCTGGAATATATTTCCTTAAACTATGGTACCTACAGTCCAAAAACATGAATTTAAACAAGAAGCACTTCAGTCCATAATCTTTGAAATTATACAAGGATTCATATAGTCCAAACTCTATGACCATATACAAGGATACCAATCATCTAATCACCATCACCATAAACCAAGAGCTAACTTCTTCAATACACATCTTTAAAATGTAACCCCACACTACAAAATTATAGGATTCCCCTTGATACTTATGGGTTGCTTCATGATCCTCAGAAATGAGGATTACCTCCAATGTTGGTCTTCTACCACGCTATGTTTTGGGACTATATGTGGCTTGATTCCAGCCATCATGGGATGTGTAGGAACTCCCATGAACATTTTATTTGTGCCCTAACACAAGTATTACCTAGAATGAAATGGTGCTACATGGACTTCCTTGGTACTCATTCATGTGGGGTTATAAATATTGCATCATATGAGTTTATTTGGAAGAACTCACCTTATTTTCCTTATCAAGAGACAATAAACTTCATTACACACAATGTCCTAGCTGCATTATGATAAATTTGGTGGAAACCATTGTCCTTATAACATGATTTTAAACTAAATGGAATTATATAACTACATATGGATTTATTATTATAATAATGAGATACATTTTGATGTTTGGAAATCCTTTCATAGGTCTGTACCTAGATTCATTAACCTTTTCAAGCCATTCATCCTCGTTCGTGGTCCAAACAATATGACTTTAAACTAACTGTTTCAATGTGATATTAACCCTTTCCTTAACACAAGTGGTTCATCCCTGTTTGTTCAATGAAACAGATGTGGGTCTATTTTCCACATTCATGTTTTGTTTATTTACTCCATTCGACAAAAACATTCTTGGAATAGGCATATTTTTCCATAAAACATGAATATAAAATGTGATCCAGTTTCAAAAAAATAAGACCTTAAAATGTGTGCAACATACCAGTCACATGACATTAATCTATAAGGTGTTCCCCAATAACATTATGTTAAACTATTCAATGAATCATACATATTTTTATTGATTTAAAATGTCATCCTAAGATTTTATTATAGAGGTTATATATTAAATAATGGTTTGATAAGTACTCAACCCTGTGTGCTTACACCAATGTTCATTAGTCATAACAGTGTAATTACAAGAGTGTTGGAATTATTTTGAATATTCCATCACTCCACCAAATGCATATCATGTCCCTCATTTGTATCATTATCCTATTACATAAATGAATGGGGCCACTAATGGCCTGGTCCCTTTCATCTTTGGCAAACCTACCATCTTGGGCTGACAACCCGGATGATATCAGACGACATTTCAAGAGAGATCCCATGTTTTGAACATGGTCAGTGGAAGACCCTTAATTTTAAATCCTCATTAGAGTGAAATAGATAAGGATACTATGTTTCAAATATAGTCATCAACCATCTTGTATCTTTATTTCATCAAATCTTTGTTCCATATTCGAGGTATTGTGAATCACTCATTTCATTTCCCTTTGTTCGGATTGATTCCAGTGCCGCTCGCATTATACCACTAATGAACTAGTGATTTTATGGGAAGTAAAATATATATACCTAGATTTCCTTTCTTTATATTCATCCTCTCTTAGACTAAATAATTTTAGTGTTCATATAACAATAAAAACAATGATTATTCGATGATTATCCAACCTTCTCATACAATGTGAAAAATAATGTGTTCATCCCTTGTTTATCACATCGAGCATGAACCATGTGATATTAGGGATTATTAATTAGATACATCAAATATATGTTAAATGGAAAAAATTAAATCATGAAATAATAATTCAATATATGCAGTTCAAAACTATCATGAGTGAATGTTTGTTTCAGAAGTTGGAAAAAACATGGCCCTCAGGGATCTTCCCCTTCAATGGAGTTATTCCTCTCCACCACATTACAAAATGTTTTTTTCAATCCCCTTTGGTCACATTATAAGGTCCCTTACTTCATCTAATGGTCCCAGAACAAATCTTATCCACCCTGATTTTTGCCTTGTCCCACTTGATCTGAATATCTGCCACCTAGTGCGACGCATGCCTCATCTTCTCTTGTATTTCTGCCAATTGGCCTCTTAGTTGTGTGATGAGCCTTGTTAGAGTAGAAATGAAGTATAAACACTATTTTTACAATTATTCCAGAATCTAGATCTACCATTCATACAATTCAAGGCTTTGAGTGCAACCAGACATCTCGTGGTGCGAGGTGACATCCACTTTCCAACTTCTTTCCCTTATTTTCTCAGTGAGGCAGCCTCATATCAGTATATGGAGACCTCATGTATCCTCCATTTTAACACACATATTGAATATCTAATAGATATGGTGCCCCAATTGGCTTATCCTCTATGAATCTATAGTTTTAATGATGATTGATTTGATTAACTTTCATGCTTGTCATTGGGTAGCCAGATTATCCTTGACCACATCAGAATCAGACACATCCAACTCCATCGGATCAACATGTTTGTAATATGGGAATTCATCCATAAGTTTATCAGAAGGACCATCCATTGGAATTAGTTCCGATGGTTCATTATCCTTGTCATCTAATCAATCATCAACACATGATCCTATCTCGATAAGGTTATCCCGGTCATCTCCGGGTTCGACCCCTTAAGTGAAGCCAACCTCAACCACAATTGGTTGTTCACTAGAAACCATATCCTGCTTGGATCAGATACATGTAATATAGACCAACACTAATTATGTGATTGGATACGAGGGTCGTCTAACTATTCTTAGTATCCTAATACTCAATACTTCCAAGTATGTTCAAAGAGGAATCATTTAAGTCAATCTGATCGAATAAGAATCATGTATGGCTCTATAAATAATGAATCTTAAAAATATCAAGTGATGGGTTTTCAAACTATAGTTTTTTATTCAATGGGATACCTATATGTGATCCCATATAAATAATGATGAGATTTGGGGATTTCAAGTAAGAATATCCAAACTCTTCATCACTTGTCGACCTACTAGCTTTAGGAACACACCTTGAGACTTGTCTCTCCATTTAGGTAACATCATCATCCGTGTAATAGGGGGTCACTGTTAAATGATTTAACTATGGGGGAAAATTATTTGAGAAGCTAGATAAATCATGAAAGAGATAATAGAGCATGGAGGTGAGTAAATAATTAAATTTAGGGTTTCACCGATCCTTTTCGAGGAAGTGTCCTCTAAGGATAATACCTCACATTCCTCCATGGATATATACTCACATTACACTAATGATGATTCATTCAAGTCTATTGCCTCAACATATACCCAATGGTTTTATTCATTTTCTTCTTTGACCCGTGATATGACACCCCAATTCCATTTTTCCAAACTCAGTGCTTAGAAATGTTGTGTATTTTTTAATACAAGCAACTGAACAATTAAACAACACTTATCACATTAGAGGACCTTTTATGAGTCTAGTTTCTAGAGGATTAGACAACACATTGCATTTATTATAGTTGAAAAAAATAAGATGAACACCAACAACACTTCTGTGCATACTAACTCTAAAAGTGCTGAAATATGATTTGTACTACTATAATAATTGTTTAAAACCCATTTTTAAAAGAAATGGCAAGAATACAATTTCCCAATAATAAGTTTTGAAATTTTTTAAATACAATTTGGAGAATATTTCCTTAAATATATAATTTATAAAATTAATTTAATATGAAATAAAAATACTTTCCAAAACACCCTTTGATAACCATAATTGAAATCACTTACATTTAAAATAGTATACCACTTTTTAAATTTCATAGGTAAAAAATGAAATAAATGTAATCTAGTTATTTTTTATTAAAAAAATATGCAAGCTATTGAAAAAAAAAACACAATGGATTGTGGAAACTTGAAACATTGAAGGCTATATTGGGTCTACCCACTTGGCGAGGGATTGGGTTCACAGCACAATTCCCTACCATATTTAAAACATTCATGTTCTGTAATTTTTGAAAACATTTTTAGATTTCTTTACTTATATACACTTTCAGTAGTGTTTTTAATTTTTGAAACAAGTTATTGTATTAATATAAACATACACATTTTTATTTTTATATATAAGTATGTACATAAATACATGAACATTTATTGCATACCAATGTTCCACTAATACTTAGTCCATAAAACATTGATTGATGTGTCCATTAATTCACACATTCTTTCATGAAATACATTTTCTATTCATATCATAATAAATATCTATGCATCACACATAATATTATAAAAGAAATATTTTAAGTAAAATATCCCAAATATTGAAGAAATCATTTTGCATAATAATCTCATAAGTAAACCTTTTTTTAATAATTATTATGAATGCGAGGTAAGTTCTTATGCATAATCTCATGGCCATGATTATATGCAGATGGGAAATCCTTAATTTTTAATATAACATGATGAAATGATATGCGTATGTTTTGAAACAAGGTGATAAAAATTATAACATATCATTATAAACATGACAAGGATTATGACATGATATCATTTTATGAAATTTTTATTTACATTAATATAATTAGTCATCAAAAATTAATTTATAATTACTTATGTACTTAATAAAATACTTATATATGTCCAAATAAATTATCTACAAATACACATATATATACAACATAAATTATGTAACAGTAATGATGTATAATTTACATACATACATATATGTACTATATGAATTATGTATCATAAATGCTGCATGAATTATTTTGGCAATGAAACATTGATACAAAAATATATTCAAATTTTAACAAGAATTAGAACATATTTTTAATATAAATATAATCATTTCCATATGTACAAAAAATATATCATTACACTATCATGTAATAAAACATGATTTGATAAAAATAATCACTTAACTCAAATTTGATCATATAAATAATAAAAAAGTAATATGTATGAAATAGTTTTATAGAAATTCATAAACTCCCTTAAAGATAGAGAGTTAAACAAAATGAATATTGTAATATAATTTTCAACGTAATAATTTTATTCAAAAATTGACCTCTTAAACAAAATAAAATTAATTATAAAAGAACCTTACATAAATATGATTTGAAAAAAAATTCTTAAAAATAAATATTTTATCCTATGCCTTAAATATTCTACAAACTAATTTCATGTATGTACATTCATCTCATAAAACAAATATAATTTGTTGATGGAAAATAAAATATTAACATCATACAAGAAAAAAATATTTAAAATAAATAAAATCCATTACACTGAACCAAATTTTGTCATAATTTTGATAAAATAAATATTATCTTAAAAGATTTAATTTAAAAAATCGCGTAAATGGATTCGCAACCGAAACCCTTCCCGTTCATTATTCCCTTTTGGAAATTCTCTGATTCCCCTATTTTCTCTCTATCCTTCCCTCTAAATGAGTTGTGGTTATTCTTTAATTCCTCAGGTGTGAACCAGAGAAAAGACCTATTTATAGTCTCTATGAATAGATTATTATTAATATATGATATTTTTAATTTAAGGAAATGAATACAATTTGATTTAAAAATATGATTCAAAAAAATATGAAATATCAACATATATGGTTTGGTTATACATTTTTCTAAGTATTCATATACCTAGAATCTGGATATAATATATAATATATGTGTATATACTTCATTTCCAATGAAAAACAAATCAGATAACCACTGCATTTAATTGTGTAATATGTTATATTTTTGGTTTTTTGAAACTAACACAACTGAGAAGAAGAAATGATAATCCCTCATAATTTTTTATTTGAACTATGTTATCCTTCTTCATTAAGTAATGATTTTCATAAAAAAAATTAGTCGAAGCCAAAAAAATTTGTTTAGCAAAAAACAATTTGAACATTAAATGGCATAACATGGACAAATGATAGCGATGTTGTGAAAAAATTGAGAAACGACGAAGAGGAAAACTATTTAAATATTATCACCATCTAATAAATATGAAAACCATGCCAGAAATAAATAGAAAAGTGCCCTAGGTGGAAGAATTTGACACAAATAATTGAAGACGAACTTATCTTGAGCAGATCTACAAATATAGATGATTTGGATGAAGAAGATAAGCTAGCATATTCATGGGTATTTTGGCGAGAGGGATTTTTTGTTTTTTTAATGGCTTTTGGGGAATAATATTTAGGGAAATGCGTGACTTGAGCACCACTTCATGTGGCGCACAAAGGGTGAGGAGGCAGAGTGCCACTTCAAGTGGCGCTCAGCCATTTCGGATGGCTAGCGCCACCCCTTTTTTGGGGTTTTTTTTGTTTTCACCCCTTTTTTGTTTTGTTTTTTTTAACCCCATCAAATTTTAAATAAATAATTAAAAAATAAATATTTAAAATTTTAAAAATATACTTATAAATATGTATTTAAAAACATTATCTTATTTATAATTATATTTATAAATATATTTATAATTATATAATTATAAATTTATATTTATATAGTTTTAAACATTATTTAATTATATTATAAAATAATGAAATAAAACTTATATATAATTATTTATATAAGTTCATAAGTTTTTATATAATTTTGTATATAAAAAATATGTATTAAATTAAAAATATATGGTTTATTTATATTTATATTGTAAAATTATATAAAATATAAGTGTATTATTTCCGATTTGTGTGTTTTATTTATATATTTACATATAAATATTATAAATATTATAATTATAAATAGTTAAATATATATGTGTGTATAAACATAATTATGTATATATATAATTAAAAATAGATATTTATAAATATAAATATATTTATATATATTTTTTAAAATAAAAAATATATTTGTAATTATATTATTAAAAACTAATCTTTATAAATAAATATTTATAATTATATAAATATGAATATATTAATAAATATATAATTATAAAAATATTGTTACATTTATTTTTAAAATTTATTTATAAATATATTTAATATTCATATATATATATATATAGTTAGATTTACAAATATATTACAATTATATTTATACTTATCTATTTATAATTATATATTTGTATATATATATATAATTTTTAATCTATAATTACTAATCTATGTATATATAGTTATAAGTACTTATTTATTAATAAATTTAAAATATTGTAAAACATATAATAAATTGGTAATAACAACAGTATTATTAATCACTATAAAATTTAAACTATATGAACAATATAAATGAAAGATAAAACATGGATTAAACATATACTAAATAGATGGAATTAAAAAAATTACGTAAATAACTTTGATAACAAATATTTTATAGTCTTTCAAAACCACCTAGCTTAAACATAAAAATGATTCAAGTATGTGAATTTGAAAGCCTATATAATATATATCTATATTACCAATATGAATGAAACATAAAAAATTGATTAAAAATATACTAAATAGATTAAAAAAAAAATTACGTAAAAAATGTGGATAGAAAATAATTTATAGTCTTTCAAAACCACCTAGTTGAAACTTAAATTTTTTTAAATTATGCGGATTTGAAAGAATAGGAAATATAACCTTTATGACCAATAAAAATGAAACTTAAATCACGGATTAAACATATACTAAATAGATAAAAATAAGAAAATTACGTAAAAAATGTCGATAAAAATAATTTATAGTCTTTCAAAACAACATAATTGAAACTTAAAAAGGTTTCATGTATGAAATTGAAAGCCTATAAAATATAAAATATATTAACAATATAAATGAAACTTAAAAAATGGATTAAACATACACTAAATAGATGAAATTAAACAAATTACGTATACAATGTCGATAAAAAATATTTTATAGGCTTTCAAAACCACCTAGTTGAAACATAAAAATGTTTCAAATATGTGAATTTGAAATCCTATAATGTATATAATTATTAAATACACTATAATTAATTAGTTAGTAATATAATTATTAACTATTATTCTTCAATATAATTAGGAATTATTAATGGTTAATTATTAATTAATTAATTACTAATTAGTAATTTACATTTATAAATATAATTATTATTATATAATTATAAAATGTAATTTTTATAAATATTTAAGTAGTCATGTAAAATATTTTTTGTTTACTATATGTATGGTTTTATTTTCATTTTTCAAGAAATTATCATATGTTTAGTCTGTGTGACAAATTTTGTTAATATTGTACTTTTACTTTATTAATTTAGCAGTTAATTTAAATCAATTTGTATTAACTATATTTTTTATTTTCTTGTTATTTATATTAAACAACAATTACTTATCATAGTAAATAAGTTTTTTAATATATAAAACATGACATCCAAAAACATCAAAGATGTTGCCCCTCGGTACCACAACACGACGTCTGAATCTCACGTCCTATCCTCGTCCGACGTCTGTGTCGCTCCGGTGTCATATATATGGGTTCCTCCTCTTCAGGTGGTTATGGTGCCTCCCCATGGTACTGTGTAGAGTAATTACCAATACCATATGAGGTGGATGCCCCAAAATCTTATGGGGTGCCATATGGCTCCGAATCTCTTATAAATGGTAGAAATAGGGTATTGAAGAAAGCCTCATCGAGAGGAGAGGGGGCCGCCTTAAGCTGTGTGACTGCACCCATATCTAAGTCCATATTAATCTGAGGAGATGCCATATGTGGTATATAAGCATCTCTCTGCTGTGAAAAATCATTAGTCGGTTGGGCCGTATTGTCTCTCTGTGGTGCGACAACATCTGCAGGAGATGATCTCGGATGTCGATGTCATCGCCTTTGCCCCTCCAAATGTGCTCGTCTCTGTCGTCCAACTGGCGGTGGTGGTGGCAGTGCATCCTCCTCATCATGAATAAAGGGGACATCATCATCCTTAGGTGCTTTAGAATGAAGATATTGATCATGATATATCTGTGGCACCTAATCAACAAAACTGTCACGTATCAACCAGAGATGATTGAATAGAGCCACCACATCCTCATAAACTACATCCCGCTGAATATATGCCTGATCCTGAGGCTGTGTGGAATGTCCAAGATGAACAATGACATCTTCTTGAAAATTAAATAACATTCAAATTAATATAAAAAATGAGTTAATCAAAAATAATAAATATTAGTAAACAAACAAATCGCGTAATGCCAATCCCCTAGCGTGTAAGGTTCATGATGGTGTGGAATCGATACCAATGTCCATAATCCCTCTGATCAGATAACTGAGAGTGTGTTGTGGTATATCCATGTGGAAAGATACCAAATCGGGCATGCCTGTCACAAAGATCGATATAAGATGCATGATGCTACCACTAGTCTGTCGTCTGTCTACCTATAAGCACAATTGTATATAACTCGGTAGACTATCGTGGTGCCATGATGATATGATACATAAATCCGAACTAGCACATGACCCGGTCTGGCTGGGGCCACTCAATGATGTGGAAGGGAATGAGTGTCACCACTGCAGCACGATCTCCAACCATAGTTGTGCAGTATAGTGGAAGTGATGCGTAGACATAACCTCTATAAGGAGTCCATGTGTAAATACCTGTAAAATTAAAGAATTTTTTTTATTAATTTTCTTTGTAATTTTACAAGAACTCAGTTTTCGAAGGAACCTGATTCCGAGGCCCTGTGTTCCTGGAATCATTTTCCGAAGTTTAGCTCAGGTACATTCAGTGATCGAACTAGCGGGTTTTTCTAACTTTTGAAACGGTGCTTGAAATCGAATTCCGAGGGCACAAATTTAATAACAACGCTGATATTTACTTAGAAACATATTTTTATTTGTTGCATTTTCTCGGGAGTAGTTTTTAATTTTTGGGGTTAAGTTAAGAAATAAAATAAAGTGGTACGACAATTTATTTTATTTACTTAAAGCGGCTTAACCTAAGTTAAGCGGATAAGGTGGGACCCACAATATCCTACCCACATGGTAGGATATTTGTAAGGTGGGGCCCACACGACCCCCACCATTTATACCTTTCTATGTACCGCACCCACAACCCCCCTTTTATTGAAAGCCAAACCTTGCATTTATTCTGGTTAAAAAAGCCTCATTAAATTGGGCGTTTAAATCGTTACTATTAATTAATTGAATTAATTGTTCGTTTCATAATTTTTGAATTTCAAATTCATATGTTATGTTAATAAAATAATGGAAGGACTTATTTTATTATGGTTGGGATTGTGTTGTGTTAAGACTTTGGGAGAAAAAGAGAGGATTCTTCGTTCTTCGACGAAGAATGCGAAGAATGCACCACCGCCAACGAAGAATGCCAACCTCCGACGGCGGACGACGGCGAGAGACGCCTTCCTCGGAGATCACCTAATGCCAATGACGTTCCTTCCACGACGATCCTCTTCTTCTGCAATGATCCTCATCTTCCGCGACGGTTAATTCCGTGACGAACACTCGTTCGACGACAATGTTGAGGTAGGGGTTATGTGTTTTAATTTGTGAAATCTTCAATCATCTAACTCCGTTCTTTTAGACCACTTGATATCGTTTAACGGGAGGGGGCCGAACTGCATAAACACGGCCGACCCTCCTCCCTTATTATTATTTGTGGTTGCTGTTCGAGCGAAAGTAACGCGGTGTCGTCGCACCGCGTGGGAACGAGTGGCAAGGAATGTGTGGCGCCGTCGTGCCTCGCATTAGAGAAATGAACCAAGACGCAGCGCCGTCGCGCTGCGCCGGAAAGAAACTGAAGACACCGCGGCCAGAGCAGGGTCGCGGTAGAGGGGCGCGGCACCGTCGCGTGGCGCTGGATGGACTAAGGCCAGGGCTAAGCCGTGGCAGAGCAGCGGAACCAGCGGCCGGAATCGGGTCGCCGGTGTCGGAGTAGGGGGACCGGCCTTGCCTGTCCCGTGGCAGTAGAGGCCGGCCGGCCGGAGCGGGCCGACCGGACCGTGGAAGAATCGGGGGTTCGAAACCCTCGGCTGGCCAGACGTGAGCTACCCCATTAAGGGGTCGGGGTTTCTTCACGCGGGGCCAGCGCCCCCCGTATCCGAACGGCTTGGCCGTTCGGCCGAGCCCCTGGCCAGCGTGCGAGCGCGCCACTCGCTGGGCCGGCTGCCCTGGACGGTCCGCCGGACCGGGCTGCCCGCCTGAGCCGGGCCGCGCCAGCCGGGCCGCACCTGGACCCAATTCAGGTCGACCCGGTTCGGGCCGACCCTGGGGGTATCGGGCCGGGTCGGAACGAGCCCGAACCCCTTAATACTGAACCTCTTTTGGTCTGTTTCCCATAATATGAGCTATGGGCCTCAGATCGACGCACCGTCTGTTGTAATGCAATTCTTGGATCAAGACGGCCATTTCGTTATATCGCACACACGGTTTCATAGAACATTGGGTTCAGCCGGGTTGGTTCGTACACGAAACTAACCGGGCCCTCGGAGCGGAAACGCTTATAACATGTGTTCCGGACGTCCGATTGACGTGCCGTCGACTTTGTTGGATTTTTCTTTGTAAGACGGATATTTTGTCTTACTCCGCTGAATGTTTGGATGCAGTTGGAGTACGGTCGGGTGGGGTTTGACTTAAAAACCAACCGGGCCCCTGGGACGAAAAAACAAATAACTTCCAGACTGTTTGTCCGATTGACGCACCGTCTGTGATGTTTAGTTCCTATTGACGATACGAAACCTTTGGATACATCAACTCCGGACATTGTGTCAGTTTATTTATCATCCCCTCGGCTCGTGGAGGGGACCCTCCCGAACGAGCTTGCTGTGTGCGGGAACCATAGAGCTGGACGCGACTACGACGACGACGACGAATGTACAGAGATCCTCAGTGGATTGGACGACGACGACAATAGCACTCAGCGATCCTACGTGGATCAGTGCTACCGATCCTGTGTGGGTCATATCCTGTGTGGGTCAGGGCTCAACGGTCCTGTGTGGGCCAGCGCCTACAGATCCTGTGTGGGTCCAATCCTGTGTGGGTCATTGAGGGGGTTAGTTACCTATCGATCCTGTGTGAGTCAGATCTTTTGTGGGTCATTGTGGGGGTTTGTACCTATCGATCCTTTGTAGTTCCGATGGCTTAGATGAATCAGTGGAAATATCTGATCATCTCTCTCATCATACAAAGAAGTATACTTGTGTGAGGTGAATCTTGACTTGATATCCTCTGTGGATTATGTTATGCTATCTTGTGTGTATTGGGTTGTGATTTCCTATATGGAACGGGTTACGTTTTCCTTTGTGTACTGGGTAGTACTTGGGCTCGGATGTTGGAGAAAACTGTAATTTATAACTTAGGTATATGTATGGGCATATACCTAAACAATGTCGGATGTTACTTCGTGATTGTATCTTTCCTTTGTGGTTTATCCTTTGTGTATTCTTGGGAGACCTTCGGGGGTCTCGGGTCCCTACTGAGTAGCTTATACTCACCCCTGCACGGGCTATGCCCGCACTACATTTTGTTGGTTGCAGCCGACAGACAGTGCTGATCGTGGTTGAGGCTTGCGGAGCAGGTCGATATCCGGAGGTGGACCACTGGACGAGACGTACTCGGAGCGGACGGCTGGACCCGAGGAGCTGTAGAGGATATCTGTACCCACCCTTTAGGTGGGAATTTCAGTGGATGGCTCGACGCTGCAGCTTTACTTTTCAGTTGTTGTTTTCCCTTTCTAGTTGTACTTTACTTTCAGTTTGGGTTAGTATACTGTCCCACTTACTTTTCCACACATACTTATGTATCAGTTTTCACTTAGTGTTTACTTCTATTGATTGCTTTCTCTGTAGTGTTTGTTTACTTTACAAAGGCAATGCCTTCCCTTTTTACTGGGAATTACGCCTTGGTGCTAGTCGCCAGCACATGGCCTATGGAAAGAGGGCTTGGGATAGTCACGACACGGGCCCTGAGGAAGGGTCATGACACCATGAAACCTGAAATGTAAACTCAAAAAATAATTCATATAGTAGAATGACAATGTTACTGATATTATATTGAAAAAACATAAAATAGTTATAACAAAACAAATTTTCCTACAAAAAATTAATGTTTAACTTACATCAGTCGGCACAATGATGTCGAATATCTCTCGGAAGCTGTGCACACTATGTCTCAATGTATGTGAAATCTTCTGAGACTGACTCCACCTGGTGAAAAAGTGTAATCTACAGTAATTTTATAAAAAAAAACAACCATATTAATAAATAACTAAAAGTAATGACGTAGAAATAACTTCGTCCCCAAGGAAAATATTGACGTAGTTCTGGTGCAAGCGATGCAACAACTCGAGAAGCGATTCGTGGAAAACACTCATAGGCCCACATCTGTACTAACACTATGCAACCTGCAATCTAATGAGAATCATCCTAACAACTGGTGTATAGAGATCTGTATGGATGTGATAATATAGAGAACCCCCAATTTTATGTAGTCGTCTGATATAGATCCTCAAATAATGGGAGGTACATTATGTGTACCAAAGCAGTGGAGTAGTCGATGCACAAAATGCCTTCGAGTAGCCAAAAAATGTATGCACGTGTGTGCTGAAGAAGTGTCCCCTCGTCTGCATAATCAGGAATGATGTCGAAATGCTGATCAAGACACCTCATGCACAAGCGTGAACCCTGGAGGAATCCTCGTGCACCTATGACGTCAATGCCTAACATCCTCTATATGACTACAACCCAATCGCCAGTACTGGAACCCGTAACTGCATGTCCATGGATAGGTAACCCCAACATATAGACGATTTCTTTTAATGTAATAGTCATATCCCCCTATGGGAGATGAAATTTTTGTGTCTATGGCCACAATCACTCAACCAATGCAGCTATCAAATGATGGTCAATGGTCTTGAAGTCACACATAGTGACTCCATAAAAGCCCACACGTCTAAGGAATGGACAAATAGCTGCCAGCGATGCCTCATGATGGAAACGATGTGCTCTCCGAACATGAATATTTCTAATAGGTCGTCGCACCAACACATCGCGCGACACATGCTTCTCCTGGATAAATAAAAGTGGATGCTCCATCTGAATGTGCAAATATTAAAAAATTAATTTCAAGTAAGATATGACATTTTATCATATTAGATATGAAATTTATCATTTAGTGATTGGAAGAAGCATAAACACATTTGGTCAGTTGTTGTCTCCTGTGTTGGGGTGTGGGGGTGAAGATGTTCGGAGTTTCCTCATTTTTTTTGTGGAAATTGTAATTTTATCTTTCATTATAAAAGACTGATGACATTTTCATTTAGTAGTTCAAATGGTTTTTCTTTTTTGAATGTGATACTTTAAATTGTTAGCACTGCATTAGTATATTTAAACAAAGAATACTACATCAGTAGAAAAAACAATAGAAATAACCATAATACATCATTTCAATGAACCCACACAGGACATATAAATGTTTTCATATACAGGTACATTCCTTTTTTTGAGTTGGTGTTGTCTATTTAAATATACTCATGTAATTTTGAAAATTCGACAAGAAATTTCAAGTGAAACCGTGGTACATTTTCCAAAAGTTTCCCGATGTACAAGTAAGAAAAATATGATTAAAAATTGTGATAATGACAAAAATGATTACATGTAAAAAGTTTTACAGTATCTGATAGAGTACATGATTCCTTTTAACCATTAGATGATTTCCTTATGTTTCTAGGGAAATGTCTCTTCGTATGACCTTCCTGGCGGAATATGCTCCACCACCGTCCAGGTGGATGTTCACTAGGCCAATCCATCTCATTCTGAATACGAGTCGACTTTGGCCTCCCTTTAGGCCGAATTCTACTATTTTTCGGTAGAATTGTGGGTGCGCCATTAGGCATCCAAAAATTCTGATATTCCCTGATTGGCATCCACATAGTACTGTAGTTGGAGTTGATGCTCTCAAGTCGTTACGCTGGATCAACGAACTTCTCCCAATATACGTGTACGTAAGCACATGCTACAATCACATGGCCACAGGGATATCTCAGTGCCTGAATGTTTCCACATTCACAATAACGCTTCTCCAGTAAAACAACACGCACATGACCATTGCTACATGCCATATCATCATCCACCTCAACCACCTCAAATCGTTTCTCTGGATGAATAAATGAATTTAAACGGTAAGTTACAACCACCTAAAGAACTGTATCCAACTTGCATAGGAAATGGTGTACATATCACATCCCTCTGTTCAATCCCTCTTCATCCTTCTTTCCACATTCTAGAATGTACATTATAGTACGATAGAAGGTCTTTTTTACCAACCCTAAAATATATATTTACGACACTATTCAAATTTTATATTACAATAGTATCTCTTCAGAGTAGCATATATTCAAATATTTGTATTTACTTGTGATAGGTAGTTTTCGAACTCCCTTGAAAACGCGATTTATACATTCTATGATGTTGGTTGTCATATGACCATATCTCCTCCCATCATCATATGCCAACAACCATTTCTGCTTTGGAAGTTTCATCATCTAATCATACACTTCTGGATTCACTCTATTAATATCTTGAAGACTCTCCTCCATCCTTTTTTGTTGAGGCTCATATTCTATCATACAAGCAGTCATCTGAATAGTTATGAAAATAACTATGAAAAAAAAAATTTAAAACAAAAAATGATGTTCATATCAATTTTTAAGATTTCCTTCTTCATCGACTCATTCTTTAACTTCTTTCACAAATTGATAGAAATGTGTCGAATACAATATCGATGTTGGGAATAGGGTGGTCTCCATGAATGACCCTCAAACTGTATCACCTCCACGATTGCACGGTGGCGATCAGAAATAAGACAAATACCTTATGCATCTGTAACAAACTCTCGGAGGGATGCCATAAACCAGCTCTATGATGAGAAGTTCTCTTTCTCCACAATTTCAAATTCTATAGGTATAGGGGATAGATTTCCATCTTGTGTGGTGGTAATCAATAAAGTTCTTGTATACATTCCATACATAAATGTGCCATCAATCTGTATAAACTGCTTACAATGTCTAAAAGCTGCCACACATGGTAAAAATATCCAAAATAATCTATCAAACACAACCATTGATCGGTTAAGTTGGTTCTGTTGGTTAACATATTCAACAGTATGTATCCGATAGACTATTTGATTATTGTGGCATAGAAGCTCCAACAATTGTGGAAAAACTCGATAAGAGTCATTCCAATCACTGTACACTTTCACAATAGTCGTTTTTCATGCTGCCCATGCCTTCCAGTAAAAGATTTGATACCCAAAAAGATGTTTCATTCACTCAATGACCAGAACCACCAGAAAGTATTGACATGCTCTAATCATTTCAACAATAATAGTTGAAACAAACTCAACATCTAATGAAGAGTGTTCCTGTGACAAGCTTGGGTTCACACAGGTGTGTGGAGTTAATATAGTGATGCGCCAGTTTTGAAAAGTGCTATCAATAATATCTCGCACAAGCATTTGACAGTTTGATTCATATTTTTTACAACAAATCAAATAGTGAGTCCTCTTTCACTATTCTACAACATATGAGTAATTCATTTCAATGTGATATTGTTTTATCACATTTTCCATTTCTTCATTGCTCTCAAACACTCTACCAATATACAGAACACTGTTATCTGACACTCGATTTGTGCCACCAATGATTCCTATAAATTCTGAAATGGGAGTAATAACTGAATAATCAAATTATGTTAAGCGATTCATGCCTTCAGTCGACCATGAAGCCAATAGTGGAAGATGGTTAAATGATTAGTTGACCCTCACATGAGTTGGCACGGACTGATCATCTGCATTCTCTTCTTCTTCTTCAACTTCCTCTTCATCTTTTTCTTCGAAATTGTCATCATTCTCAAATTCATCAACCAATACATCTAAAGTATATGGAGACTATCCATTGATACTATGGCCGATGGAAATTATGGAACAACAACTGATGATGATGGAACATCTTTATGTGAAGGAACATATGACATAGTCTCATGAATCTGAGATGGGCCAACTTCCAATGTCGATGGAACCTCCATTATACCTATAGTGACATACAACTACATCATTTGATTATTAGGTATATACTTAACCAATGAAAGTATATATTCCTAATCATCATCATCATCATTTACCAGATAAGGAATATGCCAAAACCTATATATAAATTGGAGATATCTGAATGTGATTAATTTTATCACTTGATTCCTCGCCAGTTTTAACTTCCAATGAATTTTCCTTTGCCCAAAATCCAAAGTAGTACATCCTTTAAGAATCACAACAGCTTATGGATGTATACTATTAGTAACTCCTTGTTATGTCTCAATTATTTGACCATTGCAATAAATATAGGCGGCGACGATCTTTTTTATCTAAAAGAAACATCGTTATTAGTTAAATCTGATCATAGAATCAATTTATGTATGCATGTTTCTAGTATTTTTTTTGGAATCCTAATCCCTCCACCAAATCAAAATGTTCAAACCATATTGATGTGTAACTATTTAAACAACCCACAAGTTTGTGTTACTTACCCAAAAATAGAAGTCAAATATATTCATAAATATCTACATGCATTATATGCAAGAGGTCTAAGAACACGTAATGTAAAAGCATAGAGTAATATGAAATTCAAAATCTCCAGATGATTTTGCCCGGAGCGACAGATAGACAATCCCAGTCACTTTCCTAGATAAGGAAAGCCTCCAGTAAAGAAGGCGGTTCGACCCAAAGCCCCTCTACCCGGGGATAAATTACTCAAGAGAGCAATCATTTCATGACAACTCTAACACATAATATGCAAAAAAAAAATATTCAACTACTAAAATCAAGTTCATAACATCAATTAAAATCCGAGGTCAGTGTAGATTGCAAACTAAATTCATTATCATACCTAGAATGTAATGCAAGGGAATATTCCAGAAGCAATTTTCAACTACTTCTCTAATTAATATAACTACTTTTATAATTAATATAACAACTTCTCTGATTTATATAACTACTTCTTTGATTAAAATAACTATATCCCAAATTAATATAAATACTTCACAGATTAATATAATTACTTCACTGATAAATATAACTACTTCACTGATTAATATAACTACTTTGCTGATTAAAATAACTACTTCATTGATTAATATAACTACTTCATTTATTAATATAGAATTAATCAATTACCTAATTAGAAGTAATTAATTTACTAAATATAACTAATTAATTACCTAATTAGAACTAATTAATTACCAAATTAGAACTAATTAGTTACATAATTAGAATTATTTATAAACCTATTTATAATTAATTAATAACCAAATCAGAATTAATTAATTACCTGTTAATAATTAATTATTTACCTAATGATAATTAATAAATTACCTAATGATAATTAATTAATTGCTTAATTATAATTAATTAATTACCTAATCATAATTAATTAATTACCTATTTAGAATTAATTAATTAACTAATCAAAATAAATTATTTACCTAATCAGAATTAGTTAATTACATAATGATAATTAATTAATTACCTAATGATAATTAATTAATTTCCTAATTATAAATAATTAATTACCTAATTATAAGTAATTAAATACCCAATTAGAACTAATTAATTAACTAATTAGAACTAATTAATTTCCTAATTAGAATTAATTATTAACCTATTGATAATTAATCAATTACCTAATCACAATTAATTTATTACCTAATGATAAATAATTATTTACCTAATGATAATTAATTAATTGCCCAATGATAATTAATAAATTATCCAATCAGAATTAATTAATTACTTAATCAGAATTAATTAATTTCACAATCAGAATTGATTAATTAACTAATCAAAATTTATTATTTACCTAATTAGAATTAATTAATTACCTAATGATAATTAATTATTTACCAAATGATTATTAATTAATTAACTAATGATAATTTATTAATTTCCTATTTATAATTAATCAATTACCTAATTATAATTAATTAATTACGTAATTATAATTAATTATTAACCTAATTAGAATTAATTATTAACCTATTTTGATTTAATTAATAACCTAATTAAAATTATTTATTAACCTAATTAGAATTAATTAATAACTTAATTAGAATGAATTAATTACCTAATTAGAATTAATCACTTACATAATTAGAATTAATTAATAACCTAATTAGAATTAATTATTAACCTAATTAGAATTAATTACTAACCTATTTAGAATTATTTAGTTACCTAAATATAAATAATTAGTTACCTAATTATAATTATTTATTAAACTAATTATAACTATTTTTTAAACTAATTATATTAAATTATTAACCTAATTATTATTAATTTATAACCCAATTATAATTAATTAATTACCTAAATAGAATTAATTAATTACCTAATTAGAACTAATTATTAACCTAATTAGATTTAATTTTTAACCTAATTAGAATTAATTGTTAACCTAATTAGAATTAATTAATAACCTAAATAGACATAATTATTAATCTAATTAAAATTAATTTAAAACCTAATTAGAAATAATTAATTACCTAATTAGAATTAATTAATTTATTAATTAGAATTAATTAATTACCTAATTAGATTTAGTTAATTACCTAATTAGAATTAATTATTAACCTAATTAAAATTAATTAGTTACCGAATTAGAATTAATTTGTAACCTAAATATAATTAATTAATTACATAATTATAAATATTTATTAACCTAATTATTATTCTTTTTTAACCTAATTATAATAAATTATTAACGTAATTAATATTTATTATTAACCTAATTATAATTAATTAATTACCAAATTTTAATTAATTAATTACCTAATTAGAAATAATTATTAACCTAATTAGAATTAATTATTAACCTAATTAGATTGAATTACTAACTTAATTAGAATTAATTATTAACCTAATTAGAATTAATTAATAACCTAATTAGAATTCACTAAATATCTAATTAAAATTAATTACTTACCTAATTAGAATTAATTAATTGCCTAATTATAATTAATTAATTACCTAATTAGAATTAATTGTTAACCTAATTAGAATTAATTAGTTACCTAATTAGAATTAATTTGTAACCTAAATATAAATAATTAATTACATAATTATAATTATTTATTACCCTAATTATAATTATTTATTATCCAAATTATAATAAATTATTAAACTAATTATTATTAATTATTATCCTAATTATAATTAATTAATTACCTAATTATAATTAATTAAATTACCTAATTAATAGTAATTATTAACCTAATTAAAATTAATTATTAACCTAAATAGAATTAATTAATAACCTAATTAGAATTAATTATTAACTTAATTAGAATTAATTAATTACCTAATTAAAATTATTTAATTACCTAATTATAATTAATTATTAACCTAATTAGATTTAATTAGTTACCTAAATATAATTAATTAATTACATATTTTTAATTATTTATTAACCTAATTATAATTATTTATTATCCTAATTATAATAAACTATTATCCTAATTATTTTTAATTATTAACCTAATTAGAATTAAATAATAACCTAATTAGAATTAATTATTTACCTATTTATAATTAATTACTTACCTAATTAGAATTAATTAATAACCTAATTAGAATTAATTAATAACCAAATTAGAATTAATTAATTACCTAATTAGAAATAATTAATTACCTAATTAGATTTAATTATTAACATAATTAGAATTAATTAATAACCTAATTAGAATTAAATATTAACCTAATTAAAATTAATTATTAACCTAATTATTATTAATTATTAACATAATTAGAATTAATTAATAACCTAATTATAATTACATAATTAATTAGAAAACATTAATCAGTTCATTACCTAATTGCATTTAAGAAACTATACTATTTATATAATACATATATTATAAAATAATACTATAAATTAAACAACTATATTATTAAATAAAAATATTAATTAAATTTAAAGTAAGATTTACCTCAAATTTTTGTAGACGTAGCTATGCAGGCAGAGCAACCAGAGAGGCAGAGCAACCGGAGAAGCAAAGCGCAGAAAAAACCGGAGAAATTTTAGAGAGAGGGGGGGGGGAACTTTGAGGGAGAGAGAGGGGTGAAGTGAGGAAATGGGGTGGGCGGGCAGCATTATTTATAGGAAGGGGGAGCTTTCATTGCAACTTCATGTGGCGCCGAATGGAGTGGGATTTAAGGAGTAGCTCCACTCCAAGTGGCACTTCATGTTGGTTGGTTATGCCTTCGGCGCCACTTCATGTGGCGCGAAAGAAATACTTGGCCGAAATAGCCTAGCGCCTCTTGAAGTGGCGCTCGACCTCCTCAGCCTTTGAGCACCACATGAAGTGGCGCTCAAGTCACCCATTTCCCTAAATATTCTTCCCCTAAACCCATTAAAAAAAAACCCCCTCTCATGAAAATATCCCATATTCATTATTGATCAGATTTGGAATTTAAAAAACCTCTTATCATCACCTGACTCGACCTTGCATCAGAAAGAGTAATCCCTATAGTACTCAGACCTCAGCATGACTCGCACTCAGATTCATCTCTACAAACATCTTCAACATCAAATGTCTCAGTCTGATTCAAAAAATATGGTCGATCTCATAAAGACAAATCATGATTGGCCTAATCTTGCTGGCCCTCCTGAGCTCTTGGTCTGGATTCCGATCGACGATGAACAAGTGCTTGACTCAGAGTCCCTCATAGCACCTCATGATTCTCCTTCCCCCTAAACACAGTCCCAATTCTTTAATTTTGTTTAATTCATTCTTTTTATTCCATTTTACCATATATATATATATAAACTTAATAATTATAATGTTTTATATAAATACTATTCTCATATAATCTCATACTCAAATTTTATTTAATAATTTTATTTATTTTGTTTCATCCCTTTATATATATATATATTTAAATTGTTTTCTTTTCAAATTTGATATAAATAAAATTTAACAATAATTAATATATATATATTTATACATGTTAAATAGAATAGTATGATTTAATTTATTCATTTTTTAAAAACACGAATAGTCATATTTTTTTAATAACAATAAATATTATATTTTACATTTATTTGATCAAAATAATTTTCATAGTAATAAAAATACATTAATTTTCTAAATAATTTAATTAAATCTTCAAAATTATAAATTTTTTATTTTATAATTTATGTTTTATTTTCTTTCGTATAAAGTGATTTTCTTAAAAATAATTTGTTAAGAAAAAATAATCATTATAATTCATAACATTATAACTCTATAATAGTTATAATAATATATTATTCTTTATATCACCTATTATTATTATTGTTTTGATATTTTATATATTTTAAATAATAAATATATTAGGAAATAACATATCATGATTATATAAGGTATATTTAATATATTTTAGTTCCATTTATTTTCACTCTTTTAAATGGATACAGATTTAAAAATATATATAATTCACAGTATCAAAATTTGAAATCACATAAAAACATTTCAGAATAATATTTAATCAAAATTTACAATTAAATACTTAATTTCTAAAAATATCTGGGTTGTTACACATGATCCATCAGAGTACTTAGATAGGTGAAATCATTCTGCCAGCTCACCCACAAATATAGTTACGGGAGGATTAACGTCCACTAACACCCGCACTCGATCTTTCATTTGGTGCACAGTGCCTTGGGAATTCATTATGACTCCATGTCGGCTTCAAATTTCACCCTCTCTAACAGGGACATGTTAATACCAGTGATGGAAAAGCTAATCCCTTCCACCTATAGACTATATTTGTTCAGATGGTCCCACAGGTTATCGAGGTTGAGGAACTATCTGCATCTGTCCCAAGAATTTCACGAATTGGGATAGAAATCATTATAAGGAAGCACGAAAAGGCACAATTACTTCCCATGAGCTTTAGTGGCATCCTACAGAACACCCTCGATGGTTTCCCATCCTCCTATTTCTATTCAGCCAGGACCATTAGATCCTATAATGATTCTCCTCTCCATTCATATCCAGTTAATACATGTTCATGGACCGTAACACTTTTTATTACATCCTCGTTACCATGTTGTTCTTATGAGCCACCCCTATGAAACTCCTTTAATGATGCTCTTACTCGGCCTAGAAGTGTAGGTGCCATACCTTCATTATCCCAGATCATATGCTGCTACATCGTTTCTGAAGTATTGGTAGCTTCCAAACACTTTGAATTCTCATAAACTATCCTGAATGATGAAGTCACTACTACAAAAAACGGGCAAGGGAAGCTCCACCTTATATATACGTTTAGAAAAATCGGCTGAAAAAGAAACCCTGTATGAGCGCCAAAATTTTAGCACTGATACTCAGACTCTTTATTAGTGCTAAAAAATAACTGACAATGATTCCCAGTATCATCGCTAAAATTTTGGCGCTGATACACGGTAACCTATATCAGCCCTAAAAAAGCACTGATAAAGAGACCCTTTATCAACGCTAGGAAAGTGCTGATAAAGAAGGAATGTATCTGCGCAAAAATGTTAGCACTCATACATGAAGGATTTATCAGCCCTTTTTTAGTAATGATAAAATCGTAGTCCCATATTTTATAAAATATATCGCATAATGTCCTCGATTTATTATGACCTTACGCTATCATGGTACTGTAACCCTGCGACTCTTCATTGTCGCCCCCCGATCTTCTCGTTTCCAGACCTCCACTGACCCTGATCATCGCGTTGCACAATCTCCGCCTCTAGACCTTCTTCTAATCCTCCCCCTCGAACCCCTTCGGAAGATCCTCCTCCCCACAAACCCTACATCTCCCCCTCTTCGCTCAACCCTACTTCCCCCAAACCATTCTCCTCCATTCCTCTTTGGTTGGTGGCTCCTGTCGTGCACCTCCTCCCGTGCACCTCCACCTCTGTAAGTTTACAAGTTTGTCGTAAGTGATTAAATTCATTTACATTATTAGATGATTTTGATAACCTTTCATAGTTTCATGAATGAGTTCTATGGATTACTTTGTTGCTGCGAAATATGTTTTGTAATGGTTTTGAGATCAACATGTGAAGAAATTTTTTTCTAAGGGAATTATATTATGTTTCATGTTATCTTTGTTGAGGTGTTTCTTAAATATATTTTATGTCTTCTGTGAAAGGTGTGAAATGAAATGAGATTTCAAAGAGAATTAGTAGTTTGAATGTTTTGAATGTGGATTTTATAAGAGAAATTAATTTTTGTTGCATGTGGTATTTTTTTGGCCATGATATGTGTCTTTGAATTGTGAATATGATTTGAAACATGTTTTAAAATGGATTTAATGTGAGTATGAATTTGAAAAGGGATTTTCTCAAGGAAATGGGTGGATTCCATTTGTGCTATTCTTGTTGTGTTTCCAAATTTGATTCATTAATTTTTAATGTGGTGTAAAATGTGTTTCTAAATGGTTTTAGTGTGCATGTAAAATAGAAAGTGGATTTTTTTGTAAAATATTTGGTGTGAGATTTCGATCATTGGATCCATGGGAAAATGTGAAAATGTGAAAGTGGTGATATTCTTATGTGCCTATGATGCTTGGAATGTGTATGTGAAAGTGGTGATATAGTTATAGTTAAGCTAAATGGGGTCTTAGATTGCAAATACTTCAAGAAATTTTTTATGGAGAAATTATATCTATAGATTTGATGGTATCAGGTAAGTCCATGGAGCTTCTCAACCTCATCTATGGTTATTTGACGACGACTCAATATACTACTAATTTTGCTAAACTTTCCCAGTTTTCACTTGATGTGGTGTCAAACAAGAATCATAAGTCCCAGTGGTTTTATATGGATCTTAGATCATATATCCAATATCATGTATTTATGCTAAAGTTTACCTAAAATTTTGATGTTCTAGATAGGGATGTGATGGATGAAATTGGCCTGACTATTATGTCAGGGTTAACTATAGTTACTTATATTCGCAGTGGTAGTTTTAGTGGTTCCTATAAGTGGAATAGAAAGTAGAATGAACCTCATAGTGAAAATTGTGGTGGTTGTATTTTATAGAAAACATTCTACAGATCATTTGTAGTGTCTAGTAAATGCCAAATGACTTTTTCCAATGTGAAAATATTGAACACTCAAAGCATTATTGCATGGAATCATTGAAGATTTACATCTCATACAAACATTAAACCTACTAGATGAGGGTTTTACATGTTTTTACTACCCGGTGTAGTGGAATGGAATCAAAAAAATTGAGAGGTACTAAATCATAGTAATATTATTCAGTAACAATGGGATCCTAGAAACATGTATTAGGATCAAAACAACTTAATGCAGTGGATTAATATCTATTAGGAAATAATGTGGGTCATCCGATACTGGGAGGAACGATTTCCATTTATTTTTCTTTAGTGTATGTTTTATTTGATATTGGTTCCCCTCCTTATTTCATATCAAAACTCAATATAGAACTATTGGAACTTATAATAGAGCTCATTGCTTATGTGATAGAGATTATAACATCTCTCTGGATTATGAGGGATTATGGTCTCTGATTCGCTTCTCATACTTTCTCTTTTTCTGAGATTTAGATAATATGATATTTTTGGTTCTTAATATGATTCCCCTATATGTAATTCTCAGAATAGACTGACAAGTGTCTAATAAATCGTGGATTTACAATTTTCATCGTTGGGCATCCTTCACTGCCCCCGATGGGGAATTCCTTATTTTCCATAAATAATCATACCTGAGGTCTAGTAGAGCTAGAATTCTTCGTCCAGATTTGAGTGGGATGATATCCTTTTATGCTATTGAACTGGAGTATGAAGCCTATTATAGTGAAATTCCCATAGTAGCTATTGAGTTTTCAAAAGAGTTTCCTTTAGTCTTTTTTGGTCTACCACTAGAGAGGGAGGTGGAGTTCTCTATCAACTTAGTGATGGGTACAAAAAAATATCTATTCTATATTTCCATATAGAACTATTTAAATTGAATGAACTAAATAATCATCGGGATGAATTGGTTTCCAAATTCATTATTTAACCTAGTGTGTTGCCTTGGGAAGTACTGGTGCTTTTCACCAAGAAGGTCATTAGAACACTTCTCTTGTGTATTGATTACCACAATATCAATTGGGTTATGTTCAATAAAATGTATCTGTTGACCTATATTTAAGATTTATTATATCTTATAAATGGGGTAGTGGTTCACTAAAATCAGACTTTAGTTTGGTTAACACCAGCTCATGATCAAGGAGTTTGAGATTTATGTGTGACTATATACTTATTATATTTTCTTATTATTTCTTACACACCACCACTTGAGTCGAGTGACCAGATTGAAATCCATATGGGTACTTTGGTTATGATGTGGATATGGGATTGTATGTGTTTGTGACATGTGTATGTGTTGATATATGGGTATTTATGCATGATGATATTGAATGAAGGGAAGAGACCTAGGAGTGGTACATGTATCATTCTTGATTATTCTTGTGTTTGGACGGGGGTCATTTGAGGAATCTATAATAAATATAAAGTAATTTTATTTAATTAATTCCATAATTTAGAGATTATGAGAATCACTTGTTTACTTTTAGAGTTGGCTACTAGTTTACATCCATATGTATTTTAGGTTTTTGAGGCATAAAAGGATGGGCTAGTTGACCATAGAAGGGATGAACTAATTGAGAATGATGAGCCATAGAGGATGATGATGTGTGAGTTTTACCATCTACGACACAAGTGATAATCCCCGTGAACCCCTTTGTGTTTGGAAAATATGTTGATTTTGATGAGGGGTCTATCCTAGTTCTGTTGATTAACAAATCTTTATTTGAAATGGTTAGGATCTATTAATCTTTATTATTATAAGGAAGTGGTTCTCTTCTACTGTATTTGGAATTCATGTTATGTGTACATGAACCATAAATACTAATATTTGAGATTCAAATAGGATGGAGATGAATAAAGATTGGATGGATGCTAATTGTTTTACAATAGAGTATGAGAACAGAGTGAAAGAGTTTATCATGTTTGCAGAGAATCACGCAAAGGATCCTTCTCAAATCCTTTTTCCATGTTTACGTTGTTTTTATTCTAGACTACTTACTCTAGAGGAGTTGGAAGAACATATGATATGTCACGGAATAGAACAGAGTAATAAATCTGGGAATAAACATGGAGAAAAAGTGAATATAGCAGCTGGGTGGGATAAAACTGCATTTTATGGATCATCATATATGAATACAAATATGGATAATGAAGAAGACCATATGGATGATGTGATTGTAGATGTCAATGATGATGAAGATTGTATTGAGGAAATGACAAAGACAATTTAAGATGAACCCTGTGATTGCCCAAAATTGGTTGAGAAGATAAAGAGTTGTGCAAAGATTTCATTGTTTGTTGGTTGCACTAAATATATAGTATTTTCAGTTATACTGAAGTTCTATAAATTGAAAGCAGGCAATGGATGGAGAGATTTAAGTTTCACGAAAATACTTTCTCTCTTGAATGAAATGCTTTCGAAAGATAATGAGCTCCCAAGCCGGACATATGAAGCTAAACAAATTCTACGCTCGATGAGTATGTTTTATGAAAGAATACATGCTTGCCTGAAATATTGTATATTGTTTCGCAAGGAGAACAAATCAATTACAGAAATCCCAATGTGTGGTGCTTCTCGATACAAGAATGATGAATCCAATCCTAAGAATTTTTTAGGGTACTTTCTAACCATTCCAAGGATTAGGCCTCAATATAGAAGTGAAGAAATTGCAAGACAATTTTCGTGGCATGCAGATAAAAGAAATAAAGATGGGAAATTACATCATCTGTCTCAATCTCCTAAATGGAAGAAAATTGATTGTGACTATCCAAAATTTGGAAAGGAGCCGAGAAACCTTTTTCTTGCGTTTTCTATAGTTTGAGTGAATCCTTTTGGTTCTCAAAACAGCACTCATAGTACATGGCCTGTTATGTTGGTAAATTATAACTTGCCACCCTGGTTATGCATGAAGCATTAATTCATTATTTTATCTATGCTTATATCAGGACCAAAACAACCCGGTAATGATATTGATTTTTATATGGCTCTTCTGATCAAGGATTTGAATTTATTGTGGGATTCAGGTGTTATGATGTATGAATCTTATAAAATTGAATACTTCTAGTTGAGAGAGATGTAGTGTGGGACAATAAAAGATTTCCAAGCTTATGGGAATTTTTCAGGCAATATAATTAAAGGAACTCAAGGGTGTCCTGTGTGTGAAGAAGATATATAATAAATTAGGTTGAAACATTCATCGAAATATGTGTTTCTAGGACATCGTAGATTTCTACCTCATCGGCATAAGTATCGATCTTGGATGAAATCATTCAATGGATGTTCAGAACAACATGAAACACTGTCTCCACTAATAGGTGATCATTTGTTTGAGAAAGGAAAAGATGTGAACACTATTTTTGGTAAAGCATTTTTGAAAAACCTTATGAAAATCAGTTGGAAAAGGAGATCAGTTTTTTTATTTACCATACAAGAATTGTTTGTACGTCAAGAAATTTTCCTGATGTGATGCATGTGGAAAAGAATGTATGTGAAAGTATTATCAGAACATTTCTAAATAACCCTGAAAAAAATGATGGAATTATGGCATGGTTTGACATGGTTGACATTGAAATACGAGAAGAGTTGGCTCTCGTGAAGGGTGAAAATTGAATGTTTCTACCTCCAGTTGCTTAAACTCTTTCTAGGGAGGAGAGATATCAGTTTTTCATCTTCATCAGTTATGTAAAGGTTATATTGGGGTATTAATAAAATAGCAATAACATTGCTTCAATGAATTATTTTATGTTAAAAGTTTTGTAATCACATGACTTCCATGTTTTTATGCAAGATCTAATTCCTATAGCTTTGCGTTTAATTTTTTCCAAGAATGATCATCATTCGTTAACACAACTTTGTTTCTTTTTCAAAGCTATATGTAGAAATGTTTTAGACCTCGAGAAATTTCCAGCTATGGATTAAGAAATTTTAATCATATTATGTGAATTAGAAATGTTCTTCCTGCCAACATTCTTTGATATCATGGTTCATTTGATGATTCAATTAGAGAGAGAGATTCGACTTTGTGGTCCTGTGCACTATAGATGGATGTATCTTGTTGAATGGTATATGAATATTTTGAAAGGGTATGTAAAAAATAAAAGTCTTCTAGAGGGTTGTATAGTGGAATGATATATTGTTGGGGAATCCATCAAATTTTGTACTGAATACCAATCTGATTTGGAAAGCATTGGTCTCTCGAAATCTCATCACACTAGATGCATTGAGGGTGAGGGAATTTCTGGAGGAGATGTTGTGACAATTATTATTACAAATTAGGAGCATTACCACCATTATGTTTTGCATAACAGTGGGAGGTTTCTCCATATAATGAAACTCACAAAAAAATTCATGGGAAATTGAATCCATCAAGGACTAAAAAATGGTTATAAAATACATATAATCACAAGTGTATAGGATGGTTTCAAGAGCATATTTTTAAGTAGTTGGATGAAAATATGAATTCAATTTCTGAAAGACTTCGATGGCTAGCCGCCGGACCAAGTGTGTATGTATTATCTTACTTTGGTTATGTAATTAATGGTTATACATTCTATACAGATGACCATAATGAAGATAGTACCATGGAAAAGGTGGAGTTACACTAGTGGCTGAAGTGATGCATGTTTATGGTAGTAAGGACATAAATCCAATTTATGGAAATATGTCATACTTTGGCATTATCAATCAAATATGGGAGTTGGATTATATGAAATTCCAATTTCCAATTTTTCATTGAAAATGGGTTGATAACAACACTAGCATTAAAATAGATGAATTGGGATTTGTGAAAGTTGTTTTTAGTAAAGAATGATACAAAGACGAACAGTTTATAATGAAATCACAAGCGGTACGAGTTTTTTATGATTCAGATCCTGCAAACCAAAAGTGGTCGATTATTCTGTTATCGTCCAAAACTACTGAAGGGTACGTTGAAAATTCCGTTGAGGACAATCCTTTCAGTGGTACATTACAATCATTTCACAGAGGTACAAATGTAGATGATGTTTTTTATGTTATAGGAGACCACAATGACGTGATTTTGATAATATATAGAGGTGTCAAATCCCTTCTTCCTTTGTAAAAAGAAAGATAGTTCAATAAATAGTTTATATTTTGTTTGTAATATAGATCTTGTTATCTCATGTTATTATCTTATCATTATATAATTTATGTAATCTAAATTAACTGCTAAACAACTTTTTTAGTTAATGACATATTCACATTCTTGTGCTTCTAACCTTGATGCTGAACAAGTCCCTCAAGATGCTCCTACAGCGGCTGCTGCTGCTGCTGCTGCAGCTACTCACAGTGCAGAGCAACAAAAAGTTTCTGAACCTGTTGTTTCTCTTAGTGATGGGGTCCAAAAACCATCATCACATTCCATTGCTACCATTTCAGATGAACATATATATGATGTTGATATCGATGAAATGGTCGGGAATTAAGGACCGACGTCACATAAAACAAAGGTGTGTCGTAGTTTGACAGTGTTAGCCAAAGTTCTTACGGCGAAAAGCAAAGGCATAAAATTGGATGTCGTATAAAATGCACGAGGCCAACATGTGAATCCCCACAAGGCTATATTTAGTAGATACATTGGAGTATTCCATTAGAAAACCGTGCCGATTGACATAGATTCATGGAACCATGTGGTTTCCGGGATGAAGGCTATGATCTGGGAAGAAATTACGGTAAAATTAATAATTTATTTCTTTAATTTAATAGAAAATAAAATAATGAAACAATGTCTTACTCTTCTCAATAATTTGAAGAGTAAATTTATAGTAGGTGATTCACACACAGAATAAGTACTAAGGTTTTCAGTAAGGATTCACTAAGGGTTTTAAACTATTTTAACAAGATGTCACCTGAAAGATTCTAAAGGTAAAATAAACCCGCACCCACCCATTGTGTATGCTCACCTGATAGCCAAAGAAAAATGTGATGCATTTATTGGCCACCATAGGGATGAGTAGTTTCATGTACATTGTGGGTGATAATATGTTGTTTGAGGATACGTGTATTCATCACCTTGATTGTCAATATATCATTTATGAAACAAGAACTCTGTACTGAAGGAAAGGAATGTGCATCAAAACCAACATACCCCTATCGTAAAGCAAGGATGGAGTATGCTTCACTTGAAATGAAAATGTGACGTATTTTAAATTTATAGTAATATTGTTAGGTTCTAATAAACAACATCATAATTATCTTTCTACATTTATATGTAGATTGATGAGTCTAAAACCAAAGTCACTTCCATCCCACATCATGTGCTATGGAAGGAGGCACGTGTGTATAAGGAAGGGAATATAATAGAAGAGAACACCCAAAATGGGTGGGAAATATGGGTATGTATGACACCACGATAAAAATATTTGTTTTAAATTTCCATTGCATAAAAATAATCAGGTATTTTCCTATATCCGATAGTCACAGGAATTAGATACTGCTGTAGCGGATGCAGACCAATTTGCGACGGATTTGAAGCATCCAGAACAATACAGTAATTTCAGAGGTTTGAGGTTTGGGGTGAAACCCCGAGTATATTTTGGGAAGAAAAAAACCGATGATAGAGATGAAAAATTGAAACAAATGAGTGAAGGACTCGCAACCATTGAAGAAAAATTGAAATGACAAGGAGAGTTGCTAGTAACTTTTATTGGTGGGAAGCCAGGAGAATACACAACTCAGGAAAAACCAGTGCGTGAAGATCCCCCTCACCCCCAGTAGCTTTGAGGTGAGCCATTCCCCTCAAATAACTATCTTAGCCATGATAATCAATATTCTAATAATTGTTCTCTTGAAATGTGAATCAGATAATCACTGATACTTTTCCTCTACTGATCTTATACATGGTGATAATGATTGTCAATTATATCTATCAACACCAACATATCTCCTTGTAGAGGGGGATACAGTGTTCAACATCCCAGATTACATGATGCATAATAGACAACATCTGAAAGATCATCTGAAAGTGACAACTACTATAGCTCATGAGACAAATGCAGAGCTACCTATTCCACTTGATGATGATGATATTCATACAGTTGAAAAGGCTATTAGGACATTCATTGAATGGCTATCACAAATTTTAAGAGTACATGATGAAAAAGAGGTATTTTTTATCAAGCTAAACCATTAACAATTAATGAAAAAGGGTATGAACCAATGAATGTTATTATAGATGGAGAAAGGGAGGGGTGACAAATGTCGGCTCAAACCATCTAATTGATCAACCAATTGATCCCAAGGATCGACTGAAATCACAATAACACCACCAGTTCTCTATCAACATTTACTATCATTGAAGACTAATGTGTATATAAAGCTAATAGGTGGTAGTAGTCATATAGTGCTTTTCGAAAAGAATATATACAGAGAGGAAAGTCAAGATTTCATTGATGCTGAAAATGTAAATGAGAACCTTGAAAACGGCTGGCTAGGTATCACAGTTGTAAATATATATATATGAAGTTTGTTTTCATGATTTTATTTTCTAAAAGCAGATCTAATGTGAAAATTATGACTAAATGCATTTAATATTTTCGACAGAAGAATATTTGAAAAAAATTTGATGGAATTTTCTCATGAGAAAAAATTCGGAGTTGTTAGTCCTCATACCACATCAAAACATCTAACGAAATTAGAGCCATCAAATAAGAATTAAATAGTGAACGACTTGCTGAAAACATTTGAAAGAAAGATTACAGATGACAGATTCTTCCTAATACCAACCATGCAGGGGTAAAAATATACTATTAAAACATATCAATTATATTTTTACTTATTTTATTACTTTTTCCCTTTTTGCGTTTTTAGGCATCATTGGATGGTAATTGTGGTGAACTTGGATACTCTAAAGATTTATTTTCAGGATTCAAAGCATGGATATCCATAAAAAAGACTGCACATGTTGGAGTTTGTGAATCTGTAAGACACTATATCTTACGTTTTAGGTCTAAACATCATGTAATATAATTTATATTATCTTTTACTAAGAATTCTCTTATGATAGGGCGTTGTATCATTATCATCTAAAAAAAGGAATGAGAATAGGGGCTAAGCATAAGGAGGTGAGAAAGTACAACGTCTGGACAAATATCAGGGTATATATAATAAAATTTCACTGTCCAAACACATCTCAACACAAGTTACATATTCTCCTAAAGAATATTTTTTTTCAATGTCCAAAACAAACAAACGATAACGATTGCAGTTATTTTGTTTGTAAATTTATGAATGAGATTATTTTTCATCAACACACTAGTATGCCTAAAGAGGTATTTTCAAAAACAACTACTAGTTCATTTAATTTATTTATTATATATTTATTTTTATATTTTACAGTACTACTCTGACAGACGAAAATCCTCATACTCAAAAAATGATATATATTTGTCCATAAATGAGTGGGATACATACCTGATGGAATATTTTACACAAATAGCATGAAGACCTTACTTGGGGACGTGTACAATTGGCAGACATTTTTAAAAGGGGTTAAGATGATGAAAAAATGAAACATTGTCCTATGTAAATGTTCGTAGGAAAATTTTAATTGATACTAAATAAAGCATCCTTTCCCCAATGAGTCATTTTAAAATTTTAACAGATGATATGCACCAGCAACATGCAACAATGATGAACCACTCAAAGTGTCTCTTTTTTGTTTAAAATGGACTCATTTTTAAGTGAAAACAATAACTGACCTATGGAAATCTGACCAAACACATTCTGATTGTGTTTATTCTTTAAGAGAAAGATCCATGGGTGTGTTGGGGATGTTTACGAGTCAAACCCGCCTCAATATAAAGCACGGTGTGGCCTATATCATTCAAAGTCTGTCTTTTTTTTAAAAAAAAGGACACTGTTTTAAGTGAAAACAACAACTGACCTACGAATATCCAACCAATTAAATTCAGATTGTCTTGATCATTTAGGATAACAATCCATCGGTGCATTGGGGACATGTACGAGTCAACCCCTCCTCAATCTGATCCACGGTATCGTAGGTATCACTCAAAGTGTCTCTCTTTTCTTTAAAATGGACACAATTTTAAGTGAAAAGAACAAGTGACCTATGAAATTATGATCAAATGCATTCAGATTGTCTTGATCATATATGAGAAGTATCTATGGGTCTTTCTTTATGTGTATGTGTCATCCTCGCCTCAATATGAGGCATGGTGTGACTAATATCACTCAAAGGGTCTCTCGTTTTTTTATAATGGACACAATTTTAAGTGAAAACAAATACTGACCTATGGAAATCAAACTAAAAGCATTCATAATATTTTGATACTATAGGAGAATGATCCATGGGTCCTTTGAGCCATGTACAAGTCAACCCCGCATCAATCCGAGACCTAGTTTGGCCGGTATCACTCAAAGGGTATCTCATTTGTTTAAAATGGACACAATTTTAAGTGAAAACAATAACTAACCTATAGAGATCTGACCAAATGCTTTCAAATTGTGTTTATCCAATAGGATAACGATCCATGGGTCCTTTGTGATTTTTATGAGTCAACCATGCCTCAATTCGTGGCACGGTGTGGTCGGTATCACTCAAAGTGTCTCTCTTCTGTTTAAAATGGACACAATTTTAAGTGAAAACAAAAACTAACCTATGGATATTAGACCAAAAACTTTTTATTGTCATTATGATTTATGATAACGGTCCATGGGTCTTTTGTGACAGGTAAAAGTCATCCCCTCCTCAATCTAAGGTATGGTGTGGCCAGTATCAGTGAAAGTGTCTTTCTTTTGTTTAAAATGGACATAATTATAAGTAAAAACAACAACTAACCTATGGAAATCTGACCAAATGATTTAGGATTGAATTTATCCTTTAGGAGAACGATCCATGGGTTCTTTATGACATGTAAATGTCATCCTGGTCCCAATCCAAGGCACGGTGTGGCCGGTATCACTCAATGGGTCTCTCATTTGTTTAAAATGGACACAATTTTATGTGAAAAGAACAATTGACCAACATAAATCTGACCAAACACATTCTTATTGATTTAATCCTTCAAGAGAACAATCCATGGGTCCTTTGAGATGTGTAAAATTCAACCTCGCCTCATTATGAGGCACGGTGAGGCCAGTATCACTCAAAGTGTCTCTCTTTTGTTTAAAATGGACACAATTTTAAGTGAAAACAAAAAATGACCTATGAAAATCTGACCAAATGAATTAGGATTGTCTTGGTTCAATTATGATAACTATACATGGGTCATTTTTGACATGTAAAAGTCAACCCCACCTCTATACGAGGCATGGTATAGCCGGTATCACACAAAGTGTCTCTCTTTTGTTAAAAATGGACATAATTTTAAGAGAAAACAACAACTGACCTATGGAAGTCAGACCAAACACATTCGTATTGTCTTTATCCTATTGGATAATGATCCATGGGGCCTTTCTGACATTTAAGAGTCAACCACGCCTCAATCCTTGGCAGGGTGTGTCCGATATCACTCAAAAATGCTCTCTTTTGTTTAAAATGGACACTATTTTAAGTGAAATAAAAAACCGACCTATGAAAATCTGAACAAATGAATTAGAATTGTATTGATCATATAGAAGAATGATACATGGGTATTTTATTACATGTTTGAGTTAACCTCACCTCAATTAATGTAACAGTGTCATCGGTATCACTCAAAGGGTCTCTCATTTGTTTAAAATGGACACAATTTTAAGAGAATACAAAAACTGACCAACAGAAATCTGACAAAACATCTTAATAATGTGTTTACCTTATAAGAGAACTACCATGGGTACTTTGAGACATGTACGAGTCAACCCTGACTCAATACAAGGCCCAATGTGGCCGGTATCTCTCAAAGTGTCTCTCTTTGCTTTTAAAAATGGACACCGTTTTAAGTAAAAACAACAACCGACCTAATAAAACCCAACCAAACACATTAGGATTGTCTTAATCCATTATGAGAATGATCCATGGGTGCGTTGAGGATGTGTACGAGTTATCTCCATCTCAATATGAGGCACGGTATACCCGGTATCACTCAAAGTGTCTCTCTAATGTTTAAAATGGACACAATTTTAAGTGAAAACAAAAACTGACCAATGAAAATCAGACCAAAGACATTCATATTTTCTTGATTCTCTATGAGAACAAACCGTGGGTCCTTTTTAACATGTAAGAGTCATCCCCACCTCAATCTGATGCATGGTGTGACATCTATCACTCAAAGGGACTCTCATTTGTATAAAATGGACACAATTTTAAGTGAAAACAAGAACTGACCTACGGAAATCCAACAAAACATATTGGGATTGTCTTGATCCAACAATAGAAAGATCTATTGTTACTTTGAGACATTTACATGTCAACCTCGCCTCAATCTGAGGCATAGTGTGGCTGCTATCACTCAAAGTGTATCTTTTTTTTAAATGGACAAAATTTTAAGTGAAAACAACAACTGACCTATTAAAATCCAAGTAAACACATTTGGATTATCTGAATACTTTAAGAGAAAATTCCATGGGTGCGTTGGTGATGTGTACGAGTCAACCACGCCTCAATCTGAGGCACGGTATAGCCGGTATCACTCAAAGTGTCCCTTTTTTGTTTAAAATGGACACATTTTTAAGTGAAAACAAAAACTGACCTACGGAAATATGACCAAATTCATTCGGATTGTATTGATACATTAGTATAACAATCCATGGGTCCTTTATAACATTTAATAGTCAAACCAGCCTATATCTGTGTCATGGTGTGGCCGGTATCACTCAAAGGGCTCTCTTTTGTTTAAAATGGACACAATTTTAAGTGAAAACTAAAACTGACGGATGTAAATCCGACCAAACGGATTCGGATTGTGTTGAACCTATAGGCGAACGATCCATGGGACTTTTTAGACATGTATGAGTCAACCCTTCCTCAATCTGTGGTAGGATGTGGCCGAAATCACTCAAAGTGTCTCTTTTTTGTATAAAATTGACATAATTTTATGTGAAAATAAACTCACCTACAGAAATACGAACAAACGTATTCTGATTGTATTGATTATTTAGTATAATGATCCATGGGTCATTTTGAAGTTTATAATTCATCCCGACCTCAATATGAGGCACGGTGTGGTCGATATCACTCAAAGGGTCTCTCGTTTGTTTAAAATGAACATAATGTTATGTGAAAAATACAACGGACCTACTGAAATCTGACCAAAAGCATTCAGATTGTCTTGATCATTTATGAGAATGATACATGGATCATTTTAGACATGTAAGAGTCAATCCTGCCTCAATAAGAGGCATGGTGTTGCCGGTATCAGTCAATGTGTCTCTCTTTCGTTTAAAATGGACACAATTTTAAGTGAAAACAAAAACTGACCTACGGAAATTCAACCAAATGAATTTGGGTTTTCTTGATACTTTAGGATAACGATCCCTGGGTCATTTGTTACGTGTATGAGTCAATGCTACCCCAATATTAGGCATGGTATAGCCGGTACCACTCAATGTGTCTCTCTTAAGTTTAAAATGGACACAATTTTATGTGAAAACCACAACTGACCTAAGAAAATATGACCAAATTCATTTGGATTGTCTTGATACTATAGGAGAATTATCCATGGGTCCTTTGTAATGTGTACGATTCAATTGTTCCTCTATCCGAGGCACGATGCGATCGGTATCACTCAAAGTGTCTCTCTTTTGTTTAAAATGGACACAATTTTAACTGAAAAAAATAACCTACAAAAATCTAACCAAACACATTCATATTGTCTTGATTCATTATGAGAACGATCCATGGGTACTTTTTGATGTGTAAGAGGCAAATCATCCCCAATATGAGGCACGGTATAGCAGGTATCACTCATAGTGTCTCTCTTTTGTTTAAAATGGACACAATTTTAGCTGAAAACAAAAAATGACCTACGGAAATCTGACCAAACACATTCAGATTGTTTTTATCATTTAGGAGAACGATCCATGGGTCCTTTGTGACGTGTAAGAGTCAACCCTGCCTCAATAAAAGGCACGGTGTGGCCGGTATCACTCAAAGTGTTTCTCTTTTGTTTAAAATGGACACAATTTTTAGTGAAAACATCAACTGACCTATGACCTGGACACCCCCACCCATCTGGACACCGTCACCCCCTGGAAAGCCCCCTCAAACCCCTGGACACCCCACCCCTAGGACACGCCCATGGATAGCCCCCCCACCTTAGACAGCCACCAACCCCCCCCCCCCAGACAGCCCACCCCCTTAGACAACCACCACCCCTGGACAACACCCCCACCCCTCCTAGACACCAACCCACCAACTAGATTCCCCCCCCCTGGATACCCCCACACATGGACGGCCACCCCAACCCTCCTAGACACCATCCCACCCCCTTTGGACAGCCCCACCAACCCCCTGGAAAGCCCCCCGACACACTGAACACTATCCCGCCCCCTGGACACCCCATAGACAGCCCCCCAACTGGACACCCCCCTCCTTGGACACCACCCCACACCCCTTGGATAGCCCCCAACCTCTTGGACCGCCCCCTCCCCCTGGACACCCCCACCCCCTGGACACCCCTATCCCCCCAGACACCCCAATCCCACCCTCCTGGACACCCCAACCCCCTTGGACAACCCCACTAACCCTTTGAACCACACCCACCCCCAGACAGCCCCATCCCTTGGAAGCCCCCCCCCCCCCGACCCACGAATCCCTAGAAACCAGCCCACCCCCTGGACACCCCCACGGACAGCCCCCCCCCCCCCCTCACCTGGAGACCCCCACCCCCACGGACACCCACCCTCCTTAGACATCCTCATAACCTCTTGGACCACCCCACCCCCACTGGACACCCCTTTCACCCCAAACACCCCCCATTCCCCTCGACACCCCCTACCCCCCTTGGATAGCGACCCCAAACCCCTGAACAACCCCCAACCCCCTGAATTATGAAATTAATTCTTTATATACATAATTAACTTATTAATTATGTGTTAATGGTGTATGGGTATACTTTATGTATGGGTATACTTGTACTAAATATCTTATGATTTATGTGTTAATTTTGTATGGGTATACTTGGTCTAATTAGATTATTGGGATGATAAATTTTTTTGCAGGTGTATGGGTGTGCTGTTGCAGATTATTTTGTAGGAGCAGACATAGCATTTATCAGCGCTAAAAATGCACTGATAAACTCCACCTTTATCAGCGCTAAAAGGGCGCTGATAAAACACACATTTATTAGTGCTTTTTACCGCTAATAATGGGGTTATTTATCATTGCCTTTTAGCACTGATAATGTCTTTATCAACGCGATTTAGAACTGATAAAGGGAACCCCCCCCCCTATCGTCCTCGAGATTTACAATGATTTTTAGCACTGATAAAGCCCATTTTGAGCGATGATAAAGACCGTTTTTTAGTAGTGAGTGGTTGAAAACTGCTCATTATGCATGTCTCCATATTCTTCTGTGAAAATGAGCTAGAGTTTCCTTATCATCCATGTGTGGGATTCATGACATAATCCTAGGTACAGCCTTGGAGAATTCTTCTTTAGACACCCAAACTACATCATAAATCATTACAGGGTGTATGGTTCACATGTCTGCTCACATTCCACCTATTCTTCTAGTAGTTTTCCATGAAAGGATAAAAGACACGACCACCTATCAACATTTATTTTACCATCATCAATGATTTCCCCCATAGGAAGAGGGAGTGAGTTAAATATGAACTATTCTGCTCACCTGATCATGCTCAGCACTTTCACCGAGCCTCTCATTAGTGGAATACTCCCCTGTAAAGTTTAGAATTGATGGTTGAAAGAATGTTTGAATGGGAGTGATAGGATTGAGGTATTAATATTCTGTCATGTTCACCTATATCCAGCATTAAAAAGGTGAAATGACCTACACACATGAACCAATTTCTTCCACTAACTGATATATCATAGTACACTATACAACATCACCAACATAGGGATCTTTATATTGTTGGCTTCCCAATCGCTAGAATCTCTTCAATAGTAACCATTATTGGCTATAGTCCCATGTGCGAATCTCTCACCAGCAAATATCCACTGACATAGTACTATCATAATAAATTTGAACAGCCTGAATATTAGTCGTTGCTCATCATTTAGGTTGTACCCCAACAATTTACACAAGTCTTATTCCAGAGTACCATAGTAAGATATGCCTTTTCCACATTGGATACCTCTTGGCCTAGTACATGACCTTATTACAATATTCTTCGGTCGATCCTCATCTTCACTTCCATTGGTACATCCATGAGATGAATCTAGTATTGAGGACCGCTCAAGACATGCCTATTCACAATGAAAATGGAACAATCCCTGTTTACCAGTTTATTCCCAATCCACCATATGTACTCAAGACAACTAACACCTACCCATCATTTGGAGTTGCTCCAAAACTGGAGACCCTTCAAACATTCCCAAATAACTCAACAATATTAAACCAACCATTACCTCTATAAACAGTAGACACAAATGAGTGGAACCCACATCTACCACTCCATGAACTGAAATACCTACTAGAAACCCATGGAAAATTTCCAGGGAGAATATCCCCAATAAGAAACACAAAACTAGCCATCTACAAAACCAATAACTTCACGAAACAAACATAAAAATTCCAGACAGAAATCCATCAATTCTTTTTTTAAGAAAGAACACCCGCTTGAAGAACCGAGCATAGTACAATAATACAAAACAACTCTTTTGAACCCGTTGCTTCCACTCCAGACTCAAAACCATTTTCTAATTTACAAAACCATTTATGCACAAAGAACCTATTTTAGAGAAAACCCCACTTTTCATGAAACTAGAACCAACATTAGAAATCAGTCAATCACCACGGATATTCCACGATTCCTCACAAAAATGAATTTTCATGCCACTCATGAACCCATCTACATGATCCAGCAAATTTCCATCAATTACGACCCTTTTCACACACGATCCCCCCATAACAATACCACTTGAATAACATGTCTCTTCCTCTTTCAAACCAAAACATTTCCCAAATTTCCAAAATACTTTGTTTCCAAAAAAATACAAAAAATTCAAGAAAAATATTCAAAATGCTTCCCATTTCAAAAATAACTAACATCAATTTCAAATAACCCAAAACATTCCTTTAAAAATTCATCATTGAATAATCAAATTTCAACTTCACGAAACAGGGTTCAAAAGAAATGCACCCCAAAAAGCATGCCAAATTTACACCAAAAATAAAATAAGTGAAACTCCAAAGTCTACATTCTTAATGAACAATTTCGCGCCAAACCAAAACTAGAGCAAGACATTACAAACATTAAAGAACGAAGACAGAGTTCAGGTGGTCGTGTCAAACCCGACTACATGGTTTAGTACTGACAGTCCTATCCTTAATCTACCTAACATCCCAAATAACAAGAACAAATATTCCTCTGATACCATTTTTTCATGTACCAAGTCGGGTCGCCATCCAACCCGGTGCCCATCCCGGTCCACGGTAAGGCCTGAGGGGTTCCCGACCAATGTGTTGGACATTTTTGTGGAGTATCAGTGTCAAGAAATGAATAATTATGTTTGTAAGAATTCTTTACGGCTTTTATAAATAAATATATATATATATATATGCATGAATAAGTTGGGAGAGTGGTGGATTTTTATATATGGGGGAAAGAAACCAACATTAAAACCACTTGGATATAATAATATTAACTCCCAAAAAGGTAATTCAAAATATATTAAAAAGAACCATATTTTCTAAAATGTGAAGGGAAATATTGATATGTTTAATATAAATAGAAATTTTACATGTTTTATATTCATTTTAACAATTAACTAGTCTTCTTAACCTCTCGGTAGAAATATGTTAATGATTACCTTAAAAATAAATTTTTAAGGATCCCACTTATTAATTTTTTCTAAAAACAATGTAGAAATATTATATAATATTTTTTATTCTGATTCATAATTTTCCCCAAAATTTTAAATTCAATTAACATAAATGGAAATTTTTAATTTAAAATAAATCAAAAATACATTAAGAGAAAGTAGGTTTTCATGGAGAAAATTTTCAAAACTACACAACGTTTTTATATCATAATTCAATATTAAAATGATTCCAATGAAATAAATTGGATTAATAGAGATATAATTGAAATATTCTTACATGATAATAATTTTAAAATATAATTTATCATTATACATATTTTAAATGATATGGTAGTATTCAATTAAATTTTTTTAGTTTTTATTATTAATGAAAAAATTTACCACTATAGTAAATTCCCAAAAATCACACAAAGATAACATTAGTATAAAGATTTAAAAAATTAAAAATATATTTTTTTCACATAAAATGTCTAAATGTTTCAAAAGTATGTTAAAAAACCACAAAAATGGTGAGAAGACTTATTTCTATAAAAAATTATCATTATGCATTAAATTGATTTTATTACATTTTATATCTCGAAAACACAATGGATGAATGTTAAATTTTTTATTGAATGCCAAAATATATAATTTTTAAAACTATAATTCTCACAATTTGATTTATTTAATTTATTAATGTAAAACAAAATATTCCTAAAAAACATATTTTTATATAATGATTTAAATTATTTTCAAATAGTTATTATTTTAATTTCAAATTCATTGGTATCCAAATAAATAATTTCATATTCAAATTTAGATAATATATTTCCATATTTTATTTAATCATATCTATACCCACCATTCCATGAGACATTATATATCATTCAATAATAAAATTTTAATTATATAACATGTTTCTATTTAACTAAGTGTTGTATGTAACACAATCTAAACATAGTATTGACATTAATATGAATATATAAAATGTTTAATACATTTGAATAATATATTTTAATATATTTTATGTTATAATAGTGAATGTTTTTCTAAATAGTCATAGTATGAAAGTACCGTCATTGGTTGTTTTGGATCCAATAGTGGAGTGGAAACATAAGGGCCTCATTGCTCTGTTGAACTTGGATATTTAGTGGAATGTATCTGGCATGATTCTAACCAGTGTAAGAATATCAAAATCTATATATAATTACATTCTATCAGATTAGAAGTAGGATGGTGATTTCAAGTTATTTTGAGAGACCCTATACTATAGGGATACAGTTTCAATTTGTACTATCTATTCCTATGATCTACTAAATTTTGGGGATATGTTTTCCCCACAGAAATTCGATATTATCATAATTTTGGTAGACTATAAATGGTCATAATTGTTCATTCATCCATTAATTGTTAATATGAATTATTACATGAGATGGTGATTTTGTTGATCATGTATGTTGTCTGACATTGCTTATTATGCATCCTACTACTACACCTGCCAAATGATAAAGGAAAAGAATCTGGAATATTTTATATTTCTTGAATATGTTTTGGTAAATGTTTTTAAATGGGATGTGGGATATATGTATTTTACATTTTTTAATAATGTACTACCCTATGGAGTAATTCTATCAGGGAAGTTATTATTCTATTAAAGAAGTATGGTTACTTTATTTCGTTCATGGACACAAATACAAATAATTCACTTGGAATGATTTATGTACATGGATTTTTAGGGTTATATGAGATTACCACTACCATAGATCATAGAGGGATACAATTGTTATCTCATGGTAAAAAGACCATCACTGATGTAAATGTGGAATTAGGTCATGTTGAGAACAACTAATCATCCAAAAATAAATGCTCCGATAGAGGATTTCATTCATATATTTTTTGGATATTCACTATGCCTATGTCATGATTTTTTATTGATCATTTGATAATCTTCTGGGAATGGTATAGTTTCTTTATAATATTAATAATTAGTCTTATAATAGAATGGATCCCTTATAGAATTTTTGTGCTCACCCATGTAGCAACCTCTTTGAGGGGAAGAGGTAGTCGCAACCACTCTATTTGGATTAGGTCATGTTAGGGATATGCCAGTGAATATTCAATATATATTTCAATTTCCATTTAATGCTCAGGGTCCAAAAAGACCATACAAAATCATTAACTTCATCCTTTGGAGTTTCCAATTACTGGCCTTGTTATTGTAAATGTTTATCCTTGGTTTGGCCATTGTTATTTTGTACACGTTATTTTCGAACATTAATTTCATATCCAAAATCATTTATAATAAATTTCATGGAAATAAATTATGTTTTCCACATATGGTAGCATAATACATAAAATCCTGATTCATCTCACAATTTTATTTTTGGAAATTTTTGAGTTTTAGCTAAACGTTAATGTTGTGGAGCTGCTGATGGAGATCATTTACTGTAATATAATGTTCTTTCATGGTAATTTAATTTTTGTAGTGATATTGTTTTGGTGATATAGGATATATACTCACAAAAATTGTGATCATCTGTCCTCGATAATGGAATATTGGACTAACCTCCATCCAAACACCATTATTCCACATAACCTTTCAATGATATAATTTCTTAGATTGGGGTGATTGTTATCCTCCTCGTACCATCTTCTATGTATTTATTGTCTCTCTTTTTATATCCCCATTTATATGGGGTGTTTAGGGGACTCTCTACTGCATAAAGAACATACAATGTAAAAATTAATAATTTCTACAGATGTATATTTCTTTTAATCAATGGAGTCTCTGTAAAAATGGGACAAAGGCTTTATCATGTTATCCTTGACTTCAGAGAACAACATAGTCAGTTTGGTTTCATTAATTAAAGACTGTTTTCTACCCAACATTAAATAAATGTTCACATCGGTAATGGTTATGTGTCATATATTGGTGTCTTGGGAGATTTCATGACTTGGGTCAAGGTATGTTTGATTTATTAATATTGAATAGGTATTAAGGATATATTACATTCATGCCATGAAAATGGTGCCAGGTCAAGAATGTTTTGGGATTTGTGATTTTTATTGCGTCAAACATTTGATTTAAATTTCAGTTGGTAATATACATGTATATCAAGAGATTGGAACTATGCTGATATATTTTTAGGATATCATGTACATCTGAAACATTTTTTTTGATTGATTGATCTTAATTATGATTGTGGTGGGTCTCTCAAGGTAATATGTCCTTCTTCTTATTTGTTTTAAATGATAGTGGTAGCACTGTTTTTTTACGTTTATGGACCTTCGGATTCGTGATGATAATATTCTTGATCATCTCCAGATCTATTATATGATATTCATTTGAAGGATAACCATTGTGTTGGAACTGGGAAAAACTGTAGAAGGTACTGTAACAGGAACTGTAGCGGGGAATGTAGCAGGAACTGTGCAGAACTATAGCAGGTACTGTAGCGGGAATTGTAGCAGGCACTGTTTGGCCCTACTGAAGCTGGGAATCTTCCACTGCTTGGGCCTTCGGACTACTAATTTGGTCCCCGAGTCCTTTAATGTATTCAGGCCACCCATGCCTTCATTTCATTAAGGCCTTCAGGCCATCTCAAGGACATTGGGCCACCTTATGTGAAGATTCAAACTAGAAAACCTACAAGGAATAATCTTCTGAAGGAGGATGAGAAAAGTGTTTTCAACATAGAAAAAGCTAAATGGATTGTAAGAATTAGAGGGTATGGATCCTCCCTTCAGTATAAGAATGTGCATGCATAGGAAATCCTAGATGAACATCCATGCGGAGGTGGGGAGATGATTTCACAATGAAGATGCTGGGGAGGAGAAATTCCAAGTAGTTAGTTTGTGTTGTATGTAGTAGTTTAATATTTTGGGGAATGAATTCCTCTAAGTCCTATGGGCCATGTAATACTTATGCCTATGGGCCTTGTAGGGGTTCCACCTCACCACTTGAAAGGTGTATTATCAAAATCAATAAAAAATTAAGGCCTTCGGTCCATTAGAGGAAATGATTCATTTTAGGGCCTCCATTTATGTCTTTGCATTTGTCATTGTTGAAGGATATTTTTTTATTTTTCTGTTTAATGAGTTTGAGGTTTCTGCATCCATATCTATCCTATATTGGATAAACAACATTTCACTAGATATTATAAATAAATTAATTATTGAATTATCTTGATTGAGTTATGTATTTGGAAATGGGTTTTGATAAAGGATGGGTGAATAAGAAGTATTTTTAAGGCAGGTGAAATGTATTTTTGAAATTGTATCCAAATCAAAGTGTTAATGAAATGGTTTGGAAAATATAGAACATGGTTTTAATTGGGTACATATTTGATACATTAATCAATTTTCATTATCCATTGTTACTACATGGGGGGGTGGGGAAATCATGGGGTGATCATCTGATCCATATGCATATTTATCTATGTACATTTTTGAAATTTTTAGGAGGTTCACTTTTTTGGGTATTACTCTACTCTTTAGATTTAATTCATATATATATAGGCTTGATGAACACTATTCAATAAGTATATATATTAGTTCCCTAGATAGTATGACGTAAGGTGGTCCTTGGTCTAATGGGTCATATTCAAAGGCTTGGACTAATTTATATTTGATATGATATGTGATAAATACTTTAATGTAAATTATTTAATATATATTCAATTATTTTAAAATATTTTACCTATGTTATTTGTAACTCTAGAAAAAATGGAAAAAATATACCATGATTTTAATAGAAAATATCTTTAACTAGTTTTCAATCAATGTTTTCATTAATTTTATGCATGTTCATATTTTTTTGATAGAGAAATGATATGGAACACATTGGTGGGATCATAATGATCCTTATAACTCCTACAAAACACACTCCTTCACCTTTACAAAGACATTATTATGTATTTTAATAAAGTAAAGGTAAGGAAAAATAATGTTGTGTTGAGAATTATGTAAGAAATAATTCAGTAGCAAGTGGTGAGACTTTGAGAGTTCTCATTAGCTATCACATGGATTAGTAGTATTTATTTTTAGTTTTCCGTCACAATTGGTCTTGCACTAGGCAGATTTTCTTTCTATAGTTTCTTTTTATTATTTTTATATATATATATATATATATATATATATTATTTTTTATAAAACATATTTTAATTATTATCCTTTTAATTCATTCATATTATATATATATATATAATATTTTCTACATCATGTTTTGAGAAATGAAACCTTTATGTTATCGATGATGATTGGGGGTTATTCTCTTGCTTGTGGAGAGATGTAACGTTGTTTGGTTATGTGATTGTTCAGGTGGGGTTAAAATTTGTGAATGTATATGTGTTAGGTTTGTCATATATATTTCTTAATGTTAGTAAGAATGATGATAAATTATTTCCTCCAATCTCGGAAAATGATAATTGAATAAATTTATCCTATTATTGTTATTTACAATAAATTGATTGAGTTTTTCAGCCATCCTAGATTTTTGGTTTTCTAGTGATTTACATTCTCATTAAGATTATAATTAATATTTTCAATGATCAATGTCACTCTTTATTGTAAATTATGAATTACTCATTTCATCCATGTAATTATTTTCTCATCCTAAGATAATTTTCACACTTGTATACCATGATATATATTATTCTCGATGAGCTTTGTATTTCAATTTCTCACATTTTATAGGGATGGTTTATTAAATTTTATTTCAATATCTATTATCAATAAAATGGATTTTTAAATTTAGAAACATTCATTTCCATGAAGAATATTTAACTTCATTGATGTGATTTATTATTGGAGTGTATATTTATTCACAGTGTGCTTTTAAGATAATGTAAAATGATGTTTGGTCACATATAAACACAAAAACCAAGCCTATATAAACCCTGAATTATTATTATTTCAATATGTACATTATAAAATATTCATTGAATTAGTGTGTACAAATAAGATTACCCACAATATGAATTAAATATATATATATTTTTCATACTCAATAGAAATGTATCACTTATTTTATAATAAAGAAGAATTAATTTATAGGGTATATTTTATTCAGTAAAAATGTGTTTTTTTCAAAAATTACATGCACTTAGTTTTTAAGATAATATTATGATAAATTTAAGGAGAAATTAAATAATATATTTAATGAAAATAATATCATTTTTAAATCATTCAACATTTTTCTTAGGATGAAATTTTATGACATATCTGGAAGGACTAATTTTTTATTAAATAGTGAATATTAACTATTTTTCAAATAATATCACATCATTTCAATAATAAAATTATTATATAATTCCCTATATACTCTAGATTTTGAATTGAACTTGATTATGATCCATTTTTTTGAGAATAATATAATTAATTTCATTATAATAAAAAAACTTCACCAGCCCTATATTAGTTTATTTTCATGAAAAAAAACATTGTGTTCTCTTAATATTTTTTATGTGCTGAAAATTATTAATTTTAAATAATTATTGTAACCTCTATATTATAGAAACATATCTAAAATTCAAATATATATCATGTTAATAGATTTAATAATTAATGAATTACATTATGATCCATGATAGAATCTTATAGGTATAGTTACGTTGGAAGAATGGAAATATAAACTAATGGTTCATAAATTATCCACATCATATCCAATTTAGATCCTCATTAATATAACTTATTTTAGGAATATCATAGATGATAACTTGATTCATAAACAGGGGAAATGAATCTTATGTAACGAGTGAGATCAGATACATGTCAAGGGTAATCAATAGAGATATAAATGATTATATAAGTAAAACATGAGAAAAAGGGTATGAGAAAATGAACATAACAATTAATAACCATATTCTAGATATCATAGATCATAATCCTATTCCATGGAATAAAGAGTGGTTTTCAACAAGACATGAAAAAAAAATGAATCAATTAACATGAACTATAAAATATTAAGATAGACATAAGACATTGATTAGTTTTATCTAAATGTCACAACACATCCCCTAGGGTATGTGCCGTGACTACCCCAAGACCGCCTCCCAAAGGACGAGGGTTTGGGATTAGCACCAAAGGAATTATCTTACAAATTGGAGGCATTTTCCATGTACCTATACACACGCACACTCAGAACCAGTGTATAAAAGAAATTAAAGTACAATGTGGAAAATAGAGCAACAATACAAACCCAAAAAAATAATCACAGAACAAAAGTAATACCCCGAGTCTCCAAAACTCATCCTTCGAGAACACTACCTGAATTCTAGGTGGAGGGTACCTTCCTGAAGCCTTAGGAATACAACATGTCTATCGGGCCTCACTGAACACCACTTGTTCAAGGTCCTCCTTGGACTCCATCAAATTGTCGGTAATCTTCCCAAGACACAACACGTGATGAAAAAGCCCATGTAGGGGGGAGTAAAAAAATAATCAGTTGGGGATCCCAAAAACAGAAAGATAAATCACAAGAGAAATACAATGAATAAAATAATATTTATCTCTACTCAGGTATATACCCATATATATATCATGAACATCCAGATAAACTCATCTCAACCACTAAGAAACATATGGTCCCAACCTTATAACCAACATCTAAATTCTCACCAAAGCTTTCAAAGGTAAAACATAAACAATTAGATCATGCTCCATGAGCATTTCCATCCCTGATGAATCTATCCGATAGATAGAATCCATCAGGTACAACTCTACCATTCATAATGCTACGTTCGTGAGAATGTGCTCTAGCAGGAACATTATACTAAGTTAAGCTCTATTGCCTGACACTAGAGGTCCAGTCATCACTTTCTATCACCCAATGCAAGTCTATGGAAACCCATGTGAAGAAGCATACTCCTCAACACTACACTTAGTTTGGGGAGAACTTCTCTAGAGGAACCTATGATACATCAGTCTCTCTGCTAGGGAGTGGCCTACACATCATTCCGGTGAGGTAGAACATTTTCTAACTATGTTATCGATCACTTCATTTGGAGGGGCCCACTCCTTGTAGTTGTATCCCACATTTGAGGGTGATCCAACTCATATGGAGGACCCGCCCTCCGTTACTACTCAGATACGGGGGTGTACTACTCAATATTTGAGGACCCGTGTCATAGTTCCAACCTGGTTGTACTACTCATGATGGACCCACACCCTGTTTCACTGGTGTATTACTACTTCGTATATCGAGGACACACACCCTACCCTGTATGGGATTAGTACTCAGTGACTAGTGGACCCACACCCTGGTAGTATAGTTGTACCGACTCAGTTAGTTTTTTTCGCAATGGGGGGGCCCACAAGCTGTATGTTAAGGGAGTACAGACCCCAGACTAGAGGAAATGCTTTCTAGCATGGCATTGGAGTATTGAATCTGCTAGATCAATGCAAAAGTAGGACCCACACCCATGAAAACATGCCAGTATTGAATCCAAAATCTAGGGAACCTGTTCCCTAGTCCCATAGGGCACTATATACTCTTCCATCACAAACATCTTCTAGAACCCATGCCCTATTCCTTTATGGGAGTAACACCCCAGGATGAAAATAAACAAAAGACACAAACATGTACCCTTGGCTAGGGGATCACCATCTACAACTAATCAGAAGGATAATAAGTACCCACACCCTGAGTCATAAAGTGAGTAAATATCCTAAAAGAATTTCAAGACAACTTCCTTGACTCTGTTTAAAGTCAAATTTTATTAAAAGGGCGTACACATAAAACCCATAGTCCATCCTCCTACTTCTTCTAAAACTCACTTATAGTGTCCCAAAAGGGATGAAATTCCCCAAGGAACCTAACACCATAGACGAATAATCAAACGGACACTCCATTTGAATGTTAAAAGGGTTTTAGAGACACAAAAACCAGTTTGATCCTGATCTGGTCCGACCTTGTCGGACTGACCTCGCCTGTTCCACTAGGCCACGGGTCTGGCCCACCAGCACCAGCTTTGACAGGGCTCTAATCCGTCAGTCTTACACCATGCAGTTCCAACTGGAAGTACCTCCATGGTCAAAAGTTCTACTCCTGGAGACAGAGTATTTCCAATGTGTCCCATGGATTTCCAAGGGTCCAGGTCCTCCCGTGGCCAGAGCTTTTTCTTCTCCACACGATCGGTCACATGACAAAACTTCTAGTTCAACAACCACCGTATTGAACCATCAATACCATTCAACAGACCACCAGACATGCATCCGTGAACTATTTTTTGACTTGAAGAGTCTTCTTGAGCCCTCGGGCTGCATTCTTCATTGCCTAGGGTTTAAATATCCATTGTGAAATATTTCCGGTGTGAAACCATTCACATGTGACATATCCCACACCCCAATGATATATTCTCCACTGTTGTCACCACACCTCAGTCATGCCATTCCCATTCTAAATCTATTTTTTCGGATCGTTGCACGAATAAAGGTTACACAAGGATGAATGTCCATCTACCCGCGAATAATGGGGACATGAAAAGAAAACAAGAAATCGAAGAATTAACCTCTGCCATCATTTGTCACAGTGTAAATCCAATCCCATTAGAAGTATTTAGGCGATTAATTGAACATGAGTTCATTTCCCCAAACCATCCTATAGTCAAGAACATCCTAGAATAATGATTGAAATTTGGGTAAAACTCTTGATGGAATTTTCCATGTTCATTTTTTATAACCATGAATTGGAATTGAACATAATAAAATAACATCCCCTATATGGAGATAATGTTTGACCAAATGATAGATTTGTCGAGGATAGAAATTTTTCTGCGGAAGCGGTCGATCTGACATCGAAGGTGAGATCTATCAAAGATGAGGAGGAAGTGCACGACATCTTTTAGGATTGTCTCTTGTTGTTTACTATTCATCATTCATCCATGTCGATTCTCTATAGATTCACTGTGTTTCTCCCATGTTAATTATGTACCCCCTCATGAAAACATTAAAGGAAATAATTCCTTTCAATTACTACTAAATTGGAACATTGTTACCTTGATTCATTAATGGGGTTCATAAACATGATTCAGTGTCTCTTCATCGCTGAGTTGCAATGTTGACGTGAAACTTTTTATTAGTAAAGAAATAAAATAAAATAATTGTTTCTGTTATTTTATTTTTAAACTGAATAGTCCAAAAACATTCTTCCATGGTCAACCCTCTCTAGCAGATATAAGGTTCTTTTAGGTGAATCCAGATAATCTGTGCTCAATGGTGCCCTCATATTTTTGATCTAAAAAACATTTTAAATGATAGAAAAAACCACTCACACTTTTTTGAAAATGAACATTAAAATTTATTGAACATTAACTTTCTCCCTCGACCCAAAAAAGATGAGGTTATGTGTTGGATCAGGAGTAAATCTCATTAAAAACATAATGGTGATCACAAATTTGTAATATGTGTTACTACTTTTGAGTTATGAGGATTCAAAAATAAATTAATTTTTATTTAAATTATTTTATATATGGATACATCCCAAAAAACAACATTCACAGTTAGCCTGCACAGGGAGATGTTAGAATCTGACTAAGGGAATCATACCCTCATGAACTCAATGGTACTATTGGATTTCTAATCTATTTTACTATTTATGTCTTATAAGGATTTGAAAATAAGATACCTTTTATTTAAATTATATTATTTAAATTCAAAAACTAATTTCAATTGTTGACCTGTGCTGGACAAATTAGGATCACCTAAGGAATTAATAACCCCAGGAGCTCAATGGTGGTCTCATATTTCAAATCTGAGTCACTGTTCATCCGTTATATGGATTTAGGGAAAAATAAAATAACATTATTTAGTTATTTTATTTATAGTTATCCCATTTTTGGGTTTTCTCACTGGAAGTCCACATCAACTATTTATAAGTCATGTTTAGGGTAATCCCACCATCCTGAATGTATATAGGCCCTCATATTTCTTATCTGAGCACCCGTTTGAGAGTTTTTATACATTATCAGGATAACTACACACACGAGCCATTTAAATACTTAATATTTTTTTAATGACCATTCTGGGTACATCAGGCCTCGAAATCGCACGCCGTCTTAGCCTATGGTCACGAAATAATCCCATTTATTTAATAAAAAACATTGAATTCTATGCTATTGCATTACTCCCTATTTAGTTTTTTATGTACTCATAAGCTAAAATATCAAATTGAAAAACAAAAGGGGGTACTGATCATGAATCATAGCCTCCCACTCCCACATGCTCTCTTAGAGAACCATGCGCTACCGATGATAACACAACATAGGAATTGATTATCCAATGGATCTTCTCCTGCCGATCCTGTATCTCAACTAGGTACTCCATGAATGTTCCCATGCCAAATATCTTTATCCCTTATCGAGAAGACACCCATAAGAATACGTGGCCTCCATCTTATAACTCCAGGGCTCTCTATCGCCAATCATAATATGACTTCTCTCATATCTATGTAGTTATCATTCGCTCTCATATGACTTGAAACTTATCAATGATATCATTTTCCATATCTGGACCCAAGAGTTCTCACTCATTTGGGTTTGTCTAGAATAACAGTGATCTGCAAGGTCGTTCGTAAAATACCATGTATGGTGACATACCGATGGCCACATGGAGTTTTCTATGACCATGTCCTCTAGCTACTTGAGCATATAGTGGACCACCTTTTCACCTTATAGCTCCTTTACCTAACAAAAAGTCTTTTAGAACTCCTTCCTCCAAGTGTTTTCTCTACCATGACAGCTCAACAGCCGGATCCCTCTCAATGGCTTGGCGGGTCGCACAATCTCTAGCGACTTTCCCCCGACTATTGAAATAATAAAATCACCTATCATATGGATAATATGTCCCTCAGTGCTTCTTAAGCAACACAATCCCACAGGTCTAGGTTTGGGAATGAGTATGCCTCTTATGTCACGTTCACATTACCTATCAGCGGCCATATCATGCAAACTCCAATGCCTCATGACCTATAGTGTGGGTCACATCCATCTATTCCTCACCCAGAAAACACTAAACCTCTAGGGGTCACTCCTGATCACATCATAGGTGGGAATATTCAGCAGAGGCATCAACACTCTTATCTCTAGGCATAAGCCATACTCAAAGGTTCATGATATAAAATAATTCTCTCATACCATGTCAAGTGAGTATCGAAACAAGTTGCTGAAGTTACCTAAAAACTCCACCTCTCTCATGCTGCCTGATCGAAGCTGCAGAAGCTCTGAGAAATGTACTGGCCTCTGTGTGGATGGATAAAAATAATCCATGAAGAGTTTTATTAACTCCTCTCGTGTTAGTGTCACCTCATCATGTGATTTTATTACCAATCTCCAACATAGTTCCACCGATCACTAAAGAAGTATCGTAGATAAGACCACCATCTAATCGGTAGGTGTCCTAACTAAGTGGAAAACTTGAGTGGCCGACTCGAGAAAGTGAACGACTTCATAGGTGTTTGAATCACCCCATTATTTCAATATTCTAAGCCACATGAACTTGTGTAGATCATTCATCCTATTTGCATCCTATGCCCGATATAAAAGTAAAATGTGTTGCTTTGTGGGTGGTGGAACCACTGGTAGACCACCTGGACTAAACTTCTTAGAACCAGTGCCCTACACTATAGCCTCATCATGGGGATGATTGTCATCATGATCAAAGTGATGAATATTGTCTTGATGTCTTCTTGGATGCATCCTAAAATTAATCCAAATGAGCCAAGGTTAATGGGGTATATCTATATAGCTGAGTCAAGAAGGAAAATGAAAACAAAAACCATTCCTTTATGGTGCATGTACCATTTATTTCACGGTGACCAATTTCCTAACATACTATGTCAAAAAGAAGGTTTTCAGAGTCCCAGTGAATGGATACGTCAGTTGTCACACCAACACAACATCCCCTAGAATGAGAGAGAAACTCAAAACAAGTTAACTATATCGCTATGAGACCCAAAAAAATATAAATATACTATGGTTCTAAGGTAGAATCGATCTCCTTTGATCTCATTTTTTCACAAGCTGTCCCCAGGGGCCCATCCTGCGGCAACCCCAAGGCCACCTCCCAAAGGCTGGGGCTGGAGACTAGGTCTGAATGCATTATCCTGCAAATGGGTGGCATTTTTAAAGTACATATACTCACAAAAACTCAAAACTACAGTTCAATAGAAAGTAATGTACAAGGTGGAAAACTATGCCAGTATACAATCCAACAAAAAGAAAGAAAAAACACAAGTAAGACCCCAAGTCTTGCAAAATCATCCGCTGAGAAACCTACCTGAAGGATATGTGGAGGGTAGCTACCTGAAGCCATATGAGTATGCCACATTTGTCTATTCTCACTAAACACCACCTGTTTATGGTCCTCCTTGGACTCTTTCAATGTGTTAGTCGTCTTCATAAGACATGACTTGTGATGGCAATTCTCGTGTCGGTGTGAGAAAAACAATACTCAATACGAGACCCCAAAACCAAAAAAATATACATCACATGGGAAAACCCAGGATGAAATGAATAGTCATATCTACTTAGGTATATTCCAATACATAAGCCATTAATATCCAAATATAATCATATCATCAACTATGAAACATAAGGTCTTAGCCTTATAACTAGAATTCAGATTCTCATCGATGACTCTAAAGGGAACAAGAAAACTATGAAAAAAAGATCAATGAGAATAGAAATCCTTGATCAAACTGCCTGTGAGATACACTCCATTAGGTGGAACTATACCATTATTAATGGTACAAATGAGAGACCTGCTCCACTATGAACATTTTTTTAGGTTCATCTCCAATGCCCGACACTAGAGGTCCATCCATCACTGGTTGGCACAAAATGAGAGACTAAGGAAATCCAAGTGAAGAGGAACACTCTAAGCCAATTCACTTAGATGGAAGAGAACCACTCTAGACTTACCTGCGATTCCTCAGTTTCCCCTATATTTAGTGGCCCAGACCTCAGTCCATCAAGGGAGCACTTGCTTCAACTTAGGTACTGATCCCTCTAAGTGGAGGGCACCTCTCCTCTTAGCTGTGTCCCATAGTCAAGGAAGCTCCAACTCATATAGAGGAACTTAACCCTATTACTATATGGACATGGGGAATTACTAGTCCATAAATGATGACATGTACCCTAGTTTTAATAGGGAGTACTACTAATGATGGAACTGCACCCTATTATGACAAGGTAGTACTTCATCGTATATCGTGTACCAGTACTGTACCATGTAGGGTTGCACTACATAGTGACTAGAGGAACCAAACCCTGGTACTTGGGGTGTACCCACTCAGTCAGATTATTCTCTATGGGGGACCCACCCTAGTATGTTAGGAGCGTACATACCCTTGGATAGAGGACTCGCTCCATAGCATGACATGGGTGTACCGACTCTTCTAGAACAATGCATGTGGAGGAACCATACACTAGAACAATCGTGGAGTAACAACTCCTATGATAGGGAACCTCCTACCTGGTCCCATATGGAAGTATATACTCTTACTTCACCAAATCTCTGAGATCATGCGCCCTAGTCTTCCAAGGGAGTAACATACCTGGGGAAAACAACTCAATGGAAATGAACCCAGACACATGACAAGGGGAGTCATATATCTAACTAAGTAGAGGGATAAGGATTACATGCACCCTGGGTCATCAATTGAGTAAACTTTCTAGAATCTAGTCAAGAGAACTACCCCGACACTACTCACAATCTTCTTGTATTAGGAGGTTCTACTCTTAAAACAATTAGTCAATCCTCATACATCATCAACAACTCATTTAGAGTATTTAAAAAATACCGTATCATTACAAGGGTCCCAATTACACAGACAACTCGTCAAAAAAATGCTCCATTTTAATGTTATGGGCATTTTAGAAAAACGGTGGCAACTGGGGTACAGGTGCGGCCCGACCCAATCAAACCGAACTGACCCGGTCAATTTCATTGGGGTGCGGCTTTGGTCTACTAGTAGAACCTTATAGGAACAACATGATGCTCATTGATTGTCCTTTATTAAATCTTATGGGTTTCTTGAAACCCTTGTCCCGCATTCTTCATCACATGGGGTTTAATTATCGATTGTGACATCTTTTCGGTGATAATTCGTTCGTGTGTGACATCTCCCGCACCCCCTCAATTTTATTTCCACCATCTTCTCTACACCTATTCAATGACCTTACCATTATAGATCCATGATGTTGGATCATTTCACCTTGAATGGTAATGCAATGAAGATCGTTTTTCAACCCACAGAGGAGGCAAAGAACACGCATAAAAGGGGAGAGGAAACCTAAACAACTAATCGAGGAGAGAATAGATACCATATTTCATCCCGGCGTAAGTCTTCTCACATTACAAGGATTTAATAGATCAATTAAACAAGTGTTCATTTACCCAATCAATCTTGAAATCAAGAACCTCCCACAATAATGATCAAACTACATGTCAACATGTTCTTTTCTTGATCCACATTCATCCTTTAAATACCAAGAACAGGGAAAGAACAGAATCTAATAACAACCCCTAACTAGAGATAATGTTTGAACGAATGGTGGATTTTTCCTGATGGAGATCCATCAAAATAAGCGATGGATCCATTTTAAAATGAAAGATCACTCAAAGATGTGGGGGGGGGGGGGAGTACTCAATGTCATGGAGGATCATTACTCGTCATTTTTCATTATTTGTTCGTCAACATTTATCCTCTAGTGATTCAGAGAATTTAACCCATGTCAATGATGCACCCCATGGTTAAAACATTAATGGAAGGAATGTATTTCAGTTACAGATGTGTTACAAAATCATTATGTTGATACATTAATGAAGTTCATTAAATATATTCTGTTTTTCCATGTCGTTACATCGTAGTGTGGATGTGGAATTGTTTAACTATGAAGTGAACATATAAAATAACTATTTATGTTATTTTATTTTATTTCCAAAAAATGAGAAAGTTATGTTTTCCAGTCAACCCTTTCCATTCGATGTTAGGTGTTTTATGGGTGAATCACGACATTATGTGTTAAACATAACCCTCATAAATTCAATCCTGGCACTGGTTTAAAAGTTTTAAAAAAACACTCCCATGTTTTTTTAAATGATCTTTAAAATTATAAAAAAAATTAACTTTTCCCCACAAACTGCTTTGGTCGATGTTAAGTCCTTTTTAAAGAGAAAATTTAATTACGAAATCAAGGGTAGTATCAAATTTTTTATCCAAGTAACCATATGATAGTGATGAGGGTTTGAAAATAAAATAACTTTTAATTAAATTATTTTATTTATTGTTACGTCCCAAAAACCAACATTCACTGGCAGCCCATGCCAGATGATGTTAGGCTTCGCCAAAGGGAATAATATCCTCATGTAATGAATGGTACTCTTGGATTTATAATATGAGTTACCATTTATGAGGTCTAAATATTTTAATATAAAATATCGTTTATTTATATTATTTAATTTACAAAAAAATATATTCCACTATTAACACATGATGGCCTATGTTAGGATCTACATAAAGAAAGCATACCCTCATGAGCTCAATGGTGGTCTCATATTTTCAATCCGAGTAACTATTCATGTGTTAAATGGATTTTTAAGAAATAAAATAATTTTTTTTAATTACTTTATTTACGGTTGTTACATTTTCAGGGTTTCTCAGTAGAGGCCCACATTGAAAAATCTTATGTGATGCCTAGGGTAAACCCGCCATCTTGAATGCAACATTTCCCTTAGATTTCTGATCTGAACACCCATATGATAGTGATTATCAATTTTTTTGAAAAAAATGCTCAAACACACTATTTAAACACTTATAATTTTTCAAAAGCCCATTCCGGGTACACCAGGTCTTGAAATCACACACCGTATCAACGTCTCAGCTTGGAACAATCCCATTTACTTAAAAAATAATTGAATTATGAGGTATTACACTAAATATGAAAAGAAAATCGTTTCATTAGCATTAATGATAAATTATGAGGATGTCAATGTGTAATTTCTTCACACTGACCAAGTCATCGTAGTAGATATGATTCACACACAATACTCTGATACATGAGAACGTACCTTACCAAAATGGGATAACTCACATTTCAATCATGTTTATATCAGATATATCTATAATTAACCAATGCATTAGAGGGAGATATATGACCCAAAATTCAAAAAATGAAAAACATATATAACTATTATCAAATATCATAATGTATTCATCATATCATAACCCATGATATGAAATAGTTTTCATATAAATTTCGTCAATTAATAAAAGCCCAACCCATGTAAAAGGAATGGTTTGAATACACATTTTATCATCATAAACATAAAACTTTTAAAGAAATAATAATAACTGCATACTTGGATAATAATACAAGTAAAGAATAAATGGAATCACTGTTTTTTTGTCCTTGATGAATTGAAATACCATTAAAAATTATTTAACTTTATTTAGCGAGAAATCCCTTCAATAAAAAAATTATGTCATTTAAAATAGAGTACATATTTAAAATGGAAAAAATTTCTTATGAAAATTATATTTTAATTCTTTAAAGGAATATAAAAACAAAAAAAATCCATGATGATTGGAAAATTCATTGATGTTGTATAAGTGAAAAACAATTCTTTACTATTTTTTATTGAAATGTCACAATGTACCCCTTTTGTAAAGTGAAAAAAATATTAATTTAGAAAAATTATATCAAAAGATAAATATGGTTAAAAGTGAGTTTTAATTATCAATGGATAAAATTAAAAGCCTTATTTTAATCATTTTATGACTATATGGACATGTAGGGAAATAATTTTTCTAGAATAGAGTGAAATAATGTCATATTTTCATAATGATATTTTTTCAGACTATTGTGTATTTAAGAAGGTAAGGATGAAATAAAATCATATATTTTAAATAATTAAAATTGGAGAAAAAAGTGAATTGTTTTCTTGAGTGGTAGATCAAAATATTTCATTATTGGAATATAATTATAAATAATCTTTGTCAAAAACGATTTTGTAACATAAAAACTACAATAATTTTAAAAATTTGAATTATAAGGAACATGAAATAAATAATAGTATATGGATATTTAAATTTCCATAATTGAAATAATCATAATCATAAAATTAATTAATGGAATTATATTCACCACCTAAAAGAAATAATTGGTGAATCTATCCTGTATCTCACTAAACCAAATGGGGGATAAAATAATGAACTTGTTAATTATGTTATGAATTAAATTCAACATAAAAGAATAAATTGAAATAAAATAATTAATATAATAACAGTAATTAAATAAATTAAATACAATTTTAATGATTTTGTATATGCTCCTCATAAAATTAGAAAAGTTTATAACTGGTAGCCTGACTATATAAAATAAAATGAGAGGAGGGTGAATTAGTAAATGATAGATTAAAACAACATCCCCTTTTTATCATCATCCATAGATAAAAAAGGGCTCTTATCTACCTAAATCACATCAATGAATGAACACAAATTAAATAATGTATCAAACATAATTATTTTACATGCATCATCCTAACTAGGACATTTCCAGGGATCATACAACAGAACTGTGCTGATATAGCATGTCCACTAATGCTCACTACAAAATATTATTCAATCTAGAACAATATTATTCTAAATCTCACTGCCTTTATAATGATTATGGTTAGATCATTTCATTCCCAATGGTCACTTCATACCTCTAAATATCTGGATCACTATAGGTGGAGTGTATAAAATTCTTCCTCTTCCTTTTATCACTTCTCTGGAAAGGATCATAACATAATTTATGGAAATTTCAATCCCATCATTATTAATAATGAGTATATACTTATTTGTACATAGATTCTCTATTGATGTTCCACATTCATCCAGTTGATGAATATCTAATTACAATTGGTTTATAGGGAAATCCCTTCTGAATACATTTTTGATGGTTATTTCCTTTATGAAGTACATGAAACATTGTCATTCACCAAAATTATTATTGTCTCTCTCAAAAAATTATCTCCATGTGTGAATAATTTTAGAGTTGGATTCATAAATTACTATTGTACGTATCTTTTACACATTGGTTGAAACTACATTGGTCATGCAGATGTGTGTAATTTTCATCAAGAAAAAAATAATTCAATCATTTCTTCAGACAACACTATTTAGTTTCCACATCAATGATTTATGTGCAATCAACATCCCTTTAAACTCAATTTATATGGCCCTCTTTTGAGATTCAGAGCCCATAATTTCCACATGGGTTACAATATGGAAAAGATAGGGGTATTCACATATTTATAGACACAAAATACCATATTTGAAAAAAAAATATGCATGCCTTCCACTGTGAGTGGAAGAAATCCATTTTCTCACAGAACTCTTTTCTTACACCTAATATAATTCATGCTCTAAATTTTATGATTTGATATAATATTTGGAGTTTATTCTTCTTGAGTTCCTACAGCTATATGTAACTCTATTTTCAACATACCGTGTCAAAAATTTCTATGAAACCCATTTTTTCAACAAAATAAATCACCACAAAATCACTGAAATGTTTAATTGTGTGGGTTTTCATCACAATAACACAATATATGTCCCACAGAAGAATATTTGAGATAAAATTCTCCTACCTCAGGACCGATTATCTTCATAAAATTTTGACAATAATGTAAAATAAATATAGTGTTTTAATAAATCTAATAATTAAAATAATAATATATATAATACTATATCTGATTTACATATAACCTTATATGACCCATTTTTTATCAATTCTTCATTAAAATCAATGTTCCAGTGATATCAGCTTCATTTTTCCTGTATATTATATTCTAGTAGTTTGGGTTCTAATATTTTTATCCTGGTTCCATTACAGATATAATTTCATTAATCATATAAATATGATACATATTTATTGTGTTCATATTTAGAGTTATTAATAATGTTAGACATATATGATTAATCTAAACCATTTTTGGATAGGGTAGGTCAGACGTATGCATGAAATCATTATTCATTTTTTTGATGATTGGAATGAAAGAATTTTAAATATTAAATCAAAATTAGTTTTTCGTTTTTATATTTATATTACATATATATTCATCAAAATATTCCTTATTACCACAATACTAAAATATGAATAAAAATTTATATCATTGCTTCATGGAGGTGTTAGTCCACACGCACACACAAATGATGTTCTCATTTACCGAATAATTGAATGGTCAGTATCTAGATGTGATAATATAATAATAGAAGTTTAATTTAATCATAAAAATCTTATATAAATAATAAATTGTTCCTAACATGCAACTATTCATGATTAGGATAAAAATCAATAATATCGCTACATGGATATGATGAGTCATATGTACGCCTGAGTGATATATTAAATTCATGTTTTATGGGACAACGAGTTTATAATATATTTTTCATATTTATAATAAAATAGTATAATACTATTTATATTTCAGTTATTATATTATGATAAATTACATATATTTATAGGATGTACAAAATAGTACAACAAAATGTTATTGGTTAAGGTGGTTACCTCTTATTTGAAATGATTCCTTTAAATCAACTCTAACGTGATCTATAGTTTATGTTTTACGATCAAAATATTAAATATAATTTTTCAGGGTTTGATTATAAAAGACAAAAAAATATAGTTTGGTTGAGATATATATCACATGGAGGTCTAAATAAGTGGACGAGGAGGTTCCATTTATATAATTACATTGAGGGGAACATTTGGAATTTCAAAAATTATAAAATTTTAGTAAATCATTACTCTATAAAAATTCATTTGAATGGAATGTTATTAGAATATATGGTAGGATTTAGTTTTAACCACATAAATTAATAAAATTTAATAAATGATTCACTATAATTGTAAACCATATCATTTTAATAACCGTTTATTAACAAATTTTAATTTTTAACTACAGAATCAAATAATTACTAGTTAAAGGGTTTTCATTGTTACTTATATTTTGATTATTGGAAAATAAATTTAAAGGTTGTTAGAATATTGGATATGTCATATCCAACATGCCTTATTTTAATATTTTTATCATTTTTAATTAATTTATTAAAAATATCCAAATTTCCAATTTTGGAACTATTCATTATTTTTAAATTATAGACATAAATAAAAAAATTAATTATAATATGATGTTTAAACAAAATTACTCATATTTTCAAAATATTTTATTAAAACTATAACCTAATAAAATAATATGTTTGTTAATTTTTTCCATATATTTCTCTACTAATTAAAAAATATTTGTTTTCCATTTTTTAAGAATATAAAGTAAATATATAATACCTACAAAATAAAAACAAATTATCAACATGAATATAATTTCATTTTTAAAAAATTTATTATTAATATGGATTGATAACTATTTTTTCTCTATGTGAAAACATAAATGAAATTTAAAAATATGAAAGTGATATTCTGTAACATTCCTGGATTTAATTAAAACATAAATCATTTTCATGGAAAGGTTTTCATTAAACTGATAAAAATGAATTCAACTTTTATAATGGTCAACATATACATATTTTATAATAATTTAGCTAATAAATAATTGTTTAGTTAGTAAGTTGTATCCTAAATTAAAATGGTTTACTTATTACCAAGGTAATAAATTTTTCTATTGTTACTATGGATATTGAAAAAAGATATCTATTGAAATTTAGAAACATTGGGTTCAAAATATTTAATCTATTTTATCAAATTCAAAATAGATTAGAAGTGTAAATTTTTTTGAAAAAAATTATGAAAAATATGACGTGAACTGATATTTTTTTGAAAAATAAAGTTTGTTAGAATAACCACAGTATTATCCGTATCTCATTCAAGAAACATATTATATGAATCTTAAAAGAATTATTAATTATTGAATATATTAATTTCATTTAAATTCATTATAAATTGAAATCAATTTAATTTTATATGTTAAAAACACATTTCGCATATAAAAATAGTGTTTTCCAGGAAAATTGATTTTTACCTATAATTTTTTTATAATAAATTCAAAAATAAAATTTATTCCAAAAAAATATTCTTATTTTTTAAAACATAAGAAAAATATATTTATGTTGAAACTACTTTTATTAAAAAAAATCAACTCTGTACATGCATTTATCAGAAAAATCAACACTTATGATTTTAACTAGAAAGTTAATATTTTTTGAATATTTCTAAAAATTCCCATAACATAATTTAAATTTGTGGAATTTAATATAATTTTCATTTGAATAATTTATTTAATAAAGTTATAATTATTATTCATTATATTTTATTGTAAAAACTATTAAAATATATTTTGGATGAAAATATATTTTTTAATAACTAAAATATTTTACTAAATATTTAGTGGTTGTTTAATATGACTTTGCAAATTCCTTTTGATATATTTCATAGATCATTTAATCAAATACAATCCAATTTAATTTCTAGGTTATAACTGTCACAAATATTAATATTTTATTAGTATATATTGGTTTTTTTAATCACGTTTTGTTATGTAATGAAAGATATAATAGAAATAAAATTATTGAAAAATATATATCTTCTATAATATATGGGTGTTACATTCTCCAAACATATAATAAATTACATACTCACAATCTGAATGTATTCTTAGTAATCAATGGTTTGATACATGAAAAAACTATTTTTGAAAACCTACATCCTAGAATGTAATAACAATACATACCCATAAAAGTGAAAAGGAAAAGTATGAAGGTCACCACAAAACAAGGTAACCAAATAGAGGAAGATTAATTGTCTATATATATATAATCCTCAAAGGAAAACCTACGGACTAAGCATTAGTAGTGTGTGATAGAGAAAATAGTCTACACAGTGTTTTTAAACAGAAAACTGTGAATTATTGAGTGGTTAAAAGATTATGAATTCATCATACATGAAGGTTATAATAATTTTTTTCATTAATAATTTATTACCAGAGTCTATGGATTAATTTACTTTATATATTAACAATATAATGGAAAATAATTTCGCAAAAACTATAATATCGTATTTTAATCAATTTACACACCAATCTAATTTCTTTATTCAAATTATGAAACTCTTTATTCCTAAAGGCACAAAATCAACATCTATTGTATAAAAAACATATATCAGGTTATTCATCTTATATTTAGTCATTAAAAAAACTAAAAATGTTTATAAAAAAGTATGATAATTTCCAAAAAAGAAGTTTTCCATGAAATAAATCATTTAACTCCAATATTTTCTTGAATAACACAAATGGATCCACTTATATTATTTAATAAATAATCTTAAATCACTAATAAAACATATAATATTAATATTAAGGAATGTTTTATCCTCAATTGTGATTTGGTACCCTTCATCTTAAAAATTAAAAATATAAGCTGTGTTCAAATTTATTCATTTTTTTCATGTTAAATAACATATTAAATTTAAATGATAGATATACCATAACCTAATAAAACACCCCTAAATATCATTAATCACCCTGATAAATTCCTATTTTATCTTGTGACATAGTGATCTTCACCAAAATATCATGAATAATATTGCTATACTTACCAAAAAATTAATCCTTAACATGACTATAACTTTTTTTGGAAATAAATAATTTTAAATTAATTACTTTTGTTTAAACATAGTAATTTATATCCCACTATCATTACAAAAATTAACTAATCACCAATTCATTTTCCTAACCTAGGTTGTATTTAACCATAGACATATTACAAAAATGCCATCACATAATTCATTGGAAGGTGGTGTTAATTCCATTGATCTTACAATCATACTTAATCATATAATCCAATATTTAAATTTTTAAAATTTACGATAATCGTACATTAAAGAAATGTTATTCAAAATATAACACAATCCTTATTTATTATATAACTTCACATATTACGTATTATAAAAATAAGTCCAAAAATGAAATAAACATAATATAATATGAAATAATCTTATTAAATAAATGCACAACAAAATTCAATGGTGCCAATATTATAAATATTACTCATATATGTATCCAAACAATAAATTATTAACAAAAAATTGGACACATATTAGGGATTATCTTTTTTCCATAATCACGTCTTCTACAAAAAAATATCACCTTACAACTAAACCTATTGTTTTATTTATTGTTTGCATTCAAAATATATTTTCAATAATTTAAAAGAAATAATATGGAACACTACATAGATTATTTATGATTTTATAACCAAAATATCATTTTTATAACAATATACAAGTTATTTCTTGATTCCAAATTCATGAATACATCAATAATACAACTACATTCTTAAACCATTAACTAGTCTTCATCGTCTCACTCCCCAATACAACATTCTGAAACTATAAAATATGAATATTTTCATAATAATAATCTACATCAATTAAATCAAGATTATTACTTTTACAATCCAAAATACTATAATAAAACCCAAAAATACATATTTTATTCACAATATATTCATTATTATCAATTATATCATTACATGTACAACCTTTCTAATTCGTTACTAGAGAAGTCTCCTTAAAAAATGATTTTCATAATGCCCATTATTTTCACATTAAAAACATTCAACTATCTGGGATACAATAGAGATACCGCTATTCCCATCCATTTAATTAATCAATCAAAGAAATATTCCTATGCAATTCCATATTAATATCTTTCCCTTCCACACTTAGAAACCAACTAGTTCTACCAATTCATTCATTTGAATTATTCTCCCCATATTCTAGACATGTTGAATAGTGAATCATTTCTCTTATTTAGTCTTTTTGAAACTCAGTATTTATAATGTAAGGTATCTTACTAAACACACTAATGTAAATATTTTTAATCTTATAAAAATGTGGATTTGGAAAAATTATAATGTTAAAAATTACATATATTAATTTAATTAGTTTCTCACGTGCACATTAATCACATAAAATGCGACCTTCAACATTAACTAAATTACTTTATATTGCATTCGTGAACAAAATCCAAAATTCATAGTGTGATAAATAATAATAATTTTACGAAACCACATTGTCAAGAAAAAATCATTTGAATGATGTTAAAATTATGAATCATTATTTTATAACACCATAGGTTTATACAATGAAACATTTAAGAACCGAATTATTCATTGTGGTAATGATCTCTAGTTTTCCATCAATTCTCACTTTAATTTCCAAAATATTTCCTAATGTGGTTGCCTGTTGGGGGAATAGAGGGATCAACGGTGTCCGGGGCTAGTTCAGAGACAAGAACCCATGTTTTGGGGTTTTTAAGGCATGGTACACAGTTAATATAAACCAATAAATGTATTCCCAAAGGTATGTATAAACCATCCGAGGAATGAAAGTAAGGTCTTATACGGAAAAAAATATTAGGATACCATGTGGGATGAGTGGTAAGACCATGTGACTAGTTTAGATGTTTTTTTCAGAATTGTATAATGGATATTTTCACGTTTTTCACACAGTTTGTAAACCGTTAGAGTACACCATGTGAGTACACCCGGGCATACAGAAATCCATGCATGATCGTAACATGGTTTTGTAAACCGTGGGCCTAAACAATGTGGATCATATATTTTTGGGTCAAAAAATCATTTTCACATACATCCTATTAAATCTATCCTACATTGAATTCATCATATGCCAGATAGGAGGATTCAATTTTGATCCCTTTGATGAACGACCATAGGAATTGAACCATGTTATTTGTTTGACCCCCATTTTGAAAATGGTTTATCACCTTGTATATGAAATGGTAATTCCTATATTTCTTTTTGAATGTTCTTGATTCTTGTGGATATTTATTTTCTATTTGGATTTAGGATCATATTATTTGATCTATCCTTATTCATCTTTTCATTAGATATATTCTAATCAAGGTATAATATAAGATGGATAATGGAAGAACTATCTAGCACGATCCTATGGGGGTGGATTCATACCTTTAGTCTTCGAGTATAAATGTTTATACATGTTGGGGTGTCGTGTGCCAAATTGTAGGGTGTCCCTTAAATTGAATTTATATCCTAGAATTTATTTATTTAACCTAAACAGTTCAATAGGATAGTTAATGGATGTTTATCTGTTTTATACCATCAAAATTATTGACCCCATGGGTGGGTTATTATTAAATGGACCATTGATGGAATTTATCATTGGGTGTCTCTGAGGTGTGGACATTACAAAATCTCATGGAATGTCAAAATGTGCAGTGGTTTAGGAAATAAATATCACTATTATGAATAGTAAATAAAATGAATAAAGGATATGAGTCATATGACCATCCTCCGGAGACATGTATGACATGACTTTTAAAGAATTATTTCCTATCCCATGTGGGTAATATAGATTTTATTCCATGAATTTAAGAAGTTGGATTGAATTTATTTATTTATGGATTTACCCATGGGATATATATGAAAACTAATCAATGTGATAGATTTAAAAAATTGTTATAAATGTCATATTAAATACTGACATGTTAATATTTCAATGAATCTTGAATGGTTAAGTCCATATGAGATAAAGGTACTTTTTCCTATAGATGTCTTCATTATTCTTATGATTCCATGTATTTAAAATTACCAATGTCAGATATATTGAGACCATACTATGTAATGAATTAATTTTGCATGTAGCGATTGCTATCATGCTATTCCCACAAGAATAAATTAAAGCCCAATTTTATGATGTTGGATAATACTTGGGTCACACCTTGAGGTGAGTTTGTTAAAGGATGCTCTTGGTTTGGACATTACAATGTTAAATGAATTGTTAAAATGTGATAGAATTTCATAAATGATAAATGGCATTGGGTGATACATAGATTTAAATTAGAATTCCATTTATAGACTCATGTGACTATTGTCCATTATAACATGGGTGATAAATGGGTCCACATTAGGATTCCATTAAAGGAATCAATGATTAAATATGATTTTTCAACATGTGAAATATGGATATATTGAGGGCTACCATGAATGGAATCATTATGGAATGACATATATTTTGTTTGACGTGTGGATCCTTATGATAATTCCATGTAAACACTCAAGCGGAACTTGACTAACTTGGAATGGGTTATAATCGATATTTTTATTGATGTGATGAGTACATAAACAATTATCTAGGATATTAATCCTCACCTAGAGGAATACTAGGTTCTTTAGTGGTCTACTAGGGATGAGTTTGTAAGGTGTTGGATCATATTCACCCCAGAGTGAAACTAGAATTACAACATAATAATGTCACATATGGGTACCATTTATGAATTGAAATAATAATTAAATTACTATTATGTTGAATCTTCCAAGAAAGAGTACAAACTTGGAGTCTGTCAAGAATTATTTAATTTGGATGGCCTTTTGATGTATCTATTATGATTCTTGTAACACATAAGATGATGGGATTGATTTGGATCATGAGACTCATAAATTCAGGGTAATTTAATTGTTATATGAATATGAATCGAATTTTAGTAGAAAGATGGGAATGTATGATGTATACTTTTGAGTCCTTCCTTTCTTACCACTTTTCTTATTGCACACTACATGACATATATATTTATAGACCTTTACGACCATCCAATGGGTGGTGTCATATAGTGATTTTATCTCACAACCTATTTTGGTTTCAATTTTCTCCCAAACATATTATATGATTGCATGTGTAGATACGGGAAGGAAACCTCCTAGAGGTACTTGATTTGTAGTTTAGGAACAAGAGAGAATGGAACCATGATTAGGATTTTGATGCTGCCGGGATATCATTCGACCTCCTTTTAATTTTTTATATTGATTGTACATACACCATGTAGTCCGTTTTTGGATGATTTATTATAAATCCTTGACATGAAGAACCATTATGTATATGAGACATATATTGTTGTTGAAATTTATCACTCTACATCTATTTAGTTCTATTTTATGTTTTAATTCTTCTAAAACTGAAAGGTAATTGTCTTTTCAATATATTACACTTTTCCGATAAGGTCATTGTCTCCCCCATTGACTCAGTTAGGCCCTCATTTCTAGTCAAATGCCTCTGGAATTTGGGGAGGTGATCGTGGGGCTATGTGGCCAAGCAGGTATGGAGCACCATTGGGTGGAATACGAAACCAGGATGTTACATATTTAATTATCATTACCAAAACATAAGTATTTTATCATATACATTTACATATCCTTAGGTTTCTTTAAAATTTTTTCTAATCAATGTTTCAATAGGATAACTAAAACCTCTCCCAGAGAAAATATATACTAACTCAAAAATTTATTTAATATATATCACTTCTTATTATATAAATACTAATTTCATAAGAAAACTACACACACTATAATCATATAAGTATAATACCATTAATTAAATAGACATGTTAACAAATAGATTATAAAAGTTATATATACTGTCCGGATAAATCATAATATATGGAACCCTTATTAAGTATATCACACTTGATAAATTTATTCAGAACCAAGGGAAAATAAAATTTGGAATGGAAGACATCATTTTCTTAGTAATGGTAATCCATGGAGATGTCAATGATCATAAATTATTAATATTATAAAAATTGACTAAGAATGATTTCTTAAAAAATTATAACCATACTTTGTATCTCATAGAATATAATATTTATTCCCAGAACAGATATTTTTTGTTTATAAGACATAAATAATAAAATAATAAACGAATATAAGACACTGAAATATAAAATTTCTATAAAGAATTCATAGTGGAATGGGTTTACTCCTCAAAATATCATATTACTCATGGTTTAACCCTTAAAAATTTATAGTGGATGAATCCACTTTCTAAACAAGGTTAACTCCAGTTCCAGTCATTCTTCTCTAAATTGATATCAATAATTAACCAATGAAATGTATTTAGATATAAGTCCCAACTTTATCGTAATTAACTTCATTCATGGGAGATCTAAATGATAATTAACAATTCATTATATTAGAACCCATGAAAAGAAATGGGTTTCAAAGACATTTCATCATTTCAGTGTAGAAAAACTCATGGAAATGGAATTTATTTTGTACACATATTATCATTGTAAACAAAAAATAGACAAAGAAATATTATTGATGGTATCCATGGATCATATCCTTATTAATCATAAATTAAATTTGGGTTTGTTTTTATTGGTAGATCAAAAATCAGTTATATAATAATTAAATGTTTTTGATGAAAATATCATGTCCATTAAGAAATAAATTATTTTCAGATAATTATGATCTTATAAATGAAATCATTTTCTTTATATATTCTCATATTAATATTTAATTGAATCTTCAAGGAACATATTATTCATGATAGCGGGACTAGTCGTTCATGCCATTTTTTTCTACCATTTTGATAATGAAAAAATATTCCATTTATTTTTTTATAAAAGTGAATAAAAATGAAGGAATTTAATTTAAAAAATAATATGTGATTATAAAACTAAAATATATAATTTTTTTTATAAAAAATTGATAATTATTATGAAAAATATTCATTCCAATGTTAGAAATAATGCTTATTTTCACTACAAAAATGTTCAAATGATTAATTAATATGTGCTAAATTGTAGGAAAAAATTTATTTAAATATAATATCAAAAGGATAATAAAATTCAGGATTTTATTGAGTGGTAGATCATAATATTTCATCACCATAACTTAATGATAAATTATTCCACTATGAATGATATTTTAACATAACACCCTTTACCACTTTGGTGAAATATGAATCATAAGTCCCATAAAAGAAATAATCATAGATGTATTTGAAAATTAAAAAATTATCATAAAAAGTATCATAAAAAAAATAAAAAAAATAATGTAATATTATAAACCACATAAAAGAAAAAAGTGTTGAATATATATTATATCTCACAAATTTAAAAGTGATATGGGTATCCTTTACATCTTTGATAACAATTGAATCATAATTTCAATGAAAGAATAAAATTAAATAAAAAATTTCATATCATGAATGTATATAAATTAATGATATATCATGTTAATGTGGATTTATATACACATTATATAAAATATATGTGTATGACATAACATATGTCCCAAAGAAGACAGTTTGAGATGAATATTTTCCTACCATAATTGAAAATTCTTTCATATTCATTGGAAACCCATGAATAAAAAATATTGATAAATTATAATTTTATTAAGGTAATATAATCATAAATATAATACCATATATTATTTACATAAAACATTTTGTCAACATTTTTGTAAATCATCATTATAAAAATCATGACCCTTGTTGAAATATTATTTGTTTTTCATATGTATTTTACTTTGGTAGACTTGGTCATTGTATTTTGACTGTGGTTTTATAAGATCAATAATTTTGATCATGATATGAATATTATTAATATTCATTTTATATTTTTAGATCAATTTATAATGTTATAAATATAATAATGAATTAGACCTTTCTTAGAAAAGGTATGTCACCTAAATTCTTGGATGCAGTATTATATTATAGATGAATGGAATGAAGGAATGTTAAATCATAAATCAGCAATATAGTATCAATATTATATCATATATATCATATAAATTATTGAAATTGATTTTCATTAAAATACATGTAAAATTAAAATGAATAAAAAATCGCAATGTTTCATGGACCTAGTAGTCCACAAGAATAAAAAATCAGCAATATCGTTTCCCACATGATTTAAAGGTAAGTATGTGGATGTTATAATATATTAATATATGTATATTTATTTCATAAATATAATATATTCATTAAACTAATCATAACACACATCCTTATAACATGGTAATAAAAATTGAATTATATAACTATATGAAGATGGTAAGCCATATTTACACAATATTGATACCTTTACCAATCATTTTATTGAAATGAGGGTTTATAATGGATTTTCAATCATAATAATGAATCTAAATAATAATAGGGATCTATAAGTTATAAATTTAATTTAAATACCATAGATTAATAATATGTAAATAAATGTAGGAAACAAATTAATTGGTTAAGGAAATTATATTTTATTTGAAACAACTACATTAGATCTCAAATAAAGACATCAAGTATATGACTATTAGGCATATCTAAACCTTTATAATGTGGATAGGTATGTTCAAAAGATAAATTTCTAGATTTTTTTCAATAAATATTACTCAATTCTATGAAAACAAGAGAGTGGTGGAGATCCCTATTATATTTGGGGTGAGGGTAACATTAGAAATTTGTCAACATATTAAACTATAATAAATTCATTAAAAAAATAAATCTAAATGGATATAGATTCTTTGATAAATTAAAATATGATTTTTATACTATCAATCAAATATTATTTAAAAGTTTTTTGGTATAATTTTAATGATGAACATTATTATTAATTCTTATGAAACCAATTTTTATTTTATCTATGAGAAACGACATTTCCGTGGTTAAAGGGTTGTAATTTTTTCATATAAAAGAATAATTGGTCCCAATATTAAAAATATAGGACCTTTTATACTATTTATAATCCAAATTTCATTGTTTACATACTTTTATGATTTTTAATTATTTCATAACATCAAATATCTTTACAGTAAATTATAAAACTATTTGTTAAATTTGACATAAAATACATAAATTAAATTTCTGAAGTCTAATATAATCATTAAAAATAACACTTATATGTCATATTTACCTATGATTTTATTGGGACACTGTTAATATTTCAAATTATATCCCATTTATTATTTTTAATAACATTTATTTTATTTTCCTCTAGATGAATAAATATTGTTTAGTCATTTTTTAACTATTTATGGTAAGTATATAATACGTCAAAATTAAGAAACATTTACCATTGGAAATATATTTTCATTATTCAAAAAATTAATTTTAATATTTTTTCAAAACTAATTTATTTTTATATGTGTACACTTATATTATATATAAAACTATGAAATTTAAATTTTGTATCATTAAATGATTTAAATAATATATAACTCATTTTATGGTAAATTATCCATTAAAATAATCAATTCTAGGAATTAGTTGGATGTTTTTTAATTCAATTCAATGAATAGAAAATTTGACTAGTTATTATGGGCTTAAAACAATGTTTTATCCTAGACTATCCTGATTTTCATTTTTGTTTACCAAAGTTACAATTTTAGAAAAAAACGCATTTTATTCATAAACCCTCAATTTTTTAATATCGTATTCCTATAAATATATTATATAAGTGTAATTTTTTATTATCATATTTCATTTTCATTATAATATTTCAAAAATATTTTTCAATTTTATTTAATGGGTTTAAAACATATTATCTAGAGAAAACAGGTTTTCAAGATAATGAAATTTTCACTATAAAAATATTTCAATACTATATTAACATATAAAATTTATTTAATTTGAAAGAATTTTAATATTAAAAATATAATAAATATAAAATTTCTTTATATTTAATTTAAATGAAACATTATGTTTTAACATATATATTAAAATAAAAGTATTGGTTTTTTAACATTTGTAAGAAGATAAATCAGTTTGATTATTTATCAGTAAATCATTTTATAATAATTGAATCATGATGATTTCCAGATGATTTTAATTTTATTAAATAATATTTCGGAATTTTATATAAATTAATCATTATATTTTCAAACAAAAATCATTAAAAATCTATTTTTAAAATATAATATTTTCCAACAATAAAAGGAATTTTCTTAAAATTGATTCATTATTTATTATGTATTTTCCAATAATTTTTTTGTGATTTGTATGTTTAAATAAATTTCATAAAATATTTAAAACTATTTACAACCACAAATTTATCATCTATTCTTGTGTAAGGTCATGGATCTTCTTGGATCAATCATTTGTGTGTTTTACAAGACCAAAGTGATTGGAGGAGGATCAAAGTATTCCTGGAGGGGCTTGAATTCTAAGAGATGGAAGTACCGGAGACTTAGTTCCATATAAATTTATAGAATATAAATTTTTTTCACCAAATGTAATAAATTGGGTTTTATAAATAAATAAAATGGAGAGGCGATGTATTTTTTTGTAGAAAAATGTACCCTGTGGATTACACGACATGAAAGGGAGTTCCGTGTAGTGTATTTACCTTCAATGGTGTGGTAGTAAATTTTTTTAGTTTCTCCATTTATTCATAACCCTAAGGCTACAGTGGATCTCCCTCTACTGTTAGGAAACCCAAAAACCCCCTCTGCAATGTTTTCGGCATTTCTTCATCAAGGATTTATTCCAAGATTCCCTCCTTCAATTAGTAATGCTCCTTATTTTAAATAATCTATAATCTATATATGTTTGGGTTGTTTATTCAATATTTTTTCCATATTTCCTAATTTCCATGTTATTTTCCTTGATCTACACATTTAAAATATTTTTTTATTGGTGTTTTGTTGGAACGAATGTAGGGAGACATCATCAGGTGTATGCAGTTCTTGTAGGAGTGGTGATCATGATCAGTTATGTTGGTTTTTTCTCATGTAAATAATGTTGACTCTCTTTTGTGGTTGGGGATTCATTTCTTATCTATTTATTTACATTAAATTGAATAGATAACAATATTTATCCCCATGGGTGGTCATTAAATTAAATTAATATCTACTTGACCCACAGTAATGAATTTTTATCTATATTTTGGTGAATTTGTAATTTTTCCCTAAAAATGGGATGACTATTTAATTTCTAGATAATGTGAAATCAATGCAGTTCTTATTGTGACTAGTTTAGAATGAGAAAATGGTAATGAATTTAAATCTATAATTAATTGATAATTAATTGGATAAAGTTTTAAAGGAACATATATAATGAGTTTGTTTTTTTAGTTTGATGATAATAAAATTAATTCAAGTACAGGTGATTTATCGAACTGTCTAATGAACCTGAAGGATTATGATTCTTGTTGATAAAATATTTAATGGTGTGGTAAATTAATTTTTAATTAATTTTTTATAGACATGGTATCTTTATGCATAGGTTTCCCATAGTTGGTACTTATGATAATGAATCAGTTAATTACATATGGAATGCAAAATTGTTTTGTGAAAAGGATAATTTATTTGAAGGTCCTAAGATTCTTGTTTTCTTGTAATGGATAAGTGTTTTTTACATTTGATCCACAAGAGATGATTGTGTGTAAATGATGGATGCCTTGTTTTAGGGCCTATAGCCATGTTACTTATTTGTTTTCTGGTACCTTGGATGTGAAATGTTTCATGGATGGATGAGCCTGGAGAGCATTTGATTTTGGAGGGTCTTAGTGTCTTGAATGTGATGTGAACCTGGGATGGATGAGCCTAGAGGGTTGTTTATGTATGAGTGGTATGAAGGCCAGGTTTTTGTCAAATCCCTTTACGTATATCCTTGTACGATGCATCAGTATATTCATGAGGGTGCCAAGGAGGAAACAAACGGAGAAATAATGGGTCGAAGCTGGGCATACCCATTTATATAAAATCTTAAAACTATTTTGAATTTGTTGGTTTTCTAAAGGTCAGGTTTTTTTTTATTTTTATTCATTTCCCCACTACTTTATGTAGATGTATGTTCTTGGTTACTCTCATTCCATCAGAGGTGAAGATGCATAGGGTATTCCATGTGAATTACATGATTACCTTCTTGTGGTTGGATGAGTTTACTCCTCTGCTATAGGTTGTGGAGACTCGATAGGTAGTTAATCTACTCACCATGTCAAACCCCATGTATATGGTGATCATATAAAATTTTACAAGAGTACTTGGTGTTATGGAATGTAATGATGCTAATCATGGAATACATTTTTAACAAATGGGATTGGTTTTTTTGGGATGAAATGTAGAGGTTATAAGTCTAAGAAGTCATGGACTCAATATTATTATGCCTAGAGGGTGTGGATCTTTGTTTAGAATCTAGGGAAATGTAATTTTGGTATTTTAATGGATATTTAATGGGTAAGTTGTTAATTAATGGGAAATAATACTAACGAAATCAAATAATATAATTTCATGTGGGCCGTTAAATGGTTGTGAACTTATAGGACATATGGCCTTAGTAGCTGTATTTTAGAGTCCAAGAGATGTTAGCTATATTTAAGTCTGAGAAAATGTTATGAACATAGTGTGGTTGGGAGATATATTACATCATGTACTTTTTATGTTTCTATATCCTACTCCACACTATAGGTAAGGGAAATTGACAGCATGGGGATTCTTAGTCGGGGGGGGGGGGGGTTCCCTAACATCCCAGTTGGATGATAGATTGTTGAACACCCCCATGTACCACTCTCTTATCTTGGTAGTTATTTGTTTTGGTATGCATAGTGGTTATATTTTCCCATATATGTGTTTAGAGGGATATAATGTGTTGTGTTTATTTCACACACATGCATTCTGTATATAGATTTCTCTGGACTATTATATGTATATGGTCTATAGGCTATAATGGATTGAGGATCCTTACTAAGTTTATGGGATGTAATTTTTTGATATATAATACCTGATGTATGATACACATCATATGGGATTTGTTTTCCATGAAATCACCATGTTTATTTTGGTTATTGGGACACAAATTTGTGATTCACAAGGTGCATGTTGTGGTGCTTCACATAGGGTTCCACATTCTATAATTTTTAGGGAGATACGCTCATGACGTGTGATGTTAAGGATGAGAGGAAAACCTGTGGATTAGTGGTAATGTGGTACCACTGATATTCAATATTATATTATATTTTATTTTATGTCATACATGGTTAGAGTATCCGTGGGGATGTTGGTAACGTAGTATACATGTTTTGGTGATGAGTTTGTTTCACTTTTGGTTAATGTTGATTCAACATTATTTATTCATATTTTACATGAGATTATCTAGTAGGTATTATACTGAGTATACAATTATACTCACGCTAAATATATGGAATATTTTTCAGGTTAGATGGACTTGGTAGTATATTAGGATGGTTACTACAATCTTCTGGATTAAAGGAGCTGTTTGGGATTCGTCGTCGATGTCGCCATTACCATTTTATTCAGTACTTGTAGTGTTCCATTTAATATAATAGTTCTTACATGACATTCCATATGTGTTCAGTTGATTTTATATTCTATTGATGTATTATTAGGAATCAGTTTGTGTTTTTATTATCTCACAATTTCACATGTTCTCACTTAGATGGTAATTCCTCCAATTTCTGTTTTTAATATACCATCAGCGCTAGTCGCCAACCCAGATCCTACTGGATGTGGGACTCGGGTGTCACTATCTCAATGAAGTGTACACTATGTGGGGAGGGGTTTTTGACTAAGTGATTTCAGAGGTTTCATTAAGGGATATGATAGAGTTTGGAGTTGAGCACATGTGATGTTGAGTGGGTTGGTAGGGAAATATTGTCGTCAACATTTTAAGGTGTTGTCAATACATGAGACTGGCTGATAAATGGGTATTTAGGGACACCTATGATATAAATCATGGTCATTTATCTTATTTCTCGAACATAACATGGAGACACTTTTTGTATGGTACAGAACTAGGAAAGGGTAGTGCATCATTAAATTTTTTTCCCATGTTTAATTTGGTAGGGATTGAGATAGGTTAACATAATATGAATATATAAAACATGTAATTATTTTTATGGTCTTACATATTCAATGTTTAGGATCTCAAAAAAAGATTCAATTGTAGTAATGGATACTAGTCAATGTCCTTATCAAGTTCGTCGTGAAGATGTTTAGTGAGTGGCACCAGAAAATCTCCACTATGTAAAGGTTGACAACAATGACATATTGATGAGTAATCTATGAGAGTTTTATGGCCAAATTCTATAGAGATATGATGGATTTGATTCAGATTAAATCATAGAATTCTTTTCCATGTAGTTTGAGATAGATTTCAGTTCGATATACTCTTAGAACGAGCCATATATATCGTTTGAAGAGATGATGTTATGATGGGTAATGAGTTAGTGGGGGATCATATTCTCCAAAGATTGTGAGGAGTCGATAGTCTCAGGGGAGGACATCAAGGACAAGTTTAATGATGATTTCAATTATTAGACCATGAAGTTATCTGGTCACCAATAGCATCTTACCCTTCGACAGTGGATCTCCAATGTGTGAGATTTAGTGATCAATTTTCAGAACATTCTGTGATATTCATCGGATATCTTGTCAGATGTTGATGCTATGGAGAGGTATTTTAGTAGGATTTTTTCTTAGTGATCTAACACATGGACACCATGTTTATGTTGACGATGTATCTTGAAGATCTATTGAGATCAGAGGTCATTGAGAGAACATTATCAAAAATTTCATTTCCATGATAGGGGAGACATTAGGATTCCTCATGAAGAAAATATGTGGATCAAGGTTATTCTTTTTCCAGATAGAATAGTTTACAATCAACAAAGTGTACTAACCACAACTAATGTCTTATTTATCAAAGGAAAGATACTCCCATGCCTATGATAAGGGATCAAATACCTGTATTTCTTGTTGTGGACGAGGTCATTAGTGGAGAGAGTGCTAGTCCTTTGGGACTAGTCAGTGTGCATCAGTTGTTCCACTTTTGGTTCCTCTAATGAGGCAGTTCTAGTCGAGATAGAAGCACCTATTTTATCCGTTTATGGATCCGTAGAGAGTATATGTTGCTAGAATTTGCAAACCTCGGGATTCTCTTTATCATCATAGGACATATCATAGACATGGAGGTGGGGTTTAGTATGGTTAGATAGTCCATGGATGAGGTAATGGTCAATTTCATAGTTTAGTGTTTCCATTACTGAGAAATCTAGATGTCGTTTAACAAACCCTTTTATTGTTTTCTTCTCGGGATAATTCCATTTTTGATCTAGAAGGGAAATAAACTTTCATATCACCCACCATTGTACATTATTTGGGACATGAGGTGGAGAGACATCCAGTTCCCTTGGCGTTAACTATTCTAGTTGGATGTCGAGCTAACTTGATTGATGTATGTTGAAATTGTGAGCTAGTATTAGTAATACACCACTCTTGTGATTATTTCCAATGTTTATAGATACAATACTATTTCATCATTATTTTCATGGTTTTTTTTAGGATATCAAGAACTTTATTAAGAGGAATGTTGTGTTCTTTGATGCTAATGGAGGGCCAACAGTGTTTGTTGGCATATAATACCCTCAGATGGGTCATGGGTATGTTATATCCTCATTATCCATAATGGATGGTCTAATGATATGCTCATCGGGTGTTCAGTTTTCAATGTTTTTGATGGTGGTGGGAGAGTACCCAGATGTATTTTTATATGAGGTTTTAACATAACCCCTATGATGAGAGATCAAGTTCAGAATTGAACTACAATGAAGTGTGTCTCATATATCAATGAATCCATATTGGATATATCCATTTGAGTTGTGTGAGATATGTATACATCTCAATTGTCTATTTTGGGGTAGTTTAGATTGGATAGGTGTGTCACCATGGGGTGCACAGGTATTGTTCCTATGGAAGGATGACAATAGTTTGTATTTGTTTATTTATTATCATCTATTAAACCATGTGACTGTGAGGAACTACTACCACCTTTCACGGACTGATGATCTGTTTCATCATATAATGTGTGCATGTTTCTTCATGATGATTGATTTGAGATTAGGATATAATCAGATGTGTGTGAAGGATGAGGATATCCTAAAGATAACTTTATACTTTCTTCATGGGAAATATGAGTTTGTTTCGAAAAAATGCTACAATTATTTCATGGGTTTAATGAATATTGTGTTCCATGTGTTCCTAGATAAGTTCATGGTTTTTTTCATTGATGACATATTTGTGTAATTTGTGTCCGAGGAGGATTATCCAAATCATATGTTTCCAAATTTTGTAGTTATTTGTTGTGAGTAGCAATTTTGGATGTTGTCAAAGTGTAATTTTTGGGCCTAAGTAGTCAATTTAATGGGGGATACTGTATCATATTTGAGAGTAGTTATGGATCCATCGAATATTGAAGCATTTGATTATTGTGAAGACACAATGAAAATAGAATAGAAGAGATATTTCCCTAATCATTCAATATATTACATGAATTTCGTATCTGATTTCATTCAGGTTGTGACATATCAAACAATAGTGACCATAAACGATCGAATATTCTAGTAGACTGATCAATGTCAAAAAAATGATCATATGAAGGAGAATTTGGTTTCTGTTGATGTTCATTTCCTAACAATATAAAGACATCAGTTGAGGGTTTTTTGTGTTGTGTCACATCTTGGGTTTAGTTGTGTTCTAATGTAGTACGGATTATTTACTTTTTATGGGACATGCTATTACATCCCCATGAGTGTAACTATTCCACCCATGATCTCGGGTTAGAAGCGGTGGGATTTCCCTAACGTAGTGGATAAATTACCTCATCAGTGAGGTTTTTATGGTTTTATCTAATCATGAGAGCCTATTTTATGTATTATCCCAGTGTATGATGAACCTAGCTCAGAAATAGTGTATGGAGTTCATAACATATTATGAATATTATATTTTGTATACGTTAGAGAAGTGGAAAGTTGTAGCAGATGTGTTGGGCAGGATGTCACATTGTGAAGTAGTGTGTGAATTGGGTGACTCTTAGAGAGTGATGGAAGAATGTTTTGTGTAACATATGGATATTGGATATGTTTTAATAAGAGGTTTCCTTTTTCAGATGATGGTGTAGTCTCCTCTAGTGCAGTAGGTGGAGGAGTCCTAGTTGGTGGTTCATGAGGTGAATGTCTAGAGAGACCGAGCCATTTGTGAAGATTCCCTTAATGGTTGGTCAGAGGATGAAAAACACCATGTTTTGTTTCAGGGATTGTTTTTAATTCCATTGTCTATGTGTGAGATAGTTATCATAGTGTTCAATATTTTTCCAATGGTGGAACATCATATCCAATGAAAACTGTATAGATATAGTAGAGGTTAGATTTGGTTTCCTAGGTTGAAGCATTTGGATTTAGGGTTTCTGTATCAATGTTTGTTCTACAAAAAAGGTACGGCTAAGAACCATGTTATCGGTTGTTTGATCCTGCCATGACATGATCCTTAGTTGATGTGGGAGGAAATCATGATTGACTGTGTTACTATTTGAAGACAAGATTAGGGAGGATATGATAGTATATGAGTTGCAGTAGATTTTTCTGTTGAAATCATAAAAATTCATAGTGATCTAGTAGACGATATATGTGATAGTTTTTTCAATGCAGTATCTAGAGGACGTTGTGAGACTCAACGTGGTCCCGAGGGTGATAATTATCAATCGAGATCCTCATTTTACCTCAATGGTGTAGGTAGGTCACTAATATGTGTTTTCTTCTCAGTTATTCATTACCAATACATTTCATATTCATATGGATGGTTAGATATGGAGGGTCATCCAGAATCTTGAAGAAATATTTCTCTCTAGTGTCTTGAACTTTGGTGGCTTAGTGATGAGTAAAATTCCTTTAGTATTGTTTTCAAACAACAATATTTTCCATTCCACCATTGGTATGGATCCATTTAAATCCTTGTCTAGAAAACCATGTCATTTTCTAATTTGTTGTGATGGGGTTTGTGAGTTTACAATTATCAGGCTGGAAATGGTATAAAACATGACAGAGATGAATTAGGTGACTCACAAGAGGATGAGGAAACACATGATCATCAGAAATCATATTCCAATAATAATAGAAGCCCTTTGGAGTTCAATATTTGGGATCATATGTTCATAAAGGTGACTTATTTCCATGGTATGTAATAGATTTTTTATTGGAGTAATATTTATACCCTCTTTTATTGGACATTCGAGTTGTTGGGTTGTGTTGGAGACATAACATATATGATAGAACATCCTCTACAGATGTGTCTGATTCATGATGTTTTTAATCTGTCACAAATTATTCATTATCTTTATATAGGATCTCACATCATCATGTTTGGTGTGATCGATGTTGATGGTGATGGGACCTTTGAGGAGAGGTATGTAGTCGTCTAGGACCATCAGGAGCAGCGGTTACACAGTTGTGTTATCCCCTCCATTCATTTCCTGTGACAACATAGTATAATAGAGGATATTACCTAGGAATGTGATTCAGAGATACAAAATATATTCCTCGATCTATTTGTTGTTTATATATTTTCATATAACACTATTTTCTATGAGGTTATTGTCATTTTTCAATGATTTTTTAGATTTATATGATTCTTGTTAAATGTTGTTCTTGAATGTGGATGGTTGAGATTATATGGTGCTGAGATCATTTGATAGGTATCTCAAGGCGGGATTTTGGATGAACCCTTTTATGAATCCCAACTAGGTTAGTTAAAATTTATGAGGATGAGAATTATTTTGATAGGTATCTAATGTTAGGTCTGGGATCCTCATGGATCAACCTTTTGTGAGTTTTCAAAGACTGAGATGCTCAGAAGTTGCTTGGAGGAAGCATGTACGGGCAGGGATTCTAAGAGCTTAAAGAAGATAATGTTCCCTACCACTTAATGACACACAATGTGAAACAAGGTCTAATTATGTTTAATATAACATGTTCAAAAAATTAATTACATGAATAGGTGATGTATTTTTCTACAGAGATCGATCCCTGAGGATTACCCAATGTGAAGGAAAATTACACATCATGTAGTTCCCCACTGTAGTGTTGTACATTGTGTTTTAGCCACTCAGGTTATTCATATCCCCATGATGGTATGTGCTCTCCTTTTCATTCTAGGTGACCCAACAACCCCCTCCTTGATGTATTCGAGATTTCATTGACAAGGATCAATTCTTAGCTTCCCTCTAACGATATGTATCAATCAGTCCTTGATCTAAGATATTTTATATCAAATTTCTTAGGATTTCATAAATCTATTTCCTTTTATTCCTTTTATCCATGTAATTTACCCTGATCTCCTGGTTTATAATGACATTTTGTTTTTTGGGCATGATTGTGGAGTGACATCCTTTAGTGGATTTACTTCTTGCATGAGTGGTGATCAGGACCCATTGTGTTGGTCTATTCTCATGTGAAGAACATTGATGCACTACTAATGTATGGGATTCATTTCTTTTATATTTATTTACATTTAATCATAGAGATAACATGATTTTTCACATTGATCATAATGGAATTATCCAAATAATCACATGAACTACATTAATGTACTCGTATCGATCAATTTCCATTGTTGTACTTTGTACCGTGATAAAAGGATGCCTCTTGATTTTCTAGACAGTGTGATATCTATGCAGTGTGTTTTTTGAATGATTTATAATGTGAAATTAATAATGAAATTAAAAATGGAATTAATTGATTATTAATTGGTTAAATATTTAAATAGGCATGTTTAATAAATATGGCTTTTTTTGTTGTTGTAATTTGATGATAACAATATTTATCTTATTATGTATGTTTAAATGAATTTATTAATGAACATGATGCATGATGATGTTTGGTGATATAATAATTAAGGGCACTTAAATTAGTTTTTTAATTATTTTGTGGTAGATGTGATAACTTTTTTTAGGTCACCCATGGATGAACCTATTATAATTAATCAGTTTATTGATGATAGTAGAAGAACTTGATATTTAATAAAAGATAATTCCTTTGATGGTTTTGATGTTCTAGTTTTCTTATAAAAGATGAGAGGCTAATTCTTTCAAACTGTGAGAGATCACTGGGTGTAATGAATGAATTTCTTATTTTAGTTACCAGAGTCCATATGCTTGTTTATTTCATAATGATTGTGATTTTGCATGATCCTGGGATGGATGATCCTAGAGGGAAGTTGTGGATTTTGGAGTACGGTGGTTCAGATGTGACATAAACATAGGATGGATGATCTTAGAGGTCTGTTGTGGTATAATTGATGGGGAGTCTCAATTTTTGTGGTAGCACATTAATCCTAGAGTGGTGAGATGCATCAGTATATTCATGTTGTCATTTGGGATGACACCTAAGTTTGCAGAATGGGTCGAATATAGTCTTAACCATTGATATAAAAACTAGATTTTTGTTTGAATCCTTTATTTTTTGACGGTCTTGTTGTTTGTTTATCTATATTCATTTCCCTATGGCTTCCGGAAGATGGATGTGTTTGGTTAATCTATTTCCACTAGAAGAAAAGAAATTCATGTTATTTCACATTCATTAAATGTTATGGTTCTCATGAATGGATACTTTTACACTCCTATTGTAGGAGTAACACACTTGATGGTTAGTTTATCTACTCACTATTTTGAGCCCCTTCTGTTAGAGGATCATAAGATGATTTCCAAGATTACATGGTGATAGTTAATTTATTGCAGTAAATTAATGAATAAATTATTTACCCATGGGGTTAGGGATAGTTGGTATTCAATGCTTATGTTATAATTACAAGTCATGGACCCAATTTTCTAATGTCCGGAGGGCCAGAATCATTGTCGAGATGCTAGTGAAATGTAATGTGGAGTTTTTAATGGTTAATTAATGGTTGAATAATTAATTAATGAAATGTGAAACTAATGAAAATTAATAATGAATTTTTATGTATCTCATTAAATGGTTGTATGCATATAAGACATCTAGTCTTGGTAGTGGAATTTAGGAGTCTGAAAAATAGTAGCTTCAATTGAGTCTGATAATAGTTTATCCCCATTTTTTTTGTGATATATATTATATCATGTATTTTTTTTATATGGTACTCCACCATGTTGATTATAGAAACACACACCACATGGATTCAATGCGCTGGGGGTGTTTTCCCAAAATCCTGGTGGAAGGATGGATGGATGACTACCCACTTTTTCTCCGATCACTTCTCTTGGTAGTTACTTATGCTAGTATGTATGATATTTATTTTTACCCATATATGTTTGTAGATGGATATAATTGATTGTCGTTATTTCACACACATGTATTATGTATATAAGGATTACTATAAGTTTAAAGTGTATAGGTTGTAATGGCTTGAGGATCTTTACTCATTGTGTGGGTTATAATGGCTTGAGGTATATTACCTAATATATGATACATGTCATATGTTCTATAGTTACACTTTAAAAATACTAGTTTATTTTTTTATATAGATTTGGTCATGAAATGCATGAGGTGCAAGTTGTAGTGATTTTATTAGGTGTATGTGGGATATAGTTTTTTAAGATTTATGCTCATAAAGTGCAACATTGTGGGAGAGTAGTAAAACAATGGGGAAGTTGTAAGAGGGAACCCAAAAAATTATTTACTATATTATTTTCTATTGTACGTGACACTTTGTGAGTGTATCCATGATGTGAATGGTAACATAATATACATATTTAGGGGATGAGTAAGATTGAATTTTTTTTCACCGTGATTCAACATACTTTTGTTAGATTTTACACGAGTGGTGCCACATATGTTCTTGTTTAGTATAATGTTATACTCAACCTATGTATATATAAAATTTTTTTTAGTTCCGTTGTAGATAGTTAGAAATTATGATGGTAACTACTAGATTATGATTCTCAGGAGTTGTTTTTGCATTTTGGTCTCAATAGACATTACCTTTAATTTTGGTACTTACAACTTTCATTTCAGTCGTAGGATTTCTTACATGACATTATATATTTGTTATTTTTATTATTATTTATATTTCATTATGAGATAGAGTTAGTTTCATTTTCTCTTATCTCTATCATTGGAATCTGTAATATTATAGGGTAATGCCTTACATCTATGTGTTTACTATACCCTCAGTGCTAGTTAAGAGCCCATTGCCTACTGTTGGTGGGAATCATATTTCATTATCCCTCATCTCCCATTACTGGTCTAGGAGGTGAAAACATTATGGGGAGGGGTCATGATAATATGTTAATGTAATAATTTAAATAAATGATTCAATTATACAGATTAAAACCTATAAAAGTACTCGAAAAATTAAATAGATGATAAGATTGTATTATATATGTGTTATATAATATTATAGGTGAGTCAGACATGAGGTATGTGTATCACCCTAAGACTTCATAGTACATTATTTTTTCAAAAATAATTCAATAACTTTCACTACACACAACAATGAGTTCAAGTGCACCACGACTTAGCAAAGTAGCCGTTCAAAAGCAGTTATGAATATTATTAACTGAATTTTGATCTTTATATAATCCATATAGTTTTAAAATATATATTATGAGTTTCTTATACATAATGTAAGAACAAATTCATTTTTTCAGATAAAAGAATTATTTTAAAAAATTGAAATTTTACCACTTTCAAACGGAGATCCCTTTTTATATCCAATATTTGAAACTGTTATTAAATAAATTTGAAAAAATAAACATCTCCATTAGAATAAGGACTTAAGAATATAGTTTCAATAAATATTTGTTGTTTTTCTGATAACTTTCATATTTGGGTGAATAGTGAAATATACTATATTTTAACTGAAGACAACTTTTTTAATCAAAATAATTTATAGTGTTGAATTATACATTTTAATTGTTTGAAGTATATTTAGATTATATTTTTACCATTTAATCCAATGATGGTCATTGTTATTAACTTCACTTTGAAATTGGACATAAACACGTGTCAATCTTTTGATAGTTATTATTTCTTAAAAATACCCTTATTAGTTTTGACAACGGGAATTAAATTTATATTAATTAATGAAAATTCTATGTTTTAAAATTGGTAAAATAGAATTAATATTTGAAATTAGAATATCAAAATTATCATAGGGTGATTTTTTTTAATTTTTCTGAAAACATTCAATTTTTGATGAATAGTGAAAAACACTAAGTTATTGTTTAAAACTGAATTTTTATTTAAATAAATATTTTTTTTATTTTAACTTATTTTTTGTACAAAGAGATAAATTATACTTATATACGTTCAATTTAATTAATTGTAGTTGTTTTATAATAATTTTAGATATATAAAAATTTTATAGAAATTTTTACCGTCTTTTACCCACCCACTACTACAAAAAACGGGAAATGGATGCTCTTCACTTTTATCAGCCCTAAAAAAATTACTGATAAATGGGCCCTTTATCAGAACTAAAAAAAATCTCTGATAAAGTTTTTGAATTTATCAGCGCTAAAAAAGGCACTTATAATGGCCCCCTTTATCAGCGATTTTTTAGCGCTGATAAAGGCCCCCCCTATATCAACGCTTTTTTTAGCGCCGATAAAGGGGACCCCTTTATCAGCGCTTCATTTAGTAGAGCTGATAAAGGGGGGATTTATCAGCGCTTTTCCCAAGGAATGATAAATTTTATCATTCAAAAAAAATTAATGAAAAATAATATTTTGTTATATAAGTATATTTAGTGATATAAATACAATATATATTTTATAAATATGTTATAGATACGTATAAATATACTATTACATTTAATATATACAAAATATAGTGAAAATGGATTAATAATATTTTAAAAATATATTATTAATTAATAATTTCATAATTATTATCGATTAAAAATCATTTAATAACAAATTGAGGACACAAAAAGTCAAAATAATTAATTAAAGATCTAAAATATGTAGAAAATGTAACTCAAAATTCAAACAGCCATAACATTTTATCGAGGTGTCCGTTTGATCTCTAAATCATATCAAATTGAATCCTGCGATGAGATCTATGCTCTAGTCATTTAATCAAAGCCTCATCATATTTTTCGAGCCCAAAAAAGTCCCATAATTCCTCCAAAACTGAGTTTTTAATCGGGATACCCCGATTTGTTAACATTCAAACAAGTATAAATTCTGATCCGAAAGTCTGTTAGGCCTGTACCACATATCATATCGAATATTGTTTCATTTTATTCTATTTAAATGGTTGTGGTGTTGAAATGGGATTCTAGATCATAATTTATTATTGTTTTAACATTCTATGGCTTTTCAAATAAACACATATATGAATTTATTTGTAAATATATATGTGTCTGTGTGTGTCTGAGTGTCTATGTGTGTGTCTGTGTGTTGTATAAATGTATATATGTATGTAATTACTTATTTACTTATAAACAGACATCAAAAACATATTTCTTCATAAATGAATTTTAAAAATAATCTTAGAAGTACATTCTATGGCTTTTCAAATTCACATATATATGTATTTATTCGTAAATATATATGTGTTTGTCTGTGTGTTGTATATATCTGTGATGGGTGGAGCCCATTATAGCTGCTCAATTCATCAGTAGTTCTCATGAGTCAACTAGACATGGAATTAGACGAAGCCTTTCCCAGTTTGAAATATGGTTTTGGCCGAGGACTTAATCATTTTAAGAAGTCTTGGTCGAGGCCTTGACAAAATGTTTCAGAATGTCTGGAATTATACATTCCATAATAATAAAAATAATATTGATTGTTCATGGGGTCATTAGACTATTAGAATACCCATGATTATGTTTTATTATAACATTATTTACTCAGCTCAAATTCCTTCCAAAAAAGTATTCACGTTTATTATTGGTAAAGGAATTTGGTTTCAATCATTCACCATGCTTAATATTTATGTTATCTTCTATTTTATTTCTTACCTTATTGAGCGTTTGAGCTCACCCCTTTATTATGTTTCATTTTACTAGGATATGAAGAAGTTAGTTATAAGTTACTCGCATGCATAATCTATGAGGCTTGGATGTTTCTAATTGAATAAATTCATGTTGTATTCCTTTTCAAGATTTAAAGTTAGACATATTTATGAATCTTGTTTCAAATAATACTAAAATGATTGGTCTTTCAAATACTATTTCCTTGTCATCATGCCAATGTTATGTAATAATGCACTGACTCTGGGGAACTAGGGTCGAGGCGTTGCAGTTGGTATTAGAGGAAGTATAGTAAAATCATTGGAAACTAGATTTAGATAATCTATGATTAGAGAACATATCCCCAAGAAGGATTTTGAGGATTAATATAGAAGAACATCCAAGAATTTTGGTACTGTAGAGATTTTGTGAGTTTTCAATGAAAATAAATCTCTATATTGATACGAGCAGGTAGAGGGGGGCTATGGAACAAATGTACCTAGGGGTAAAACCTGAAAACACCGCTTCAATCTAGTCTCAGAATGGATCTGGTGCACGACAACAGGCCTTACTGCACTCTTGGTTACGACACTCCCGAGGGATATGCTTACGATAATTCTCATTCTCTTTACAAATCATTATGAAGGATTTACGAGTATATACCTCCTCAAAGAAAATATTTTTTATGATTATGGATTATATCCATAAACTGTTCAATTTATGTTAGGTATTTTACATTTTTTGAATTATTCATTGCAATTCATAAACTGACCTAGTGTATGCCATTGTATAGAAATGGTTCTGAGTCAAAGGAATGTGAACTCCAGTAATATTTATGATCTAAATAGTAAGAAGGATCATATCTTTCACGATATTAAGCCAATTTTTATAAGGGAAATAATATCCAATGTATTCTAAACTTATGAAGAAATAGTATCACGTGTTAACAAGATAAGTAAATAATTATCTGAGTCATGTGGCTTTAAAGGGAAGCAAGAGAAGGAAAGGATGGAAGATAGAAAGATGGATAAAGGGAAATGGGAAAAGAAGGATTTTCCCATATGTGATAACTATGGAAAGAATCACCATGGTAAATGCAGTAAGGGAATTGAGTTTGTTATAAGTGTGGAGAAAAATGACACCAAGTACGTGATTGGAAGGGTATGAAAAAGTTTCAAATGTACAATTCTTCATCTGCAAGGAGTTGGGACACTAAGTGAATAAATTTCCAAATCATAAGAGTATATCCCAAATGCTGCTATTGGATAATAATAAAGTTAGTATACCACCTAAGATAAAGATAAATGATTACATTTCTTATTTTGTTATTAAAGTATTGTGTCATTTAAGTACTTTATTAATGATATACATGTTATAAGAATTATAGAGTATATAAGTATTGTTATATAGTACTATTACATTTAGGACTTGAGATTGTGTGGAACGATAAAAAGCGACTCAGTAGCAGGTTAATTTTTTTGAAAATATATGCATTAGAGAAAGATAAACCATAATATGGTTCTGATACCGAGGTACTAATTTTGGAATAATTAATGATTGATTTGTACAAATTATATTAGATATTATTGACTACCATGAAACTAATTAATGATTTGTATATTCCATCAGTTTTGGAGTTTACAACATTTTCGGATAGAAGGAGTATATCTAGTATTCTATAAGGAACATGGGAGAATGAATGTAATCAATAAAGGTTTATGGTAATTCAGGATGTTGTAGTGTTTTAAACGAATACATGATGTTGGTGTTAGAATGCTATTACGTGGAAAATATGATCTTTATTGTGTTTACCTTCCTTATAAATTTTGGAATGTGAGTTTGGATAGAAGTATTTTGGATTAATCTAGTTTGATATTATTTTTGGATTTCCATAAAAAGGACAACTTAGAGGTCAGGCGACAACCCATCACGGCCGGAAAGGCCGCGAGATTTGATCCCACTACCGAAGGGCGACAAGGGTGTATCACCTACCAGTGGCCCACGTGATGTCCTGGATTGAATTATTTAGTTTTTTAAAAGTTCTAGTAGAATAATTATAAATTCATTTTTTAAACCCTATATGAATAGGATAAATAAAATATTTTTTGAAATTCTATTATCTTTTACAGTGAAAGATGAGTTTGTGGTAGAAATTATTTAAAAGATGGAACTCTACTTGTCATGTATATATTTTTTTCTTCTCTTATTATACGAAGAAATTAATTCTTAAATAATAGGTAAGGGATCATAAAAATTTAAATTTGTTATCATAATACATTGTTTTGTTGAACCGATGATATTTTAAATCATCATAGATTGATGGGGTCGAGGCCCTCAATTCTATAATTCTTTGTGACTAATGACCTAAAAAACTCCCTATAAATATTTATATTTTTCCTCCAATTATGGGTCTCTAATTTAAACATATTTTCTTTTAATCGAGATCATAATTTGGTGGTGGCTTTTTCATTTCCTTTTCCCTTTTATTAAGATTATATTTTCTTAACTCAATTTCCGTTGTGGGTTTTCCCACAAATGTATTTTATATTTTCAACCATTTATTTTAAAAGAAAAATCTAAAATTGAAGGGAATAAATTTATTGAAGGAGAGAAGAATGTAACACCCCAATAATTCATAGTATATTATTTTTTCAAAGTAATTCAATAGCTTTCACTACACACAACACTCAGTTCAAGCGCACAATGACTTACCAAACTTGCTATTCAAAAGCGGTTATGAATAGTATTAAATTAAATTTTAGCTTTATTTATTCCTTATAATTTTAGAATCCATATTATGAGTTTCCTGGACATAATATAAGAAAAAATTCATTTTTTCAGATAAAAGAAGTATTTTTTATAAAAAAGAAATTTTACTGCCTTTTAATGGTGAACCATTTTAAAATCTAATATTTTAATCTTTTATATATTAAAATTTTCAAAATATACTTCTTCTTCATAATTGTAACATATGAATTTATTTTTAATAAAATTTTTGTGTTTTTCTGATAACTTTCATATTTGGGAGAATAGTAAAAAATACTATATTTGAACTGAAAAAAACTTTATTAATCTAAATAATTTATAGTGTTGAATTAAACATTTTAATGGTTTGGATGTATAATTAGATTATATTTTTACAATTTAATTCAATGATGGTCATTGTATGTAATTTCACTTTGAAATTGGACATAAACAAGTGTCAATATTTTGATAGTTATTATTTCTTAAAAACAAGCTTTTTGGTTTTGACAACGGGAATTCAATTTAAATTAATTAATTTAAATTTTATGTTTTTAAAATTGGTAAAATAGAAATATTTTTGAAATTATTAATATCAATATTATACAAGGGTGAATTTTGGGTAATTTTCGGAGAACATTCAATTTTTGATGAATAGTGAAAAACACTGAGTTATGGTTTAAAACCATGTTTTTATTTAAATAATATTTTATTTTATTTAAATTTATTTTTGATCAAAATAGATAAATAATACCTATATATGTTCAATGTAATTAATTGGAGTCATTTTATAATAATTATATATATATATATATATAAATTTTATCGAACTTTTTACCGTCTTTTACCTACCTCCTAGGAGCATTTACAAATTTGCATAAAACATAATTTTAATGCTTCTGTGAATTGAATTTAAAAAATTTGAGAGACACGGTGGATATCAGTATGTAAAATCTGTTTCAATAAGATGAAAATATTTTTTGTTCAATAGTAAATGTTGATTTTTATTTACAACTTTTAAAGTTAAATAGAGCAATTCAAGGTAAAAAAATACTATAATAAAAATAAATTACCTTAACAGTTGTCTTAACCTTATTGGATGAGTTATGGATGACCATGGGATCCATGGGTCGATTTTGGCACCCCATGGAGCCACTTATAAATGATAATGAAACATTATTTTAATTATGTTAAAGTAGAGGCAAACATGACATAAACAATTATCTTTTAGTAAATCAATTATTACATGGGGTTATATATGTAATATTTTCAGCTATAAATATTCAGTGTAAATATAAAAATATTTCCTACATAATGGTATTTCATTTATTATTTTTGGACATTTAACAATTTAATTTATTTATGACACAATGATGATACAGTAATTACCTTATTAATGAAATATTAAAATAATTGATACTATAAATATCCAAATAAATGTAATTTTTTAGAATTTATATGAATTCCAATAATTTTATGGATTAATATGACATGTTATAGATGATTAAAATAATTTTCTTCGAAGTAATAATGTTGTTATAAATTTAGAAAAAACAAAATACCAAATACTGTCAAAATTGACATAAAAGAGTTATAAAAAAATTATTATATTATTAATTGGTATTATATTCCTAAAAATATAAGGATGGGAAAAAGGGATTAAATTAAATTATATATGTCATTAATGAACCACTTGGGGTTTTCTGAGAAGTTTATAGAAAGTTTATTAACTATATAATTTAAAAATACAGAGACATGGAAAATGTCAATCTATTTAACTATGAGTTAAATCTAGATGATAAGGTTAATATAGTTACCCAAACCTTTATAAAACCTATTGGTTGGGTGGTTATCGACCCATCCACATATTATAATTTATATAATTCATTTTTGAGCATTTAAAAAACTAAAATTATTTTACTATAAAATAATATTTCAATATTTTCCTATGGTGCCCCTCACCCCTCTTATAAAAGGGAACTCCCCCTTATCTCTAATTCAAACATTCAAATCCATTTTTCTCGGACAACCATTGCCCAAATACCCTCTCAACTGTCCACCCTTTCATCCTGGATTCCTTCCTTTATTCAGAAAATCCATCCTAAGGCGCCCTTTTGAACAAATCGAAAGGAAGAACCCGAATAATAGGTAAATATTTCATCACCTCTTTCAAGTTACTTTCTTCTTCCAAATTCTCTTTCATTGTTGTTTACATTCTAAAATAATAACTCAAGTATATTCTATATACTGGGATGTTATTATAAATATTCTCCATTCTTATTGTTTATTCTATCCATCCATTGAATGAAATGTCACCATACGTGCGTAGGTATGACTTACCATCTCCACGTCGTGGTGTAGTTGTTATTCAATACATTATTATTTGGATGGTTATAATAATGATGTATAATTGATGTAAATAATAAATATGACATTATAATGATTCTTTATATATGTTATAACATCCAATTATATATTATTTTAATATCAAAAAAATGAAATTTTCGCTCGTGCATACGTACGGATTACTGTCTCCACGAACACGATGAGATTCAATCCCCATAATATCCATTCAAGAATAATTTGTATTTGATGATTAAAAATAATTTTTAAAGACTTAATATAAATCTAAATATGAATAAGAAAAATCCTATCCATAACAATCATTACTTACATATCAAAGCATATAATGGTAAATGAATCAGTTAACACCCGGAACGACGATAATAGAAAAATATTATTAACAAAAAATATTAGAAGATCATATATGATATCATATTAATGTATATAGTTTTTTAATAATTTAATAACAATTATTACATCATTATACATGATTTTAACCTACCCTCGAACAAGGAAAAGTACAAGGTAAGGGTTAATTCTACAATCTCTTATTATCCGAGGTTGTTTTTACGTATGTATATACTGTGACCTCTTTATCATCCACATCCATGTTTCTTAAAAATGTATTTTGAAACATTTATTACAATACAACGGGGTAAATTAAGTTATACCGTTATTTAAAATTATATTTTTTGAATGTAATCATTTCGTCATTTTCCAAACAAGGTACTTTATGAGATGCTTCAACAATATTTAGATAGGAATGTTTTTTTAACTTATCTGGCGGGTGAGACTATTTTACGCCATTATAACATCGTCGAATATTCCCTTACAAGATTATACGAATATTTTCAAAATAAATGTTTTCTTTATAATTATGCGACTCTAAAATAATTTCAAAATAGAAAGAAATATTTCTCAAAAAAAGCTTTTAATTTCAACTATGTCAACATCCTTTGGTGGATTTTACGTTTATTTGAAGTTGATTTATTATGATACAAAACATAAATATTGTATTGAAGGCTTTGTGATATGTTTGACTGTTGATGTAATATTTTATACCATTTATGGTTTATGGTTAATGTATTGACATTTCGTATTCTAGTTTTACTTATGACCTTCTTGAATAGATATATTTATATAGTAAAAAAATTCATTTATCATGTTTCAAATTTGGATAGTTCCACAAATCAATGTATGAAAATTTAGAGAACATAAATATGAAATATTAATAAAAAAGTTACTCTTAATATTCCTATTAAAAAATTGATATAACACTAAGAATAAATACTATAAGTTTTACGACTACATTTGATTGATGGTTGGACTATTGGAGACTGAAATTTATTTCATTTATAAGGGGAATGTTAGTATTGATATTTGATATTTGATATATGGTTTGTTAAAATTAATAATACCAAAATTATAATTTGTATGATTTTATATATGAAAAATTATAATTTCTGATAATTTTTTTGAATTCATATTTATCATTGACTACTGCGTTTATTTTTTAAATAATGTTTTATTTTCTCAATAACATTCATGAATTTTCATAAAATGACATAAAATCTCATTCAAAATATCAGGATTTTTTCCCTGACTTTTGATTTCACATGTAGTGATAATATTTTATTCAATGTGATATAAATCATTAGATGTTATAAAATTTCATTCAGATTTATATGATTTCATAAAAAAGAATATCATTTTAAAAAAATTGTAACTTTTCAGAAAAATTAATATGAAATATTAATTCTAAGGAGAAATGATTATTAATTTTATTATTAAATTAATTATGAAGTAATAGGGTATTTTAATCATATATAATGGAACTAAATTCTTTCTTATGTGTAAATCATTTATGTTTTTTCAAATGATGGAATCATTTTTATGTATACATTATTCACGTTTACATAGATGTTTAAATGATTCTAACACAAAATAAAAATGAAAAACATGTTCATTCATAAGATGATAAATGTTAATCTTTTTTATTTCCATTTGATACAATGTTTTTCAACAATATTTTCTATTTTTGTTTTCTACAAGTATATAATGCTAATTATAATCATTTTTCAATTTGACATTATATATATATATATTCTAATTGGGATGTTTTATGTAATTTTAAGAAATTCAATAGATGTGTGAGGTGATAGAAATTATTTTAACACTTCATGTTATTTCCACATGTAGGTAACAATAATATTTCCATGATTATATATTTTTCTTAATGTGGATAGTAGTGAATGGTTTCCCTGAAACTCCTATATAGTCATGAGTATATCAGAGTTTTAGAAAAACTAATTAGACATGAAACTAATTATTTTATAAATTCTAATTTATATAACTAATAGAATATTAAATGACTTGTATGAAATCAATTTCATGTTTATGACTCACTTATTCTATAACCACTTTTCCATTACAGAAATGATGATGTAAAATTGCAATTCAAGATTTTATAGATGTGATCAATGCTAAATCGAAATGAATTATTAATCTTACCTAAATATGTTTATGCTTTTCAATGTTATATCATTATTTTTAATTTGTGTTAAATAATCAGGTTATTGTTTTCCAATTCTAAAAGAAAATATTTCATAATTTACTACTCTACAATAATGGAATATACATTGATTTTAATATCCAAATAAAATTCAGTGTTCTTGGATTTGCATTTGTCTATATAAATTCATGATAAATATGATGTTTTGAAAATAAAAGTGTGAAAAATGTAGTGTTTATACATAGTGAGCAATATTATAATAATAATACATCATTTTTTTATTTACTATTTTTTATTTTTTTAAATTATTATATTTTAATTTTTATGTTTGTATACTATGATATAGAACACTGTTGTAATAGAATATTTCAATTTTAGGAATATCTATACACCCACATGGACTATGTACCATATCGATATCTTGAAGTGGGGAAATAATTTGTCTCAAATCATAACAATCTAAGGAATTTGTTATTTATAACTGTTTTATTACTTAATCCATGCTAACTGTCTTCTAGAAACAATAGTCTATGGAACATGACATTATTTAAATGGTATGAATGAAAAAAATGAGTTCTAGATTCTATAGATACCTCCATAATAAAATAATAATAATTATTGATTTTGAAAAAACATGAATAAAGACCAACATATACCATTTGAGTACTGATCAAATGTCAATAAATATAAAATCACATTTGCAACAAATTATTGATCTAGATACATTTATTGGTAATAATGTGATAAATAATATTTTAAAAATTAATTAAATTTATATGTTTTATTTTGATATGAATCAATGAATATTGTGCTATGTCATAGTGTGTATGATGCCAAAAGACATTTATATAACACAATAATGTTACACCTTCAAGATTAAAATATATTAAATATAAATAATTTTAATTTTCTCTTATTAGTACCAAACAATTATTATAGAAGATTAAAAATACATGAACCATGTTTTCCTCTAATTCATATGAAATTTAAATGGGATTACATTACAAGGGTTCATTCATGATAACATATCATTTCATGAATTTCATTATCAATCACTACCTAAAAGTAGAATGCTTTGTGAATGAAAGATCCATTATATATTGGATCACTGAGAGGAATAGCGGCGAGATTCAGTGATATTTTTCATTTATATTTTATTCTTTATGTATCACCTATTTACACCGATAAAAAATATATGAATATTCTGGAAAAAAGATCATAATTAAAATAACGAACATATGTATTCACAAAAGTTCTACACTCGATAATAGTATCTCGTCCATTTCATTGTTTTAAAAAATCAAATTCCTAAAAAACTACTATAAAATAATCCATTTTCTATAGGTATTATAAAAAGGTATAATGTTTAAACAATTATTTTCCTTAACCAATAAATAGTACATGTTCTACCAAACTAAAAAATGGTATAACATATAATTCACAATCACTATAATAACTGTCACTATGATGATTTAGTATGTTTTCACTATATTTCTTTTAGTTCATCACACATTCTATTCATGCAAGTAAATCTTCCTCGATAAATTACTTCAATAAAGTAGGAAATTAAATACATATATATGATGAATTGATAAACACATAGGCTTAAAATGTTCATAATAATTATTTTATGTAATATTATTATCCTATATTAGGTCCTATCATGTATTTCACACATTCATGTATGCATATTACACACATTTTTCTAATTACTTCCTATAAACATGTATACATATTTCATATGAAATAAATTTTGGGAAACCATATGCCTTGTCGATGAGTAATATTATTCACTCATGTATATCACATGATCTTTTATATTATACTCTTCATGTATATTTAAAATAATTCAAATGTATGTGGAATCTCATGTACTTCAGGAAAATAGTGAGAGGAGAACTTCATCAGAAAAGTTGTTTCGTAGTTCTCTATTACAGTATAACACAACAGTCATTTGAATATAAGAAGAAACCATCATCCTTTGTTTCTTCTACTTTTAAAGGTAATTATCACTTCATTTTCATCTCTATATAATCAACATTATTTTTCCATACAAAATTTTTTAACACACAAAAATCACAGAATTTATATATTTATCGAATGCTGGTTTCTTTATCATATGGCACAAATAATGGTAGAATATTTTTGAAGCATGATTCTTACATCATAGTTAGTATACATTGATATTATCCATGAATATGGGTACTCAAAAATCATTTTGAAACATCATATTCTTTCATCCATATATTTTTATACATGTTATGACTTTCTCAGATGATGTAGACTACATGAATAGAGGTTCATGGCATCATCGCCTCAGTACCTAATCCTATGAATGATTATGGAATTCAATACATCATATTGTAATATTCATCCATAAATACTGACAATCATAAACACAATTGTGAATTCAACGTTTGATAATGGCCATTTAAGAGATCATATTACTTATATTTTCCATATCAGATGGATATTTTTGTATGTCTGTTTTCTCCTAGGAATAGTATTCATATAATCCATTGTCCCACTTATAACATTTCATCAGTTTAGATATGATATATTTAATATAGTCCATACTTTTATCTTCATGAGAAGGAATCTGGGTCGACATCTTGATACACTATGCACAGATGGGATTCAGGTGTTGTACATCCCAATGTCGGCCTACTGAACTACCTATTTCATTCCATCACCAGTGGGTTTAATATTTAAACTATACACTAACCAAATCTCCATCTCTTATAAAGTATCTTAAGTAATTACTCTCTCATGTGTTAGTGGTGTCCACCCCAATTGGTGGGATTGTGCTTGTCCCTTAGTCTCTTGGGGTAGGAAATATTTTTTGGGTAAGTAATGAGTATATATATATATAGAAAGTAAATATTACAACATATCCAAACAACTCCAAATTCTTCTTCAAATATTTCATAAAAAATATATGTATAGTATTGTTTAACTTGATACAAGTAAGGAAAACATATTCTAAATACTTTTTTATATGAATTTAACCATTTTTATATGTTCTATAATCATCATATAAAACTACGTGATATAAATATGTAATATAATTAGTAATGAACAATTTATGAATAAACTTAAACACCTTATGATAAATTTATTATACCCATCTTAATAAAAAAAATTTATTTATAATTGTCCTAACTTTATGTTCCATTTGTGTTGTTTCCAAAAAAGGGATACAATTCATAGTAAATTTAGAAAACATGAAATGGATAGTTTTTTCAAGATTTCGATGTTTATGATGCAGAAATATGTGTAAAAAACAATATTCAATAAAATAAATATGTTGTTAACATTTAATGATTATGGAAACTTATTCCATAAAAAATAAATGTTTACATATATATTAAATAAACTATTTTCTTACACTTTGATAAAACTAAAATTTTTCCTACATGAGCATCATTTCTAATTTAATTCATCTACAATGTGAATTTTATTTTTAAAATATAATGTTAATACAACACCCATTTCTAATGTTAAGCCTAATATTTTCATTTAAAGGACAAATATATATTAGGGTAACTCTATTTCGTCACCTCCTCTTGTTCCTCTGTAAGTTTTTCAAACATTGGTGTTCTCTATATCACTTGAACTAAGTGAATTGAATTTTTCACATATATTGGTCTCCAAAATCTATTATATCCAGGATTATATAGTCAAATAAAATTTAATTATCCAATAGTTACACATTATGATTCATCCCATGAAATGTTTCTAGTATGTACATCATTATGATTTATACATGTAGTAGATTATGTACATTTGATAGGTTAGGTGGGAGTTCAATTAGATATGACATCGCATTGATGATGTCAGAGATCTAAAAGGGACCAATATATCATCGAATAAGAATTCCCTTATTTTTTTAATATCAAGAAATTATTCCCTAGTTATATTTTAGGGAATACGTTGTCCCCAACCACAAATTTTTGGCCTCATCCAAATTGATAGAATAGAACTATTATTGACACTGAGCATCCTTGATGTACTTCTAAATGGTATTGTATTTCTTCATGATTTCATCATCCATTTGTAAACATAGATGTTTGGGTGCCCTAACAATATAAAGGTAATAATAATTTATTTACCTCTTCCCATAATGATCTTTATAGGGTTCTATTTGGATTATTTAGTGGAATCTATTATCGAATGAGAACTCAACCAGGGTATGATTATGATCCCATCCTAAAATAATTATAATTGAGTATTCTCTCTACACATTTTTGATTATCTTTATAGTCTAACCAAATTTGACATATATTTGATGGTAATAATAATATCCAATGTTCAAATAATTATTTAGAGATCTTTGGAAACTATTATAGAACATTGATGTATTTTTTAGATCACAAATAGATACAATCGAATGTGGTGTCCCATGAAGCCACAAAAATTATCTAATGAATATCCGTACATGATTATCATGGGATATTTCCTCTCAAATTGTTATGAACTATGTATTTTTGGTTATAATATAAACTAAAACACATAAGGCATTATTTACTCATGATTCAATAAGAGTACTAGTGATGTTGAGACCTTTGTTTTCCCTCGTATGACCTAGAAAATTTTCTATATATATTTATAGATCCATGAAGGGAGGTGGAATGTTATTCTGAGTTTTGGGTTTCCTGAAAATTATTTAATAAAATATTAATTATTTTTTCCACTTTGTGCACACGGTTAACTCATAAATATAATCTCCCATTCGAAATAGGAAACAACAGTTTTTTTGGAACACATTTCTCAGACTAGGAAAGATCTTTGATGGGTCTCTTCATGGAGTTCATCTATCATATCTATTAATGGTATGTTAAGTGGATAAATGAATATATATATATATATATTCATTTAATCAAAAAAATGAATATAAAAATATATATAGATAATACTCTAGGGATTTCCATATAAAACTTGAGAGGATTCCATATATTGTTCCCCTCCTGTCATTAGTTAATCACCTCGAATGATGATGAACTGCTAGACTAGAGAAGATCAGAGTGATGAAAATAGAATGACTTCATTCGATCAAAGATTTTCATGTTATTTGATGATTAAAAATAGAATATCTTAGTAGGATTCATCAATTTTTGGACTACACCCATTTAACTAAACTATTTGAGATGATCTATTCCCCACTTTTATTATCAATAATTGTTGCCTTAACATGCACACGTGTATAAGATATTTAATTATTATTTTTTTTTGACCTCATATATCTATATTCATGATCATTTTCAAAGAACAATTCTAAATTATTGATTCAACATTTTTATAGTTCCTTTTTCCCTAATTGCTTTGGGATCTTCACTGGTAGTTCCCTTCATGCCCAATTTCACATATCGGGTATTACCGATCCCTATCGGATCATCAAAATCATGATAGATTTACTTTAGACGAATGTATCAATTAATTTTGTGTATATCAATGAATTGTTTTGTAGTGGATGGAATTTTTGACAATCAAACACCAAAACATTAATAAATAAAAGCACTCGAGTGTTGTGATGTTTGGTGATGCATGTGTGGTTCCAGGAATTGGGATTCTGGCCATTGAAGGTCTGGAATCGCTGACCTAGGGTCTAGTACATAAATCATGAATGGATGTATTGATGGAATATAAGTGTAGTGTTCTAATTTGGGAAATGTAAAGTGGATCAGGGAATCATTTAAAAAATGTACTATATTTCATGTACCTAGAAAAACGTACAGTGTGGTGAACTCTATTCTGAAGTGTTTATGGTTTCATAAATTATAGGGATGTCTTGTTGTGAATACCTCCTACACACTAGGTACTAGGTAACTAGTTTAACGATTTGTGTAGTGGAACACATGGGAGACACCCTATATGGAATTACATTTTTAGGACTATCCATGTGTACTAATGTAAAAAAATAAGGGGTAATGTGCATGAACATGTGGTGGATACACATACATGAACATGAACACCAGCGGTAGCCCGAGTGTCATGGGAACACAATGTATCTCTAAAAAACATCATGTTCATTTATGTGGTTGGAGAGGTTTGTACCAATAGTGACACATCTCGGAAGAGGAGTGGGACCACATTACAAGTGGGTCCCCAACCTGATTTTTACCACTTGGATTCTTTTGAGGAAACATTATCCTTCTATATCTTCGTTATCTAGAACCAAATTTTTGGCCCATGAGTTGACTATCATGAATTTTTGTAAACAAATAATGATATGGTTCTTTCAATTGTAGCTTTTGAGATATAAATTTTGAATTTTGTTTACATGAAATATAGTTACGAAACACCCAAAAACTATAGTGCTCATGAAGGATCAACATATTCATCCTATGTTGAACCCTCTAGGTTGGATGGGTTTGGGTAATCATTGAATTTTAGAGTGGGACCCACCAGATAGGTTGTTAATGTTTCCTCTAACACTTGACTGTTACCCTCATTTTGGTACATGGCATGGGTCATATACAAACAACTAGAGTGGAATCCACTTATTGGAACATCGAATGGATTGACTACAGAATCCTAAAGTGAAACCCTACAATAAGTCGTGGCATGGGTTAACTACCATTATAGTGGAACCCCATTTTGTACAAGGGAATGATTACTCTATATAGAGATTGTGTACCTTGAAAATGTGTTAGTGTGATGAGCCATGTATTTAATTTGATGATTTCTACTGGGAAGATGTGTGGAATGCTGGTCATCATCCATGGACTTTAGTAGATATTAGAGGATCTTCATCCCAGGATGATCTATGAGATAAATATATAAATACTATATCATTTAGGACTCTATTAACTGAGAATATATATATATATATATATGTGTGTGTATATTACATTTCATTATTTTACTCTCCTCCAATGGAATGATAAGAGGCACGGGGTATGACACATTCATTCTATGTCTGCCTTCTCAGGGTTGGATGACTCCAATATGCATTTATGTGTGCCAATAACTCAACATGTTGTCCATGTACACACATGTTAATGTCATTAATATTGGATGAGCTTAATCATTCACTTTCTGGGTTTAATATACTTGTTATTTACCAAATATAGTATTTATATTAATATTATATCTCTTAAATATCACCTTCATGTTTTGGGGTATCCTAATGGGTATGTATATGTTTACCCCAACAGTGTATTTCCCCGTATGTTCCATGTCTTTTTCAAATAATGGATAGGTTGGACATGAATACCATGAATCCTTGGGATACTTGGTGATTTGGACTATATACAGTGGTCACAACCTAGAGATCAAGAGCTTGTATCTCTCAGCATATTACATTCAAATTTATCATGTTGGGATATCTTTCCAGTAGGGAATTTCATTTTCCAGTTTACGTTCATGTTTATACAACCTTAATATTTTACATTCTATTGTTTTTTCATGGATTCTTGTTCTATTAGTAATTTAATTATTTTACTTTTACATCCTCTACTCTTATTGATCGAGATGGTTGTGTGTGTGCTTACATGTACATAGTAAAATGTCTCCCCATGTTAATTATTCCTTTGGTGTCAGTCTCCAGCCCCTTTCATACGCAGGTGTGATTGGGGAAGTTGAAGGTCTAACCTCGGTTAGGGTTTAATCATGAATGATTGGTATCAGAGGTGGTTAAATCCTTATGTCCATTATTGGATTAATCGGAATATGATTATTTGGTTGGGATGAAGGAATCCATGTTAATGATTCTCATGTATAGATATTAGAATAGGGAAACTAGTGATGGTACGAGCGTCTATTATATCGATTCAGCATGACCTTTATTTCCTCCTTGTTGACTCGGCATACCGATACATTGCATGTAGGGATCAATGCTACATAAACCATATTGGATTGGGTATTTTATATTCCTTTTTGATAAATATCACCTATATATATATCCTCATCTAGTCATGGTACACCTTGTTTTATATATCATAATGTCAATGTAATGGAATCATACTAGGATACCATTTCTCAACCATGATGAAGATCCATTGAGCGATAATTCCATGTTTCATGGTTCATCCCACAAGCTTCTTCATCCATGTGGAAATGTAGCAGAACCACCTCCTATAAAACAACTTATCATCCTAACATAGCTGGAAATGGATGTGATTCGACATAGTTCACTCCATGAGTTCTTTTGGAAATGGACATTGAGTCTCTATAGTGATACTGATCCCCATGTAAGATATGATTTTATTGTGTCAATAATCAATATTTTTTGAATTTTATAGACATCTATAGATCATATGGGCAAACTAGTAGCTAGCATATTCCATGGAGGTGTTGGGTGTTTGAGGAGTATTGTTACTGAGTTTCATGATGAGGCAACACTTCCATATCCAAACATCTAGAAGATGTTCTGTGAGGAGAAAGACCCACCACATTTCATTTTGTTTATATACACAATCTTATGAAGCTATAACATGGAGTAAGTACAATGGATGGTTATGATGGAATAATCAATAACCATACCTATCAATACCTTTAAATGATCCATGATGTAAATTTCTATGAAAAGAATATTGAGTAAGGGCTCTGCAAAGATATTCAATCTAGTGTGATGCCCTTTTGAATCTCCACCATTATCAAGGTGCAAGAAAAGGGTAGATTTTTTGAGGGTGTCTTCCATACATGGTTGAAAAGATGGAGGGTGTCATCCTAACATAGTAAACAAGCCAAAGGGTTTATTCATGGAATGGATGGGACAATTGATGGTGCATACCTATTATGGTTGACACTTTATATGGTCTATTAATTTTATGACTGACACATTATAGGTAGTTTTCTGGAATTAGTTTACACAACATATGGTCCCAATCATTCATGGTTGAAGTTCAGGAGGTCTTCAAATGACCTATGATAACATGATAGTGGGAATTTTCATGATATGTATGACATGACCAATGTGCTTCTCATGACCAAAGATAACATGTTCATTTCCTTGTTTATGAAACTACTTACATTTATGGGTGCTATCATGTAATCTTGATGACATGAATTAAAATTTCACAAGGACCCATATGACACATATTAGGACTTATCATGAACCAATTAATATTTGTGAGGTATGTAATGTGATCAATGTTTACATGTCTATGGTACTTAGAAAAATCAATCTATTTATGTAAAAAGTGATTCATGTGATTAAAACTAACATGATAGAATAATATTGCCAAACAATGTTAAAATATGTTAGGGATTCCACATGATCAGGATGATATGTACATGGTGTTTCTTGTGAGCCTACTATCATGTTAGAGTCCTTTCATGAGATTAAAATTGAAATGTCTAGAAAGATTCACATGATTAATGAATACATCTACAATGTACTTCACATGATCAATTTTGAAAATTAAAAGTTGTTGTGAATGATCAATGAAGACATGTTAGATGGATGACACATGAAAATGCATACATGTTGGAGGGATTCTGCATGATTGGTAATAAATTTCTAGGGGTTATTTCTAGGAAAAAAGAAAAAATCATTTAATTAATGTATCTTATTCATGTAAAACAAATTTTATATTTCTTCGTGGGAAGATTCCCTAATTTTTAGCCTCCAACATATTAATGTCCCAATATTTCTCAAGTATTTTTGTGTTGATTAATCACATGATCGAGTCAATGATACAAAGTCCCATCACATGATTCATATTATATGTTAAAGGTCCTTCATGTTATTAATAACATGATTATGTGAAACACATACAAACATCATTTCATCCATTAGGTTACTCTCCAAACATTCATAGGTGGATGTATATTAATATTTCATAATCTATTAAAATAATAAGGTCACAATTGAATCCTATTATGATTTTTATGTTTCCTAGGGTATTTTATAAGAATTTACTTCCTAAATATATGCCTCCTTTTATAGTAAATATCTCTAATATATATAGTAATGGGTCGACATAAGGATAATTTGAATATGTGTTTCACATTATCAAATATCTATCATCAATGAAGTCATCATTATATCATGTAAAAAACCTTGATAGTATGATAACTCTGTCATTACCCACATTCATGAATAAATATATTCTCAAAGAACATTCACATTATAAATCCATAATTCTAATCCATACTTCACATATTTGAATCCATATGTTCTATATACATTATAATTTTAAGGTTACAGGAAATGTGACCTTTTCAATATTTCTCGAACATGAATGGGGTCCTTCACAAGGGAAAACAAGTATGAATGAGTCTGTTCATGTGATCTATTTAGTATTTTGATGGCCATTCACAGTAAAGTAACCTTATCATGTGAGGAACCTCATCAATTCAAATAATGAATACAACATTACTATTCATTTTGTTATTTTATTAATTTAATTCATATTATATAGAATAAGGACTATGGTGTTCACCGATTGGTTTTCCATTAGGATGTCCCATGAAAAAATGGATATGTGTAATTTCATTCACATGAACAATACGTCATTTTACAATGCTTTCCCACGATTAGTGAACCATCATCGTAAAGTGTATAACCGCTTCATTGGAATAAAAATCCAAAATCCTCTTTTCATAAGGATCCCAAAATTTTTATATGTTCATTCCATGATAAATATTCATGATTTTAAAATGATTTCCAATATAAATGTATAGTATTCTTTATGACTCATCTTGAATCCTTCAAATTACCTTCAAGGTTCTTCTGAAATTCTTTGTGAGAATAACTTGAAATATTAAAGGAAAATCACATGATCAATGAATTAATATCATTATTTGAATAACCTATTCACAAGAAAAACACCATATATATTTTTCTCCTAAGGGTAACATAGTTTTTCATAACTTCATTTGATTTTCCCTTTGTGTTGTATTTAGGTAATTTATGATCAAAATATTGAATAATCATAAGGTCTTGTTTATTGGTATTCATGTGACAGTTAGGTATACTATGGAATACTTCAAAAAAAGGAGGGATCATTATATTTAATTCATGTAATCAATTTAATGATCATGTGAAGTGCATAACCCCTTCACATGATCTTACTAGGGTCATGTTGTCAGTATTTCTATTTACTGCTACATTACATTCATGATTCAGATCATTATTCTCCATATAGAAATGATTCTCATTTATTTCGTTTATGGATAATGTATTATGTATGAATGGATTATTTTTTATGATCCTAAAATTGATAATGATATATTTATAGGAACTAATAAATCCCCCCCCCAAGAAGTGAATTCTAAAGGAACATGACTCAGTTTGGAGGAATTAAATACCATTCTTAGTATCTTTTGCTAATTTTGGTTCTTATTCGGAGTATTTATTGTTATTTTGAGAGACCTATTATATTCCATGAGGTACCATATAGAGTTGGTACTAAGAGGATGTTTATTTCACTGGTTACCCAAGCCTCTATATATTTCATGATTTCTTGTCCTAGGTGATTATTTCACATGATATATTCATATAATCCCATTATGTGAACCATTCAAGAGAGCCAATTAACTAATATCATTTCTTGAAAAAATCATCCGACTACATTTTGTCAATTAACTATGTGATAAAACTACAAATTAATCCATTTTATGTCACATAATCTGTGATTTGTGTCCTTATCCATATGGTCCCCTTCTATGCTACAAATAACTCCCACTGTCCATTGTTTGATCACCAAATTATTATTTTAATCATATTTACTTCAAATTTTCATATGATCACATGTCTTATGAATAACCATTTGTTTTGATGATTTTTTTGGGTTACATGATTCAAAAGTTTTTCAATAGGTTATGTGATCATAATCCCTTCTCTAGATCATTTTATTTGTTATATTTCACATGAATAATAATCTTTTATTACTCAGTGAAACTCAGATAATTCCCACTTTATCTTAATGATGCTTAGTATATATGATTCATTCATTTTATATATGCATTATTGTTCTCAAATGTATTCTCATGTGGAGGAATATATATCCATGATTACCAAGAACCATTATTATGATCCTCTATACAATATATTTTCTAATAACATAGTTTGAAAGCAGATTATTAGAGAAAAATTTCAATGATATACCATGTCTCACAAAAACCCTTTATATATATTAAACATTATAGATTAAATTTTCATATATTTTCCAAATTATAATATTCTCTATAAATGTTATTCATCCACTTTTATCTACATTCATATAAATGTTTTCTATGAGAGTTAGTTTATTCATATATCATGCTGGTGATTATCCTATATGTTAGCTAATTCTCGTCTAAGTATCGATGGTTGTGATCTGAACCATTAAATTGATTTCTAAAAGTAAATGAAATATACATATCACCATTTTGGATATCAAATTTTTCTAATGTTAATTGTGTTATTTTCACCATATTGAAATCTTTTCGGTTTAATCGGAATGGCCATTTTAGGTTAGACAGGGTTCTATATAATTTTTTGAAAACATTACAACATTTTTTACTATGATTTTATATTGATTTAAATATTTATATAATATAATTTATGAAAAAATTATATATAACTGATCTGGAATGGGTCATATGGCACCAAATCCATCCCGATGACCCATTTTTGGAGTATGGATTCACCTATGAGATATTTCTTAGCATGGGGTAATATATCCCCATGGATCAATGAATGATGACTTCATTCCTACCATAGATGTTAGTGTTGATATTTAAATAACTAAATCCTTCGTTGATATATTCTATCTATTATGGAGGTTATGTTTAAAAAAGACTTGAACCGATGATTAATCTATTTTTTTGAAGTAGTGGATTAACATCTTCCTTTGTTGACGAGTTAGTCCTCCAACAACTATACATCCTTTTCAATGTAGTTCTTGAAATTTTTTAGAATTCTAGGGCTTTTATTTTTCCATTTTGGAGGCCGGTGAGTATGCTTCATGGAATATAATGTGAGAGTATTGATGTCTCTAGGAAATCGATTGGAGGTATTTTTTAATTTTTTAAATGGATTTATTTTCATTTTTTAGGATGTAAACTTGGTGAATCAAGTTAACACATTGGAGATGATATAATTATTTGTAGAAGATAAACCTCCTAAGCTAATCATGATCAACATTGATCATATTTATCAACTTCATGTACATTATCAATTGGGTAATTCCCCATATCAAATCAATAAAATTTTTCAATTTTTATTTGGTTTTAGTGGAAATATTTTTCAATGATACATGTATTAGAATACTATCAAAATTCATCATTATTTATTTATTCCAAGGATGATAACCATATTGGAGGTTGATGCGATATCATTTTTTGATGTTGAGGTTATAAATATATTGATTATGAATACCTATTTCAATTTCATGACACACCCCACACCTATATGAATTATTATTGAAAATGGAAGTGGTTTATATTTTATGATCTCATGTAACATCTCGCTTCTGATTGGGGTTCTTGTAGCTTATGTTGAAGAGAAAATAGACTATAATTCATAAACCACCTATATGTTTTACTATATTTTTCCCCCAAAATCAATGGGTTTCTCGTCTTAAATATGTTGGATAGTAGAGAAAATGATATCCCATACTCATCCATCAATTCATGCTTATACTATTATAGGACAATACAAATGATGATATTCTTATTCCACATACCAATAATCTTATTTGAAAGTCTCAAAAATATTCCAAAACATGGGTTGAAGCTAAACCATGTAATTATATGATGATTAAGTTTTCAAGTAGTTAATTAATATTTTTTATGATATCCTTGTTATTATATACTAAAATGATGATTTAGAACTCCAAGGATCATCAAGGAAGGACTCACACAAAATTAATGAGTGTCCCATCAACATAGAAGGGAGTGTTGGTGAAGTTGGCACCATGGTACCAGAAAATTTTGTATCACTTATTTGTGGAGAACACATGATACTTATTCTCTTGAATCCTCAATGGATCAAATAAGCTGTCTTTTAATGGAATATTATTTGAATACATACCATCAACCATTCATCATTACAAGGTGTTCATTTAACATTTCATCATCATATGATTTCTATGAAAGTAAATTTGGTACCAATTCATATACATGATTACTAAGACTCCCATGGATAATATATATGACTGAGAGGAATTATTTCCCTCAAACTTCTGTGATTACGGATCTTTTGGATTTGACTATTGTATATTTTCTATTATAATTTCATAAATTTTCTTAGATCAATGATAATTTTCCAATAATGAGATTTAATTTTCTTATATTGATAATTGGATATCACTAGACCATTAAATAACGGATGATTAATTGCTTCATGAAAAGGATGGATAAACAATTATATTATATTTTCACTCAAATTGAAAACTAAACAACCAAAATATAAATACATGAATCACTAATCACTCTTGTATGGTCTGATATATTGATATCATCAATTTTTATGTGATGTAAAAGAAATATGGAGAATATTTATTCACTTTTATAGTGACTTTTCATCTATTGGATATTGTTGAAGAAATGATGTAGATGATATATCAAAATTTTGTTGAAATATCCTACTATAGTCATTATGATTTAGAATACTATGACAACCATATTTCATTATGATCCAAACGTGTACATGTTTGATTTCTACTCCTCAGGAAAAAGTGAGAGGGACTATGAAATGAGATGATTCATTCCTCCTTTTTAGATTTTGAATGTATAACCAATGTAACATATTATCTTATTGTAAGATTTTATTCATTCATAATATGTATGTAATTTATTTAACTCAATATCATATATAATTTTGAATACATCAAATCTTTTTATAATATCAATTGATCCAAAATTTTGAACTGAAATGAAAAAATACTAGCATCCCCCATGTGATAAAATCTTAATAATTATTAATGGTATAATAATATTTAAATAAGTATTTAATCAAGTCATTGAAGGATAATTTCATCTATTACAATAATTTGGGTAAATATGTCCCATAAACAATGTGGTCTATCATTTACCAAATTAAATAGACATGTTGTGTTTATTATTTCTGTTATGTCTATATAATGGACTCCAAAATAAATAAATATCCTAATTTTCATAATATAGGTAAATAATGTCTTTTTTTAAATAGGTTGTTCTTTAGTTTTATATAATGTAATTTCGTCATAATAATTTCCTTCTTCTTTATCATTATTTGTTTTCTATGTTCCTTAAATCCATAAATTTGTAAGACTAATGAGAGGAGAGAAAAGTTTTTCCTAGTCAACCATTTTTAGGATTCATGATTGATATAATTTTATGAATTTTAGTTGGAATGGTATTTTATGTCTTTCATGACTACTGGGATACTATACTATTTGGTTTAAAATTGTGGTACTCATTTTATTGTAGTATAAGTTATTCATTATCAAATCATTTATTCCGTTGAATACATAAGACATCAAATGGTATAATTATGGTTTTTAATGAAGTTATTTCCACCCATAATCCTTAATAATATGATAATGGTAGGGAATTCATGAAGTTTTCAAATAGATCATATCCTTTCATGAAAGATAATGAGTGGTTATTCATGAAGGGTTTTGAAACCACAAATCCTTTCTTGAATGAAGACTGATTGGTATTAAAGAGGAATTTTGACACCCCATATCATTTCATAGATGTTGAATAATGTGTATTCATTATAGATTCAGACACCCTAGATCCTTCATAAAATAATAAAAGATGGCTATTAATGATGTATTCGTGTACCCCACATCCTTGTTGAGTATATGATTTGGTCAATAATAGAGCAATGTAAGGGATAAAATATAAAAAATGATAGTTGTAATATGGGTTTTGTAAATCACATCTTATGGGGTTTCCAATTTTCATGGATCAAATTTCATATGAAATGTGTGATGGTGTCATATATTCATGCCATGATGATTATATATCATGTTATAGTGATGTGTTTCACTTTGAAAATGTTGTGGAATACAAATAATTGAAGCCTTTTTATCATATAAATGACACATTTTGTTGATAAGAAATGGGTTAATATATCGAATCCATAGGTAAATAGTAATTATAACCCAATCCCCGCAATAATACATGGTGTTCATTTCCAATTTTCATGGATGATTTGTAGTAATACAAGGTGCTCTAGAAACCATTTGTGATATATAGGATTATGTGTTATAAAATAATACCAATAAACCCCAAGAATTAGCTGAGCTAGATATTTATTATTTGGTTATCTAATAAAGATTGATTATGGGAGATGGTTTGCATAGTTTAATTTAATGTTGTGTGGATGCATTTTTCTTATGGTTTAAAATATTTAAATGTGGATACAGTTTTTATATAGTTTCATCTTATATGACTAGGATGTTTTCATTGTAGTTTAACATCATGTTTATAAAATGTAGCAACCAACCTGAAAATGTGAGATATCCCTAAGGAAATTTTTCACTAGTTGAGTTAATTTTAATATAATAGGAATCTTTTATTGAATTATAGGATTACTGGTGGGATGATATATATAAGATCTCATATTAGGGATATTAATCTCATATTAACATATGTTTTTACATGGATATGATTCATACATTGTAAATGTGATCCTATATGACTCAGTAACCCTTATTTTGTTCAAGGCCCTATATGATAGGCAAGAGATTTCTTGAATATGAAACTTATATGAATGGGATTCCCTAGGCACCCCCTATTTTTTCTAAGTAATGTAATTATATAGCATCCCACAATTCCATATATATGCCCATATAGATCGAAATAAAATGTGGGGTGGTTGAATTTATTGGATAGGCTTGGGGAAAAGTGGAATGTGCATCAATATTTATCATATAGGGATATGAAATAAGAAACATGTAGTATAATATTTTTTTTTGTTCCACATACATTGATCAGTTTCTTCAGCATATGGATAAGGGTATATTTTCACTGAAATGGTGGTCATCCAATTCCATTAGGGTTCATGATGTATTACTTTTCACAATACTATTGAGGTGAATGGATCAAACATTTACAAATTCCTTCAATTGTGGGGAATATATATAATGTCATTAAAATAGTTGTTGATAGTTTTGAATATTGATCAATCTCTTGGAAATAGTGTGATAGTGTTTATCATATGTCAAGGAACAGTAAAATATCTTTTTGAATCATGCTATATTCGAAAGGTCATGAATGAATCCATATTTCCTCGTAAAAAACTATACTCCCCAAATATATCTAACTTTAATTCATGGAGGGGAAATGTTTTATCCACTTTGGGCGCCTCAATGTTTTTTTTTCTGTCTAAGGGGTTGAATTACATTTTCTTAAATCAATTTGGGTATAACTGCGAATGTAACACACAATGCAAGGAATAAAATTACATTAAATTTCAATCCTGGGGACTTGACCTCGCGACCTACCCCTTACCCCCCCAAACCCTTACCGCCCCACCACCAACGGTGGGGAAAGGGGCTCCATTACATTGAAAAATCTAATATATAGGTAAATTTAATTTCATTATCTTATGTTGTGATAGATATAAAGGATTCATCTCTAGCGTACATTTATGGATATGGAACCCCATGTTATGAATTTGTAGGACATGTATGGTGGGCCAATTTTTATAGAGTAAACCATCATTTTACTAGGACCATGGCATGTAGTTTAATATCACATGACTAAAATGTACTCATGAAGTTTAATGTCATTCAACTTGAATGTATTTCTAATATGAATGACTTAATCAACGAATCTATGTCTTTAATGAGGATGAATACACCAAAATGGATGGGTTGTAAAAATAAAATATTATAATCTTCCCGTAAAATGGATATCATTCATAGTTATGTTATATCATTGGTATCTAAATAAACATTAATAGTTGGGTTACAGGATTTGTGAATCATAAACCAATAATATATGAGTTAATGGGATGTGGGGACCCATGGTTACAGGTTATCCATTGACACTTGGATAAATCATGTATCTTATGTGGTCGTGAAAATAATTAGTGTATATATGTTGGGACTCTTTTATAGGTCCCAAACATCAAATACGAGTATGCTCCGGGATATTGTGTTATTAACTATTGAATATTATCCAGGTCCATTTGAATTAAAATGTCTCTATCCAAATTTTTATACATAGTAGACCCAAGAGATGGAAAGATCATGGTCCATAGGGTTCCATGAGAAGTGTGTTGTAACACCTGAGACTTTTATGTTATATAAATCATCAAAGGAATTTTTTTCTACACACAACACTTTCTTGGATTGCTTTACACGAAATCGCAACCTTCCTCGATAGCTTGCGTCTTACGCAATACCGAGTTTCACTAAACAATGATATGCTAATAAAATATTATTAAAACTAGCCATTATGAATAGTAATAACCACTTTTTGAAATTTTATAAATTTCATTTTTCCAAATGGACTTCATTTTTGGATTCGGAATATCGAAATTATCCTAGGGTGAAATTTTTTTATTTTTCTGAAAACTTTCAATTTTTGATAAATAGTGAAACCACTAAGTGGTAGTTAAAAAACTGAATTTTTCATAAAACATAATTTTACCGCTTCTGTGAGTGGAATTTAAAAAATCCGAGAGACACGGTTGATGTTAGCAAGTAAAATGTGGTTTAATGAGATGAATTTTATTTTTGGTTAATAGTAACTTTTTAGTTTTATTTACCACGGTTAAAAGTAAATAGGTAATTAAGGGTAAAAAAGATATTATTATTACCCTAACACATTTACTAATTCTATTGGATAAGTGTAATTATACCAAAAAAAACTTAAGAATAAAATATGACCATTTAGGCCCACATGGATTAGATTAGGACATTTATTATTAATTTATTTAAAGAAGGGTTAAGATAGTTCAAATCAAAGTTTATCAAGTAAATAATTTTTAATATGGGGTTTTAAATAAGATAAATTCAACTATAAATATTGATTAGAAAGCTAAACAAATTTACTACATAATGGTATTTTATTTGTAATTTTTATACATTAAATAATTTAATTTATTTATGACACAATGATGATGCAGTAATTATCGTATTAATGAAATATTGACATAATTGATGTTATAAATACCCAAATAAATGTAATTTGAGACTTTTTATTAATTCCACTAATTATATAGGTTAATATGACATGTTATTATTGATTTAATTAACTTTTTTCGAACTAATCATTCTGTTATGATTTTCACAAAAATCAATTACTAAATAGTGTCAAAATTGACATAAAATAGTTTTTAAAACAAATATTATATTATTAATTGTTATTTTATTCCTAAAAATCTAAGGTTCTTCAAAATGACTTAGATAAGGTTATATATATTAATAATAAACAACTTGGGGTTCGTTTGGCTTCTTATAGTATGTTTATTAACCTTATAGTATAAGAACACAAGAAGACATGGTAAAAGTAAAATTATTTAACTTAATGTTAAATCTAAATGATAAGGTTAAAATAGGAACCTAAAATTGTCTAAATTCTATTGGATGAGAGGGTTCCGACCCATACCCACCTTAGCTTCGAAATAAATATATTTGGAGCTATTTAAAACCGATCATGACTTTATAATAAAATAATATTTTTAGTTTTTTCAGAGGAGCCCCTCTCCTCCCTTATAAAAGGGGACCTCCTCCCCCTCTTCCTCAAACCACTTTGAGCCTTCAAACTCGGCAAACCACTGACAATTTCTCCTCTACACTTCCATAGAAACATCCTAGTTGTTATGGTATTCTTCAAAGACCTATCTTAGTGCCCTAAAAGGAGGTCTCAAAGAAGCACTTCAAAGAAGAGGTAATGTCCGTTACCGATTCTTTCATCTTTATTTCTTCTTCCACTTCTTATTCTTTAGTTGTTTCATTATGAAGTAATAACATCAGTATCACTAATATACTGATATGTTATTATAATTATGAAACAACCCAATTTCACCATCTATCCATCCTACGGATAAAGAAATCACAGCGCGTGCGTACGTACAGAATACCGTCTCCACGCCGTGGTGTAATCTATTTTCCACCAGCACCTTACATGGATGGGTATAATGGTGTAAATAATTACTATATATGACTATTATAAAGTGATAATTATTCTTAAATATTATACATACACTCCAATACAATTCCACGATCATAGGAACGATATCACCACTCGTGCGTACGTACGGAATTCCTTCTCCACGATGTGATGCCACTCGTTCTACATGATCTTCATTTCATAATGATTATAAAAATGAATTGAATGAATTAATATGATATATATAACAATAATACCAATATTTAAATGAGGTATCTATAACCTAAAGAGAAGAATAATAATTTATTCGAAAAAACACGCATAAGAACAAAAAGTTATAAACACCCGAATAACAAGTAGAAATGAAATATTACTACTAAGAAGATAATAATATGACCATATATGATATCATAAAAATAATTATGATTATGGAATAAGTCAATAACATTATCTAAATCATTATACAGGTGGTTCGGACACGTACAAAGCATATCAGACCTAAGTTAAGGGAAATATCACAATCTCATTTTTATCTGAGATTGTTTATACTTTGGTATTTATTGGGGTGTATTTTATCATCCACGTCCATGTTTCCTAAATATGTAATATTTATATCCTTATAAAATATTTTATATCCAATTTTACCTTTCGTTGAGTTTTTTGTAAATGATATGAAAGTAATCGTTTGTCGTTTTTCATATGAGGTACTTTTTGACTTTTCCGACAAAAGTACGAGAGGAATGTTTTTTTAACTTATACGACATGAATGGATTTTTAAAACATTATTTCCAAGAAGCTTCGTTTACAAGATTTCAAGTTTATTTTTAATCAACTTATTTTAGTTTAAAATTGTATGACATGTTAAGAAAGTAAAATGTTATTGAAGTAGAAAGGATATTTTTCTCAAGAATGGAGTTCAAGTGTTTTATCAAAATTATTTTCCATCTAATATAATATAGGGTTCTATTTCAATCCCTATTATTACATTTACTTGATTATGTTGTGATGGAAATATTTTTATGAATTCCTTTATCTTATATGAATTGTTTTATGATGTCATGATGTTTAAGATTCCCATTTTAATTATATGGGTTGTTCTATGATGTATGGTTTATGATTTTGTGGCACCCATAAGAATGGTATCATTATGAGATAGGTGGGACCTATATCTCCCTCCAATTCATTGGGTAAATATTTTATATCTCATGAGATAGACATGGCTGGAATGGTAGGTTATATCGGTTCAGTGAAACAGGACTAAAACGAGTAGTGAACTCGGTTCAGAAATGGACTTTGTCCACTAAGACAGTCTTGGAAATCAGTATTGACTAATAAGAAATGATTATCTATAATTATGTGTGTATTCCACCAAGTTTCAAGTTTTATGTTATGATTATTGGGATTACATTTCACTACTATGAGTTATCCCATGTTATGAAATTATGATCTCTTTTGCAGGTTAAGATTTCCAAAAGTTATGTGCTTATGTATATGATGTGATTGAAATTTCATTTGTTTACCCTTACTAAGAATTTGAGCTCACCCTTTTGTATGTTTTATTTCCCCAAGTCAGGAAGAAGGTTATTATGTAGAATATGCCAAAAAGGGACTCTAGATACGATGAAATAAATGGGAGGCAAAGTAGATGCTTTATGAACCAGTTGTTTATGCTTTCCAGTTTCTAAGAACACTATACCTATACGGTCCTTTCATTGTATTGTTATATGTTGTAATAAGTGTGCTTCAATTTTTAAGTAATAACAATGTATGTAAAGTATGAGTCGTTATATTTGGTATCCGTGGAAAGGTATAGTCAACCTTTGGAAACTAGGATGTGAAAGACTTAGTAAGAACCCTAAGGATAATTCTAAGCATAGAACAAAATCTTAGTGTTTTAGAAAAGACCATGAATAACCTAGTATAAGACCTTAAGTGTGAAATTTTATTCTTGATTATGTGGTTTTCTTCTTATAATTAGTGTTTCTCACACTAATCTTCTTGATTTTAGTCAATGGTCGGAACCCGATGGATCCGTGTTAATGCGGAATGCGAAGGGAAATGAAATGATTGTCCCCCAGAGAAAACAAAAGTTATGGGAGCTGGAATAAAAAATCTTGTAGCCATGCTCACACAACTTTCTCAAGATATGAATCATGCAGGACTTCCAAACGATCAAAGGAAGGAGTAACATTATGCTGAATCCTTCATGATGCAGCGTCCACCTTCTTTCAGCGGGTTTACTGATCCATTAGTTGCTGAACAATGGATTAGTACTACTGAAAAGATATTTTCAGTTCTTCAATGTTCTAAACATGATAAAGTCATCCTAGAAGTGTATCATTTTGAAGGAGATTCTGATCAATGGTGGAATCTTATTAAGAATACGAGGCAAAGGGATGAAATTGAGTCCATGGAATGGGACGAGATCAAGAACTTATTTTTCAATAAGTACTTCCCTCGTATTCTCCGAACAATGATGGCGAAAGAGTTTCTTGAACTGAAGCAAAAGGATGATGAATCTGTAGGTACCTATGAAACAAATTTACAAGACTTGCAAGGTACGATTCTGGTATTACTATCCAACCTGAGAGTAAGATCGATCGATTCTTTAGTGGCATAAAACCAAGTCTTCGAAGGTCGTTAGCCATAAGGGACATCAATAGCTAAGAGGAAATCGTTCGATGTGCTCTCAATGTTGAGATGGATATTGGAGTAACCCATCAGTCATATGGGATTGATAAGAAGAGGAAAATGGAATTCAAAGGAAAGTCTAAAGAGCACACTGAAAAGAAGAAGTGCTTTCCCTTATGCTCAATGGGTGGAAAGAAACAAGGAGGGCGTTGTCTTAAAGGGACAAGTAAATGTTTCAAATGTGGAAAGGAAGGTCATCGGGCATTTGAATGTCGCGATGATGGGAAGAAGATGTCTAATGATGAAAACAATGGAAGGGATACACAGAATGAACCTACTACACTTCAATGTTTCAAGTGCAAGGAGATGGGACATTATGCTAATAAATTCCCTAATCCAAGGGTTGATGATGATGGTCGACGTCAACAAACTCTTAAGGCTAAAGAAAAAGGAAAGTCACATGCAATTTATATCAGCGAGGTGGAGTACGATAACGATGTGGTTAAAGGTAAACATACCATCCACTATAAAGTAGAAAATGTTTTATTTGATTCTGTATCCACCCACTCCTTTATTTCTAAATAATTTTCTATGGGTATCACCGTATTACCTCAACAATTAGATGTTGAGTTAGCTGTGACAACACCTAATGGCACAACAGTAGCATCAAATGTTTATAATTCTTCTCCGATTGAAGTTTGTGGGAAAGTGCTTCCTGCAAATCTTCTGATCCTTCCTATAGTGGAATTTGATGTGATTCTTGGCATGGATTGGCTTTCTCTACATGGAGCTCATATCAATTTCCAAAGAAGGGAAGTCACATTTCATATTCCAGATCAATCTATGATCGTCTATCGATGCAAGGATGAACATAACCTTCCAGTGGAAATTTCTTCCATTTTATGGGTATTGATTCCACTAAATGATGTTTATTTATCTCAAATGGTTGGTGGAAACTCATGATTAAGAATATTCCCATTATACGGGAGTTTGATGATGTCTTTCCGGAGGAATTACTGGGTCTTCCACCGAATCGTGAAGTTGAGTTTTCAATAGAACTCGTACCGGGTGCTTTGCCTATTTCAAAGACACCTTATAGAATGGCCCCAATTGAGCTGTAGGAATTGAAGAAGCAACTCCAAGAGAATCTTGATAAGGGGTTCATACACCCTAGTGCGTCACCTTGGGGAGCACCTGTTCTATTTTTTAAGAAGAAAGATGGATCAATGAGACTCTTTATTGATTATCGGGAACTTAACAAGATCACTATCAAGGAAAAATATCCTCTCCCACGATTTGATGACTTATTTGACCAACTACGAGGTGCTCAATACTTTTCTAAGATTGATCTTCGTTTAGGGTATCATCAATTATGGGTCAAAAGGGAGGATATACCAAAGACGGATTTCCGTACAAGGTATGGACACTATGAATTTATAGTGATGCCATTTGGTCTTACTAATGCCCCTGCTATCTTCATGGATCTAATGAATACAGTCTTTAGAGACTATCTTGATCAATTTGTGGTAGTCTTTATAGACGATATTCTTGTCTATTCAAAGATAAAGGAAGAACATGATGATCACTTGAGAATTATATTGAAGACCCTGAGAAAGGAGATGCTTTATGCCAAATTTACCAAGTGTGAATTTTGGCTTAAAAAAGTTTCATTTTTGTGTCACATAATCTCAGAAGAGGAGATATATGTGGATCCAGCAAAAACAGAGGTTATCGAAAGATGGTCTAGACCAACAACAATAACTGAGATCCGATGTTTTCTTTGTTTGGCTGGATATTATCGACGTTTTGTGAAAGATTTTTCACGATTATCTAATCCACTCACCAGGTTGACTCGGAAAGGAGTTATGTTTGTTTGGATGGAGGAATGTGAAGAGAATTTCAAGGAGTTGAAAAGAAAGTTATCAAGTGAACCTGTGCTCACACTGCCTTGTAATGGAGAAAGGTTTGTGATCTACAGTGATGCATCCAAGAAGGTATTGGGGTGTGTTCTTATGAAAAATGATATGGTGATAGCTTATGCCTCACGACAGTTGAAAATACATGAGCAAAATTACCCAACTCATGATTTGGAGTTAGCTGCGGTAATCTTTGCATTAAAGATTTGGAGGCATTATCTTTATGGTGAAAGGTGTGATATTTATACTGATCATAAAAGTTTAATGTATATTTTAACACAAAAGGAGCTGAATATGCGTCAAATAAGATGGTTGGAGCTGATTAAGGATTATGACTGCTCAATCCATTACCACCCTGGGAAAGCAAACAAGGTGGCAGAAGCATTAATTTGAAAAGACCATGCGAGTTTATCCATGATGTGGATCACAAAAGATCCAATATTTATGGATTTACAAAGGATGGATCTTGGAATTATAATGGAAGGGGGAAAATCTTATCTTTCTCAAATGAATGTTCAACCATCTATACATGTGAAGATTAAAGAGGCACAGAAAGAAGATTTCGAGTTACAAAAGATGGTGAGAAATGTTCCTGAATTCAACATTGATTGTGATGGGATAATAAAGTTCAGAAATCGGGTTTGTGTTCCTTCCATCCCCGAATTAAAGAAGGAGCTGCTGGATGAGGCTCATAGTTCTTCATTCTCTATTCATCCTGGAAGCACGAAGATGTATAGGGACCTGAAAGAGTATTTCTGGTGGGATGGCATGAAAAGAGATGTTCCTGAATATGTCTCTGGATGCTTGGTTTGTCAACAAGTTAAAGCTGAGAGACAGAAGTCTAAGGGGTTGTTACAACCATTACCCATACCCGAATGGAAATAGGAAAACATCACTATGGACTTTGTCACAGGACTTCCTAAAACATTCAAAGGCAATAATGCTATATGGGTCATAGTTGATCATCTTACAAAGTCTGCACACTTCATTGCTATTAGAGAGAATTTCTCTCTAGATCAGCTTGCCAGGATATATGTAAAGGAAGTGGTAAGATTGCATGGAGTACCACTTTCTATTATATCTGATCGGGATCCGAGATTTACCTCGATGTTCTGGCAAAGTCTTCAGCATACTCTAGATACAGAGTTGAGTTTCAGCACTTCTTATCATCCTCAGACAGATGGTCAGTCTGAGAGAACAATTCAAACTCTAGAAGATATGTTGAGAGTTTGCTCTATGGATTTCAAAGGTGGTTGGGATCAACACCTACCTTTGGAGGAATTTTTTATAATAATAGCTTTCACTCCAGTATTCACATGGCTCCTTATGAATCTCTCTATGGAAAGAAATGCAGGACTCCAACTTGCTGGGATGAATTTGGGGAAAGAAAGCTATTAGGACTCGATCTCATTGATTAAATGGCAGAAAAGGTCAGATCTATTCAACAACACATAAGAGCAGCTCAGTGTCGACAGAAAAGTTATGCCGACAACCGAAGATAAGACCTAGAGTTTGAAGTGGGTGATAAAGTGTTCTTATGAATATCTCCCTGGAAGAGGGTCATGAGATTTAGAAAGAAGGGGAAGTTGAGCCCTAGATATATCGGTCCTTTCGAAATACTGGATCATGATGGGAAGGTATCTTACCGATTGGCGCTTCCACCGAACCTCTCTCAAGTTCACGATGTGTTCCATGTATCTCTCCTGAGAAAGTATATACCTGATCCTTCACATGTACTCAGCTCAGAAGTTGTACCGCTGGAGTAAGATCTTTCTTATGAAGAACAGCCGATAGAGATTCTGGATGATAGTGAAAAAGTCCTACGAAACAAGACCACTCGATTGGTGAAAGTTTTATGGAGGAACCACCAAATAGAATAAGCTACATGGGAGCTTGAGGATATGATGAGGGAGAGGTATCCTCATCTTTTTGTTACAAAGTGACGAATTTCGAGGGAGATATTCATTTTAAGGGGGGTAGAATGTAACACCCGAGACTTTTATGTTATATAAATCTTCAAAGGAATATTTTTCTACACACAAGACTTGCTTGGCTTGCTTTACACGAAATCGCAACCTTCCTCGATAGCTTGCGTCGTACGCAATACCGAGTTTCACTAAAAAATGATATGCTAATAAAATATTATTAAAACTAGCCGTTATAAATAGTAATAACCACTTTTTGAAATTTTATAAATTTTATTTCTAAAAATGGACTTCATTTTTGGATTCGTAATATCGAAATTATCCTAGGGTGAAATTTTTGTTTTTTTCTGAAAACTTTGAATTTTTGATAAATAGTGAAACCACTAAGTGGTAGTTAAAAAACTGAATTTTTCATAAAACATAATTTTACTGCTTCTGTGAGTGGAATTTCAAAAATCCAAGAGACACGGTTGATGTCAATATGTAAAATGTGGTTCAATGAAATGAAAATAATTTTAGGTGAATAGTAACTTTTTACTTTTATTTACCACGGTTAAAAGTAAATAGGGTAATTAAGGGTAAAAATGATATTATTATTACCCTAACACATGTCCTAATTCTATTGGATATGTGTAATTCGACCAAAAACAATCTTAGGAATAAAATATGACCATTTAGGCCCACTTGGATTAGATTAGGACATTTATTATTAATTTATTTAAAGAAGGGTTAAAATAGTTAAAATCAAAGTTTAATAAGTAAATCATTTTTAATATGGGGTTATAAATAAGATAAACTCTACTATAAATATTCATTAAAAATCTAAAAATATTTCCTACATAATGGTATTTTATTTGTAATTTGTAGACAATAAATAATTTAATTTATTTATGACACAATGATGATTCAATAATTATCATATTAATGAAATATTGACATAATTGATGTCATAAATACCCAAATAAATGTAATTTGAGACTTTTTATAAATTCCATTAATTTTATAGGTTAATATGACATGTTATTATTGATTTAATTAACTATATTTGAACTAATAATTCTGTTATGCTTTTCACAAAAATCAATTACTAAATAGTGTTAAAATTGACATAAAATAGTTTTTAAAACGAATATTATATTATTAATTGTTATATTATTCCTAAAAATCTATGTTTCGGCCAAATGACTTATATAAGGTTATATATATTATTAATAATCAACTTGGGGTTCGTTTGGATTCTTATAGTAAGTTTATTAACCATATAGTATAAGAACACAAGAAGACACGGTAAAAGTAAAATTATTTAACTTAATGTTAAATCTAAATGATAAGGTTAAAATAGGAACCTAAACATGTCTAAATTCTATTGTATGAGAAGATTTCGACCCATCCCCACCTTAGATTCGAAATAAATCAATTTGGAGCTATTTAAAACCGAACATGACTTTATAATAAAATAATATTTTTCATTTTTCCAAAGGAGCCCCTCTCCTCCCTTATAAAAGGGCACCTCTTCCCCTCTTCCTCACACCACTTTGAGCCTTCAAGATCGGCCAAACCCTGCCAATTTCTCCTCTCCAATTCCCTAGAAACATCCTAGAGGTTCTGGTCTTCTTCAAAGACCTATTTTAGTGCCCTAAAAGGAGGTCTCAAAGAAGCACTTCAAAGAAGAGGTAATGTATGTTACCGATTCTTTCATCTTTATTTCTTCTTCCACTTCTTCTTCTTTAGTTGTTTCATTATGAAGTAATAAAATCAGTATTACTCATATACTGATATGTTATTATAAGTATGAAACATCCCTATTTAACCATCTATCCATCCTACGGAAAAAGAAATCACCGCGCGTGCGTACGTACGGAATACCGTCTCCACGCCGTGGTGTAATCTATTTTCCACCAACACCTTAATTTGATGGGTATAATGGTGTATATAATGACTATATATGACTATTATAAAGTGACATTGATTCAGAAATAGTATACATAGACTCCAATACAATTCCACGATCATAGGAACGATATCATCACTCGTGCGTACGTACGGAATACCGTCTCCACGATGTGATGCGACTCGTTCTACATGATCATCATTTCATAATGATTATATAAATGAATTTAATGAATTAATATGATATATATTACACTAATACCATTCTGGAAATGAGGTATCTATAACCAAAAGAGAAGAATAAGAATTTATTTGACAAAACAGGCATAAGAACAAAAAGTTATAAACACCCGAATAACAAGTAGCAATGAAATATTACTACTAAGCAGCTAAGAATATGACCATATATGATATCATAAAAATAATTATGATTCTAGAATAAGTCAATAACATTATTTAAATCATTATACAGGAGGTTTGGACTCGTACAATGCATATTGGACCTAAGGTAAGGAAAAATATCACAATCTCATTTTTATCTGAGATTGTCTATACTTTGGTATTTACTGGGGTGTATTTTATCATCCACATCCATGTTTCCTCAATATGTAATATTTATATCCATATACAATAGTTTATATCCAATATTACCCTTCGTTGAGTTTTTAGTAAAAGATATGAAAGGAATCTTTTGTCGTTTTTCATACGAGGTACTTTTTGACTTTTCCGACAAAAGTACGAGAAGAATGTTTTTTTAACTTATATGGCATGAATGGATTTTTAAAACATTATTTACAAGAAGCTTCCTTTACAAGTTTTCATGTTTCTTTTTAATCAACATCTTTCAGTTTAAATTTTTTTGACATGTTAAGAAAGGAAAATGTTTTTGAAGTAGAAAGGATATTTTCTCAAGAATGGAGTTCAAGTTTTTTATCAAAATTATTTTCCATATAAGATAATATAGGGTTCTATTTCTATCCCTATTATTACATTTACATGATTATTTTGTGATGGAAATATTTTTATGAATTCCTTTATCTTATATGAATTGTTTTATGATGTCCTGATGTTTAAGATTCCCATTTTTATTACATGGGTTATTCTATGATGTATGGTCTATGATTTTGTGGCACATATAAGAATGGTATCATTATGAGATGGGTGGGGACTATATCTCCCTCCAATTCATTGGGTATAGATTTTATATCTCATGAGATAGACATGGCTGGAATGGTAGGTTATATCGGTTCAGTGAAATAGGACTGAAACGAGGAGTGAACTCGGTTCAGAAATGGACTTTGTCTACTAAGATAGTCTTGGCAATGAGTCTTGACTAATAAGAAATGATTCTCTATGATTATGTGTGTATGCCAAAAAGTTTCAAGTTTTATGTTATGATTATTGGGATAACATTTCACTACTATGATTTATCCCATGTTATGACATTTTGATCTCTTTTGTAAGTTAAAATTTCCAAAAGTTATGTTCTTATGTATATGATGTGATTGATATTTCTTTTGTTTACCCTTACTAAGCATTTCAACTAACCCTTTTGTATGTTTTATTTCCCCAGGTCAGGAAGAAGGTTATTAAGTAGAATATGCCAAAAAGGGACTCTAGATACGATGAAATAAATGGGAGGCAAAGTAGATGCTTTATGAACCAGTTGTTTATGCTTTCCAGTTTCTAAAGACACTATACCTATACAGTCCTTTCATGGTTTTGTTATATGTTGTAATAAGTGTGCTTCAATTTTTAAGTAATAACAATGTATGTAAAGTATGGGACGTTATATGTGTCAACTCAAGGAATTGGTTTATATTATGGTATATATTGATAGTAATTTGTTGTTTCATGGATAGAGTAAAATTCATGATGTGTACCAACACCATAATGTCTACGCTATGTGTATTGAAAAAATTTCATGGGGGAATGAAAAATCATGTCACCCTTATGTACACAATAATCTGAGGGGATTTTCTATTCAAATATCATCAAAATTAGAGTGTAGTTGAACATCATGAAATAATTTCATGGTTCTCAATCATTAGGAAAAAGGTACCTCAATCCTACTAGTCCAAGTGGCCTCCCAAGTTCTTATGATTAAATTAGTAATTCTTCTTCTGTAATACAATAGATAATTTGGTCATTTATTTATCCTAATGAGATTGGATGGTAGGGAACATATTGGTGGGTATTCACATTTTCATATTTGTTTGAATCCCTTAAAAAATTTGGTTCTCTATGAGAGATCTACTTGGGACTAGTGAGAATTGACAGATGGGCATGGAATGGATGATCTAAGTGTCAATATGTATCACAGAGTTCAAGAATCCATCCTCATGTAGTTATTATAAATATCATCACTATAAAGGACTAGAATCGTGAAAAGGGATTACAGAAACTAATACAATCATTCTAAAGAAACAAATATGAAAAAGTTTTCTACATGGATCTTGTAGTATTTGAGGGAATAATTCATGGTTGAGCATGATTTTGATATCCAGATAATGCTACATCTCTCTTTGGAATGAGAATCAATGAACCTATAGTTAATACATTATCTATTAACATAGATTAAATAGATACATTGGAAGTGGGAATTATATCATATATTGGTATGAGCATGGAATGGATGAATGGGTGTGACATCATACCCAATGGAAATAGGAATGAAACTAGACATAGTTATTATATATAATATCCATGTAGATCTATTTTATATATAATAATGGTGAATTGTTTTCTAATCTTATCTTTATATTTAATGATTATGTATGGGATTATGATTTTATGATTCCTATGTTAATATGTTTCCTTTATCTACATGAATGAATCGACATATAGTTTTCTTAAATATAACTTCCTAAATAAGTATGACCATATCTTGTGAGAGGGCATTTTTATATGAAATGATTTTTGAATAGATTTCATGTTAGTTATGGGACACATTTGGTATCCCGTTCAATGCAGTTTATTTTCATAAAGAAATAGAATGGTGTTGATTATTTTATACTCCTACATTAAGTACATGGAAAATGATGGAATAATATAATGATATATTCATAATCCCTATAAAAATTGTAGGAAAATTGATGAACAAAATAATTTCATCAAACATTGTTTTATAATTGGTTTTTTTAGTTCCACACCATTACTGAAAAAGTGCAGGGGATTAATGGGGACCTGTCCTCTAGGATCCAAATATCCTATAATAAAAAGCTTTATAGCATTGTGACATTAAATAGATATTGTTATCAAGTTACAATTAGTGAAAAAATATCATTGGAACTAGATCATTGGTGTTGTGTTACTCACTAGTGAATCCTATTTAGGACCCTTTTGGAACCAAAATACACATTAATATAATCTATTTGGGGTTATCTAATACACCTAAAAATCCAATTGTTGTTCCATTTAGATTAGTTATTCCATATTACCTATAAGTAATGATATTCCAAGATTAAACATTTCCAAGGTGTCTAATTATTTAAATAATAAACGGGGAAATTATTTTTGTATGGAATATGAAGCTGGGTTCTATTGGTTTTTTAATATCATTAAATAACAATCTTTATAATGGATTCATTACCCAAAATAAAATTTTATATAAATTATATGTCATAATTATTCATTGAAGATGGGGATGTTGCATATATGAGTAATATCGAGTGTATCAGATTATTTCTTGAAAAGCATGGTTATGATGCAGGTAAATAATAACACAAAAATATATTGGCAAATAATAGTTATACATCTTTGGGTGTAGTTAATGTAAAATTAATGGTGGAAGCCTATATCCCATCTATTTTGGAGAATGGATACTATTTTAAGGGGGTCATCTTCTCTAGGACCAAAACATCTTCTAGGGTAATGCTTTTGGGAGTTGCATTATTCACCAACATATCTAAGGGGGTCCATTTGGATTAACCCATCCAATATACAACTTTTCTATAAATGTAGTCAAGATCAACAATGTTCATGGATCATGGATTTATAAGAGAAGGATATGAACCCAAGGAATTTTTTGGTTCCAAAATAGGCACCAAATATATGTTGTTGGGTCCTAGGGATCATAACATTCAATTATTAAATGAGAAATATAAATACTACGTTAATTTTTATTGAATAAAATTTCAATGGAGAAGTAATAAATCACACTATTTATGATGAAATATTCATTAGGGGGTGATCTATTTAGCAAAAAGACATCTTTTGTAGTATTTATCAACATTTAATAAGGATGTGTTCATTCATTAAGAACCATGTAACTTGGAAAATGTCAGGTTGATTAATTTTATAAAATAGGGACAATGCCTTTTTGTTTAGCATAATTAAACATGGATATAATTCATATTATAGAAAATTTCATGATCCTTTCAGTCATAGCGTCTTGATAGGTTCCCGAAGATCACGTGTTTTATACATAATGATGGAAAAAAGATATAATGGGAAGCTGATTGATCTATGTGGGTGTGTGGGATATAAAATTTATTTGGGTGTTCATTATTTAATGTGAAATGGATCCTTTCTACAAATCTGAATCCAAAGGAGGGAGATGATTAAAGGTGATGAAAATTCATGGGTTGGCATGAAAAGAGGAACTTAACATCAATATGTTTCCTATAGAGATATGAATCGAGAGACACTTAATACTAGAAAATCTCACCACAAAAGTGCATCCCAAATTCTTGTTGAGATGGAATTATATTTCTTTTATTATTTTATATTTTTTCCAGATCCAAGATTAGATATCTATATACCACTATTTATATTTTGAAAATAGGAATTAAGACACATGTAGTTCATAAAAGGATAATTTCATGAGAATATATGATAAAAAATCAAGGGGTAATTTTCCCATTAACAATACAGTGAAAGCCATATTTCAATTATGCGAGTCTCTACGTATCTTGTGGTAACATGAATAATGATATGTGTATTTCATGTATGGAAAATTTCCAATGCATGTCTGACCAATGCAACTAGAGGGGAAAATTTTCCATTTATTTTATGGATGGATCCATTATTTTAGATCCTAGAGTTATTACGTATCATTCAAAAAATGTTATTAAGGAACACATTGTTTATTTATCAAATATTCCCTATTAAATAATGACTCATACATAGGGAGGGTAATTTTATTCATTTATATTATTTTTGGTCCTAGGATTTGAAATCCATGTCACACTATATATGCTATAACAATAGGAATCAAGAACCACATAGTTATTTTAATTTAACTTCACCTATAAGGTCTTACCCATATTTGGGTAGGGATCATTTATTAATTTATATAATATCCTGACCTAGTATTTGAGATCTACATGTCTGTACTAATCATGTGGTAATAGAAATCATTCCACACAACATTCTTTTAGGGAAAATTCCCTCGGATGGAGATACTGTTACATAGAGAGGGAATTGTTTTTCATTTATCATATAGTTGGTCCATGGATAAGTTATCTCTATGTCAATACATATCCTTTTGAAATAGAAATCGTTCCTTGATTTATTATTCTCAATATATTTCCTTTTGAAATAACGACTTAAAAATAAGGATTATAATAATTTATTTTTACATCCACAGAGATTAAGACCATTTTTATTGAGTTTTAAAGAATTTAAATCCTCTATTCAGTTTAACATCTTCTATAGGGATGTCCTCTGTGCAGTTTAACATCAACTAGATATGTTATATTCAATGGAGTTTTAAATTATATAACTAGGATGAAACAAATATAGTTTAAAGTATTCTCTTTGAGAAATTGATTTATTTGTGCTGTTTATTAGATGCACTTTTTAAAAAAATTGCATTGGTGTGGGTTTTACTATGTTCCACATAGATAATAGAGAATCAATATGATCTATTTGATTAGAACATATGAATTATGTGAGGCCCTTCGAAATTGGGCTAAATCATTTGAGGCATATTCCCTATTTTAAATTATTTTATGAAATAAATATCCATATTACATTGAGGAATGAGTGGATGTGAACATTATTATTTAAGTCTCATATATTTCATTTATGATGAAATTCAATGTTTTGATTGGTACACAATATTTTTTCATTTAGTATTTCTAACCCATATTGTTTATTATTTGATTTGTTTCACTGATATTTATTTAATGATAGATATTTATAGTCAGGCTAACTGGACAATGATAGGATGAAAATAAACATATCCCATAACCTAATAAAAATGGGGTATATTTAGTCAGAGTGTCTGTGATTGAATGGTATACAAATTAAGAATTATATAACCTATCTAGATAATAAATATTATCTTGGTAAATTATTACTATTATATTACATGAGCAATACTTCTTAATGGAGTCTATCCTACCATTATCCACTTCATGACACCTAGATGGGTGGTTTGAATCTATATTATACTTTTTATTTTTCCACTTCACCTCATAAGAACAAATTTTTTTCCCATTATCTCCATATATAGAATGAGGGACACTAAATCTAATTATTATATGTTTCGTTATGAAGTTTATTATATTCCATATACTGATGTCCAAAAGTGTTATGCCATTATACAATTGGGAAAAGTGGTGGTATCAATAAGTATATTTTCAAATATTTTTTGTTTTAGCTAGGGGATATGACCCAATATTGTCATGTATGCATACAGAAAATGTGAATGAGTAATTAGATATATGTAGAAAATTTTTGGGGTAATAGATAATATATTCATGAATTTAGAATGTATTAAACATCCTAGTGAATTCAACTCATCCCTAAATCAACATTTTCTTATAGTAACCAAACCTTCTAATTTGGTGGGAGAGTATGGTTATTGACCGTTGAGAACTACAAGATCATGTATGGTATTTTTCCATTATTAGAGGAATATCCCAATCTATAATGAATCTATGGAGTACTACATAAAAGGATCATTTATAGAGTGGGTTATGCTCATGAAGCCAATCTCATAGAGAGATTTTCTCTTCTCTTAAATGATTTTGTTCCATTTTTTTAGATATGAGAAGAGGCTCTAATTTTAGAGGTAATATATTATTAGATCCATACATCATGGGGTGGTTATCAGATCATCATAATCTCAAATAGTGTTGACATAATTTATTTATTCAATGTCATTGGTAATTAATGGAAAGACCACTATTCAGTGAAAATAGTGGAATATCGCTTTGTCCTGATCTACATTTTCTGATATTTTTGTTTTATTGGAAAATGAGTTAGCAATCATATTTGTTGATCGATGTACATGATGCAATGTTGTTAAAAAAGGGATGTGTTCCACCAATCATATAATGTAACTAATGAGGAGAAATAAATATTCCATTTTATAGAATAAATGGTGTCAACTAGTTTGATTATGAGATCTATTTCCACATTGATTTTATGGGGGATTATTTGTATCTATAAAGATAGCTCAAAGCTAGTAATAAGGTCTTACTCTTATGATAAATTTTTAGTGCAGACGTAGGACTATGAGAATGATTGGGGAAAATTTATATTTTCTAGGGGAAAAATATAATTTTTAGACAAATATTTTTTTAGATTTCGGTGTTCTATTCTCTTTACATTAATAATTTAAATGATACCATAAACATATATATCACATGTTTATGGAGTGTCATGGTAATTATAGACATATTCTCCTTGAATTATAGTGTCCCCTGGTGTGCATTCTTGGTGGGGTGTTCCACAAGGAAATCTGTTAGGGGCATCACTTTAACATAATTTTATAAATGAAATTGTATTTCATTATATTTTAGTATAATACTACATCAGTTAAAAAATTTGCTAAAATGTGGAGGCTCGGAATGATCATGATATAGTCATTCTGAAATACCATAGGGACTTCATGATTCTACATGTAATTCCATATCATTTTCACTATAATGATGTGTCTTAGAATGTTAATTTTTATATCTAAAGATAGTTTATAATTATTTAATATCATACGACTATTATAGTAGGGTTAATTTTCATTCCTAACATCAATTCTTTTATCTGGGATGACAACAATGAGGTCATTCCATAGAGAAAATTTACAGGATAAGTGGATTTCATTCTATTAAAGGTATCAAGATCAAGGGATTCATCACTTACTAATCCTTTTGAGAATATTTTTTTAGTTCATATCCAATTTTTAGTATAACAGAAGATTCATTATCTTAGTGACAATGAGAGATATAATAGCTATGTTTTCAATGAATGGTTGAAAATAATTAAGGTTACCTCAGATCCCCCTTGATTAACAAAGGTTATTAGGGGTGATATTTGTAGGAGAGTTCTAGTTTTTTCTAGATCAGACATGATATCATTTTGGAATTATCAATTTTAAATAATATATTGGTTGTTACTTTGAATTAATAATTGATAAGATTAATCATTATGTTTTGATGTAGTGATTTGTTTACGATTTCTTGATGATTAGTGAGGTTAGCATAATTATTTCATAATTTAACCACATAGACGCCAAAATATCCTTCTATTGTTTTCTATATGAATTTAATAATGATTTGATTTTTTATGTATTTTTAATTATTGATAGTGTTCTTAAACCCAAAGGGTTGCACCTTGTAGAAAATATCCCCTATATTGATTTGAATGAAATATATTCAACATATATAGGGGAAATCATTTTCATGTTATCAAATAAACAACCAAATAGAATGAAAATGACTTAGATGCCAGTAGATGCACGTATCAATAGTTATATGATATTAAATAGGGAATCGTACTTCAAGAAGTGTTAGTTAATGTCTCTTAAATCAATCGGCAACCAAATTCTAACAATTCTGTAAAAAAATTCATCGAAATTACATCATTTTTATAAAATAAATAAAACATTACACAAATAGATTACCAAAGAACATATTTGTTTAGATCCTTAGAAATCATGGAAATTTAAATTTTGGTACGTGAGTGAGATAAATTATCTCCCTGTTGATTCACTGTGATTTGAATACCACAAGGACAGATCATGCATAAAATATATCTTCATAACATGGTGAAGGAAACATAGAATAGAATGATATTAAACTCTTATTAAAGAGAAGAAAGGGAGATATGTTAGCATAATCTTGATCATAAGGGTATGAGAACGTGATAATAAAATTATATGATCATACCCTTCATATCATAAATTATAAACATGAATTTTCGAAAAATAATAGTAGTTTATAAGGAACGAATCATAAATAAATCAAGAGAATAATCCATGAAATAATAACATAGTTGTATGATATTGAATTTTAGAATACAAATAAACATGTAAAATCATTCCTCATATGTCATGAAACATTTCTAGAATGTATAATGGAAATTAATTAGAACTACACATAATATGAGGGACACACCAACATCCCATGTCACGGTCTTTTTTGGGTTAGAGATCACGTTTCCCCAACACCCCATATTGTATCAGGTTTTACCCATCTTACCATATCGGATCTCGATTTACAATATTTAATATTCATGGTGACTACTCCTACTAGGAGATACACACCCACATCGTGATTCCTAGAATTTTCTTTGTAATGGGTCAAATTTCTTCATATTCCAATATTGGATCAATCCTGTCAACATAATTCCCATAATTAACCTATGAAATAAAAAACCTTACCCAATGAATTTGCGAGATATGGTGGTCCCACCAATAAGATAACAAAACCATTCATAAATGAGCGACATGATAATAAAATATTCATCATATCATGATTCATTAAATAATATGTAACTCATAAACATCAGATTATAACCCAGGAAATTAAATGTGCATCATGAAAAATTCATCACATCATAACCCATATCAAATAAATGGGAATGGTAATAATTTCATAAAAACATAATCCATGATAAGAAGCATGTTTCAAAATCATGTATCCCATGGAAGTGAAATGGGTGTCATGAAAATATTTCAATATAGACATAAACCATAATTATGATATTCTTGGATAATTTCCACAAATAATTAAAAAAATAGAATAAAGTGTGAAATCATAGATAAAGAAGGATATTGAAATTTAACTTGAATCATTTCATAATGAAAAAATTCTTTCATTGAAAATACATTTCATAAGATTATTTTGAATATCATTTTCCTATAAACAATTCCTTACATTTCATTTAAATCATTTCCTAAGTAAAAAAACATTTCCTATTTGTAAACAACATGTCAAACATAAAAGAATTTTTAAAAACTTTTTCTTTTCATATAGATTTGATAACTTATAAAGTAATCTTTAAACTATTCTAAATACCCATTTCATTTAATAGACCATGAATACTCATAATGAAATATTGAATATTTTTTTGAAATCATTTTCTTTGAAAACATTATAAATACAGCTTGGAATATTTTTGAAAAAAAAAATCATTCATAACAAAAAAATGATTCATGAAAACCATTTGAAAACCATTATACATGAAAACATATAAAATAATCTTGAAAACGTTTTTGAAAACTATTTTCCATAAAGACATCTAAAATAAGCATGAAAACATTTTAATCACTTTTTAAATTTTTTATTTATAAAACCAATTTTATTTGAAAAATAATCATAAAAATTTATGAATTTATGAAATTGGTTTTCCACTCAGATATGAATACTTTAAATTTCAGTCTAAATCATTACTTTGGAACAAATATATTTTCTTGTTGAGTTAAAAATTGTATAAAGAGTTTCTTTGTCTTGTTTGTATCCCAGTAACAAGAATTTTAGAGAAATAGGACTTGTCATTTGGTTAGTGCTAAATTTTCCTAACTGTACAGATGGTCAACATCCAGACAGATCCACTTCACACAGTTTGCGAATGGCCATGTGGCATATTCTTGAAATGTTACCTTCTACCTAGGTAACCATGTAATGTTTCTATAAATTTTTTCAAACCATGTGGAAAACCAATGGAGGTGACATTTTAATAGGAAATTAGACAAATTTTACTTTAGATACCTAATGGGTTTTACTCTTCTTCCTTAATCTAAAAATTAGTGGGTTTAACCCTTTTATAACTCATTTTCGTGCCCTTTAAATCCATATGGATTGAATTAAGATATATCCTTTGTAAGGAATCTGTTAGAACTTCCATTCATCATGTTGGATGTGCAACAATATGTACTCGATTCTATTCAAGCAATTCCAGTTCTCTATTTCTCTCGACCTAGATATTGAGGTATGAGTGTTTTTTCGTTTTTATAGATCTACTCTGATACGAGCCAAATCAAAGGCAATAAAAAAGGAGGAGATTCATACAATACTATGGTGGTTGGTCTATACTACATCCCGCATGTTCTTTGATATTGGGAAATGTCGTGTTGGGACCACTAATTTCTTCCAATACCATTTATAGAATTTACATTCCATGATTATAATAAATATAACTATATCGACATTCTCTTGCCATATACGTTATAAATTGTTAGTGGTTATTCACAAAACACCATCCATAACATTCTGGATGTAATTCCATAATTGTTTTTTAGTGTTTTTACATGTTTGTGGTACCATTCGAGTGTGCCTTGGCTTTACTTTCCTAAGGGTATGTGTTTCTACATTAAGTGGCCATATTTATACTATGAAAGGTATAATAGTAAGTACCATGTATGCTCACCACTTGACCATCCTATGGTAAGTTCTTTCAATTGAAAGTGAAATGTGAAATTTGAATTGGAATGTATACTAATTATATGAGTTGTACTTAATTGTAAATGAATAGTAGGTTTCATATTATCAGCATCACATACACTAATAATGGAATTTAGAAGAATGAACCATGAATATGGAATATGTTTCAAATATATAAAATGAATGGTTCCATTCTACAAGGACATGTCCAAATATTGAATGGAAATGCATGAACCAAGTGACATTATTAAAAGCTTCCATGATACTTGTACTTTTCACACAAATGAAAGGAAGGGATTATCCAAATGGACATATTGATTAATTATGAGTTTATTATAAATAATTCATACTACATAACATTATCACTCTAATGAATAGTAAGGCTTGAACTAATGGATTCATGATACATCACCCTATCACACTAATAATAGGAAATCCTATAAAAAATTAAATATTTCATGAAATCATAATCAAATTTGATTGGCCTATCATGACATTTACATGGATTTTGATTGGAGAATTCCATGAGCACCTGAGAACACCAATCGGGATCAAGGATAGGAAATTATTAGCTTGATACCCCTGATCTCTTGATCCTTTTATGTTCTTGGATGTTTGATATAACACAATAGGAACCCTTCAATATCATTATTGGATTCATTGGATACACTCCTTGAATATACCATTGAAAAGTAGCTACCATTATTTTAGTCCACATGGCCCTATATTTTTGTAACCACATTTATCATTAGATGATCTCCTTGGACTCAGTAAGTTCCTCATTGTGAGATTCCCCGCACTATACTCCTTAGATTACACTCTTATCTAATTCCAGGTCATTTTTATTATTGAGTTGGCAACACTTCACGTATACGTCACCATGGATATTACCTTAGGGACTCACTAAGAAATATCATGGCAGATTACCTTATTACTAATTAGATCATTTTCAATTTTTATGAAGTACCTTATTTACAAACTAATAATAGTCATATAATGATGTGTTTACTTGATTAGATTCCTATAGAGAGATGTTGTTTGTACATCAATATTTAGTTATAGTGTACTTCATTACATTATATATTCATGGTTCAACACTATAACAATTCCATTACACCAGCTGGATATCATAGACACCATCGGTGGTGGACCACTAAGATTTATATCACACCCTCTCCAGGTGTTGTTTGGTACCTAAAGTAGATAACATGGTTTCATGTGTTGAAAATGGGATGGATATTTCATCTAATATTTTATTTCTTGTTTTTTAGTTTGGATCTTGATAGAAGATGGCTGAGATGGAGATCAGGATGCTAGGTATAGCATTCAATTACGTAATACTTTTTTTAACATGTTATGAATGTTTCTCTAATCCATGCTTTCTAGTCTTCTAGTGACAAGAAATATTATAATAAATTGAAATAACTTGACTGTTTTTCTAGTTATTTCAGTTATTGTTACTATTGTCTCTATTTTCATTTGTGACATCTATTTACTTATAGTGCTTCTACTATTTAACAGTTTTTACATCCATCCATTTTTCTTTACATTGGTAATGAGGGGATAATATCACCATGGACTCACCAAAGGCCCTCACTTCTAGTCAGTAGCCTCTACAATTTGGGGAGATGCGCTTGAGGCCATGTTACCCAATGATCTTGGGGCACCGATAATGTGGAATTTGGGCCTGAGACATCACAAAGTAGTATCAAAGGAGTTTTTATTCTTGAATTTCTATCTTGATACAATATAAATGATCATTGGAGCTATTGTGACATGAGTATAATCCATTATTGGGAGTCTCAAACCCATGTTCTGGGTAAAAACCATGTTTCCCAAAATATAATTTTTGTTTTTCCTTTTCCTATTATAGTTTTTTATTTCCCCATTAGATGACACACTTGATGTGTGGATTTTTTGTTTATTAATATATTTGAGAATATTATTTCATCCTTTTCCTGTTGATATGAGGGAAATGATCATTGTTACATGCATCATTATAAGAACATAGAATTTCTTTGTCATGCAAATTTCCATTCAATATATTTGAGTTTTTGAATTTTTCATTTATTGATATGCTTGTGATTGTTGAGTGATGTTGTAATAGTTAGATTATGCATAAGTGACTTTTGGTTATTGATTGTTTATCTCAATTCTTGAGGTGTATGGGCCCTCATGGGTTGGGATGAGAGATTTACCGAGTCATGCCAATATTCTATAAATAAATGGGTGTTAATTCTGGTAATAGGAGTGTTGGAACTAATTAATTGGAAGTTTATATCCTTTATAATGCGAATCATTCCATCTAAAATGAATTGTTTTCACATCCATATCTCACATTGTAATTATTATGAAAGGTAATGGAGTGGACCTGGTAATTAATTGTCATATTAAATGAAACTTATTCTTTTGAACATAACAATACCTATCCATATAATTTGGTAGATCAGGTAGTATACCATGTGTAGTCTGTTTTCTTATATTCGAGCTTCCATTAATGAGTCTATTTTTCTACTTAATATTGTTCTGAGGAGTGTTCTTGGGAAATTGTAGGTTAACTCCACCATGTCATCCTCTAATCATACACCAAGAGGGTGGAAATGACCACACTATTGATGTGGTGGGCCCTAAGCCACATCTCTTACCTCTAAGAGTAGCACATAAGGCCCCTTGTGTAGTACATGATCTGGGAAGTAGTTCCCAAGTTCATGATAGTTTCCAACATCTAATTCAGTACATGCTTGGTGCCCCATGGCTATCACCTACGATGGCTAGTCTAACATAGCTGTTCGAGCAATAGCATCATACTAAGATTTCTAGGGAATGGTGGTCAACATGCTATTGAGTCTCAACGAGATGACATCCTATATGTCATTGAGCTTATAGAAATTCTTCCATAGTATAGTGTTACGCTTTCCACATACATGATTGGGGATTTGGATAAGGATTTCTGGGATGTGATAAACCAGGCCAGTCATCATCAGGGCAAGTTATGGGTTGATTCCTAATATTCCTTCTTTGATATATTCATTCCTCAAATGATGATATCTTACAGAGGAAGAGATTTCATGCATTAGAAGTAGGTTTTTATGATCTTCATGGGGTATTCATCGGGTTTCAAAGAGTAGATTTACTATTAACTTATACTATCCAGTGATGAACATTCACATGATAGATTCTTTGGGGATGGGATTGATTATTTCATCCATATGCAGGTGAAATGTCTTTCTCATTCCAAAATTTTATCCAATAACCAATCAGGATCATATCACTAAGCTGAACATGATGGACGACAATAGTTCCTAGTATAGAGGCCATGTGTCCCATCATGCAAGTAGTTCTTCCAGTGGGAGGAAGCATTCCCTCAATGAATATTGATAGGGAATCGACAACAAGTGTGTATATTTTAATCTCTATAATGTGTGTCATCAGTGTGGATCATGGGGACTTTCAAACCCTTAGTTTTATGGGGACTCACTAGAGTGTCAGGCTTGCATTTGTTTGGGGAATCTCCTGGGAATCTGTATGTCCTTTCCAAAAAATTTCAGTGTAAATGTATTCAAACCATCTCAACAATCATGAGCTAGTTATTTTATACTACATTAGGTGGGAAGTTGAAATAGCACTGGTAGGTATGGATATGGGGGTGGTCATGTTCTTTGTTACCAAACCCCGTGTCACCTGCAGTTCCAATTGAGTAGTTATGATCATAGAAGTCCATCGGTTTCATAGGGATGTGGATCAGGCTACTTGATTTCACTAATGTGGTTACTAGAGGAGCAGGCTACGAGACCATCTACAGTATGAGGTATTATTCTTGTGGAATCTACTATAGTATATTACAACATTTATATAGGTTTTTGGAACCCTTTTATCTTTATATATGTCATGGAATGTCTTGAAATAGAGATATAATATTACTAGGGTATTATAAACATAGCTACACTATTAGGGTTATGAAAAGAGGATATACGCTAGTGTAGGGACTGTACACTTCATTTAGGCTCTTTCCCTTTCTTATGTAACCTATTTTTTCCTGAGATTATGTGCTTTGAATTGTTACTAAGGATGTAGTTCTTTCAATATCACACATTTTTAGAATAATATTTCTGCAATGTATCTCTTGCATCACCGTAGTGATGTCTTTGTATACATAAGAGTGAATGGGATGCCTAGGATGTTAGATTGACACTAGAGCATTATGGGCTATGTGTTGTGAGTGAGAAAATTTCCAATCTATTCATGGTGGATCATGGTTTATGACATTCTAATTTCCTTCTAGTTGTGTTTCATTTTAGAGATATCATCCCGTACAATGTTTATATATAACCTACCAAGGTAGAGGTAGTGTTTACCATCAATGTAGTTCATTGAGTATCTCTAGTGTCCATTATACCATATAGGATAGAAATAATAGTGCGTCAAGAGATCAACAAGAAGTTAGAGGATTTTGAATCAACGGGATTTATATGGCCCAATATATCATCTTGGTTTTTTCCCGTTCTTTTTTGAAATAAGTCGGATGGAACCTTACATATATGTGTTGATTACTGATGGTTGATCTATCTTGTAGACCATAAAAGATATCCACTACCTCAAATATATGACCTCTTCGACCAAATTTGTGGAATAACGGTTTTTCTATGATTGAAAAGAGATTGAGTTATATTCATCTATGATTTAAGAAATTAGACATACCTCATACTACATTCCATAGCATGTGTGGTTTGTATGAGTACCTTGTTAAGTCATTCGGTCATACAAACACACCATCCATTTTCATGGTTCTGATGAATATGGGGTTTCATCTCAATTTGCACTCTTCTGTCATAGTATTTTTCGAAGACATCTTCGTGTATTCTCACACTCATAGAGACCGTTCCAAAAAAATTGATATCATTATGAGTACAAAAAATATAACATCCTATTTACTCCATGATTTCTATGTTAAACATTTGTATTGACAAAGCTAACTTCATAGGTCATATTATTTCAAAATTCAGAGTATCTGTTGACCCAAAAAAGGATAGTGTTATAGTTTCCCTGAAAAATATCAAGAACATGATTGACATATAGATTTTATTCAATAAAGGATGGATATTATAAGAATGTCATAAATGACTTTTCCCACTTTTATTCACCTCTTATAAGTCCCACAACAATGGGTTTCATGCTCATATGGTCAGAAGCAAGTGAAAATACTATTAAAAGATGAAAGGGGGGCTTCTGTCAACACATATTATGACAATTCCGGAGACCCGAATATATTATACCATCGTCTATGAGGCATATTATATCATCATGGGAGGAGTTTTTATGTAAGAAGACGATTTCATTTCTTTTAGATCTCCGCTGTTGAGGCCTCATGAGAGAAACTACAAGATGTATGGCTTTAAGCTAGCAGCAATTGTTTATGCCTTACATTTCTGGAGACATTATCTATGGGGTGAGCCCTTTGTGATGTATATTTACCACATGAGACTCAAATATATATTTTTATTGTGTGACTTGGACCACATATATTTAATATGGTTTAAATATCTACAATGCTTTGATTTTGAGATTTCCTATGCACCGAGGAAGGGAAATGTGGTTTCAAATGTACTGTGTCAGAAAACATTATTACCTTATATACAAGAATCCAGTGATGAATTGAATTTAGTGACCATATTTTCTGAGAATCAACTAGTGTTTCATGATAGTCATGAGTAGTCTCTCCTTTTCTCCATGACAGTTGCATGTTCTCTCATTGAGAAGGTGATGAGTGTATAATGTTTTGACCGTGAATATTTTTTCTTCTTTGTGATGGTATCTCAAGAGATAACCCAACTCCAGATTGTTCTATATACAGAGATGACATTCTAAATCTATGTAGATGTATCTAGGTTCCTACAGATATGAGAGATGTTTTTATGAAAGAGTCTCATGATTAGAAATGGGATGTTCATCTTGGCATCTCTAAGATATATCGAGATATGGAATGCTACTTTTCGTGGAATATGATAAAATGTAAGATAGTATGATTTATCAATAGGAGGTCAAAATATCATCTGATGAAGGTGAATCACCTTATAACTATATTTTGGTTACTCTTGAATCTAGTCTTGAAATAGAAATGAGATGATTTTTCAATGGATTTTGTAGATGGCTTACCTAGGGCACTGAGGGGCAATGATGTTATCTGGGTAGTTATTGATAGACTAATGAAATGATACCACTTCAGTCCTATCCAGGTGACTTTCATAGGTGATGATTTAGGATGAAAATATGTTCAAGAGAATATATGACAACACATGGTTCCATGTACTATCATTTTAGATAGGGATACTCGTTTCACATCATAGTTTTGTTAGGGATTGCAAAAGGTTACTGTAACACATGGATTTGTAGAAAAAAAAATCACCCTCAGACCTACTGACAATAATAATAGTCATTACATGTTATAGTTTATGTGCTCTGATCATCTGTCCTTGAATTCGACAGTTCATGGTAAAATAATACCCCTATCATTGAGAAAAAGTATAATAAAATATTCCATGTGAAAGTTTCGATGGATCCTTTTGAGGCCTAATACTGTAGGCCACGTTGTTCAACCTCGTGTGAGATAGAGATAGTTGATGTAGTCCTACTAGGTCCTCTTCTCTATCGAGAGACTTCATAGAATGTTTAGCTAATCAGAATGTGTATGACTAATGGTCATTCTAAAAAGAACTCTTTTTTCTAATCACCATTAAAGGCCTCTTCAGTTTGAAGTTGGGGATCATGTTTTTCTTATGAAATCACCCAGAATAGGGAATACATGGTTATGAAAGTAGGGAAATATGTTCCTCATTACATAGGGCCATTTTAAATTTTTTATATAGTCAAGCCGGTAGACAATGTGTACTAAAACCTTAGAGGTCTATTCCATGTATGATTTCTTCCATATCTCACTAAATCACTTGTATCATACTGAAACATCTCATTCCATTTATCCTAAGTATGATGAGTAATATTTTGATGTTCCCATTAAGGAGTATCCAATACGCATCGTTTACTAGACCCCAAAGGATCTCCGAGGTCAGTTTGTCTCTATTGTATTGGTGCTATTGCAGGAGAGGTAAGTATAGGATGAGGCATTAGAGAGGGAAGACATCATACATTCCCAGTGTCCATATTTGTTCTCAGACTTTGTTTATATTCCCTTGGAAGTTGAAATCGTTGAAGATTTCACTTATTGGAGGATGATTTTAAAAACCCAGTTTTTAAATCATGTATGGATCCTTTAATGTTTTGTATATATTTTTAATTTTGACCTCTTATGGATGCCTACTGTGTTATAAAATGAATATGTGGATTTTTTTTGGGAATTTTCAATACCCGAAACCCATCTTTTTGGGGAATCCTGACATGTCACAAGGTTAGCTCATGGTTGGAAAACTGTTTTCCTAAGAATGTAGATGGTCAATTTCCAGACACAACTACTTCGCATGGTTTTCCAATGGGTGTGCAAACTAACCATGCCATCTGCCCACCTTCCCAGTTAAATGTGCATAACAACCAGGGAAATACCATTTTTTATAGGTAATAATAAAATTTTCCCTAAATTATCTAATTATATTCCCCTTTATCCCTAATCTAAGAACCAACTGGATTTACCCATTTTCTGTTCATTTTGGAGCCCTTTTAAGACATAAGGTACGAATCAGAATATCACTTTCATCCAGGATCCATTTTATCTTCCATTCATTGTTTTGAATGTTAAATGATGAGTACAGAACATCATTTAAATCTTTAATCTTCTCTCTTCATGTTGAACTATATATTGGGGGTACATGAATTATTTTTTATTTATATCTACGCTTATCTGAGCCATATTGAGGGCCAATACGAGAGGAGGATAGTCTTACTAGACTAAGAAGGGTGGTCAATACTTCATCCCTCATGTTTTTTGATTTTGGAATAGTCATATGGGCCCCACATATTTCATTGTCTTTCATTTATAGAATTTATATACCATGTTTATAATCTATAGTACTATATAGATATGATCATTCCAATTATTTGATTATTTATTTGTGGTAACACCCACAAATACATCCTTCCCATGTATGATGTAATGCCATAATTGAATTTAGTGTTTGGAGAAGATTTGGCCACTATTCAGGTGTGCCTTGGCTTGAGCATCCTAAAGGTAAGCATTTCTGAATAAAATTTATTTATTAATATTATAGAATTGAATAATAAAAAGAACCATGTACACTCACCACTTGACCCGTGTAAGGTATGTGATTCAATTTGACATTGAAATTTGAAATGTGAATTTGAAAGTATACTAAATATATGACATATCTATAAATGAAAATGAGTAGTAGGTTGCATATCTGTAGAACCCTTACCACATTAATGAATGAAAGAGGAATGAACATCAGATATGGAATTTTAATCAAATAGATTAGATGAACAGTTTCAAGCTACTTGTCCATGTAACACTACTAAAAGGAAAGGATTTACCCAACTGACATGATTAAAAGTATGCTTTCCACATGGAATTATCACACTAAAGGAAGAAAAGGCATGAACAAAATGGACCTTTGATTAATTATGACTTAATTAAAAGGTATCAAGTAACCTAACCTTATCACAATAATTAAAGGAAATGGTTGAACCAAAGGTTGCTTTCAAATTACCTTATCACACTAATGAATGAAAATGCATGATCCAGGTGAAATATTATATGAATTCATAATCATATATCAATGGCATGACTCAATATATCCTTCGATTTGGATCGGAGTATTCCATGAGCACTAGGGAACCCAATTCAGATTCACAGATACCACTTTCTTAGGTTGAGACCCAACACTAACATGATCCATGTCTGTTAATAGATTCCAAAAATTTTAATGTAGGATCCCTTCAATATCATTATAGGAGGCCTTAAATACAACAATGAAAAGATGTTTGCATGGTTACATCCTATAGTGCTTTGTCTCTCTATTTCCCCACTTTACCTTGGATGATCACCTTGGACACTGTGGGTTCCTCATTGTGGAATGCATTGGACTGTTCCATGTTGATTACATTCTTACCCCATTCTAGGCTATAGTTATTATTCAGTTGGCTACCCCATGTCCCCTTGGCTGTTACCTTGGGACCTCACTATGAAATATCATTTCATGTTTCCTTCTTACAACTTCTAACCATTGTATATTCTAACTTGTAACATGTTTGTTTACCAATAATGGTAAAAATAATGTATTTTTAAAATGATCTGATTCCATCTGAGGGATGAATCATATGCATGGATATTTAGTTACCTTGTACATATTTAATTATATAATTATTATTTCACTATATTTCATTTCCATTACATGAGAAAATGTTGTGGAAACCATTGATGGTGGCCCACCAATAATTATATGAAACCCTCTCTGGGTGCTATTGGGTAACAAAAATTTATTACATGGTTGAAGGTGTTGAAAAAGGTAAGCATACAACCTCAAAAATATGATTTCATATGGTTTGGTTTGGTGATTGATAGTAGACGACCGATCTGAAGCTCAATATTCTTAGTGTAGTATATTGATTCTTATATAAATTGTGAAACATGTTATGAATATAAAAATTTATCCATGTTTTCTATATTTCTTGTAACATGTAATATCATCATCAATTGTTGTATTGTGGGATGTAATTCATGTTATTTAAATTATTGTTACTGTTTTCTCTATTTTCCATTGTGTGTTCTATTTACTTATATTTCTTCCTCTATTTTTTGATGGTTACATATATATGCAATGCTACACTTAGGAAATGAGGTACTAGTCTCCCCACAAACGAACCCCAGTCCCTAACTGATATTCAGCATCCTTTGGAATTTGGGGATATATGGCTGAGGCCTTGTAGAACACTAGGATTGATGCAATGATAAAGTGGAATCTGGGCCCAGGAAGTCACAATGAAAATTAGGGAAACCATATTCTTTAAAAATAAAAACCCTGTAAAAATAAAAAATTAACAATCATGGAAATTATGGTAATGAAAGAAAGTATGTTCGTACATGTTTATCACTAATTTTTAAACATAAATGTTTTGAAATGTTTATTGATCGAAAAATGATAATAATATTAATTTTAAAAAAATAAAATGCATAATACGGATATTAATTTCCTTTATAAATTATGTTATAAGATTAAACCCTTTTTTAAATTTTTTTTAGAAACCATAGTTTTGAAGAAACATATTGTAACAACCCAGGTAAATAAAGAATATGAAATTTCATATTTATCCATATTTGTGAATAAAATATTTATATGACTTTAAAGGGGACGCTATGCTCGATGGCGTACCCAACACGCAACAACGAGTTTCTTGGGGATCCTACATTGCACTCTAATAATAAAATAATATTATTTTAAATGGTAGTTAACATGTAGCCGTTGTATTGGCGGGAATGGATAGAGATAACTAAAATATGATTATATATGTTTTTAAATGTTTTTACTTTTATCCAATAAAAGCTAAAGGCTTAAAATACGGAAAGAATTCAATTTTAGGCGTATATGCCCTAGTTTTCACTAAAGGTTCACTTATCGCCTTTTAATGGAGAACTGTCATTAAATATAGTTTTGATCACTCTTATACATTCTTTTGGACCAAATAAAACTCTTATTAAGAATCAGGACATCAAATTTTACTTTGTGTAATTTTTTGGTATTTTTTGATAAAGTTCATTTTTTTAATGAATAGTGTAAAATGTTTTGTTTTAATTCAAAACCTCTTTTTAATATAATTTATTTATATGATTAGATCATATTTTGAATTGGTGCTAAATTGAAATTAGAAAATATTTTTACCATTAAATCCAATAGTGGTCGTTGGAATTAATTTCACATTGAAATCAGACTTAAACTAGTGTCAATCTTTTGATACTTATTGTTTTATAAAAACACGCTATTTGCTCTGACAGCGGGAATTAATTATTAAATTAATTAATGTGATTAATATTTTTTGAATTTTGTAAAATGGACTTCATTTTTGAATTCGGAATATCAAATATAGCATATGGTGAATTTTTTTTAATTTTCTGAAAAACATCAATTTTTGATGAATAGTGAAACCACTAAGTGGTACTTATAAAGACTGATTTTCCATTTAAATGAAATTTTGCCATCATTGTGTTTTGAATTTCAAAAATCCGTCATACATGGTTGTCATTAAAAAGTAAAATGTGGTTCAATGGGATAAAAATAATTTTTTGGTGAATAGTAACTTATTAAGTTCTTAATCGCGATTAGTGGTAATTAGGGTTGTTTAAGGTATAAATAATGCTTTAATAATATGAAATGACCTAGAAACATGTCCCAACCTTATTGGTTGTGTCATGTCCGACCAAGACAATCCATGGGTCAACTTGGGAACCCCATGGAGAAACTTTGGTTGGGAAATGCCATAAATAACTTTTTATTTAATGTAAAAGTAAAAATGACACAAACATAATATGTTTTACGAAAACAATTTTTACATGGGGTTATAAAGATCAGATTTTTGATTATAAATAGTCATTGGAAATCTAAAACGATTTCCTACACCATAGTATTTTTTTATAATTTTTAGACATTATATAAATTAAATTATTAATGACATAATAATGATGCAGCGATGACATCATTATTTGACGATTTAAATAAAATGGAAAGATAATGTAAAATATATGAACTACACATGTCCAAAACCAATTGGATGAGTGGATTTAGAACCCTTATCACCTTATCCACGAATTATATCAATGTGGGACCTTTTAAAACCGAAACACATTTTCAAATAAAGTAATATTTCCTTACTTTCCAAAAGTGCCCCTCCTCGCCTCTTATAAAAGGCCCCCACCTCTACCTCATTTCACACACTCCTCAAGCCTTTGTCTCGGCCATCCCCTGACCATTTAATCACTCCACATCCCTCTCTTAATCCTAGAGGATTCCTTTGGGAAGAATCCTTTCAAAGGAATCCTTTAGGCTCAAATAAAAAGGAGTTACACTTTTAAAGGTAATTCATTCTCTCATGTTCATTTGTTTTATTTTGCTTCTCCAACCCTCTAAACTCTTTTTATTTACTTCTTCAGTAACAACAACAGTATCTTCAATATACTAGGATGTTGTTATAATATTTATTTGAGCTACACTCTCACACAACTACATCAAATGGTTAAAGAACATACAGTTTCCGTGGATGGAAAAATTCTGACTCCCGAAACGATGATTGTTCAATACTCATTTAACACCATCAAGGGTGGCCATTATGATGTCACTATTTTTATATATGATATATAATATGTTTATTTTTTTCTATAATCTTCTGTTTTTTTCATTTTGGGCATACCTTTATTGTTTCCATTATGGGTAAACACGATATCTTCATTTAAGGAAGTGCGGACTACCGCCCCCTCAAAGTGATGTGATTCGTTAATTCCATATGTGGGACGTGTAAAGGATGGATTTAAAGTTATTATATATGATGTTATACTGTAATTATAATATACCTCTATATCATTATTATTTCTTTCCATTAAAGTATGAGATAGAAATGAAAGTAGCGTTCATGCGTATGTACGGCTTACCGTCTCCATGAACGGTGCATTTCATTTCTTATCCCCAAATGTAATGTACTATTAAAAGTATATGTATATAATGGATATATATAATAAATGATACATATAAATGATTAATATAATTCTGGAATTAAAATATACATACCTCTCATTTAATTTTAATTCCATTAATATGAGAAAGAAATGAAAGTAGCGTTCATGCGTACGTACGGCTTACCGTCTCCATGAATGGTGCATTTCATTTCTTACCTCTAAATGATTATGTAATATTATAAATACATGTATATTCTGGATATAAATGATATAAATGATATCCAAATTAGGAATGTCATTCTGGATATAAAGAACCTTTGACCACATGAACAACATGTAATTGTAAGAAGTCCACTTTCGACTTAAGAACCAAATATCGACAAAACAAACATTATTAACTTAAATGATTACATAATGTTTATAACATGGAAATAAGTGATATAAAAGGAATAATGAACATGAAAGAGGTTCTTAAGCAAATATAAATTAAATCAAGTTTATTATTCAGGACGTTAAAGAATGATCGAGTCAAGTCGGACCCGAGGTAAGGGATCCTACTCCTCTCTTTCTTTTTAAGTACACTCTTTTATGTCATTCCTTTTAAAGCTCATATTTATTGTTATTGGGATGTTCTTTTATATTAATCTTACTGTAATTTTTATTTTCATGTGATGAGAGAACATATTCTCTTTCATCAATCCATTTTGGACGTTTTGAGTGGCGCCGATAGGCTGCCGAATTTTCGTAAGAGATCTAACCTCTCTCTTTCTTTTAAAGTACTCTACTTTATGTCACTTATTTTAAGCTCTTATTTGTTATGTTGGGGGATGTTATTTTATATTCCTCATTCTTTAAACAGTATGTTTATGTTATTAGAGACCCTATTTCCTCTCATCAATCCATTTTGGATGTTTTAAGTGGCGTCGTTATGCTGCCGAGTTTTCGTAAGAGATTTTTCATCTCACTTTTATTCCCGTGAGATTTATGCTACATTTGCCACAATTTCCATTGAGTGGTTTATGTACTGCCCACTATTAAACTCATTTTGTAATATAATTCCATTTATGGGTATTTACATATTTATTTTATGACACTTCTTCAATGGGGTGTACTTTTCGAAAGTTACCCAAGTCGGTAAGGGAACCTTTCACCCTCCTCTTTTTAAAAGACTTCTTTTGTTGGATCTTTTAATTTACATATTTGTTATGTTGGGATATGTTCTCATATATCCTTATTGATGTAAATTTTATGTCCAAGTGATGAGATACCCTTTTTTTTTAATCTCTCATCATCTCATTTTGATGTGACGTCATTAGGCTGTCAAGGGAACTTCTTAACCCAATTTCGATTTCTTTGGTTTCAACATGTTGTTATTGAATATGTCATCCTCTGAATATGTGTGAATGACCTTTGATTATTTTACACTTAATATCCACTGATATTTGGTGTATTCATTTGTCACACATAATTATGTAATTGATTTATCTTTAAACCAAGGATACCGTCTTTGTAAGGGACTTCGTCTCAATCTCCTCTCATTGAAGAATATTTCGTTTTATACACAACTTTCTTTTATACGGTGTATAAACCCCTTTTAATTTTACTTTTATACAAAAGGAATATTTTTCTACAAAGTGTTTTACTAAACGACTAAAAGGAATGTTTTTTTAACGTACACGGTGACAATGACCTTTTCCGCCGCCATGAGTATTATTTGGGCTTTGGCTTCCTCAACAAGCCGTTATGTTTTTAAAATGAAATAAATACCATATACTCTTTTATGTATTTTGGTATTGAAAATGGTTTTGATAAAGGATTCTATTATGTCAATATATTTATGATATATTGTGATTGAAATGTGGAAATTTTATCATTCCTTTATATTTTTTTTATGTTTTATGATTTTATACTGGTACTTGGACATTTTAACGGGTGGTTACGTTATAAAACATATGACGGGTGGTGCCGTGAATACCAGGACGATTGGTTATGTTATAACCTCCAATGCATTGGGTATGGAAGTCGGCCGTATGGCTATTCCATTAAGTGATATGTGTGGGAGTCGACCGTATGGTTATTCCACTTAAGTATGTTTTTGTCCCAAGTTACCTTTATATATGTTATGTGTTCTTTATATGGGTTTTATAGTAATCCTTTGGTTACAAAAAGGTAAGTAAATATACTTTTTTTCCGTGATGATTTTTTACTACCTCATGAAGGTGAAAAGTATTACATTGATAAAGTATTCATGGTTTACTTGTTGTTTTGAAAAACTAACCGTTTTCATTCTTTGTGTATTCCTTACTGAGCTTCTTATGCTCATCCCAAGTTTTTGAAATGTTTTTCACAGGACATAGCATGGAATAGGGTCAAGGATGGGATCAAGGGAAAGTCATGCTACCTAAAACATGGAACTATACATGTTTCTTTTTAAGAGTTTTTATTTTATGGAAATTTAGTAGAAGCGACTACTTTGTAATATTTTGAGATGTAATAGTTATGTCCTAATTCTCTAAAACTATAAACCTGAAAAGATCCTCAATGTGAATTACTCATTTAATTCAATATTAAGTAAGGTTTAAGGCTGGGGCCTTATAGTTGGTATCAATGGTCGGTTTAGATAACATTAGAGGTTAGGGTATTCTTTAAGCATAAGTGACATTACCATAATGGTTAGGATTTCAGAAAGAGTCCTAGTTTTAGATAAAGTGAATGAGTAAGTATATCTTAGTGTTTATCTTCCTCATTGGTACTTGATGGTTTTGTTGATATACTCACACTGACATTTTTGGTTTTAGTAAATGGCTGGATCTAGCAGGCACCAAAGTGACAATGGGTTTGAAGGAAACTGTGGTGGTTCTCTGATTAAGAGACTGGATGAGATGGGGGATTCAATGAAGAATCTCATGGTTGTTCTAAACCAACTATCAAGGAGTCATGATCAACCACTTCAACCTTGGTGAGTTCTCTAATGCATCATATACGAGATGGCCAACTCGATGTGGAAATTTAGGTAATAATTATTAAGGTAACCATTTGGGTTTATATGATCCTTACTTTTGAGGTAATTATGGGTTATTATATGTTATGATGGAAAATGAAAGGCATGAGATAAACTTGAGGTTAAAATATGTTATGATCATCTTTGAAGATTTTATCTCATTTTGGGGAATGTTTTAATAATTATATAGTTTTGGAAAAAAAGACAACACGCAGACCGTGTGACTACCCGTCGCGTCGGAAAAAGCTGCGGGAATCGAACCCACAACCAAAGTGCGACTGGTATTTATCGCCTACCACTGGACTACGTGAAGTCCCTTGTTAGTTTGACTGATTCTTTCTAGTTATATGATTTTATGAATTAAGAGTAAGATAATTTTGGGTTATTTATGAAAATGATTAACCTATCATGGAGGATATGTGATTAGGTTAATTACTTTTCCATACGGGACTTTAGGAGTAACTAATGTTGTTTGGAGATAAATGTTACAATTTAACTTGGAAGACTATGTGACTAAATCCTTAAAATGTTTGGGTTTCAATCTTAGATTGGTTTACTTTGAAGAATTTTATGGACAAATTGATTATAGAATGGTTCTCATTGATCTTTGGGTTTTGTTGGAAAAATTTTGGAGATTAAGAATAGATTTTCTTTTTATAAAGGGTAATCCTTTTCTGGATTATCTGACCTTGTACTAACCTTTTTGGTTTTGGTTTTGTTTAAAGTCTAAAGACATGGGAAGTATATAGTTCTCTTTTGTAGATTAGGTGATTCTCTAGAAGTTGATTATAGTACTCTTAATGCGAACAATTCTCCCTAAATACTCGTCTTTTGGAAAAAATATGAGTTTGATTAAGGAATCTAGTAAAAGTTGAAAGTCAATATGATAAGTGATTATGTTTCCTTGTGAATAAATTCCTCGATAAAAAGTAACTTAAAACAAAAATGTTGTCTATTAACTTTTCCTACTGGGGAATCAAATACCATTTAACCCATCACAAGTTTGTGATTTTCTTATTGTTAACATTCTCCTAAACATGTTTTCTATCACTCTCCATCAGAACTTGACCCTATGTTTTCTCCTCCATGTCCATGTTTTCCTACATGGAGTCCTAGTATGGGTTAACTTGGGTGACCTCTGTGCTTATCTTTCTTTATTTTAAAGTTATTGTTTTACCGACTCTTCTTCCGATGTGGGACTTTCAAGGATGTTTCCAAGCGCAATTTTAAAATTACGAGGACACAATTCCCAAAAGGGGGGAAGGATGTAACACCCCAGGTAAATAAAGAATATGACATTTCATATTTATCCATATTTGTGAATAAAATATTGATATGACTTTAAAGGGGACGCTATACTCGATGGCGTACCCAACACGCAACAACGAGTTTCTTGGGGATCTTACGTTGCACTCTAATAATAAAATAATATTATTTTAAATGGTAGTTAACATGTAGCCGTTGTATTGGCGGGAATGGATAGAAATAACTAAAATATGATTATATATGTTTTTAAATGTTTTTACTTTTATCCAATAAAATTTAAAGGCTTAAAATACGGAAAGAATTCAATTTTAGGCGTATATGCCCTAGTTTTCACTAAAGGTTTACTTATCGACTTTTAATGGAGAACTGCCATTAAATATAGTTTTGATCACTCTTATACATTCTTTTGGACCAAATAAAACTCTTATTAAGAATCAGGACATCAAATTTTACTTTGTGTAATTTTTTGGTATTTTTTTGATAAAGTTCATTTTTTTAATGAATAGTGTAAAATGTTGTGTTTTAATTCAAAACCTCTTTTTAATATAATTTATTTATATGATTAGATAATATTTTGAATTGGTGTTAAAGTGAAATTAGAAAATATTTTTACCATTAAATCCAATAGAGGTCGTTGGAATTAATTTCACTTTGAAATCAAACTTAAACTAGTGTCAATCTTTTGATACTTATTGTTTTATAAAAACACGCTATTTGCTCTGACAGTGGGAATTAATTATTAAATTAATTAATGTGATTAATATATTTTGAATTTTTTAAAACGGACTTCATTTTTGAATTCGGAATATCAAATATAGCTTATGGTGAATTTTTGGTAATTTTCTGAAAAACTTCAATTTTTGATGAATAGTGAAACCACTAAGTGGTACTTATAAAGACTAATTTTCCGTTTAAATGAAATTTTTCCATCATTGTGTTTTGAATTTCAAAAATCCTACATACATGGTTGTCATTAAGAAGTAAAATGTGGTTCAATGGGATAAAAATAATTTTTTGATGAATAGTAACTTATTAAGTTCTTAATCGCGATTAGTGGTAATTAGGGTAGTTTAAGGTATAAATAATGCTTTAATAATATGAAATGACCTAGACACATGTCACAACCTTATTGTCTGTGTCATGGCCTACCAAGAAAAGCCATGAGTCATCTTGGGGACCCCATGGAGACACTTTGGTTGGGAAATGACATAAATAACTTTTTATTTAATGTAAAAGTAAAAATGACACAAACATAATATGTTTTACGGAAACAATTTTTACATGGGGTTATAAAGATCATATTTTTGATTATAAATTGTCATTGGAAAGATAAAAATATTTCCTACACCATAGTATTTTTTTTATAATTTTTAGACATTATATAAATTAAATTATTTATGACATAATAATGATGCAGCGATGACATCATTATTTGACGATTTAAATAAAATGGAAAGATAATGTAAAATCTATGAACTAGACATGTCCAAAACCAATTGGATGAGTGTATTTCGAACCCTTATCACCTTATCCACGAATTATATCAATGTGGGACCTTTTAAAACCGAAACACATTTTCAAATAAAGTAATATTTCCTTACTTTCCCAAAGTGCCCCTCCTCTCCTCTTATAAAAGGCCCCCACCTCTACCTCATTTAACACACTCCTCAAGCCTTTGGATCGGCCAACCCCTTCCCATTTACTCTCTCCACATCCCTCTCCTAATCCTATAGGATTCCCTTTGGGAATAATCCTTTCAAAGGAAGCCTTTAGGCTCAAATCAAAAGGAGTTACACTTTTAAAGGTAATTAATTCTCTCTTGTTCATTTGTTTTATTTTGCTTCTCCAACCCTCTAAACTCTTTTTATTTACTTATTTTGTAACAACACCTGTATCTTCAATATACTAGGATGTTTTTATAAGATTTATGTGAGATACACTCTCACACAACTACATCAAATGGTTAAAGAACATACGGTTTCCGTGGATGGCGAAATTCTGCCTCCCGAAACGATGATTGTTCAATACTCATTTAACACCTTCAAGGGTGGCCATTATGACGTAACTATTTTTATATATGATATATAATATGTTTTTTTTTTCTTTAAGCTTCTGTTTTTTTCATTCTGGGCATACCTTTATGGTTTCCATTATGGGTAAACACGATATCTTCATTTAAGGAAGTGCGGACTACCGCCCCCTCAAAGTGATGTGATTCGTTAATGCCATATGTGGGACGTGTAAAGGATGGATTTAAAGTTATTATATATGAGTTTATACTGGAATTATAATATACCTCTATATAATTATTATTTCTTTCCATTAAAGGATGAGATAGAAATGAAAGTAGCGTTCATTCATACGTACGACTTACCGTCTCCATGAACGGTGCATTTAATTTCTTATCCCCAAATGTAATGTACTATTAAAAGTATATGTATATAATGGATATATATAATGAATGATACATATAAATGATTAATATAATTCTGGAATTAAAATATACATACCTCTCATTTAATTTTAATTCCATTAATATGAGAAAGAAATGAAAGTAGCGTTCATGCGTACGTACGGCTTACCGTCTCCATGAATGGTGCATTTCATTTCTTACCTCTAAATGATTATTTAATATTATAAATACATGTATATGCTGGATATATATGATATATATGATATCCAAATCAGGAATGTAATTCTGGATATAAAGAACCTTTGACCACATGAACAACATTTAATTGTAAGAAGTCCACTTTCGACTTAAGAACCAAATATCGTCAAAACAAACATTATTAACTTAAATGTTTAGATAATGTTTATAACATGGAAATAAGTGATATAAAAGGAATAATGAACATGAAAGAGGTTCTTAAGCAAATAGAAATTAACTCAAGTTTATTATTCAGGACGTTAAAGAATGATCGAGTCAAGTCGGACCCGAGGTAAGGGATCCTACTCCTCTCTTTCTTTTTAAGTACACTCTTTTATGTCATTCCTTTAAAAGCTCATCTTTATTGTTATTGGGATGTGATTTTATATTAATACTACTGTAATTTTTATTTTCATGTGATGAGAGAACATATTCTCTCTCATCAATCCATTTTGGAAGTTGTGAGTGGCACCGATAGGCTGCCGAATTTTCGTAAGAGATCTAACCTCTCTCTTTCTTTTAAAGTACTCTCCTTTATGTCACTTCTTTTAAGATTTATTTGTTATGTTAGGGGATGTTATTTTATATTCCCCATTCTTTAAACAGTATTTTGATGTGATGAGAGACCCTATTTCCTCTCATCAATCCATTTTGGAAGTTTTAAGTGGCGCCGTTAGGCTGCCGAGTTTTCGTAAGAGATTTTTCATCTCAGTTTTATTCCCGTGAGATTTATGCTACATTTTCCACAATTTCCATTGAGTGGTTTATGTACTTCCCACTATTACACTCCTTTTGTAATATAATTCCATTTATGGGTATTTACATATTTATTTTATTACACTTCTTCAATGGGGTGTACTTTTCGAAAGTTACCCAAGTCGGTAAGGGAACCTTTCACCCTCCTCTTTTTAAAAGACTTCTTTTGTTGGGTCTTTTAATTTACATATTTGTTATGTTGGGATATGTTCTCATATATCATTATTGATGTAAATTTTATGTCCAAGTGATGAGATACCCTTTTTTTTAATCTCTCATTAACTCATTTTGATGTGACGCCGTAAGGCTGTCAGGGGAACTTCTTAACCCAATTTCGATTTCTTTGGGTTCAACATGTTGTTATTGAATATGTCATCCTCTGAATATGTGTGAATGACCTTTGATTATTTCACACTTAATATCCACTTATATTTGGTGTATTCATTTGTCACACATAATTATGTAATTGATTTATCATTAAACCAAGGATACCGTCTTTGTAAGGGACTTCGTCTCTATCTCCTTTCATTGAGGCATATTTCGTTTTATACACAACTTTCTTTTATACGGTGTATAAAACCCTATGAATTTTACTTTTATACAAAAGGAATATTTTTCTACAAAGCGTTTTACTAAACGACAAAAAGGAATGTTTTTTTAACGTACGCGATGACAATGACCTTTTCCGCCGCCACGAGTATTATTTGGGCTTTGGCTTCCTCAACAAGCCGTTATGTTTTTAAAATGAAATAAATACCATATACTCTTTTATGTATTTTGGTATTGAAAATGGTTTTTATAAAGGATTATATTATGTCAATATATTTATGATATATTGTGATTGAAATGTGGAAATTTTATCATTCCTTTATATTTGTTTTATGTTTTATGATTTTATACTGGTACTTGGACATTTTAACGGGTGGTTACATTATAAACAATATGACGGGTGGTGCCGTGAATACCAGTACAGGTGGTTACGTTATAACCTCCAATGCATTGGTTATGGAAGTCGGCCGTATGGCTATTCCATTAAGTATGTATGGAAATTGGCCATATGGCTATTCCATTAAGTGATATGTGTGGGAGTCGACCGTATGGTTATTCCACTTAAGTATGTTTATGTCCCACGTTACCTTTATATATGTTATGTGGTCTTTATATGGGATTTATGGTAATCCTTTGGTTACAAAAAGGTAAGTAATGATACTTTTTTTTCAATGAAGAGTTTTTACTACCTCATGAAGGTGAAAAGTATTACATTGATAAAGTATTCATGGTTTACTTGTTGTTTTGAAAAAACTAACAGTTTTTATTCTTTGTGTATCCCTTACTGAGCTTCTTATGCTCATCCCAAGTTTTTGAAATGTTTTTCACAGGACATAGCGTGGAATAGGGTCAAGGATGGGATCAAGGGAAATTCATGCTACCTAAAACATGGAACTATACATGTTTCTTTTTATGAGTTTTTATTTTATGGAAATTTAGTAGAAGCGACTACTTTGTAATATTTTGAGATGTAATAGTTATGTTCTAATTCTCTAAAACTCTAAACCTGAAAATATCCTCAATGTGAATTACTAATTTAATTAAATATTAAGTAAGGTTTAAGGCTGGGGCCTTATACATATATTTATGACCAAATGGAAAAATAACAAGAAAGTTTCATAAAATAATTTCTTAATTAACATTAGTACCAATGAATGGATAAATGGTACCATTATGTCCATATGACATGAATGACCATTAGTTTGGAAAATATACTATATTTATTGAGATATGGATCATAATATTTCAATAATGTATTCATAATCATAATAAATATCAATAAATTATGAGATTGTATCTATAAATCATTACAACTTTGGTAAAACTGAATCATAATAAAATGGAAACAATAACAGTTATTGATTCCTAAAATTTAATTAAAATAATGATATTCATTATATAACATGTAGTAAAAATTATATAATCCACATTGAAAAATATAGGTTCATAACAAGGTATGTGTCTCTAAGAAAAAAAATTCAGTGGAATTTACATTACCGATTTAGTATATTTTGAAACTACGACCCCGTGAATTAATGTTAATATAATTGATATGTAAATAAAAAAAATTAATTATAATAATCATATAACACATCCATGTTTAGATTAAACACCATGAAAAATAAATGGGTGGTGAAAAATTCATGTATCTCACAGGGATAATAAGAGAGTTAAAATTCCCTAATCGTACATTTGGAATTTCATTTTACATGTTGAAAACCCCAATTAAATAAGTATAAGTTTTTTTATAAATATAAATTAGAATAATAATTTTATTTCTAATACCATACATGATTCACTTATGGATTAATGTTACCTATTTATTATCAATTCCATGAATGATTAATGTTTTAGGTAATAACTCCTTTTTTTATCCTACATGTTTTGACATTTTATTACTTATCCTCTTATATAGATCATGATTTACATGATTAGAGAGTGTAGAAAATGTGTTATAAATAATACATATTAATTATATATATATATTTTTAATCAATTAAATATATAAATAGTAAATGAAATACACCATTCATAGATATGGAAGGTCGTACATACGCTAGAATGATTCATCCTTTTTAATATCATAATGAGATAAGTAACGTGAATTATCAATCTTGAAGAATTATTATGTCATATATAACATATAATTTTACTAATACTATCCTTTTTAAATTACATTTATATGGTTAATTAATCATATAACTTTTAAGAGGCATTATTCCACACATCTCTATACAATGTTATCATGTTTACACAAAATGGAATTAATGTAAGTAAGATTTATATAATTATTAAAGAAATATAAATACATCATAAATGAAATATGTTTCATATAACAATATATTTTCCTTGATGATTAGGAAACATGATATAATTTATGATAAAATTAACAACATCGTTACGTGGGAAAGTTGTTCGCTATATACAAGAATGGTAAGTTTGTTATCCACTAGATATAAGTTTGTGTATGTGTAGGAAGAACGATTACAATAATTATAAGGCCCCAGCCTTAAACCTTAGTTAATATTGAACTAAATGAATAATTCACATTGAGGATCTTTTCAGGTTTAGAGTTTTAGAGAATTAGAACATAAATCTTACATCTCAAAAGATTACAAAGTAGACACTTCTACTAAGTTTCCCAAGAATAAAAAAAACTCTTGAAAAACATGTCTAGTTCCATGTTTTATATAGAATTACTTTCTGATGATCCCATCCATGACCCTATTCCAAATTAATTCCTAAGAAAAACATTTAAAAAAACATGGGGTGAACATAAAAAGCTCAGTATGGGATACACAAAGAATGAAACCTATTAGTTTATCAAAACAACAAGTAAACCATGTATACTTTATCAAATTAATACTTTTCAACTTTATGAAGTAGTAAAAACTCTTAACTGAATAAAAGATCATTACTTACCTTTTTTTTACCAAAATATTACCATAAACCCATATAAAGATCACATAACATATAAAGGTAACTAGGGACACAAACATACTTAAATGGAATAACCATATGGTCAACTTCCACACATACCATTTAATGGAATAGCCATACGGCCGACTTCCATACCCAATGCATTGGAGGTTATAACGTAACCACTCGTCCTGGTATTCACGGCACCACCCATCATATGGTTTATCACGTAACCACCCGTCAAATGTCCAAGTACCATTATAAAATCATAAGACATAAAACAAATATAATGGAAAGAAAACATTTCCACACTTTGATCACAATATATCACAGAAATATATTGACATAACAAATCCATTATAGAAACCATTTTCAATACCAAAATACATAATAGAGTATATGGTATTTATTTCATTTTAAAAACATTACGGCTTGCTAAGGAAGCCAAAGACCAAATAATACTCGCGGCGGCGGAAAAGGGTCGTTGTCACCACGTACATTAAAAAAACATTCCTTTTTGTCGTTTAGTAAAACGCTTCGTAGAAAAAGATTCATTTTGTATAAAAGTAAAATTCAATGGGGTTTATACACTGTATAAAAGAAAGTTGTGTATAAAATGAAATGTGCCTCAATGAAAAGAGATTGAGACGAAGTCCCTTACAATGATCATTTTTTTAAATAAAATAGATCTATTATGTGTATTAGTTATAAGTACACATATAGAAAGTAAAAAAAATACAGGATTGGACATAATAATATCATGACATAATTTGAAAGTAGGAGATTAACCCAAAGAATGGAAATTGGGTTAAGAAGTTCCCTATCCTCGGGTCCGACTTGACTCGATCGTTCCTTAAAGTCCTGAATAATAAACATGAGTTAATTTATACATGCTTATGAACCTTATTCAAGTTCATTATTACTTTTATATCACTTATTAACATGTGATAAACATTATATAATCATTTAAGTTAATAATGTTTGTTTTTTCGATATTTGGTTCTTAAGTCAAAAGTGGACTTCTTACAATTACATATTGTTCGTGTGGTCAAAAGTTCATTATATCTAGAATGATATTCATGATTTGGATATCATATACATCATATATATCATATATATCCAGAATATGCATGTAATTATAATATAACATAATCATTTAGAGGTATGAAATGAAATGCACCGTTCATGGAGTAGGTAAGCCCTACGTACGCATGAACGCTACGATCATTTCTATGTCATATTGATGGAATTAAAACTAAATGAGAGGTTTGCATATTTTAGTTCCAGAATTATATTCATCATTTAGATGTAACATACATCATATATAATACCTTTAAGTCCATCCTTTATACGTCCCACATATGGCATTAATGAATCAAATCACTTTGAGGGGGCGGTAGTGCGCACTTCCTAAAATGAAGATATCTCGTATACCCATAATGGAACCCATAAAGGTGTGCCATATATTAAAAATACAAAAGATTAAGGAAGACATAAACATATTATATATCATATATAAATATAGTGACATCTTAATTGCCACCTTTGATGGTGTTGGACGAATATTGAACAATCATCGTTTCGTGAGGCAGAAATTCGCCATCCACAGAAAGAGTATGTTCTTTTACCATTATATGTAGGTGTGTGTAAGTGTAGCTCGAATTATTCTTATAAAAAAATACTAGAATATTAAAGATACTTTAGTTGTTACAAAAGAAATGAATAAAAAGATTTTAGGGGGTTGGAGAAGCAAAATAAAACAAAAGGGCATAGGTGAAGACAATACCTTAAAATCGGGTAACTCTCGTAGATTTGAGCTCAATGGCTTCCTTGGGAAGACTTCTTCCCAAAGTGAGGCTTCTAAGAGTTATATAGGGATGTGTAGAGACAAAATGGTCAGAGGTTGGCCGAGCCAAAGGCTTTGGAAGTGTGGGTAAGGTGATAGAGGTGGGGGCCTTTTATAAGAGGAGAGGTGGGGCACTCTTGGAAAGTAAAGATATGTTTCTTTATTTTAAAATGGATTTCTGATTTAAAAGGTCCCAAATTTATATAATTCGAGTATAAGGTGATAAGGGTTCGAAATATACCCAAAAAGTAGGTTTTTGAAAAGTTTATGTCTTAGATTTTACATTATCTTTTCATTTTATTTAAATCGTTAAATAATGAGGTAATCGCTGCATCATCATGGTGCCATACATAATTTAATTTATATAATGTCTAAAAATAAAGTAAAAAATATCATGATGTAGGAAATCTTTTTATCTTTATAATTAATATTTATAGTCAAACTTATGACTTCTATATCCCCATTTAAGAATTATTTTAGTAAAAAAACTCATGTTTGTGACATTTTTATTTTAACATTAAATAAAAAGGTATTAATGTCATTTTCCTACCAAAGTGGCTCCATGGGGTCCCCAATATGACCCATGGATTTTCTTGGTCGGAAATGACACATCCAATATGGTTAGGACATGTTTCATGTTCATTTCATATTATTAAAACATTATTCTAACCTAAAATTATACTAATTACCTCTAATCGCGATTAAAAACATAAAAGTTACTATTCACCAAAAAAAAATTTTAATCTCATTGAACCAAATTTTACTTCTTATTGAAAACCATGTACGTCGGATTTTTGAAATTCAAATCACAGTAGTGGTAAAGTTTCATTTAAACGAAAATCAGTTTCTTTAACTACCACTTAGTGGTTTCACTATTCATTAAAAATTGAAGTTTTTCAGAAAAATACCAAAACATCACCCTAAGCTATATTTGATATTCCAAATTCAAAACTGATTCCTATTTTAGAAAATTAAAAATATATATGTTGTATTAATTAATTTAATAATTAATTCTTGATGTCAGATAAAATAGCGTGTTTTTATGAAACAATAAGTTTTAAAAGATTGACACTAGTTTATCTCCAATTTCAAAGTGAAATTAATTCCAACAACCACTATTTGATTAAATGGTAAAAATATATTCTAATTGAACTTTAAAACCAATTCATAAGATAATCTAACTATATAAATAAATTATAGTAATAAGGGGTTTTGAATTAAAATACAACATTTTTCACTATTCATTGAAAAATGATCTTTATCGGGAAAATACCAAAAATTTACACAATGTTAATTTTGATGTCCTGATACTAAAAAAGAGTTATAGTTGGTCCGATAGAATGTATAAGAGTGATAAAAACTGTATTTAATGATGGTTCACCATGAAAAGGCGATAAGTGAACCTTTGGTGAAAATTAGGGTATATGTGCCTAAAATTGAATTCTTTCCGTATTTTAAGCCTTTATCTTTTATTGGATAAATGTAAAAACATTTAAAAAACATATATAATAATATTTAATTTATTTCTATCCATTCTTGCCAATACAACGGCTATATGTTAACTACCATTTAAAATAATATTATTTTATTACTAGTGTGCAACGTAAGATTTCAATGAAACTATTTGTTGCGTATCGGGTAAGCTATCGAACATATAAATCCCTTTAAAGAAAAATTAATATTTAATTCGTAAATATTAATACATATAAAAATTCTTTATTCTTTATTTACCTGGGATGTTACATCCTTCTCCCCTTTTGGGAATTGCGTCCTCGCAATTTTATTCACTTATCAAAATAAGTGGGGGTATTTATCCCTCATAGCATATTCAGATTCCCACGTTTCCTCTTCAACCAAATGATATTTCCACAAAACCTTTCCCTGGTAAATTACCTAATTTCGCAACACTTGATCTCTTTGGTCAAAAATCTGGACTAATTGTTCATCATATGAGAGATTCTCTTTCAACTGAACTACCTCTAGGCTAAAAACATGAGATGAATCTTGCATATACATTCTCAACATCGAAACATGAAAAACATTGTGTACCTGAGATAAACTCGGAGGTAAAGACACTTGGTATGAAACTGATCCAACTCTCTCCAGAATTTCATATGTTCCAATGAACCTTGGACACAACATTCCTTTCTTACCAAATCGCATCACACTTTTCCATGGTGAAACTTTCAGAAAAACATGATTAGCTACCTCGAAAGATATATCCTTACTCCGGTTATCCGCATAACTTTTCTGTCTGCTCTGAGCTGTTCTCATGTGTTTCTGAATCAACTAAACCTTTTATACCATCTCTTCTACCAATTCTGGTCCCATCAGCTTCCTTTCACCTACTTCGTCCCCAAAAGCTAGAGTTCGACACCGCTTCCCATATAATGCCTCAAATGGTGCCATCTGTATATTGGAATGAAAACTGTTATTATAAGAAAACTCAACCAAAGAAAGATGTTGGTCCCAACTTCCCTAATAATCCATAGATAAAGCTCGTATCATATACTCCAAGGTCTGAATTGTTCATTCTGACTGCCAATCTGATTGCAGATGAAAATCTGTACTAAAATTTAATTCAGTACCCAACGACTTCTGAAGGCCTTTCCAAAAGTTAGAAGTAAACCTGAGATCACGATCGGACACAATGGAGACGAGAACTCTATATAACCTGACTATCTCTTTAAGATACAATCGATAATGTTGATCTAGAGAGAAAGTATCTCTAATAGGAAGGAAATGAGGAGATTTAGTCAATCGATCAACAATAACCCAGATTGCATTATTACCTCGAGATGTCCTCGGTAATCCCACAACAAAGACCATGGATACATTTTCCCATTTCCACTATGGAACCAGTAAAGGCTGAAGCATCCCTTTCGGTAACTGCCACTCTGCTTTAACCTGTTGACATGTCAAACACTACACAGTAAAATCAGAAATATCTCTTTTAATTCCATCCCACCAGTAATACTCCCGCAGATCCCTGTACATCTTAGTACTGCCAGGATGAACTGAAAATGGGGAACTATGAGCCTCACATAACAAATCATTCTTCAACTGTGAATCACTAGGGACACATAATCTCTTCCCAATCCTCAAAACACAATCATTATCAATTTTGAATTCAGGCAACTTACCCTTCTGAACCAGCTCTACCTTTTTCTGCAACTCACTGTCTTCCCTCTGTGCTTTCTTAATTCTGTCTGATAGGGATGATCTCACTGATACCTGACACAAAACAGAGGAACTTCCTGCACCAAAAACTTCTATGCCAAAGTTTATCAAATCAAAAACCAACGGATCTTGTTCCAAACGTAACATGGTAAATGAAGAATTACTTTTTCGACTCAAATCATCGACCACTTTATTTGCTTTTCCCAGATTGTAATGAATTGTACAATCATAATCCTTGATTAATTCCAGCCATCTCCTCTGTCTCATGTTCAATTATTTTTGAGTGAATATATACTTTAAAAATTTTTTATCAGTATATATTTCACAATTTACTCCATACAAATGATGCCCCCAAATTTTTAGAACAAAAGCAACAGCAGCTAATTCCAAGTCATGTGTATGGTAATTTTCCTCATGAGTTTTCAACTAAAGTGAAGCATATGCAATTACCTGATCATTCTGCATAAGGACACAACCAAATCCTTTCAACGAAGAATCACTGTATATAACAAACTCACCATTCCTAGAATGAAGTGCCAAAACTGGAACATTCACCAATCTTCTTTTCAAATCCGGAGTCAACTGAGCCATCACTGCAACAAACTGTTTAGTTCTGATTCTGACGATATCAGGATACTGATTTGAAAGGTCATTTCCCTCTGTATGCCGTCCCAGAAAATCTTTTCGGTTTCCTCTACGAAAAACAATTATTAAAAAAGAAATATTTTAGGCGAAGCAACATGGTAATCTTTAAATTTTATATCATTTCAATCATACCTTAAATTAATTTATAATTTGACAATTTTGTAACTCCTAACGTTGTCTAAACTGACCTCTGATACCAACTATAAGGCCCTAGCCTTAAACCTTACATAATATTGAATTAAATTAATAATTCATATTGAGGATATTTTCAGGTTTAGAGTTTTAGAGAATTAGAACATAAATATTACATCTCAAAAGATTACAAAGTAGACACTTCTAATATGTTTCCATAGAATAAAAAACACTTAAAAATAAACATGTCTAGTTCCTTTTTTATATAGCATGATGTTCCTTTAATCCCATCCTTGACCCTATTCCACATTAATTCCTGTGAAAAACATTTAAAAAAAACTTGGGGTGAGCATAAGAATTTCAGTAAGGGATACACAAAGAATGAAAACTATTAGTTTATCAAAACAACCGGTAAACCATGTATACTTTATCAAAGTAATTCTTTTCTCCTTTATGAAGTAGTAAAAACTCTTCACTGAATAAAAGATCATTACTTACCCTTTTGTATCCAAAATATTACCATAAAACCCATATAAAGATCACATAACATATAAAGGTAACTTGGGACATAAACATACTTAAATGGAATAACCATACATTCGACTTCCACACATATTACATAATGGAATAGCCATACGGCCGACTTCCATACCCAATGCATTGGAGGTTATAACATAACCACCCATCCTATTATTCACGGCACCACCCGTCATATGGTTTATCACGCAACCATCCGTAAAATGTCCAAGTACCATTATAAAATCATTATACATAAAACAAATATAATGGAAATAAAAAATTTCCACACATTGATCACAATATATCACTTAAATATATTGACATAAAAAATCCATTATAAAAACAATTTTCAATACCACAATACATAATAGAGTATATGGTATTCATTTCATTTTAAAAACATTACATCTTGTTGAGGAAGCCAAATCCCAAATAATACTCGCGGCGACGGAAAAGGGTCGTTGTCACCGCGTACATTAAAAGAAACATTCCTTTTTGTTGTTTAGTAAACCGCTTCATAGAAAAAGATTCCTTTTGTAGAAAAGTAAAAGTAAAGGGGGTTTATACATCGTATAAAAAAAAGTTGTGTATAAAACGAAATATGCCTCAATGAAAGGAGATTGAGATGAAGTCCCTTAAAAAGATCATTTTTTTAAATAAAATAGATCTATTATGTTGACTAATTATATGTACACATAAAGAAAGTAAAAAAAATACAGGATAGGACATAATAATATCATGACATAATTTTAAAGTAGGATATTAACCCAAAGAATGGAAATTGGGTGAAGAAGTTCCCTTACCTCGGGTCCGACATGACTCGATCATTCTTTAACGTCCTGAATAATAAACATGAGTTAATTTATACTTGCATAAGAACCTTATTCAAGTTCATTATTACTTTTATATCACTTATTACAATGTTATAAACATTATGTAATCATTTAAGTTAATAATTTTTGTTTTGTCAATATTTGGTTCTTAAGTCAAAAGTGGACTTCTTACAATTACATGTTGTTCGTGTGGTCAAGGTTCATTATATCCAGAATGATATTCATGATTTGGATATCATATATATCATATATATCATATATATCTAGCATATACATGTATTTATAATATAAAATATTCATTTAGAGGGAAGAAATGAAGTGCACCGTTCATGGAGACGGTAAGTCGTACGTACGCATGAACGCTACTTTCATTTCTATGTCAAAATTATGGAATTTAAACTAAATGAGAGGTATGTATATTTTAGTTCTAGAATTATATTCATCATTTATATGTAACATAAATCATATATAATAACTTTAATTCCACCCTTTATACGTCCCACATATGGCATTAACGAATCAAATCACTTTGAGGGGGCGGTAGTCCGCACTTCCTAAAATGAAGATATCGCGTATACCCATAATAGAATCCATAAAGGTGTGACATAAATGAAAAATACAGAAGATTAAAGAAGACATAAACATATTATATATCATATATAAATATAGTGACATCTTAATGGCCACCTTTGAAGGTGTTGGAAAAATATTGAACAATCATCATTTCGTGAGGCAGAAGTTTGCCATCCACAGAAACAGTATTTTCTTTAACCATTAGATGTATGTGTGTGTAAGTTTAGCTCGAATGATTCTTATAAAAACATCCCAGTATATTAAAGATACTGGAGTTTTTACAAAATAAATGAATAAAATGAGTTTAGGGGGTAGGAGAAGCAAAATAAAACAAAAGGACACAAGTGAAGACATTACCTTAAAATCGGGTAACTCTCTTAGATTTGAGATCAAAGGCTTCCTTGGGAAGACTTTTGACCCATGTGAGGCTTCTAAGAATTATATAGGGATGTGTATAGACAAATTGGGAAGGGGTTTCCCGAGCCAATGGCTTTGTAAGTGTGGGTAAGGTGATAGAGGTGGGGGCCTTTTATAAGAGGAGAGGAGGGGCACTCTTGGAATGTAAAGAAATGCTTCTTTATTTTAAAATGATTTTCGGATTTAAAAGGTCCCAAATTGATATAATTAAAGAATAAGGTAATAAGGTTTCGAAATATACCCATACAATAGGTTTTTGACAAGTTTAGGTCTTATATTTTACATTATCTCTTATTTTATTTAAATCGTTAAATAATGAGTTAATCGCAGCATCATCATGGTTCCATAAATAATTTAATTTATATAATGTCTAAAAATTAAAAAAAAAATCCTGATGTAGGAAATATTTTTATCTTTCTAATTAATATTTATAGTCAATGTTATGACTTGTATAATCCCATTTAAGAATTGTTTTAGTAAAACTACTCATGTTTGTGGCATTTTTATTTTAACTTTAAATAAAAAGGTATTAATGTCATTTTCCTACCAATGTGGCTCCATGGAGTCACCAAGTTGACCCATGTATTGTATTGGTCGGACATGACATATCCAATAAGGGCAGGACATGTGTCATGTTCATTTCATATTATTAAAACATTATTCTTAGTTTAAATTACACTAATTACCTCTAATCGCGATTAAAAACTTAAAAGTTAGTATTCACGATAAAAAAATTATTTTAATCCCATTGAACCACATTTTACTTCTTAATGAAAAAAATGTATGTCGGATTTTTTAAATTCAAATCACAGAAGTGGTAAAGTTTCATTTAAATGAAAAATTAGTTTCTTTAACTACAACTTAGTGGTTTCACTATTCATCAAAAATTGAAGTTTTTCAGAAAAATACCAAAACATCACCCTAAGCTATATTTGATATTTCCGAATTAAAAAATGATGTCTATTTTACATAATTCAAAACATATAATTTTTATTAATTAATTTAATAATTAATTCCTGTTGTCAGAGAAAATAGCGTGTTTTTATGAAACAATAAGTATCAAAAGATTGACACTAGTTTAAATCCAATTTCAAAGTGAAATTAATTCCAACGACCACTATTTGATTAAATGGTAAAAATATATTCAAATTTGAACTATAAAACCAATTCAAAAGATAATATAACCATATAAATAAATTATATTAAAAAGAGGTTTTGAATTAAAATACAACATTTTTCACTATTCATTAAAAAATGACCTTTATCGGAAAAATACCAAAATTTTACACAAAGTAAATTTTGAATTCCCGATTCTAAAAAAGAGTTATATTTGGTCCGATAGAATGTATAAGAGTGATATAAACTATATTTAATGATGGTTCTCTATAAAAGGTGATAAGTGAACCTTTAGTGAAAATTAGGGTATATACGCCTAAAATTGAATTCTTTCCGTATTTTAAGCCTTTATCTTTTATTAGATAAATGTTAAAACATTTAAAAAACATATATAATCATATTTTAGTTATTTCTATCTATTCTCTCCAATACAACGGCTATGTGTTAACTACCCATTCAAATAATATTATTTTATTACTAGTGTACAACGTAAGATTTCAATGAAACTCTTTGTTGCATATCGGGTACGCTATCGAACATAGAAACCCCTTTAAAGAAAAATTAATATTTATTTCGTAAATATTAATACATATGAAAATTAGTTATTATTTATTTACCCGGGATGTTACAATATGAACATAATAGTATATTGAGGATAATAATGTTATAATATGTGAATTTAATAAGAATAATTTAGGAGATAGAGAATAAAAAAAAATGAAAAGGAGCTTGAGGAAGGATATTACATCTTTTTTGGGTTAATCCTTTTGGTTTTGACCAAAAGAATTTCATTGTTGGTTTTATTCCTGAAGTGATGATTCACTAAAGAAGCAGGGTTTTTGTAAAGGTATTTTCGAGATATTTTATATAATTACTAGTTCTCAGAGGTGTGAATATAGGGGGTTTCAATTTATTAGGGAGTTGGGGGGACACAATTGGAATTTTTGAAATAAGTAAGGTGTTTCCATGTTTTCATCAAACAAACGTCTTGAAAACACATATGAATTGGAAAAATTAAAGATAATATCCAAAATATATCCATCCAATGGATTTTCAACAAGTTCTAGATAATTTTTTCCCTTATTATTAATGTTTAGTCCCTTGTTAAGTTTCATTTTAACCAATTAGTTTTAATTATATTGTATAACATTCACTATTAGTTTTTGTAAAAAAAATTAAGTTGATCACTCAAGAATTTATGAATTATATTAGTTAAAACCATATAAATTTAATTTTCAAAATTCAAAATATTGATTCTTGAAAATTATTTTTAATTCTAATCTCACAGACATGGAGAGAAAGAGGGGTTTTAATGTGATAATGTTCAAATGTCAATTAATATTTTATATCTAAATTAAATATAAACATGATTCCAATAAACTACATAGAATTAATATTTTTATAATTAATATATTTTTACATTAAAACCATCATAAAATATAACTCAATAATATAATTAAATTATATGAAAATGTCATATTCAATTAAAATTCGGTATTTTTTACTATTCATCTGAAAATAATTTATCTTTAAAATTTAGAAATTGTCACTCTATGATAAATTTACAATTCTGAATTAAATATTGTTGTACATTTTATCATATTAAAATTTTAAATTAACTAAAATATATTTTATTATTATTCCAATAAGGATATAAAAATGAATTCTTTTAAGAAATAATAATTTCAAACATATAATGACTTTACCAATATTACATATTTTTTTATCAATATGTTTTATTTATATAAAACCATTATAAAAAATATCAAAAATATACTTATTTCTATTCAAATTTATAATTTAAATATATAGGTTATAAATATATACCTAAAAATTTAATAATAAATTGATGTTTCATAGAATAATGGTGTTGCATAAAAGGAAATAAAAGTTGGTATTTCATGTAGTACCACCTAATCTAAGACTTATGTGTATTGAACTCATGGAAAAATTGTGCATATATATATAAAGTGTATATTCATTGTTGAGTTAAATAATAAATATCAAAATTATTAAATTAATCTAGGAGAAATATATCACATTATCTCAAGGTGTGACATTATACCCCTTTAAAATAAATTTCCCCACAAAATTCATATGGGTTATAGAAGGAGTGATACATGAAATTTCATTTCATATTAATCCACATCGGAAAAATGAATACAAAAACATACTTTAAAATTGTAATGTTGGAACCATTATGGTCACCAATGTTACCCATAACTAGTTTCTCTCTTAGGTGAACATAACTAGGTAGTTAAAGAATTGACGTCAGAGAGAAATTTAACTATCATGTTCTGATAGAGAGTGATAGAGAACATTTTTAGGATGGGGTTAAAAATCACAAATACATAAATTTTTGATCATTTAAGAGTCCAGTAGACTCATCTTAAAAAAAGTTACGAGGATAAATTTTATGGTTTCAAGATCCTTCTTTCAAAATTTGATGAAATTTTACAGGAACATATGAATAAATGATTTTATTCCAATACATATGCAAAATATATCATAACCCCCTCCCTCAAAAGATACCCCTCCTGGTATGCCAATGAAGAAAAGGGGATAATGTCCCTTGAGTCCAGCCTTTAGTAGGTCATTGGTTAGAAACATTCACAAAGGGTATAAAAATCTCATGATGTGGGAGGTATTAATTGTTGTATTTAAACACAATCAGAAGATATGTGGGAAGATTCCCAAATCACCACCTTGAAAAATATATAAAGAATGACCAAACCATATCACATGAATGTTTAAAATACTACTAATACAAATAAGAGAAGAATCCAATGTAAACATTCATATGTAAAGCTATGGAGGGACACAAAAACTATCAAGAATCGAGCTAATTGGGTCCAAAATAGTCTGTGAAATCCCTATGAAAATTTCAAAGTTGTTTATATACATAGGATTAGATAACAAGTTTATTCATTATGAAAACCAATGTATCTCATGCGCATGTTAAGAAAGTGTACAAATTTTCTTATGAGAAAACAATAGATCCAAAACAACAACTCAGAAGATGAAATTACACCCCAACTTCACCAAGTAACACTCAAAAATTAACACATGTCAACTAATTTCCCTCACACCTTACTATTGATTAATTACCCTAACTCTCTAACCACAAATGTCTTGGAACTCTGACCCATATCAATCTTACCACACTACTACCCATTATCACACACTTAGGACTCACACCACACCCCTCCCTCAAAAACCTGGTCCAAAAACCACATCCCATCTCTCCCATATACATTTTTTCTACAAACCATGTCACATCCCACTAACATACACATGGGAAACATACAATATCACATCTCATCACAATGAAACTTTGGAATATAGAAATCATATAATCCCAAGGACACATGGGAAAACACAACTCGTGTGCACATGCCTAGGCATCACAAAACCTATATTTCTTGAACAATCATGTTCTAGAACCACCAGTCATACGTAGCATGGAAGAGTGGGTGACCATCCATACATCATTCTATATAGATGATTTGGAAATAAGACATCCCCCATGATAATTTTGGTGTTTAGATCATATCACTAAACTACGGTGTGGTGTGTTTAGAAACCACAAGAACATTTAATGTATGTATATATCGTGTCAATAACTAAATCTGAACCTATGGGATTCACAATAAGAACCAAACAACTCTAAAAAACCCAAAATTTCTACTACCTCTGAATGAATTTATTGGTATCAACAATAATCACATTAGTAGTCGATAAATTAAAGTAGCATAAAAAAGATCCTTCACTCAACACACATTCATTTCATTTTTTTATTTATCCACAGTTAACCACGTAACCCATTGATTATATTTTCACTGAAATACTCTATACCATTATCCAAACCAACTCATTTAGTCTCAAAATTATTAATCATGAATTTATTCCATCAATACCTAGGAAACTATGAATCATAGAGCCCAACAGGCAGCATAACAAGTCAAACAATGGAAGATGAATGAGGGTAAATTAACCTACTTAACATTTAAGAAAAAAATAAAACTACCTCATACTATGAGGTTAATATTTCCTCATGTTATTAATGTAAAAGTATCCATACTAATAACTACCATAATAATATTTCAATTAAAACCTTACCCAACCTTATTATCAACCGAGAAAACCCCCAAATCACATCCGCACCTAGTAACACATCTCATTAAAACCATTTTTTATTGACCTCCTTCAAAACCACACCACTATCATCATAGACCCACCACACAACCACATCCTTCCACTACCCCATTCAAAAAACTCATAGGAAACCACACATCCCTACCATATCATAAAATATTTAGTTTTTACAAAAGAATTATTATTAAAAATAAACTTTTTAAATTTGGTGTGTTATCACAGAATCCATAAAAACAAATATACGTGGTTAATCGACATCAAATTATTTTTTTTAAAAGTAAGAAAACAAAAATAATCGAAAATCCATCATAGGTTCATAATTAAAGAGCCCAAAATCCAATGATTTTTAATGGGTATTTAGCATTTATAAATCACAATATCAAAAGTTAAATAAGAATTTAATGAACACGCATCACATTTACTCATCAACTCATATATAAATACTAAAAAAATTTCAATTGTAATTATTAATTGGTATTCAAACATCTGACCAAGGGAATAAAGTTCATGCACCCACATCGTACGATAAAAATTTGAGAGAAATGAATAGAAAACTACTAGAATGAATATGTGACCGGCACTTCTAGATTTCACAAAAAGAGGGGCACAAATACACAATAAGAAAACACTATGGGAACATGGTCCTAAATACACAACCCGATCACATAAGTTATATGGGAAAATGATCTATCAGTGCCCCTTACTAAGGAATATTAATAATAGAGATCAAGGGTAAAGGGTATAATGGAATGGGATTTATCTATAAACAGCATATGATTAGATATTTTTTTTAATTTTCCAGTAAAGGAAGATATGGTCAATATAATTCATTTTGACTGAGTAAAATCCCCCCGAAAATTATGAATTTATGATAACATTTATAAGATTTTAATAATCCTTACAGCCTTTCAAATCTGGAAGTAATGTAATTTTACATCAAATGATAACTCAAAATGGGAAAAATGGAACTAGAAACACAATTCACGAGACACAGACAAGTGGGGAACCATTGGGAAGGACAATGATGGATGAGAAAGTTCCAGTAAGACACCACTGGATGAGTCACCAACAGATGAGACACTACTCGTGTGAGACATTTTTAGGGTGAGATACTACCAAAAAGTGATTACTTGGTTGAGATGCCGCTATCTTGACACTATTAGGGTAAGGTACCACCATGGAGAAACCAAGAAGGTGAGACACATCCAGTGAGACATTGACAAGGTGAGCTACCACCAATGAGAAACTGCTAGGGTTACACTGCCACCAGGTGATACATCCTGGGTGAAATAACATCCCATTGAAACTGTTAGTGGGGAACCATTGGAATATGTGGATAACCTGAGAAATTTTTCGAAGTGTTGGAAAGAGCAAGCTTGATTTCCTAGAACAAATCAGACATCAGATTATCACAAAGGAATGAAACCCCAGTGGTCTAGACTATTGCATCATATACCTATAAAACTATTCACTCACTCTTGAATAAAAAACCATGAAAAGGGAAAAGTGGGGTCCAAATAACCACACTAGGAAATACCTCTAAATGATCGTACTACTCATTAATCATTTCTAACAACCAAAATATAAAACATCCAATGGTTAACCAGCCTTTGTTGATAGAATTTTTTAGCAGAAACCCTTATACCCATGTACATATCCTCACACATCAGCCTACCCAAATAAACACAGGACAAAACACACAATAACATTAAATACTCCATCCAAAAGAACAGACAAGTTAATTTCATCCCCCGTTACAATATAATGTCAATGTGGACATCACTGACTCACCTGCACAAATTTAATCACATCGCAATTATCTTATCTTAATTTGGAATAAATTACTCCCCATTCCTTGTCTTAATTCATATCATATAAGTTCACAACAATAACACTACTAATGTAAACTAGCTAATCTCATATAAAATAGGGTTCATGAATTACATTTACAATCAAAATAGAACAATCCAAAATTCAAAACAACCTCAGGTACTGTCCATGCATATGAACTTCTCACTCCAATGTACTCTCTTTCAGGACACCACGCCTCCTCAACACACAAACCAAGGGAAGGGTCAAACCACAGAAAATCATCTCCTAATTTTCATATTTCTCCAATGGCCACTCCACAAATTTCCCCTCATCCTCGATTTCCAACTACCCCCAGTCAATGTCATAGAAGTTATCATGTAGATATCGAAGAAGATGAGATATATGGATGAATTCAAGGGTCCTCTATAACGTTGGTTGAAAGGTGAACAGATATCTCACCTCACCAATTCTCCCTAATGCCTATAAGGTCCCAACTAACCTAGGAGAATGTTTACACTATCTTCCAAATGACTGCTTCCCATGTCGAGGGGAAACCTTCAGGAACATGTGGTTCCCAACCACTAAATCCAAGGCCTCCTCTAATGGTTAGTGTAAGACATCTTCTAGTCCTACGATGATTTCATCCATTCTTTTACAATATGTAAACTGTAAGTAATTCCGTACACCACATTTGGACAATAGATAATAGCCTACCCCACCTCTATTTGGCACAATGGATAATAGAACGACCTTTCGTACAACGCCTCAATTGGGTCCACGCCAATGGATTAGTGATATCTATTATTTTATATAAACTCCACCAATGTCATTTGTTTTTTCCAAAATCCAAAAATTTCCAAGATGCATTGCCACAACATATCCTCCAATGACTGGATAGTCCGGTCTATATTCCAATTAGTTTAAGGTAGGAAAGTAGTTCTGAGGTGTAACTAAGTTCCTAGAGTATGATTCCATCCCATCTAGAAATTTGAGGTTAATAACTCATCCCTATATGACACTATGGTCCTCAGATATCGATGCATCTTCCCCCACTTCATCCATTTAACTTTTTTCCATGGTGTCTACTTTTCTTAAATCATTAATTACAAAGAAGTGGGATGATTTCTTAAACTAATCCACAATCAACGAGATATCATATTAGAAACAATAAACTCTTTCTAACCCTATGAATTAATCCCTAAAAATGTCATTCCACATCTAGTAAGGGACATCCAATATCTATAATAAACCACCAAGAAGGCAGTGCAAGTATTTTATATGTTGGAAAACATGATATTTGGCCCAAAACAACACTACTAACCATTTAATATTTGAAAAAAACTGCATATTTAAGTCATTGTAGATCATAGAAAATCATGGTTGAATCCTTAATGGTGAGCTATGAATGTCATGAAGGTATCCATCATGAACCACTTCTGAAAAATAGAACATTCCACCAAAAAATACTCAGTTCCGACCATCCTCTATCCCTCTCTTGGGTGCATCACAATGGAAAACACAATTGTGCAAGACATCTCCCTATGAGTCTCCCCACTAAGTCTCCTTCACCTAAAACATCATATAGGATTTCACTATAAAATGATACAATTAGATGCTACCTCTTTCCACTCATGCATCTATGTGAAAAGGTGTCAAATCCTCCATTTCTTTCCATGAATATGAAGATTCCCGAACAACCTCATTTTTGACATTATCCTCAAAACCATAGACACAATATTTCCCATTCTTGAGATTGAGAATATCTCAAAATAATTTTCCTAAATCTACACTATCCACCTTCACTGTAGTATGTTCAGATATCACTATGAAAATATATACCTCAAACACTTCTGATTTTTGAAGACCACAAAGATATCCCCAATGAGGTAATAGAGAAAAAAATTCCAAAAAAACATGTCCTCTACTATCTCCAGATACTGATTGGAATCATTATGCACATGGTGATGAAACATCCATGACTTGTAAGAGATCAATGATCACTACCACATCAACATACACCCCAATGCTAAATGGGAACCATCACAAAACACCTCAAACATTACCCCTTCCTCTGGAAATAGAAGCTCTATTTTATTAAACAAATTCCCCTCAGGTAGTAAAACTATACCTAATAATTCTAACTCCACACTAACAGTTGGTACATTATATAAAAAGATGTAAAAAGAGTGGAATATAGAGATACATCACAAACAAACCACTGATTATAGCTAGCGGGACCAGGAAACATGAAAACATCCTACACTTTATTAAGTTATTTTCAAGAAACTCCAGCTTCAGTCTTTGACGGGTCCACTACAAAAACATTTTGCAACACTACATACTCGAGGAAATGCACCTATCTTGTATAGAACATTTATTTGGAATAATTTCTGTAGATATTTTGGTGTCAAAGGTGTTATAGGAAAGTCCTGAGATTCTCATTATTCCCAACCGTAGATTCGAGTCGATCAAGATGTCATTGATAAATAGGATAATGAACCAATCATGGAACTCATGAAAAATGGTTTTCATAAGACCCATGAACATGGATGGTTCATATGTAACACTGAAGGTAATGACTACGAACTCGAATTTCCCATACATGTATCATAATGCAGTATTTGGTATATCATCATCCTTCACCCTCAACCGATGATATAAAGACTGTAGATCTATTATAGAAAACCAAATTTCCCCTCTCTACTATATGAAAAGATTTTATATCCTTTTAAGGGGATATAGGTTCTTGAAAATCACCTGATTCAATATTAGGTAGTCAATATAGAGCCTCATACAACCATCCTCATTTTTTGAGAACAACACAGAGGACTACCATGGAGACACAATGAGACAAATAAAACACTTCTACATCAAATCATCAATATTAATCTCAATCCTCGTAGATCTAAGGCTTCCATACAATAAGGATTCATTGGAATCAGAGAAGCATCGGGCTGCAAATCTATCTTGAAATCAACATCACGTTGATGCGGTTGTGTCAAAACCTATTTGGGTAAAAAATGAAGAACTCCACATGGTCTATGGGAACCTCTATCAATTCAGTGTCCAATTATTTAATTGAAATCTCCACAAAAAAAAGAAGGGGATCTATAGGCTAACTGCACACCAGAAAACCCTGCTCACGACTGAAAACCACACACTAGGCATCCAAATCTGAAATCACAACTCTCCACTAGATCCAGTAGATAATGGAATGTATAAAATAAAACCAGTCAAGGAAAAGGTAGAAATTACATGGATACATATTGAACAAGAAGAGATTTCCACATGACTGATGTGGACTCATCATCATTCAACACACATGACACACATCAAACATGATGGTTTGTCCTTTGACTTGAATACTCAACACCAAGGGAATGAGAACACTCTCAATGTGTACTAAAAGAACACAGTATAGATTGGGTGTAAAAAAGGAGTGAAAAGCTACAGAATCAAACAAGGCACTAGTAAGGGTACTAAATGAAATGATCTTAATTTTAAAGATCTCTATCCATGTTGTAACTGCTGCCTCCTCAGTATGATACTAATCACACCCATATCATATGTCTCTCTAACGATGACTGCCTCCATAGCCACTATCGGATCATAGTCCCTGAGCATAAGGGACATCAAGAGGTTGGAATATACATTATAACTATACCCTTAGTAGAGGAAAATTATATTTTCCATACATATAATACTGATTCAATGGAAACTACTACTGAGCATGAGGAAAAGACTCTCTACCTCCATAGAAATGGGTTTAGTGGGCCACTTGACACTGAATCTGATGATGGCCAGAAACCCCACAAGAAGAATCACATCATCCACAATCCCATTTCAACATCATAGGGATCGTCGTCACCAAAAGTCTAGAAAGGAGTCTCATATGTTCGCCTCCCTTCGGATCGAATCCTTGATGTCCCTAACACCATAGACCGACCATTGACAACCTTTCCTCTTAAAGATATATAACGGATACCATTTCATGGTCGACCTTCTCATGAGTGAATTTATTAAATCAAATAATTCTTCTTCTAAACATACAGATACATTGGAATCATAAATGGAGTTACAACATATTGTCATGAAGGATTAAGTGCCTCAATGAGATGTCTCACATGATAATACTTCTCTAGAAAGTGATCTTGTGAAAATCGCAGGAGGTCCTTGAAATTGATCCCAAGCTACCATATTAACATACTCCCATACTGGAGGGAGAGATGATCTTACCTCTTATAATCATTCATATTCAATGAAATGAACTCCTCCAAGAGTTATTTCTAATAGTCGACCCACCTAATTTTTATATCCATCCTTTTCCCCATATTATGTATCCACCCCTAATGTGCAACACCCTGCTTCTAGATGACCACAAAGAGAAAACAGTACTCTGTCCGGGCCCAGATCAAATAGAATTAATCACACGATGTTGAGGATTATGTCCATATCTATGTTTGAATATTTACCATCATATATCCCTAATCATACTATCGGAAAAAACACAATGTCTTTTACCCCTGGTCATTCTCCTCAACTGGACTGACCCAACAACGGTCAATCAGATCATCCTACTAAACCTTCAATGCCCAAGCCACATGTGGATGAGATTCAGGTTCCATAGGTGGGCATTAAACAATGAGACACTAATCCTGAGATATTTGGAATTTTATGGAATAAACTATTTAACTCATTTCAACTCATTTATTTTCTTTCAATCCCAAATTCTAAATATAACATATCTATGAAAGAATAGATATTGTTATAATCCATGTACCTTCCCTAAGGTCTATACCATGAAACTTGTGTTGCCTCACATTATCATATGGTAGGATCAGAGTCCTTGAATTGGATCACAAGGGTCCTAGAATCCAACTCCAATCCTAATATTCAATACCCTAGGTCACAAACTTGGATCACCTGACATTATTTCTCTAATAACCCATCTAATCATAACTTCCCATGACTCTAAACTCCATCCTCCCTCCCAATCATCACGTCTAATTCCATTAATTCATGAACCCATCCATTCAATGATACCCCTATTGGGATGTCAATGAAGACATGGATATAATTCCCCCTTAGTCCCGCCTTTTGTTGGCCCCAGGATGGCTACATGCACCAAGGGTATATAAATATCATAATATTGGAGGCATTGACTTTTTTATTGAAATGATATAGGAAGACTTGATGGATTATCTGCAAGACAACTCCATGACACATATATAAATAATGAGAAAACCATCACCGATTTATTTTTAGAATATAACAGATAGAAACAGAAAATTTCTCCAAAGTAATATAAAAAATTTAAAGCTATGTAGTGACACAAAAACTATCATGATCCGAGTTAGTAGGGTCCAACACGGGTTGGGAAATCCTCCTATAAATCAAATAGATGATTATAAATATAGGATGAGCATAAAATTATACATATTTAGAAAACAAAATTCCCTCATTGACATGTGAAGGAATTATACAAATTCTTATAGGAAGAAAATTGTAGAGCCAAAAAATCACCTAAGCAGATGAACTAACCAACCCAACCTCACCAATAGACAATCACCAAATAAAAAAAGTGATATAAAATTAATATAATTAACATCTATTATGGTGTACACACGCCACATTACAATGATTATCCACTCTCACACCATAGCACAAATGTCCTGGCTCTCCCACCACTTCCAAACATAATACACCACAAACTGGTTGTACACACATGGGACTCAAAACCTCATCTCGAATGTAAAAAACTAGTCTTCATACACCATCAAATCCCACCCAACACAATAGGGTCCAAATACTATGTCACATACCACCCAAAGTCACCTTATCCACATAGAGTATCACACCCCATCTTGAATTCACATGGGAATGCAAAACTCATCGCACTCAAAGACACCTAGGAAAAAAACTCCCAAGGACACACCTGATCCACAAAAACCAAAACATGCCAAATGATTCATGGGATACCACAACCTAGAATAGGTATTAGGGAAGATATGGTTTCTATCAAACCATATTCCACCAAAATGTTTGGGAAAGTAAACTAATCTAATGGAAATGGGGGTGTGAAAAACATATGGCTCAATATGGGTGGGGTGAACATAAAAATCACTATAATATACAATGTATCTTTTTATAGTATCACGCACTCAAGTCCAACATATGATATTCACAAAGAGAACTAGCCAAATTAAAAAACCATAATTTTCTACTACTTCTATATTAAATCATCTATTTCAACAACCATCGATACATCATTTGAAAAAATAACGGGGACTGAGAAAGCTCATCCAATTAGCACCCAATAATTTCATTATTTAGCATTAACCGTAGAAAAACACATAACCCATCATTTAACGTTTCATTGAAAAAAAACTGTACCATTAACCAAAACCACTCATGTCATCTCAAAATTATTAAGGATTCATTTATTCCATCACTACCCATGAAACTGTGAAACATAGTCCCCACCAAGAGACATAGAAAGTCATAGAGAGGAAGAAGAACTAGGGTAAATTAACCCTCTTCAAATTGAAGGCACATAATACCATAACATCTAGCTATAGGGTGATGCTTTATGCATGTAGTTAATGGAGAAGCACTAATACCAACCACTACCATCATAGTTATAGAAATACATCCTATCCAACATTCCTCCCAACAGAGAAATCCCCCAACTCAACGTCGTATTTAGAAACACCTCCTATTTGAACCATTTTCTACAGCCGTGCTACGCATCCACCCCACACCCATCATAGTCACACTGCACAACCACATATATCCAGTTCCCTACACCCAAAACCAATTACAAGCCATAATTCTAAATGAAAACATAACTTATTTATTTTTAGAGAAGCATATATTATTCAAATTCCACTTCTTATGTATGGGTTGTGACAACAAATGGTATACGGTCCTTGGGTTGCATTTAATTTACTAAGTATATGTGGTTGATCGATTTAATATAATATCCATTAAATAGAAGATGACAAAAATGAACTCAAAAGACATCAAATGTGTACAAACAACGACCAACAATGGCCGTTATTTTTAGTGGGTAGTTATGATGTACAAGGCTACTATATCCAAAGGGAATAATGAACAGGGTAACATTCATAAATTTACCCAAACACCCCATTTTTAAATAATTAGAAGATTCAATAATCTTAATTAATTATTATCCAAAAATCATCCCATGATAAAAACATTCATACCACCACCAAAAATGATAAATAATTGAAATAGATGAAGAAAAAACTATTTGGAATAAGTAGTGAACTTCACTTCCTAAATATCCAATGATAGGGGCATGAATACACTGTTGGAAAACCCTAGGGGAAGACCTTTCAGAATCCACAGTATGACTGTAAACATTTTATTAGAAGAAGAAAACTAGGAACCCCATACCAATGGAAAACTAGTATAAAAAATAGGGAGAAGGTTATCTTTTCCTAGTAAGGATGTAAATATATCATCGGTTTAGATATGTATCTTATTTTCCATTAATAGAGGACATGGTCAAGTTAATGCATTTTGAAAAAGTAAAATCCCCAGTTAATTAGGAATTTACGATAAGATTTATCAGCATTGAATCAGCCTCAATGACATTCATGTCATCAATTAAATTCAATTTATAACAAATAACATGTAAAAGGAAAATATTGGGACTGTAAACAATGTTTACGAGACCCCACTGAGAGATGGTCCATTGGGAAAGACATCGTTTGAGAAGACCCCATCAGTGAGACAATGCTGGATGATGAACTACTAGATGAGTGAATGGTAGGTTGAGACACCTCCACCAAGACACCTCTGGGGCGAGGTACCACCATCAAGTGACCGCCTAGGTGAGACACTATCAGTTAAACACTTCTAGGGTGAGCTTCAACTAGAGAGAAAATTCTAGGGTGAGACACCTCCAAGGGACACCACCATAGTGAGATACAACTAGTTAGTGACTGCTAGGGTGACATCACAACTAAGTGATACTCTAGGTTGACACCTCTACCCGGTGACAATGTTGGATAGGCACCATTGGAAAACATAGAACACCAGTAAAGTTTTTCTAGGGTTAGAAAGAGCCACAATGATTTCCTAGAAAACATAAACACTACATTACCACAAATAAAAATACTAGATAGGACTTGATCATTAAACAATCTCATCCTTTGGTTGGTTCGTGATCACTTCTAACATAATCTCATACTTCAACGAATAATTTTAAATTTTTCATTCCTCAACAACTACCAATCAGGAAATCCATAAATATAATTATATTCCATTCCATTTGTTATTTGTTTATCACCAAACAATTTATCACAAGTAATCCAATATGTATAAATAATGGTGCTGTTAGATAATACATTAATATCACAACCTTAATTTTAATTTTAACAGTAACGTTATATTAATGGTTAACCATATAACCCTTAAAAAAGATGAAAATCAAAAACATTAGTGAAAAGGTCATGAAATATTCTCAGCATTGATTCCCCATATAATAAAATTTATCCTTTTTTTGTCACATTCCAAACATATCCACAATTTTATCATGTATTCTCTTGAATGATGGTAATAATAAGAAAAAAAAATCATTATTTTAATCTTGAATGATTCTATATTCAACTGTTTATTGGATATCTTTTTTAAATCAAAAAATGTTATAATCTACAACCATGATAGTACAATCATCATTTAGAAAACATCCTTTATCAGTTCCAATGTAATAAATACTATCAAAGTTACATTTTTATATCAATCATTTCTTTATCCAAGGTAAACATAATTTCTTCAACCTTAAGGACACATAATTGTGTACCTTCCCCTAATCAAAATATCATCCTTCCATTTATTCAATTTTCTAATTCATCATCACCAATCAATATATTTTTGAATGTTCTTATTCAAAATCATATACTTTGTGATTCATATAACATTATTATTTAATTAATATACATATAAACATCAATCAGTCAACATTATTATAAAACCATTACCAATGATTCATCTTGTGAGCCCATAATAGTATTTTCCAAGAATAAAAAATATTAATCATGTCTCAATGTTCTGAAACCTCAATCCAACCATGATTATTATGTTTAATGTGTATAATATTTGATGAACATCTGGAACATTTCCCATTCCTTTTTATAGACTCATTATTTTTATAATTACAACCCATACTTGTGGACCTTCATAATTATCATAATTTGATTTCTACTTAGAAAATCAATTTTATTCATTTTCATACATTAAACATTGGAAAAATTAAATTTATACCTACATACATTTATTTTTCATCAATTTATTAAATCCCGGTGGAAAATGTTTAGAAACACTTATCATAGGATAAAATCACATAATCATGAAAAATTACTTATATGTTGTCTAAATAATGTTAGATATTTTTTAATCAATGAAATCATTGGTTTATGCTGGAATATTCATTTTTACCTTCTATTTAAATCCATAATGATGGTTCATAAAATGTTTTATAATTCCCAATGCATATCCTCTGGGATTGTCACGCCATGAGTGAAGTAAGTCATGTTGTCTTGTACTAGGATACCCTTGAGTCATGCCTAGAAAACCTTGTCAGAGTTGTTACTCCTAGGTACATATCTGAAAAACCCATTTCAACTTTTAGTATCTAGAGAAGGACATATTGTTAGGAAACCACTCAAAATATACTTTACCAAAATTTGAGATCATGTTCCTAAACTTTAACTCATCTTTAATCTTATCCTTAGAGACATGCCTAGACACATCATTAGAAATATACATAGAGATCTCACTGATTTTTTCTCATCCTAGTTTCCAAAAGAGAAATTAAAATTTTTCTCTGATAGAATTTATGAGATCCATATATTAATATACATGAAAACAACATCATTTTTGCAGAATACTAAAAACATTACAAAATAGACTCTAAAAATTATTATTAGTTTAGTGCCTTTAGAAACATGGAATTGTAAAAGCTGTTACAAGAGTGAGATACATTATATACTACTGGGTTCACAAATACTATCACCCCTCCTTGACACATCATATAAAAAATATATATTCACAACTTATGGAAGGAAAAATCAAAAGTTGATAGCTCGGATGCCCAGTAATGTTAATAAATAAGGACATATAAGCATAAACATTAGAATAAGTGCATGACAACATGACAATATGATTAAAATATTATTCCATACTTAAAAAATATTTGAAAAATGACTAATGGAATAATTTATTGTAGTTCATAAGGCATGAATAATGATGAATTTGAGATAATATTCCCTGAAATCATAACATAGGAGAAACACATGTAGTTTTTTCATATAAATAAGAATGAAAAATAATTCCCTCTAGGTCAAGAGAAAATTTTATGATTTATCATTGAACATCATCGAGACTAAACCTCCGGGGTGGGACACACCAGCATCCCTTGCCATTGTTCTTACCTTTTATGGGATCAGGTTTTCAGTTATTCCAATTATTGATTGAGTTTCCCCATCATCACATAGTGGATCATATTTCCACATATTCCATATTCATAGTGACTACACCAACTATGCAGGATACATCACCATCCATTTTCATAGTCCATTACTTGTAAGGGTTCAGGTTCCACCATATTCTCATAGATTGTTAAGTCCATCATCTTGGTTCCCATCATAATCTCATGAAGTATTAATCATTACCTAATTTATTAATGGGAGATATAATTCACACCCATAATATAACAACACCATTCACACATGTTCCACAAGGAAATAAGACTATCATCATATCAATAAATATTAAAAGTGATGGGTTTTATAAACATAATATAATTTCCCATGAATTGAAATGGGTATCATAAACATTTAATCACATCATAAAAAAATAACGGAAATTCGATTCATAATCATTTCATCAATGAATTACCCATGAATGATGAACGGTTGAAAATCAATTAACCTATAGAATAAAAAGAAGAGTCATAAATGTCATTATATTAAGCAATAATATTTCAAGAAAGATTATTACTTTTAAACAAATATTATGTCCCCATTAAATCATAATATATTATAAAATAATATGTAACATCCTATGATTTTAAGTATCATTTATTTTTAAATAATTCCATTTCTTGAGTTGCACAAAACAAAAATTATGAGATCACGGCGACTACCAATTTAAAAAGAGGTTATGAATAGTATTAATCATGTTTTAAAGGTTATGTGTTAAATATAATTTTAATATCCATATAATTTGTTTTTTATACATGATATAAGAAAAAATTCAGTTTTTCAAATTATATAAGTATTTAAAAAAAATTTGTATTTTTACCGGCTTTTAATGGAGAACCTTTTGTAAATCAAATATTTAACACTTTTATATATCAAATTTTAAAAAATAAACATATTCCTTATAATAAAGACAAAAAATGTAGTTTTGAGAAATTTTTGGTGTTTTTCTAATAAAATACATAATTTATTGAATAATGGAAAATGTTGAATTGTAATTCCAAAAATTTTTCCCACGTAATTTATTTGAATTATTATATTATAATTTTAATTAGATTTATTGTATAATTACAATTTCTTTTATCATTTAATATAATGTAGGTTGTTGGAATTATTTTCACCTTAAAAATTGATATAAAAAATCCAAACTTTTTTATGTGTTTTACTTTCTGAAAACTCATTTTCTAGTTTTGTAAATGGGGACTAAATTTAAATTAACTAATCAAACTTCTGTGTTTTAAATTTTGAAAAATGCATTCCACACATTTTTGTGGGTTCAAATTATGTTAATATGTTACTATAATTTTTTGTATATTATGAATAGTAACTATAATAAATTTATATTACCATAGTTAAGGGGAAATCATGACATTAATGGTTAAAATAATATTATAAAATTACCCTAACAACAATCACAGTCCTATTGGTTGACTAAATTCGACCGTTCTCACCAATTTTTATAAATGTAATAATTTAATGGTCACTTGTCCATTAATATGGCATGAATGTTGATAAAATTAATTAATGTTACAAAATGTCACAATCTCATATATTATATGTAAAATAAATTTCATATAGAAATATCGAAGAGATAACATGGATCATAAATAGTATATGGAAAGAAAAAAACTTTCCTACATAATTGTTTTTTTAATTTTAAAGATAAAATAATTCGTAATAATGTTGACATAGTAATGATGGAGAAGTTGTTTTATTAAGAGAAATATTTAAAAACTGATAATTCAAGTACTTAAATAATTGTAATTTAAAATTGTTAATGAAATAAATGAATTTTATAGATAAAATAGACATTTATTGACATATTGGAATAATTTTCATGATTTTATCATTATGTTTTAAAATTTTAAAAAATTAAAACATTGAATAGTATCAAAATTGACATAAATTAATCGTAAAAATAAATTATATTTTATTGAATAGTAAAAAATTCATAAAATTATCATGATAGTATAACTAGTTAAGATAGTGTTTAATATTTAATTAATGATCTAATTGTGTTTTTTTTGTAATTTTATACTATTAAATATTAACCCTATACTATAAAAATACTAATAGGCATGAGAAGAGTGAAACTATTTTACTAAGGGTTAAAGACAAATGAGAAGGTTACTTTTTGTCCTAAATATTTCTAAAAATAATTTTTTTTGGTGATTACATACACCCATACTCATATTATACTATAAATAAATATTTTTGGGTATATTTTAAACCTAAAATGAATTTATAATAATTTAATAATTTTAGAGATTGTAAAAGAGCCACTCCCCTCACTTATAAAAGGGAACTTGTCCTTCTATGATAATCATAGCTATAAACCCAATTTACTTGAAAAAACCTGTCCACATTATTCTCATATCTTCTCTTGATTCATCCTATATTACATACATTGGATAAAAATCCATCTTACATATTCATTGTGTGAAATTCAAAATGATAATTTCCCAAATTATGTAATGGTTGTACTAATTTATTTCAATTTATTTTCTTTTTCAATATCCTCGTACTATGTTAATTCCATTCCAAAGTAATGACTCCAGTATCATATACATTCATAGATGTTATTATAAATATGAAAAAACTGTATTCATCCATTTATCCATCCTATGAATAACAATATCACTAAGCATGCATATATATAGCTTATCGTCTCCACACAATGGTATAATTTTTTATTCAACTAAACATAGTTTTGATGAGTATAATTATGAGTATAATGGAAATAAATAATAAATATAATATTATAATAATTATTTATAATTAATATATCTTTTTTTTTCAGGACCCTTCCCCTATAGCCAATGTCGTGACTACCCCAAGCCCACCTTCCATAGTCCAGGGGCTGGCGACAAGCACCGAAAGGCATATTTCCTAAAATGGGAAGGTTTTTCCTTTATAAACATCCAACTAACTCAAAAAAAGAATATAGATAGATACAAGCTCAAAGTAAACTATATATAAACATGATGTAAACAGAAAGTAAAAGGGCCAGAATACAAGCCCAACTAGAAAGTACAAGAAAAACTGGAGAAAATAAGTAAAAATAAGTACAGATCCTATGAACACCCGCCAAGGATCCTACCTTAAGGGTATGCAGAGCTCTCAAATGACCATCTCTACGGATCACCTCGTCAATGGTTCACCTATGAGTAGTCTCTTGTTCAGTTACCCTCATCCTCAGTCTTAGTTGTCCGTCGTTTTCACTAGATAGAACAAGGTGCGGGCATAGACAGTGTAGGGGTGAGTATAAAAACACTATTTAGGGAACTTGATACCTCTGATGGTCTCTAAAATCCAAAAAGGATAAACCAAAAAACATAGAACAACATTCAACCCTACTTAGGTATATGACCATACATATACATAAGTTATAAAAATATAACCACCTCACACAGGAGGAAAGAATACCACACAAGTATCACCACGAAGATAAATACTCATCTCAAACTAGGTATACAACACTATAAAACAAGATTATGATGCTGACCCACATATGATCACTATGAAAGATGATTTCCACCCACATGATTCTCTAGTGATAACAACAAGTAACATCCCAAGTCACAATGTTGAACACCTCGGCTAATGGATAACTCATCCTCTATAGGAGTACAGTTGGCTATCTGCTTCACACATAGGCTCTTCCCACTAACCTAGGACTACTAAGGTACTCTCCTGTCGAGTATTGTGGGTCTGCCGTGTAACGGCCCGAAATTTTGAATAAATCTTGTTTCCTAATTTCATGTGTTATTTTATTTAATTTTTATACTCAACAAAAATGTTTTATTTGATTAACATGATTATAATTAAAATGAGACCATTGGGTTTTGATTGTTATATGACCATCGGTCAATATGACCACTGTGAAAAAAATGTTTTGATTATTGTCTCTAAATAAAAGTAATCTTGGTTAATTATTATAGAAAGAAGATTCGATGGCCTCACCTATTAGTCTTGGACCGATCGAAGCCCATCTAACAGAGCTTGGGAAGGAGGTTGCACCATTGGGCTTTTCTCTGGATCAAATCCAAGCCAACTTCATCATGTGAAGCTAGAACAGAATTGCCTTCGTGAGAAGTTCAAACTGATAGAAATTACTACTCGGGCAATGTTGACTGAGCCGCACCAAGATTCTATCACCCTAGCACACATTACTCTTAGGTCCTATGCTGGTATTATAAGGGGCTATGTAATGAGACCGTAACTGCCTTGTGTAATCCTTGTTTTAAATAAAAAATTGGGATTTCATCTTATGATGAAGTTTATGAATTTTGAAATGACCGGATAAATATAGTATGCATATTTTTGATGAATTTTAGAAAAAAGATATTTTAAAAATGGTTGTGTAAACCTTAAATAATTAAAAATGTGTAATGATTTTTAAAAAATGATCTTCTACAATTACGTCCAGTACGAAATTTAGAGTCTAATAAGATCAACTTGTTTTTTGATGAATAGTAAATTGTGAATAGTGATTTTACGCTTAGGATTAGTAATGTGACCAAATGGATTAGTAATCTCACTTAAAGAAAGTTTTAAAATAATCTAGGCACCTTGATTAAGTAATGTGATTCAATAAAATGGTTAAATAACGGTTTCATTAATTATTATTCAAGTATTAGTTTTTTTAGGTGAATAGTGTTTTTTTAATTAAAAAATTAATTAAAAATATTTATAAAATTATTTTCATAAAATGGATTTCATTTTTGAACTCAGAGCATCGATATTATGTAAAGTTAATTTTTTGTGATTTTTCTGAAAAAAATGAATTTTCGGTGAATAGTGAATTTATTTAAAAATTGAATTAAAAATATTTAGAAAATTATTTTTATAAAATGGAGTTCATAAATGTAATTAGGGAATCGATATTTAGTTAAGGTGAAAGTTTGGGATTTTTCTGAGAAAGATGAATTTTTTTCAGTGAATAGTAAAAATGCAGTTTTAGGGTTTCGGTATGTTTAATGACATCATAATTGTGTCATGATGATGTCATGAGATATTTTAAGGGTTGGCAGGACAAGGGTGATGAATTATTGTTTTGGGGGCCCCATGTGGCCTAACTCCATGATAAATGCCAAGGGAGAGCACATGGGTTTGAGAAAAGCACATGTGAGGTGTCCCTTTGCCATTAATGCCTTGTCCCCTCACTTTCCCTATAAATACCAAGCCCTCCTCTCATCCATTCGACTCCCCACACATTCCCAACGAATTTATGGTCTCATTACCTCCCAAGGAGACCTCCCATGGTTCCCCCAAGCCCTCAAGGTCCCAACCTTTGAGGTTTAAGAGTTACATTTTAAGGTAAGGGATCCGACCTCTCTCTTTCATTTCAAGTAATCTCTTTTATGTCATTCCTTTTATGCTCCATGTTATTATGTGGGAGGATGTTCTTTTATACTCCACTTACTTCCCTTTTCATGTTAATATAATGAGAGATCCCCTCTTACTCTCATTATTTTATTTTAGGATGTTTTAAGTGGCGCCGTTAGGCTGCCGAAATTTTTGTAACAGATTCTTTCTCCCTTCTCATTTTTCAAGATCTATTTTCATGTAAAGTATTTCATGTTCCTTTTTTTATTATGTTGTGGTATGATATCTAAATTTATCATACTGATATTTTATGATCATATTATGAGATACCCCATTTGATCTCTTTAATTCAGTATTTTGAAGTTTTAAGTGGCGCCGTTAGGCTGCCGAATTTTTAAGTCGTTCTTCACCCTTCTCGTTTTGAAGTTCTACTTTCATGTCAATTATTTCAAGTTACTTTTTGTTATGTTGGGGTATGATCTATATATCTATCATACTGGACTCTTATGTTCATATGATGAGAGACCCCATTTTATCTCTTCAATTCAGTATTTTGTTGAAGTTTAAGTGGCGCCGTTAGGCTGCCGAATTTTTAAGTGGTTCTTCACCATACTCGTTTTGAAGTTCTACTATCATGTCAATTCTTTCAAATTCCTTTCTATTATGTTGGGGTATGACCTCTATATCTATCATACTGGACTCTTATGTTCATATTATTAGAGACCCTATTTGACCTTTTCAATTCAATTTTGTTGAAGTTTAAGTGACGCCGTTAGGCTGCCGAATTCTCACAAGAGAAATCTTTTTTTTCTTCCTTTCATGTTCTTCATTTCATATGGTATATTTTAAAATTTCATTAACATGTTCATAAATCCCTTATATTTTGTCCCTCTATGGTTTGATGGGTCATTTATGAATGTTTGACCCATGTCCCCTCACTTCTCAATGTTTTCTAAAACCTTGTAACATAGCCGTTATGATGCAGAATTTTCGTCTCAAAATGTCTCTCTCTCTTTTCTAAAAATTATTTTATGTTATAAAGTGAATACTCAAAGCTCTTATTTCTACAGGGGTATTCACATATATATCAAAATGTTCTATTTTAAATTCTGGGAATTTCATAAATGAAACCCTCTTTCCCTTTCCGTGGGTTTAAAGTGACGTAAAGATCATGTCTTTAAAGCAGTTTTTAAAATGTTATGATTATGAAATGAAACCCATTTATTTTATGCTATATGGGTTATTTATGAAATTTTTGATGAGGATATATGTGGATCACATGATAATAAAGGCAAATTTAAGGGTGCGCCCCGATAGCGCTCCAATGCATTGGGTAAAGACTTAATCTCTAGAGATGACCATTTTAACGACGCCTTGGGGAATAACCTTGGTAATTTTTAACGACGCCTTGGGGATGGACCTTGGTGAAACGAAACGATTGTAAATATTAAATGTTTCAGCCACATCTTCAAGTTATGAAAAAGTTTTATTTTTATTATGATATGCCTCATGATTTCATTTTCATGCCTTAAAGTTCTTTTCATGACTTTATTGATGTATCTCAAGTTCATATGTAAAATGTTTCACTTGTTTCCCTTGCTGGGCCTTCTGCTCATCCTTTCTTTTGATGTATGTCCCCAGGTTATGAGATGCAGTAATGAACCTAGGATGAACTTAAGAAGAAGCCTTTAAAGTGTTTAAGAAGAGTGTTTTTGTTCTTCTCATGTTTTATGTTCCTGGTTTCCAAGACACTAAACCTTAAAGATCCTCGGTTTTGTAAAATGTAATGAAAGTTTATGTGATAAAAAGAAGGGATGCTATAGTTGGTATCAAAGGATGGTTTAGTTATTTGTGGAAATTAGGATATGAAAACTTTAGGAAGAATCCTATAGAAAAGTTAAAATATAGGAAATATTCCTGGTATTTTGGTGAGTATTGAGTAAGGGGTTGCCAAGCAAATACATCCCTGTCTGGATACGAGCAGGTAGAGGTGGCTCTGGCACAGATGTACATAGTGGTAAAACCCGAAAACACCGCTTTGAGCTAGACTCGAATGGGAACTGGTACACGACAACGGCCCTTGCTGCACTCTTGGTTACGACACTCCCGGGGGATATGCTTTGGTAAATTCATAAGCTTAGGATGAACCATTGTTAAAGGAACAAAGATAAAATAAAATGAAGATTCACATAATAATATATGATCATGGATAACCTAGATGGGAACCTAGGGGATCACAAGTTAGGGTATACTTTTCAACTACAATTTATCCTTATATGCTTTAAGTTTCTTTTCATGATTATTGGCTAAGTATTTAAGCCCCTAATTATAGTTTCTTTTCTTAGTTAATGGCTGGAAATGGAAGAACATGTCTCAACAACCAATGTGATAGAAAATGCTAGGATTTCCGTATTAATATGACAGAGATGATTAGGGGATTAAAATATGATTTTTTATTTTGGAATACATTCACTATTTTGGGGACCCTATATGATCGAGGTAAATAGATTACAACGGTATTTTCATTAAGGAGTAAGGTTGATTTATATTTGAAGAATCGATGAATTTAAGGTGGATTTATAGTAATTTAGGTTACTTTTGGGAATGATTATCCTATATTGGGTTAAATATGTTTAGATTAGATACTTTTGTTATAAGATGTTAGGAGTGGTTGATGTTGATTGGAGATGAACAATGAAGTTTATTTTGGAAGACTATGTTATCAAATCCTTCTTGTATTTGGGTTTCAATCTTAGTTTGGTTTATTTTGAGGAATTTTAAGGACCGTTATTTATGGAATGGACTATGATGAACTTTGGGTAGTACCATGTAACTTTGATGATTTAAAAGTAGTTTCCATTCCAATGGGATTCTTTCTTTTTGAAGAGTTGTTTTACCTTACCCTTTCGGTTTTTGGGATAATGTTTAAAGATAGAAGAAATAGATAGTTGATATTTTGTGGATTATGTGATTCTCTAAAAGATGATTCTTGTGTTTTGATGAGACCAAGTAGTTTTGAATGCTCATCGTTTGGAGAAAAGAATAGTTTTGGTAGAAACTTATTAAAGTATGAAACTCTACATGAAGGTAGATATATTTCCTTATGTTTTTGTTCTATGTTGTAAATGAATTCCTCAAAGTTATTAAAAGGAATGTAAAACAAAAACATTGTTGGTTTACGTTTCCTACATGTTAATCAAAGACCACTTACACACATCCTATGTTTGGGATTTTCTTATGGTTAACTTTCTCCTAATCATGTTCTCTATCACTCTCCCTCAGAACGTGACCCTTTGTTTTCTCATCCATGTCCATGTTTCCTACATGGAATCATAGTATGAGTAAACTCGGGTGGCCTTTGTACTCCCTTTTATTTCTTTTAAAGTAATAGTGTTACTGACTCTTTTTCCGATGTGGGACTTTCAATGAAATTTCAAAACCCAATTTTAAAAAATTGCGAGGACGCAATTTCTTAAGGGGGGAAGATTGTAACGGCCCGAAATTTTGAATAAATCTTGTTTCCTAATTTCATGTGTTATTTTATTTTATATTTATACACAACAAAAATGTTTTATTTGATAAACATGATTATAATTAAAATGAGACCATTGGGTTTTGATTATTATATGACCATCGGTCAATATGACCACGGTGAACAAAATGTTTTTATTATTGTCTCTAAATACAAGTAATATTGGTTAATTATTATAGAAAGAAGATTTGATGGCCTCACCTAGTAGTCTTGGACCGATCGAAGCCCATCTAACAGAGCTTGGGAAGGAGGTAGCACCATTGGGCTTTTCTCTGGATCAAATCCAAGCCGAACTTCATCATGTGAAGCTAGAATGGAATCGCCTTCGTGAGAAGTTCAAACTGATAGAAATTACTACTCGGGCAATGTTGACTGAGCCGCCCCAAGATTCTATCACCCTAGCACACCTTTCTCTTAGGTCCTATGCTGGTATTATAAGGGGCTATGTAATGAGACCGTAACTGCCTTGTGTAATCCTTGTTTTAAATAAAAAATTGGGATTTCTTCTTATGATGAAGTTTATGAATTTTGAAATGACCGGATAAATATAGTATGCATATTTTTGATGAATTTTGGAAAAAGGATATTTTAAACATGGTTGCGTAATCCTTAAATAATTAAAAATGTGTAATGATTTTTAAAAAATGGTTTTCTACAATTATGTCCAGTACGAAATTTAGAGTCTAATAAGATCAACCTGATTTTTGATGAATAGTAAATTGTGAATAGTGATTTTACGCATAGGATTAGTAATGTGACCAAATGGATTAGTAATCTCACTTAAAGAAAGTTTTAAAATAATCTAGGCACCTTGATTAAGTAATGTGATTCAATAAAATGGTTAAATAACAGTTTCATTAATTATAATTCAAGTATTAGATTTTTCGGGTGAATAGTGTTTTTTTTAAATTAAAAAATTAATTAAAAATATTTAGAAAATTATTTTCATAAAATGGATTTCATTTTTGACCTCAGAGCATCGATATTATGTTAAGGTAATTTTTGGGGATTTTTCTGAAAAAAATAAATTTTCGGTGAATAGTGAATTAATTTAAAATTTGAATTAAAAATATTTAGAAAATTATTTTTATAAAATGGAGTTCATAAATGTAATTAGGGAATCGATATTTAGTTAAGGTGAAATTTTGTGATTTTTCTGAGAAAGATGAATTTTTTTCAGTGAATAGTAAAAATGCTGTTTTAGGGTTTCAGTATGTTTAATGACATCATAATTGTGTCATGATGATGTCATGAGATCTTTTAAGGTTTGGCCGGCCAAGGGTGATGAATTATTGTTTTGGGGGCCCCATGTGGCCTAACTCCATGATAAATGCCATTGGAGAGCACATGGGTTTGAGAAAAGCACATGTGAGGTGTCCCTTGGCCATTAATGCCTTGTCCCCTCACTTTCCCTATAAATACCAAGCCCTCCTCTCATCCATTCGACTCCCCACTCATTCCCAACGAATTTATGGTCTCATTACCTCCCAAGTAGCCCTACCAAGGTTCCCCCAAGCCCTCATGGTCCCAACCTTTGAGGTTTAAGAGTTACATTTTAAGGTAAGGGATCCGACCTCTCTCTTTCATTTCAAGTAATCTCTTTTATGTCATTCCTTTTATGCTGCATGTTCATATGTTGGAGGACTTTCTTTTATACTCCCCTTACTGTACTTTTCATGTTAATATAATGAGAGATCCCCTCTTACTCTCATTATTTCGTTTTATGGAGTTTTAAGTGGCGCCATTAGGCTGCCGAAATTTTTGTAACAGATTCTTTCTCCCTTCTCATTTTTCAAGATCTATTTTCATGTAAAGTATTTCATGTTCCTTTTTTTATTATTTTGGGGTATGATATCTAAATTTATCATACTGATATTTTATGATCATATGATGGGATACCCCATTTGATCTCTTCAATTTAGTATTTTGAAGTTTTAAGTGGCGCCGTTAGGCTGCCGAATTTTTAAGTGGTTCTTCACCCTTCTCGTTTTGAAGTTCTACTTTCATGTAATTTTTTACAAGTTCCTTTTTGTTATGTTGGGGTATGATCTCTATATCTATCATACTGGACTCTTATGTTCATATTATGAGATACCCCATTTGATCTCTTCAATTCAGTATTTTGTTGAAGTTTAAGTGGCGCTGTTAGGCTGCCGAATTTTTAAGTGGTTCTTCACCATTCTCGTTTTGAAGTTCTACTCTCATGTCAATTATTTCAAGTTTCTTTCTATTATGTTGGGGTATGACCTCTATATCTATCATACACGACTCTTATGTTCATATGATGAGAGACCCTATTTGACCTTGTCAATTCAATTTTGTTGAAGTTTAAGTGACGCCGTTAGGCTGCCGAATTCTCACAAGAGAAATCTTTTTTTTCTTCCTTTCATGTTCTTCATTTCATATGGTATATTTTCAAATTTCTTTAACATGTTATTAAATCCCTTATATTTTGTCCCTCTACGGTTTTATGGGTCATTTATGAATGTTTGACCCATGTCCCCTCTCTTCTCAATGTTTTCTAAAACCTTGTAACATAGCCGTTATGCTGCAGAATTTTCGTCTCAAAATGTCTCTCTCTCTTTTCTAAAAATTATTTTATGTTATAAAGTGAATACTAAAAGCTCTTATTTCTACAGGGGTATTCACATATATATCAAAATGTTCTATTTTAAATTCTGGGAATTTCATAAATGAAACCCTCTTTCCCTTTCCGTGGGTTTAAAGTGACGTAAAGATCATGACTTTAAAGAAGTTTTTAAAATGTTATGATTATGAAATGAAACCCATTTATTTTATGCTATATGGGTTATTTATGAAATTTTTGATGATGATATATGTGGATCACATGATAATAAAGGAAAATTTAAGGGTGCGCCCTGATAGCGCTCCAATGCATTGGGTAAAGACATAATCTCTAAAGATGACCATTTTAACGACGCCTTGGTGAATAACCTTGGTAATTTTTAACGACACCTTGGGGATGGACCTTGGTGAAATGAAACTATTGTCAATATTAAATGTTGCAGCCACATCTTCAAGTTATGAAAAAGTTTTATTTTTATTATGATATGCCTCATGATTTCATTTTCATGCCTTAAAGTTCTTTTCATGACTTTACTGATGTATCTCAAGTTTATATGTAAAATGTTTCACTTGTTTCCCTTACTGGGCCTTCTGCTCATCCTTTCATTTGATGTCTGTCCCTAGGTTATGAGATGCAGTAATGAACCTAGGATGAACTTAAGGAGAATCCTTTCAAGTGTTTAAGAAGAGTGTTTTTGTTCTTTTCATGTTTTATGTTCCTGGTTTCCAAGACACTAAACCTTAAAGATCCTCGGTTTTGTAAAATGTAATGAAAGTTTATGTGATAAAAAGACAGGATGCTATATGCCGCATCACACAGACGCAATCACCACTATGGGTCTGTCGCATCACACAAAGGCGCCCCCCCTTGTGGTCTACAGATGTAATTCCCCTATCGAGTTCCATGGGTCTGCCACATCACACAGAATTTCTCCACACCGTGGGTCTGCCACGTCACACATAGGTGCCCCACATTGGTCATGTCGAGTCACTCTCAGTCAAACTTGTCAACTATCGTCAAGTCTCAGCCAATCACAAGGTTTCGTGCATAGCATGCTTGGGAGAACCTCTCTCCAAGCCATCTTTATTACCTCAACTGACCCTAAGTCCAACAATAAAGTATCTCAAAGGTTTGTCATGTTATAAGGGACCCAACACAAAAGGCTATGCGTCTTTTGGACACATGGTATTTACATTATTAACATTTCCGCTCTGAGGGCCCAGTTAGGTTCGGGGTCCGATCCAGCCCTTCCGTACTCTAACCTTATCCAAATCTCAATTGGATTTTACCAAAAGGACCATATCGATCCATATATTCTCTCACCAGACACAGTTCTTCAAATGGATGCTCGGTTCTAAAGACATGGCCTTAAAGACTAAAATGGGTCTGAATAGGCCAGGCTCTGGTCCTACCCGGTCGGACCGACCCGGCCCGACATGTGTCCGGCCTGGATGGACTAGGCCTTGGCGGGCCCATCCCATCCCACGAAGGGGGTGGCCCGGCCCATCCCGCTACGGCGTGCCTGTGGCAGCACGTCCCACTGCGATGCGGCCTGCTCGAAAGGTAGTGTGCCGAGGTGGGGTCTGCTGTGATCGACACCTAGGGGGAGGCGCCCCTCAGTCTTCTTGAATTGTCTATGGAATGTTCGGATGCTGGAACATGGGACCAGCAGGAGGGGTCCCTCCCGGTGTGACAGGGCCTTCCGAAAGGATTCCCGGACTTCCTCCTAGCGGTGCAGTCGGGCACCGCTACTCACCCGCAGCCGGCATGATGCCGACTTCTTTCAGCATTCGTCGTGGCCTCCTGCTCCATCGACGGCATGGACGTGGGCTGCTGCTCCGCCCCATAGCCGATCGGATGCTGGCTGCCACCCAGATCCTCCGAGACCAATGGGCTACGACCACTTGTTCAACTGGCAGCGCGGACGTACACCTCCCAACCATTATGCGGTCGTCCGGTGTTCCAGCCCTCCTCCTCTTATGTGGGTCACTACATCTCCATTCTTGGCACGAAAAATTAAACGATTGCATATTTGTGATTCTCGTTTCAAGGGATCTGCTTCCATTTATCATGCTCAACAAAACTCCATGTTTCCAGCATCAATAAATATTTTGTGTTGAAGAACGCATGAAGAACTCATGGAAAATTAAAAGGAAAAGGCAAGGTATATGTGCGAAATGATGGCCATGTTAGTTTGGCCCTCGTCGTTATAAAACCAGAATATGATCAATCAATAAAATAAATTCAAACATATATGAAACCCCTACCTCGATTTTCCGATGGAGTAGGATCGAGGAAGAAGAAAAAGTCAATGATGAATGTTGGAGTTCGACACTTCCGCAGGACACTTCTGAACCGGGATTGGGGTTGGTTCCTGATTCTCCATTGTGGGTGGTTCTTTGTTGGTGAATGTTCTTCCCAGTTATCCAAGGCTCTCCCTACTCTACGTTTCCAAATATTTACAACAAGGTATTGAGGTGCAATTATATTAAAATAAGTTTATCAATTTAATTGAATTTGGCACATTTAATTAGGTTATGTTGGCACATTAATCTGGGAGAGAATCCAAGAGTCACATCCCACATTAACGAGGGAGATCAAGGGTCAGGTGGTCCCCACCAATAATTTCAAAAGGGAGGTTTCAAGCTCAGGTGGTCCCCACCTCTAAACTCATAAATGGAGGTTTCAAAAAAATATATATCAAATTATTATTATTAAATTTTCTTTTTATTCTTCAAAAAAATGCAAAAAACCAACTTCTACCCTCGACCTGTTGCGGTCGAGGTGAAGGTCTCCATAAGCGAATATTGGCGCTATGTGTTCAACTATGCCCTTAGATTTCAATTCAGAGAAACAGTTGAAATGTTACAAAATGCCGCATGCATGTTTACTGAACATTCCTAAAAAAATTCCATAAATTCATTCTGGGAACTCCATTGTTTGGAATCACGCACCGTCAATTTTCGCAGACTCATTATATTCCCATGTAAATAAAAAATATTACATGAAAAAATCAAGGACCTTACATTCTCCCCACCTCAGGGATTGGGGTCCCAAAAATCCACAACACAAACTATGTAAACAAGAGAAGGTACCGAGAATGAATATAAGCCTCTCACTCCTATGTTCTCTCTTCGAGGTTCCCATGCTACCAACGAACTCACACTAGAGGTATCGACCTCCCACGAAGGACATACTCCGATCAATCCTCAATCTCTACTGGAATCCTTGAAAATGTCACCTCATCATCGATTTCCAACTCACCCCAATCAATGATGTGTAAAGGGTCGTGAATTTATCTTCTCAACTAAGATAGGTGGAAGACGTCGTGAACCGGGTGCAACTAAGGAGGAAGGGCTATGCGGTAAGCCACATCACCATCTCTGATGAGGACCTAAAAGGGTCTGATGAACCTCAGAAAAAACATGCCGCCCCAACCCAATATCTGGAAAGCTCGCCAAGGTGAGACCCATAGAAAGACATGGTTGCAATCCTCGAACTCGAGAGGTCCCTGTATCCGGTCAGCATAGGATTTCTGCATGCTTTGTGCAGTCTTCAACTCCTCCTGGATAATCTGCACCTTCTTCGTTGTAGGTCGTACCGTCTCCGGTTGCACGAGTGTTGAATCCCCTCTGCCAGTCCAACACAGAGGTGATCTACAATGTGACTTTACAACACCTCAAATAGTGCCATACCAATAGTTGAGTGATAAATAGTGTTGAATGAGAACTCCATTAAGGTCATGTGATCCACCCACCTGCGGCCAAAATCAAAGACGTAAGCACACAACATGTCCTTGAGGGTATGAATGGTACGCTCTGTCTGACAATCCGTCTGAGGATGGAATGTAGTTCTCAACCGAAGCTTTGTCATAAATTCCTCCTTCAACCCCTTTCATACCCAGGATATAATGCCAGCATCACGATCGGAGACAATCATAGATGGAACTCAATAAACCTGTACAAATCTTTAGTTCGTAGAGGCCTCACAATCTCTCTACTGATCCATGCTCTCAGATAGGTAGGAAGTGGGATGACTTGGTGAGTTGGTCAACAATCGCCCATATAAAATCATGACTCATAGATGTGCGAGTAATTCCTATCACGAAGTCCACAAAAATTCCATCCCACTTCCACTATGGCTCCTCTAATGGATAAACTAGGCCAAAGAGAACTTGATACTCTGCCTTCACTTGATGAAAAGTGAGGCACAGAGAGATAAAATTTTCGACTGCCTTTATCATCCCCCCCCCCCTCAGTGCTGACAATGGAGGTCCTAGTACATCTTCCCAACATTTGGATGTAACACTAGAGGGGACATATGGAAATCCCTCAACACTTCCTCTCGTATAGCGACTGGTACCATTTTACGTCCTCTGAAGAAGATGATGTGCTCCCCACCTTCAGAAAATTCATCATGTGCATGTCTGGTGGATACCTGCGTAGGTCGAGCCTCGTAGTCAGTGTCCCAAAGATATGCCTCTCTAACTCATAGTAGGAGTGGGGGAGTGACTGTTAGAGACTGAATATAAGATTCTCTATGTTGATCTACGTAGGATATCCTCATATCGGCTAACTGCTCCATTGCCTCACTCAGCAACTATATACCAGATCTCTTACAGAGTTCATCATCTAGTAAATTCCTGTTCCCAAGAGTATAGACTATCTTGAATTCATAGTCCTTGAAGAACTCAGGCCAACACCACTATCTATAGATCAGGTATATCTGAGAGATGATATAACTGAGACTCTTGTGATCAGAGTAAACTATAGAATGTTTACCCCTCAAGTAATGTCACCATATATTCAAGGAGAAAACCATTTGCTGCTAACTCCAGGTCATGAGTAATTTAGTTCCTCTCATACTGTCTCATCTATTGAGAACCATACACGATAACAACTCTCTCTCGAATTAGTACACATCCAAGACAGGTCCCTGATGCGTCGCAATAGACTACATACCCAATGCCCTCCTCTAGTATCCTCAAGATGGGGGCCCTCTTCAGTCCCTGAATCAGCTCCTGGAAACTCCAATGGAATCTCTCAGACCACACGAAGGGTTTCCTCTTCTTCATCAACACTGATAAGGGTTCCACAACTCTTATAAATCCAGGCACAAAACCTCCTATAGTAACAGAACTAATACAAAAAACATTACACCTCTGTCACACTCCTGGGTGGCTCCCAAGCTAGCACAACCTCAATCTTCGCTAGATCCACCGCAACATCAAACTACAAGATTAACTAGTGTCCCTACTAGTAGAAATAATATAACCAAGGCCTCTATCCATTCATAAACTACCTGTGGATCTTTCTCTCCATGAATCCTCGGTAGCCTATGGTGCTAGAAATCATGCTATGTTCTCAAGCAGCGTTCACCCTCTCTTTTTGGGGCTAGTGGCATCAGATTCCCTACGGGTAGCAGTTCTTCTGGAACACCACCCGATGGTACAACTGTTGTAAGGGGGACTTGCACTAAAACCATACCCATCAGTGGGATACCATCATGTACTCTAACTAGAATCCTAGCTGGTTGTCTACATAGAGGCATCTTCAAATGATACAGCTGTGCTAAAGTGATTAAGTTTAATCTCGGTGAGCTGACTAAAAGAGATCACAAAGAGAACTTTTGAAAAACACATATGCAATCAGTGTTTTCATGAACTTAGTCATAAATCAGAATTCAGGGTCCTGGTGTATGGATACATTGGCTACCACACCAACACTGGACTCCCTGAACTGAAACCACACTCATCAAACATAACACTATTGCCACATAGAAAATATCAAAGTTCTAGTTCTTCAGTAGAGCCTAACTTCTCTGATTCCAATTTGTCATTACCTATCCCCTGAGGCTCAAGACATGACTACCCCAAGCCTGCCTTTCATAGGCCAGGGGCTGACGACTAGCACCGAAAGGCATATTCCATAAAATGGGAAGGTGTTTCCTTTATAAACTCTAAACTCACACAAACCAAGCACACTTCCAAATAAAATCAAAAAGTTAAATATATTGTAAAAAGCGTGATAAAAAAAGAAAAGAAGCTAGAATACAAGACCAACTAGACAAGTACAAGGAAAACTAGAAGGTACAAGTAAAACCGAGTACAGCTCTTTTGAACACACGCCAAGGATCCAACATGAACGATAGGTAAAGCTCTCGAACGATCGTCTCAACGGATCACATCGTCAAAGGTTCACCTCTGAGCAATCTCTAATCCGGGTACCCTCGTCCTTTGTCAGCGATGTCTATTGCCTGCACTTGATAGAACAAGGTGCAGGCATAGCCCATGCCAGGGTGAGTACAACAATACTCAGCAAGGACCCCGAGACCTCCTGAGGTATCTTAAATCAACAAAGGATAAACAACAAAATCATAGAACAATAGTCAAACCGACTTAGGTATATGCCCATACATATAGGTCGGTTATCAGAATATACCCACCTCACATAGGAGGGAATAATACTACACTAGTATCACCACAAAGATATTTACTTAGCTATAACCAGGTATACAACTCTGAGAAATAGGATTATGATGTTTACCTATACATGATCACTTTGAAATCTGATATTCGGCAACATGATTCTCTTGGGATAAAAACAATTAACATCCCTAGTAACAATATTGAACACCTCATCTGCTGGAAAACTCAACCTCTACTAAAGTAAAGTTGGATTTCTGCATCACACATAGGCATTTACCAGTAACTTAACACTTCTATGTTACTCCTCCTGTCGAGTACCGTGGGGCTGCCACAGACACAGAGGTGCTCCCCACCGTGGGTCTGCTGTGTCACATAGATGCATTCCCCCTCACAGCCTGCTGAGGTACTCATCATGTTTAGTACCATGGGTCTGTTTCAACACAGAGAGGCTCTCTTCATCGTGGGTATGTCATGTCACACAGAGGCACTCCCCACTAGGCCTGTTGAGTCACTCCGAGTCAAAATGGTCAGTAGTTGTCATGTCATAGCCAGTCGCAAAGTTTCGTACGTAGCATGCTAGGGAGAATAGATCTCCAACCCATTTGTCATAGTGCATCCATCTTGAAGTACCACGAAGAAATATCCCAATGGTCTGTCATAGTATAAGGGACCCAACTCAACAGACGACACATCTTTCGGATGCCCAGACTATAAGGTATAAGCATTTCTACTTAGAGGGCCTAGTTGGATTCAGGGTCCGATCTATCTCAGCTGTACTCCAGCATTATCCAAATCTCAGGTTGATTATACCAAAAGGACCACCTCGATTCAAGGATTTAGGTGTCATAGATGGTTCATCAAACAAACACTTGAATATAATGATATGACTATAAAGGGAAAAATGGGTCTGAATGGGCCTGGTTCCGGTCCAACCCGATCGGACAGACTCGGCCTGGACTGACCTGACCCATTTTGATTTGACCCTACCCTGTAACGCCCCGACCCCAGTTACCCAGAGTCGGTGCATTATTACTTAACATTGGAATGATCACAAGAAAGATCAAATCTCGAAAGACCGATTGGTTTAGTAGCCTTGGAAGAACAAGATATATTCATAATGTTTTACATTATATCATAAAGTGAAAAACTACTACAACAACATATTGTCTCCATAATCCACACTATTATCCCCTCATAATATCCCTGCAGGTCATTCATAATTTACTTCTTCACTTCCTGGGAAAAATAAAACATAGAAAAGGGGTGAGCTCAAATGCCCAGTAAGGATAACAATAGAGAGGAAACTTTTATAAATAAGAATAAACATTTAAGGCAATGTATAACCAAAACAAAAGCCTTTTAAACTTGAACATCAACATAGTATGGCAAAAATAAAATGAAATAATGCCATTTACTTATTCACATGGATATTATTCTAATCGAATAATCACATGAAATATCAATAACCACTTTCATAATGATGGAATGAATAATGCCAGACTATCATAACCACATAGCCAAGGCCTCATGCCGTGACTACAAATAAGATTTTTTCCAAGGCCTTGTGCCAAGACACTAGTTTGTTTCATGAGACCTACCGATGCATCGAGAAGCTACAGCGGGCTCCAACCATCACATATTAAGTCCAATGCATTTCTCATATGAATAGGTTTAAACATAACATAAACATTCGTATTAAAACTATCATATGAAATGTCAATACTTCTACCACAAACCATGAATGGTATAAAAATAGCACATCCACAGACAAACATAACTCATTCGATACAATATGGAAGATTGTATTGTATCACATTAACCTCAATCAAGAATAATGAAGGATGTTGACATAGATGAAAATAATCATCAAAACTATTTGAGAAAAATATCCCCCTTTTTCTTGAAAACATTTAAAAGTCACACTATTTGTCAAGAATCCATTTAAAAATAGATTTTTGAATCAAAGTGTCCCATACCACTTTGAAACTTTTTAAAAGGAGTTTTAATTTTCAAAATTTAATGTCCATATAAATAAATCCTTAAAACCATTTTTTAAAACGTGGACATTAATGAGCAAGATTTAGAAGAATAATTCTTTAAAACATTTAAAAATGGTATTTTAGTTAGATTTTCTAACCAAAAGAGAGACACTTGAATACAAATAATTGAGGTAATCAAAAATTTGTAATATCATGAGAATAAAGGAATTCATGATATACTATGTCAAAGTACATTATATACACCACATAAAAGTGATTTGGTGTATAACAACAAAGAAGTATCAATGGAATTTAAATTGAGATGAAATCATTCATAAAGGCCGTATCCTTAGGATAAGGAAAAATCAGCGACATAATTAATTGTGGAAAATATAAATACACTCAATATTATTGGATATTTAGTGTAAATCAATAAGATTACATTCACACATATTCTTGTAAAAACAACACCAATGAATTGGGTATTTAACTCAACAAATGGAGATTGAGTTAAAATTACTCTTAACAAGTTCATACCGATCACTTGAGAATTTATCAATGGAGTGATTATGTGTATCAAAAGTATATCCACAGAAAGGGGAGTGGAAATTATGACATAATCAAATGAATAGCGATTCCACACATAATCTTGGAGTAATATAATCAATGAAATATGCGTAAAGCCAAATGAGTGGAAATTGAAATTTCAAATTCCCTTATTGATTAGGTAACTTACAAAACATAAACCAATGAAAGAAGTATCATACCATGATGATGTAAATACCCATAAATTAAAGTATATTACACAATTAATACAATCATGGGCAGTACACATACACCACATGCAATAATTTAGTGGTGAATAATGGAAATCTCATGAAATTTAAAGTGAGATAAGAAACCCCTTACCACATTAATCAACTGAGTCGTATGGACAAAAGTTAATAACCACCAAATTATTTACATAATAACATGAATATAAAGAGAATCCTGATAATATATATCAAATGGAAGTACAAAATACACCACTTTCAATAATTTAGTGGCGAACAATGGAAATCTCACGGAATTGAAAGTGAGATAATAAAATCCCTTACTTTGTACTTTTTCCTTGGTCGACGGTAGGTTAATGTCCTGTATAATGGTGAAATAATTTTTATTTAATTTACAAGAATCATTTACTTTAATATGATATCATATATGTTCTTTTAACATTGATTTGTTAATAATATATTAGAATTATTGTCATTTTGGGTGTTAACAGGTTCATTTTAGTTTATATTATTTGTTATGTGAGCCATATTCATTATTAATGGGATGTATATTATTCATATACAGAATTATATCAAGTCCTTAGATACTATTTTTAAATCATCAAATTATAATTATACTTGAATGGATATGATGGAGAATGAATCTCATCGCGTTCGTGGAGATGGTAGTCCGTAGGTACGCACGAGCGACAATATCATTCTTTTGATATTAAAATAATATATAATTGGATGGTATATCATATATGCAGAATCATTATCATGTTATATTTATTATTTACATGAGTTACAAATCATTATTATACCCATCCAAATAATAATAAATTGAATAACAATTACACCACGACGTGGAGACGGTAAGCCGTACGTACGCACGTATGGTGACATGTTATTCAATGGATGGATAGAATACTGAATATGGTTGTACCATATTTATAATAACATAACTGTATATATATGATACTGGAGTTATTATTTTATAATGGTAATAACAAAGAAATAAGAAGTGGAAGAAGAAAAGAACTAGAAAAGGGGTGTTGAAAACATTACCTCTTCTTCGGGTTCTTCCTTTTTGATTTGATCAAAAGGGATCCTTAGGTTGGATTTCTGATCATACTAAGGCCTCTAGGTTGTAGTGAGAGAAGTTGGGAGAGTATTTGGGCAGGGGTTGGCCGAACCAAAAGGCTTTGATGGTGTGAAGAAATGAGAAGGAGGAGTGCCCTTTTATAAGAGGGGTGAGGGGCACCTTTGGAAAAGCTAGAAATGTTAATTTATAATAAATTCATATTCGGTTTCTAATGGCTCCAAAGTTAATTATTCAAAGTTTAAGGTGGGGATAGGTCGAAAAGCAATCATCCAATAGAATTTATACAGGTTTGGGAACTATATTAACCTTATCTTTTAGTTTTAACTCTTAGTTAATTAGTTTGACATTTACCATGTCACTTTGTATTTTTATATTATATAGTTAATAACCTTACTATATACATCTAAGAGACCACCCAAGTGGAAAATTAATGATATAACTATCATGATATAAGTCTCTTGGCCTATCCTTAGATTTTTAGGAATTTAATATCAATTAATAATATAATATTTGTTTTAAAAACTCTTTTATGTCAATTTTGACACTATTCAATAGTTGATTTTTGTGAAACACATAACAGAATGACTACTTAGAAAACGTTAATTAAATCAATCATAATATGTCATAGTAACCTATAAAATTAGTGTAATTCAACAAAAGTCTCAAATTATATTTATTTGGGTATTTAAAATATCAATTAATCTAATTTTTCACTATTATGGTAATTACTGCATCACCATTGTGTCATAAATAAATTAACTTATTTAATGTCTAAAAATTATAAATAAAATATAATTATGTAGGAAATCATTTTATATTTCTAATGAAAATTTGTAGTCTAAAATAAAACATATATAACCCTATGTAACAATTGGTTTACTAAAAGATATATGCCTGTGTCATTTTTGTATTTCTTTTAACTTAATTAAAATAAAGTGTCATTATCACTTACAAGTGGATCCATGGGGTCCCAAAATCGACCCAAAGATACCCATGGTCGACCATGTATTAACCAATAGGGTTAATACACATTTTAGGGTAATTTAGTATTATTATAAAATTATTTTTTAACCCTTGTTTACCGGATTTACCCTTTAACCATGGTAAATAAAATATTTACCGAAGTAATTATCCAAAATGCCTAAAAATAAAAGTTACCTATTTACACAATTTAAACATCCTGATTCCAAATTTGGAATCCATTTTTCTAAATTCAAAACACAGAAGTGGCAGAAATTAATTTAAAATTAATTCCTGTTGTTAAAACAAAAAGCGTGTTTTTAAGAGATAATAACTATCAAAAGATTGGCACTTGTTTATGTCCGGTTTAAATGTGAAATCATGTTCAATGACCTACATTGTATTACATGGTAAAAATATATTCTAAATATACTTTAAAACCACTCAAATTAATAATTTATCACTATTAATTATTTTGATTTAAAAAGTTGTTTTTAATTAATATTTAGTAATTTTCACTATTCATCACAATATGAAAGTTATCCGAAAAGTACCAAAATTTCACCCTAGGCTAATTTCGATATTCCGAATCCAAAAATGAAGTCCATTTTGAGAGATAAAATTTATAAAATTTCAAAAAGTTGGTATTACTATTCATAACGGCTAGTTTGATTGGTTGTGGTGTGTTGAAATCTCGAAGTTGCGTACAATGCACGCCATTGCATTATTCGAAGGAAAACGTACCGTGGAAGATTGGGGTGTTACATTCTCCCCTCATACAATAAATTGAGTCCTCGCAATTTTTAAAATTGTTCTTGGGAATATAATGGAAAGTCCCACATCGGAAAAAGAGTCAATAAAACTATCACTTTAAAAGAAAGAAAGAGAGGTATAAAGGTCATCCAAGATAACCCATACTTGGATTCCATGTAGGAAAACATGGATATGGATGATAAACTAAGTGTCAAGTTCTGATGGAGAGGGATACAAATCATGATCAGGAGAAATTTAACAATAATAAAACCACAAACTTGTGTTGGGACAAACGACCATTAGTCTCATAGTAGGAAAGTAAACGAACAAATTTTTTTTTGTTTTAAGTTACATTACATAAGGGCGAGGAATTCATTTATGATATTGACTAAGAAAATTAAGAGATATACTTACTTTTTAAGTAGAGTTTCATTATTTAATAAATTTCCACCAATAACTCAATTTTTTTAAATGATGAGTATTCAAGAAGACTTGGTCACACTAGAAGAGCTAGAATAAACTTCTATAGAATCACATGATCCATGCCGGATAAACTATATATTTACATTGTCTTTGAAGATTAATCAAAACCAAAATGGTTAGTGAAAGATCTAATGATCCCCTAAAAGGATATTCCTTGAGATAAATATGCACTAATCTTAATTTCTAAAATTAAACCAACAATACCCCAAAGTTAAATAAATACCATTCAATAATCAATTGTCCTTAAAATCCTTCGATATAATCCAAACTAATATTGAAACCCAAAACATAAAAGAATTTTATTATGTATTCTCCCATGTTAAATTGTATCTCCAAATGACATCAAATACTCTTAAAGTCACATACTTAAAAGTAATTAACATCATCACATATTCTCTGTTATTGGTTAATCATTTCCATAAATAATCCAAATCACTATAAATCCACAATAAAAAACGTAGATAAAAATCTACCATTACTCTACAAATGAAACCCCATTGTATTCCATTTTCCTTGTGTATATAGTGTTCCCAACAAAGCGAACATCTTCCAAAATATCATTTATCACTTAATCACCAAATCATTTTCCTATACCAAGGGTATTCATTTGATAAGACATAAGAACCCAAATCAACTTATTATTGATCAATAAAATCATTTAACTAAAAAAAATAGTCACACTAATCTGGGACTTCACGTAGTCCAGTGGTAGGTGATAAATCCCAATCGCACTTTGGTTGTGGGTTCGATTCCTACAGCTTTGTCCGACACGATGGGATGTCACACGGTCTACGTGTTGTCCTTTTTAAAAAACTATATTTTATAATATTACCAAAATGAGATAAATTCTTCAAAATAATATAATTTAACCACAAATGTTATATCATACCTTGCATTTTCATCTCAAATTATAATAACTTATAATTCTCTCAAACCCCAATGATCATATAAAACTAAATGGTTATTTATACCTATATCCACAAGAGAATAGACAATTCTTCTTCCAATATCATTCTCACATGGCAAACTGCGGGGTTACAAATACAAGAGAAAATTATTCCAAAGTAAACCCATCAACAAGGAGCTCTAATAATTTTTAAACATTTCTCCAACCATTTATTTCCACATAGCTTCTTCTTTGACCAAGAAAATATCCTATAGAATAGGACATTCACTCGGGTAATGTCCAGGTCCCCAACATTTACGGAAAATGACAGTAAATGGACTCTTGGGACCATTTTTATCTTCTTCCATAGTACTCTTCATTTTTCTTCGGCAATTATTCACTTTATGTCCTTCCTTCCCACACGTAAAGCATTTCGTTGTCCCATTGAGACAGTTTCCTGGGTGTCTCCTTCCACATTTCCTGCATGATGAAAATTGAGAGTTCTTTTCTCCATGGTCTCCATTGCTGGAGCTCTTATAATTCATCACCTTTCTCTTCCTTGTTGAGTCTAGGATTTGGTTAATATATATGTTGTTGATCTTATTTTTGGAATACTGATTTGGCATAAAGACGATATATTTTACGCCTATCAACATTCCATTTTGTTGCTCATTGCCACCACCATTCCCACCTTGTACATCATTCTCAATGTCACTATGACTTCCTTGGAATCCAGCCATTGACTAAAACCAGAAAGCATTGTGTGAGTAACAATAGTTGTAAAGTCATTTAGAGATTAACATGTTACCATATTCTAGATTTGAAACATATTAGGATTAACCAAGGTCATTTACTCTCATCTTATATATATATTACTTAAATTGGTTTGTAAAGAAAATGTAAATTATCCTAAGAATATCCCCCAGGAGTGTCGTAACCAAGAGTGCAGCAAGGCCTATTGTCGTGCAGCAGTTCTCGTTTGAGTCTAGCTCAAAGCGGTGTTTTCAGGTTTTACCCCTAGGTACATTTGTGCCAGAGCCGCCTCTACCTGCTCGTATCAATACAGGGATGTATTGCTCGGAAAACTCACAAAATCTCTACAATACCAAAATTCTAGGAAGTTATTCTATATTAATCCTCAAAGTTCATCTTAGGTCTACGTTCTCTAATCAGAGTTTATTTAAATCTAGCTTCCAAGGTTTGTACTAAACTTCCTCTGATACCAACTGTAACGCCCCAACCCCAATTACCCAGAGTCGGTGCATTATTACTTAACATTGGCATGATCACAAGAAAGATCATATCTCGAAAGACCGATTGGTTTAGTAGTCTTGGAATCACTAGATATATTCATAATGTTTTACATTACATCATGAAGTGAAAAACTACTAAAACAACATATTATCTCCATAATCCACACTATTATCCCCTCATAATATCCCTGCAGGTCATTCATAATTTACTTCTTCACTTCCTAGGAAAAATAAAACATAGAAAATGGGTGAGCTCAAATGCCCAGTAAGGATAACAATGTAGAGGAAACTTTTATAAATAAGAATAAACATTTAAGGCAATGTATAACGAAAACAAAAGCCTTTTAAACTTGAGCTTCAACATAGTATGGAAAAAATAAAATGAAATAATTCCGTTTACTTATTCACATGGATATTCTACTAATCAAATAATCACTTGCAATATCAATAACCACTTTCATAATGATGGAATGCATAATGCCAGACTATCATAACCACATAGCCAAGGCCTCGTGCCAAGACTACAAATAAGATTTTTCCAAGGCCTTGTGCCAAGACACTAGTTTGTCTCATGAGACCTACCGATGCATCGAGGAGCTATAGCGGGCTCCACCCGTCACTTATTAAGACAAATGCATTCCTCATATGAACAGGTTTAAACATAACATAAACATTCGTATTAAAACTAGCATACGAAATGTCAATACTTCTTCCACAAACCATGAATGGTATAAAAATAGCACATCCACATTCAAACATAACTCATTCGATACAATATGGAAGATTGTATTGTATCACATTAACCTCAATCAAGAATAATGAAGGATGTTGACATAGATGAAAATAATCATGAAAACTATTTGAGAGAAATATCCCCCTTTTTCTTGAAAACATTTAAAAGTCACACTATTTGTCAAGAATCCATTTAAAAATAGATTTTTGAATCAAAGTGTCCCATACCACTTTGAATCTTTTTAAAAGGAGTTTTAATTTTAAAACTTTAATGTCCATATAAATAAATCCTTAAAACCATTTATTAAAACATGGACATTAATGAACAAGATTTAGAAGAATAATTCTTTAAAACATTTAAAAATGGAATTTTAGTTAGAGATTCTAACCAAAATAGAGACACTTGAATACACATAATTGAGGTAATCAAAACTTTGTAATATCATGAGAATAAAGGAATTCATGATATACTATGTAAAAGTACATTATATACACCACATAAAAGTGATTTGGTGTATAAAAACAAAGAAGTATCAATGGAATTTAAATTGAGATGAAATCTCTCATAAAGGACGTATCCTTAGGTTAAGGATAATTCAACGACATAATTATGTGTGAAAAATATAAATACACTCAATATTATTGGATATTTAGAGTAAATCAATCAGATGACATTCACACATATTCTTGTAAAAACAACACCAATGAATTGGATATTTAACTCAACAAATGGAGATTGAGATAAAATTACTCTTAACAAGCTCATACCGATCACTTGAGAATTTATCAATGGAGTGATTATGTGTATCAAAAGTATATCCAAAGAAAGGGGAGTGGAAATTATGACATAATCAAATGAATAGTGATTCCACACATAATCTTGGAGTAATATAATCAATGAAATATGCGTAAATCCAAATGAGTGGTAATTGATATTTCAAATTCCCTTATTGATTAGGTAACTTACGAAACATACAACCATGAAAGAAGTATCATACCCTGATGATGTAAATACCCATAAATTAAATTATATTACACAATTAATACAATCATGGGAAATACACATACACCACATGCAATAATTAAGTGGTGAATAATGGAAATCTCATGAAATTAAAAGTGAAATAAGAAACCCCTTACCACATTAATCAACTGAGTCGTATGGACGAAAGTTAATAACCAAAACATTATTTAAATAATAACATGAATATAAAGAGAATCATGATAATATATATCAAATGGAAGTACACAATACACTACTTTCAATAATTTAGTGGCGAACAATGGAAATCTCACGGAATTGAAAGTGAGATAAGAAAATCCTTTACTTTGTACATTTTCCTTGGTCGATGGTAGGTTAATCTCCAGTATAATGGTGAAATAATTGTTATTGAATTATACAAAAATCATTTACTTTAATATGATATCATATATGATCTTTTAACATTGATTTGTTAATAATATATTAGAATTATCGTCATTTCGGGTGTTAACAGGTTCATTTTACATTATATTATTTGTTATGTGAGCCATATTCATTATTAATGGGATGTATATTATTCATATCCAGAATTATATCAAGTTCTTAGATACTATTTTTAAATCATCAAATTATAATTATACTTGAATGGATATGATGGAGAATGAATCTCATCGCGTTCGTGGAGACGGTAGTCCGTACGTACGCACGAGCGACAATATCTTTCTTTTGATATTAAAATAATATATAATTTGATGGTATATAATATATACAGAATCATTATCATGTTATATTTATTATTTACATGAGTTACACATCATTATTATACCCATCCAAATAATAATAAATTGAATAACAATTACACCCCGACGTGCAGACGTTAAGCCGTACGTATACACGTATGGTGACATGTTATTCAATGGATGGATAGAATAATGAATATGGTTGTACAATATTTATAATAACATCACAGTATATATATGATACTGGAGTTATAATTTTATAATGGTAATAACAAATAAAGAAGAAGTGGAAGAAGAAAGGAACTTGAAAAGGGGTGGTGAAAACATTACCTCTTCTTCGGGATCTTCCTTTTTGATTTCATCAAAAGGGATCCTTAGGTTGGCTTTAGGATCAAACTAAGGCCTCTAGGTTGTAGTGAGGGAAGTTGGGAGAGTATTTGGGCAGGGGTTGTCCGAACAAAAAGGCTTTGAAGGTGTGAAGAAATGAGAAGGAGGAATTCCCTTTTATAAGAGGGGTGAGGGGCACCTTTTGAAAAGCTAGAAATATTAATTTATAATAAATTCATATTCAGTTTCTAATAGCTCAAAAGTTTATTATTCAAAGGTTATGGTGGGGATAGGTCGAAAAACATTCAGCCCATAGAATTTATACAGGTTTGGGTTACTATATTAACCTTATCTTTTAGTTTTAACTCTTAGTTAATTAGTTTGACATTTACCATGTCACTTTGTATTTTTATATTATATAGTTAATAACCTTACTATATACATCCAAGAGACCCTCAAGTGGTCAATTAATGATATAACTATCATGATATAAGTCTCTTGGCCGAACCTTAGATTTTTATGAATTTAATATCAATTAATAATATAATATTTGTTTTAAAAACGCTTTTATGTCAATTTTGAAACTATTCAATAGTTGATTTTTGTGAAACACATAACAGAATGACTACATAGAAAAAGTTAATTAAATCACTCCTAATATGTCATAGTAACCTATAAAATTAGTGTAATTCAAGAAAAGTCTCAAATTATATTTATTTGGGTATTTATAATATCAATTATTCTAATTTTTCACTATTATGGTAATTACTGCATCACCATTGTGTCATAAGTAAATTAACTTATTTAATATCTAAAAATTATAAATAAAATATCATTATGTAGGAAATCTTTTTATATTTCTAATTAATATTTATAGTCTAAAATCCAACATATATAACCCTACTTAACAATTGATTTTCTAAAAGATATATGCTTGTGTCATTTTTGTATTTATTTTAACATAATTAAAATAAAGTGTCATTATCACTTACAGGTGGATCCATGGGGTCCCAAAATCGATCCAAAGATACCCATGGTCGACCACATATTAACCAATTGGGTTAATACACGTTTTAGGGTAATTTAGTATTATTATAATATTATTTTTTAACCTTTGTTTACCGGATTTACCCTTTAACCATGGTAAATAAAATATATACCGAAGTAATTATCCAAAATGTCTAAAAATAAAAGTTACCTATTTACACAATTTGAACATCCTGATTCCAAATATGGAATCCATTTTTATAAATTCAAAACACAAAAGTGGCAGAAATTAATTTAAAATTAATTCCCGTTGTTAAAACAAAAAGCGTGTTTTTAAGAGATAATAACTATCAAAAGATTGGCACTTGTTTATGTCTGGTTTAAATGTTAAATTATGTTCAATGACCCACAATGTATTACATGGTAAAAATATATTCTAAATATACTTTAAAACCACTAAAATTCATAATTTATCACTATTAATTATTTTGATTAAAAAAGTTGTTTTTATTTAAAATTTAGTAATTTCCACTATTCATCAAAATATGAAAGTTATCCGAAAAGTACCAAAATTTAACCCTAAGATAATTTCTATTTTCCGAATCCAAAAATGAAGTCCATTTTGAGAGATAAAATTTATATAATTTCAAAAAGAAGGTATTACTATTCATATCGGCTTGTTTGATTGGTTGTGGTGTGTTAAAATCTCAAAGTTGCGTACAATGCACGTCATTGCATTATTAGAAAGGAATCGTACCGTGGACGCTTGGGGTGATACATACCCAACATGGGTCTAACCCAACCCAAGAATGGGGTGGACTGGCCCAGCCTGCTAGCATGGCCCGGCGGCGTGGCCTGCTGTGGGGCGGCCCGCTACGGTGTGGCCTACTAGGCATGGCATGCTACGGTGCGGCCGGCTCGGCTGGTGGTCTTGTGAGGCGGGGTCGGTCGTGACCGACTCCAAAGGAGAGGTGACCCCTGGTCTTTCTGAACGATCCGTGGATCGTTCTGCTGCTGAAATATGGGACTCAGTTCAGGGGTCCCCCTCAGTGTGGCGTGGCCGGCTGGAAGTCCATCCGGAAATCCTCCCAGCAGTGTGGTCAAGCGTCGATGCTCCACCTCCGCTAGCCAGATGTCGACTACTTTTATCCTCTACCATGACCGAGTTTTCATGACCTCCTACTCCTATGGAAGTGTGGGCGTGCACCGCTACTCCACCACGTGGCCAGCCGGATGTCGGCCACCTCCCTGCTCCACCGCGGCTGATGGGCTGCGGCCTCTTGCTCAACCAGCGGCATGGACGCGCGCCGCCCTACCATTATGTGGCCGGCCAGTGTGCTAGCCCTCTTCCACTTCTTCTGGTCACTACATCTCCATTCATAGGCCAAAAAATTAAACGATTTCATATTCATGATCCTCGTGTCGAGGGCTCTGCATCCATATATTATTCATAGCAAAACTCCATGTTTCCAGCTTCAATAAATATTTGTCTTTGAAGAACGTGCCGAGAATAAAAATGAAGAGGCAAGGTGTATGTGCGGGACGATGGCCATGTTAGTTTGAGAATCATCATTATAAAACCATAATATGATGAATCAATAAAATAAATTGAAGCATATATAAAACCCCCACCTCTATATTCTGATGGAGGTGGCGCGAGGAAGATGATGAAGCCGTTCAAGAACATTGGTGTTCGTCACTACCGCAAGACTCTTCTGATCCGGGCACAGGGTCGGTTCCTCGTTCTTCGTTGGGGGTGGTTCTTCATTGTAGAATAATCATCACAGTTCTCCAAGGTTCTCCCCACACTCATTTTCCCACAGTTCCAAACAAGGAAATGAGGTTCCAACATATTCAAATATGTTTATCAATTTAATTAAATTTCGTACATTTAATTAAGTTATGATGGCACATTAATTCGGGGGATAAACAAGGAGTCACCTACCACATTTAATAGTGAGTTCAAGGGTTATGTGTTCCCCACCACAAATATTAATAGGGAGGTTACATGCTGATGTGGTCCTCACCTATAAACTCAAAAATGGAGTTTTCAAACAAAATAAAATGAATGTTGTTTTATTTTATTTTTTAAATTCTCGCATGAAAAGACAAAAAACCAACTTCTACCATTGACCTACTACGGCCGAGGTTAATGTCTTGTTAGGCGAATATCGGTGTTGCATGTTCATTATTGCCTTAAAATTTCAATTCTAAGCACTGTTTCAAAATTTACAAAATTCCACTCGCACGTTTATTGAACGTACCCGAAATAATGTTCGGAAATTAATTTTAGACATTCCAGGCCTTGGAATCACACACCATCAATTTTCACGGACTCGTAATATTCCCATATAATTAAAAAAATTAAATCGAAAAATATGGGTCTATACATAATTAAAAACCATTTAACAATTAAGGCAATGATACTATCAGTCATGCATATGTATAGCCTACCATCTGCACGATGTGGTGAAATTTATTCTCCACACTAACCATTAATGATTGATTATAAAATTTACATTATGAGTAAAAAATAATTATTATCAACTTAATATCATTATGGATATGAATAAAATACATTCTATTCATAAAAAAATTTCATACATGAAAAAATATAAATGGGGAGATGAATCAGTCATCACCCGAAATAATGGTAATATTGAAATACTATCAACAAATGATATAATAGGGACATATATGATCTAATGAATATATACATGTTCCTTATATAATCTATTAAAATTATTTAACAATTATAAATGAGGTTAACTCAACCTCTACTAATGGAATGTACATGGTATGGGTTAACTTCATAATCGCATTAGTATTCGAGATATTTTAGATGTAAGTATCTACTGGATCATCAATATCATCCATGTCAATGTTTCATTAATTGTATTTCAATATATTAACAAAAAAAATTTTGTGAAAATTGTACTTTTTTTTATTTTTAAATAATTTTCTTGAAAGGAATATTTCCTTCATTTTCCAAATGAGGTATTTCATGACCTTCTCAAAAAATTAAAGGAAAATGGTTTTTTAACTTATTTGGTGCATGCAATAATTTTATTTCATTATGACACCTAACATTTGAAGTCTACCTTACATATTTACTAGTTTATATTCAAAAGAAATAAATTCTTTATAAATTTTTAGGATTTAAATAATTTAAATGTAAAAGGGGATATTTCTCTCAATGAGTTGTAATGAATTTACAATATTAAATTTTCTATGTTGTCATATATTGTTGGATTTTATACTTGATTTACATTGATTTATTATAATACAATAATACATATTGAATTGAAGGTTTCATGATATGTTTTACTATGTATTATCACTTTTTATATCATTCATTGTTTATTGTAAATGTATAATAATTTCATATGATAGTTTTAATATGAATTTTATGATATGATTCAACCTTTTCATTTGAGGAATACATTGGACAATGTATGTGATAAGAAGGGCTTGTTATAGCCCCTAGATGAATCGGTTGGTCTCAATATTCAAACTGGGGTTTTTGAACAAGGCCATAACAGTATGGTGATCTGCTGTCTTCGCATGAGGCCTTGATGATCTGGTTATGATGTCTGACATTATGAATTTCCTCGTTATGTGATTAGTAATAGATGTGATTATTCTACTTGTATAATATCCACGTGAATCTTTAAAAGACATTATTTGATTTATTATTTTTATATTATGCTGAATAATTTGTTTAAAAGGCTTGTGTTTATATTTTTAACCTATTCTTAAAGGTTTTGACTTATTTATGATTTCTCTCTCTATATTATTTATCCTTACAAAGAATATTAGATCACCCCTCTCCTATTTTTCATTTTTATATTGGATATGAAGATAGATATTATGATTAACCTACAATGATAGTATAATGGATATAAGAGTTTTCAAACTGGATAATTTGTTGTATTTTATTTAAATATGGAATGTAATACTAATGATTTTACCTATATTTATAATTATACTAAAAAGATCAATCCAGTTATAATTGTATTTATGTGATCATAAAAATGTAATAAAGTAATGAACCAACATTAAGAAACTATGGTTGGGTTTTTATAGTTGGTATCAAAGTAAGTTTCATAAAAACCTTGGAAGCTATATTTAGAACAGACATTAATTAGGGACACTACCATAAGATATAATTTGAGGAAAAGTATATAAAAACTTACTAAAATATTGGTAATGAATATATTTTGTTATTTTACCAAAAAATATATTCCAATATAGATACAAAAAGTGGATGTGGTTCTCACAGACATATAACTAGGAGAATGAACATCGGCAAAGTGTTTCAGGCATGACTCGAGGAAACCTGGAACATGACAACAGGCCTAATGACTCAACTTGTTTTACACTCCACATGGATATTCTATAGAAAAATAAAAATTTATTTTAAAACCATTATGATGGATTTATGAGTTAATATGTCCCAAAAGATACCATTTTTTGGAATATGGATTAGATATGCAAAAAAAATTGAATTTAAGTTACATATTTTTCTAGTTAGGAACTATTATTTATGAATCATAACATAATGTTGTATATACCATTGTTTAGAAATGTAACCTAGCGGAAGGAACACAAACAATATCAATTCAAAAAATAAATGTATGGATTTTCCTCGTCTGCAAGATAATTATAGTGTTGGCGATACAACTATAGATAAATATCGTATAAATATAAATGGATATATGAGTCATGATGTGAATAATATACTTATGTGTATGATGAAACCTGATCCACAATGCAGATGATCAATGTGAGGTCACTTCATGAGACACCAACTTATAACATTTAATTGTATTGCAAATATATTTGTAGTTGATAATTGGATAAGTCCATTTGAAAAAATATTTAATACTTTGTGCAGTAATGATTTAGAAAACGTTTTTATTGAATTCAATCATGTATCAGGAAATTCCAATAAATTATGTTCACCAATTAAAAAAATAAATGGAGGATGAAGAGGTAAAAAATCTGGAATGTAGGGAATTTAATGAAATCTACCGTGAAAAATACATTCCTCTGGATCTACGAGCGAATATAGAGAGTCAATTTATGAGTCTAAGGTAGGAGGATGATGAGAATGTTGTATTGTATGAATTGAACATGACATGGTTATCTTGGAATGAATTAGAATACCTACAAAAACCAAGATGTATGAGGGATCAATTCTTTTATGGGTTAAACAATTTCTCTGACGGTCATTGGTTTCAAAATCATTCTCATCATATGATGATATAGTCTCATGTGCTATCAATATAGAAAAATAATTATCTAAGTATTAAGAATTTGATTTATATCATGATAAGAAGAGGTCCACAGAACACTTTGGAAATGTAAGTAAGGGGATGAATAAAAAAAATTACATTCCACCCTATGGTAATTGTCTGAGGAAAAAACATGTTATATGCCAAAGGGGATTTGGGTTTTTTTTCATATGTGGATGAAAATTGCATAAAAATCATGGTTGTATTGGGATTGAATAATATATCAATGTTCAGCTATAAATTTTTTAAAGTAATGGGACATTATGAATATTATTATCCAGGCCATCAATGAATATTTCCCAAGAATAGTCCAATAGAGAACGGAAAATCATTTTCGATCAGAACATCTATGGTAAAAGTTACAAATGATGTGGTGGTAGCTAAATTAATCATTTCCTTAAATTTTGCAAAATATTTATTTAATTATGCATCCTCACATTCCATTATAGTTTCCTAGTTTACATAGAAAAATTTATATTTTCAAATCACATTAATAAGGGAGATTTAAGTCAACACCCATAAAGGATGTATCATTTTAACTAAGATGTATATGGATGTTCCCATTTTGGTTTATAAACGTTGTTTATCAACTCAATTTATCATTATAAAAACGGTCAACATTGATATAATCCTAGTAAAGAATGACAATCAAAAGATGATGAAAAATATTATAGAAAGAGGAATGAAGTTTTGAATTTTTGGGAAGCTGCAAAATCCATCATCTTTATTTCACAATATTCATCACCTAATTTTTACAAAAAAACACCCTCGGTAGATTTTCTAAATGAAATTCATGGAGAGGAAGTGGAAATAACATATTGGGATTATGTATTAACTATTCAAACTGTGGATGTCCTTATTTTAGAATAATTGGTTGATGTATATCTATAGGATTTACCTGGACATCCTCCAGAGCATGAAATTGAGTTTTCTATTTATTTAATACCCGATTCAAGGCCAATATAAAAAAAATCCCTATAGGATAGCTAATTTTGAATTAGTAGAGATGAAGAAAAAAATAGGGGAGGTTAGTAATAAGGGATTTACTCACCCTATTTTTCCTAAATTTGAAGCCATAGTTCTTTATTTTAATAAGAGAGATTGATCAATGAGGATAAGCATTGTCTATAAGGAAATTAATTCCCTTAAAATAAAGAAAAAGTATCATCTATATAAAATTTGTAATAGTTTTTGATAATCATAATAGAGCTAAATATATTTCGATGGTTTCACACAATTCTGGATATCATTAATTGTCTGCAATGAATGGAAATATTCTAAAGAGAACATTTTGAACCAGGTATGGGCGTTACGTGTTTATATTAATTCCATTAGAACTGACTGTAACACCCTCTTTTTTCATGGATCAAATGAATAGAGTGTTCACAGAATGTCATGATTATTTTTTCATTGTATGTATTCATGATATATTGGCATACTCAAAATGATACAAATAACGTGAGAACCACTTATGGATTTATATTAATACTCATAAAAGAATTGAACTATAAGGGATGTTTAGAAAGTGTAAATTATGAATTTAGGAAATTTCTATTCATGGGAATATTTTCTAAATGGTTTTAATTTCTGTTGATTATAAAATGATTCTGGAAATATATGAATGGCTAGAACCAATGAGTATAACTGAGGTATGATTTTTTATTTGTTTTCTAAGATAATATTGGTTTTTTCATCCAGATTCATTATCGACTTGAAAACCCATTAACCAATGTCACATGTAAAGGGGTGAAATTAATTTAAACAAATAAATTTGAATATTTTTTTGAATAATTGAATATATGATTATTAAAATCTATAATATTTTTATTACAATCAAGGAATTATGGATTTTGAACTTATATTGATATGTCATTGAAATGATGTGGTTGTGTTCTTAAACAGAATGCTAGATTTATTTATTATTCATCAATGCAATTAAAAATACATGAAAAAACAACCCAACTCATGATCTTCAGTATGAAGCAGTAATATTTTCTCTAAAGATATTGACAGACTATCTTTAATGTGAATGATGTGATATATATACTGATCAAAATAGTTTGAAATATATTTTCTCCTAGAATGAACTGAACATGAGATAATGTAGATGGATTGAGATACTCAAGGATTTTAATTTAACAATACACTACCAAAAAAGTGGGGAAGATAATATACCAAATGATTTGAGATGAAAGGAACATGGAGTTCTAAAACATGATACTTGAAAAGTAACACATGCTCACGGATCTAATAAATTTGGATATGGGTATTATCATTGATGGTGAAACCAGTACATTGTAAAATGTTTTCCAAAACATCTTTACTTGAATAGATAAAACATTATCAGTATAATGATGAGGATTTTCAAAAATAAAATAATGTTTGTGAGTAATGAGAGATTGATAAAAAAACTTATGAAGACGGGATTTTGAAATTTTGTATGTGGCTTTCTGTTCTCACTATACCAAAAAACAGAATTATTAGATGATTCACATTTATCCCAATTCTCTATAAACCCTTGTGGCACTAATATATATAGATATTTGAGGGAACATTTTTCTGGGACAACATAAAGAGGGGGATTTTTGATTATGTGTCGAGATGTTTGGTTTCATAATAATAAGGACAAGAAGACAACATTCTAGAGGAGTCGTGCTACCTCCTCCTATACCTATTTGGAAATGGGATGATATTGCATTTGATTTTATAAATGGATGCCAACAAATACTTTAATAAATGATGCAGTATAGGTTATTTTCGATAGTCAATCAAAATAAGAACATTTTTTATATAAGAGAATATTTACCACTTGAATGTTTATCATGAAAATATTTTATTGAATTTTTAAGCCTTCATGTTTTAAATTAATCAGTTGTTTATTAGCATGATACCAATTTTACATCACACCTCTAGAATGTTTTATAAGGAACTCGATAATGAGCATAGTTTGAACACTGTATACAACTCTCAAACAGATGAACTATCTGAATGGATAATTCAATATTCAGAAGACATTTTTAGATCATTCTCACTTGACTTTCAATGTATATTGGATCAATATTTACCAAAAGTATAATTTTATTATAACAATAAATTCATTTCATGAAATTAGATTTCACTATATGATGAATTATATGGATATATGTTTCATACACATACTTGATTGGATGATGTTGGTGAAATAAAACATGTCGGCCCAGAATATGTTGAGCAAGTGATAGAAAAGGTAATGACTATTTTGAATCATATAAAAACATCTCAAAGTAGGAAAAAGGGTTATGTTTATAACTGAATGAAGGATATATAATTTCAGGAGGGAGGTCACATTTTATTGAAGGTATCTCCATATAAGTGTGTTATAATATTTTGTATGATCAATAAATTAATTCCCTAGTACATTGAAATTTATTAAATAATTAAATGAATCTGATTTGTAGATTACTATTGAACAATGCCACCACGTCTCTCCACGTTTCAGTATGTGTTCAACATATCACTTTTGGTAAATACATGCCAGACCCAATTCATGTCCTCACCAATAATGAAATATTACTAGAACTCGGTCTCTCTTACTATGAATTTTCTATTAAGATTTTTGACACTAGAGATTGTGTGTTGATAAATTAAGAAACTCATCAGGTAAAAGTTCTTTGGAGAATCCATAAAATGGAAGATGAAATATAGAAACATGTGGAACTTATAATGAATAACCACCAAAATAATTTTATGAAGTTATATTCTAGAAATTTCAAGAACCATGTTTTTTGAAGCTGGGAAGATTGTGACAGGCCAAGATTCCACATTATGCTTATTTTTCAACAATTCAATAGCTTCTGATGGACAACATACCAATGTCGAGTGCAGCACTACAAGATTTTTAAAAATTTATTACAAATGGTATTAAACAAATTATAAATTTTATATATTTCATGAAATTTTAATATTCATCTAATTTGTTTCATAGATATTATATAATAAGAGATTCAGTTTTTTGAATGAAAGAGGTATTTTTAAAAAAATGCATTTATACTTCCTTTTAATAGATAACCATTTCAAAATACAAATTTTTACACTATAATATTTTACATTTGAAAAAAATAATCTTTTTATTTATAGGATAGATATAAAAAGTTATTTTTTATAATATTTTGTTGATTTTACGACAAAGTTCATATTTTAATGAATTATGAAAGATACTAAATTTTAATTGAAAAATTTATTTCCATATAATTTATTTTTATTGTTTGATTATTCTTTTAATTAGTTTTAAATAATAGTTGTATTATGTTTAAATAATTTAATATTATTTAGTTCATTAGAATTAGTTTAACCTTAATCTTATATATAAACACATAATAATAGTTTGATGGTTTTTACTTTTCAAAACACTATATTTTTATTTTTTCAATGGGGATTAGTATTAAAATAGTTCATACAAATTAATTGTATAAAAATTTTAAAAATGGATTCCATATTTGTAATTATTGTGTCCAAATTATGTTAATTTGTATGTTTAAATTTTATTTGGATATTAAGAATCGTAACATTAGCAATTTTTTATTATAGTGGTAACGGGTAATTCAAGTAATTCAATGTAAACATAATATTATAAAATTACCCAAAAAATATAAAATTCCTATTGAGAAACTAAATTATACCCCTAGCACTTTCTTTCTAAATGTAATCATTTAATTGAAACTTTCTTATGAATATGTAATTAATATTATTAAAATTAATGAGTGTGACAACATGTCACACAATCATTTCATAGAAGTATAATAATTTTAAAATCGAGATCTACAAAAGATAACAATGATTAAAAATAGTAATTATAAATCCAAATAATTAGCAACATAATATAAATTTATTTACAAATTGTAGAGATTAAATAATTTCCATTAATTATGACATAATAATAATGCAGAAGTTATTCTATTAATAGAAATATCAAAAAAAAATATTAAAAATATTAAAATATATATAGTTTGATACCATTAAGGACATACCGGAATTTTATAGAAAATAATTTCATTTTATGATATATTTTATGTATTGGTTAGAATCTATCTTGATTTTTTATGATTTTAAAAATGAAAATATAGAATAGTACCATAATTGTCAAAAATGAAACATTAAGAATAATAATATTTTATTAATGTTATAAAATTTAAAAAAATATCAGGTCCGTAAAACATAATAGTATATTGTTAAATATTTCATTAATTATCCAATTTGGGTTTATTTAAAATTTTATAGTAATTATTTTAATAAAATAAGACATAAATAGAAGTAGACATTGAAAGTGTTAAATATGTTTAATTATGGGTTAATAACAAAGGATAAGGTTAATTGTTTTTACAAATATTTACTAATTGTTTTCAATATTTATACCAATTTTCATATTTCTTTTTAAATGACTCCTTTTTTACTCTTTTTTAATTGAATATAAAATTATAATAATTTAATAGTTTGGATGTTTCCAAAAATTCTTATACCCTCTATTATAAAACGAAATATATCCTCCTATATTATTCACATCTATGAAGCCATTTATATAAGGAAATCATTGACCAATTATATTGAAAAACTTCCCTAAATTCATCATAGAGGTCATAAATTGGGTAGATATCCATCCTAAGGATTTTATTTGTGAAATTCAAAAAGAGATGATCAAATAAGAGGTAATTGATTTAGAAATTCCATTCAATTACCTTTATTCAAATACTTCTTATTCCGATGTTTTTAACATACCAATGTGATAAATAAAGTATCTTTTAATGATGAGGTATTATTATAATTATGGAACTACCATATTCCTTCATTTATCCATTATACGAATAAAAATAACAACATGCGTGCACACGTACAACTTAATTTCTCTAGGATGGGGTGTAAATTGTTATTCAACACTACATAATTATTATAGGTATAGTGATGAGTATAATGGAGATATGTGATGGAGACTCAGGGGAGAGTTTGGGGTGATACTGGGCGTCTTGCTCGGGAATCTCTTGAGGAACCCTCAGTTAAGGTTCTGGGTCTGGGGAATTCTCTCGATTGCATAGGGCACAAGGATCTTTTCTCTTGTTGTGCCCCGCATGCTGCAGTGGAGCCCTCAGGCTTGAAGAAATCCTTTGTGGATGTTGTCAATTCTGCTGCGAATCCAAATTTCACGGACTTAGTCTCCCCCTCTCCTGGTAGGGTGATCAAGAAGGGTAGTATTGCCCATGTCTCTGCCAATCAGGAGGCGATTGAAGAAAGAGTAAGCCTTTGCAAATTCTCAATCATTGCGCGCATCATCACCCCAAACGGTGAACGAATGTTGCGGTTTGATGAGCTGATTGGAAAAATTGCCGCTCCTTGGGGCTTTGAGGATTGGAAAATGACTGCCATGGGGCGAGGCTTCTTTCATGTTGTGTTTCCGAATGATGAGTGCAAAAGGAAGGCATGGAGTTTTGGTTCTATTTCCCTCAGGCCTGGTATCCTACGCATCCAGGAATGGGATCAGAATTTTGATCCCTTTAATGTTACCAACACACATGTGCAGGTTTGGATTCGCATCTACAAGCTCAGCTGGTTATACTGGCATCCCCTAATTCTCTGGGATATTGCATCGGCTGTGGGCAATCCAATTCGCATGGATCGGAAAACTGATAACCCAAGATTTGGGCATTTTGCCCGTGTTCTGGTTGAGGTTGACATGGCAGGCACACTGGTTGAGGAAGTCATTCTGAACACCAGGGATGATAGCTTCTCTTTGGCTATTTTCTATGAAAGGAAGCCGAAATTTTGTAAGGGCTGCAACTTCTTTGGCCATCTTCCCGAGGAGTGCAGGAGGGAGAGTACTTGCTCTTTCTGTCTGGGGAAGGGCCATGATGAGGGTACCTGTAGGAAGGCTGCTGAGAAGAGGCGTGCACAGGAACCCTTCTCCAATCAGGGACATGCGGATGATGATTTTGTGCCACTTCATCCTGACATCTTATTTCTTGCTGGAATTGTGGACATTGAGAATGCCTTTTCTGACCTCCTCTCACAAGTTGATGTTGTGAATCCACTGGAGGTGTCTGGGGCTTTGGACATCAGTCGACATGTGGATCAGCATCCATTGCCTGGCTCACAGACCGATGCCCAGCCTGCTCCGAATGCGATGATGTCTGCTTCTTCTGACGTGGTGTTGGCTGCCCAGCCTCCTGTTTTTCATAATGCCGCATCACAGAATGATGTCCTTCTCTCTCAGCCAGAACCTCCTATGGTGACTTTGAAGACCCTGCTTCCCGTGGAGGATCCTGCTGCTGTTCTGTGTGATTTGGCTTCTCTCCAATCACTCATTGTTGATGAGGATTTGATTTCACAGTCCTTGGGTATCACGTTTATGAATGAGCTGGATGTGATCCCTTCCCAGGGCGTCTCTTCTGAATTGGCACATGGCCAGGAGCTTGCAGGGGATTTGTCCCTTTTCACTACTGTCCCACCTCGCAGAGCTGCATGGTTGAAACCGGAGGGGACTTTGGGTGGGGGCATCCCCCTTTCCTCCAATAAATTTACCCCTTTATCTGGGGTGCTGTGGTCGGATGAGGCTGGGAACGGACAGTCTGGTGACAATGAGCCAGCGGAGTCTGTGCCAGAAGGACCAGCTAAAAGGTCTCATACCCCCACTAACAAGGGGAAGATGATCAGGGATAATAAAGACACCTCCCGGGCAGAGGGGGACCAAACAAGGGCCATGACAGCCCTCAATAAATGAAGATTTTATTCTGGAACTGTCAAGGGCTTGGGAATGCTCCCACGGTCGAGGCCCTTAGACATATTATAATGACCATCAAGCCTCTCATTATTGGTCTAGCTGAATCAAGGATGAACTTTGCTAGCTGGAAGGCTTTCAAGTGGAGCTCTCTCGGTTACTCGTTTGTTGATCATAACCAAAATGAAGACAATGCGGAGAGCCTATGGGTTCTAAAGCATGAATCTGTCAATATCTTTTCTCACTCCAAGGATGGACAAATGGTCTCTGTTGTTGCTGGAATACAGAGTGCTACCTTTTGTGTCTCTTGCATTTATGCTTCGAACTCCTACGTGAAAAGGAGGGAGCTTTGGAATGAGCTGATGTTTTTCTCCACTCAAGCACCTCACAACTGGATTCTTCTGGGTGACTTCAATACGGTTATTAGGCCTGAGGAAAAAACCGGTGCCAGCTTCAACCGGACTGCTGCTAGGGACTTCTCCAGTTGCATTGATCGTTGTAATCTGGTTGAGGTTACAATGGTTGGTGCAGATTTCACTTGGGGTAGGTACACCTCGAATGGAAGGCAAGCAAGCAGGCTTGATAGGTGTTTATTCTAGATTGATGACAGGAATGACAGCTTCTCAGCCTCGAGTTTTGTGCTCCAAAGAATGCACTCTGACCACAGCCCTTTAGTGGTTGACATCTCCCTTAATGGCGGCCGTCTGGCCCCTATTCCCTTCAAGTTCAACAATGCTTGGCTGGTCCTCCCAGGGTGTCGAGAGGCTGTGATTGCCGCCTGGGATTCTACGGCCCTGGGGTCTTCTTTCCAAATTGTTTCCTCAAAGATGAATAATGTTAAGATGAAATTGAATGAATGGATCAAGCACTCGTTCTCTAAGCTGGATGAGGACATCAAGGATGCTGAAAATCACCTTTTGGTCTGTCAGAATATTAATCATCTGAACTCCATTCCCTTGACTGATGAGATTCAGGCCTTATCAAAGCTTGATGGGTTGCTGAACACCAAAGAAAATCTGGCCAGGTCTCTGTATAATGTTAAATGGTTAAAATATGGGGATAGGAACTCTTGTTTTTTTTCACCGTCTTCATAAAGAAAGGAAGATCAGGAGGGGAGTCACTGCCCTCAAGATTGATGGGACGCTGCTTACCGCTGATTATGAGATTTCTGATGCGGTAATTGGCTATTTTTCTGATCTCTACTCTGATAATGGGGCTAATAAAACACACATGATTGCCAACAACATCACCCCGTCCATTGATGACAGTATCAACGCCTCCTTGGTTGACCCACCTGGGAGAAAGGAAGTCAAGTTGGCTCTTTTTTCTCTTAATATTGACAGTGCAACTGGACCTGATGGGTTCACCAACAAGTTTTTTATGTTCAATTGGGAAATTATTCATGATCAGGTCACCAATGCAGTGAGAGACTTCTTCGGCACTGCTTTAATGCCCTATGGTGCTAACTCCAACTTTATTGCCCTTATTCCCAAGAAGGACAATGCTGTTGATATTAAGGACTTCAGGCCAGTTGCAATAGGGAACACTATACCCAAGATTATCAGTAAAATCATTTCCACGAGACTAGGTAATGTGGTAAAAGGAATCATCACCCCTAATCAGTTTGGTTTCGTCCCAGGTAGGAGCATCCAAACCTGCATTTTTACTACCTCAGAATGAATCAATGTCATGAAAAGGAAGGTGAAAAACGGGAATCTTGCAGTGAAGATTGACATCTCTAAAGCCTTTGACACTATGAAATGGAGTTTTCTGCTAGCTATCCTTAGTATGCACGGCTTCTCATCTAAATTCATCAGCTTGGTCCTTGCCATACTACATAGTGCTAGGATTTATATCTTGGTTAACGGCTCCCCCAGAGGCTTCTTCCAGTGCTCCAGAGGCTTTCGGCAAGGAGACCCCCTATCTGGGCTTCTGTTTGCCATTACTGAGGATTACTTAAGCCTTTGTCTTAATAGCCTTGTGCAGGCTGGTCTTTATAGTCAGATTAAAGCCGGGAGGAACCTCTTCGCTCCTTCCCACCTTCTCTACGCTGATGATATTCTACTTTTTGGTCAAGCAAACTCAAGGACTGTGTCATCAATAAAGGCCATTTTCAGGCACTACGAGGATGTGGCTGGGCAGGCTATTAGTCGGCAGAAATCTTTTGTGGTCTTTGGAGAGGGACTGTCAGCCAAGAAGAAAAACAAGGTTACTAGGCTGCTGGGGGTGAAGAAGGGCTCGCTGCCCTTTAATTATCTTGGAGTTCCCCTCTTTTGGGGCAGAGTGAAGAGATGCCATCTTCAGTCCATATCCTCTCGTATAATTGCGCAAATGGCCTCTTGGAAAGGAAAAGATATGTCCCAAGTTGGATGAATTTGCCTCGTTAATTCGGTGACTACCTCTATGTTTGTGTATGGGTTCTCTATCTACAAATGGCCAAAGGCTTTGCTCAAAGACCTTCAAAGGCTAATCAGGAATTTTATATGGACTGGTTAAGTCAATGAAAGGAAGCTGGTTGTTGTGGCTTGGAGGGAATGCATTAAACCAGTTGATATGGCGGGGTTAGGCATTAAGGATTTGGGTCTTTTCAATGAGGATTTGATCAGCAAGTTTGGATGGAACTTATTCACCCACAATGATAATTCAATGGAGTTTATCTCAGCCAGGCTCATCCCTAAGCTTCTGAATGGATACTCTTACCATCTTTCCTCCTCTGTTTGGACTGCTTTGAAATCAAACTTCAATAAGTGTATGCTCTCTGCCAGATGGCTTGTTTGTAGGGACTCCCTCATGAATGCATGGAGGACTCCCTGGCTAAATAGGACAATTCAAGAGGATGTGGATATCCCACCTCATCTGAGAAATATCACCATTGCTGACTTTCAGGGAACCTTGATGGATACTTATGATTTCCTCCCTGCTCGGATTCAGGCTGACATCCAGTGCTACAACTTTATTGAAAGAGACACCCTCATTTGGATGCCAGGCATCACAGGTTCCCTCCCCACTCGTGCCCTCTATCATTCCATGTGTGATGGGCAGGTTACCATTCCACGGTGGCTTTTGGCCTTCCGTAATCACTTCATTCCCCCCTACTGATTTTCTGCTGCTCTGGAAAGCTTGGAAAGGCCGGGTTCCTGTACAAATTCTGCTCAAGAAGGCTGGAATCAGCCTTGCTTTGGCCTGCCCTCTCTGTCTTGCAGCTGAGTAATCGATCGACCATATTTTCTTGTTCTGTGAATTTGCAGGTAGGCTTTGGAGATACCTTCAAGACATAACAGGCTGCCGACTGCAGCTACAGAATTTGGTGGGTTGCCTGGCCTCGGTTGCTGCTGCTAGGTGCAGCGCGCAGGTTGGTAACCTGCTTCTGGTGGCAGCAGCGGCTGCTTGCGGCTTCATCTGGAAGGCACGAAATGCCTTGGTTTTTGAGGATGTGAAGCTATCCTTTCAGGCTGGGGTGAGGCATATTCATAGGGCAGTGTGCAGTGCGTCCAACCTCCAGACTGGATGCATGAACAACGACACCGAGGACCTTATTATCTTACGGAACTTTGGTGTTTCAGGCAGGGTGAAAAAACCACTGGTACTGAAATCAGTGCGATGGATACCTCCCATCCCATCTTGGGTGAAAGTGAATGTCGATGGGGCGGCTTCTGGCGCACCTGGGCCTTCGGTCTGTGGTGGTGTCTTCCGCACCTATCGTGGTTTCGTCAAGGGCTGTTTTTATCACTTCATTGGACAGGGCAATGCCATAGAAGCGGAGTTATGGGCGATGATCAAGGCGGTCAAGTATGCGGTCCAGCATGGTTGGCACTTTCTTTGGTTAGAATCAGATTCAACGGTGGCTGTTGATCTCCTCAGGCGGCGGTCAAGGGATGTTCCATGGGTGCTGCTACCCTCTTGGATAGAGTTCTTACAACTTCTTGCTAGTATAACTATTGACGTGACACATGTTTACAGGGAGGCGAATCAGGTTGCTAATGCCCTGTCAAAGAAAGCTATTTTGAACTCTTCTTCGGAATGGTACTTTCATGCTCCGGTTTGTTGCATGAACCTTGTGGAGGCTGATGCGCGTGGCATGATTTTCACCAGATATTGTAAACCTCCCTTGTACTGCTGACCTCCTCTTCCCCCCTTTCTTTTTTAATAAAATTTGGTAGGAGTGAGCTTTCGCTCCTGGGCCTTTCAATTATAATGGAGATATGTAAAGAATATATCATTATACTTAATATTTATAATTAATATCATATCCAATTCCATACATTTAACCTCTAAAGGAATGATATCGTTTGTCATGTGTACATACAACCTACCGTCTCCATGAAATAGTGAAATTTATTCTCCATGTTAACCATTCATGAATGTTTATTAAATATAAATTTTGTGTAAAAATAATTATTATGAACATAATTTCATTATTTTTATGAATAAAATATATCATATTCATAACAAACATCACATAAATGGATAAATAGGAATGAGAAAATGAAGAAGTTAACACCTAAAATAATGGAAATACTAAAATACTATTAACAAAATCTTGTAAGTAGATTATATAAGATAACCTAAATATGTATATGGTACTGGTATAATTTAATTACATTGTTTAACTATTATATAAGATGTCAAATCACCCTCAACTAATGGAAAATAAAATATAACTATTAATTTCACTGTCTCTTTACTAACTAAGTTTGTTTATACGTAAGTACTTATTGGTAGATCGTTATCATTCGTGTTAATGTTTTATTAAATGTATTTTAAAATATTATAGAAAAAATTTCGATGTCATATTTACCCATTTTTTTAATTCTTATAAATCATTTTAATGGAATATTTCCACTATTTTCCAAAATAGGTATTAAGTGACCTTTTTGACAAATTAAGGTAAAAATGTTTTCAAAACATACATGGAGCGATCAGATATATTCCACTACTATGAATCCTTATCATTTTGGATTCTTATTTAAATAATTTATGGTTATTTTATTTAGAAATGTTTTCTTTTATAATTGTGTGTCTTTTAAATTAATTTAATGTTTAATGTGGTATTCTTTCAAAAATATTTAATGAATTTACTATATTATTTTCCTCTATATCTACATCCTTTGTAAGATTTTTTTTGATTGGGGTTGATTTATTATAATACAATAATCCATATTGTCTTGAAGGTATTATGATATATATTACTGAGGATGTTCTAATTCTATTCAACATAGGTAATATTGTTAAGGTGTTATCACTTTTCTTTCTAGTTGTGATACAAATGTTTATATTAGGTTTCACCCTTTTCATATGAGGATTTTAATGGAATTAGTAATTGAAGGTTGGGGATCACTATAGCTCTACTATGCATCGGTAGGTCTCGTGAGACAAACATGTTTCTTATAACAATGCCATGATTGTATGGTTATCTATGGGTTTGGTAGGATGCAATATTGTATAGTTATGATATCTAACATGATGATTTTCTTTATTATAAGATTAATATTATATGTGAATATTCAACTAGTATAATAATCATGTAAATGTTGAAATGTAATTATTTGATTTATCATTTCCATATTATACTGAATATTATATTTCAAAAAAAATTATATTATATACATTTGAATAAATGTTTATACCAATTTACATTATATTCTGTTATATTGTTTATCCTTATTGAGCATCTAAGTTCACCCATTTAATATATTTCATTTATTCCTAGGAAAAAAATATGTATATTACTATTACTATGTAAGGATGGTCCAAGGGATATGATAATTTTCAAATGATATAATTTTTTGTTCTTAATTTATATTTGAAATGTAAAACATATATTTGTATCTAGTATTTAGAAGTGTACCAAATTGATCACTCATTCCAGATTTAATTTCTTATTATCATGCCAGTGTAATAAAATAATTTAATGACTCAGGGAAACTCAGATTGGTGTAATACAAATGTTATCATAGATTGAGATGTATATTGAATGGTAATATAGAATATTTTATATTGAAAATATAATTTAGTTGAAAATCATTTTCCTAAAACCACTTCTAAAAACCTTTAATAATAAATGGGTATTTTAAATTTCATTTAAAAAAATCTTCATGAAAAAATATTTTCCTCTTTGAAATACCATTTTTATAACTTATACAATTAAGAAGAAAATTTTCTCTTAAAATAGATTCTAAAACATATAATTTAATCATGAAAATATTATAAAACCCCTTTTCCATAAAAATATCATGAAAAGCAATAATGATATCATGAAAAAAATAATTTTCTTATAAAATACTTTGGAAATATTAAAATTAAGGCTTGAAATAATTGTGAAGTTATTTTTACATCATAACATTTAAAATAATATTGAAAAAATTTTGATAACCATATTTTTCAAAAACATCCAAAATAATCTTGAATACATTTTTAAACCTATTGTTCATTAAAACTTATAACCAAATCAATAAAACTTTTGAATCACATTTTTAACATAAAACAATTTTAATCCCATTTGCATTGATTCTAATTTTAAAATAAGTAAATTTTAAAAAATTTAAAAAATGTATTTATTTATAAATAATAACCCTATTAAGATACAATTGAATTATTAAAAAAATTATTTTATTAATGACGGGTATGTCTGTACATGCTAAACATTCCTTTTTCCCCTTTAAAGTATAGAAAAGTTCAATTATTGGAAAATGATAAGAATATTTCATTTAAATATATTTTGTGAAAAGATATAACATGTGTAAAAATTTCCATTAAACAACATGGAATTTGAGTAAAACAGTTTTGAAAGACTTTTTAGAATACACTGTTTTTGAAACAACATATATTTCCAACCAAATGGAAAAATAATATTGAGTTTTCTTAAAACATTATCTTAATTATATTATGTAACAAGTAGTGTAAAAATGGTACCATTACTTTCATATATAATGATTAACCATTGTGTAAGATATTTCATGAAATTTCTCAATAGATATATCATTATATTTTTTCAATGGAAGAAAAATCATAAATAATCATTATAAATTATAAGACTATAGTTATAAATTGTTACTATATTGTTAACATTCAATCATAATATAGTGGACTGAATAATATAAAATAAACCAGAACATATCATTTAAATGAGTGTATTAATAATTAAACATGAATGTTTTAGTATATATATATCATAGAAAAATATTGGTGCATAACATGTCATGTGTCTCAATGAATGCACATTGAGTAAAATGTGTTTTATCGATTTGGAAACATTTGGAAAATAAAACCTAAAAGATATATAATCAAATAGATATGTATATGAAATTTAATTTATTTATAAATATTATATAATAAAATTAGTATAATTGTACACAAAATAAAATTAATATGAATGTTGAATAAGACATTTCTCTCAAAAAAAGTGAGATGAAATTCCCTTAACATATGTATTAACATTCTTGTAAAGGTTCAAACCTCCATTATTATAAATATATGTTTAATATAAATATAATATATTACCATATTATTATATATAATAACATATATTTTTCAAATATTATAATATATTATATGTTTATTAGAAATACCATGTTAATGTAATGTTTCAGGTAATAGTCTCTTTGTTTTTCATATGTTTTTTGTAAGATCGCGGACCCAGCCAGCCACCCGAACAGTGCCGAGCGGGTCCGGTGTCACTACCTTTGGCGCACCTCCCCTGAACGCCAAAGTCTACTGACTAGCAGCAAGAGTCTGAATAGGTATATGGGGGATTCTATACCCTCTCGAAGGATCATAGTATGGGTAATGGACCGAGTATAATACTAAAATATGCAGTGGAAATAAATGAATCAGCAGAATCAACCTAGACCCGCAAAGCGGAAGCATATCAAATATCAATAAATAGCAGAAGAAATATAGAAAACAACTATATCAGAAATAAGCACAACAACAGGCTGATAACATGTAACTACTGGTGAATAGTAAAACATACATCCAAAGAAGGACATACACAACTGAATGTAAAAAGGGCGCCAATGGCTAACAGACAGTAGCTACAATAAGTAAGCATTCTGATACAGAAAAGTAAACACAACAAGGTAAACCCTAGCTAGGTATGACCCCAAGGTCCATACCACCTCCATGAAAAAACTGACATAGCTCATCTCTTGACACCGGTCTCTTTCCTGAACGTAAATCCATAAAGTCTGAACGCGTCCCGAAGGACCTGTGTATGGTGTGAGACAAATCTCAGTAGGATACCACCCAACAGTGTGTACCAAATATATGGGTTTATGCAGTCATTCATTTACCAGGAAAGTAGTAATCAGTACAATGCAAAAACAAATACAAACTCCACTGGTGCTCAATAGCCACCATGTAGTGTCACCTGCTTCGGCCAACACCAGAATCTCTATCATGAAACACGTCACTGTGTGCCACCTGACACCTCATGTCTCAAGAAACGACATCCCGAAGGCACGTCCCAAATAGTAACCCGGTACCAAGTGCCTCTTGACACCTCGTGTCTCTATTAACGACATCCCAAAAGAACTACCACAAATAGTAACCTGAAACCATGTGCCTCCTGACACCTCGTGTCTCAAGTACCAACGTCCCGAAGGTACGCCAATCTGTTGAAGGCTCCTCACCTCCCATGTGGTTTTCTACGACAAGCACCCCAAACCAAAATACCTAACCAAAACCAAAATAGTCCTAAGCCACCAACACATCTGACACCTCGTGTCCATGCAACCATGTCGCTAAAGTCTGATGGCATCGCCATCCTAGTATCCCGGGCCATGCCCAACCTGACAGTCGTGCGGCCTCAAGCCGATGTCTATGACGCCCAATCCCGTGGTCAAAACCACCCAAAGTAACCCGAGCAAAGCCCCAACCTGTGATCAGGATCACTCAAGCGTAACCGGGCCAAGCCCAACACAACCCAAAGGATCTAGCAGATGCAATTCAGCAATCACATATATTACATATGTAAACAAAAAACATAACCAGACAAAACCAACTAAATAGTCGAATTGCAGTATACCGGGTGTTATCCCATACCATCACAGAGGTCTTAAATGCCTCTAACATTTTATTATAGGCTTTAACAAATTAAACTAAACAGTTTATAACAATCATATTTCAATTTAAACCATTTTGGCGTTCCACCGACCAAAATTCCCTGACGAGCAACGACCCCTCACCCTGCCCTGCTCCCAAAAACTGGTAACCGGGCATACCCAAAAGCATCCCAGAGGTCTCATAAGTAATATAGTATGAAAAAATCTATAAAACAAGTCCTGCATAAAATACTCGAAAACGCGCCGAAAGCCACGTCACCTGAACAACCACTAATACACAAAATGAGTTAACACCACCTACCTAAGACTCACACGATGATACTCCTCCGATGACACCCATCAATTCGGTCTAAAATGCGGTAAATTTAGAAAAGTTTCAAAACCTCTCAAAGGGATATAACTCATTCTAGAACAAAAATCATAAAAACGGCCAAAGTGGAATAGAGGCCTTACTGAGGGGGTTCCAATGCACTAATCAGCAATCGAATCGGACTTCGGACAAAGAACCGGGAAGAAATTGAAGGTTGGATGGCCTGGTTGGCATATCCGGGTAGAGGAGGGGTGTTCTGCCTCAAAAAATGAGGCTACTACCCGATTTAAGTGAAAAAAAGAAAGTAAATGACATGTACTTTAGGACTACACACCGTGTATATTTCATTTAATAATTCAAAAGACGGCTGATTCCGCCGACTTACATTCCGAACCTGCCGACATGAGTACACGAAATGTACCTAGGGGTATACGGCATGTATCAGGTTCCTCTACTCTTCCTCCCCAACATACCCACAAGCCATGTATATCCCCCAAACATGGCTAGACTACACGGCGTGTACAAACAGAACACGTCGTGTCCCTGGTTCATACACGGCCAATGACCTACACGCCATGTATGGCCTCACACGGTCGAGGGTCTACACGACGTGTTCAAAGCTACATTCCATGTAGTGTGAAACTACTACACGGTCATCACAAAAAATGTACTTGGAGAGCACACGGCCGGTCACTCATCTACACATACACAGCGTGTACATAAAGTACATGGTGTGTAGTCTGGAAATTTCCAGAAACTCTACATTTTCTCCAGTTTCCTCAGAAACCAGTCAAAAATTCAAACAGGGTTGGGATTTTGACCTGTTATGAAAACCCGGGTTCTTATAAACTCTCCACCGTAATGTATCTCATCCCCGAGCTACCAAAAGAAACTAGGATATGACACCGAATACGCTCATCGCAGTTTAAAAACCCGGTCTACCCCGGTCTCAAAGGTTCTGGCTAAATTCTTCAACGGGGCTCCCCACCTTAGTAATTGCCTTACCCAGTCTCAACCCAACAAAAATTGAAGCAAACAGGGTTTACTAACCTATTTTCTGGACTCATATTCCTCCCGTGACGCATCTTCACACCTGCACCTCATTGGTGCTCCAATGTCGCTTCCGACACTCAACGTAACCCGCACCGCATCAGTGTCCGCCTGTATGAGGTCCTGGTGCTGAGTACCTCAAGAAACTCTCTTTCTCGATGCCTCTATGCCCACAACACCTCAAGTAACCTGCATCCACGATGCCCGGATTCCCACGACACCTCATGTAACCCACATCCATGATGCCCTGATGCCACACATCTCATACATATATATATATATATATCACGCACCCGAGATGGTGACAACCCACTGACTAGCATCTAGTCAGTCCACAAAGATTATGTTCACCTTATCACTCAAAACAGACATACCTCCAAAGGTCATTACAAAAAGAAAACATGGAGATCATGGTCACGCCGTGGTGTACCTCTAACTGTCATCGGCTCACCGGACTGCTCAGCCTCTGGAAGATCCAAGACATGCACCTAGCCTCAAACAGGACTGCCTGATGCCTCACCTCCCTGCGATGCTGCTCCAGTCACCATCCACGGACCCCTAAGCTGGGTCCCACCGTATCTATCACAACCTCCGTGCACAACTGAACCTCGACTACCCTCTCCGGGTAACGAAACTGAACCAACTCCAGACGCTACAGTCTGTCCTTGTCCCTTCCTACCAGCTATCAAAGAAGTCTACCTGCAAAACCTCTCTAGATGCCCGTCCTGTCCATATGCCTGAAACTCCTTCGGAGGCCTATCACACTATGCCCGAACATATACCGGTTGTCCACAATGGATGCCAATCATTGAAGAACTCCCACAAGGTGGTCTAGCTGAATCCCTGTCCTGACTGCCCTACTGGAACTCATCACGTCGTCGCTTCCTACTGTCTGAACCGTCACCTGAAGCTGTCGTCCTGCCCAACTGTGACTTCTCTCTCTCATTGCCCACGGCTATGAGTGCCTGATTCACCGCCTCAGAGAAGGATCCTAGCCTAATAATGTTCACCTGGACCCAAATGGTGTGTCGTAAGCCATCCTCGAAGTGCCTCACCCAAGATACATCATCGCTCACCATACCAGGTGTAAAGCGAGACAACTCTATGAAAGTAGCTGCGTAGTCCATGACAGACATGTCCCCCTGCTGAAGACTCATGAACTCCCGAGCTCTCTCTTCCCTCAGTGTCTCCGGGAAGATGTTCTCAAAGAACCTATCCTCGAAGTCCTTTTATGCCAGTCTCTCGTGCCTACGAGTATGAACCTGTACGTCCCACCGACGCTTCACCGGTCCTCTTAGCATGTACGTCTCCAGCTAGACCCTCCGCCCTAGAGGGGTCTCGAGCTTCTCGAAAATCATCTTCATAATCTCAATCCAATTATCTGCTGCCTGTGGACCACCCTCTCCCTGAAAATGCAGCGGGGTGCTACGATTGGAACATACGCGTCTGATTTTCCCTAGATGCCTATGTATCCTACATGCCCCTGTCAATCCCCTGCAAGACGCGTAGTAGGCTCTCCCTGAGCTTCTCATCGATCCACGACCCAAATGATGACAAACCAGGCTACTGTCCTGCCTGCTCTGGATCCTGAGCCTGATCCTGTCCCTGAACCTGCACTTGCAGCTCATGCTCTGCCTGTACCGAATCCTGACCCGGCGCTGTATCGTCTCCTTCCTGAAGCTCCATCATGTCGTGAAGAAGTAACCCGCTGAATACCATAAATGGTTAGACAGAACATACATATATATAACAATATATTCTATGTAGATAAAGAAAGCAGTAAATGGAAGGGCATAACAACTACCCTTACTCCCCATCACCGCAACCCATGCCCCATGGCATCCAGGCCTCATGGCCTCCTTACCCGCTCAACAGAGCCATGTATCGATACTACCTTGGGCCATGCACGTCCCGACAACTAACATTTCCTCAAACCAATGACTGAGTCGCCTAATCCTGACAGTTACACTACCTCAGTCATATTACATGCTTTCTCTCATAAGAGTCAGACCCAAATATCCTCCAACATGAAATTATACAAAATATAAAGCATGGCATATACGTTTGCACAAATAGAAATTCTATCAGGAATTTCACCAATTTACATTTAAAATAAGTTAAAGCATGGAAATTGATTTGTTTCATTCACATGGTATTATCACTTCACAAAGCATGCGTGCTATTATGAAATTGAAATACCCTAAAAATGTTCCTTTCAAAGCCAAGAAATGTAGCCTTTCTATACTAGGCCAAGTTCCAATTCTCCCATACCACACCATGTCAAGGGGCACATATCACAATAAAAAACATCACACACCCAGTGAGCCACCGAGGTGGAAATCATATAAACTGTAATCTGAACAAAAGCAAATAGCAATTCCCACCCGTGGAAACTAGGTCCATCCCTCGTACCTGGGGCTACAGGCACCCAAGAACAAGCTAGAAACCCAGTTCCAGTAACAACGACTTATCTCCAATCTACCATATCGCAAATAGTAAAACCAGTAGAAATAAAAGATATGCCTCAGTCTCATTTGTAGTCGGAAAACACTACTACTAAATCCCTGTCAAGAACTCCTCTAATACCACTTTGTAACATCTCGGACATGGACAACCACCTGAACAGTGCCGAGCGGGTCATGTGTCACTACGTTTGGCGCACCTCCCCTAAACTCCAAAGCTTCCGACTAGAAGCGAGGGTCTGAATAAGTATAGGAGGGAGGCTATACCCTATCGGAGGATCATAGTAAGGGTACTGGTCCGAGTATAATACTAAAATATGCAGCTGAAATAAATGACTCAGCAGACTCGAACCAGACCCGCAATGCGGAAGCATATCCAATATCAATAAACAACGGAAGCAACATAGAAATCAATTGTAGCAGAAATAAACACAACAGCATGCTGATATCATGTAACTACTACTGAACAGTAAAACATGCATCCAAAGCAGGTCATACACAACTGAATGAAAAAGGGGCTCGAATGACTAACCAATAGTAGCTACAACAAGAAAGCATGCTGATATAGAAAAGTAAACCCAACAAGGTAAACCCCAGCTAGGTATGACCTCATGGTCCGTACCATCTCCATGCAACAACTAATGCAGCCCATCTCCTGAAGCTGACCTCTTTCCTGCACGTAAATCCATAAAGTCTGCACGCATCCCGAAGGGCCCATGCAGGGTGTGAGAAAAATCTCAATAGGATACCACCCAACGGTGCGTACCAATTATATGTGTTCAAGCAGTCATGCATTTACTAGGAAATCCGTAATCATTACAATGCAAAAATAAATACAAACTCCACTGGTTCTCAATAGCCACCATGGAGTGTCACCTTCTTCGGCCAACGCTAGAATATCTGTCGTGTAACCCGACACCGTGTGCCACCTGACACCACGTGTCTCAAGTACCGACGTCCCAAAGGCATTCCCCAAATAGTAAACCGGCATCAAGTGCCTCTTGACACCTCATGTCTCAATTACCGACATCCCGAAGGCACGCCCACAAATAGTAACATGACACCACGTGCCTCCTGACACCTCAGGTCTCAAGTACCGACGTCCCAAAGGCACACCCATCTCTTGAAGGCTCCTCACCTCCCACGTGGCTTTCTATAGAAAGCACCCCAACCAAAATACCTAACCGCAACTACGGGGGCCTCTACCCACACGAGTGGGCAAAACCACCTCATCAAAGAGTATCTCTGTATGCACACTACTCAAGTCCCAGGTGAGCGGTAATCACCAAAATAGACCTAATCCTCCAACACATCTGACACCTCGTGTCCCCGTGACCATGTCGCTCAAGTCCGACGGTATCGCCATCCTAGTATCCCAGTCCATGCCCAACCTGACAGTCGTGTTGCCTCAAGCCGACGTCCATGACGCCCAGTCCCGTGGTCAAAACCACCCAAAGTAACCCGGGCAGAGCCCCAACCAGTGATCAACATCACTCAAGCGTAACCGAGCCAAGCCCAACACAACCCAAAGGCTTCAGAAGATGCAATTCAGTAATCGCATATATAACATATGTAAACAAAAAAACATGCAAAACCAACTAAACAGTCGAATTTCACTATACCGGGTGTTTTCCCATACCAGCACAGAGGTCTTAAATGCCTCTAGCATTTTATAACAGGATTTAAAGAAGTAAACTAAACAGTTTATAACAATCATATTTCAATTTAAACAATTTTGGCGTTCCCCGGCCCAAATGACCCGATGAGTAACAATCCCTCACTCAGCCCTGCTCATGCAAACTGGTAACCGGGCATACCCAAAAGCATCCTGGAGGTATCATAAGCAATATAGTATGAAAAGGAAGATAAAATGGGTCACGCTCAAAATTCCCGAAAACGCGCCGACAGCTGCGTCACCCGAACAACCACGAAAACACAAAATGAGGTATGCACCACCTAACTGAGACTCGCACGATTCTAATCCTCCAGTAACACCCTCTATGTCAGTCTAAAGCGCGGAAAATCTACAAAAGATTCAAAACTTCTCAAATAGTTATAACTTGTTCTAGAGCAAAAATCAGAAAAAACGGCCAAAGAGGAATAGAGGCCTTACTGAGGGTGTTCCAACGCACTAATCAGAGATCGAATCGGACTTCGCACGAAGAACCGGGAAGCAATTGAAGGTTCAGCCATCTTGGTTCATGTATCCGGGCGGAGGAGGGGTGTTCTGCCTCATAACTGAGGATACTGCCAGATTTAAGCAAGAAAAAAAAGTACACGGCGTGTACTTTATGACTACACGTCGTGTATATTTCATTTAACTGCTCAAAAGACATCTAATTCCGCCAACTTACATTCCAAACCTGCTGACATGAGTACATGGTGTGTACCTAGGGGTATACAATGTGTACTGGGTTCCTATTCTCTTCCTCGCCGACATAGTCACACGCCATGTATGTACCACATACACGGCTAGACTACACGGCGTGGCCAAAGAGAACACGGCGTGTCCATGGTTCTTACCTGGCCAACGGCCTACACTCCATGTACGGCCTCACACGGTCGGGGGACAACATGGTGTGTTCAAAGCTACATGCCGTGTAGTAAGAAATTACTACACGTTTATCACACGACATGTACTTGGAGAGCACACGGCAGGTCACTCACCTACACATACCCGACGTGTACTTAATTTACACGGTGTGTAGTCTGTAAATTTCCATAAACTCTACATTTTCTCCAGTTTCCTTAGAAACCAGTCAAAAATTCAAACAGGGTCGGGATTTTGACCCGTTCTAAAAACACGGGTTCTTAAAAACTCCCCACCTTAACGTAGCTCGTCCCCGAGCTACCTAACAAAACAAGGAGATGGAACCGAACATGCTCATCCAAGTTAAACAACCCGGATAACCCCGATCTCATAGTTTCCGGCTAAATTCCTCAAGGGGGATCCCCACCTTAGGAATTTTGTTTACCCGATCACAACCAATCAAAACGTGAAGCAAGCAGGGTTTACTGACCTGTTTCAGGTAGTAGTCTCTTTGTTTTTCATAAGTTTTTGAACTTATTATTATAGTCCCACTAATATATATCATTAATTAGTTATTTAAATACTCTAAAAATTTATTTATATAATACATATATTATGTATATACGAATTTATTTTAATATATAAATGATCTCAATACTAAACAAAATACACCTTTCAATAAGATGGTAGGTCATAAGTACACATGATTGATGCTTCCGTTTTACTGTGGTATTAAGGGAAAGAATTAAAATGTAATATATAAATATATATTATAATTATTTTATAATTATTATTTTATATTAATAACTTAATTTTATTAAAATCAACTTTAATTCATTCTATGTAAAGTATAAATGAATCACATCGCTTTGAGGAGACGATAATCCATATTTCCACAAAATAAGTTACACTAATTGCACAAAATGGAATGGATGTAGGTAATATTTATATAATAACTAATGAACTATAATTAAATTTTAAATATAATATATATCTTATTAAAATAAATTTTCCATTAGAATTTCCAACCATGATAGGTGTTAAATGTAATATGAATAACATCGTTTCATGAGGTGATAGTTCTATGTACACAAGAATGGTATGTTTGTTACCCATTCGATCGATGTTTATGTAAGTTTAGGTAGAACGCATATACTATGAACATATAATTATATTGAGGATAAAATTGTTATTATATGATCATGGAATAAAACATAATAGAGGTTATGAAGAAATAAAAAAATGAAGGAAGAATGAGGAAGGATGTTGATTCTTGTTTGTGTAAATCCTTTTGGTTTTCAACAATGGGATTCTTTTTTTTTACTTTTTCCAAAAGGAAGGATTAAGGTAATAATTAAAGAGTTTTAAGAGTTAATTGGGAAGATAATTGGAGAAAATATGTGGTTTTATAGGTGTGAAGAAGGGGGATATGTGGGGACCATTGAAATGGTTGGTCGGGGACACACCTGGAATTTTTGAAAACTAGTTAGATATTCCAATGTTTTTAACTAAAAAGTGTCAAAAAACGATGAAAACATGAAAATGTAATCTTTATGTCTGAAATATGTCTATTCAATGGGTGTTGGAAATTTTTTAAGGTAATTATGTTCCTTATGTTTAAGGTTTAGTCCCTTTTTAATATTACTTTTAAATTAATTTTTGTGATTAATTTTAATCACATTCACTAATCATTTTTTTAAAATGGTAATTTGATATTATAATACTAGATATACTATACCTTTACAACCATGAATGACCATTTTTAAAATTCAAATAATAGAAGTGGAAATTTATGTTCAATGCTAATCTGTCAAACATTGTGGGAAGGAAGGTTTTTAAACTGAGAACCTTCAAAAGATCACTATGATTTATTATCTAAATTATGTATAAATAATATTCAAATGACCGTAATTTGATTAATAGATGTATAATTTATATATTGTTACATAAAAACAAAATTTAAATATAATTTAACGATATAAATATGATAAAAAAAATAGTTTTGAATAAAAAATTATTAATTTTTTACTATTATTCAAGAAATGATGTTTCATAGAAGCCTCCAAATGATTCATCCTAATCTAATTATGTCAATTAGAATTCAAAATTGTATCATTATTTTGGAAATTTAATTTTTTATATTTTCTAAATTAAATTTTATTACTGTCCATAGATGGATATAAAAAGGTATTCTATTAAGAAAATAATATTTTCAAAAATATTAAAACATCACCAATTTACATATTTTATTATCAATATGTTTTATTTATATAATTTTTTTTAAATAATATTTATAAACCTGTTATTTTTATTCTCATGACTAAATTTAATTTCTAGATTATATCTATATTGTTTAAATAATTATAATAATAAAAATATGTATCGTAGAAACTCATTTCGTTTGTATAGTAAGCCATGTTGGTGTTGTGTGTAGTGAGAGATAACATATGACATGTGGCAGTGAAAAAATATAAAAAGTCGTGAATTAATATATAAAACATTATTTAGTGTTTTCTAAAAATATAATTTTAAAATATGAATAAATTAATTCGATAAAAATAATTCACTATATCTCAAGGTTGTTACTCTAATATGCCCATTCATATTCTCAATGTGTATGATTCTTGAAATGCATTTTAAGTACTATTACTCTTATAGAAAGTTATCATTGAACATTATTTAAACATTGACTCCCAAATTAGTATCATGACAAGGTTGAATTATACTACCAGCCTACAAAAAACTTTGACAGTCATCTGGAATAACTAGCTGATGATTTTCCACATCATGGTTTAGCTTGAGCATCTTTGTATAATTCCAAGGAAACACATATCAATGCTACATTTTAAATTAAAATTAAATCTACTTATATTAATGTTTAATAGTTATAAAAAATTGTATATACTATAGTTTTTACATTATTCTAATATTAAACTTCATGCGCTCTTCGATGGTGGGGGATATTCCTTCCAAGAATTTCAGATGATAATTCCTAAGGTCATCCAATTCTACATCAATATTTCTATATATTGGTACATTTACAGATATGGTAGCTAATTCAAGGTGATCTCAATTGATTTCAATATAATAGATTCTTTGAGGAGACACATTTACATTATGAACTACATGTTTCATTGTGGAGATATTTTGTGACATTTTGAGTTTCAAAATATGTGATTGGGTGTTTTCAATTTTTCATGGTCAATTAAAGAAATAATAAAATAATGATAGGTAATTTTCCTAACTACCCATTAATTTATCCAATTCATTTGATTCAATTTTACTTTTGATTAAATGGTTTATGGACTTTTTTAGATCACAAAAACTTAATAGGATTGAATATATGAGAGATATATGGATTATGGGTATAAAATAATTTCTATTGAGAATGATCCAAGAATTTTAAATGGATATCTAAATTATGTATTGACCATTATACAACATATCACCATTAACCATTAGTTTTTTCCTCTACTCTTTTATAAACATTCCTCAGGGTATATATATTCTCAATAATCGAAGTGATTGATTTCACCATGTATTAATTCAACACTTCCATTGATGGGGGTATTTCATGAATTAATAAAATGACGATGTTTCCACTAAAATACAATGAACAAAATATCTAGTGTTTCAGAATGTTCATTTTATATAATTATTTATTACTATATTCTCAACAATAAATTTTTTACCTCTAAACTGGGATGGATATTGGCCTTTTAGACAAGTATTTTATTTCTCATTCAATATCATTGAGTGGTTTCTTTTTGTGGAGAGCATTCACCCTAGTTATATCCAAAATTTCAAAGGTTCATAATAGGTATGATGTAGATAATAGAACTATTTTCATCTGGAGACCTTCAGATCAAGATAATATGAAGTTTTTCTTATTCTTACATTAGTCAGATATGTTGTTGGATATCGTCTTCTTTATAATGTTCCTTGAATTATATTGGAGTTTAACATTTTAATGGTGTAGTTTTTTATTAGAATAACTCAACTTGAGAATATCTATATCAATCCCATTTGGGTTTAATTGGACCTCGGTGAATGATTCTATGGGTTCTTTGTAAAAAATATATATTATTTAGGTTGAGTGATTGTATGGGACATCCGAAAAATATTTTATAATAACATATATTTGTTATGTTGGTTTGTGACACAGAAGGTGGATTTTATACATATTATTAATCATTGGAGCTGAGTCGTTTGTGTTATAGTTTTCAATTTCATTGCCATAGTATTAGGGAGTATATATTTCAAATTTAGTAGTTTATACATTCCTTCCCCTTTTTCTGGGATGAACAAAAAATACCACCACATTTGTTTTGAACAAAAACTAAATGGATATGAGAACACTACTAGATTTTTTAGTTAGACTAAAGAGTCATCCCATGGGTATCATCCATTTATATAGATTTTCAGTCCTTATGACATAAAAATTGGGTTCAATAATGTTCACATAATCCCATATACCATAAACTTTTTTCATCCTCACCATCTGAATCCCCATTAAAATATAAGGAACTCAATCACAGTGGTGTATTATTAATTATATAAAATATTTAATATGGGATCTATTTTAATAGAATGAAATTTTTTCTCTCCATATGATTAGGGAAACATTGGTTTGTATGGTTCATATTATCGAAATACCTAATGAATGAAATATACATGAGTCAATGTTTAGTTAGGAGCTAGATATGAAACATTAAAATTTATATTTTAATGTGTATCATGAGAATGTTTCCTCTAAAAAGTGTAATCATTGAAATCTATATATGAGTAAGAATATTTAAATTATTTTGATGGTATGCTCCCTTTTTGGGATATACTTAGTCAATTGTTTTCTTATTCATCATGTTATCAAAATAGCAATCACTACAAGCTAAAACATCGTGTCAGAAACCTTCTTCATCAAGTAGGGTCACAGTCTCATATGTAACCTATACTACGGACCTTCCATGTTTCAACTATCTATAATTAAATATCCTCAACAATATAAACATAAATAGAATATTGTCATGGATGGTTTTAACTAGTCTCTTTTGGTAGTCACATCTTTCAAGAAGGTTGTTATGGTTGACCACAATTAGTTTAATTTTCATAGTTTACCTTATGAGGTTAATTTTCAATACATTATTGTAAATAACTAGGAAATTATTTATTTCAGCTGTAATAAACGTCATTCATTCATTCATAAAATATTAGGAGACCGTGATCTATCTTCACATCAAGTTGAGGGTGGTTTTTCTATTATTTTTCTCAAATAGAGGTGTTGAATGATTAAAGACCATCAACTGAGAGTGGGATACTAGGTGACTATGTCAAATATTTCCATATTGTGATATATTCATAAACACTCAAATTCTAAAAGTATTAGACATTTATTTGGTTTATGATCATTTTTTACCTATTGTAGAGATAAATTTCTAAATGAATTGATTATTATAGTGTTTCAATAATGTTATGGATCAAGGTGGAAGTAAATAGAAACAAATAAATACAACCCTCAACAGGGTCTATAATAAACCCCTATATTTTTCCCTAGATACTGATCATTAGGCCACATCATAGTGATATATCAGGATACTATGTGGATGACATAATGTAAAAAATTTACAATTTCATCAATAGTTATGAAGACAGGATTTCAGAAATTTTATAGTTGAAATGTATTATCCACAAATTTGGGATACTACCTTTTGAAGCTATATATTGGATCACAACCCATCAATGGTTTCCCATATAACATACTCTGATATTATGATGTTGAGGAGTTATAGAGTCATGACTATCTAGAAATCCTATGATATATAGGGATTGAGATAAGCTTGATGATTTATCCCAACAATCCATATACCACTAATTCTAAAATACATTATTAGAATTTATGATCTCATTAATGGGAAAGTGGTTTCAATATAACATAAGAACGTTTTTCCATTCATAAAATTCCCCATATATGTAGAAATTATTTAATTATATAGAGCTATCCTACTAGATAAGATCATGTCATGTTGGTGGATTGGATCTATCATTATATTTATTAGGACGGTTATCAATTTTTTGTTGAAGGTTATACCATATAAGAATATACAAAATTAGTAGTTCCTTGTTACTTTTTCTCAGGTTATATATATAATTTTCATATTTTTTCTTATTTCACGTGGAAGGGATTTTTGATCTACTAGTTGGTGGTTGGAATGTATCAAAACCATTATATGGATCTATGATATAATTCTTTCAAGGATTTGGCATCTCATTATTTTGGGGTTCTAGGTTCTTTCTCCTTCTCTGATTGTTTGTATATACATCAACAGTCTATATAACTATATTTCCTACCACATTAAGAATTATTTCTATAATGCACTCCAATACATTTTCATCTTGTATTGTGTTGTTTAATGTATTTTTTGATATTAAATTCACTATGTACTATCTTATGATAGTAGTTACCGCATTAATCTCCCAGTAATTGTGTGGTACTATACTGCTTAAATCTCTGCCTATATTTGGATTATGGTCATTTCACTATCCTTGGACATATTATAACAATATGTAATATGACCCATATTGTATTTTTAAAATTTTTCTAATGCTCCCCATATCATAGTCTATGAGTAGGGAACTTATTAGAGTTTCTAGTCATAATTTTCAAGCGACCCTAATGGAATGATGTTTATCTCAAGGTGAGATGAATGATTGGGATGCCGGCCATCGATATTTTCATCCAGTTTTATATTGAATGATTCCATCTGTGGCGATGATTATAATAAACCCCCCCATCCATATCAGATGGGGTTTAATCATATACCATATTTGATCAATCTGATCCAATTTTCTATGATTTAATGAATCCACTTATGCATATTGAGATAATAATTTTCCAAATCCTTTGGACTTAGGTTGATCGGAACCTGTATCATTTTCTATTGAAACAACTTAGTGTGTGATGACCCATGAGGTGGAGATTGAGATAAATATTCTTCCATGTTTCATGATGGATGATATTGTGATTTCAAAGATTTGGTGAAATCTCATACACAAATGGGCCATATGTAATGGGTTATTTTGATTTGTGTTTCCTATTAAGAGAAGATATCTAGTTTGTACAAAACATCAACTTTTTTTTGTCTTTGGTGTGTTTCTAATTTTATAAAGGGAATATCTTAGTAGACTAGTGGAGGCTCTCTCTCTCTCTCCAATTATGGCATCATTTTATTTTCAATGAAACAGTGCTTCAATAGATTAACCCAATGACTCTTAATTTTCCTTATACAAGGATCTCTCATGTGTCTACGAAAATATTTGATTCCACATATGATGATATTTTCAATCCAAGGGATATTGTAAAGTGAAATACTCTATTATTTCCACAACCATGGATAATAAATTCTAATGAATCTTTGGAAATCCTTCAAAAGTAATTTTTTATATTGTGGTGAAAACACATCATTTTAGTTTTTATTCACTTTTGATCCTAGGTCCTAGGCCATAGATAATATGACCACTTATTGATGGAAAATATTTCTATTAGTGATTAGGATGTGACACTCATATCATTGATAACAGAGGTGTCCAAACATCATTCCTTGATGGGTGATCATATTTTCATCCATATGAATGGTATTTAATTATCCTCTAGTCCATTAGAGAACTAATTATTGAATGTTGTTGTGGAAAAAAATATTTCTGGAAGGTGGATTCTTGCAAACTCATTTATATATCTCTATCAGCCCCCAAAAAATAAAAGCCATATTCATTCCCCTCAATAGACCAAAGACACAATTTGTATTGGTCTCCTACTGATTGACATGTGGTTCCATTTATTTTTAATTGTATAGTACATATGGGGACCCATGGTGTTTATAGAATAAATATGTACTAATTTTATTGTAAATGTGGTGTATTTCCTTTTTTGAGTGACATATTAATATGGGGAGATTGTCCATGTAATATGTCTAGTGTAAATTCCATGTCAAATATCTATATACTTACCAAGGGAGAAATATTGATCTAGTTGTCATCTTCTTATTTTGAAAGGGATATGGACTAACTTTGAAGAATTAATTATATGTACCATATATGCTTGAGGAATCTTTCATGTTGCAAATTGATGATATGAGCCTCATCCAAATACATTGTCATAAAACACTGATATAACTTTTCTAGTTGAGTGCGTATATTACCCTTCTAAATGATGGAATCCAATATATATATATTATAGTATATCGTTATAGAAACTTGATCATGTTATTATGAAACAACTTGTTTATGATGGTGAGATTATATATTGTTGGTAGGGATATGGGCATACATGTTAGTGTTTTCTAGAATATGTTGTTCGGCCTTGTTTGATGTGGTGGTATAATACCCGTTCAAATATGAATTCACTATCAAAATATGCTAATGGAACTCTAGAAAGGGAGAATGGAAATGAGAATCCTTTAGTGTAGACTGTAAATGATGCTAGTGTAGTTTGTCATTTGTGATAGTAGGGATATGAGAATGGCCCTCATTAATTTCTTAGGTATGCCGAGTTGAATCATTTTTTGGGGATATGATCTTACATTATCAATATTTCAAAATTATATTTATGAAATTAAATAGTTATGGGGATAAGAAAAACGTCCTTTTTCTTTGAAATATGATTTTATCTTTCATCAACATGAATGTGAGCATATCCATAGATGATTGTTAAATTGTGTTGATGGGCCCCAATAGAAAAATGGATATGATCCTAGTCTGGTGTCTCATCCGTAACATGATTTATTTATAATCATTCAATATGGAAGAAATGTTTTTTTCATTGTCTTTTGATATCAAATATTCATGATGAATATAGCGATGCACTACTATAGCTATTGGGATAGTAATATGTTTTTTCCCATCAATCTGTATTAGTGATGGAAAAATCATGAAGATGTTTTCAATTTTTTCTAGGATGTAGTGGCACTTAAAAAAAATTAATAGGAATATATGCCTGAACATTCTTTATTATCCAGAATATAATAGAATATTTCTTCAATTAACATTGGTATGTAATCATTCTCTTACCCAGCTAATGAAATTGTGATATACCAATTGGATTTATATGCATTGAAGGGATATTTCTCCCCATGATTACTACCAGAATACATGGCTTGATATGATATGGGTGATCTAGGATATGAGAATTCTCATTGGATGCCACTAAAATATGTAGATGGGCCTCATCAATGTATGTGTGAATATGACTCAACTCCCTTCACTATAAAACAATATACACCAGCTGATATATCATTAGATTATATTAATGTAATTCCTGGGTGGGGGATTATGGTATAGTTTACATTGTAAGAGAATATTAGGCATTGTCAAGACGGTGCCAATGATTGTGGTTGAGTTGAGCCTCCAAAGGTATCTCTTAAACTGTAAAGGAGTTATGGGAAACTATATTATCAACCATCATATGTGAAAAATGTTTTAATTATCATTCTTCTAGGATAGGTTTAAGAAGAAGTTGGTTTTTGGATACATGTATCACCAATATTATGACATCTTTCCATGAATGATTTGTGATAATAATATTCAGCATCATGAGTCATCTACATGAATCCTCAATAGGGTTTATTATAACATATAAATGTTATTTCTATACTATCAGATTCACCAATTGAATGTAATGATATTGGGTGTAGGATTATTTTCTTTTACTCATTGATTTCGACATTGTAGATTAGGTTCCAAAACATTCACATTATGATAACATGATCTCATGAAAAAAGGAAAATTTTAAAATAATATCCATTATCACAATAAAAATAGGGAATATTTTTCCAAATCATTGCACCATCCTATGTATGAAACACAATCAATTAGATAAGAATAGATAACCTAATTTTTCATTCTTATTACTCCTTCAAAAAATTAGATAGAGTGGAATAAAAATGCAAAAAATGGAATGTATAATGGGTCCTCAATTTTGTTTTCAATCTAAATATTTCACACTGGGTTCGCCATTTTAGTTTTATAGAAGAATAATAATATAATTCTGGATTGGGAAATTATATTCTCAATTCTTGTGATGACCCAATTATTAAATTTTCTCATCCTTTCACATAACGTTCACAATTGTTTTCAATCATTGGTGTAAAATACCCAATGCTCCAAAATATGTTAAAAAATACATTCCCTTTTTCATATTGAATGTAATAATTTTGGGTTTCAGTCCCATTGATGATTAAGATGCTGCATTGGTCGAGATGATAGGAGGTAAATCTCCTCACCAATTTTTGGTGTGAATTATTTACTATCCATGAAAACATTTATAAATTTATGATATATTCATGAATATTTATCGAATTATGATATGAGATTGGTCACCATAACAATTCAATGGGGATTTTCATCATTGTTTATGAAAAAATGGTGTCCTATCATTGAGACCATAAATATCTTCTGGATTTTTTCTATATGGGTCCAATTATTTCTGAACTAAGTTGGACTACTTGTTTGGTGATGTGATATAAACATGAACTATTGAATTCAACATCATCCAGGAAGGTTGATGACATTTTCTGATATTGATTGAATCATCAAGAGGCATCAAAAATATTTTCTTGAATAAAAATCAAACCTATGTAGTTCATTAGGTCAAATCGATGTTGTTAATGGCCTTTCACAAAAGGAAGTATATGAGTTCATTTAGGACATGGTTATTGAGTAGTGGCTTAAAAAAATCTAATGACTACTATTTATAATAGGAATCAAAATAGTGAAAGATCACTATTATCTCTAAATTCAGAAGGGTGGAGATAGATAATTAATAGTCATGAGGGTTATTTCTAGAATGTATATCAATATGGGAATTATTTATAAACTAACACCAAGGTGGATTCCCATGTAAGGATGAATTTGTAAAATTTTATTGAATAGGGTGTACAGAAATAAATTTCCATGATTTGATGGAATTTTATGATTTTAGTGGCACAGTAATTTAATAACCTTATGAATGCATGATTCATAGTTAGAATGATAAAAAGGTATTGAAGGTGATTGTGTACACTACATATGGATGTTGGACTTATGAATTGTGATGTCCTTGATTTATTTTTTGAAATGGGTCTTGATCATTATGTTTTTGTCTTGCCTATTCAACTTGTAGTCAGAATTAGCATTTTTATAGCTCAGTAATGGTTCCAAATCCTATGATGGAGAAATAAGAATGTTTAACCCAAATGTGTAATACCAATAAACATGTGTAAATGGTGTATCATTAGACCTAGACCAAGGTGGATAGAAAAGATTGTATATCACCCATGTCATTAGATTTATAAATGGTATGGACCATAATCAATCATATGAGTGTGCTTGGATGTCCTGAGGATCCTTCAATACCAAGAGTGAGTTGTATGTGTAAAACCTTGTTCTATTATAGATACATACCATAGAAAGGTGTAATTATCAACCTATGGATCATGGTTGTGGGTTCAAAATTTTTGAGGGTACATGTACACATATTCCTTCTAGACAAGGCTCACATGTCTATGGATTTCTACCTAACATGGTTGAATTTAATGAGGGTGTCTGGTGGACATGGATGGCATGTTATAGTGTCTATAAATGACATTTTTTATGTATAAAATGGTGCCTACCTAACATGGTTGGCACGACATTGGGTGTCTGATAGACATTGTTGACACATCTGTGGGTGTCCTCCTTAAAAGGTGGAAATGTCAATGGGTCTATGCATGAATGAAGCTAGAACATTAAGTGACCATCATATGATATTGTTGAAATGGCCAAGGTGTTTAACCTGATATAAAAATTTATGTATATGGAATTGTCTGTGAACCATTTAACATGTATGATGTCTGTAGAGTGATCAATCTGATAATACTAAACATTTCAATTGAATATGGATGACACATAAAAATACATTTCATGAAGTTGCAGATATGTGCAATAGTAATCATGTGATGGTTACTTAAAATTCTATATTTCTTCAATTATTTATAATAGTCATGGCCATGGTGAATCCTTTAATCAAATATAACATTTTTTTGGGACCCCCACAAAAAAGGACATTTCATATGCCTGACACATGATCTAGATGACATTCATTATGATATTCATGTGAACATACTGATATATCTAAATTATATTGTATGATAAATAAAAACAATTAAAGGGTACTTTATGTGAATAATGTATAAAATTATAGGAATCATTGTGTTAAAAATTTAGAATTTTTGAAGTGTTGTTGAATTATTAGGTTTATATGTCTAAGTGATACCACTAAATATGACTGGAATGTACATGGTGTAATAACATAACCAATGAACTGTCCATGTGAATCATAGAAGTCCTTTATGGGAAACATAATTCACCTATAATCACGTGAATTTTTTTTTCTTTTTTTCATCATTCACATGAATGTCCAAATATTTTTCAGTTATTTTTTAAGTGGAAAATCGTGAGATCGAGTCGACCAATTTATGTCCCTTTATGATATTCATTTGACATGTTGAATATTTTCCTTCTAATAAATAAAATTCACATTGGAATCACATAAACATCACACATAATAAATTATGTTACTCATTGGAAATTTTCACTTGGAATAATCTTGAGATCAGGTATTCCTCAACCCCAAGAATATATTATTCCCCTCTATGCGTACTTTTCTATTTTTCGAGGGGGTATTTTATTGTCATCAAATTATTCAATTTATAAAATTTTCTATCTATATTAACACTAAAATATCATCTACATTTAGCAATGAGATCGTTCATAGTCCTACAATACATGATCCCTATATATCATCAATTCCTTCAACTTTATGTCAACTGATAAATAGTGATCATATGATCACTCCTCTATTACAATCATTCATGGTATATTTTATTTCCAAATGGAATTTCCATTATAAATATACAATTTGAAATAACCATTCATGTAAATGAATACATCTATTCAATATCATTAAAATGATTTAGGTTAAATTCCAAGGGTCCTTAGAATGATTTGGACCACATATATGTGGCCCTTTGTAAAAATAAACCCCCAGGTTTGGGGCCCTTCCTAAAATCAGGATTTAATTTTGAAAGTCCATCATGTGATCATTAATCTGATCATAGAAGGAACATAATCCCATCACATGAAAAAATAGTGTAACTATTCTACAAATAATGGTCCCATCATTATAGGATTTTATATAATAAATCATATAGAGGTTTATAGTTATTCATTTGTTTGGGTGTCTCATGGTCAAATATACATGTCTAATATCATTCCGAACACATTTAATTGCATTTTAATGATCAATGAAATAATGATATGAAGCACATAACCTCTTCACATGAAATAATATCTCTTCTTCTTTTATAAATCCTATCATTTTCATCTATTCATATCCTAATACCTTTAAATTATTCTCAAAATTTTATGAATCAACAAGTTACATAACCTGTGTGTCCCATTAAAATCCTTATCATTAAAATCAATTATCTTTTTTAATCCTTTATGAGATAAATATTTTTTTAAAGGTGCATCACATGATCAATAAACGCATCATGTCAAGAGCGTTACCTCCTAGAAATGAAGAAATCATAAAATTACTTCTCATATGGTTCAAGACATTTAAATATTTTCTTCACACCATCTATTTTTATTATTTTGTTGATTTTTTATGATCAACATGTTTTATAATCCAAAAGACCACCCTAAAGGGATTTGTATGACTATCTAGGATAGTTTATAACCCATGGGATGATCCAAAGGACTCATGATATGGTTTCACAAGATCAAATGGAATAACAAGTGGTTTATATGAACCATGTTTATGATGTTCCCATGGTTATGTGATCCTAATACATATTTAAGGTTATATTATTTTCATTATTCCAATGATTAATAAATATGTATCCATTTTTATTGTAACATTCCTTTGCAAAGATAATGATTCAAATGCATTGTGTATATTTTCCGATCATAAAATTTCATATTCATGTTTCGTGGGTGTTAAAAATATGTTCAAAACACAATTAAAATAATAAAATCATATATGAATAACTCAATATGTATTCATATATTTTTAAAATTTTCCCTACTAAATTTTCAAATTATTGGAATTAACGTCGAATTATGCTGACTTGATACATGATTTTATTGATTAAAATTGCGGGTTTTCAATCAAAAGTGAAATGTTACACCAAAAAAGAGAGTCACTTAATCAAAAATAAGAATAATTATTTAGGATTTATTGTTAAATCTAGAAAAAAATTAATTCGTTTTTAACAAGTAGAAATTTACATATCATCTATAAGACACATGTTGTATGTAGTATGATATAAAGTTCAATTGTGATTTTTAAAGTTATATTTTAGTTCAAAAAAATAACTTACTCAAAACGAAGAAAAAAATATAAAATTTCATGATACATTAGAAAAAATAAATATTATTTAATTTTTCTTTTTAAGAAATAACATTATCTGAATAAAATAGAGTTTGTGGTTGGTGTCATTAAAATTTTGTTTTTTTTAATAATATTTTAGTTCTAAAGACTCATCCAATAATGGAAACAAGTAAAATTCAACTAGTTTATCTTGATAAATTTGGATAATGATATATGACACTATTGGAATGTTTATTAATTAATTACATATCAATATTAAACTCCCTGTGGATGGAATGACTAAATTTGTGTTCATATTTAAACATTTAAATTCATTCAAAAACTATCACATATAGAAAACTAATAATGTATGGAATCGGCCTGAGTAGCCTAGAGATAGTGAATTTTATTATTATACTAGAGTGATTAAAAGAAATTTGAATCCTCATGTAATTAATAGTATAGTAGTTTTTGGAAACAAGATACAATAATAAGATTAATATTACTACATGAAATTTAATACATACTAGAAAATACATATGACTCCTAGATTATTCCAACAAGTCATTCTTAAAATCCATCTTCACTAAATAGGGAATATAGAACATACTAATTGTGGGTGAATAGAAGCACAGTATGTGTATGTAATAATGCATATTTTATCATAATAATAAACACTAGGCATGGTGAACAACTAAAAACACAGACCTTTAAAAATATACTTTATCATACTTTGGTAGGATTTAAAGATGATTAAATATATCCATATAAATGTTCATAATAGAATAAAACATAACTGTTGATATTATACTAGTTTAATTATAACATGGTTCATCAATAAATAATACCTTAATTATGAAATTAATATTGAGTGGCATCTGAAACATATTGTCAAGGCCTCAGTAAAGACGTCGAAAAATATTACTTTATGGCCTCGACTATTACTCAATTCGGTTTTATCTCATTAGGCCTACCGATGAATTGAGGGGTATAGAAGCCCCCACCAATAATAGTAAATTCCAAATGAATTAATAATATGAATGTGGATAAATTCAAACAATATCTTCAAATTAAATAACTTCCCCCAATCTGTAGATATAAACACTAACCATTCTTAGTGTAATAAGAGTTGTATCATGACAGAATATCCATAGTTAAAATAATGATAGACCATTTAAAACAATATTTTAGATGAGTAATATATGATATTAACATCAATAATAAATAAAATTAAATAGAGGATTCCATATTGAAAAAAATTCTGGTATCTTAAAATCAATGAGGAATTTTTTAGAGAAATACACGCTTAATTGGAAAACAATAGTTATTTTTAATTTTTTTTACATAAAACAAGAACATAACTAATATAATTTTCCATGAATAAATTAGTGGTTTTTAAAAAATAATTGTGTCTTAAAATATATTATTTAATGTAGTTGATATTAGGATGGAATTTGAGATGTTCCCCTCAATCAAGCTTGTCTATTAGAAAGAAATGAGCATGATCTATATAAAACATTTTACTACCCATAAAATAAAAATGTATTGTGGTTGGTATATATATATATATACATATATATATATATAACAGTCATAAAAAATATATTATCATTAATTAAAAATAATTAAGTATTAAATTAGTTTTAAGTTAGACCAAGAGTAACCTGATTGAAAATGGTGGGTTGGGTAGAAAAACCTTACCTTTTGTATGAATGTGTTCTAAAAATGATATTAAGATCACGTATAATAAAATTAAATAAATTATTTATTTAATTTATAATATTATATTCATTTTTTTCTACATAATTTTATTATGTTCATTTATGTACTTTTGATGGGTCGTAAGTTACAAATTTATCGCTCGAGAGAATTTGCTTCATTGGTTTTCTTGATCGGTATAAATGTATAAGATAATGGTAGTTCATGTTTAATGGGTATGAGTATAATCTAAATGACCTTATCTATATAAATTAGTGTAAATGGTTATTCAAAATATATGGTTATATATTATGAGTATGAATCATTAGATAAAACATTTAGTGATAATTGTTTATATTTTTACGGCAGGTTCTCGTTCACAATGAGCTTATTTTGTTCCATTATTTGATATCATGTATAAATTATTGTTCCAGAATCATTATATAAGATATAATATATATTTTATTAGATTGTCAAACCTTAATAATGGTTTAATGGCCATACATTAAGAAGAAATTTAAGAACAATACTTCATCGTCAATGTAGGATGTAGATTGGCACCTCCCAGATGATGAGTATGATTTTTAATTAAAAGAGACAAAGAGTAATGATAGTGTTGATGGATCGTTAATTAACATGATAAGATCACATTATATATATGATACTAGAGTTTAAAAGATAATTTTTATATAATATTTGAGGTGATTATAATAAAATAAAGAACTAAAAAGAAATTGAATGGAAAAAAGAAGAAGATTTTAACTTTATTGAACACCTCCTTGAGAACCTCCTTAAGGGAATGGTTTCTGGTATTTTGGAAATTCCAAGAGTTCGTGAATGTGAAGAGATATTATGGATGTGTATTTTGGTATATCCTTGAGATGATTCAAGTAATATAGTTGTGATGAGAAGTGGGAGTGAGGGGTGGTTGTTATATGGGAGGAGAGAAGATATTTTTGAATATCTTATTCATTATTTTTTATTTTTCTTAAAAAAATAGTTATTAATTATTATGACAAAAAATAGTTATATATTAATATGAGTTATATCCTATTTCTTGTAAAATTCTCTTATATACAATATTTTGTTAATTATTAAATTTTACTATTCACAAAAAAAATAATTTTTTTAGAAAAATCCCAAAAATATAAAATAACTAGATTTTATTGATTAAATTAAAAAAAATTAATATCAATTTTGAAAATAATTTCCAAAATTAGAGGCATTTATTTTTTAAATAAAATTAGTATTTACTTTAAAAATGTATGTTTTAAATTTAAAAATAAGTTTATAATAATTTAAAAAATTAACTGATATCTCGTAAAATTATAAATACATACATGGGTGAGGTTTGTAATCATAAGGGTATATTAATATTCATAAGGGTAATCTAGTAATCTAAATAATAAGTGACTATTCAATAAAAAATTTATGTATCTTATTAGACTCTAAATATCTAACTAATATCAATCGTGTAAGTTAGTTTTTTTAAATTTAAATCACAAAAAAAAGAAAATTTATGTTTGGTGGATTGGTTATAACGATATTGTATAACAAAGTTTTTTCTCTTATTGGATATGTGTTTCATGAATACTAATATAAATTTATTTGTAAAACCGTGGGTTATTACAAAAGAGCATAAATTCTCTCAGAACATTAGTATAAATATTGAAAATTTCTTTTTTTCTATATATATTATGACCACACGACAATCCAACACACTATAAAGATGATATTATTGAACTTAAATATTATTAGTTTAAATTTTATATTTTAGGAAAAAATTCATGTTATATACTAAACATATAGAAACTACACAAGAAATGACATGGTATATTCAAAAAATAAATTATAATTCATCTATAAATTATATGATTTCATTTGATATTAATATGATAAAATTATTTAAAGTGTGTATTTTCATTTAAAAGTGAAATTTTTGGTAAAAACATGCATTATGTTATGATAACCAACCAAAAAATGTTACATTATTTTAATGTATTATCATAGTGGGTTTGTAATTAATTTTTAATGTGATGATATTAAATACACATTAATATATCTTATCATATGGCTAATATGACTAAATTTATTTTAATTAAATTATTAGTATAATATTAGTCTAAAATGAGTGTCATAAACTAAAAGTACAAAAAATTATTATATTGTCATAAAAAATAGTTTAAAACATTAAAAATTCATTTCTAAAATGAAAGAATTTACAACATAATAAATGTACAAATTTTATGGATGTCATCATTAAATGTATAGGTTTTATATTTTAAAGATTAATTTATGTTTCAAAAACGTATATTTGTAATCAATTGATCAAATTAACTCAAATTGACATTTTATATTACAAAATTACTAATATATCATTTTAGACTTTTTATAAGAAACCTAACATCTATGATACACATAGAGTCTCTAATACAATTGAATATTTGTTTTTTATTTTCAAAGATATATTTTAATAAAAAATTAGCATATGAAACTCAAATAAAAGAAAACACATTTGAATTATTTTAATACATTATGAAATTTATCAATGATTATTTATGATGTGTTTTATTTTAGTACATGTCAATATGATTTACTCTGTTGCTGATGTTACTGAATTTATGTTTTTTTTGAAACTTTTCATTTTAGTTTGATAAACACATCACATACGGAAAAAATAGAAAATTCACACTTATTTTAATGATACAATATTAAAAAAAATAATACATGTGTGACTTGTATGATTTAACATCATCTTAATTCAATACCCAAATGTTGTAGGTGTGATTGAATGTGCAAGTTTACATTTTAAATTGACATTTCAGATTAATAAAAACACAAATTACTCAAAGGTGACTCAAAACACTCAATTTGGCACAATATTTTAGAACAATGAACATTTTTTCATTTTTTAATTTTATGATTTTTATTGTATCACATTAATATTAATTTATTGTTGATTACATGAAATTATAATTAAATTTTTTATTTCTCAGGTTTTATTACATAAATAAAAATTATATTTTGAAAATTCACTTGGTTAATTTTATGAAGTTTGATAGATTATTTTATGAGGCCATATAAAAATAATTTTTTATTGAAGTTATAATATTATTATGTTCAATATACATCAATGTTATTATATTATTTGATAATTATATAATGTTATAGAAAAATTGATACAATATTGTAAGCTAAATATTTTAATTATATTATAAATGTATTAATTTTATAACATTTAAATTATTTATCTTATATAGGTTACTACGGAATATTATATATATTTATTATCAATTTATAGCTACTGATATAGGATTGTAACAATAGTGGGTACAGTTTGGGTAAAGCCAATCTTTTCACCTCTAATGCAATAAAAAATAAACAAAATATTTTTAGTGAAAAAAATTAAAAAATGATCCAATTATCAATTGTATAAGGGGTATAAATAATTTCCCCTTTTATCAACACTTATTTAGTTACTATATACGACATAATTATCAACACTATTTTTGAACTAAAAAAGTCTTCTTAGAGTTTGTTAGTGTTGAAAACATTTTCTATATCATTATTTAAGACAACTATAAACATTTTTATACTCCTAATATATAATATTGTGTGTAATATTTTATCAGATTTGTTTCAGATATGATAAAAAATTAAATTTCTCCAATGATAAATATGGTCATAAATAATTGTTAACATTTTTTTGTTATTTATTTATTAATGATAACACTTCAAATTTATGTGCCCAAATTGTCTGGTTTTTAAAAATAATATCATTTTAAATTCTATGTTAAGGGGTATATTTATATTCAAATACATATATACATAAATTTCATGTTGAAAACAATATATATATACATTAGATATACATTTTATAACTTTTTAGAATATATATAATTGTTTTGGTAAATTTATATTACATTGAATATAATATTTTAATGGTAATAAAATGATATAAAAATCATTAATTCTATAGAAATAATTTTATAGAATTATGTTGTATGTAAATATTAATAATAATAAAATTATATATATAATAATATAAAATAATAGTAAAAATAATTTAAATGTAATCAATTGAAATATATATATATATATATATATTTTAATAACCAAAATATTTTATTTATTTGTGTATGTAATTTGAAATCTCTTATTTATATTAATTTATTTTAAAAATTGATAAATTAATGTTTTTTAAATTATTTTTCCATGTGAATATTTTTATTTTTTAAATTAGATAATTTCATTTAAATTATATTTTCCTTAATACAATAAAATTACAATTTCATTATATTAAAATAGTTTTTATTTAGAGGAAAATATTTATTCAGTTACATAATTAAAAAATTTATTAAAATAAAAATAATTATATTCAAATTCAAATTCAAATTATAAATTTTTTTTGCATAGTACTATTAACATTATATTAATAAACATTATTAGTGATTATTAATAGTTATATAATGAAATTAATTATAATAATTATTTGTACATTTTAATAATTAATTAATTTAAATTTATTTATATAGAAGTTAGTAAAAAATGTGCGTTCTATATGTATATAAATATGTATGTGTTGATTTCACTTATTACACAGTATCCAACACAAATAAACATGTCTTTATGTTCTCTAATGTTCACATACTCTATAATGATTATAGACTTTTATATGATTTTAATCATAATTGACAATGAAATAAAAACTAGGGATCATAATGTCTAGTGTCTTTGGAATAATGAATATATAATTTGGTAGAATAAAAAATATTTTCTATAATCTTTGTAATGATACTATAAATTTAATTTAGCTCATACATAATCATATTATTTTGAATCTTAAAATAATATGTTATCCTCTTGATATTGGGTATGAAGATGAGATGTTCCCCTTAATCATATTTGCTTTTCTGGAGGTATTAATAAGAGAACAATATAAAAAATGTATTGTATCAATAATTAAAGAAAAAATTGGCCTTTTTAATATGTTTAGAACATAAAAACATAGCATATTATGATGAAATAGTAATAATTAATCACTAAATTTTTGTGAAGATAAAGAAATCATAGCACATAGAAACAATTGTAGTTCAGAGAAAATTTCGTTACCTTATGACTAAAACTATTCTACACCTATAAGGTTTTTGGGGAAAATAAATTAAATCCACTAATTAATAAAAAATGACCCTATTATACATGTATTTGGATCATTATATTATTATTATTATGTTAATTTATTGTCATTTTTTTAAGTTATAATGATTTTTTTCATTGTTCTCGGTGCGTCTGTTTCATAATTTTATGATCAGTTCAATAGAGATTATCTATGGCCACTCTTTTCAAATGTGAGAAAAAAATGAAGTAAAATTTTACTTTGTTGATTCACCTAAATAATTATAAATGTTACCTTCTATTATTTTTCATATATGATAATTATTAATTTGATAAAATTATATTGATGAAATTACATTTACTTTTGTGTTTTTTTGTCACCATAAAAAAATTACTTATTTAATTTTATCTAGATATATTAGTAATAGAACATTATATAAATTAGTACATGTATTATATAATATTTCTTTACCCTAAATATGGTTTTATGCTCACCCTTGAAATATGTAATTGAAATTAAAAAAACATCATCCATGATAGTGGTAAATGGACAAATCACAAACGATGCTTTCATTATTAGAAATAAAAAATAGTTAGGATATTTGATTTTGGATTACAAAATTTACACAATAAATTAATGTATATATATAATACACTAGAGCTATCAATAATCTTTTGGATAGAGAAGATATGAGAGGATATAAAAAGAAAAGAAATTAAAAGGCAAAAAAAGGATATTTCCTCTTGAACAATTCTCTTGGAAACTCTTCTTAGGGAAATTAGATTTAGTCTTATTGTGAGACCAAATCTTTATTAAAATAGGGGGGATACTTGGGTCTTGTATTTCTTTGACTATATAAAATCATCATGTCTTTTGAGGTGTAAGGATAAGAGGTGGTCATGGGTGGTATTTATAGGGGATGAGATGTGTGTGTTTGGTTTCTTTTCAGTAACTAATTTAATATATTGAATCATGAATAAAAATAGTGTTGATTATTTGGACTAATTAATGTATCTGTCCAATGATAGTTCAAAACAATTTGTGATTACAACATCTATAAAAAATGACTAAAAAATTCTTGTATTTGTCTTTCTTCATAAATTATCATATATCAATAGTCATTGAACATTCAACTATAATAGTAAAATAAAAAAAACCACAAAATATAAATTTTATTATGTTAATTATGAAGAAAACTATATTTTTTAGGAAAATAAATTTCAAAATATGATAAAAATATTTTCAAATTGAAATCAACATTTAGTCAGATTATAATTATTTTAAAATGAAGACTTATTTTTTCACGCATTGGTAAACTAATAAAGATCATAAAAATTAGATTATAATCATAAGATAATATATTAATTTATCATTCTTTTTATTAAAATAATTTTTATTTTAATAATTATATTAATTATAAAACATTAAATAAAAATTATTTTTTTCAAAAATAAATACATTTAATTCAATATTGTTAAAACATGTATTTTCTTATTCGAAGATATTATTATATCAAATTTTCACCTATAAGATAACTAAATTTAATTTATACATTTATATATGATGTTACTATTCTTTTCGTTTGATTACTATTCCAAATGGTCACATTACAAATACTATAACAAAGTTACTATTCAATAGGTGACATTCTTCTTAATTTCCATTATATCATTATTCTCCATTTATAATGTTTTATTCTATTTTCTATGTAAATCAATCTGATTTATACAATATAAAATAATTATTTGAAGGTAATTTACATTGTAAAAATTCTATTTCCATATATTATTCCCCACTAATAAAATTTTACCTTCGAAATTTCATCTCACAATGTGTGTTCAAAACAACTGATCGTATGTCCCCTTCATCACTTCCATCGATTCCAATGTAACCTATTTTTACATATGGTATTACCATAGTTATTTGACTAAGTGAGTATTTTTTTATGGAAAATTATTTCTATGTCTAAGATCTTCATCTCATCCACTTCATATGAGGGTCCATTATCATATTGAACATCCTCCAAATTTAGTACGTGTGGGTAATATCAAATGAAATTACTCCAGGGGGATATGTCGAATACCATATCTAAATGATACATGATACTTTTAAAATCTAGTTGAAATGCCCAAACTCTAACATGATCAATAATCATGAATGAGTGAATTTAATTGGGACTCAACTTTACTTTCTTCAAAAATCTAGTGACACTATTCCATGGAGATATACAGAGGAATACCATGTCACCAATCATAATCAACATGTTTCATCGACAACTCTCTACATATATCTTCTATTAAATTTTGGGATCCCAAATACATTGTTTAATAGATTAAAACTTTTTGACAATTTCCTCGTCTAATTTAGGTTTTGATATCTTATGCTCACTCACCACATCCATGATTGTCAGTGTTTTGCATCATTTACCTAATAGGGGTTCAAATGGATACATTCAGATAATAGAGGTGAAATTTTTGTTGTATGGTAAAACGAATTGAAGAACATATCAATAAAATCCTCCTATGAAGTCCAGAGAACATTCTCTCATCATGTAATCTAGTATCTAAATAGTCTTTATAGATTGGACATTTGTTTGATGGTTGCATTTCGTACTAAGGTTCACCTATTTTTTTTTTAAATGATGGAGACATTTCAAAAATATATATGAATATTAGATCTAAAATTTATTTAATAAATAAAGATACTCCATTCATCCTAACCACTTCCCTAATATACAACATTGTATGTTGATCCAATGAGATTTCCCCTCAATTTTTAATAATGTGATCTTTCTTTATAAGATTATATAGATAAAAATATATTGAATTATTTTCTCTATATATCTCTGAAATACCCTTGATAATTTAGATGGTGATGTTTTCCCATTTCAATGTTTGTAGGGGTAATGGTTTCATCATCCCCATTGACTTTTTCCATTCAGGATTCCCCTACATACACACCCAAAACATTGATATATAAATTCAGCAGTCTCATTCTTCATATTATCCTACCAATACAAATCTCAACGATCTTGTTACATCATTCTACCTACTATGACACTTCTTCATTTGATTCTAGATCTTCTTTACTTTTTCAGCCACTTACTCTACTAATTTTGGTCCCATAAACCTCTATTCACATAGTTCATTACAAAATATATGTGTTTATTACCACTTTCCATAAAATTATTCAAAAGGTTAATTTTTTATAGTAGAATTTAAACTAATATAATAATAAAAGTACTTATTGAAAGATGATGATCTCATCTTCCCTAGTAATCCATTGATCATGCATGTAGCATATCTTCCATGGCTTGAATAATTTTCCTGGTCTATCCATATGATTTGGGATGAAAGGCTATACTAAAATTTAGTTATATGCCCAAATAAATCAGAAGGGATTTCCAAAAGTGCAAATTGAACCTTGGATCACGGTATGATACAATAGAGATAGAAACTCCATATAACCTAACTACCTATTTGACGTATAATCTAGAAAGATTATCCAATTACATTGTATATCAAATAGGAAGAAAATGTGCATATTTTGTAATTGTATAAAAAATAACCCATGTAATATTTTTAACTCAAGAATTATTTGGTAGTCCCACTAAAAAATCCAGGGATATATATTCTCATTTCCACTCATTCATTGGAAATGGAAAAATCATCCCCATGGGAAGTTGTTTTAGGATTTAACCTATTAAAAAAGTCATAATTTCATGGTAATATTAGTATTATATCATTTCACTCGATCCAATTAGTAATAATATATGAGGACTCTTCATATATTATTGCGTCTAAGATGAACTGAAAATGGGGAACTATGAGAATCACATAATAATTCATTTTCTTCTAGAAATTAGAAGGGACATATAATCTCCACAAAAATATCAAAACTCAATATTTATCAATGTCCAATTCTGGTAGCATACCGTCAATAACCATTTATATCATTATGTAAAACTCACAATATTCTTCTATTATTTCTTAATTCTTTCAAATAGAGACTACAATAATGACCCCGAAAAAATTTAAAAATTTCATCAACTCTCAAATTTATGGACATAATTGTTCATATCATTATTCAAAATGGTCATGTTTATCACATAACATGGAAAATTATGTGATATCATTTCAATTAAGGAGTCAACCACATTATTATCTTTTCCTGGATGGTAATTAATCATGAAATACTAAATCATCATCAGTTAAATCCATCTTCTATTTCACATTTTCAAGACAATTTAATTGAATACACAATTCATTCTTTTATGGTTAGTATAAACTTTACATTTGGTTCCATATAAAATATGTCTCCAAATTTTTTAAGTAAAAACCTTATGTGATAATTTCAAACCATGTTTGGGAAAATTTGACACAATATGATTCTGGTGTATTGATGTATATGTAAATACATAGTCATTCTACATTAGACTTCAACCAAGTCACTTCAAAGTGAAATCATGTTTGATGAAAAAATCTCAATTACTATAACACAATGAAAAAAATGGATAATTCACATATATTTTCTTGTTCTATAAAAATTCAACAGAGTATCCAGTCCAAATAAATTAAACATATTTTCATGTTAACATAGTTAGAAGGATAGATAACCATAAAACGTTTTTACCAAACCATTGATAATATACAAGTAATCCAAGAAAACTACGAATATCAGTATCATATGAAGGTCTTGGAAATCATGCTTCACGTTTTTTGGGTGGTATGAACAATTATTTCATCCTTATATAACTGTTCCCATTAAAATAAATATGTTGAGACCAAAAATCACATTTTATAAATTTCCCATATATCTTATATTAATTAAGTGGGTTTGAAATAATCCATAGTCATATTTCCATATCCTCATAACCTTTGGAATGTACAAAAATATCATTAATTAAAACCACAATAAACATATCCAAATATTCACCGAAGATTCTATTCATAAGATCCAAAAAATATACTAGAAAATGTTTCAAACCAATTTTCATAATAAAAAAATCATAATTAACATAACTAGTTTGGAATACTATTTTTTTAATGATACCTCCTTCACCATTATTTGATGCAACATAAATCCATATTCAATAATGGAATAATACTATGATCCCTAGATCCATTCAAAAAAGGAATCGATTTGAGGCAATTAAAACATATTTATAACGTCATTTTAATTTAAATATCTATAATCAATGTAATTTCTTATTGATCTGTATTTATTTTTAACGAACAACTTGTAGCACCGCATGTTGAAGTTCTCGAATGAATTTACCATTAATCACACAACTTCTGCACCTTCTTTTTCAATTCTTGATGTTCAACATCATCCCTTCGATAAAGGATTTTTTGAAATTTTCTTAATACAACAATCTTAATCAAATATAAATTAGAACTCTTAATGAGTTATAACACTAGTAAACTAATAAAGAAAAACATATGGAATTAATTTATAAATGGTGGAATATTAACTTAACAGTTCAATTATTTTCAACTATATTGGTAAGATAAAATTAATTTAAATTTGTTAATAGTTTCTCAGCATCTTGATAAATTAAAAATTATATGGGTTCATTCATTTATAAATATTGAAACTATTTTTGAAGAAATAAATTCATTATCTCTATAATAAATTTCAATGGTATAAAAAAATAACTCCATTCCATAAACAAAATTATTTAAAACAATTTTAACTAAAAAACATAAATATTTGGAGGTAAAGTATTTCCAAAGAAGATAAGAGGATTATTTATATAAATAACGTTCCCTTCGTATTTCCCCCATGATTATAACCTTATACTATGGATCCATTCCATGAAGTAAAATATAGAATTTACCAGAAAATTTATCTGGCATAATCGATTTTGTTGATAATGTATCAGATAATAAATTAAAAAAATCTAAGAAAAAAATAGTGTACTATATACCACTTCAGTGGATAGCAAAAAATCAGCTGATTTAGTCATAAAGGATTTCACTACCCATATTTTCTTCATGAAATATTACTTCCAATATATGATATCTATAATTGGTTTGGTATGTGCATAATTCCCCATCTCAGAACATTTAAATTTTTTTATAGTTTTATTGTATGAATTAAAAATTCCAATACAACAATATTTGATAATGAAATCAATGACCATATATTAAAACATACCAAATAGAAAAAACATCCCATGTTTTTAAGGCATTACATAGGGTGGTTCTAAGCACACATTCTATAAAATGGAAACTAGATTTCATTACCATTAGATTTATTTGGTTGATTCTTTCCCATTTAATTTCATCTTGTTCAATTATTCTGCTACTTTTTATAAAAAATCATTATTAGAAAAATCAATTTCTACCCTATTAGCACATCGAAAAATATTCCCATAACTTTTTAATTCATGATAACTAAATTCACATTGATATCATGGCCTCAATCAAGAGTAATAATCATTCATTTTACTACCATGATCCTGAAATTTATTGGGAGCATAACATTAAAATGAAGTGAATATTTATTCCAACACAACCACTTAATCATTCCCATTTTTTTAAAGTCAAGGAAATTTATTCATAGCCTATCTTGAACAACATAATGAAATTATATTTAATGGAAAATATTATTAAATTCATCACATTCCTGAGAATCAATATCTGCCATTTCATTGATATTCCAGATCATTAGCATCCATTGGTTTGATTCAACATTAAAATGAAAAATGGAAAGACTAATAATTTTTTTATCTTACCAACTCATGATAAAAATATATTTTCCAATTAATTAATCAACCTTTCATCCACCACTATGTCAGAATATTCACTAAATGACGGATTGTGATGCCACATAAAATGTTATACCATCATCATTCTCTTTTATGGTATCTCTATGTATTCTCCTACATGGATTCCACTTCAATTTTTTCCCATTTAATCTTATACATTAATATAAAAAATGTGTAATCTCTAATTCCCATAATTATAGGTTTCAAATTTAAAATGTTATCATCATCTCAGTGCCATCCAAATTTTGATTCCCTCTTTCTTTTGTGATAAACCATTCAGAATAGACATATCATAGATAAAGAAACATGGTTTTCTTAAAATGATATATAATTTAAATTCAAATAAAATTTAAAAATCCATTATGGTATTCTATTGATATTAAACTAACCCCTAACAATATCTGCATCATTCACTAATACCAACTATAAGGATCTAAGCTAATTCATTACATAATGTAGTAATTTTAACTAGAATACACTTATTACCTTCCCAAAGGTATTTTAGGACTATATTATTAGATGAAATGGTCAAAATTATTACACAATAACCCAAAAGAATAAAAAATATAAACAAATAAGACAATCTCAAATTCTTCCAAAATATAAATGTTTTTTATAAATCATTTATTCTTTTAATGAATTTTTCTCAAAATATTTATCTTGACTTATTCATTGTAGTTACATATACATAAAACACAAGAAATGTATTTTAAAACATGGAATGAGAAAAAAAACTCTGTATGGGATGTAAAAATAATGAAGTAGACTATTTGTTTAGGATTACTTAAAAATACTTGAAGGATAAACTATTAACCCTTAAAAGTAGCACACACTTAATTTTTGAAAACTCAATTTTTCTATAAAGAATATAAAATAGAAATAAAACAATATGAATAAATTAGGGAATCATTTTATAAAATACATACATATATTTGTAACCCTCATGGCTACCTTATGATTTTTGATCCTAAGAGTAACCTTACAATGTAACCCTCATGAAGAAATTATTTTTTAATAATCATACATACACTTAGAATAACCATTATGAAAAAATTTCCATATAATCATACCCAATGAATTGTAGGGAATTCATTGTCCCATAAATAATCACAAATAATTCCCAATAATGATAATATAATCCTAAAAATTAATACATTAATCACAAAAACGTTCGTTTATAATTTTTTTTAAAATATAATTATAAAAGATGGGTTTTATTGAAAAGTCACTTACCTTAGGTTTGAAGTGCATAATAAAAATTAAAACCTCTTATAAAATGGTTGAAATAGTGTATTAAATTTATTATATGACTATATTAATATTTATACTTATTTATATGAACTTTTAATAAAATATTTCCACAAATTTATTGGCAATATTTTAATATTTATATTGTTTCGGGTGTGTTTATTTGATAATTTCCATGGTTGGTTCACTATATATATTCTGTTAAACAGAGAAAAAAAGATAGAAGTGGAAATAAATGGTTCTAATATAGTTCTATAACTTTAAATTTAACCATATATTATTATTTCTGATATTAAGATGATTCAAAATATTATACATTAATGAAAATGATTTAATTTATTATGGATGTTTTAATGACCATCATAAACATGTATATTTTTTTAATAAAATGTTTATATATTTGTCTGAAAACATTATATTAATTATAATATGTATAATAAAATGTTATTTTACAATTATAATGGTTTTATGACCGTTATTGAAATATATAATGAAGAATTAAAACACACTGTCTATAATGATAGTAAATCGACACATCACATATGAAGTTTTAATTTTATAATATTAGTGGAGACGAAAAGAGGCTTGATGATGGATATAAAATTAATGAAATAAAATTATATTATGTGTAATATACTTTTGTTACCATTTCAATTTAATGAGGTTATGTGAGGATAAAATATGAAACGAAAATAAATTGAAAATAAAATTTAAAAGAAAACGAAAGAGGATTATACCTCTTGAATTTATCTTATTATAAAACATCCATAATGAACTAGGTTTTAGCCATTTGGTGAGACTAGAAGGTATTAAACATGGTGCTGAGTATATTTAATGTGTTTGGGAAGAAAATAGACAATCTAAACGTCTTTTGAGGTTTGAGGTCAAGTTTAGTGAGGCGTTGAATTTATAGTGTAGGAGTGGGGTGTTTTTTATTCATTATATTAATATATTCTCTCTATGATACGAATATAATGAGAATTATCAATAAATATTCAAAAATAATGAAATGGAGTTAGAGATTAAGGTGATTACCACAAAAATGACGAAATGAATATTATATTTAACTTATTATATATATATATATATTGTAATTTAATGTATTATATTATTCACAAAAAAACCCATATATTTTTGAAAAATACGAAATTAACCCAAACCACTTGATAATGTGTAGAATTAAAAAATGAAATCCATTTTTGAAAAATATTTTAATAAATATGAAAATTTTATTTTTTTATTAAAATTATTATTTATTAAAAATGTAACGAATTTAATATTTTAACTGATTTTATGACACATTGAAAAATTAAATAAGGTCTCATAAAATAATATTATATAAATAATAATAAAAAATATAAATTTATGAATCTATTTTATGAATTTAAATCATTATATTATTCATTATATGAAATATAAAATTAACAAACTATATATATTGGTCCAATGATTATGCCAATCCAATGTGCCTTAACTGAATGACCTAAATGAGACATCCAAATAAGAAAGTAAAACCCTCACATGAGTCTATTATTATTATTATTATTATTATTATCCAAACGAAAAAGTCCATTAAAAATAGAATAAGAAGTCCATGATATTATATAATCTGTAAAATTATTATTTTTACATAATATCAATGAATCCATCAAACTATATTCTCCTATAATTCTAAAAAAGAAAACATTGTTTGTGTTTTGTTGGTTCACCGAAACCATGGATGATGAGTTTTCATTTTATTTTATCACCTTTATGGTTGTTTAAATATCTTATTGAGGATAAAAATTTTAAATAATTATTTATATTACATTTTTAAATAATTTAGAGTGAATATATTATATTAATATTAAATAAAATGAATCTTTCTTGTGATGGTCAGTGATAAGATATGAAAGAACAAAGTATATAACATTAAAATTTTTATAGAATGATTGATTATTATGATGTAAAAATGATTGATATTTTGGGATTTTTCAATTTTTGGTTCTAAATAGTTATTATATAATTTCATTTCTAGAGTTTTCATCCAATTTAACATGATATTTTGTAATTATCCACAGGTAATATGAGTATGGAACCATGAAAACAACTCACTAGGAACCAAGAAATTAGTCGTCATATCACATTGGAACAATAAAATATTCACATAATAATAAAATAAAAAATATATCTAGGATATTTTCCTATACATGTAATTAATGAATTTTATTTCATTATTCATGAAAATAATTGAAATTTTAGAATGATTTTAGAACCTAAGGTTAGGGGTCCCTCCAAGCACCCATATTTTATTGGGGTTATTATTTACCCATATATACCACAAATTATATATATAGTGTTATTATATAATTAATCATGTTAAATATTTTCTTGAAACATATCTATCACTCTTCATTCACCATTTTTTAATGAGTATTTACTTGTTTAAAATGTTCCCCTCTAAATTTGTCTTAATAAGAAAATTCAATTACAGGGCACTTATCAATTTCATACCCCATTCCATGTACCAATAATTGAAATGTCCGAAACCATATCATTATTTTAAAATCCCTCTTTTCTATAAGGACAATATATTTATTTTATTTCATATTTTTGTATATTTTTATTCCATTACGTTCTTTATATACAGAATTAAATTATTCAATATAACCTCATAAAAAGAAAATTTCAAATATATTATCTATAATGATTTTAATTTCTTCAATTATCATGGAAACACCATTCCAGGGAATATTTCCGTTAAAACTAAATATTTTTTAAATCTATTAGTTCATGGTTAAAATAATTCTATTATATCTATATATGAAATAGAACATGGTTATGCAACTCATTTATTTGAAGGTGTAATCCTAACGGATACTCTATAATTATTATTTTCATATGTGGAACCCATATAATTATATTAGTTATAATGGGTGATCCAACATTTCTCTCCAATTAATTGGGTAATGTTTTTTTCCACTTATGAAAATGTGTATGTGATTTTGGAGAGAATCTAATACACCATGACACACATTTCACCATATGATTTTGTCTTTATAATTTTCCTTGACATAAGTAGATGTTATGCGTTATGAAGCTTCCACATTCTTATATTTCCATGATTATATGAAGACATGTTCCATATTATATTAATCCATATGATTATTCATGTTCATTTTTTTATGTTATCATGATATTCCTTCAAGCACAAATGAAATGATTTATTTTCATATTGATTCCCATAGTATCATTTTTAGATATATTTTTTTCTTTATTAATTATCCATGATGTCCTATAATTGTTATGGAGAAGAAAATAAATTTGGTATATATATGAAGATCAGATTAAATATGACTTATTTATGTATTATTATTTATTATTATTATTATTATTATTATTATATATATATATTCTTCTATTTACACTACACCAATCAATCATTTTGTTATATTTAATATATCTTTATCATTAAAATCATATGATTATATGTGGAAAATACTTCATTCTATATTTTTTGTTTCAATGTATGTTCTTATTATATTTGAGGATTATGACTATATAATTATCTTGAGAAACCTTGGTCTACATGTTTGTATATGTGAATGTTATATAATTATGGTGAAATATTATAGGAGTGCCTACTATTATATTATATCATAGTTTTTGAATTACAAGATGTTGTTACTCTAGAATAGAAGGGTCTTTTGGTAATTAACCTAAATTAAATATTGGATAATAACATGATGTTCACCTTGTTCATGAAAAAATTGAATTGTTTCACATCAATTTTTACCATCATATGGATGCAGTTTTTAGAATTTACATGAAATTTACAATGGAACTATAAATGAGATGAATATTTTTTTATTAGAAAACAAAAGAAGAAAAATTACCATTGATAATGTTGATTGAAATATAGTGAATCATCTGTTAGGATTAAAAGTTTATTTTTATGTTATTTCTTCTTTGATAATTGTTTACATATTATAGGAGGAGAAATTCTTAATGAAAATATAATAAAATATTTGACGATTGACCTTATTATATGTATAAAATGATGGGATATGAAGTAATTAATCATAGACTGGTTAAAAAAGTAATCAAAAACTATAATTAATAATTTTAATAGATTTTTTATTAGAAACACATCATTGATGAAAATTATTACATATTATTGAAGATTGGGCGATAAAGTTGACAGAGGAATGATATTTCATGTCCCTATGTGTAAAAAATGTGGTTATTATAAATGAGGAAACTTTTATTAATAAAAATGAAATATTCTTTTATCATAGAAAAAATGAATAGGGCGTCCACTTTAAAAAAAATATTAGAAACATATATTAATAGGTTGGAGGGGAATAAAGATCAACCTAAGGCACCCATAAATGATCAATGTCATAGATGAGTATAATAAGGTCCTTATCCTTGTAAATGACGTATTACAAAGTCTAATATAGATAATAAATACTAGTAATTGGAAAACCAATAGATCTATGAAGGTAATACACTATTGAAAATTTTTATTTTGATAACGATAATAATGAATACTAATATACCTATTTGGAGTTATGTATGTATTGTTATAATTTAATTCATTCATATCCCGTATATCATTGATACGTTCTAGGTGCATCTATTACACAACCTAAATTATTATATTTCATTGTGGAGGAAAAAAATTATTAATGTACCACATGTTTACAATTATTGGAATTTAATTATTATAAATTATAATATTATCATTTTTGTTGATTTCATGTTCATATTGGACATGGATTGGATGTATGTATATAAATCCAACATCAGTTGTTGGAAGACGGAGATCAATCTCTACTTTCTATGTTATCCTATCATTATATACAAGTATTTAGAGGATGTTTAATCATGATTTGAATATTAATATAAACTATCGATATTATTTCCTTAAGTAAATGAATATATACCTCAAGTAATTTATACTATAAAGATAATCATGTTTTGATAGATTATATTTATAATGGATTATAATTATATATTCCATTAATAATTCCAATAAATTATTCATAACATAAAGGAAAGGAACTAAATTTATCATATTACTTGATCTATTCTTATATTCATTTTTTAAATAAAATCAATACTTATTTGTTTGACGAAGATAGAAATCATCATGAGAATATAGAAAATGGTTTAGAGGAAATGAGTGATTCATAATGAGGTGTGTAAATTATATTTTTCATATAGAAGGTTTGGTCTATGTTCTTATAAAATAGATATCATTAGATTAATAAAATCACAATATAGAATAAGTAAACCCCCATAGGTAGTTGAATTTATTGATTATTTAACTAAGGACCTATATTATTCAACGGTGTACCTCCAATAGTATATCAATAATTAATGGTGACGATGGATGATATTTCCAATACTAAATTTCAAAGAAGGTATGGACACTATGTGTTCATAGTGATTTTATTTATCCACACTAATTATCCTTTACTCATCATGGAACTATTGATTTGATTCTTTGGATATTTCGTTTATGTTTTTTTAAATTGTAATGAATAGTGATATATTTAAATACTCCAATAGTAAGGACGAGAATGAGTATCATTTTTAATAATGTTCTAATGACATTTATAAGGGATAATATAAATTACATGTTTAGTAAATATTATTAATGGGTGGCATATATATCATTATTAATTAATTTTATCACTATTATTGGGATATCTATGGACTCTTCAACTAAAATGGATGTTTATGAGCGTCCTAGATGAACATTTGTAATAGAGAACAATAATTTCATTAGAACAATGGTGTATTACCTATGATATATCAGAAAACACTATGTATTTTGAAAACCTATAACCAATAAAACCATAATTGGAGTACTTTTTGTTTGGATTGTTGAATGTGATGAGATATTAATGGAATAATAAGGTGTTCTTATCACAACTCTTATACACGAACCACCCATAAGTGGGGATGTCTTTGTAATATATAACAATGATCCCAATACGGGCTTGGACTATGTAATATTAAAATAATGATAATTTAATAGATTATACCACATGTTAGATGAAATTTCATGAGAATAACTATACGAAAATGGTAGGAGCTAGTTGAAATGATAATTAAATTGAATATCAGATAGGATTCCCTCTAGGAGGTTAAGATTGAATTATATTAATAATAAAATCCCAAAGTATTCAATCATACAAAATGGGGTTAGTATGTGATAGTGAATATGGTTATAAATGAATAATTTATATGAATACTAAATAAATTATTATATAGTAATGAAATTTATGAGGAAGATGCTCTAGGAAAAAATGATCTCGATAACTAATCAATGAAGAGAGTTGAGAAGAATGTAGACTTTTTTGTTAAGAAAAATAAATCCAATTTTTTTTAATGGATGAGCCATCATAATTCCATTTTCAAATGAATACTCAACCATACCATCCAAAGAAGTCAAATTAGGCTTAAAGAGATTATGTTGAAATAAAAAATAACATGGAATCTATAATATATGGAAAACTAACAATTTTTAAAATTAAGATGAATGGGTTGTCATATTTGGGACATGACTATGTTTATAATCATATATTGAGATAGCGACAACGACGTTGAATGGTGCACATATATCAACATTGTACATTTAAATTGGTGTCATGAAATTGTTTTGAGATATTTATGTGAACTATTGGGGTAAAATATCAAATATATATATATATTACATGTATGTTAGTAGGTTAAAGAAAAAATTAAAAACATCTATGGGGATTATGAAACCATTACCGATAACAATATGTAAATGGTATAAAAATCATTCCAATATTTATTTATTATATTATGAAGACATATGTATTAAATAATTCTATATGATTTTACATAGAACCTCTTTAAAAACCACTAATTTCAATTTTATTTGACATTATATCTCACCTGACCAACTTGAAATGATATTCATTAGAAAAATGGTGAGGCTATATGGAACACCATTATAAATTATATCAAATCAATATACGAGGTATACCAATATTTTTTAAAGAGTATTTATTGTGATATAAATATCATTTTTATTATTATAATTCCATATCACTCCCAAAAAAGAAGGATGATATGAGGGGACTATCATAAAATACGATCAAATTTTTGGAGCATGATTAATATACCACAATGAAATAAGGGATCATAAAATTAATATAGTTGACATATATTATGATAATATATTTCACTAAATCATCCAAATGATCTATATGAATCCCTTTATAAGAATATATATAAATAAATTAATTCCATCATGGATTTGGTGAATATAGGCTGATTGTATGTGAAATGGTTTGGAAAATGGAAAAATATGTTAAGACCATTGAATAAACCATTAGGGCTACACATCCTTAATTTAAGAGAATCACAAAAAATCATTAAAGATATATAAAATTTGATATTAATTAATCTTTTCCAAAAAATGTCTCAATGTAATAGGATCATAGATCTGAGAAGAGTGGTAATATATATTCCAAAATAGAATCCCATTTGATATTTTTTATCATATCCATGTTTTGGACTAACGATGAGAACTCCTAACAATATTTTCTCTTGTACATGACTTGATTCATGTATCCTTTTTTAAGTAAGTAGATAACAAATCCATCACATTTTCTAAATTCAAATGTGGTAAAAGTAGAGTATTGTTCCTCTGATGAGGAGCATTATGTGATGATTTTGGAAAATAGAAATAATGTTATACACAAAAACACAACTCAACCATAAAATGTACCATGGGAGAACTATATGAATGATGTGGTAATATAGGTACTAAATAATGTGAATATGAATGAGTACCAAAAATTATTTTCCCCATAGTATGTAAAATGTAACATTAATGGTGAAATTTCTTAAGGGGGAAAGATGGTAATGAAATTTAAATTTATCTATGGATTTCACTTATTAATATATATTTATACACACCAAACAGATTATGAAGATGAAAAATAAATATAATCATTTAAACATTAAATTTATTGAATTTATTTATCATAATAATTGAAAATACACCATTGGTCGAAATTTTTTTAATAAAGATAACTAAAATATGGAAATCTAGATATCTTCAATCCACAAGAGTAACCACACTCCAGATCAATTCTATATAAATGAAAAATATTATTAGAAATAATATATTTATTTTGAAAATGATTATATATATAATCATTATATTGAATTAAAATTTATGATTAATTAATAAAATATGATGTACTTATAGAATATAGGGAACACGTATAACCATAAAAAATATGACAGTGGAAAATGTAATCTGATCATTGGAATTGTAATCGCACTATTAGAATAGAAATCTGACCATTGGTAATAGTACTATGACTATTAAAATAGTAACCTCTCACATGGACGTGTAAAATAGTACATAGGTATCTTATAAAATGATAATATGATATATTTAAACCATGATACAGATAAAACAATTTTTTTTAAAAAGAGAATTTAACACTGTTTATCTTTGAAAACATAAAAGTATAGATTTCACTTTTTTTCATAAATGTAACAATTTTAATGAAATTTTATATTTTCAATATTATATATATATTAATTTTATGTTTCATAATAATTTTAATAATTTTTTAATATATAATAAATAATTTTTCTATAGTTTATGAAAATTGATCATAATATTAAAACTATTTATTTTCAAATAAATAACATGTTTATTTAAAAAATAAATTTTTCATATCTAAAAATTAATTAAAATAAAAAGTATATAAATTTTTGAATCAAAATGGATTTTTGTGGGTGAACTGTCCTTCATTTTCTAAAATGATATATTTTTTTTCATAATGAAAAAGGATAAAATTCAATAAAATAAAACATATAACCATATACGATACAATTATCATTTTTTAGACATTGATGATGTATAAATCCTCTAGTTATAACTCACATGTTTCATTTAATAAATAACACTAATGGATTTAATAAAAATTGATATTATTTATTCAAAATAATAAAATAATTGATCTTATAATCAAAAACACCCCACTCATCACCACTTAAATATCATCTATCCCCACCCCTACACTTTAAATCATATAAGCCTTTGATCTTTAAGAATTTTATCCCAAATGTCTACCCAATAAACGCTCATTTTTACTAGTGGTACTAGTCTCATAGTATGCACATTCTATGTATCATTATGAGGATTCCAAGGAAGATTCATCAAAAGATAATGTAATATGCACACCAAAGTCTATTAATATTATTTTTCACATTATCCCCAAATAGATTCCATTAAATAAAAAAATAAAAACTATAACTTCTTATATATTCTATAATTTTATTCTTTTATTATAATATATATCTATCCTACATATTTTATAAGACTCTTATTCTGAAAATGAAAGCATCATTCCTATTATGTTTATTCAATGACACCAAGAATGATGTGTATTTGTCTCTAGTTACCACCTTCACTAAAGGTTTCAAATCACAAATGATGGATTAAAATTAAAATTATATATATTTTATAACATTTTTTAGTGAATAAATATTTATAATATTATATAACAATAAACTAGTTTTTAATTGGTCAGTAAAACAACCAAAATGATCTAAATATATAATGACGATGTTTATACTAAATGATTCATCCTTGTGTGAGAAAAATAATATATATTTGGAACCATTTTAATTTTTATATTGAAATGAACATTATATCATATCACTTATGTAGTTTTATCGCCATTTCTAAAGAATATCAATAATTATCCCCAAGTTAAATGTCCTGGGAACAATGAAACATATCCCTTAAAAATAATGAATTTTAACCTTATATATCACTGAAATGTATATAAATGAACATAATTAAAATATAATATTTAAAATTTTGATGGAAAAGTTTTTTAATTAAGTTATATACGTATCTAATTTCATCATTCTGTATATTATGTTCATCTACAAAATGATATTGTAACATTTGGTAATTGATCTGTCTGAACCATAATATTTTATATGGGACATGGTTTCTCTCTCTACCTATAACTACCTATATATTATTTTTTATATAATTTTTAAATATCCATGTCCCACAATTATATAATTGTTTTAAATTAACATTATTTCATGGGGATATATATTTTTTAAATGTTTTCCGCTACAATTCCTCCAAATAAGATTACACAATTATATAAGTCTTTTCTATTTCATGCACAATTTTATATACCACTCCATAAATGGTTTTAAACCACCCATGATTTGTGTAATATATCATTTTGTCATCAAAATCTAGTTTATTTCATTTTTATATTAATATAAATTAGTATTCCTAGACCATCTTTAAAGACCATATGAATTTGTTAAACCCCTATTAAGATGTAAACTTCCCATGTTATTTATCTAATATCTCTCAAGTAATTCATTTAGTTGGAGATAATTTACTTTGGACAATTATTATGAATTTAAATAAATTACTAAATAAATTATATTATCAATACTATAATTATTTTCCATCTGGTTTTTCCTTAAACAATGGTTATGCAACCCCTTTATTCAATGGAAAGTACTTATATTTTCACCTTATGTATGAATTTTATATTTGGGTCACATATGCATTTAAATTTCATGATGCTTTCACACATATACTATTATAATGCATTGAATACTTTTTTTCTATCATATGACGATATGAATGGGTTTAGAGAGTGTATCTAACCTAGGATTGTAATTTTTCTACAATGTGATGTTTTTTGGGTGTTTAACCATGAATTAGGCTTCTAATATGTTTTATATTACTTTAAATTTATTGTGTTTTTTAAAATAATATTTTTCTATTACCTATATTTATTTCCTCTATATTATTATTCACTATCTTTGTCATTAATCATATCATTTTGTTTCTTTTAACTCACATGTAACACATTATTTTCATTTTTATTATCTTACAGGGCTTTTGACCTCACCCATTTTGTTTTCAAACTCACTAGGTGACCCAATTTTGTTTTTTTTTGGATTTTAAAATCATTTTGGATATCATCATAGATATTACAAAAATTAAAAGTTATTTTTGTTTGATATTGTTTTTCAATATATCTATCACTCAATGTCACTAGGTATCTCAATGAATTGATAGTATTTTTTGGATATTTATTTTAAAATAAATTTAATAATATAAGTAAATTTTCAAAGGATCTATAATAATATAATAATAAAAGTTATTTATTTTTAAAATTCATTCAACTTAACTACTTTATTTCTATATTTTTTTTCTAAAAAAGGTAGATATTTTTGAGTAAATATCACATGTTTGTACATTATTTTGAATATAGTGATAACAATAAATATTGACTATATTTTATAAGATATATTTTTTTTATATTTTTGTGTTAAATAAAAATATATTTCAACTAAAATCAATTGAACTTATGTATTTGAGGTTTCTGGATTTCAATAATAATGGCATGTTGAACTAGATCCTATTTACTAGAAATTACAGTGGTAATGTGGAAAATATTAACATCAATATATTATTCAATTTGATGAAAAATACATCAGAATATTGAGGTTGTTTCATCGGACTCCATACGCAAGATCCATAGGTTTGAAAAAAAATCTAACTATGGTTAATTAATAAATATACATGTTTTTTCATGGACCAAAATAATATAAAAATATATTATTCTTCTAAGATTGATTATAGTCGTTTTAAGGAATTTAAAATATTATTTATGAGTGTGCATTAAATTTTATTGGGTTTTCTTATTCTATAATTTTTCTAATAGGGTACGTTTAACATTATATAATAATAAATGATGTATGTATTCTTATTATATTAATTATGTTTTTTATTGTTTAATCAATGAATTTATATTTGGATGGAAAATTTTTTCTAAAAACTATTTCTTGGAGAATTTGGTTTGAGGAAAACAGTTTTTTTTATGATCAGTATGATCGACTGATTCTAAGGATGAGGAATTTGTTCACTCTAACAAGTGATAAATTGAAGTCTTTAATTGTTTGGGGGGAAAAATACCTTTTGATATATTTATATATGATGTTATTTCATGAATATTTCAAGTTTACCAAGTGCTAGATTGTAGACTCACATGCCATATTATGTCATCGAAATTACCTAATTGATTAGAGGGAGTTTTCTTTTAGTTTATCCATTATAGGGGAGTCATGTAATTTTACTGGTAATTCTAGATTTAGTTTGAATTGTAAATATGTTTATTTTTCTATTTTTTATATTTCCATGAAGTATATTTTGAATATATCAATACATTAATTTTATGTAATGGTAATAACTCATATTTTGATATGTACATTGAATTAAAACTCTTAAATCCCATTATATTACAAATGATGATGGAATGGAATTATATGATTCATTAAAAAATTAAAACCCATCTTTCAGTTTTAAAAATATATATTAATGGGAAAATAGTTTCCACCATTTATATATTTGGGGATAAAAAATTAAAAAAAATATAGATTTTATAAGATGAATTAAATTTCTAATATTTTAGGTGATTTCTTCAAAACCAAATTCAATTTTACATTGAACTATATGTATATCAATAGAACCAAATTGAACTTTATTTTCTTATAGTGGTTATGTTAGTATTAGTTATAAGTTCAATATTGTGAAATTTGATTAATGTAATACAATGACCATTATTTGAGTAAATTTTTATTGTAGAAGGGATACATGTAACTGATTCCAAATTAGGAAATCAAAATTATGTGGTTACCTAATACTTTAACATCATACAATAAAATATGACTGTTTGATTATATAAAATTCCATGAGGAAATTTTTCAATGAAAATATCTTCATAACCACTCTATAATTAAAGTGTATGAATACAGATTCATTAAATTGGTTTTTTTTATGGATGGAAACAAATGAAAATTGTTTATAATTTCATTATATACCAAAAAATACTTTTCTCCATGTATCATACAAAAATATTTGGTCAATTATTGTAATATTATCTCAATAAAGTTTACTGTAAAATGTACATTAAATTATTGATGAACCTTTTTATTGGTCATAAAAATCACATCCAAATGATATTAATGTGGAACATTTCATTTATGTTAGAGGGTTCCATGTAGAGTGGATTTGGATACTCAATAATAGAATCCATTCTTTAAACAACTAAATATAAAAATGATATCAATAAATTGGTCAATTATCTCTGAATTGTTTTATATACAATTTTGTACCCCTTAATATTATGTCTTCACCATACATTATACATAATCTAAATTCAAATTTTTTTGTTCCTTTTTATAGTATAGATTCATTTCGTATTGATGTTACCAATATAAAATAAAACATATTTTCATTGTTCAGGTTGGGAAAATATTAGAAGGTGAATAATATACGGTTGAAAAATTATTAGAACATAAAATTTTTGTGTTAGAAATATTTATTAATGTGATAGGTACAGATAAAAAGTTAAATTTTTGACTAAATTCATGTGGTCATCCTATTTATTCTAATATATCTATTATCATTAGTTACATTTTAGTTAGTGCTCAAAAACATGTTCTAATTGACATAGATACTTGGATAAAAGTTTTTCCATTATTGATGGAATATATTGGGAAATGTATTTTGGTAAAATCAGGATAAACCATTTTTCATTTCTAAGAAGACAAATAAAAAAAAATTCAGTTACTCATAATTATCCTTGATCAGATACATATATATTAGATGAAATTCAATTTAATTTTATAGTGATGTTCACTAGAAAGGATCAATGAAATTTTATGATAATTTTTCTAATTCTTTTAAGGATGTATAGTGGAAAATAAAACCCTAACCATATTCTATATAAGAACAAAACAAAACTGACATTATCTAGGATGAATTTATTAGCTATTAGGAGGAGGATTCATTTATGATACACTATAATTGGAAATATTTTATTTGATATTAAGTTTTCTAAATAAAATTTATTAATAATTATTGACTTTTGGACCAAAAAAATAATTATAAATAATGAACAGTGCTCATTGAACCCAACATACAACAACAATAAATCATTAATGGGTGTTATTCAACTAAAATTTTTTATGTATATTTAAATAAGAGTAAAAAAATTAAATTGATATAAAACAAAACATTATTTTATTCCATTATTTACATTAAAAGTAATGAATCATAATCTAATGGTACTTCCATCCCATTTCAAGTTCTTTGAATAGAGGATAATTAAAACTGATATAAATAAATAATAAATTGAAACATACATAATGTATTGGAATAATTTTTTTTAGTTTGATAATTTAAATTATTTATTCATTAAATCATTAGAATGTATCAATGAATTATTATTTTATAATTTTTACTATTTTTCTCACAATAATTTTCATTTAATATAATAATTAAACAACTATTTATATGTCAATTAAGTTACCAAAATAAAATGAATCCCTTATAGGTGTATGTTTTGCAGTATCCTAAAAAATATATTGATAAATCAGTGACATAAGGTGAGAAAAATGATAATATATATATATATATATATATTCTCTAATGAATAAATAATTCTATGATAGTTTGAGTCATAAACTAGTTTCATTGAAGGGATAAATGAGATGGTTCAGCACATCAGAACCCATAACATGGAGACCCCCCCCACATTTTTTGGTCAATCCATTTCCCTAAAATTCTTGTCACACATTAGGAAATCAATTATTTTTAAAATGGTTTCTTATTGAAGTAAATTAGAAAACTATTGTTACTCATCTTATAAATAAATTATGTAGACTGAACAATACTGTGATTTATATATATCATCCCCCATTAAGTACCAAATTGTGTGTGTGAAAATGTATAATATTAATTGAGATACTCCAAAAAAATTAACATTGAATTTTTTGTGATAGTAGGGATTCACATAGATTGTGACATAAACCATGAGCTTCCAATTCTCCTTGATGATGTTCATGTTCACACGGCTAAACATAATATTTAAACTTTTATTGAATGATTTTTTATTCTTATATATATACATGATGATAATAAGGTATGTCCATTATAATTTAATTTATATTAAAAACATCTAAACATTATGAAAACGGTTTGTTGTTAGGAATATTTATAAATAATGAAAAAATGTGAAATATATAGTTGATTTAAGATAATCGAAAGGGAAAAATAATATATTAAAGTTTAATTATAATAGTTATATAACCCAACCAATTTATTTTATAAATTTTTAAAAATTTAATATTTAGATAGTTACAATATTATAGTATAATGTGTTTTCTTATATTGAATTTCAATAATAAATTTATATAGAGGCCATTATGTATATGATTGTTCTTGATAATAAAATTTAAATTATCAAGAACTAATGGGTGAGAGACTTTGTTTTTTATTAATAAATGATATAATAATTTTTAATTTTATTATTCAATAATTTATTTGGTATATTTTTATAGTTTAATATAATTCATATTTTATATATGAGTATACATCACAGGAATGAAATGGATGATCTTATGAATTTTTTTTATTAATTACACCACATGTCACATATATAAAAAATAAAAACATTGTATGATTATTAAATTTCATTATGATTAGAGAACAATGCAACATTATTTGAAAAGAAATTAAAATAGTCAAGTATTTTGATAATAGATATAATTTTATTTGAAAATAATTCAATCTAACCGTATAATGTATGTTTACTTTTTAATCCATTATTTTTAAAAGAATTATTGTATTCTCATTGTGATCAATTACAATAATCTAAATATATACTTTTTTGGATCCCATTAATTGATATCCTATAAATCCTTCAAACATTAAACATTTTATGTGATTTTATCATATTTTGATTCAATATTTATAATTAAAATTTGATATTATATTTTTTATATTATGTTTTAGGAAAACATTTGTATGATATAATTGTTTTTATTTATCCTCAGAACCATGGTATGTGGAAATCCTGCTCCCAAAATAATCATATGGATTTAATTTTTTGGAAAAAGTGTTATATTTATATACAAATATTTAACTATAACAATATTATTACTAAATGAAACCATTAAACATTCTATGTCAAATAAATTTATTAATTTATATTACTTGATAAAAAATAAATAATAATATAATGAATAATTAATGTATTGGGACGATTGAACAATGAATAGGGATACATAGTGTTTGATCATGGGTAAAGGATACGATAAAATGATATTTCATGGATTGAGATATATAATTTTACATAATAAAAATTATAATAATTAATTAAAAATTACATTAAAAAATAAAAATATAACATAAAAATGGAGATTAACTACATAATATAGTTGATTTTCCTAATGAAAGGATAACACAAATTCACTTATAGAAAAATAATCTAAATTGTTATATAACTGTGGTTGTAATTACTTGAAAATTGGTACGAAACTAATGAAACTGAATTGTCATCATAATCCTCTTGATCAAAAAATCATGAATATATATGATGATTTATAATGGTCGCAAGGGATGAAGGAAAATAAAATCCATTATTCATGGATTAATCACCACTATGAAGTTGTGTCCTTTATATATATACAACATTTGAACCATGATTTAATAATGAATAAATTAATTGTTTATTCATATCATAAAACTTAATATTATTATATTATACAACTATATATAAATAATACAAAAGTGTAGTTCACACCATTCTTAATCGGGGCCACCCTCTCATTTGGATATGTCTAATCATCATCATTTGATCATGGACAACGAACATGTTATGAACCTTATAAGATATATTATAATTGAAATTTCATCCAAAATTTAATTATTGATTTACATGACTTAAAACATTAAAATATATGTAATTACATAACATGATAACAATAATAATGGTATAAAATAAAAATACCAAAAAACCTAATGACGTGTCTTCCCTATATCAAAACAAAATAGGATTCTCTCACAGTGGATGAAATATTCTCCTTGTGGTATGATTAACCAATAAAACCCCATCCAACCATGCCTAATATGTATTATTAAACCTATATAAAATTATCCCAAATTAAATAAAAAATAAAATCATTCAATATTTAATATTGACATGGTTTATGACATTGAAACTATCTCATGCTTGAAAAAATGCAGCCTTCTCTCCAAAATTCATATTTATTGAAATTGTAGAAAAATTAAGGAATTATCATATGGTTATATATTAATACCACATTATTAAATACAAATTCTTCTCTAAGTAAACAATATCATTTATTTGGAAGATCGTCCATGATATGATTATTTTTCCAGTAGACCGGGTTGGTTTGTGGTGTGAAATTTTATTAATGATTAGAAACATCCAAGGAATTCTTATAGAAAATATATATAGCTTCCTCCTATATTAAAACGTTACTTTGCATCCATAAATATGTCTATATATTGGTCAAAAACTAATTAAATATTATCATAAAAAAATTATGCACCTAAAAAGTTAACCTTAGGTACCCTTCTTTTTGGAATATATTTCACCGCTTCATGTCATAATACGAAGTGACTGCATCTCCCAAAATGTACATCTCTATAAAATCTATTATTAAAACAATTCCTCATTTATTCCCATTATCACACACATCTAATCTATTATCACACATTTATGGTATATCCATGTCTTCTATGACATGGTTAATATTAAATACATTCAATTTTAATTAAGAATATATGATCATGAATGAGGATATAGATGTCAGTAAAATACATAAAAAATATTATTAGATAATTTGAAAAACTATGAATGAATAAAAAATTTAAATATAATTTAAATAAATTAAATGGATATACCAAGTTCCCATGTAATAAAAAACATTTCCAAACATTGAGAAAATTATCAACAACTTTAACATAAGGATCCATTCCTCAATTATAGAAACAGAAAAAGTATCATTCAAAATAATGAAAAAGTTATAATGAAATATTTTAAATTCATAAAACATAATCAAACAAAATTATTCAATTATGAATCATCCATAATTCAGAACATAATACATTTCTAATTAAACAAAATCATCCACCCATTCATGGACACTCATGAAATATATGATTTATGTAACTTTGATAAAAAAATAAATCATCCCTCAAAAACAAATTAAATATTTTAATTCCTGTTTTTAGAAAATATAATATCTATACATGGGATTCAATGTATTCTAAATTTCTAAAAAATAAATTTTTCCATAAAATAACTAGAGGACTTCTCATTTAGTGTCTACAAATTTTTAGTTTCTATGTTTGTAAATTATAATGTTAAAAATAAACTCTTCTAATGAACAATCACGGAATAATTATTTATTAATAATATATGAAATTAATGTATCGATTAATGATCTATATAACTCGATGTAATACCCTAAAATCTACTACATCCCGAACTCTTTAACCACTATCAAAATGAATACGAAAATTGAAATTGGTAAAAAAGTGGTTAAAATAATTATTTTTTCCAATAAACATTCCTTTATTTTTTCAATCAAATGCATAGAACACAAATTCAAAGACCCATTAATGTAAAAAATCTATATCTTCAAACCCCACCATAAATCTAATACAAAAAATAATTAAACATGTTTAAATTAGAAGGGGAATGTGTTTATAAGAAATGGTAAATTCATGGTATTTCACATTCCTTAATATTTATTCATATTAAATTAAATTATTTTATTTTATTTTTAATTATACATTTTAATTTTGTTTTCTAAAATATCATGGGTAACATATAATGAGGATATACAATATCTATGAATATTTCCTTATATAACCTTGTGTCACACCCACACTAATCCAAAACACTTTAACCCAATAGTAATTATAACACCCTAGGTAAATAAAGAATATGGCATTTTTATATTTATACGTATTTGTGAATAAAATGTCAATATTAATTTAAAGGGAATTCTATTCTTGATGGCTTACCCAATACGCAACAATGAGTTCCTTTGAAATATTACGTTGCACTATAAAATTAAAATAATATTATTTTAAATGGTAGTTAACGCCTAGCCGTTGTAATGGAGGGAATGAAATAAATAACTAAAAAATGATTATATATGTATGTCAAATATTTTTACTTTTTACAGCAAATGTTAGAGAATTAAAAATGCGAATGAATCCAATTTTATGTGTAAACATTCTAATATTCTTTAAAAGGTAGATTAACTGCCTTTTGATGAAGAACCTACTTTAAATACACTTTTTGACAATTTTATGTGTTATATTTGACAAAATAAAATTCTGCTTTAGAATCAGGACATCAAAATTTACTACGTGTAATTTTTTTGTATTTTTCTGATAATGTTCACTTTTTAATGAATTGTGAAAAATGTTGTATTTTAATTCAAAACCTCTTTTTGATCTAATTTATTTGTGTGATTAGATAATCGTTTGAATTGGTTTAAAAGTAAAATTAGAATATCTTTTTACCATTTAATCCAATAGTGGTGGTTGGAATTAATTTCATCTTGAAATTGGACTTAAACTAGTGTCAATGTTTTGATAATTATTGTTTCATAAAAACACGCTATTTGCTCTGACAGCGGGAATTAATTATTAAATTAATTAATGAAACTTATATGTTTTGAATTTTTTAAAATAGACTTCATTTTTGAATTCAGAATATCAAATATAGATGAGGGTGACGTTTTGGTATTTTTCTGAAAAACATCAATTTTTTATGAATAGTGAAACCACTAAGTGGTACTTATAAAAACTGATTTTCCATTTAAATGAAATTTTACCACTTCTGTATTTTGAATTTAAAATATCCGACATACATGGTTTTCATTAAGAAGTAAAATGTGGTTCAATGGGATTAAAATAAATTTTTGTTGAATAGTAACTTTTAAGTTTTAATTGCTATTAGAGGTAATTAGTATAGTTTAAGGTAAAAATAATTTTTTAATAATATGAAATGAACATTACACATGTCCTCCCCTTATTGGTTGTGTCATGGCCGAACAAGAAAATCCATGGGTCAACTTGGAGACTCCATGGAGCCACTTTTCATGGAAAATGACATTAATACTTTTTTATTTAAAGTTAAAATAAAAATGTCACAAACATTTGTTGTTTTACTAAAAAAAAATTTTAATGGGGTCATAAAAGTCAGATTTTTTACTATAAATATTCATTAGAAATCTAAAAAGATTTCATACATCATGCTATTTGTTTTATAATTTTTAGACATTAAATAAATTAAATTATTTATGACACCATGATGATGCAGCGATTACCTCATTATTTAACGATTTAAATAAAATGGAAAGATAATGTAAAATATAAGACCTACACATGTAAAAACCTATTTGAAGGGTGTATTTCTAACCCTTATCACCTTATCCTCGAGACACATCAATGTGGGACCATTTAAATCCGAAACTCATTCTAAAATAATGTAACATTTCCTTACTTTCCAAGAGTGCCCATCCTCTCCTCTTATAAAAGACCCCACCTCTACCTTCTTACCCACACCTCTCAAGAATTTCGCTCGGCCAACACCTGCCCATTTCATCTCTCCACATCCCTATATTCATCATTAAAGCCTCACTTTGGACATAACACTTTCCAAGGAATCATTTGAGCTCAAATCAAAAAGAGTTACCCGATTTAATGGTAGTTTCTTCTCTTGTGTTCTTTTGTTTTATTTTGATTCTCCAACACCATAAACTCTTTTCATTCATTTATTTTGAAACAACCCCAGTATCCTAAATATACTACTATGTTGTTATAATAATTAATTGAGCTACACTTACACACACCTTCATCTAATGGTTAAAGAACATACTGTTTCTGTGGATGGAGAATTTCTGCCTCATGAAACGATGATTGTTCAACATTCATATAACACCTTCAAAGGTGGCCATTAAGATGACACTATATTTATATATGATATATAATATTTATATGTTTCACTTAGGCTTCTGTAATTTCCATTTGTGGCATACCATTATGGTTTCCATTGTGGGTAAACACGATAATTTCATTTTTGGAAGTGTGGACTACCGCCCCCTCAAAGTGATTTGATTCATTAATGCCATATGTGGGACGTATAAAGGATGGATTTAAAGTTATTATATATGATGTTATACTGGAATTATAATATACCTTTATATCATTATTATTTTCATTCCATTAAATTATGAGATAGAAATGAATGTAGCGTTCATGCGTACGTACGGCTTACCGTCTCCATGAACGGTGCATTTCATTTCTTATCCCCAAATGTAATGTAATATTATAAGTACATATATATAGTGGATATATATGATGTATGTTATATATAAATGATTAATATAATTCTGGAATTAAAATAAACATATCCCTCATTTAGTTTTAATTCCATTAATATGACATAGAAATGAAAGTAGTGTTCATGCGTACGTACGGCTTACCGTCTCCATGAACGGTGCATTTCATTTCTTACCCCTAAATGATTATGTAATATTATAAATACATGTATATTAGGGATATATATGATATATATGATATCCATATCATTAATATCATTCTATATATAATGAACCTTTGACCACACGAACAACATGTAATTGTAAGAAGTCCACTTTCGACTTAAGAACCAAATGTCGGCAAAACAAACATTATTAACTTAAATGATTACATAATGTTTATAACAAAGTAATAAGTGATATAAAAGTAATAATTAAATTGAAAAATGTTCTTAAGAAAGTATAAATTAACTCATGTTTATTATTCAGGACGTTAAAGAATGATCGAGTCAAGTTGGACTCGAGGTAAGGGATCCAACCTCTCTCTTTGTTTTTAAGTACTCTATTTTATGTCATTTCTTTTAATCTCATCTTTATTATGTTTGGGGATGTTCTATTATATTCCTCATACTGTAATTTTTATTTTCATATTATGATAGACCCTATTTGATCTCAGAAATACATTTTTGGAAGTTTTAAGTGGCGTCGTTAGGCTGCCGAATTTTCATAAGGGATTTTTCATCTCACTTTTATTCCCATGACATTTATGCTACGTTTGCCACTATTTCCATTGATTGGTGTATCTAATGCCCATTATTATACACTTTGTGTAGTATAATTTCATTTATGGGTATTTATATCTTCATTATATGACCCTCCTTCCATGGGGTGTACATTTCGAAAGTTACCCAACTCAGTAAGGGGATCTTTCACCCTCTACTTTTTAGAAGACTTATTTTGTTATGTATTTTAATTCACATACTATTATGTTGGGATATGTTCTCCTATATCCTTATTTATGTAAATTTTATGTCCATGTGATGAGATTCCATTTTCTCTCTCATCAACTCATTTTCTGAATTTTAAAGTAACGTCGTTCGGCTGTCAGATTTCTATAAGGGAACTTCTTAACCCATTTTCAATTCTTTGGGTTAAACCTCTACTTCATGATTTTATTATTCCAAGATTATGTGTCGAATCTCTATGTTGTAATTTACATAAACCCTTTTGTGGATATAGTATTTCTACACATAATCATCTCATTGATAAATTCTTACGAACTTGTATGGGAAATCATAACTCAATCTCATTTTATTGAGTTAAATATCTATGTCATTGGTTTTGTTTTTCCAATATTATGTGTGAATGACCTCTAATTGATTCACACTCAATATCCACTTATATTGGGTGTATTTTAATTTCTCACACATAATTATGTGATAGATTTATCCTTAATTTAATGATACCATATTTATAATGGATTTCATCTCAATTTCCATTTCCATTGAGACTTCATTGTTGTTATGCACCAATTCACTCTTATATGGTGTGTATACTGCCATTTGACATATTATATCATGAATCCCTTTATTCTCATGATATTATAAATCTCGGATGACATGTTATTCCACAATTATTTTTATTCATGAGTCTCTCATTTTTTTAAAAATTATTTAACAAAAATATCGTTTTAAATGTTTTAAAGATTCATTATTCTAAATCTTTATCTTTAATGTCCATGTTTTAAAAATGGTTTTCAGTATTTATTTTTATGGAAATTAATGTTATAAAATTATAATTCCATTAAAAGCATCAAAGTGGAATGGGACACTTCGATTCAAAAATATCTTTTAAATGGTTTTTGAAAATGGATTTCTTAATTCAATATCTTGGAATTACTTATTGTGATTGAAAATGAAATGCTGTTATTGAAATGTTTATATTTTCAATATTTTATGTGTAATGATGGTACTTGTACATTCTACGGGTGGTTACGTGATAAACCATATGACAGGTGGTGTCGTGAATACCAGGACGGGTAGTTACGTTATAACCTCCAATGCATTGGGTATGTAAGTCGGCCGTATAGCTATTCCATTAAGTATGTGTGGAAGTCGACCGTATGGTTATTCCATTTAAGTATGTTTATGTCCCAAGTTACCTTTATATGTTATGTGTTCTTTATATGGATTTTATGGTAATCTTTTGGTTACAAAAGGGTATGTAATGATCTTTTATTCAGTGAAGAGTTTTTACAACTTCATAAAGGTGAAAAGTATTACTTTGGTAAAGTACTCATGGTTTACTTGTTGTTTTTGAAAAACTAACAGTTTTCCTTCTTTGTGTATCCTTTACAGGGCTTTTTATGCTCATCCCAAGTTTTTGAAATGTTTTTCACATCTCAAGGGAAAAGTTCATGATGTGGTTATAGTGTTAAGAAAGTTTCAAGAAAGAATCCATGTTTTATTTTAAATATGTTTCCATTGATGGGAAAAATGAATATTGTCTTTTATGTAACCACTTTTTTGAAATGTGGAATGTAATTCCAGTTTCATGATCTAATTCTCTAAAACTCTAATCCTGAAAAGATCCACAATGTGTAATCTTGTAATTACTCAAGATTATGTAAGGTTTAAGGCTGGGGACTTATAGTTGGTATCAAAGGTCGGTTTAGATAACTTTAGAGGTTAGGGTATTCTTTATGAATAAGTGAAATTACCATAATGGTTAGGATTTCAAAAAGAGTCCTAGTTTTAGATAAAGTGAATGAGTATGTATATCTTAGTGTTTATATTCTTCATTAGTATATGATGGTTTTGTTGATATACTCACACTGACCTTTTTGGTTTTAGTAAATGGATGGATCTAGCAGGCACCAATGTAACGGTGGATGTGAAGAAAACTGTGACAGTTTTCAGAGCGAGCAACTGAATGATATGGGAGCTGCAATGAGAACTCTTTTATTTATCCTCAACCAACTATATAGAGTCATGATTGACCACCTAATCCTAGGTGATTTCCCTAAGGCATCATATATGCGAGAAACAAATCCCTACGGAACTACAGGTAATAATCATAAAGGTAAGTGTGTTCAAAAACCCATGTGTCAAAGATGTGGAATGAAACACCTAGGAAAATGTTTTAAATTGACAGAAATATGCTATAGATGTGGAAATGATGGTCATAAAGCATGAACCTTCCATGGAAAATAGAAAGCATCCAGTTGACTCGAGGAAAGTGAAAGAAGTTCTTTTTGAAGGATCAATTAAATGTTTTAAATGTGGTATGCATGGTCATTATGCAAAAACATGTCCTATGAAGAAGTTTTGGTAATGGGATGGCCAAGATTTTACAAATATTCTTTTACCAATACCTAATTCCATTCCGATTGAAGATGAAGAAACTGGCAATGACCAATCAAAGGTATGGATTATTTCTTAACTTTTGTTTTCCTATTTTGGAATCATGGGATATGATTCATGATTTTGTTTGTGGGAAATAAGTATTTCATAAAAAGTTGGAAAGGAATGGTTAATAGATCATGTATAATGTTGAATGAGTAAGAAGTCAACATATAAGGGCTTAAAGAGTTATGGTAAAATTATAAGGAGTATTAAGTCTCTTTTGATGATAGGGTTACATAAGATGACTTTTTTATAGTATGTGTAACCCTGATGTTTGATAAGTGAAAATTTTATTCAAGGAATAGTTATCTGTTCTTTTGTGGACAAAGAACCATTTGGGTTTATATGATCCTTAATTTGAGGTAATTATGGGTTACTATATGTTTTGATGGAAAGTGAAAGGCATGAGATAAAATTGAGGTTAAATTATGTTATAGTTATTTTTGAAGATTTTAGCTCTTTTTGGGGAATGATTTGAGAATTATATAGTTTTGAAAAAGGAAAACATGCAGACCATGTGACAACATGTCGCCTCAGAAAAAGCTGCGGGAATCGAACCCACAACCATTGTGCAACTGGTATTTATCACCTACCACAGGACTACGTGAAGTCCCTAGTTAGTTTAACTGATTCTTTTTAGTCAGATGATTTTATGAATTAAGAGTAAGTTGATTTTGGGTTTTCTATGGAAATTTATTAACCTATCATGGAGGATATGTGATTATTTTAATTACTTTTTAATATGAGACTTTAAGAGCAACTGATGTTTTTTGGAGATAAGTGTTATTTTGTACCATGGAGGAATATGTGATTAAATCCTTCAAATATTTGGGTTTCAATCTTAGTTTGGTTTACTTTGAAGAATTTTATGGACAAATTGTTTATCTAATGGTCTTCGTTGAACTTTGGGTTTGTTGGACAAATTTTGGGGATTAAGAATAGATTTTCTTTTTTAAAAAGGATTATTCATTTTTGGATCTTGTTCTAACAATATTTTTTGGTTTTGGATTTTGTCTAAAGACATGGGAAATATATAGTTCTCTTTTGTAGATTAGGTGATTCTCAGGATGTTGATTATATTACTCTTAATGTAAACAATTCATCCTAAATACTCATTTTTTTTAGAATATATGACTTTGTGTAAGAAATATAGTAAAATTTAAAAGTCCACAAGACAAATAAGCATGTTTCCTTATGTTTTAGTTAATCTCATAAAAAAATTCCTCAATGAAATGTAACTCAAAAAAATGTTGTCCATTAACTTTTTCTACTGGGGAATCCAATACCATTTATCCCATCACATGTTTGTGATTTTTTTTGTGGTTAACTTTCTCATAGGAATGTTTATTATCACTCTCCATCAGAACATGACCCTTTGTTTTTTCTTCCATGTCCATAGTTTCCTACATGTAATCCTAGTATGGGTTAACTCGGGTGATCATTGTACATCTCTTTCTTTGTTTTAATGTGATTGTTTTACAGACTCTTGTTCCGATGTGGGAATTTGAAGGATGTTTCTGAGCCCAATTTTAAAATTGCGAGGACGCAATTCCCAAAAGGGGGGAAGGATGTAACACCCCAGGTAAATAAATAATATGAAATTTTTATATTTATACCTATTTGTGAATAAAATGTCAATATTAATTTAAACGGAACTCTATTCTTGACGGCTTACCCAAGACGCAACAACGAGTTCCTTTGAAATCTTACGTTGCACTATAATAATAAAAAAATATTATTTTAAATGGTAGTTAACGCCTTGCCGTTGTAATGGTGGGAATGAAAAAAACTAACTAAAAAATGATTATATATGTTTGTCAAATATTTTTACTTTTTACAGCAAATGTTAGAAGATTAAAAATGTGAATGAATCCAATTTTACGCGTAAAGATTCTAATATTCTTTAAAAGGTTGATTAACATCCTTTTGATGAAGAACCTCCTTTAAATCCACTTTTGAAAATTATATGTGTTATATTTGACAAAATAAAATTCTTATTTAGAATCGGGACATCAAAATTTACTTTCTTTAATTTTATGGTATTTTTCCGATAAGGTTCATTTTTTAATGAATAGTTAAAAAGGTTGTATTTTAATTCAAAACCATTTTTTAATCTAATTTATTTATATGATTATATTATCTTCTGAAATGGATTCAAAGTAAAATTAGAATATTTTTTTACCATTTTATCCAATAGTGGTCGTTGAAATTAATTTCATCTTGAAATTGGACTTAAACTAGTGTCAATCTTTTGATACTTATTGTTTCATAAAAACACGCTATTTGCTCTGAAAGCGGGAATTAATTATTAAATTAATTAATTCAACTTATATTTTTTGAATTTTGTAAAATAGACATTATTTTTGAATTCAGAATATCAAATATAGCTTAGGATTATGTTTTGGTATTTTTCTGAAAAACATCAATTTTGGATGAATAGTGAAACCAATAAGTGGTACTTATAAAAACTGATTTTCCGTTTAAATGAAATTTTACCACTTTTGTATATTGAATTTCAAAAATCCTACATACATTGTTGTCATTAATAAGTAAAATGTGATTCAATGGGATTAAAATTATTTTTTGGTGAATAGTAACTTTTAAGTTTTAATCGCGATTAGAGGTAATTAGTGTAGTTTAATGTAAAAATAATGTTTTAATAATAATAAATGAACTTTACACATGTACTACCCTTATTGTATGTGTCATGGACGACCATGAAAATCCATGGGTCAACTTGGGGACCCCATGGAGCCACTTTGCTTGGAAAATGACATTAATAACTTTTTATTTAATGTTAAAATAAAAATGTCACAGACATGAGTTGCTTTACTAAAACAATTTTTAAATGGGGTTATACAAGTAAGATTTTGGAATATAAATATAAATTAGAAATATAAAATGATTTCCTACATCATGATATTTGTTTTATAATATTTAGACATTAAATAAATCAAATTATTTATGACACCATGATGATGCAGCGATTACCTCATTATTTAACAATTTAAATAAAATGGTAAGATAATGTAAAATATTAGACCTAAACATGTCCAAAACCTATTGGATGGGTTTATTTCGAACCCTAATCAACTTAGCCTAGATATAATTCAATGTGGACCATTTAAATCTGAAAAACATTCTAAAATAAAGTAACATTTCCTTACTTTCCAAAAGTGCCTCTCCACTCCTCTTATAAAAGAACCCACCTCTACCTCCTTACCCACACCTCTCAAGCCTTTTGCTCGGCCAAACCCTGCCCATTTCATCTCTTTACATCCCTATCATCATAATTGAATCCTCACTTTGGGAAGAATCGTTTCCAAGGAAGCCTTTGAGATCAAATCAAAAAGAGTTACCCGATTTAAAGGTAGTGTCTTCTCTTGTGTTCTTTTGTTTTATTTTGATTCTCCAACACCATAAACTCAATTAATTAATTTCTTTCGCAAAAAAACCAGTATCCTCAATATACTAAGATGTTTTTATAATATGTAATAGATCTATACTTACACATACATTCATCTAATGGTTAAAGAACATACTGTTTCTGTGGATGACGAATTTCTGCCTCACGAAACGATGATTGTTCAACACTCATATAACACCTTCAAAGGTGGCCATTAATATGACACTATATTTTTATATGATATTTAATATTTTTATGTTTTACTTAAGTTTCTTTATTTTTCATTTGTGGCATACATTTATGGTTTCCATTGTGGTTAAACATGATAATTTCATTTTAGGAAGTGCGGACTACCGCCTTCTCAAAGTGATTTGATTCGTTAATGCCATATCTGGGACGTATAAAGGATGGATTTAAAATTATTATATATGATTTTATACTGGAATTATAATATACCTTTATATAATTATTATTTTCTTTTCATTAAATTATGAGATAGAAATGAAAGTAGCGTTCATGCATAGGTACGGCTTACCGTCTCCATGAATGGTGCATTTCATTTCTTATCCCCAAATGTAATGTACTATTATAAGTACATATATATAATGGATACATATGTTGTATGTTACATCTAAATGATTAATATAATTCTGGAATTAATATATAAAAATCTCTCATTTAGTTTTAATTCCATTAATATGACATAGAAATGAAAGTAGCGTTCATGCGTACGTATGGCTTACCGTCTCCATGAACGGTGAATTTCATTTATTACCCCTAAATGAATATAGAATATTTTAAATATGTGTATATTCTGGATATATATTATATATATGATATCTAAATCATGAATATCATTCTGGATATAATGAACCCTTGACCACCTGAACAACATGTAATTGTATGTAGTCCACTTTTGACTTAAGAACCAAATGTCGACAAAACAAACATTATTAACTTAAATGATTACATAATGTTTATAACATGGTATTAAGTGATATAAAAGTAATAATTAACTTGAAAAATGTTCTTAATAAAGTAGAAATTAACTCATGTATATTATTCAGGACGTTAAAGAAATATCGAGTCAAGTCGGACCCGAGGTAAGGGATCCAACCTCTCTCTTTCTTTTTAAGAACTCTCTTTTATGTCATTTCTTTTAAGCTCATCTTTCATATGTTTGGGGATGTTATTTTATATTCCTCATACTATAGTTTTTATTTTCATATTATGATAGAACCTATTTGATCTCATAAATCCATTTTTTGATGTTTTAAGTGGCGTCATTATGCTGCTGAGTATTCATAAGTGATTCTTCATCTCACTTTTATTCCTGTGACATTTATGCTATGTTTGCCCATATTTCATTTGAGTTGTGTATGTACTGCCCATTATTATACAATTTTTTTTGTATAATTTCATTTATGGGTATATACATCTTCATTATATGACCCTTCTTCCATGGTGTGTACGTTTCGAAAGTACCCAACTCGGTAAGGGGATCTTTCACCCTCCAATTTTTATAAGACTTCTTTTGTTATGTCTTTTAATCCACATACTATTATGTTTGGATATGTTTTTATATATCCTTATTTATGTAAATTTTATTTCCAACTGATGAGATTCCATTTTCTCTCCCATCAACTCATTTTCTGAATTTTAAAGTGACGTCGTTAGGCAGTCAGATTTCTATAAGGGAACTTCTTAACCCACTTTCAATTATTTGGGTTAAACCTCTACTTCATGATTTTATTATTCCAATATTATTTTTGGAATCTCTATGTTTTAATTTACATAAATAATTTTGTGGATATAGTATTTCTACACATAATCATCTCATTGATAAATTCTTACGAACTTGTATGGGAAATCATAACTCAAACTCATTTTATTGAGTTAAATATCTATTTCATTGGTTTTGTTTTTCTAAGATTATGTGTGAATGATCTCTGATTGTTTCACACTCAATATCCACTTATATTGGGTGTATATTAATTTCTCACACATAATTATGTGATAGATTTATCCTTTATTTAAGGATACTATCTTTATAATGGATTTCATCTCAATTTACATTTCCATTGAGACTTCATTGTTGTTATGCACCAATTCACTCTTATATGGTGTGTATACTACCCTTTGACATATTATATCATGAATCCCTTTATTCTCATGATATTATAAATCTCGGATTACATGTTATTCTGCAATTATTTGTATTCAAGAGTCTCTCATTTTGTTAAAAACACTTTAACAAAAATATCATTTTAAATTTTTTAAAGATTCATTATTCTAAATCTTTATCTTTAATGTCCATGTTTTAAAAATGGTTTTCAATAATTTTTTTATGGAAATTAATGTTTTAGAATTATAATTCCATTAAAAGCATAAATGTGGTATGGGACACTTTGATTCAAAAATATCAGGTAAATTGTTTTTGAAAATGGATTGCTTAATTCAATATCATGGAATTACTTATTGTGATTGAAACTGAAATGTTGTTATTGAAATGTTTATATTTTCAATATTTTATGTGTAATGATGGTACTTGGACATTTTAAGGGTGGTTACGTGATAAAACATATGATAGGTGGTGCCATTAATACCAGGACAGGTGGTTACCTTATAACCTCCAATGCATTGGGTATGGAAGTCGGCCGTATGTCTATTCTATTAAGTATGTGTTGAATTCGACCGTATGGTTATTCTATTTATGTATGTTTATGTCCCAAGTTACCTTTATATGTTATGTGTTCTTTATATGGGTTTTATGGTAATCTTTTGGTTTAAAAAAGGGTAAGTAATGATCTTTTATTAAGTGAATAGTTTTTCATACTTCACAAAGGTGAAAAGTATTACTTTGGTAAAGTACTCAAGGTTTACTTATTGTTTTTGAAAAACTAACAGTTTTCCTTCTTTGTGTATCCTTTACTGGGATTTTTATGCTCATCCCAAGTTTTTGAAATGTTTTTCACAGGCCAAGGGAAAGGTTCATGATGTGATGATAGTGTTAAGGAAGTGTCAAGAAAGAATCCATGTTTTATTTTAAATATGTTTTCACTGATGGGAAAAATGAATACTATATTTTATGTAACAACCGTGTTAAAATGTAGAATGTAATTCCAGTTTCATGATCTAATTATCTAAAACTCTAATCCTGAAAAGATCCTCTATGTGTAATCTTGTATTAACTCAAGATTATGTAAGGTTTAAGGCTGGGGCCTTATAGTAATATTAATCAACCAACTCCCTTTACCAAAATGAAATAAAAAATCAATCAATGATAGATTTAAAATAGCGGTAGGAATGAGACATGGTCTTATAATATGGGCTCATGTCAAGGTATTACCTAGTTTATAATGGATTTACGAAGATAAAACCTTGGCAATATCTAAAGATAAGATGTGTAAAAAATATAAATCGATATACTAAACACTTTTAATATGGATTGAAATACTTTTTCTTATATAATACTATAAATAGTGATCTATTAATGAGGCATTCTTAGGGTTCAATCATGAAATTGGGTATGTGAATGAAAAATTTTGAAATTAATATCATAACCATAACCAGGTAATGAATTAAAATATAATATAAAAAATCATGGAATGAAAATTGAACATTGGTCTAGAAATTACAAGCCTTTAAGAATCAAATTTATGAAAATAAATCAGATACACAAATACTTTTATGAAACTCTATATTGAAGTGATATGAGACTATTAGAAAATTTTACATATTCCACAAATTAATTATGTGTAATGGACTAGAAAGTTACTCATTAATGTGTTTTCCAAAAACTATGTTCCATCAAATGGTTACAAAGAAAGGATAGCACCGTTCAAGGGGGAACTGTGATGGTGGCACCAGTCACGGTTAGACACCGAAATGGGGGCACAATGATGGATGCACCATAGAGGATGCACAGTTATGGTCGCATACCAAAATGGTGGCACCACTTATATTGTTCTACAAAACTGGTGGCACTGTGATGGAGGCACCCTTGGGGCCGCACTATCACGGTCGGACACAAAAATTGTGGCACAACATTGAGTGGAATCCTTGTGCTAGCACCATAACGGTGCCACCTTAGTAGGGGCACTGTCACGGCCTCCCACCAAAACTGTGGTACCACTAATGGTGGCACCGTGATGGTGGAACCATTATGGTGTCTCACCCAATGTTCCCCCACCATTTTTTTCTATTTCTCGTCTTTTTTAGGTCTACCCCTACAGTGTATCATTTGAAATAATAGTGGTCTAATACCCCTTTAAAATTAATTTATAGCCCATAAATTATATCTAAAATCCCCAAGAGCTAGGATACCCTTGACAGACCAGAACATGTGGCTTTTTCATTTGTGTCACACCATTTTCCCATACTTTCTACTTCTTCCCATGTTTTGTGTTTGCCTATGTTTAAAGAAACCCCATTAACTCACAACCATTATGGCCACCTCTCCTATGAGAATTATTAATGTACAATTAATTCCATCATGTATAACCTCTAAAATGCAGGTATAAACCACAATCTTTTATTAAATTGGTAGAAAAAAAATTCATATCTTTTAACTGCAGGATCTATCCTTTTATCGCACATGGATTCAATCTTCTTATTGACTGATCTTTTCCCCTTCCATGGTGAGTTTAGAGTCCCCCTTCCCATGTATGGTGGAGTGCCTATGTTGGAGCCTTTCCTTCTAACTACTGGAGTCCTCAGAGTTACTCCACTACAAGTAATGCATCCCCAGTTCCTATCACGTGGAGAAAAACGTCGATCGTATATAATAAAGATAGGGGTTTTCCTTCGTCTCTCTATACTATGAATCATGAGGGTTGGGTATGACAATTTTCATATGAGGATGGATGAAACCAATTCTTAATTAATATAATAAATTGTTTTTAAAGAATGAGGGGGTGTATTTGATGATTCTACTGTATTCTTTTATAGTTGCTCGTATGTTGTAAATTGTATGGGCTTATATCCACTGAAAATCATGGTTGTTTGTGGTCCTTTCTTATTCACTAATGAACCTCTATTTCTAGGATAATTCGTTTATTAAATGGGTATAACATGGATATTTGGTTAATATTGTAAACTCCATTGATTTAATGGATGCCCAATAAATAATAATCAATGTGTGGTCACCCATGTTAGAAAAACGGATATACGGAACTAAAGTAATGGTGTGTTTAAATTTGGGAAATCCCTTAATCTGTTTTGATGACGTGTATGATAGTTATTCTAGATTATTTTGAGGTTACATGGATAGAGATTGGATCCACCAGTGTGAAATTGTTATTTTGTGGAATTGGGTCCATGTGGGGCCATATTCTGGGGCTTGGATTTGTTCCATTACATCAAGGGATCTCATCGATCCCTTTTTTTGTTGTGACATCACAAGAGAACTGTGTGTGAATGATTAATTTGTTTCATGGATGTTTTCCATTCCTTACCATGTAGCTATTCCAGTTAGTCGCTAAAAACTGATGAATTATTTAAATGGATCCACATAAATGTGATAACAAGAATTGGTTCAATGGGGAATTTTTTTTTCTGCGAATGATTTGTTACTTAGTTGTGGATGTGGGGCTGTTTATGAACAAACAGTAACGATGGTGTTTGTGTATGGGATGGTTTCGGAACCCCTGGGTTTGGGATGAGAACTTTTCTATCTATATGTTTAATTTAGTTCTTATGTTTCTTATTCACGCCTCACCCATGTTTATGCCTTCATGTTGAACACCCTCATTTCATGGGGGTGTTTTCCCCAACACTCATATGAGTTGCTAGTTATTAGATCTATTTCTGGTCCCTTTCCCAAGTATCTCATGACTCGTCGGGTAGACTGTGATGGCTTGAGGTCTATTATAGCACAAGATTCATCAGGGAGGGTAGTTTTGGTGGTTGTCCTAGGTATGTGTGGGATTTTTATTTCTTAAGTGTCTTTGGGATGAGGACTAGGTGTGTTTGAGCATTGTGGTAGTTGTTCTGGACCAGGTCTCTCCGGGCGAGGAAGTATTTATTATTTCCTAGGTGGATGTGGGTGGAGATGTGTGTGGTTGTTGTGGAGCATGTGTCTGCGGGAGGGATGCATGGTTGTGGTGGCTCAAAATGTTGTCATTGGGGCGGTACTGAGACTACATTGAAAATGGCAGGGGAGGTCTAATCCGTAGGATGTCTTTAATAACCAGTTGGAAAGTGGTGGGGGTGCCCAAAAATCGATGTGTTATTACTATTACATTACATGTTTTTCATTATTTGGGGAGTGTTCTTGGATATGGTTTGGGTGGATAGTTTCTTTGCTAGTTGCTTTGGTTATTTATTTTTCTCATGAGTCATTAGAATGCCTCCCCACATATAAACCAATGATTTTGGATTTTCCTACTAAGTATACATATATACTCACCCGATGTATATAAAACCATTGTTAGGTTTCCACGAGGATTTCGTGGACCATGTGGGACTATATCAGTTCTGATGCTAGGACCGTTATTGATGCCACATTTCTTTTCTTTTGGTACCACCCTTTGTATTTTTCTTGTACTTGTATCACTTTATATTTGAACATGAATATATGACTGGATTGTTTTTTATTTACATATACTTCCAGTTTTGGGGTTTTTTGTGATTTAATGTCTTATCTCCTAATCCTTTTCAAAAAAGGGGTAATTCCTTCCATATCACATAAGATTTTATTCCATTGGTGCTAGTCGCAACTCTGGGGCCTATTAATGTATGGAATCAGGGGGTCACTATCTCTCTTTTAATATAAAGAAGGAAGGGTCCGGCAGTTTGATATCCCATTACTCATCATGGAGAAGGTGGGTCATGATAGAATGGTAACATAGGTGATGGTTGAGAGATAAGATGGAGTATGTAGTCAGGAACACCAAGGATTGTGTGGGATGGTAGGGAAATAATATGAGGCAATCAAGGTGCGTGAAATAGTCTAGGGAAGACTAGATAGGATGGGGAATTTTAGGGACCCCCATGATCTGATGCAAGGACTCTGGACAGACCGAATGACCATGATAGGATAGACTGATTATAGGGTAGAGACCCTAAGAATGATACATGAATTAAAATTAATTATTCTCTTGTGTGTCTTAGATATTTTGAGGATTTAAAATAAATAAAAAGTCTAAGATAAATTTAAAATAAGTCTTATACACTACTTATGCATAGGAATTCAATGTTTACCATACAGATATGGCACACGATGTGTGACCATTGGTAGTACAAGAGATCGAGTACCAGGAGGATGATTTGGATGATTAGTAGATATCTAATCGAGCGGATGAAAATGGACAATGAAAGATGACGCTTTGAGCCTTTCAGGGATAGACCCTCATGAATTACAAGGGAAACATCTCATAAATGGAGATAGAGAGCTTGCTCAAGGACCTGGTGATAGCTTTCAGCTTGATCTATGATTAAGCAGAGTACTGGGGTCCTCTGTCAGTAAGATATATTCGGGGAGTAGCACGTCAGTGGTTGGTGCTCTATCATGTGGAGAAGTGGGTGGTTGAGGTTTCGTGGACTAACTTTGAGAGGGAGTTCTGGGCGGAATTACTCTCTTACATGATGAAGGATGAGTGGAGGCAAGAGCTACTCTCTCTTAAATATGGGAGTATATCAGTGAGGGAGTAGGGGATCCAGTTCAGGGATCTCTTTCTATTTTCTCCAAACCTCTTTCTGGATGAGGAGTCTGAGGAGTGATGTTTTGAAGAGGCACTCCAACATTTTCTTCAGTATGTTGTTACTCCCTTTACTATACCAACATACATGGAGGTTCAGAATAAGGATGATGTGTTGGAAAGGATTCACATGTTAGGATGTGTTCTATAATATTAGAGCAATTTGGTGTTTCCAAAGGAGAAGATCGTCATAAGCAGGCCTCCAGAGTCTGGTCCTTCTAAGTTTAAGCATGTGGGGAGCAGGACCTAGTAGTTAATGTTTCAATCTCCCAGTCCTTGTCGCTATATTTCAGGTCTCGGAATGATATGATTAATCAGTTCGTGGGAACATATCAAGTTAGTTCTCGGACTGAGTGAAGTATAGTGGTGATGGGAAGGTTCAATTCCCACCTCACCAAAAATAGATTCAAGCCATGCCCATTCAACATCAGTAGTAGGGACATCAAGCACTCGATCCTTCAGGAGCAGATGTTTTAGGAGGAGGCCAACCTCAGGGCGCTCCTCGGAGACCTTGAGCTAGGCATTGTCAGGGAGGTGGCCGACAGACAACGGTAAGACGAGTTTGGAGTGGGTAGTTCCACGGTGCAGAAGAAGAAGTTCCTGCGGGCTAGAGGTCGTTCAAGGTACTATTATCTTGTTTTTAACTCCTGAATGTTCCTTTTTTGATTCATGAGCTTCGTACTACTTTCTTTCACCTAGTCTATCCCATTAATTGGGTCTAGATGCAGAGATACATCTCGTGCCCCTGGTATTTATGATGCATGTTGGAGGTCAGACCATCATGTCCCATGTTTTTCGGAGATGTATACTGATGTTGGGATGACATCAATCTAGTGGGGATATTCTTTTTCTATAGATGTGGCCATATGATGTCATTATAGGCATCAAATATCTATTATATGTCTGTTACATTATAAAATGCTTCCAAATAAAGGTCTTGTTTTCAGATATGGGTGGAAAACGTTACACTTTCATCGGTGAGCAGGGTTACTAGGAAGGCAGATAACGAGTGGAGCACCATCAATCCATTTTAGAAGAACTATCAGTGGAGTTAGTAGATAAAGAGATAGTGGAAGTCACTGGGATCATCAGTGAGTTCATGGATGTATTCCCTAGAGAGGTGGTGACTATACCTTCTCGACGTGATGTTGAGTTCATGATATACTTTCAGCCTGGTTCTCATATGATTTCGATGGATCCCTATCTGATGGTGCCTTCAGAGTTGTGGGAGTTATAAATTTAACTTGATGAATTGATGAAGAAAGGTTTTGTTTGACCAAGAACATCACAATGGGGATATCTGGTCTTGTTCGCAAAGAAGCCTTATGGTGGTCTCAGGCTATGTATAGACTACCAGAGGCAAAACTAGGTAAAGGTCAAGAACCGTTACCCCTTCCCGAGGATCAGTGAACTTTTTGATCAGTTGAAGCAGACAATGCCAGAGAATGTGGAAAAGTTCCTCATTTGTCAGCAGGTGAAGGCTAAAAACCATGTCCCATGATGTCTGTTACAACCTTTAGATGTCCTCTCTTGGGAATGGTATGACATATCAATGGATATCATCACAGGACTACCAAGAGTTCAATGGGATTGTGACACTGTTTGGATAGTGGTGGACCAACTGGAGAAATCAGCTCACTTCCTGGAAATAAATTAGTCTGTGTGGTGGATGCCTCATCACAAATGTATATTGACATGGTGGTGTGATTGCATGGTGTTCTGTGGTCCATAGTCTCAGATCAAGATACACAGCTTACCTCACAGGTCCAGAAAAGATTGCAACATGATTTTGGCACCCTATTATTCCTCAGCACTACTTTCCACCCCGAGACATATGGTCAGACAAAGAGAACCATCAAGACATTGTATAATATGATACGGGCATGTGTTTTGATCATTGAGGGATTTTGGGCATGACAAATGACTCTAGTTGAGTTTTCCTACAAAAATAGCTATCACTCTACCATTTCCATGGCACTGTTTGAAGCCTTCTACATGAGACAGTGTCGCTCACCCATGTCCTGGACAATGTTCAGGGATGCAAGTTTTCTTGGCATAGAGGTGGGGCAGAGGATGGCAGAGATGGTTAATCTTATACGGGAGAGGATGAAGCCATCATAGAACCGACCGAAGTCATCTTCCGATCCTAGGAGGATACCCTTGGTGTTCGAGGTCCAGGAACAAGTGTTCTTGATGGGCTCCCCTTGGCATGGGATCCCAAGGATTATCCGGGGATGTAAGCCTCCTCCTAGGTTTTTTGGACCCTTGAGGTGTTGCGGAGGCTCGGTGAAGTGGATTATCAGCTAGCACTACCACCATCACTATTCAGGGTTCACAATGTCTTCCATGTGTCTCAACTCCATTGGTATCTACACAATGATTCGAACGTCCTCGAATTTGGGAAGGTGGTTATTGAGGACAATGCGATGTTTATAGAGAGACAAGTGAGGACCATGTATCATGAGGAGAACATGATTTGTGAACCGACCATCCCCTTGGATCATGAGTTATGGAGTCATGGAATCCTTGGTGAGAGTACCTTGGAACGGGAGCCACATATACGCACCTAGTACCTAGATATGTTTTGTGTATTTTTCTATCTTGTTTTGTACTTGTTTCTGAAGTAGTACAAAACCTTTTAAACATTGAAATGGAATGTTTCCCTTGATCTATGGGTGTGTGTGAAGAGTCCTGACTATGGAGAGGGGACAACCTGATCCCTAATCCTGATGCATTAATGTGGATACTGTTAAACCCGTGTGGGTGAGTCAGTGACGCCCAATGTGGATAATATCTTCACTTGGAGGAAACGAATCCCAAATCCATATGACTAGAGGATTTGACCTTTACATGTTTGTGTTGTTACATGGGGTAGAGCAGCGGTAGTGTATACATGGATTATTAGATGATAGATGAGGGAGATGTGTTCCTTGATGTCGAGAATGCTCACTCTTGAGAGGTATCTTTGGAGGTGTTTGTTTGGACCCCTCTCTTCACATTGGGTCTAGTTTCAATTATCGTGAGAGAGAATAGTTTTAAAGGTATCTAATTTAATGGAACATATAATCACTCAATAATAAGTTTTCCAAAAATGTGATTCTATCAAACGGTTTCACTGAAACGGTGGAACTGATAACAGCAGCCCTAGGATAGTGGTACCAGTCACGATCAAACACCGAAATGGTGGTATTGCTAACGGTGTTCCACCAAAATTGTGGCACCGTAATGGTGGAACCGTAGTGTTCGCACTGTCACAATTACACACCAAAATGGTGGCACCGATTATAGTGTTCTACCAAATTGGTGGCACCGTGATGGTGGCACTGCTTACGGTGTACCACTTAACTAGTGGCAGCGTAGAGATCACACTGTCACAGTCGCACACCGAAACGGTGGCACCACGATGGGGGCTCCATCACAGTGCCACCATAGCGGTGTCACCGTCATCGTGACACACTAAATCATAGGTAATGTGATAGTGGAACTATTACAGTGTCTCAAAAAATGGTGTCCCACCCTATGTTTTTATTGTTCCATACTTTTTCTAGTTATTCTCCCACAACATATCCTTTGATGTAGAAGTGTTTAAATACCCCTTTAAAGGCCACTAAATGCCCAGAAATGATATCTAAATTCCCCTTGACTTATCAAAACATGTGGATTTTTCCATGGTGTCACACCCTTTTCCCATACGTTCCAGTTTCGCCCCTGTAATGAATATTCATCTATTTAAAGGAAACCCATTAACATAGAGCCGTTATGGCCACCTCTCCGATGAGAATTCTTAAATGAAAATCAATTTTATCATGTGTAACCACCCAAATAATTAGAGAAACCACGATCTTCCATTAAATTGTTTCAAGAATTCATATCTCATAACTCCAGGATCTCACCTTTTATCACATGTGGATTTATTCTTCTTTGTGGCTGGTCTCTTTCCCTTGGTGTATTTAGTGTCCCCCTTCCAGAGGATAGTTGTGCACCCATGATGGAGCCTTTCCTGCTCACTCATGTAGTCCTCATAGTTCCTCCCCTCCAAGTAGTACATACCTATTTCATGGAGCATGGTGAAAAACATTGATCATTGATTATGCATTTATGGTTTTCCCGTCATATCTCGTTACTGTGTATCATGCGGGGTGGGTTTGATATTGTTCCTATAGGGATGGTTGAAACTAAACCATAACGAATATAAGAAATTGATTATAAAGAATTAATCGATGTGTTTGATGATGCAACTATAATCTTTTACCTTTTCTTATATGTTATGAATTTTAATGGATTATGTCCATTGAATAAAGTGGTATTTGGTGGTCCCTTATTGCACACTATTGAGCCTATATTATCATGATAATTTTGTGATTGAAAGGATGTTACATTAAATCTAGTTAAACATGTAAAAACAGTTGATTAATTGGATTCCTAATGAATAATAATCCTTGTCTGGTCACCCGATTTAACCAAATAGAAAGACATAACTTAAGGAATAGTGTGTTTAAATCTAAAAACTCCCTTTCTCAGTTCAGGTGATGTGTATATTTGTTCATCTTGATTCATGTGAGGTAACATGGATAGGGATGGACTCTGTATTTTTCAGTTGTTTTTTTGGATTTGGGGTAATGTGGGGCTGTATGATGGGGGTTTGTTTTGTTACAGTATATCGAGGGATCTCACGAATCCCTTTTGTTGTTGTTACATTACAAGGGAAATGGGTATTACTGATTATTTTGTTTCTTTGCTGTTTTTCCTTCATTGGCATGTGGATATGCCTATTAGATTTTCTATAGTAAAGAATTATTTAAATATAACCACTTTAATTTAATAACCTGAATGGTTTCAATGGAGAATTTTATTTTGGGAATGAGTTGTGAATTTGTTTAAGCTATTGTTCTTTTATGAATAAGTAGTATCTACGGTGTTTTTGTATGGGTTAGTTTTGGAAACACTAGGTGGGGATCAGTTATTGTCAATCTGTATGTATAATTTAGTTCTTATGTTTCTTTTTCACACCCCTCCCATGTGAAGACCCGTAAATATCAAGGAAATTTTTTTCTTAATTTTCTTTGGAATTTTACAAGAGTGCAGTCTCTGACGGCACCAGATTCCAAGGCCCGGTGTGCCCGGAATCATTTTCCAAAGATTGGCTCGGGTACGTTCAGTGAACGGACGAGCGGGTTTTTATAACTTTTGAACCGGTGCCCGGAATCGAATTATGAGGGCACCGATGAAATCGCAGCGCCGGTATTCTCTTAGAAACGCCTCTTCCGGAGTTGCGTTTGCTCGGGTGTGGTTTTTAATTTTCGGGCTTAAAGTTACGAAATAAAATAATTTTGCGACAACTTTATTTTATTTCACATAAGCCACTTGGAAGCCACTTGAAGCCACTTAAAGGCGGCTTGAACTGAGTTGAACCGGATAGGATGCTATCCAGAAATATCCTACCCTCATGGTAGGATATTTGTGAGGTGGGGCCCGCACGAGCCCCACCGTTTCTTTCTGCTAAGAAACGCACCCGCGAAAACCCGTTATTATGAAAGTCAACTGACGAGTTTCTTAAAATCTTAACAGACCATTTAATTGGGCGGTTTATTTCGTGAATTAAATAGGCAGTTTCTTTCCTCGAATTAATTCAACGAATTAATTCAATCGTTTCTTAACCAGTTTTCAAATTCGTTGGCGTAATAATAAAATAAGGCCAACGCACGACCTCTGGTTATTTTCACTTTGAGAGGACCCTTGTATCTTCTTCTCCCTTGCGAACAACGCGAAGAACGTCGAACTCGGAAATCGACGACGCTCCCATCCGAGACGTTCTTCCCCGCCCCGATCTCCGATCACCAACCGTTTGAGGTGAGTGATTTCGGGTTTCCTCTAAAGGTTCTTTTTGGTTTTAAACAAAACACAAATTTAATTATATATAATTTAAATCTGTTGTTCTTGATCCGTTGAGCTCGCCGACTCAACACCGGATTCCGCGATGACGGGACGCCTTCCCGCGACGACGCGACAATCCCCCTCTTCCGCGACGAGCAATTCCGCGAAGAACGCTCACGCGCGACGACCAACAAGGTAGGGATTTATTTTGGGAATTACCCCCTTTTAATATTCCCGTCAATGTTTCTTTAAAAAAATTAAAGAACAGGTTTGTGAACAATTTTAAACTTATTAAAATTGTTGTTTCCTGTGTGGAATAAAATTTTCTCCCGTTGTTTATCTCTAACGCGGAGGGTGCGGGCCAAATGAACACGGCCCGACGCCCCTCCGCCGTTCTTCGTTTTGTGCGGATTTGACGGGCGACGACGGAACGTGCCGCAACGGATGTTTGACGACCTCGCAGTGAAGAACGAGTCTCGGGAGGAGCAATGGCACAGACGGGAAGAAAATCGGGCTACCGGAGCAACTCTGGCGGCCCGCGGAAGCAGGCGGCGGCGCGGGTCGCCGGCACGGCGGCGCCCGGCGCGCCGCCGGACGAGACCGCCGCGGCACCGGCCGCGGGGGAGACACTCGCGGGACGCGGCTGAAGCCGCTTCCGGCGCCAGGAGACACCTTGCGGGTGTCCCGCGGGTGTCACGCGGGGGCGGCGGCACCCCCCACGGCACCCGGGACGCGGCTTCAGCCGCGTCCGGTTGGCTGGCCGACACCCCGCGGGTCACGCGGGGGTGTCACGTGGAGCGGCGGCTCCCCCCGCGTCGCGCCGCTCGGCCGCTCGGCCAAGCCGAGCTAGACCGGCCCTGGCTGAGCCAGACCGGTCCGACCGGGTCGGACCAGGTCGGACCGGGTGCGGCCGACCCGGGGGGGGGGGGGGGGGGGGGGTGGGGGGGGGGGGGGGGGGGTCGGGCCGGGTCGGCCCGGGCCCGGACCCCCGTCTTCGGACGATCTTCGTTCAAATGCCCGTATCTTGAGCTACGGGCCTCCAAACGACTCGCCATCAGCGGCAACGCGATCCTTGGATCGAGACGGTCGTTTCAGTATATCGCACTTAAGGTTTCAGAATACTTTGAGTTCGGCCGGGTTGGTTCGTACACGAAACCAACCGGGCCCTCGGAGCGGAAACACTCATATCTTGAGCCACAGACGTCCGATTGACGTGCCGTCAGCTTTGTTGTTTTCCATTTTGTGAGACAGATCTTTTGGCATACTCCGCCCAAGGTTTGGACGCAGGTGGAGTATGGTCGGGTTGGTTTTTCCTTAAAAACCAACCGGGCCCCTAGGACGAAAAAGCCAATAACTCTCAGACCAGGCGTCCGATCGACGCGCCGTCTGCGACGTTGAGTTCCTGTTGGCGATACGGAACTTTTGGATACATCATCCTCGGACTTTGTGTCAGTTGATGTATCAGCCTCTCGGCTCGTGGAGTGGACCCACCCGAACGAGCTTGCTGCGTGCAGGAACCCTAGAGCTGGCTGCGACTGCTTCTTCGACAGCGACGACCGTGCAGAGATCCTCAGTGGACTGTGGCGACGACTGTGTAGAGATCCTCAGTGGACCCCGACGACGACCGTGCAGAGATCCTCAGTGGACTGCGGCGATGACCGTGTAGAGATCCTCAGTGGACTGCGACGACTTCTGCACTCAGCGATCATACGTGGATCAGTGCTACCGATCCTGTGTGGGTCAGCGCTCAGCGGTTCTGTGTGAGCCATCGCCTACAGGTCCTGCGTGGGCCAGGTCATGTGTGGGCTCGATCCTGTGTGGGTCCGATCCTGTGTGGGTCACTGCGAGGTTAGTACCTATCGATCCTTCGTGGGTCCGACAACTTAGATGGTTCAGAGATCATCTTTATCGTCATTCGAAAAAGTATACCTGTGTGAGCTGAATCTTGTGTTACTCTGCTTTGTGGATTGTGTTGAGCCATCCTGTGTGGATTTACTATTTACACTTCTTTGTGGATTGTGTTGAGCTATACGTGTGGATTTACTGTTTACTCTCCTTTTTGGATTGCGTTGTGCTATCCTGTGTGGGTATACGTTTCTTTCCTGTGTGGACTGGGTTATACTTGGGCTCAGACGTTGGAGCCGAACGGGAATTGATGACTTAGGTATATGTATGGGCATATACCTAAGCCGTGTCAGATGTTACTTCGTGATTGTATCTTTCCTTTGTGGATTATCCTTTGTGGATATCGGGAGACCTTCGGGGGTCTCGAGGTCCCTACAGAGTAGCTTATACTCACCCCTGCATGGGCTTTTCCCGCACTACATTGTGTTGGTTGCAGACGACGGACAACGCTGATCGTGGTGGAGGCGTGCGGAGCAGGACGGTACCTGGAGGTGGACCACTGGGCGGGACATACTCGGAGTGGTCAGGTGGACCCGAGGAGCAGTGGAGGCTATCTGTACCCACCCTTCAGGTGGGACTTCCAGAGGACGGCTCGACGATACAGTTTTCCCTTTCAGTTGATGTTTTTCCTTTCAGTTGTACTTTACAGTTGGGCTTGTATTTCCGGCCCCTTTTACTTTCAGCATAGCTAGTACCGTTTTTACTTAGTGTTTATTTTCTGCTTGCTTACTCTGTGATGCTTGTTTACTTTTCAAAGGCAATTCCTTCCCTTTTTGATTGGATTTACGCCTTGGTGCTAGTCGCCAACCCCTGGCCTATGGGAGGCGGGCTTGGGGTAGTCACGACACGAGCCCCGAGGACGGGTCGTGACAAATTGGTATCAGAGCTGGTTTGTTCTACCGCAGACTCTGATCTTTCTTCCATGTGAAGCAATAGTGTTTAGCGTATTGAGTGTGGTTATCAGTCCAGGGAGTCCAGTGTTTGTGTGGCGGCCGACGTATCCATACACCAGGACCCTGACTTCTGATTTCCGACTTAATGCACGAAAACATTAATTGCATGTGTGTTTCAAGTTTTCTTTGTGATTACTTTTTTCAGCTCACCAGGTATACTGTTCTAACCGTGGCACACTTGTTTCCTTTTCAGGATGGCCCGACGACAGCAGCCAGCTAGGGTTCCCATAGTAGAGCGCGACGACAGCCCGCCGAGCAACGATGCCTCGGTACAGGGCCCGTTGACCGTAGAGGCACCGACGGTACCCTTACCCATCGAGCCCCCGATGCTTCCAGTACAAGCAGCTGACGAAGCATGATGCCTCGGAGCTCTGCACGAGTTCCAGCACCAGCGACCACCCAGGTTCCGTGGGGAGTCGGACCCCCAGGCAGCCGAGGACTGGCTGGAGGCGGTCGTCCGAGTTTTCAGGCTAGTGAGGACACCAGCAGACCTCATGGTGATCCTCGCGGCGAGCCTACTTCATGCAGCAGCAGGGCGATGGTGGAGCCTGATGCTCCAGGTACACGATGAGGCCACCCTCATCTGGACGGACTTCGAGAGCCTCCTCTGCTCAGAGTTCGTCCCGGCCACCCTCTGTGCGGTGCGCATTCAGGAGATTCTTTAGCTGCGGCAGGGCAGCTTGACGGTCGCTCAGTACGCGGCGAGGTTCACCGATCTTTCTCGCTACTCGACCGACATGGTACAGGACCCCTTCTTCTGGGCCCGGACCTTCGAGCAGGAATTGAGACACTAGATCAGGGCATCGCTGATCTCCCTCAGCATCCCGACCCAGGCAGGAGTACTGGAGCGAGCCCTCCTGATCGAGAGCTTCCTGGCTGAGTCCACACCGAGACCTACCGCAGGGCGGAAGATAGCGGAGTCTTCGGCAACAGGTAGCCGACTGATGACTCAAGGTTCCAGGCAGAACAGACCTTCCGGCAGACGACCTCGGGACACTGGCTCAGCAGTGCAGGGCACCCAGCCCGGAGCCAGTCTTCCGAGAGGCAGGAAGTGCTACGAGTGCAGCGAGCGGGGCCACATGGCTCGTGACTGCCCAACCCGTCGTACCGAGGGCCAGAAGCGGCAGAGGGTCAACCGTGGCGGTCCGCAGGGAGGAGGCGGATGAGGCAGAGGAGATGGCCGAGCAGCAGGTGGTGGGCGACGCTTTGAGGCTCTGCCAGCACCACCACCGGGAGGCCCGCCCCGACCACAAGAAGCTGGCAGGCAGAGACAGGCTCAGCTCCAGGTAGCGGAGGCCTACGACCACAGCGCGCCAGAGATGATTCGAGGTACGATCTGTGTCTATTCCACCCTTGCGGTAGTTTTGATAGACACAGGAGCTGAGACAGCGGCGATGGCTCGAGTTCCTCCATGACTATGACTTTGAGATAGTCTATACTCCTGGGAAGGGGAACGTGGTAGTCGATGCCCTCAGCAAGAGGACGGGCATCCAGGTAGTTGAGGAGGCGACCGAGCAGCTAGCCGCCTTACAGATATCCTTCGTGGATAGAGACGGAGCAGCCTTCCTTCAGTCTCTCACAGTCTCTCCTCCACTTCTACAGCGGGTCAGGGAGCCATAGCGTGGGGACGCTGGCTGTGAGACACGGTGTGCACAAATATCCTCGGGACATTCACCTGATGGGTTCTCCCTTGGAGTAGAGCACGATGTCCTTTTCATAGGACGTACCTTGGTACCAGTCGCTTTACGAGAGGAGGTGCTGAGAGAGTTTCACACTTCACCTTTGGTGGTACATTCTGGAGTGGCGAAGATGTATGAGGATCTCAGACGACAGCACTGGTGGCCGGGCATGAAGAAGGTTGTGGCAGAGTTCGTTTCACGGTGCCTCACCTTCCAGCAGGTGAAGGCAGAGCATCAGGTACCGGCAGGCTTGGTACAACCCTTGGAGGTCCAGGAGTGGAAGTGGGACGACATATCTATGGACTTCGTGACTGGACTTCCACGCACTTCCAGAGGTCACGACTCCATTTGGGTGATTGTTGACCGAATCACCAAGTCGGCACACTTCTTACCCTTCCGAGAGCAGGGCCCAATGGAGAGCATGGGATGTCTCTACGTTCAGGAGATTGTACGACTTCACGGTGTTCCATCGACTATCGTCTCTGATAGGGATGCTCGCTTTACTTCCCGGCTTTGGAAGGGGTTGCAGGAGGCGTTCGGGACGCGGCTACATCTGAGCACCGCCTTTCACTCTCAGACAGATGGTCAGATGGAGAGGACCATTCAGACTATCAAGGACATGCTCCGTGCATGTGTCCTCGACTTTGGTCGCAGCTGGGAGGACCACCTACCCTTGGTGGAGTTCGCGTACAACAACAGCTACCACTCCACCATCTGGATGGCACCTTACGAGGCGTTGTACGACAGGCCTTGCAGATCTCCTTTGTGCTGGACAGACCCTGGGGAGTCAGCACTTGTGGGACCAGAGATGGTCCGGGCCATGACAGAGAAGGTACAAGTCATCCAGGAGCGGATGAGGACAGCACAGAGCCGGCAGAAGTCATATGCCGGTAGGAGACGGATCCCACTAGAGTTCGAATATGGCGACCACGTCTTCTTGTGTGTCTCACCTCGACGTGGTTTGCGATGATTTGGCCGAGGCGAAAAGTTGTCTCCACGCTTCATCAGGCCTTTCCAGGTCATCAGCAGGATTGGCGAGGTGGCTTATCGACTGGCTCTGCCACCTCAGTTGCACCGGGTGCACGACGTCTTCCACGTATCCCAGCTGAGGAGATACGTGCACGACCCAAGACACATCATTGACTATGGGGAGCTATACGTGGATGAAGGGGTGACTTTTGCGGAGTTCTCGGTGGAGATAGAGGATCGAAAGGAGCGGGTCCTACGTGGGCGATCGATTCCTCTTGTGCGCATCAGATGGCAGCACGGGAACCTCCAGGAGAGCACATGGGAGCGGGAGGCTCATATGCATGCTCAGTACCCACATTTGTTTCCCTAGTTTATGATGTATCTTTACGGGGATGTAAAGCCCTGAGGTGAGAGTAATGTAAAGACTCGTAAATTTCAAGGAAATTTTTTTCTTAATTTTCTTTGGAATTTTACAAGAGCGCAGTCTCTGACGGCACCTGATTCCGAGGCCCGGTGTGCCCGGAATCATTTTCCGAAGTTTGGCTCGGGTACGTTCAGTGAGCAGACGAGCGAGTTTTTCTAACATTTGAACCGGTTCCCGGAATCGAATTCTGAGGGCATCGATGAAATCGCAGCGCCGGTATTCGCTTAGAAACGCCTCTTCCGGAGTTGCGTTTGCTCGGATGTGGTTTTTAATTTTCGGGCTTAAAGTTAAGAAATAAAATAATTTTGCGACAACTTTATTTTATTTCACATAAGCCACTTGGAAGCCACTTGAAGCCACTTAAAGGTGGTTTGAACTGAGTTGAACCAGATAGGAAGCTATCCAGAAATATCCTACCCTCTTGGTAGGATATTTGTGAGGTGGGGCACGCACGAGCCCTGCCGTTTCTTTCCGCTAAGAAACTCACCTGCGAAAACCCGTCAATATGAAAGTCAATTGACGGGTTTCTTAAAATCTTAATAGACCATTTAATTGGGTGGTTTATTTCATGAATTAAATGAGCAGTTTATTTCATCGAATTAATTCAACGAATTAATTCAATCGTTTCTTAACCAGTTTTCAAATTCGTTGGCGTAATAATAAAATAAGGCCAACGCACGACCTCTGGTTATTTGCACTTTGAGAGGACCCTTGTATCTTCTTCTCCCTTGCGAAGAACGCGAAGAGCGTGAAAACACGAAGAACACCGAACCCGGAAATCAACGACGCTCCCATCCGATACGTTCTTCCCCACCCCGATCTTCGATCACCAACCGTTTGAGGTGAGTGATTTCGGGTTTCCTCTAAAGGTTCTTTTTGGTTTTAAACGAAACACAGATTTAATTATTTATAATTTAAATCAGTTTTTCTTGGTCCGTTGAGCTCGCCGACTCAACACCGGATTCCGCGACGACGCGTCGCCTTCCGGTGACGACGCGACGATCCCCCTCTTCTGCGACGAGAAATTCCGCGAAGAACGCTCACGCGCAACGACCAACAAGGTTGGGATTTATTTTGGGAATTACCCCCTTTTTATATTCCCATCAATGTTTCTTTAAAAAAATTAAAGAACCGGTTTGTGAACAATTTTAAACTCATTAAAATTGTTGTTTCCTGTGTGGAATAAAAATTTCTCCCGTTGTTTATCTCTAACGCGGAGGGTGCGGGCCAAACGAACACGGCCCGACGACCCTCCGTCGTTCTTCGTTTTGTGCAGATTTGACAGGCGACGACGGAACATGCCGCAACGGATGTTTGATGACCCCGCAGTGAAGAACGAGTCCCGGGAGGAGCAATGGCGAAGACAGAAAGAAAATCGGGCCACCAGAGCAACTCCGGCGGCCCGCGGAAGCCGGCGGCGGCGCGGGTCGCCGGCACGGCGGTGCCCGGCGCGCCGCCGGACGAGACCGCCGCGGCACCGGCCGCGGCCGCGGCACTCACGGGAGGCGGCTGAATCCGCGTCCGGCGCCAGGAGACACCCCGCAGGTGTCCCGCGGGTGTCACGTGGGGGCGGCGGAACCCCCCGCGGCACCAGGGACGCGGCTTCGGCCGCGTCCGGTTGGCTGGCCGACACCCCGCGGGTCACGCAGGGGTGTCACGCGGGGTGGCGGCTCCCCCCTGCGTTGGGCCGCTCGGCCGCTCGGCCAAGCCGAGCTGGACCGGCCCTGGCCGAGCCAGACCGGTCCGACTGGGTCAGACCTGGTCGGATCGGGTCGGACCGGGTTCGGCCGACTCGGGGGGGGGGGGGGGGGGTCGGGCCGGGTCGGCCTGGGCCCTGACCCCCATCTTCGGACGATCTTCGTTAAAACGCCCGTAACCGGAGCTAAGCGCCTCCAAACGACTCGCCGTCAGCGGAAACATGATCCTTGGATCGAGACGGTCGTTTCAGTATATTGCACTCAAGGTTTCGGAATACTTTGAGTTCAGCCGGGTTGGTTCGTACACGAAACCAACCGGGCCCTTGGAGCGGAAACACTCATATCATGAGCCACAGACGTCCGATTGACGTGTCGTCAGCTTTGTTGTTTTCCTCTTTGTGAGACTGATCTTTTGGCATACTCCACCCGAGGTTTAGACGCAGGTGGAGTACGGTCGGGTTGGTTTTGCCTTAAAAACCAACAGGGCCCCTGGGACGAAAAATCCAATAACTCTCAGACCGGGCGTCCGATCGACGCGCCGTCTGCGACGTTGAGTTCCTGTTGGCGATATGGAACTTTTAGATACATCAACCTTGGACTTTGTGTCAGTTGATGTATCAGCCTCTCGGCTCGTGGAGTGGACCCTCCCAAACGAGATTGCTGTGTGCGGAAACCCTAGAGCTGGCTGCGACTGCTTCTTCGACAGCGACGACCGTGCAGAGATCCTCAGTGGATTGCGGCGACGACTGTGCAGAGATCCTCAGTGGACCCCGACGACGACCGTGCAGAGATCCTCAGTGGACTGCGGCGACGACCGTGCAGAGATCCTCGGTGGACTCCGACGACTTCTGAAGTCAGCGATCCTACGTGGATCAGTGCTACCGATCCTGTGTGGGTCAGCGCTCAGTGGTTCTGTGTGAGCCAGCGCCTACAGGTCCTGCGTGGGCCTGGTCCTGTGTGGGCCCTATCCTGTGTGGGTCTGATCCTGTGTGGGTCACTGCGGGGTTAGTACCTATCGATCCTTCGTGGGTCCGACGACTTAGATGGTTCAGAGATCATCTTTATCGTCATCCGAAGAAGTATACCGGTATGAGCTGAATCTTGTGCTACTCTACTATGTGGATTGTGTTGAGCCATCCTGTGTGGATTTACTGTTTACTCTACTTTGTGGATTGTGTTGAGCTATCCGTTTGGATTTACTGTTTACTTTCCTTTGTAGATTGCGTTGTGCTATCCTGTGTGGGTATACGTTGCTTTCCTGTGTGGACTGGGTTGTACTTGGGCTCGGACGTTGGAGCCGAACAGGAATTGATGACTTAGGTATATGTATGGGTATATACCTATGCCGTGTCAGATGTTACTTCGTGATTGTATCTTTCCTTTGTGGATTATCCTTTGTGGATTTCGGGAGACCTTCGGGGGTCTCGGTGTCCCTACTGAGTAGCTTATACTCACCCCTGCACGGGCTTTGCCTGCACTACATTGTGTTGGTTGCAGACGACGGACAGCGCTGATCGTGGTGGAGGCGTGCGGAGCAGGACGGTACCTGGAGGTGGACCACTGGGCGGGACGTACTCGGAGCGGTCAGGTGGACCCGGGGAGCAGTGGAGGCTATCTGTACCCACCCTTCAGGTGGGACTTCTAGAGGACGGATCGACGCTGCAGTTTTCCCTTTCAGTTGCTGTTTTTCCATTCAGTTGTACTTTACAGTTGTGCTTGTATTTCCGGCCCATTTTACATTCAGCACATCCTATACCGTTTTTTCTTAGTGTTTACTTTTCTTCTTGCTTAATCTGTGATACTTGTTTACTTTTCAAAGGAAATGCCTTCCCTTTTTGTTGGGATTTACACCTTGGTGCTAGTCGCTGGCCCCTGCCCTATAGGAGGCGGGCTTGGGGTAGTCACGGCACGAGCCCCGAGGACGGGTCGTGACATCCCATGTTGATCACCTCGTGCCGAACCCCTCCATTTCGGGGTGGATAGTGTTTTTTCGAACACTCTTATGAGGGGCTGGTTATTAGCTCATTTTCTACTCCCTTTCCCGAGTAGCCCAATAATATTCATGTAGGTTGTGATGGCCTAAGGACTATTATATTACATGTTTCATCAGGAAGGGTAGTTGGGTTGTTCGGCCCAGGTGTGTGTGGGAAGTTTGTTTCCCACGTGTCTTTGAGACGAGGCACACGTGTCTTCGAGCATGGCAGTAATCGTTCTTGTCGAGGTGTCTTCATCCATTTCGGTAGTTTTTGTGGCCATGTGTCCATACGTGGGGATGTGTGTTGTTGTAGGGGATAAGGATTCTATTGGGGGGGGGGGGTTACGTGGTTGTGGTGGCCCAAAAGGTTGTTGTTGGGGCGGTAGTGGGACTGCGGTGAAAATGGCGGGGGGGGGGGGTTTAATGCATATGATGTCTTTAATAACCAGATGGAAAGTGGTGCGGGGTACACAAACATTGATATGTTGTTATTATTATATTACTTTACTAGTATTATTTGGGTATTGTGCCTTGGTGAGGTTTGGGTGGATAGTTTCTTTTCAAGGTGATTAGGTTATCTCCTTTTCTGACGGGGCATTAGAATGTCTCCCCACTTGTGCACGAGAGCTTTTAGTTGTCCGTACTGAGTATACCTATATACTAACCCTAGGAATATAGAACTGTTTTCAGGTTTCTAGTAGGACTTCAGGGACCATGTAGAACCATATAATCATAGATGTTGGGATCGTTAGTGTTTCTACTTTTCATTTCTTTTAGAACCTCCCTTTTGAGTTTTCATGTACTCATATCAATTTATAATGGAACATTCATATGGTAATATATTATTTTGGGCTTTACTATTACTTCCTGTTTTGGTGTTGTTTTGGTTATACTATATTATCTCCCAATCCTTTAAAAAAAAGATTTAATGCCTTCCACATCACATTTGATTTTATACACTTGGTGCTAGTCACCACTATAGGGACTATTAAAGGAGGGACTCTAGGGGTCATTATCTATCCTTCAACATGATTAATGAAGGATTTGGATGTTTTCTATCCCTTTCGTCATCATGGTGAAAGTAGGCCGTGACATTATGAGAAACCTAAAAATTAATTACCAATATGCTAAAATAGGTATATTATATGTGGATTTTTAAAAGTAAAACTAGTAAAAGAAAAATAAATCATTCATCTTATTGGAGAATAATATCCATTTCATTTTAGGGTAAATTTAATATTAATATTTATAATTTATTCTATTAAAAATGCATTTAAAAATATTTTTAAAAGAAATAGTAATCTCCATCCGTGATTTTAACCAGTTTCCTTATTATTATTATTTTATTATTTTATTATATGGATTATGAAACATCATGAAACACCATATGATGGTTTAAATATACAATATTATATCTCAAAACAAAAATGGAATTCATAGTGTAGAGAGTTCCTAGACTAAATTATCTACATTAAATTATTTCATAGACTGAGTTTAAAATCACAACCATACTCCATGATGTTTTTTACTTATGGTCTTTATGGTATACCTTTACCTTGTATCACATAATTGGAGAATGAAATTATGTTTCATGGTCGTGTTATAGAACACAATTTAAAATCAATTTTTTAGATGAATGATATTATAATATTAAATTTGATGTTTCTTAAAAAATTATTATGATGGAATCCACTTTATCAAATATTCATATTCATATAGAAATCATCATCAAGATAGACTGTATAGGTCCCTTTCTCTATTACAACTTCTTATTTTTTATCTTCTATGAGTTCTAGGTAAAATCATAGAATTTCAGAAAAATATATTATATTAATAATATATGTGGTGTTTATTTATTGAATATTTCATTCGGTACCATAGGAATACATGCCTAAAATATTTTATTCTCTTCTTTATTAAAATAAATTTTACTCAATTTTACTTTTTCTTATTGTAATATTTGATAATATGTAAGAAGAGAGTCTTCCACGTTCAATAATTAAGAAATCCCAATGATATCAACCTACATATCCCTTTTATTGATTTCATTTTTGGAATACAATTCATCATCTTTTATAAAAACATTTCATCATATGTTCAACAATATTATTCGTCACTTATTATCTATTTATGTTATGAAAGGATGCATTAGGTTCATATTTTAGTTCAATATGAGTTATATGATAATATTTTCCCATTATCACAATAATCTATATGTGTTTGTCTTTGGTGTTCATATCTATGTTTTATATGTGAAATATTTTGTCCATTACTTCAAAAATATTAATTCTATACATACCTGGTTTCAGTTCCACATTATTCAATACATTAATTACAAAAAAATTATTAACAATTTTATTTTATTTTTGTAATAGTGTGAGTAGGGTGATTGGTCATTTATCCCTATTCTCAAAGATTTTCATATTCGACATCCATCCTAATTTCAAAAACATAAATATAAATATGTATGGATTCTAATAATCATTCCGGTAAGTTTGACACCATATGCCATAAATGTGTCTATATTTTTTATTGTTTAACACGTCCATGGTTATGGATTATATATTTTGATTTAAAGGTGCTACTTCTAAGTATATTCCCTATGTAGTATGGTATCACAAGTCGAGTTTTTATTTTATTACATTGGTATAAGATAAAATTGATCATATCACCATTGATTAATGATTTAAATACTTTTGGAAAACTAAATACATATAATACAACTATATTTTATTATAGATTTATAATATGTCTTAAAAACCTCCATTCATCAAATACAATCATTTAATAAGCCATTATTATAATCATAGGTAATGGAAATCAAAATAAATGCATGTGAACAAATACTCGGTAGTGGTAGTGTAGTGTTAAAACTATCATATGTAATTATGTAATAATCAACAATATTGGGTGGATAATAACAATTGAAATCATCAATGTAACTATTTGGGAGAAAAATACATCCATTTATAACATTAATATACAAATCATCTTGATAATAATAACTTAATTATCAAGGAAATAAATAAAAAAATAATTAAATTCATTACATTCACATCACAGCCATCATCCATGAAATCATGAACATTTTCATCATAATATTTTTAAAATAAATTTTTATTTTATGGGGAATTTTACATCAGGAAATATTGATATTTTTTTTAAAATTAAACATATCAATACATTTAGGGTATATACGTAACCATCCATACATGTATCTTAATTATGTCAAATATTATCCTAATATATTCAATTAAATATATAATACATAGTCAATAAGTATTATTAATAAATATATATTGATTTTTAATAAAGAATATTGGCTGTTAGTATTTCTCCAGTCAGTGAAATAACATTTTAAATAATCCTCAATTACGCCCCACTGAGGATGGAATTGAATAGCATTTACACCTATGGTGCTATATTGCCTAAATCACACCTACCTGTCTACCAATGTATGTTTACTAGCAGTGAGAGTGTATAAGAATACCATATGGGGGTTATGACATCTGGACCCTCTTCCAATAGCAATAAAATAATATTAATTACATAAAATGCATAAATACACATTTCAAAATATATTTGGGATGTTCCATGAAATAAATAAACTATTATACTTCGACAAATAGGAATATTAAATACATGTCACAAGGTATACCTTAAGGAACGATCATATACATATGATAATAGAGAAAAAAATGTAAAAAAGATCATCCAAATCTCGTTCCGAGCCTACCTTAGTTCCATCATCCATGCTCAATTTGAGCATGCCGATTAAAATACCTTACAATAGGACGTGTTCCTAAAAATGTTTCATTTGGATAGATAGTGTTTTTTCCAATACCCAAATTTCACATTATCCAATATATCATATGAGTAAAACTCATCATGCCATCACTAATGACATCCCTTAAATAGACAATCTTGTTAACATGTGCATGATGATGTTTAATGAGTAAAAAATTCATTCAATACCGAATAAATTAATTATAAATCCATTTAACTCACACTCTAAATTGAAACCCATTGTCAATACAATAAGGATTAACAAGACATTTTTTATCATTATTCATGATATATGATATGAAAAATTTGAATTTATGTTGTACAACAATGATAACCATAGATATAATAAATCAGTGGAATCTGCATGGCTCTTCTAAGAATTACCTTTAATAAAATCCCATACGGTATCCAAGGTAATAAAATCTTATATTTACATTCATATGAATTAGTATCCTGGATACATATAAATATCCTTGATGTTTAAAAATATTTTTTATTGGGTATTCATAGCTAACAACTAAGGAATTCTGGGCAGAATAAATTAGTCTGAAACGTTGGATCATGTCCCATGACATTCATTTAGTCACCATTTTATAATAAATGTCATTAATTTATATAATTTGAAAAATATAGACATTACCTTAATCAAAATAGTTTACAATATAGAATTATTAGTAATAAATATAAGAACAATTCAGTGGTTATATCACATAATTGTATAATATTACATATCAACTAATATAATTGTGTCATCACACAATAGAATTCTTATAAGTACACAAATGGAATACAAGGATCATACATGGAATTCCACACCAATCAAGGTCTTTAATAACACTATGGAATACTAAAATGTAATTATAACCAATCATCATATCATGGGATGCACTATTAATAATTATGTATTAATAATGAAATAATATTATATCAAATAAAAACATCATTTAAAAACAACTCACATAGTCCTCTTAATGGACCATTTAAACCAATTATTGATGAAAAATTATTTTTTTAATTCCCCAAACCCCACAATGTATTTAAGAAGCCTTAAAATTCACACATAATATATTCAATTATTCTTTTAGTTATTAATTAAAAACATCAATTTCAAGTTCTAAGGAATGATGAATCAGTAAATTTTATAAATCTAATAAATTAAATTTAACATTACAACATTTAATAGTTAATTATTTCATCATAAAGGAAAAATTCTAATTAAACAATATGCATTATTCTACATTCTTATTTACACGGAATGATCATCAATGATTGTGAAATTACAAATTATATTCATTAATTACAATCACTAATCCTTTAATAGTCATTGAAAACATATCTTGTTCTTGGTTTTAAAAAAATCATGACAATTGATTGTATATGTCTCAATCTCATTGATATTACCCACATAATTTATAAAAAATAAATATTATATAAATAGTGAATTCAAATGTAAACTTTGTCACATTGGGTTCCACAAAGAACCACTTTCTTTCTAGGGCTCACTCATTTCATAGAAACATTTTTAATGAAAAAACTATAATTAGAACCTTTAAATAAAATAAAGTCAATTCATAAATAATCCAACACGGATTAACCGTACACTCCAAATATAGAATAGGTGATACTAGTTGATATTATTATAGACCATGTAACAAATATTTAGATAAGGCAACACATTGAGTACTGTTATCTGGTTCATCTTAAATCATAATAAAGATAAAAAAATGTAAATCTCACCCATAATAATGAATATTATCCATAATTACCAATAGTCCTCAAAATGGAGAAAGATATGAAGCATAATTGTTAGTGGACATCTGTACTTATCGATACATCTCAAACTCTTCTAGTGGTAGTCAAATTAGACCTAGTATTAAGAAGATTTCCCACACACCATATCAAATGAGAAAAATGAATATTGTTTAAATTAATGTCCATTTGGTAATAAAATATTGACTAAGCTATAATTTTGGTTTCCCATGAAAAATTACATGTATTCCCCTTATTAAAATAATATTTATGTTGCCACTATCAAGAATGTTAGACTAGAAGCACATTTGGGATCCTTTTATATCCACCATCTATCCATTTGTATTTCAACATCAAAATATTTCCATAGATATATATCTTGAATACCTAAAAAACACATATAAATCACCATAATCGTGAAACCACATCGATAAGTGGTAATTTCATGAGGTTCCAAATGTTTTAAATACATATATTCCTTAGTGGATGAAGAGGTCATACAATATCCTACAATATGATATATCATCCCTTATACATAATCCTAAGAATCACTAATAATTGGTTTATAAACCAAAAACCATTATTTATATGTACTTTCTAATCTATAATAGAGCCTTGAAGTAGTCCTACCACAGATAAAATCATTTTCCCACACATCACACAATCTATCTGTTAAACCAACTCCACCATTTTTCCTATTCCGTGTGGTACATAAAACTCCCAAGAACTAGTATCGAACTCAATAGATTAGTTACATCATTCATCTAAAGTATATATGAAACCCAAATATTCTTATCAAAATTCCAATAATCCTTCTGGAAACCATTTTTTACAGGATGAATTTCATAAACATCAACATCACTATACCACAACAAATCCTTAAGATCACACAATTTGGTATAATCCATAATAAAAATTCATAACGATTATCACCAGCCATAAAACCTAACCATCATCTCATACTAAATTTTTATGAGCTGATATAAACAAAAACATATCATAAATTCGGCTACTGATACTTATACTTGGTTACCATAGACAGAACACTAGCTCTTCCACATGCATCCAAATGGTGTCCCAACTATCCTACACATCACGAGTTCGGTTTTTTCATGACATTACATCAAGTACATTCTGAACATCTATATAAGATCATAACATGTTTAGTAGATTCATAGAATTCCCATCATTATCATACATCCAAATAAATTCAGTATAGGGTAAATAATAGTGTCTTATGAACTATCAATGACCATAATTAGTAGTTTAAAATTGAACTATATTACAACTAATCCCACTACAAAAGGGTATGAAAAATATTTTTGAAAATGAAAATCTCCATAGAAAATGCTAAAATCATTATTTTACTTTTATCTGGTCATTACTAATGTGTTTACATTTGAAAAAAATTGAATTGGACACAAAAAATATATGCATACATTAATTGGTCTACTATATAGAAGAATAAAATGAATGTTTTTTGATGCACCATAAATTACCTGATCATGTTTCCCTTATCACCATTAAAATCTCTATATTACTTCATGTTAAAATAACCTATGTTTACTCATATCCCATGATGTGATAAATTTTCAAAGCCACTACGCACCCACAATTTTCACCAAAAAATAACACCCATCACCGGTTTGCCAAAAAATCATAACATTCATGAATCAAATCATTTCACCCTGAATGTAAATCCACTATTGTGACTCTAACCATCACTGTAAAGAAACTAACTTCTTTTATTTCCTATGGGACCTAGAATACAGTAATCATACATGCTCACCAACATCGTACGTACACCATGACTTAAAAAGAATTGAAATCATTACTAATTCATAATATCAATGTTTATTCTAATTGTAATGGAAACAATTAATTAATTTAATGAGACTTACCACCAATGTGATTTCCTTCATTCCACTCCAATAGGACAAGACCTTGAAATCAATGCCAATTTCCTTCACATAACTAGAAAAAATGGTTGGATATTGAAAACTTACTTATACTTGTCTTCCACTACAAATATCAATTGTTGTGCATTCCATGGTTCATGATACACCATCATAATTAATTTCTAAATTTATTCCAATTTGATAGTCCCTCCATACAACTTATAATAGTGGGATCCCTACCATATAGATATCCATACACTAATTCTTGAATACCAATCCTAATCAGTATTTTCATCATCATAAACCATCCAATCCTTTATAACCACACCCACTATAATTTTAATAAATTACCGATATTATTCTCATATAATTTCTATGTAATAACACTATAAACAGAAATTATGTCACCGATATCATCTGGAGGCTTTTACATTTCAATCAAACACTGAGAATAGAGGACTGTAATCTATCCTCAAGGTCATCATACTAGAACACATCTGCATCCAATAAATGGTTCATAACATATATGTCACCATAAATACCAATGTGATCTTATGTGATCTAACAAATTATAATGGGTGGATAATCAGTTTCCACTCAATACCTTAACCAAAAGAACACTCGCATGTTTTTGTGGCATCAACGATCCTAGTATCATGTGTATATTTATGATATAGAACATTCTCCTTGAATATCACATTAACTAACCTATAGAAACACTAATCTATTAAATATGCCAAACACTGTGAAGTTATCAAGGATATGAACATATCCTACTATCCTCCTAGGAATCATTTCATCAATAAAATTAATTTAACTATACCAACACCATGAAAAAAATGCATCGATAAAAAAAATTATCGAACATGTATGATCCAACACACTGATAGCAACATTGATTCTATGAGTTTTAAATTTTTTTACGTAACTATAATTAAAAACCTCTAATTTTTAATTGAATATGAAATAATAACATTATATGAATGTTTTATCCATTCTTCGTACCTCCAAAAAACTCATATAACCATGAAAACCTCTATCAGGTGTTACCCTCGCAATTCACATGAAATAGAATTTATAATCCTGGTTAAATGAATTTGGTCAAAATGATATACCACCAGGACCATTGACAAGAAATCTAAAGGATCCCCACTCATTGGTGAGGCATATTCTTCCCTAGTCAAAAGAGACCACCACACATTACTCATTCTAATTACCATAAGAGGGAAAAATACTAAAAAAATTCAAATATATGGTATCACATTGTGTATATAATCATGTGAATCAATAAGGGTTTCACCAAAATAATTCACACTCTGTAGTAATATAATATTTACGTTGGATTAAACTACACAAAGACATACGATCCGCACCACCAACTCAGGTTCTTCCTTAACACGTCTCATTGGGTTATAGTTGAAATGGTTCACATAATATCCCTAATGACCCTTACACATGTTAAGACACGTGTATATTTAAGGGTTTCATAAAACCTGATAAATTATGTTATTATATTTTATTCGTAAAAATTAATTCAAGATATTATGTTCCCTATATTTTGTTAAATAAATTGTCAATCTGAAACATTGATGGAAATCACACTATAGATTCCTAAAATGAACATTATTTTACCATTAAATATAATTTGAATCATCATAATAGGTTCATGTAACATAAGGAATTCATTTAAAACATCACATTCATCATTTATTCCATAATATTTACCATATAAATCATTCCATGTTTTATATTTTAACAACTCATATCATAAACATTAATTTTGACTGTGTTTTTAAAGGATTTAAATGTTTTGTAGTCATTATTAAACAATGTATCATTCATAATAATTGATAGAAAAAACCTTATCGATTTCATACATTCCACGAATTTAATCTAGACCCTTATTTAACATATTTTTTCATATCTACCTTTTAATCAAGGATCCATCTTAATAATTTTCCAAGTAATATTCCACTATAGACTTATATAGGAATAAAATATATATTCTAATACATACACTGTAAATGAAAAAACACTAATTTCCTCAAATAAGTTTTCATAAATCGAGGTTAGTATATATTTTAACCACTTAAAATATATATATCATCCACAACATGAAATAAAAATATCAATCATATGAAATATATGTTTTATATCTAAATCTATTGTACCTATCATAGAGAAAAAGTGTCACGTGTCCTCTCTTCACAAAACATGATGAAAATAAAAAATCAAATGAATCATAACATCAAAATTCATGTGAATCACATATGGTGAAATCAAATCTAGTATGAAAAGATAATTAATAGAATAATTGACTAATCATTACAAACTTATTATTACACTATGAATGAGTTGATCCCACCTAGATATATTGTAATTATAATTTTATGAAACATTGTTACTCTCCATTATACAATTTCTAAATAATCATATGAAATAATTAAACCTGTAATAAAATATTATGCTACTCTTCTTAGCTCATTATGAATAGTAAGAAAACTATTTGTGATGCTTTGACTCCAAAACATCTACCCATATTACATAGCTACTGATAGTTAGAGGCATTTTGAGCAAAGTATTTGTGGATTATATGACATTTTTTAGTAATAATTGAAATAAATTGATAAATATTATATAAGCTATCCAAATAATAATTATGGGTAAGATAGTAAAAGTTCTATGAAATGAAACACTCATTATAGTTATATGTATATTTAAATTTTCATTAACTCATAATATATTGCCCTTTGTTTTATTATTTACACATGATAATAGATAAAATATATAAAATTAAAGTTATGGAAAATACTCAATCAGTGAAATGTCCAAAAAAGTACCATAATCCATTTTCCCTCCTAGAATTCCATGAAAAATACCATGAAAATAGACCTTCCCTTAACCAATATACAATGAAAAAATAGTATCATTCTTTAATAAACAGTTTCTTAGGAGGTTTAAGAATTGTTTTAGAACAACTCAATAGTCCCCCACCAAAACAGTAAAAAAATACTAGCCCATATAAATGTGCATAGAAAGGATCAATGTATAATGATTTAGTTTACAACAAAATAAATTAACAAAAATATCTATGATCATATTCTCTATAGTGAAACCTATAGTCGGAATAATCATTTTATCAAGTGAAAGTGTATCATTATCTATGATATTCAATATTTCCAATACAGTTTTATGGTGTTATACTGCTGAAATAATAGTAATAAAAACTCTTGGGAATCAATATGTACTGACTAGGAAATATATTCTAATAAATCCCATAGGGATTCTAAGGGGGTGACCATATTCATTCAACTAATATGATACACTTGTATAGAATTAAGGAGAAGTATCTAACATTGGGAAACATGGATTCATCAGAATAAATTTCTTATATTTTAGGAATTTTACCATTACAAATGAATATGAATTATTGGTTCTCATCTCATTTCATTTCTTAAGTTACCCTATGGGAATCCATGAAGATTATCTATGGAATTCAACAATTATATAATTTTATTGAATCAAATATGGAACATCCCAATGAATTATAGACAATGAATCTAGGAAAAATCCAATTTTTTCACATGAAATTATATAGGACAATTTTTAAATGATTCCATGTGTGTCATTATACAATGGTATTCATAAAAGTCCGTTTCTGTAATCTACGTCTCAAATATTTAATGATAATAAATTCAATGTCCATAATGAATCTATGGAATACAAACATGGAATTCCATCCCATAATAAAATCATGGAAAATAAAATTTTTAGTTATTTAGTTATCAGTAAATAATTTTACATGAATGAAAAGAAAAAATAAATAATAAATCTCAGATGATCCTTTTCTCTAGATACATCATTAAATAATGAATAAAAAATTTATAATATAATCCCTATCACATTTTATTGAGTATTCTCCATGAATTAATGAAACCAAATAAATGGTTATAATTTATATTTTATCAATAATCAATTAGAAACAATTATTTTAAGTTTTCATGTAAGAATATTTATAGAATTTCATAATCCAATTCAATTTAATTACACATGAAACTAAATATGAACGGAATAAGTATTATTCATTTTCAAATTTTAGATCATGGGTAAGGGGAATACCACTAAAATGTTTCCTTGGTATGATCATCAATGGTTGTTAAATTAAATTTCACAATAAATAACACCAATTTATAATACCTTATTATCAATTTAAAATATATATAGGAACAATGATTTTTAATATATTCGACATAATTATATATACACAGATCAACCCCTTTAGTAATACGAACATAAATTATAAAAAAATATTATAAATTAAATGAATAATTACAATGGAAACTCTATCACATAGGTTTCAGCATTATTCCTACAATAGACCATCAATATCAATGAGAATTTTTTGTTAGAGAAAACTTCAATTTGAAATATTATGTCCAATTAACATAGTACACATTATTTCAACAATTTTTCCACCATACATTATATTAAATTCAGTGGGAATACTATTGTATTGTATTACGATCAACTTGCATTATTTTTAAAAAATATAACTCACTGGAAATCAACACTGATTTTGAATAAATCAGAATAAATAAAGAAACTAGATAAATGAAATGAAAACAAGGAAGAATAGACTTAATAGTAAATAGAGCTTTTGTAGTTTTATGAGATTAAAAATTAATGGAAGTAGATATCTAGAAAATACACAGTCTTTCAAAAAAAATTGGGCGATGTGAAATCAGGCCAAAGGTAATGAAAATCACCCACACCCAATAGGGAATAATAGGATGATATGGTTGAGATGATGCTAACCATTTTAGGCGAACATTCTTATCCAAGGAATAATAGTTGTTTCCCATTAAAATTATTGGCATTTCTCTTACTAAATTTTTTCCTATATTGGCCACTAGTAAACCAGTGATCCTAGGAGCCAAACCAGGCTGCTGCTCTCTCCACTAACTATGTACTGGGGACGAAACGTCATTTTATATCCTCTAACCCATACCACAGATCTCCAAAATTATCTTGGCATTACATCTACTCCAAAAAAACTCCTCAATCATGTGTAATTACATCAGGTTTACAAAGTTTTAAACTATTTTATACCTTAGGGGGTAGTGGGGTACTTCAAATTCCATAAAATCAGAGATTTAATTGAAATTGAAATTTTTTAATGGAATAGTTATGTAAATAAAATGATACTAAATATATCTATGATACTTAAAATATGTTTACGAAGGAGAAAATTAATTTTCAATGAATAATTGATAGTGATAGAGATCATAATCATAGAACAAGTTAATGATCACAAGGTAATGTATAATATATAAATTGAAAAAGGATTATAGAAGTCCATATATTAATTATAAATGAATGATTTAGGATTAATAATGTTTTTTAGAAAATGTAACGGAATTTTTAATTTAAAATTTTAAATGAAATAATATTTTACAAAATTTATAATGACATAAAAATGATGATTTGACATTCAAAAAAATTATATAAAATTTTTATATAAAACTTATTTTACAAAAATGAAGTGGATTACTATAGAATAACTTTCATTTATAACCCATGTTATCATATATATGAATCTGTTTACTGTATAATTTTCATAGACTCAGTAAAATTAATTTTCCATCTATAAGATAAAACATGCATTTATATCACAAAATTTTAAACATTCAAAGACAACCTTTTATAAATATAATAATGGAATTTCATTTAAACCACTTTAAAATTTTAAAATAAAGTAGAAAAATAAATCTATAAATAAATTAGAAAAATATAAATTATTCAATTAAAATAACTTGGTGAATATAGATTTGGAAGATAAATATTATTGATACTAAATGCCAAATAAGGTTAATTATTCAAGAAAACAATCCTTTCATTTTTTTGGGTAAAAAATAATGGAAAATTGGTTTTAAAATACTTAATCAATATAAATAATCATTGTATGTGTAAAAATAATGGGTTTAACAATCAAATATATTATATTTCTTCTAATATATATTTAATCTCAAATAATATAAATAATAATGAGGTTATAAAATCAGAACATATGACTTTATTATTTTTTGAATTGAAATTCGTTATGATAGAAAACAATAAATGAATGTTTAGAAATAATTAATAAGCATAAATTAATTTTATTAATTTTTTAATTGGCTATTTTTACAAAATATTAAATAAATATGGTGCATATTATAAAATATGTTACAATGTTGTGGAATTGAGCTGAAAAAACATGGAACTTTGTTTCTCACATGTTCTAATGAATTATATTATCCTAAATAATATATTTAACTACATAAAAAAATTATCAAGAAAAAATTCAATATATATTTATTTATAAGGGAAATTTATAATTATTTCACATCAATTAATTGTATAGTTTATTCATAGGATAGTTTCTTACCTTTTTATTATAAATTTCTCTTAAATTTAAACAATATATTATCCATTGTAAAAAGTGTTTTGATGTGGATCCATAATCTACGTAATGTTAATAATTTCTTAAATATAGTTTTTATTAACATAATACATTTTTAAAATAAAAAATGAAAAGAATTAATGGAAAATTTAAATATGGATTTCATGGTTGTCGTGATGGCATGTATGCAAGATGGATTTATAATTTTATGAATTGACTGGAAGGAATGAATGTTTATAAATATTAGAATTTATATTTTTAAATGTATTCCATATATTTTCATATATTCATTATAAAAATACTTATTAAAATACATGTAATTATGGACAAGAAATTGAATCACATCACATCATGGAGTTTGTTTTCCCCATGTATGGATGAGTGAGGTAATCATTTTCTCATTCTATGGTGCGGAAAAAGATAGATATTAATTTATTTGTAAATAATAGTTATTCTATAATAAAAATAATTTATAACCATAATATATTTATATATATGTCTATTATTGTATCTATCTTTGATATGTTGTGATTAAAAATGAAGTGCATTGCTTCAAAAAGATGGGAGTCTATTTTTCCCATGAGATATGTCTTCAGATTCAAATAAATATAATGGAAATATAATTTTTTAATCAAAAAATATATATTACAATATTGTAGTTATGTTTTTGTTATGTTAATATGGATATAAGAATATTTGTAAATTTATTATGAAGAAATAAACAAGAAGTAATTCATTAGTAACCATTATCTTTTGTTCATGTTCTTTTTATTTTATTGAAATTATTTCCTTTAAATGATTGTTTTATGAAAATTTTTTTTGGGATTGTAATGTGGTATTGTATGTGTAGAGATGGGATTTAATTTTATATGGAAATACCAAACACTTGTTTAATTTTTAATGAATATATTAAGTCCCTTTTTATATGATAAAATAAATGGGGTTATAATAAATAATATGAAATTTTCATTCTTGGATGTAATTTTAAAATATCAAAGTAACTAAAAATTATAATTTGATTGAAATTTTAGACCATTGACTATATCACATCTCATATTATATTATATTATTCAATTATAAATTAGGTTATAAAATATTATTTTACTTTAAATATCCTTAAATTCACATTTAGGACTAATCACTTATTTACAATTTAATGGATCAAGATAAAATTTGATTAAGATTTTTAATTTATAATAAATAATTTTCCTTTAATTTTAGCTCGTTCATATAGTTGTCATATTTTACAATAAATATAACATTAAATATAATAAAAAAATTGTACATTTGTTTTTACCCACATGTATAAGTACGGAATTTTACGCAAGTAATAATTCTATGTAATTATACTGTCACCAAAAACATAAATTTAAATTTCTGTCATAAAAAAATAATTTAGATTAAAGGTGACCAATTTGAATCACTTATAATATAATTTTTCTCTTTGAAAACATATTAGTTATATTAATATCAGTAGACTATCATTTTTTATTTTATATTTATTTAAAATAATATGATTATATGTAACTTAAAAAATTAAACCATATTTCAATATTTTTTAATTTATGAAGAGTTTACCACTAAATACCCTCATGAAATAAAATAAATTCACAGTTTTAGTTATTTTTATCCCTTCTTCCAAAGTTTAATAGTCATTTATAATATGATACATTTTACCCAGGTGAAGTTCATTTACCATGATTAATATTCAATATAATATTAAATGTAAATTTAACATATAAATATGTTTTTTAAATATTATAAATATTGTGTTAATTTTCTTTGATATCTTTTAGTGAAGTTAAAATTTTAAATAAAAAAAACAATGAAAAAATAATCATTAGAGATAAAAGTGATTTAACATTAAATTTTATTTTATACCAATGTCATGTATAATAATTATTAAAATTAACATAATTTGATTATTTTAAATAAATGACCGCACGTTTGAAACTAAATATAACAAAAACTACACGATACTTTGGAGATAATTGATTAAAATAGAAGTTCTAAAAATATTGTTTTTTTTGAATAAATTCATTACCATGATTTTAAATGTGTCAAAAATTTGTTAATTTGAATATAATTGTATTAATAAATTAATTATATTAATTATTATAAATATATATTCACTAAAAATGGTTTAACAAACAATGAATTCATTCTCATATAATGATAATCTAATAAATGTTGAAGTAATTTATCACTTTTCAACCAAACTTCAACCATTTATGAAATATTAAAAAACAATCCACCTAAGACCATTTTTATATATATAAATAATAAATTGAAATCATTTTTCAAATAATTACAAAAAAATATTACATTTAAAATTTTAATACACAATAAAACTCTTTTATAAAAGAAGAACCATTTTAAAAATTATTTGTTGTTAACCTTATATGATTTCATTCATATCCATCACAATGTTTTACTAATATCTTGTTAAATAATCAATATATATGAATTATAAATACTTTTCAATAAATATTTTATAATAAGGATTCAATTTCTCATACATTCCATATAATCAGATTGGTGATAATGGTCATGTATAACCATTATTACTGATTTATTATATCTCTATTATTTTTTAGATTTATGTATAGTATATCAAAATCTATTTGACATTATACTCATATTCTAAAATCTTGGGGTGTAAAATTCAAACTTCATAGTACTAATTTTTTCATAACAATTATAATTCATTTGTATATTATCATGACATAATAATATATGTTACCATGAATTTTAATTTCTACATTATGGTTATTGAACATATTATTTCATAAGTAAATGATTTTTAATAGTATTTTACCATTATAAGTCTTTAAATTATGATTTTTTATTCTAAAATATGACATTGATAGTTAAGTGATAAATTCCTCACAGAAAAAGGTTGTTTTTAATTTCATTTCGTATGTATGAGGATGAAATTATAGATACTTGATTTAATTCCATTCCATATGTTTAATTTTATCAAAAAATTAAACTTTAATTGTTTTATATCTCTAAATCTTATAATTTTAAATGTGATGATTGAATAAGATGAATTATTCATCCTCGAAGACCATAAATGACTTCATAAGGGAACATGAGATCCATTAATCATTATCATTTTTATTAGATGTATTTTTATTACATTTCACCAATTATATATAAATCCATGTAATTTAATAATTAATGGATAGCATAATTACAGACTTATACTAATAAATATAACACATATAAAAAAAATAATTATTTTAACCTCAAAACCCATAATAATGACACCAATGGTTCAATGTAATTGAAACAATATTAATACACCAAAATAATATATTCACATTTATTTATATAAATTAGGATTACCTAAAATTTAATAAAATATTTAGTTATTATATAAGCTTCTTAGGTTCTACAACAGCATATAAGCATTAAAAAATATTCCATCCATAAATATAATTTTTATAAGAAAAGAAATATTCTATATAAAATATTCAGACATTCTAAATTTATCAATTAAATCATTTAAGTTGAGACACACTAGAATGGTTCACATGTTATTTCCATGATATTTGCCTCATTTATAGTTCACCAAGTTAAAATATATTATTACCAAAATAATGTTATCAATGTAATCCATGATTCATGGGATGAAAATTTATATATTTCTCTAAATAATTACTTTTTGATGAACTATATATTGGTGGTTTCTTTATTTATTATGAATTCATAAGCCATATTAATTCTATATTTAAACATTCTATTAACATTAAATCATGTAAAGAATTTATCAATATGTCTCCTTCCATAATTTTGAGGTGTTGACCATTTCAATATTTTAATCTTATTATTCTTTATTATATTCATTTTTTGTGGTTCTCTGTTTTACCCTTCTACACAAGATTTACATTGAAAATATTTGAACATGAAAATTTATTTTATATATTAATAGATCACAATACAATATAATCCTATGAGAAAAATTGTTAATAAACTATGGACCTTTTCTTGATTCTCTTATGGAGATCAAAGAAATTTTGAATCATTCTTTTAATTATTACATTTGTAGTCTAAAACATGAAACACTAATTTTTAAATATATCCCTCATTCGTAGTAACAAAATCATTTTCTATATATTTTAATTTTTAAAATTTAAATTCCATATAATTTTGTTTTTTAGGAAAATATAATTGAACGAATATCACCATAATGTTTCTTCATCACATACCTTCTATTACCCATTCCACCCTATTGTTATGAATGAATGGCCACCATTTATCTATATCTCATTTTAAAAAATATATGGGATGGGTAAAAATTTCCTTTCCAATTCATCCAAAAGTTAAAAAAATATTATCATGGAACAAAATCCATTAATCGATAATAAATTGATTAATAGCACAATTAAAGGATCAAAGAAAATACTCCATAAAGTAGTCCATCATCATTTCACTATATTTTAAAAAATGATTTTTTATATATGGGTAATTTAAAAAATCCATATCCTAAGAAAACTACCCTACTATAGATATAATACCCATATAAACGGCAAAATTCATATTGACTTTATTTGGTGGGAAATATTTATATTCATCAGGGGTGAAGATATGAATTCCTATCATTCTGATGGGATACATAACTAAATAATGGAAAAAACATAGTCATCTCAAAATAATTATGTATATTGATATATGGAATGAAAATCCTTAAGAAGATAAAATCACTAATATATTATAATGGGTTATCGTAATACTTTTTCTAGATACATAATACAGAAATAAAGTACCCAATTGTCCTAATAAACCATCTCTAATTCCAACTACGAAAAGGCCGAATCATATTACATAATTTCATTATTTAGGTTTTTTTTTGAAAGATACATGGTGTCTCATTAGAATGTATCAATCATTACATCGATCATCTTAAATTATAAACATAAATGATTTATTTAATACATTGGAAATTAAAAACATTGTATGAAATAAATTCTAAAAGCTGTGAAAATAAATAAAATATCCATCAAATATATCCTATAAAAAATAAAATATAATAAATAGGGGGCTCTACTGCACAACCATTGAACCAAAAAATTGAATCTATATTGATAAAATAAGTTATATTGAATATTTAATGGTGGGTAGTTAAAATAACATTAATTTAATAAATAACATGTCTTCCAAATACATCCATTCATATTATCAACATAAAATTGTCATGGATTATTATAAATAAATTAGAAATGGAAAAAATACCAAATTACATATAATCATGGTCATAATGTAATGTCCACTAGCTAAGATATCATCAGCCTTTCCATCATGGATGGGTTCAAATATATAATCAATGTATCATCCAACATAAACTGAAATATATTTATTCTATATGTCTCCTGATACTAATTAATACATAGGGAAGTTATATATAATTTAGAACCATATGTTATATACTTTTGGTAAATAATTTCACCTTCTATTTAATGAAAAATATGGTACATGTCAATATTAATTATCAATATGTAAATATCTGTTTTGGAAAATGATTGCGTAATGTTCTTATTTCCATATAACAACTAATAAGTTTCATAATATTATTAGATCAATATGAATATTCTATTTAAATTGTATATGGATGAGTTTTTATCAAGGATTATAAATGATACTCAAAATATGAAAATTAATGGAAAAATATTTTCCAGTAAATTATGGAGAGTTAAATAGAACATGATCACAAACATGTGAATATCCACAAAATAAGGTAAAGATAATAAAATCAAAAAATATGATTATGTACCGTCAATTCATTAGAAATTAAGTTTCTATGTAAAATAAATACAATTGGAAAATATGGGGGAAAATTTAAATTGAAATATTAAATGAAGAATTCATAAATGGTATATACAATTGTATAAAAATGATTTTATAAATTATATCCAAAATTTATATCATACATTTAGAAAATAATTCACTTATACAAAAAAATTAATAGAATAATATAAAAATATTTTCTATATAATATATTTTTTGTTTTAGTGGAATATTATTATAAAATTATTGTCCAAGAGGTGGTAATAGTCATTTATTCTATATATGATAAATGAAACATTCTTTATTCAAATTTGTAAAAACTCAACAATATCATTTTTGGATTTCCATATGTAGAATATTTTTTATCTTTATAAATGAATTCTTAGGGTATTAGGAAATTACATTGAATATTAATTTAAATGTTGATAAAAACCACCATAATACAATTTGAATAATAGGAGATATAAAGATATATATTTACAATATAAAAAATGGGAAATAATGTCAAATATCAACGATATTTAATATAGTCGACATTAGTCCATTGAATAATAAAAACAATTTTTTCTATATATTCATGAAAAATACAAATCTATAGTGTGAAATATATGTAATATATTCCCCATACACCTCTATAGACTCATCATCGTTTATGTTCTTCCTTGGGAACTCCCTTTCTTTCATAAAATTGGGAGTTGGTAAAAATATTTTTTCAAAAATATTTACATGAATGAATACCAATATGTAGAATCAATTTCCTCATTACATTCTTTTTCAAGATTGTTTTCCATCACTTATCTTCTTCCCAATAATTTTGATAGACTGCTAATATGAATCTATATTATTCTTAGCACTGGAGAAGAGAGAATTCATTCTCAATAGATTAAATCCATTTTTCTACAATGATTGGATCAGAAGATCCACTAATGATTAGAGGCCTTTTTCGTAATATGTATTTGGGTCAAAATTTATCTTGCATAGGATAATGTGAGATTTCAAAAACATTCCAGATATTATTCATAACTTTATCTAGTTGTTTTCATAGTATCATGATGTCTTTTTCTCCCGTTCTCAACATGTTTGGAATTTAATTATAATATTATCACATTAACTACAACAGTGATTATTGTCATGAGTTTCCCTATTTCCACCAGTTAAGAAAGAATCAGAAATTATAAATAGGAGTTGATTGGGTACATATCTAATAATCACAGAAAAAATAAATCCTCTAAAATTTCATTATAACTGTGCCAATAAAACGTATATCATAACATGTGATTCCAAATATTTCAATATAGGTTATCAATAGTGATATAATTATCATGAGGATTATTATTAATTATTTCTTATCCTAATCATCTAATATAACATGAACTTTTTTATACAAATAACAACAACTCTAGCATTTTATTTAATTGTAATCATAATTAACAATCAAATATAAACCAAGGATCATAAATTATAGTTTCATTAGTAGATTTGGAAAATAAATTAGAATGATTTATTATTTTTTAATTAATATCCATAATTATATCCTATCATCCATTGATATATTACATCATCATAGGATAATCTATGATATATCAGAAAAAAAGGATGTGTGAAAATTTTCAATAATGGAATTAACATAGAAATAATTAATATCAAAATGGATAGAGGGCATTAGAAGATGCATAATAGCACTAGGAACATGAATAAACATTTGGAATAAAAACATTTAGAACATGATATTATATAATAATTTAAGATTAATAATGTGGGAAAAAATATAACATGACTTAAGAATTATTAATGTTTAAATTACAAAACTATTGCATATAGAAGACAATGTTACATTAATGAATATGGTTTAATGCATATCCCAACATTATGTAAAATTAATCTAAACAATGTTGAATTAATTAAGTAATTATCTAGGGTTACTAATCATAAAATTTTCATTAATATATGTTCGAAATAAAGAACTAGAAATATGTTATAAACATATGGGTTACACTTGAAATTAACATTGTATCATTATCATGTAATAAGGAACAAAGAATGACCATATCATAATGGTTGCACTGAAATAATAGATTTAAACCATCAATGGAAATTAATAATCGTTAATAGAAATAGATAATTATAAAATATGTTAAAATCATGTTAAACCATTTAAAAATAGAGTTTCAGAAACATTACAAATGAGCCACATTAATGTGGAAGATGGAAAAATGTCTTAATAGCATTTAAAAAGGAAAAGGAATAATTGTTTGTATAAAACCTTAAATGAACTAAAATTGTATTTAATGATAAAAATTGTGATTTTGGAAAAATAAAATTTTTATTAATAGTTTTTATTTAATGTACATGGATGTGGGTATAAAATTAGGAAGTTCCCTTTAATCAGGCTTTCTCATGAGGAGTAATTTAGAAGGGAACTTTATAAAACAAGTATTTACCTATAAATCAAAGAAAACCTTTTCAAAGTGAATATTTTTGAAACACATTAATGTAAAATATAAGCAATAAATAAGAATAATTAATAATAAAATTGGGATTAATAATAAAATTGGGGTAAAAAGAGAGAAAGCATAACTTTAAGCGGAAAATGATGGTTTTGAGAGAATCCCATTCCTCAAGTGTGAAACTATTCATCAATTGTAATTAATGACCTTGATAATATAATAAATTCATTAATAAATTAATAAATAAAATTTTAATCATTAATTGTTATTCAATTTATTTTTATTTATATCATTTATGTTCATTTTGATGAGATATAATATTTAATTTTGCTGTTTCAGGTATGTTTGACTGGTGATTTTATGATCAGTCCCCTTGAGATTAACTATGGGACATCCTATCAAAATGGTTTACAATTACCGAAGAAAAAATATTTTTTATTAATAGACCTCATGAATTTTAAATAGTCCAGTATATTTTTTTCATCATATATGATAATGATTTATTAAATAAATTTAAGGATGAACATTGATTTATTTTGGTCAATTCTTCTTCATCAGGAACTAGTGTTTATTTTTATTTAATGTTATTTAAATATATTTAATCTATAATATTTTATAACAAATAATATATATAATAAAATCATGTTTTACCAAAAAAAAATTTAAAACCATCCTTGATTGTGGTAATGTAAAATGAAAACACATTGTCTGTGATGACTGTAAATTGACACGTCATTGAGGATGTTTTCATTTTTAGAAAAAAAGTAAGAGGGATGATATTTAATTATTGATTATTACATTAAAAAATAAATTTATATTATATAAAATATTCATAATTAATCATTCAATTTTGTTATTGGGAGGTGGGTATAAGATAAGAAAACAAATGAAATTGAAATGACGTAAAAATAAAATGAAAGAGGATTTTTCCTCTTGAAATTCATCTCTGCGAGAAAATCCTTAAGGAAAATGCATTTTTTATTTAATTGGAAAAAAGGGATCCTATATGTGTGGGATATTATTGTAAAAATTATTAAGAATAATTTTTAAAATTTTTAGGTATTCGGAGGTGTGAGGACAAGTGGTTGTGAGGGGTGGTATTTATAACGCGAGTGGTGTTTTTTGATTATTTTATTCATTAGTTTTATATTTTCAATCCATAATAACAATTTTTTATAGTTTTCACTAATTAAAGTAAATAGTGTATCTGAGTTCTGAATAATGGCTACTTACATCATCTATACATCAAGAATTACTCAAAAAATAATTTATTTAGCTTAATTTGTAAATCATAGAATCTCAGTATTTACTATAAATTGTACTATTTTTGAAATTTTTCAAATACAAACCAAAAATTTATTGATGTTTTAATTTAAAAAATAGACACCAGTTTGTGAAAACAATTTTATACATTATTTTAATAAATTTTTTTAACTAAAAACAATATTTATTCCAAAAATACCAATATTAAAATAATGATAAGAATTCTATCACTTTTATGAATTTAAAAAAATCTAATAAAATTACATTATAATCCATAGAAAACTAAATAGTAATGTATTAATATATTTTGAAAAATTAATTTTATATTATATAATTATTTCAATTATAATATTGTAAATGAATATTTATATTTAATAAAAACACCAAGACTAAATTTATAAATTCTAAAATATTTATTTACTTATGCCAAGATAAAAATATATAATTTTTTCATTTAAAAGACACTAAAATTTTATTTATATATTCATTTGTGTGTTTAATATTGTATTAGAAATGTTATTATTCCTAATAGACATATTACAGTTTCAAAGGTCATGTTACTATTCAATCAGTAATGGTTCTATATTTTACCTTATTTCATTCATTATTCACTTATAAAGTATTATTCTATAATCTATGTGATATTATGTGATTTATTTTATATGAAATAATTATAAAAATATAATTTCCACTATCAAATTTTTGCGTTGTTACATATTCGAACACACACTCATATTTTTATGTAAATAGAAATAATAACAATAACACCAATAAATGGTAGCATTTATCACTGCAAATATTAGAAATGATATTATTATTAATTATATATACAAAAACAAAAACACACACTATTGGTTTTCCAATTTCACATATCCCATTATTTTATAAATAATTATAATTATTTTGTAGGATCCCACATCTATTTGGATAAAATTTTTCTAAATGATGTATATTTTTCATTACTAGATGGGTGGAATATTAAATTGAAACTCGAAATGATATTCCCAGAGTTGTAATTCCATAGAGTTGGTTTTATATAGTTTAAATGAATTTTGATAAGTGGATCAGGTTTTTAGAAGATCATTTGAGGCTTAGGGATATATATTTTATGTTTAGAAATTTCTTGGAAGGTGTGAAATGTTTGGTGTGCAATGTTTAGGAGAAAATTTTCAACACCAAGATGCATAATAAATTTTTAAATTTATTTTCAACTAGTCACATTAGTATTATTTATTTACCTATTTGTTATGGAAATATCATGAATGACATAAGGGAAAACCACATCAGGATGGGGAGGAACTGAGGCATAGTGCATGGGCTACACATGGGTTCAGACAAACCATGGACACTAATTTAGAAGGGATGTATTGATGATATCACTTTTGGTGAAATGTTTCTGAAACAATTGATCCTAAACATATGGGTAATGTGGGTTAAAAATCTGGTATGTATATTGTTAGTTTATTTTATAACAAGCCATGCATCCAAATTGTGCTTGTTGGCTGGCCTTTGATAGGGCAAACAACACAGTAGATGCACATTTTTCCAAACTGTAGTGCCAAACTATTCTAATAATGATATTTCATTGAATCAGATGAAGTTAAAAAAGTTACCACTTAGGATTCAAGCCACTATACCCCCTTTCTTCTTCATTTTATATGCCAAAAATATGGGTTTATTAACCCCTTACCCCCTTCCACCCATTGATTTTGGTTGTGCTTATGGTCTTTCTTATCCAGTAAGGCGGGTTCTAATCCTCATATGAATTCTTATGTACATATTCATCATCGAGGCTAATTTTTTGTTTTTATATATCGTTATTTCTAATTTTTCAATATGAACATGATCTACTAATTCATTTCTCATGGGGATTTTGGTCGGATTGTTTGGAGGAAATCCTGAGACAGGTTCTATATAGAGTAAAATTGAATTTCATCAAGGTACATGACTATGGTGATTAGTTTTGGTTTATCCTAATGATTTAACTTAATTATTTTTCAAATTGGTATCACCTCTTATATAATTGGAGTGGAATTTGGTAGGTGTTATGTCTTGGGTCTTAGGTGACTGTTTGGATTCAGTTTGTTGCATCATGATGAACTGATTAGTTCTCTAGAATTATGAATATTTTATTTCATTAATTAATTAATTATAATTTTTGGATTAATTAATTGTTTTTTATATTAAATCATTGTGGATTGAGAAATCCATAGTTTGGTGTTGAAGGTATTAGGCACTATGTGGATGGGACGTCTCAAGGAAACCATGTGGTAATTGTTTTAAAATTCTTCATTGATAAGGTAGGTTGTCTAAGATATTTACAATTGTATTGTTAATTTATTTTCCAGTTTATATAGTGTATGAGTTAAATTATAAGAGTGGAATGCTTTCTAGCTAGGTTTATTAATGTTATTTGTGTGATGCGATAATGCTAACTAAGGTCATTGGTTGGTTTGATTAAATAGTAAAAAGGTCTAATGGGTAGAACATTAAAATAATTGGTTGCGTCATTTAAGGGGAAAACATGGTGTTTTAAATATTGTATTTTTTGAAATCCCTCTAGTGCTCTGGAAATTATTTAATACTATGTGTGCTAAGGTTTGATATGGTTTTGGATATGAAATGGGGGAAACTATTTTTTCAAATGAGGTGATTCCCCCAAGTTGTTTATAAAAGGGGGGTTATAAAGGGATATCAAATGTTTATATAAAATGTGGTTATGGATAAACCATTGGAAAACATGATTTTAAGGTAATTTAAATGGGTATAATGGAAATATATTACTTGAGAATTATTTATTTTTCAATGGAAATGAGATATGTTTTAATACAGATGTTTTTAAATATTTTATGAGTTTTTTAGTTTTGATTGCAATGTGAAAAAGGGTATGTCCTGGTTGAGGGATGTTTTTTCTTTTAAAAACATAAGGACTATAGTAAGTTTTAATATATTAAAATGAATTCTATATAGTGAACATCATGAATTGTTTTGAATTATATAATAAGAATTTTTGAAATGATGGAACAATATATGTGTTAGACTGAATCACCAGTCTATAAGTTGAATAATATATAGATAACTTGATAGACCAAGGATGTAGAAATTGTTATTATACATAATTATTAAATTTTAGGCCGATTATCCAAGTGATGGTGGTATAACATGTGTATATGATGTTTTAATCATGGTCCTCCTCCTTTGGATTCACCATATTCATGCTCATAGAACCCTCAATATAATGTATTTTTGGATTCTAAAATGAGGATTAGGGAACTACTATTATGTTTTGTGATTCAATTTATTTACATGATGTTCAATATTTTTCTAACACCTTCAAAGGTGTAAATTAAGATGTCATTATTTATATATGATATATAATATTTTAATGATTTCCTTATGCATCTTTATTTTTCATTTATGTCATACGTTTATGGTTTCCATTATGGGTAAACGCGATATCTTCAATTTAGGAAGTGCGGACTACCGCCCCTCAAAGTGATTTGATTCGTTAATAAAATATGTAGTACGTATAAAAGATAGATTTAATGATATTATATATGATGCCATACTGGAATTATAATAATATTATGTATCATTTTGTTTTAATTCCATTAAATTTGAAATAGAAATGGAAGTAGCTTTCATGCGTACATACGACTTACCGTCTCCATGAACAGTGCATTACGTTTCTTACCTCTAAATGTTATGTAATATTATAAATGAATATATATACGGGATATATATGATATATATGATATCTACATCATTAATATAACTCTTTATATAATGTATAATGAACAAATAGTAATTATAAATTGTTTATTTTTGACTCAAGTACTAATGATCGTTAAAACGACCGTTATTAACTTAAATAATTACATAGTGTTCATGACATGGTAATAAGTGATATAAAAGTTATAATTAACATGAAAAAGGTTCATAATCAAGTATAAATTTACTCAAGTTTATTATTCAGGAGATTAAAGAATGATCGAGTCAAGTCGGATACGAGGTAAGGGAACTTCATAACCCAATTTCTAATCTTTGGGTTAATCTTCTATTTTCAAATTATGTCATGATATTATTATGTACTATCTTGTATTTATACTTTCTTTATGTGTACATATAGTTAATACACATAATAGATCCATTTTATATAAAAATGATCTTTGTATGGGACTTCGTCTCAATCTCCTTTTATTAAGGCATATTTTGATTTATACACAACTTTATTTTATACGGTGTATAAACCCGTTTGACTTTTACCATTATTCAAAAGGAATCCTTTTATATTATGTGATTAATAAATGTCAAAAGGGAATTTTTTTTTGTCGTACGTATGCGGCGACAACAACTTCTCTTCCCCTGTGACCATTATTTGAGTTTCGGCTTCCTCTACAAGCCATAACTTTTTTTAATGAAAAATAAGTACCATGTTTTACTTTTCGTTTATTTTGGTATTGAAAATGGTTTTGATAATTATTTTATTATATCAATGTGTTATTTATATCTTCTGACTGAAATGTGAAAATGTTATGTTTGCTTTATATAAGTTTTATGTGATATGATTATGTTATGGTTCTTGGGAATTGTTTATAAAGACGGGTGGTTCCATGATAAACTAAGGGGGTGATCCCAATATAGCACTCTAATGCATTGGGTAATGCTAAGAAGTTAAACGTTAAGGTTCCTCCGAAGAGATTTAGGGAATATACTGTGATGGGTATTCCAAACGTAACCATGAGGGTTACTCCCTATGTAAGAATGTTATGAATGCCTCAAGTTAACATTATGTCTTATGATTTATATGATTTATTCATGATTTTTTGAGGTATGTGATTATGTTTTATACGTAAAGTATGATTTCATACATGGACTAATGTTTTTATTTCATAGTTTTATATCCCCTAATGGGATTTTTATTCTCATCCCATGTTTTTGAAATGTTTTTCACTGGTCAAGGGAAAGGTACATGATGTGATGATAGTGTCAAGGAAGTGTCAACAAAGAATCCATGTTTTATTTTAAATATGATTCCGTTGATGGGAAAATGAGTTCTATCTTTTATGTAACCACTTTGATTAAATGTGGAATGTAATGCATGTTTTATGATCTAATTCTCTAAAACTCTAAACCTGAAAAGATCCTCATTGTGTATTCTTGAAGTAACTCAAGATTAAGTAATGTTTAAGGATGGGGCCTTATTCCAATGGTTATCTATATAGATTAAATATATGGAATTTTTTTTCATTCGACACCATTGGTGGTTTCCTACTTATTGACAGTCACAACTTTCTCTAGTTTCCCCTACACATGGGTACCCGAGAAGATCTAAAATATTTACTCTAGTTTGTAGTTTACTTTGAGTAATGTATTTCTGTTTTCCATGGATGGGTAGGATGGATTGGATGGTATACAAGGATCGGGTTAAGATCTTCCTTGGAATGTAATTGGGCCTTGTGTTTTTTTATAATTTATATGATGCCGACCCAGTGTGAGACCAGCGTTGTATGTATCAGATGTTTTTTTAATCTTATTTCATTCCATTGTATATTATTTAATACTTCTTTTTCAGAAAATTTATTCTACATGAACTATCTGGGGTTTTTTAATATTGTTTATTTTTTTCTGGATGTGAACTCTAATATAAGGGTATATTCATTATATAGTACCATATTATACCTTCACTACTAGTCGGTGGCCTTAGTGTATAATGAGATTCTCTGGAGGTCATGTGGAAATCCAGCTCTGAGCCCCGGTTTGGTGGCTTTGAGGTCCGAATGTAAAACATAAACTATATCAAACACACTAGTGAAGATAAAAATAATTTTTTATATTATATATATACCATTAGAGCTCCTATAATTATCAAATTAAATTTCTTTTCATTGAAATTAATATCTGAAATTTCAGGAAATTTACTTAATAATTTATCTTCGTATTCTAGAAATATTATTTTACAAAACTAATATTTACATAAATATAAATAATATTACTACTATGTATATAGATCATTCAATATTGAGCGGAGAAAATTATAAATCACAAAAAACACACACATTAGAGCACACCAATAATCTATATAAAATGAAATTATAAAATTGATAATCATTTCTATTTATATTCAATACAAAAATAAAATTGAATAACATAACTGTAAACTCTTATTTACATCAATGATTTTTTTTATTTAAATTGTTGAAAAATTATTTTAATAAACACATTATATATAAAGAGTATTATAAATTATTAATATTTCTCATACAAAATATTATATATATTATATACATTTTATTAAATTGTTGATTATTAATGTTACATAATAAGAGTAATTATTATTTTAAAATTATATTCAAAAACTAAAAATCAATTGTACATATACATAGAATAATATATAGACACATACATACGTTGATATATACATACAAAGACATAGTCTCCAATCCATTTTTTGTGTGTTCGTGAAGGTGTGTGTATCGATAGAATATATTATCAGTATACTATACTGAAATGTTATTATAACATTTGATAACATAAATTTATGATTATATAAATTTTCTGAATACATTCATAATTAATAAATATTACTTTTAACAATACTATTTATTTTGGGTAATTTATAATATTTATAATTAATACAATTCAAATGTAATTGATATATTTTTTATATAATTATTTTTATATATATCAATCCATATTAATATTCTTCATAATAGGCATCAATTATGAATTTTAATTTTGTAAAATCAAAGTAATTTATATATGTAATATTGAATTTTTTTTATATCACGAATAATTGTAAATTAAATATTTATATTTAATTACTAAAATATATTTATTGTTTTTTATATTAAATACAAAAAAATTTTATACTTATATATTCAAAATTTTATTTTGAATTGTTCAATAATAATTATCCACTTAAATAATTTATAATATTATTAAAAAAAATTAAAACATTACTTAAATTCAATTAATACTTTTTAAAATTTGATATATTATGTTACCAATATTGTATATATTTATTTAATAAGTCATTGTTAATATTTATTATATATATAAATTATTATATTATATAACTATATAAAATATTTTTTTTGTTTTATTTTAATCATTACTATTTTTAATGCTAGAAAATTATCATATATATTTTTCAAAAGGAATCACATATAAATACATGTCTTTATCTAGACTATATTTATTGTTGATAAATGATTTCATTTTCTAAACACAATTTTTTAGAAGTGATAAATGTTTCATTATTCACTGTTTTTGGATAACACTGATAATCCTCGTTCCAACTTGTTAAAATACCCATTTCAATTAAAATATAAAATAATTTCATTTTGGAATTTAGAGAAGCTGAATAATTTTAATAAATCTATGGATTACATAAGATACCATATTTTCAATGATTGATAAGATTCTCATTCTTTTTATCGATTCATTTCATTACAATGCTTTAAGTAGACATCCCCATATAGATATATGATATAAATTCCATACATATCTAATTTAGAGATATTTATTATACTAGATAAACCAATAGAATATACCATTCAGTGTCATATAGAATGTAATTGTAAAAATAATGAATAAATGATGAATAATAAAATAAGAAATTGGGACTAAAAAATAAAAACACTAATGAAACCCCATTATTGAGCATCGTTATAGGTCTCAACCCAAATATCCAATCCCATTAGCACGAAAATAAAATCATCTATGGGGACCAATGCACCTAGGCATTTTTATATCCATGAATTCTTCTTAGGCATCAGGAAGCCCCTTAACATTGTTAGAGTTCATCATACTAGACTAACAGAAAAAATTTGCAGACAATATATTATAAATATATTCTTATTTAAATAATATGATAATGTGGTTAATTAATACATAAATTAATATAGAACATAAAATAAACCTTCAAACTCTCATGCACTATGGTGACACCCAATGTCATCATATGTTGACACACATTTTATACATAGATGTTTTATCTTATTGGACGGATTTTCTTTACAAAACATAATGATCCATGAAAAAAATCATATAGTACTAGTGAGATTTGAAATTTGGATACATAAATAGTGTGATAATTGGTGAAATACAGTATCTAAAAAAATGTAAATCACATCTTAATCCATTATTAGATATATCATAAAAAATTACATTGTTTATTTCCTGGGAAAGAAAACATAAGAATGGTTGAGATCACATTCATAGTAAGGGTAAACATTGGATAAATCCACATAAAATTAACATAAGGTTGTGATAAAAACATAATAAAATTTTAAAAATATTCCATAAATACACTATATCATAAAATAGATTCATGTAATAAATAATAACATTACAGAAGGCATGAATCATAAAGGGGTCAATGAACACATAGTATGAGAGATTAACAGTGGCATAAGACCAATATTTTTTGATTATGAATAGGCATAGAATATATTTGGTATATGATAACCATAATGGATTTTAAAAAAATTTATACATGGGATAATCAACTATGTACCTACTTCAAATTTTGTATAACCTCCCATGTACTGTCTTTTGGGATCCGGAAGACAGCATGTATTCCCAGTTATTTCATGATTGGGATATATTCTTAAGTACCGTTTGGGATTAATGGATAACAATTATAACCCAATTTGTTAGAGGGATATAAAGTTATAGGTTCAACCATCAAATAATTAAATAAATAAATATTTCTTCAACAAAATCATTCATCATATCATAATACATGAAAAGGAAAAGGGATATAATTTTTTAAAATCATAAACTATAAAAAAAATGGTTTAATATTAGGTTTTAATCATAATCCAAAATCAAATTGGGAAATGATAATGATACTATAATTATGTAATAACCCTAGTGAATCATAATAAAAAACAATGGAAGTTTTCTTTAATGAATAAAAACAATATAAATGATTATTAAAACATTTGAGAGAAAAATATCTATTCAATTTTTAAATCACTTCGTAAAAATATAAAAAAATATTGAATATTAAATAATTTTTTTTCTTTCAAACATACTGTGGAAAAATGTGATGAAATATTTACATATTTTCATTATCTTTATGGTAAATCAATATATCCTTGCTGTATACGATAAAAAAAGATACTGCTAACAATTTTAGTAACAATCTTAAGAAGAACATCCAGAAACTAAAAAGAAAATCCCTACCAAACAATTTGGTAAAAATAAAAAATGGGTACATAGGTAATCATAAATAATTGCTTAATATTAAAAATGGTCATTAAAGAAATTTCTGAAAACATTAACATTTTGGAAAATGATATTTGACCAAATACTGAAATACAGAAAACATTTATTTATATCATTATTTGGTATCATTATTCATTATGGAAATAAAACGTGAAGGAAAAAAATTATCATTAAAAATAGAGGATAAAATAATTATTTTTTTTATTCATTAATAGATATTAATATTAAATAATGATAAACAGAATCATAAACAGAACCTATGAATAATGAGATTGTAAGATAAAATATTTACCTCCATGGAAATATTTGAATCAAAATCCACATGATGTAAATAACCACATATGGATATTTATATACAGATAATTTTATGATATGATTTATTAAATAAATTTATGGTATGTATAAACAACTTATAAAAGTAATAATTATTGAATATGGCAGGTGACCCATAGAAATAAATGTGTGACACAAATACCCTACCTAAAATCTCAAATTTCATTGTACAGAATTTAATCTGTAATATAATAAGATTATTTTGTTATATTTATATTGAATAACAGAAATATATATTTCATACCATATTTGTTTTACTTATAACAATTTATCATCATTTTGTTAACAATTTCATGTTAGAAAAAATGTTTCACATTATAAGTGCTTTTATCATTGGATATTTTGTTTGTTAATTTTTTACATTTTCATTGATCATTGCTAAATAATATAATAAAAGTAAAAACACTATATAAATCTCATATATATTAAATATATATGTGTTTTTTATAATCCATTATTATTGTTATATAAAATGAATTACATAGCTTGTTGAAACTATAAGCCAAACATACAAATGAATTTTGTTTACCTTATCTCCATATATAAGGAAAATGAATGTAAAGTTATATATAAAATTTTCAAATTATAATTATGTGACTAAAATGATTTATATTAATATAATTTTTCCTTATTACCATAATGTTTATATAAAATAAAAAAATTACATTTTTAGGGAGGTTATTGTCAACATGTACGCATAATAAAAGTTACCATTTTTAAAAAGATTGGAAATTATGATTGTTTATGGAAATTGTAATCCATGGAATATAAATATTTCATAAATATTAAATATAATTATTATGATAATAATTGTCTATATCCATTTAAGTTTATGAAGTAAAATGAATTACCACACATCGCCAGGTGTTAGAACTCTTTACACACAATCGACACTTTCCATCCCATTTGATTGAGGATGATATAAATTTAAATTATTCCATTTTCAAGCTTACTACATAAAATATATTTATATTGTTCAATTATAATATTTCTAGATGATTTAATGTAGTTGTAAGAATAATGATATCAAAACTAAATTGATAAAAATGATACATCTTGTTTACAAAACCTCACTAGGATTGCAAAAAAAGACTGCCTTGGTGGGTTTTTAACCAAACAAAGACCTATAATAAATGTTATGGGCTGTTTTTAATGTATTATGTAACGTATTGGATGAAAAAATTCATTTAATGTGAATATATGAGAGTAGATTGTGCTTCTTTTTATATGTGGGGTACTTGAGGAACAAGTAATATTTAAAAAGTGATTGCCATGTGATGTTTTACACATTCCAAAAGGCTCCAAAATAGATCAGTATAGATCCATAGTATATTTATGGTATAAATATTTCCATAAAAATGAATTTAAAAATATTAGGTCATATTAGCCCTAATCTATAATGTTTAATCCCTGGGTAAACCATTTTTAATCATATGGTTTAATAAGTTTTTACATTTTTACTATTTATTATGACTAAATATTAAGATGATATTATAATATATTATTTAATAAGATGTAAAAATATATGAAATCAATTTTAATAAATTTATTTTAGTTATATAGAGGAATTTAATTTAATGATAATCCAAGAGATGTGATGAAAATGTGGTTTCCAATGAAAAATCATTCATATGTATACAAAATTTTTATATAGACTATCAAAATGAAATTGATTAAAATAAAAAAAATGATTCAAAATATTATAAATGAACTAATTTTATCCTTAAATGTTTTCAAAAAATTATTTAAAATTTTTAATACATCAAAAAAATAAATAATTATTTATGAAAATCTATATCTTTAATATTCATCAACAATTATTAATTTTAAAATTTTCTCAAAATTTAATTTTTCCTAATTATGAAGATTTTATTTCAAAAAAATACTCTCTTTCGAATATAACATTCATATATGTAGAATAAAATTAGGTATACTGTTTCTTCGAAAAAATCAATACATAATATTTTTTATTAGAAATTATTTTCAAATTCTATATTGACTTTAATAAAAATAATAATATTTTTTTTATCAATATGGTTTATTTATATAAAGTATCTTTTCATAATGTGGTTGAAATTATTCATTCATACATATCAAATGGATATGATATAATGTTATTGCTTAAAAAATATTATTAATAGTGTATCTCAATTCGTTAATACATTGTGATTTATGTAACATAAGCTATATATGAATTTATATCTATTTAAAGAAAAATCACAAAAATATAAAGGTGATAAATTGTAAACTATTAAATTTAATTTATAAATTTTCAATTCCAAAATTATGATAAAAACAGTTGAGTATACATCTAATTCATTATTTAATTATATTAAAATGCAACTTCCTCAGATAAGTGGTTTCACTGAAAAACATTGACCCAATGAGTGACATAGTTTGTTACTACATTCTCACTATAATCATAATTCCCCACTAGTTCATCATCATATTAGATATAATACCCTATTTGTATGAACTGTAGGTTCACTATATGTAAATTATGTACTGTGTAAATTCTCATGATATATACAAGGTACTGATCCAAGACTTGAGAGGGGTCCGATGGAAAAAACAATCATTAATCACCCATCACTACATGATAACTAATATTACAAGGGATAGTATAACTATGTATAATAGTTAATTTCAATTTTAATTTTATATCATTCTAACATGGTGAAATTAATATAAAATCATTATCAGTAACACTAAATTACATATCACACTGATAATTTTCATCACAATAATTAGGTAGACTATATATGACTTTCACATGTTATTGAATGGATCTAAAATTACCTATAATTTAATCATATATATCATTTCTTTAGAGAATTAATTCCCACACTCTATCCTATAATTTAGAGTTATACAAATTATTTTATAGAGGGTCTCATAATGATACATCTGAATGCTCGAATAAAATCAATTTTTTAATGTTTGGGGCCGAAGCCTCATTTATTAGTAAAGAAAAGAAAAGACCTCTCTAACAGGGTAGAGGGAGACCCATTACATAGCCTGAAGGCTTAGTGAGCATTTATCTTAATACATGGCCCGTAGGACCATTTTTTTTGGCACAAGGCCCAAAAAATATTATTTCATTTGTTCTATATAGATGTCTATATACCTATGGATGAATTAAAATTCTGAAAATCTACTCTATAGTATGATATTTCTAAAGAATTCACCAAAACTATGATGTAAACCTCAATTTTTTATCAGATATAATGGAATTTGGTACTCCGTAAAACCAATCAACTTCCATAATTTATATCCTATCAAAAAGTCCAAGAGATAAGTAAAAAATAATATGTGTTAATTGTGCATAATTTGTAAGGTGATAAACTATAAACAATATAACATTATTCCTTTAAGACGTTTTCTAGTGTTCTATGTTAAAACCAAATTTGATTATTTACTATAACAATTATGGTATAATTATTTATTATAACATCCTATATGGTTTTTTTCTCATCCTAGTAACTATGAAATACATACCACCAAGATATAAATTACACAATAGCATTCTTCATGGTGTCCCACCAGAAATACTCTACGAGATCACTATATATCTTTGTACTTTGAGAATGAATATAGAATAATGAATTATGATGATAATATAAAAAATAATTATTTAAATTTGATATATATATATACATATATAGAACACATAGATATTTCATTATCCTTATCATTCCATAAACTTTAATGTTGAACTTAGGATAAAATTTACATTATTCTCTAATTAAAATTCATCAATTTCTAACTTTTAATAATTGCGTGGACCAAGGGTTAAAATCATTAATGAAAAACATGATTTTATAATTTCCTACAATACTTATAAATCAATTTATTTAAATTCGGTTAATATTTTATATTTGTCCCATTATGATAGGAAATCTATATTGACCCTTTTGACTGAATGCATTAGACACACTGTTTATTTTATAGAGGGGTAATGTATTTTGTAGTCATAATTAATAATCACTTACAATAATATGATGTATATTGTATTAAAATCCATATATATGAATATAAAATTTAGTCATTTATAATTAGTATATTTATAAATCCATTCATCATAAAAATATAACCTATATAGATTTATTACAAAAAAAATTCAGCTTACTCAAAACCATGTGTATGGTAATTTTTCTCATGAACTATAACTATTCAAGAGTCTTAATCTATCAAAATATAATTATTAATTAGAAAAAATAAAAATATATACATTGATGAATAATATTATATTACAAAACCTTCTCCCTTATAGGGTAATGTAAATAAAAGTGCACGGACTTATATTCTCTTCAATTCATTAATATTCTCATCAAATTTCATAGTTAAAAGAAAAATGGAACATTTTTTAGTTAACATGGTTCATTTTTATAAATTAGTTTTATGTTATACATAATCCATAAATAATATCTATCCATATTATAAAGACATCAGATATTAGTTATTGTGTGTAGTCTTGAAAAATGTTTATTCAATTTTATCATTGATGGATTGATAGATATAACCTTAGTAGAGAATTTCTGAAACAAATACTACACCAATGGTAATATTACTATTCCAACAGGAATATTAACACCAATATATAAAAAATAATTCATTAGATTAATGGTCACCTTAAGTAAATTAATTGTTATACATTTATATTTTGTAAAATTTTTGTTAGATTACAGTTATTCTCTATGGTTTCAATAGTTTTATTATTTTGGGAGATGATCATTGAAGATAATTATCATCCATTTTTTAATTCTAGTATTTATATACCAAATTTTTAATCCAATGATGTATTTTATGTTTTTATTGGATTAGTTGTTATTTAATTTTATGTTTTTCATTAATGAAATTAATTTCTCCTTCACTTTTCTATTTGTCTTATGTGAATAATAAGACACAATATAATATAAAACACATTTATTTGAAGAAATAAGATCACTAATAAAATAAATATCTAAAGATACCCCCTTATATAAATATTTCCCCACATATTCTAACTCATATTATTCATTGAGAACATATAAAGTTACTTAGGATTCATTATTTTTTCTAATTTTAATGTTACTTCTCCATATTTATTGTGCCCCACAACACATTGATAGGGTGATTTGATTCATTTCATTAAACAATGTCCCTATTGTCTATGACCTTCACCAGATGATTCTAATAAAAGATTTTATACATTAGTTTTACCACCTCCATATTCAATACAAATGAGGGTTGTCTATTTAATTTCCATTAATATATATCTGGAATACATTTAGATATTGTTCAATTTTTAATAGATATAATAGATGTGTGTCCACTAATCAGATGTGATCAAGAATCTCCAGGGGGTCACAGTATCTAGGTTTATGCTTCATATTAATTCAAAACCCATATTAACCTCATTAATGGTGATATTCAAAGTAATATTTTATCTCCAACATAAAAAATTATCTATTTTTTATAGATTTGACAATATATCATCTTCATGATTTTAGTATATTTTATGTTTTGATTGTACATTTTCACTTATATCTTGTGAAATATCAGGTCCAATTTACTGTCTCTATGTAAAATCACCCCAATAATTATTTTCTCAACAACTCCAACAATATAGATATTCATATAGATCCATTTGAATACTTGTGTGAAATATTGTTTTATGAAATTTCAACTAATAAGATAAGTTTGTCCAAAAAAATTAATTTCCATAGTGTAGTTTCTCTATACTTATGATCAATTATAAATGGTAATTTCAAATATGATAACATTTTTTGGGTGATATTCCACACAGTAATTCAATTTAGTAACCAGGGAATGTTTGATACTACATTTGAATTTATAACTAAACAATGGATCATGAATAAAAAATATTGAGTGTTGTAGCAGTATTGAACGGACCTGGATACGCTAAAACCCTGATACCTGAGCTTACTCTAATGTTGCCTGAATGGAATTAATCATCCCAATTAGATGAAGACAAGAACATGGAATCATAAATAAATCATGATGGAAAGATTTTTCCATATTAAATTGAGGATAAATGATAACAGTCAATATGCTCATCGCCCTAAAGGGAGAATGTACCAAAATAAAATGTGTAAAATATTATTCAAATGGAACATCATCAAAAGATATAATTTCTACCAAGGGAAGGATAATAAAAAACCCTTTTAAAAATAACATCAAATCTCCACTATTATCCACCATCACTCTGGGTAACATAGATCAAGAACTAAAACTGCCACCATTGATCTGTTTTCTTCACTTATACATACAAAAATATTATCTAAAAACTGAAAGGAAATATTATGGTGTAAGCTATAAATCCATGAAATCCCTCCCCAAATATTTCATAACAAATTATAAAATATATTATATTAATATTTATCATGTTAAAATAAAACATTTAATGACATGAAATTTATATATTATTATCAAAACATGCTTTTTTAATCATAAGATGATAGATATATCAAAACAAGCTTAAATGGGCATTCTATATCAAAAAATTAAATAACATTATTATCCCAAATAAAATGTTTTTATAATTTAATGTACTGTAATAATTTAATGATACATATACTATATGTATCTAATAATTATTTAAATATGTTCTTTTCTAGAAAATAGATTGTGACACAGCACAATCAATGATCTACATTCAATCAATGCACACATCCCCTGACTCAGGTCATCAGGACATGTCTCTTAATTAGGGAAATTAATGCCACATAATTATTTCCCATTGTTTTATTCATAAATATAATGTTAAGGTGTTAAATACTTGCATGCTTGTCTAAATAAACATCTTACAATCTATGGTGACATGTTCATCAGTTAATCAAACTATTAATCAATGGAAAATCATTCATATGAAATTGGTATAGTATAAAATTTCCAACATTTTGATTTCAACATGACTTTTTCTTTTAATGAATAAAACATTGGTTTTCATTGATTCATAAATTTTAAAATCATCATTCAGTTTAATTATTTTTCCACAAAATCAATTTTCCAAATCAAGCCATCAATTTTCCTTAAATACACCATACAATTTCAATTCCATTGATTTTTTTTTGTTTTCTAGAATCTTCATGTCTCATTCAAAATCATCCTTCATTAATCTCTAATATGTAACTTTAACTCATTTAAAAAGTAATTATAAATCAATAAATATTTTAATTTGATCAATTTTATTTAAAATCATATGGATCTACCTACCCTTTATAGTGTTATAAAATCAACACCCACAAAAATAAATAATATATTATGATTGATGGTAATAGAGGCCAATATTTAAATCATAGTTAATAAAACATAGAATTAAATATCAAGAAATATACCCATATAAAACTATACATTTTTAAATAGAAAAATTAGATAGAACATCAATGGAAAACTAATCAAGATTATAAAAATGGTTCTCATATTACCTCAATGTCTTGTCACCTAGTCATATGTTCATAAACTATATGGACTATTCTAATACCATAAACTCTAGATAGAAGTAATTAATGTTAATAAATATAATTTTCTTCTACTAATAACCCTAATTATTCTTGTCCAAAACCATATAATCTAACCATATCATTATAGGCCCCTCATGGTTAATGTTATAACATTTATCCATTATAAAATATGGAATTTTAAACTAATTAAAAAATAATTTCAATATTTAAATCTAATCGTCATATTATAGAGAATCATTTTAACCCTATATAGCTTATGTTTTCTAATAGAGAATATATTGAGAATGATATCTATATTCATCACTTCAAGGATAAACTATTATATACTGAATGGGTATTGGGTATTTAACTATCCTAAAACTTGGAGAGAGCACAAAATTACCTTAAAAAAATTCTAGTTTACCTACTGATTCTCCATATGTTGTCCACTAGTAGATTCCTCCTATGTTTTAATTTACTGTCTCTTATGAGGAATGAAACTACTCAATGTTAATAGATAATATTAATATAATTAGAATGGATTCATAATTAACAAATCAAACCAATTAAACAATAATAATAATTTAATAATGTATATTAGCTGAATTTTAATTTAATAATACTTAAATCAACATGGAAAATCCAGTAAAAATATAAAATTATTCATCAAATATACATTTCTAAATCCTCAAAAGAAACATAAGGATAATTTTGATTATAGAATTCCTAGAACTTGGTTGCATATAACTTTTATCTCCCATAAATACTAGATACTATCTAATGGTATAACCCAACACCACAATGACATCAATGAAATATGAACAACCTCCATTGATCCCAAAATTTCATGAATAGTCCACGATATCCTAGTATCCTAAAACCAATTCTAGCTCTAATATTTCTCAAATATCATTCCCAATTCCTCATGGGTTGGTGAAAAACACCAACCATCATAAAAAAATCACAGATGAATTTCTTTTTCAAAATAACTTGATGGTAAATGATACTAGTTATAATGATAGTCACTGTACATAAAAAATTACCAAAATCAAGTGGGAAATGACATAGTGAAAATAAATTTCATAAAAAAATACATCTAATATAAAATCACTCAATGATAAAAACATTTAATAAGTAGAAGAAATATCTATATTTCACCTCAATCACTCTATGGAATAATGATAAAGTACATCCACCACCTCAAAGTGACACAATAACATATCTTTGGACTAGACTAAGATAATCTAAAAAATCACAATGAAAAATGTATGGTGTGAGATATAAACCCTATTAGTGTCTCACTAAGGGCTCCCTAATCACTTCTATATTTATTAATCCAAATAAATATCTAATTTTAAAATATTAGTCTAGTTATGATATTTTCATATTATCTACAAAATAGGATTTCAAAATCAATTGATTGTAGATATATCATATCTTTTTAAAATGAATACTTCATATAAATTTTTTTTTAAATAATTTGGAGAAATAAAATAGTTCTAAAAATAATTGGAATGTAATAATAAAATCCATCATATCATTGAAACATATAATAATTCTGGTTGTATATTATTTTTGATTAAATGGTGACCCACTATACATAATACAGATACTGACTCATTATGTTCACACATCCCAAAACTAATGACATTTGGCGAAAACTCCCCAATAGGGAAAATCAAGAAATAATATTTTTATATCATTATTATCATCATCAATACATTTAATGGGGTTATATACTAAAATTTTTATCGTTATTACCCAGTTGGTACCCAATAATTCATTTTCATCGGTCAATCTGTCAATCAATAAATTATTTGTAAACAAATCATTTCAAAACAGTTCAATCATCAATTTCCATCAACCTATTTTCTACATTACATTATCATTTTAAAACCCAAATATAGGTTTTAATCAATTCATTACTTTTATATTAATCAATCATGTTGATCCACTTGTCTCAATAATTAGTTTTTCGGACCAGTCAATCAATTTTTCTAAAATATAACCAACAATTTCTATTCCATTGAAATTGTATGTTCTTCCAAAATATATAGGCCTATTACAAAATCCACCATCAATAATATATGATTTTTGAAATAAAATCTGTTAAAAATCATTTCAAATTAATTCATAAATTAATTGTTTTAATATGAATGAATAATCACATGTAACAACCAAACATTTATTCATTTATTAAGTCAACACTTGTGATGGGAATGTTCCAAAAAAAATTGGGTGAATGGGACTAATAAGGAAATATGTGATCAACAAAGTAATTGTAAAACAATGATTCAATAGGAAAACATGAGATCATACCAATACAAAAAATTGTTACTGGATTGGAGGATCAAAAAATATTGAGGGAATATAATGCGGATCAAAGGTCAAACTAGTATGTATATAAGGTATGTAATCACTCACTACACATGGGTGGAATATTCTCTTTATTCATATTATTTTCAATGTAATTCATAATTAAATAAATAATTTTTCATAAATAACACCATTGATTAGTGGTCATTTATGTCATAAATCACGTTTTAGGGAAGAAATGAATCATGTTGCACATACACAGAATACGTCTTCACATTAACTTAAACACACTTATATTAATGAAATTAATAAATAATTTCATTTCATATTTGTTAGAATAGTTTTTCTCATAATATATTATAATGGATTTTGGAATGTGTACAATTTAAATAAAATATCAAGGATTTGCTGTGTAAATTTTGCCTACGGAAATCACCCAGAAATAGAAGCCTATCAAAACACATAATAACATAAAAATCCACAAGAAAGTAAAAATCAGACCCTCTAAACCCCATTAAATAATTTCACATACCTAATTACTTAAAACTAGTATACATCCCCAAAATATAGTCCATTTTTACCAAAAAAATATTTTCATTCTTTAATAGCTCAAAATACCCCGAAATAGAAAAGATAAATTTAAACAATAATTATGATGTTCATGAATAAATGTAATGGGATGTTATATTTGATCTTAATTCCTAAAATCTAAAATTACATATATATTATAAATTGGTTCAATCAATAAATATTGATGAATTGTGATGAATTTGTTAATATTGCTCAGTAATTCCACCACATCCCATATAAAATTACGTCAATTAGATATTTTATAAAGAATAATATCAATTAACATTGTGATTATATCACATTTATAGGTGGGAATGGGAAATTATTCATTCATCCACTTGGAATTCTGTTACTATTTTTATCTTCATAACACACCATGAACATTGAGTTGTACTCTATAATCCCTTCTTTATTTTGACCCACGTATGCAATCTTATTTATCATGATATGTCATGTAACTTCAACAATGGATGGATAAATAATATTTATGTAAATTATGTATTATTTCATTCATTATATTATGACATGTAATCACAAAAACTCTAGTTACAAGAAGAATTAATTCATTTTATTCGATTTGGAATTCATGAAGATTCCTATAACATCTACTTTTGATGCATTATTGATGATCCATATCATCCTATTATGGATACAGGTTATTATATTGATTATATGGTTGGGAAATAATTTGTTAAATGAATAATTTATTACTTTATTTTGTGTGTTTTATATTTATCTTTTACATATCCATAAATATAGGGTCTTTCTCAATCCATCCCTTTTATAGAGTATAATATACTCTTATACATAGTTTCATAATATACATTGTCTTCAATTCCATGACTATATCAAATAGAGCGATCACATTCAATGATTATAACTAACAATCCAAACTGTTATATTGTGCCTTTTCAATATCAATATATAATTTATAGTCTTATAATCTGTATATATTTTATACTACTCACTATATATGTAATTTAACAAAACCATCCACGTTAATACCAGAGATCCTAATTCAAGTTCATGCATTGCATATTTTTTCTCATGGATTATCAAATATCATGAGGATTATGCTTTCACATTACTAATTTTCATTTGTAAACCACCAATTAATTTACTAGAAACATCAGTATATATCAAAAACATTATCCATAAAATGATATTGTGAGTACAAGTACATCAATTAGGTTATTATTTATATCATTAAATCATTCCAAGAATTCATCCATATAGATATACATTATCTATTTATAGGATAATATTTCTAGCCAGCTATACAATTGATGTAAATTAATCACAAAAAACATAGTATCTAGTTACACCATTAATATTTAGTATTCCTATCAAACTTTAGGGTCTCATCCATAACTCATTTTCCGCTGTCATTATTGTTTCTGTATAAATTCTATACAGTTGGATAACATTACCCTTGAATATGACTGCCATCATCCAAATGTAAAACCTACTAAACATATAATTAGTTTAACACTTTCTTAATATCACTAACACAATCCTTATTCACTATCCATATTCTTCCTATCAATTAGTTGCAGTTATAATATAATCATAAAATACAATAACAAAATTATTGGCATAGAATACAATGACTCTATTAATCAAAAACCACAATATTTTAGGGGAATTAATATTTATTAAGGGATCCAATATTAACTCATTTCGTCAATACCCCGTTCAGAAGGATTTAATCTAAATAAATTACTTATTTATATTCATTTAATGGTATATATAATCAATATCAACCATTGAAAAATAAAAAGGGACTCATGTTGATCAATAAATTCATAAATCATTGTGAGGGGATAATTGTTTTGCATAGTGATCTTTTTGAGATTTAGGTAATCAATGAATATACTCTAAAACTCTTCCTTTTTCATGAACAAGACCACCAACATACCCTAAGGTCGGTCACTATGGAATACAACCCCTATGTAAATATTATTATATATTTAATTCTTCTACTCCAAATATTGGATCAACTCTATCCTATTATAGAATTTTAACATATGGGTATCTGTTGATATAATATCTATCAGGAACTCTACTAGTAATTTTGGGTGAAGGATAATTAATTGTAATGAAAATATAATATTATATACCTGTACAATGAGAATTTTATGATATTTCATTCCATCCATTAAATCAACCATTTTCTCAAATTCTTCATTTTCATTGAGAACCATAACCCACACTATTGAGTGATTCTCAAATGGAAATTATGGATCATAAAATCATTTTTAAAGGGATATGTGATGGTTTAGAATATATAATTAGATCATATTTTACTGATATTTGATGTGGGATCTATATAATTAAATAAAATTCATTCCCAATATAGCATCAAATTCAACCAAGAGAAGGATTACAAGATTTGTAGGAATAATACTCCCAAAAAATTCTATCATATGAAAAGATCAGTACCATGATTATATAGTTCATGGAATCCCATGAAAACGAACAATATCTCCCATATATAGTTATCCCAACTGTATTACTGTAAAGGTTTAATTTATAGGAAAGAAGCATTCTACTTTTTTTAGTCAGTCTACAATGTCCAAAATATCATCATTCATCCTAAGAGTCTTTGGATGTACTACCATGAAATCCACAATCACGTCATCCGACATCCATTCCACAATAGGTAATGACTGCAATAGGACTCTAGGTCATTGATGCTATATATGCACCTACTGAGTGGTGAAACATCTCTTTGCAGACCCTGTTATCTCTTTTTGTATGCATGGCCACAAAAATCGTCGTTGAATGTAAAGATAGATTTTTGTCACCCCATTATGTACCACCTACCATGAAGTATGTAATTATCTCACGAGTTATTCTCTTATACTCATAGGCACAATAACCAGATTTTTCACATAGATAATATCATAATCATCTATTTTTCAGTATGATGGTTTCTCTGCATCATAGAGGCTTTACATCAAGGATAGACACTCTGAATCATTGTATTTCATGTCCCTGATCCATCTCAAGAGTGTAGAATCCACTGATACATAAACAATATTTATCATCTCTCGACTCTCCTGAACTGCCTCAGACATTTCTACAAGAATATTCATCATCCCCCACTCTGCACTCGTCTCATGTACCAGTAGAGATTGATTTTTTCCTTCCCATGGAATCAACCACACTATTTCCCCTTGTTATCTAGTTCAAATTCAATGGACATCATATACTCTACCCATCCTCGATGGAAGAGATTCAAGATTTGCTGTGAAAATATTTACATCACGTTTTTTACTTAAATTCATTAAACCTTTCACCCAAATGATAGTATCTCCAACAATTATGAGCATAAACCACTTCATCAAACATGAGTTCATTCATAAGGTAATTTATTTGATGTGGACTCTACTAGTAGGAACCATAAGAAATGACATTATCCCCTTGAATAAACATATCTATGATCCCAATCACAAAAGAATCACTAAACACCATGTACTCCTCACCCGACTAAGGAAATACCAACATTGGTGCTGATGTCAAGAATGTCTATAACTCATAGAATGCATTCTCACATGATTATGTCAAAACAAACAATATAATTTTTTTTCAAACTAGTAAGTGGTGCTGCCATTCGGGAAAATTCCTAGATAAACATCATGTAATAACTAGGTAATTCTAAAAAGCATTGAATATAAAACAAATTATTCAGCTAATCCTAAGAAATCAGTGCCTGCACAATTTCTATGTAAACTACCACAGCTTATTCTGAAATGATGTGCCCCAAAAATCTGTACCCTATCAATCCAAATATGAAAATAAGATAGCTTGGCATATATCCAATGCTCAGTCAGTGTACCCAGGATTATGTCAAGATGTTGGGGATGGTCATATTGAGTTGTATAGTACACTAAGATGTCATCCACAAACACCCCCACAAACTGATCTACCTGTGGATGAAAAAACTTGTTCTTCAAGGAAATAATCAATATTGGTCCATTAGTCAACCCAAATGGATTTATGACAAACCCATAAAGGCCATACATTCTCTTGGAAGAATTTCTTGGTATATATGAAGTATAAACCCTCACAATAGGATTCCTTGATCTTATATCAAACTTTGAGAACATACTAGCCCCCTTCAATAGATCAAATAATCTTCGATACCTAGAAGAGGATATTAGTTCTTCATAGTAATTTCATTAAACATCTGGTAATTGACACACAAGAGTCAACTCTCATCCTCCTTATTTTCAAACAAAATAGGTGATCCCCAAGATGACATACTTGTACTGATAAACCAATTATCCTTTTATTCCTCTTAAATTTTTTGAGCTCTTCAAGATCGGTCTCTGCCATTCTATAAGGTGGAATAGATACCAGCTCTTCCCCCATCATGAGATGAATTTTTAATTCCAAAACTATCTCAGGTGGAAAACCACAAAAGACTTCAGGAACGACATCTTGAAATAGTTCTACTACCTGTGGAAGGAAATCATCTCTACCACTCCCATCATCCAACAGAAGACCATAAACACAGCCTGTGTGATCTCATAGTTGCTGAGTAATTGGACCATATCTGCCTACATGGATATCCCATTCTCCATGAAGGACATATTGGTAACCCTAAGGAGATACAAAGGTCACCCTCCTGTAGTAACAATTTATGTGGGCTCGGTATGTGACTAGACAGTCCATACCCTAATCAGTTTGAAGCCCATTATATCATGGACATAGATATCCCAAAGGAAATGGTCCACTCTGATCTCTAGAGAAAATCCATTGCATAAATAGATATCCGTAATCTGAGTTCCCAATTGTGTATCATTATTCATCATCCCCCTTACAGAATCCACCTCCAGCTTGAATCCATTAACAATGTTTTCATATATAAGGAAATGAATGACACCAATATCAAAAAATGGAGTAGCTAAAGTAGAAAAAACTACAATACTACCTCTCACTCTTTATGGAACAGACTCACTCTCCGCATGTATTTGATACACTACATGTAACTATCATGCCCCTCTTCCCTGTGGTGTCGTTTTACTCCACTATGTAGCACCACTCTTATGATACGGGTGCTCATACCCTGAAGCACCACATCCACTACCTCAATCACCTCTTCTAGTGGAAGATTATCTTCCATAACTTTATGGTGTAGTTGAACTACTTCACACACAGTTTCCTTGAGCAGCTGCTCCCTCAACAACAACATGGCAATTCTTCCTGCGTTACTCTTGTAAGAGTCACATATTTCCACAATACTGGAACTCTACTGGTGGTCGACGATAATGTATAAGACAGTGTCCCTAACTTCCTCACTGGTAGAAAAGTACATGAGAAAGAACAAATGATACAGTTCCTCTTGACTCTCCACCTTGCTTTCCACTATCCTGACTAATGTTCCCATTAGGGAATTCCTCGCTCTCAGAAGGCACACTCCATGATAATCTAGCTACATGTCTATTACTAGAAGCCTCCTACAAATTCCCCTCTGAAATTAGAGCATTAAATCCCACTTCTAAAAAATTTATCATAAAAAAGATAGTCACCTGGGACATAATTTCACTCATAATTCTATCTTGACATCATTTTAATAAAGATTCCTCATCATCCGCCAATTCTAGAGAAAAAAAAGTAAACCTATGAAACGTTCACTATACTCTATTATTGAAATTCTTCCTTTTGTCAGATTTATAAAATCATATTCCATATCTATCGTTTGTGTGTCTGGATAGAAGTTCTTTAACAACATATCTAGAAATCCATTCTATAACATATCATTAGTCTATCCATATCGTACCAGAATGTCCCACCACCGCTTTGTACAACCCCATAGCATATAAGTATCACACTTGACCCTCCTGTCAAATGATGTATCCAAATGTTCAAGTATATTATATAGGGATTCAATCCAAAATTCATCTCCCTCAATTCCACCCAATCTAGTAAATTTAGGTGGGTTCTACAGCTAAAACTCCCCTGTCCACTCAGACGTTCTTTTCTAAACCCACCTTGGGTATCTCTCCATGAATTTCATAAAACGAGCATAGTTCTCTTGGAACTATTCCCCTTCCTCCACAACATTCACCAATGGTGCCTCAAACTGCTTGTCTGGAAGTTCCTTTTGGTCCATACCCCTCTATCTCCACCTCAACAAGCATTTTTGAGGCATACACCTACAAATCCATTCACCCGTCCAACATCTCCTAAGACAACCTTATAACATTTACTTAATAGGAGAAACTAACACAACATGATTCAAGATGTATTTTTCCCTTTTTCTCCTCACATTTTCAATAACATGGAATTATCACTACCTTTAAGAATCTTACTCCTAGGTCTTGGTTAACAAGGGTATAAACATTCTCAATAATTAATTCAATGATTAATTAATCACATTACCTTAAATAAATTAATTCACCAAAATTAATTAATCGTACTCATTCCCTCAATCATGGTTCCCATTATACAATAATTCATTCTCATTTATCATCATTATTTCAATATATCAACAAGGAAAAATATATCAAGTTTAAAAACATACCCATAACCCATTTTTTTGAGAGTGCGTAGTATGATGCTTTTCACAACAACCCTGAGTCCCTAGAATGATGCATGTAGAGTCAATTATCATGACTCATCAAGCCATGTATCAAAATTCAACCAATTTCAAAACAAATATCACATCACACCATAAGTGCATCACCCAAGGAGAAGTAATATCCAACCGTAACAACAAACAACAATAACAAAAATCCCACATGGAGTACTCGCATATTCTCCCATACATATTTTCGCAACTCCCTTACCCGAGCTCATTAACAAGATTCAACTCTCCATAGAATCCTTAATACCATTCAAGAATAGTAAGATAAAACCAGAATAATGAAAAGAAACTCCTCTAATACAACATTGTGAGGCCTCGACCTGGGATCCACTGAACAGTGCCCTGAGCCGGTTGGACACATGCCCTCATGCACGCCTCCTTGAATGCCAGAGGGTGATGATTAGCATCAAGGGTCTATTTAGTCTATTTTGGGGAGACTATATAATATTTTATAAGAATAAAACACTAGAAGAAGAAAAGAAAAATAACTAGGTATGGAAGGGTATAAATAACCAAAAAATTAACATGACATGTGATAGTCCAAAACATAAAATAAATTACTCAACTGGAAGTTAATACATGATATGACATTTAAAGTGCCAATTGTCTATAATGAAACTCATTGTAAATACCCAAATATTCCAAAATAAACCCCGAACATCTTCTGGTTCCCTCCACAATGATCCAATCACAAATAGAAATGCATTCCAAGAACATACCTATATCTTTTCATGCCACAAAAACATCTGCTCGGGTTCCGATCAGGCGGTCCAAATAGGGTAGGACCACAACTCGGTAGGCCACCACCGAAGGTGTCTAAAAAGAATACATTCAAAAGATAGTGCATGAATATTTATCAATTAGTAAATACCATTTATAATTTAACAGCTATCTCATTGTCATTTAATCTTTAATAATCACATTAGACCAATGAAATTATTGTTTCTAATTTGAATCATCATTAATTATTATAATTCATTAGGTATAGGTCGTCATGCCTAGCAACCCAAATCACTGTTGAGTGTAGGTCATCATGTTTATCACTACTTTTCTAAATCTGTGTATGTCTTCATGCTTAATACCCTATAATCTCAAGCTTCGATAATAATTAAGGAGGAATGCCATTTGCAATTTGTAACTTCTAATCGATCTAGGAGTACATCAATTGAACCTAAAAATCTCATCCATATAATCATTATTTATGTTATATGAGTTTTCCACATTTTTTATTTACTAATCCAATTATTAATAAAACATTTCAAATTTTATAAGTTAATTCAACAATTAACTAAGAATATAATCTATTAATTAATTCATGTTTCAATTCATTAATAAACCCAATTCTCTTTCAATTATTAATTATTCAAAATTAATTATCCAAATAAAAACCCAACATGTCATAATTAATTATCTTACATCAAATCATGTCACATAATTAATTCTCACAATTAATTATCATACAAAGTCAAAAATATTTCAATAAATAATTCCCCACAATTAATTATGTTATCATCATAAAATCAATATATCAATTAAAATATCACAAAAAAAAATCCCAACCCATAATAAATCATCAAAATATCCATTTGGGAATGCCCCCATCATTTGGTCTATGATTCAATTCTCAATTAATCCTGAATGCAATCCCAATTCAATTCCACGTTCCAAATTACCCTAATAACGAAATTAGATATCAAGGTAATGTAGAAAATCACAAACTCACATCCACATATCATAAATAAAAAACTATTTGTGTTTGATTAAGACCACAAACCTATGATTATTGACAGATGTTTTCCCAATGGAAATCTCTAAAATTCGAGCAAAACAACATTGTATAAAATGCTCTGGATCTAATTAACTAAAACCAAAAATAAGATTGAAGACAAAAAGATAATAGAAATTTTTATTTAGATATAAAATCTTATATCTATAATTTATCTTATAGGTTTAGATCCATGAAAAAGGTAAATATCGTCCATGAAAAGAAATATAGCAATTAAGAAAAAGAAGTGAAGAAGCATCAAGATTTAATCCACTTACCAACAGAAGAGATGATCCTTAATCTGGGCATTCAATCTTGAAGAACAGTGTTCATATCACCATGGATAATCTCATGGAGGATTTGGAAACACATAGAATTCATCAAGACAGTGCCAAAGTCAAAAATATAGAAGTCTCAAGGGATTCCGGTGGTTTTAAAAATGATTTTCATAAAAAAATCAGGTGTGCATGGTTTCCTAGGAAGATTCCCATAGTTATGGAAAACAATTTTCAATATGTGCAGCTCCCACTATCTATTTTTGAATGGATGTCACAGTTTGGTAGCACGGTTTTCCGAACAATATGAAAACCATGTGAACCTCTTTGTTTAGTTCTGCACCCTTGGAATGGTTTGGTCACAATGTAATTCAAACCATGGTCAAATATTGATCAAATCCTTCCCAACCCACAATCCTTTATAATTCCTTAAAATATCACCCATACGCACCATAATCCAGTTCTACAAGTACATGTTACAAAAAATCTTCAAAAATTACCTGAAAACACTCCTGATATGCCTCGAGAAAAGGTCAGGATCTTACAAAAAGTCATTATGATAAACCCATGTATCATGTGGATCAATTCTCCATATGTTAACTCTATAACTATGGGTCCTAATGATAATGTACATCCACCACAAAAAGGGGAACTGTTAATTTTATTGGAACTAGAATATAATGATATATAAATTCTACAAAAAAATTTATGGTGTGGCCTATCAACCCTAGTAGTGTCTCACCATGGGATCCATAATCTGTTCCATAATAATTAATGTTACATTTTTCTATTTAACAAAATTAGGCTATAGATGATATTTTATGTTATCAATTAATGTGGATTTCATAATTAAGAGATTCTAGATATGTCATTAATTTATAAAATGATCATTTAATATAAAAAATTTATACAATAAATTTGGAAGTATAAAACCGTTATATAGATGAATGGAATTTAATAATAAAATATAACATATCACCAGGCCATATATTAATTCATGTTGTATATTTTCTTCCTGTAAAGGACCCTAACTCTACTCATTAAATAATATTGACTCAATGTGTTCACATGTCCAACAACTCAATCCTCTGGGACATAACTCCCTAATGTGTAAAATCATTCCAAATATGTTTATGTAGGTATTATCCTCATAAATCAATTTATAGGGGTCTAGATCCAAGTTCTCTTTTCCAAAGAACCCATTGGCTACAAATGATCACATGTTCTTTAGTTAATAAAATAATTAGTAAATTATTAGAAATAAAATCCTTAAAAATAAATTAAAAATTAAATTTCATACATTATGCGGTCTAAATTCTATTCTCATTTTAAAACGCAAATATTGGTCTTCGTCAATTCATTCATTTTTAAATAATAATTAATTTTGATCCAATTACCCCAAAAAATCAATTTTCCAAATCAATCCATCCTTTTTAATGAAATCTACCCAAATATTTAAAATTATATTTATATTGGAGGTTTTCACAATTATTTTCATCTTTCAAAATCATCCATTCATCATCTAAATAAGTTGATTTAAATTCTGATAAAATATGATTCCAATAATTAAAAAAATTAAGGGTTTTAATATTAATTAAAAATACTAAGGAACAACATAAATTTTAATAAGTTATTAAATCAACACTGGTAATGGGAAATGTCTAATAAAATTTAATGGTAAACGAGACTAATATGGAAATACAAGATCAAATCAATCATGGTAATAATGATTCAATAGGAAAACCTGATATCAAACAAATACCAAAAATAATTATTATAGTGGAGGAGAAATCGTTATTAAGGGAGATGAATGGTTTATTGAATGTAAAACTAAGATGTATCCAAGGGAGGAAATCACTCTCAACACATGTGAGGAAGCATATAATTAATATGAGGTTTTTCTATAGAATTCAAAATGAAATAATGAATGTATCAAAAAATAACACCATTGGGTATGAGTCATTTATGTCTTAAATCATGATTTTGTGGAATAAAAAAAACTTGTTTTACATACACTAAAAAGGAATCACCTAACGATAAAAAAATATCAAGCTATAAAATAACAGTATACGTTAATATTTTTTTGTTTGGATAAATTATTTTCATAACCAGTTATCATTTCTTCTAGAATTTGTACAATTTACATAATAAATCATATTTTTTCTGCATAAATTATTTTTGTAAATAACACCTAGAAACATAAGCCTGCTCAAATAGACAATAAAATTTATGTAAGAAATGAAAAAAAAACTCCCAAGTAAATCCCATGAAATATTTACCCGTGCTCAATTAATTCACAATAGCATACGTCCCCATAATCTATGTCATTTTCCATGAGAAAATCACTCCGTCATTGAATTCCTAAAAAATCCCCAAATAAAAATGGGAAATCACAATAATATTCAATATGTGATTTTATAAAGGTAATGGGTTGTACATTTCACATTAATTCTTGAACACTTCTTTTAGCTATATATTAGCATGTTTGTAAATTGCTAAATATTAATTAATAGTGATAATGTTTTCAATAGTGTTGCGTAAATCAACCACAACCCATATCACATTAATTCAATTGGATTCCTTATAAATACAACTATCAATGTGCATGGTGATTTTTTCCCATTTCCATGTGGGGATGGGAAATAATTCAATCATCAACATTGAATTCAATAACCATTTTTAAAGTGATATAATACCAGCAACAAGGAGTTGTAATCTAGAATCAAATATCTATTTTTCCCCACATATGTGATCGTAATGACAATGGTATATCATAGAACATCATGTATGGTTGGATAAAGATGATTTATATTCATTAGGTAACATTTTATTAATTATAATATGTTATGTTGGCACAAAAACTCTAGTTTCTCGTAGAATTACACAATTTTAATCAATGTGGAATTCATGAAGCATCAACTTTTTTCTAAATTTCCTTTATTTTTTTGAGATCCAAATCATTGTTATATTCCTAATTGATCTTATCATAGATATACTATTTGGAAATCATTTTGTAAATTAAGGATGCATTCATTTATGTTGGAAATTTTAGATTTATCCATTACATATTCATAAAGGTACCATGTTTCTAAATCCATATCTGTGATATTGTAAAATGTCCTTTTATACAAATAAAATAATCTATATAGATCAAAATTACATTATTATGCTGAATTGAGTGATCAAATCCCATGATAATCTCTAACTATCTTCATTGACATTTTGAACTCTTTCCATATGATTATATAATTTTGAATATTGTGATATGTATTGTTACACCATGAAATTTTGTTAATTTATTCAAATTAATTTAATATTATGATATATTCACATCACAAAACACTAAAAATAGATTTTTTAATATATAATAGCACTATGTTATATAATATGTTATATGCAACACCATGGGATGCTTACAACACAAAAATCAGAAACATTCCTTGTGGTACACAGAAGACCGCGTTTCTGTGGAAAAACACATAACTATTCTAATTAATTAAATAATTGTTTTATAACCTATCTTTAAAACATCTGATATGAATAATAATAACTAATTTTATTATAATTTTTATAATGCTTTCTATAATGGGAAATATAATATTTGGTAAATCCTTCATCTATTTAAAATTACTATATTTTCTCAAATGACCTTATTTTCATGTCCATCTATGAAAAATTATTAAAATTTATTTTTTAGAGTCATAGATATTAATTTTTATTAACTAATATATTTTTAAATTATAATATTTAAATTTTATTATGGTGAATATTTTGTTTTTGTCTGAGAGGTTTCAATTTTTGATGAATAGTTAAAAATTCTGCATGGTTATTAAAAACAATTTTTTTCTTATAAGTATTTATTTTTACATAAATATGATTTTGAAGTCATAATAGATAAATAGTTTATATTTTAATCCTATGTTGGTAATTTAAATAATTTTTATAATATATATATATATATAATATTAATTATCATTTGAACGTCTCTTATACCCACCTTCTAACCACATTTGCAGGATTAAAATTAAACATAATTTTACCACTTCTATGAATTGAATTTTGAATATATAAATACATGGGTGGAATCAGTATGATATATTTTGTATAAAAGGATAAAATTAATTTTTGGTGAATTGAAAATTGGAATTTTTTTACAATGGATAAAGTGAAATGGTGTAATTAAGCGTAAAAATAATATTGTTATACTATAAAATTACCCAAACAGTTGTCCTAGTTTCATTGGATAAGTGTTTCTAGACCCAACGTAGCCATAGATATAAAATATGATTTTTTTAAGAAACTTATGTTTGAATATTACAGTTATTATAAATTATATAATGAAGAGTTAAAAATGTCATATTCAATCATGAATAACTAAATAATTTATAACATTGGGTTATACATAAAAAAGTAAAACAAATAAATATTCATTAGAAACCTAATAAATATATATTCTTTATCTTATTTTTTTATACATGAAATAACGTAATTAATTTCATGAATAATAATGATGATGTAATTGATTAATTAATTATGATATATAATAAATGATGTTAAAGATACTTAAATAAATACAATTTGACTTTATTAATGTTATCCACAAATTTTATAGATAACATAGACATTTAAGTGTAATATTTTATGTATTGGTTCAAAATTATCATGTTGGATTGATATTTTTTAAAATATAAATATAGAATAGCATCAAAATTGATATAAATGATACAATAAAAAAATAATATGTTTTAAAATTATATAAATTTTTTAAAATAATCAAACATTTATCAAAATAACATATATTGTGTCAAATATGCCATTAATTATCTAATTCAGTTTTGTTGGGTACTTTTTAGTAATTATATTAATCCAATAGTCTAAAAAACATGCAGTGGCAGTAAAAGTCAAATTATTTATCTACGTGTTAATGCCAAAAAATAAGGTTCATTGTGAGTCCTAAACATGTATACAATTCACATAAGGATAGGACATAGACCCATCCTCATAATATACTCTAAATAATTCCCTTTGGAGTAGTTTGATGATTAAAACATTTTATAATAAATTAATAGTTTTGGAGTTTTCCAAATTACCCCTCTTCATTCTTATAAAAGGGAATATATCCTTATATTTAATTCACAGCTCTATATTTTTTGGATAGCATAAAACCTACTGATTTATTCTACCAATATCACTCCATTAGTCATAGAATAATTCTCTTGGGTAGAAGGAAAATCTTGGAGGCCATTAGGCACAAACCAAAAGGAGTTACCCTATTAAAAGGCAACATCTTATCTCAAGATCCTTTCTTAATTTTCCTAATCCACACAGTACACTCTCATTATTCCATTTTTTCCATAAACATAATGTACTAAATATACTAGGATTAATTTATTCTATGGTATCTTCAAACACTTACCTGCACATATATCTAATGGAAATCAACTATATTTTTTCTGTGTACGGATAACTACTGCACCATTAAATAAGGATCGTTCATTTTTCCATTACCACCAATCATGGTTTCCGTTATGATGAAAACACTATCTCTTTTTTTATATTATTTTCTTGGTTATGCTTATTTATTCATTTTTACAGGACATACCATTATGCATTCCTTTTGGTGATAATTTGATAATCTCGTCTACGGAAGTGTGGCCTACTGCCCCTCAAAGTGATATGATTCATTCACACACCACATGGAATGAATTAAATATGGTTTTTGTTATCATATACGATATATAATAAAGATATTTTAATAATGAAAAATATATATATAAACATATATATATATATATTTCATTGAAATGATTTTTTTTCAATACGGTAATTAAAAAAGAATCAAAATTCATGCATACGTATGACATATATTTTCCATTAACAGTGTATTCCATTTCATAAATAGTAATCATACAGATTTATGCAATATGCATATATTGTATATAACGGAAATATATATCATTATCTGTATTCTAGAATCATTATATACGTTTAATTAATAATGATATTGAAAATTATGAAACATGTGAGGAAAACCCAAAATGTTACGTGACGTTAGTCCTTATCATAGGATCGTTAAGAATAGGGTAACATAAGGTCATAATCCAGAAATAAATTGTATTATTTATGTGGATATTATTCTATATAATATTTTTAATAAAATTATATTTATTAAAAAGGATTTGCGTGTGAGTACGAAGAGAGTCAAGAAATAATGTAAGTGATAATTTCACACTCTCATTATTATTCAAGAGTGTTTATTGGATAAAATTTACAATGGTATCACATCATTGAAATTGATGTTATATAAAAACCCTAGAAAATTTTTATTCTGATCATATGTATGTTAGAATTATTTATTACCCATCTATGACTTATTACTAATCAATTTTAATGGAATAATTTTTTTTCCAATTAAATATCTTTTTGACTTTTCTAGTAAATGTACAAAAAAATATTTCATTACAACTTATATGAAATGAATATATTTTTACACCTTTTTACAAAAATTATTTCCATTAATCATTCCATATATGTTTTGATGTTTATTTTGAAATATAATTTTTTTCTTTTAAATTTGTGTGGATTTTTTGAATAATAAAATGTTTTTCATGATGAAATGAAATTTTTTGAATTATTTTTTTTAAGAGTTTTATAAAAATTATTTTCCATCTATATAAAAATCTACTGATAATACTCACTCCTTTTTGGAGATAGTATTAAATGATTTCATTCATTATATTTCTCATAATGGATTATTTCTTAAAGGCATGATTTTTATGAAGCTTCTTTCTCTTCAGTGGGTTATATTCTTTTGAATCCCACTTCATTTCACTAGATATGATTCTGATGAAATATTATGAAACCTATCAATTTTCATTGTTTCATTAATGTTTACATTAATATGAGACCTAGATCATTTCAATGGTTTTGTTATTATTTTTAATGATCATATGGCTCATGTATGTATGATTTCATTGTGAGATGTGTTAGATCTATATCTTAATCCAATGCATTGGGGAATGATTTATATCTCATGATATAGACTAAGATGGTCTTGGGAGTGAGAGTTGACTACTAATATTTCCATGAGGATGAACCATGGATACAAAGAATGTATTAGGAGTGATCTCATGCTACAAACATGAAAATCATGGTGAAAAATGACTACCAAGATGCTGTGTGGAGTGAGCCCATACTATAAAGATGGTCATGGAAGCGATGCCATGGCTACTATTGAAGTCAGTATATACATTTTTTTTTCCACAATTCCATGTCTTATACTTATGTATTGCTTCAATGAAATATGATATTCATTTCCTCTTAAATCATTTTTATGGAATTGCAATCAGTATTCATTGATTTATGGTTATGATCATTGATATGTAGGGTATGATCGTCTATTTTCGTGATATTGCTCTCTTACAAATATGCAGATGACTATGTTTATATGTATTTATTTTTTACCATTATTGGAAATTTTGGCTCACCGTTTTTTTAGGTTTTTCCCATATTTATAATGAATGAATTTAGTTACGGGTATTAATGTGGAATATTTTTACAGGAGATGTTTAAGATCATCCAAAATTTCAAAGAATTTGTTATCAGATTAAAAATCTAGTAGACCAATTATTTTCATTGGGAATTAATTTTTTTTAATTTTTATGAATTCTAAAAAAAAGTTAGTTAATGTTTATGTATGTCAATATTGGTTTATTACACTTCTTATTCGAGCAAATGTTTATTCAACCTTTTCGAAACATGAATGTGATAAATGTAGTGAGTTCTCTAGAGATATTTATAATGACATGTCAATGGATTTTAATAAGGACATGTCTTACTATAGGTTGTGATGATAGACTTTTGGTTATAATCATGAATAACCTAGGATTAAAGCCAATGTGTCAGATATTATGGGTGGTTTTATAATTTAGAAATATTATTGGAAAATCTTCATGATTTTTGGTAAGTAATTACAATAATTGTATCTTACTCTATGATTTTTGTTTTAGTAAATGGATGGAACCCCTAGGAATTGAGTTATTGGTTACTATGGTAGAAAATGGAAGAAAATTTCATTAGATAAATTAAATGACATAGTATTCGAAATAAAAAATAATATTTTTCCGCACACCATACTTTCACAAGATGTTAATCATACTGGAATTCCGAATGAGTAATGCATGGAAGAATATATTATTGAGTTCTTCCTAAGGAAACACCCACCATCATTTAGTGGATATTCTAATCAAAAGTTTCCTTAACAATGGATTAGTTCCACAGAAAATATATTCACTACCCTATAGTGTTTATAATAGGAGAAAGTCGTTCTGGTTGTTTATTGGTTATAAGGAAAAGCAGACCAATGGTGTACTCAAATCAAGAATTTGAGGCGGAATAATGAAATTGGACACAGGGATAGGTTTGTGAATGCGAACATATTTTTCCATAATCACATTCCCCATATTCTTTGAAAGAACATGGAAAATTAGTTCCTTGATATTATGTATAAGGATGATTAATATGTTGGTTCATACATGGAATGTTTTACATGAATTGCAAGGAATGCTTCCGGCTTTATCGTCCAACCGGAATGTAAAGATGATCTATTATGTAATGGAATAAAACCATTTTTTGATGGGTTTTATCTATTTGAGTTATTAGTATATTTTAAGATATTGTTCATTATAGAATCCAATTCTATATGTATGTATGTGTTATGTTTCAATCTAATGGTTTTGAGAAGAAAAAAAGGTGAAATTGATGGGAAAATATCTACACAATAGTGATAATAAGAGAAGTTTTTCTTTATTTTTGAAGTGTTGAATGAAGCATGGTGTATATTATTTTAAGGGGTATAATAAATAGATTTTTTTGGAAAAGAAGGTTATCAGGAATTTCTGTACTGATGTGATGTGATGGGGTTATCTAAAATAGAAAATTGAGAGAAAGCTGTATAGAATGAAACTCCCCCACTTCAGTGCTAAAATGAACGGAAAATGGGAATTATTCCAAATAGTTCCCTAATAAAAGGTCTATCAATGACGTTTGACATCTGTAACAATATATGGGTAATATAGTAGGAAAATCTCCTGTAATAATATTTGGGGATGTAGAGTTTGACAATGAATAGGTGGAATGATTGTGTGTTTATGTATTTGGAATTCAATAATAATTTAATAGAGTTTGATTGATGGTTTTATGGAATAGTGAAACATATATTTATTATTTCACTATAGTTTTTACATAATGATTTCAGAATAATTTTTGAATGGTACTGGTAACCATGAAATGTAATTGAGGTAATAAGGTGAGATTTTTGGAAATAACATGATGAAGAGAAGGGTAAACCTTAATACGAGAATGATGTTGAGTTAATGATATCTGGATAAAGATATTTTTTATATGAATAAGTAAATTGAATGATAATAGTTACCTAGTAACTTATAAAGGATTTATTGTCAAATGGTTTATTCTATCATGGATTATTTCTACATCTTTTTGTACTTATGAAAAAGGATACATGCATGTTTTCAATAAGGATGTATGGTAATTCTTGTTGTTTCCATGTTTGTAGATAATACATGATAAATATATTCAAATGATTATAATTTCATAAAAAATAAATATAATATATAGGGAATAAAGATTAAGATGATTTTTAGACTTCTTTCTAAAGATTTGGTTTTTCAACATTCGGATGTATTAGAGATTTTATATTTATGAAAAGTTCATTTTAAACATTATATAAATTATAAAGATTAATGTTTTATTACATAGGATGTATATTTATGAACATTTGGTAACTTTTGTTATATTATTTTTTAAGATATATGTAATGAACCATCTATATATTTCTATATTTCTATATTTTCTAATACTTTAAGATATAAAATTTCAACATAATATCCTGGAATAAGTTACGAAGTCGAAATTCATCATGGATCAAAAAAAGGTGATGCAATGATAAAATCATTTAAGTAACACATCTATTAAAAAATCATAAACATTATCAAAAAGGGATCCTAATTTATAGTAGTTTCTTATTATCATTATTTTTTATGACATCAATAACATCTCTTATGCTTATTTAGTTTACGGTTCATTTATTGTTAATATTATTTGGATCACCCAATTTATTGTGATCAATGATTGTTATCAATCATCCTGATTATTTATGCATTTCCTACATGACCAAATCTTCACCTATATACACTTAAATTGATGCATATTCATGATTTAATTTGTGAATCTTTTATTTACCAACAATTCATTTTTAAAATAATGTTTTAGACATTGATTTTATGTTTTTTAATTCTATATTTTTATAACACATATGAATATCTAGGGAAAACATTATTTTATAGGTTCTAGAATGTAACACCCTGAGTTGTTTTTAAAAAAATCCAATTTAATTTAATCTTTTGACAGTTTCACATTAGGCATACATAATTATAGATTTTGTTTATTATATTATGCATTGTTTTGGAATACGTTATATCCAACACTATGGGAATCTGGCACTATATGCAATATCGACTTCGCTAGCATTACACATAAGATCGAGTTTATGGGAACCAACACATTATTATTATAATTATTTTTCTAATATATTTATAACCTATCCATTAAACTATACATATGAATATTAAAACCTACATTTTAATGAGTAATTATAATATATTTGATAATGAAAAGTATAATTTATTGTATAGTCTTTATATAAATAAAATGACTCTTTTTTCAATGGAATTCATTTTCATGTCCTTCTATGAAAGATAATAAATTTATTAGACACTAATATAAATACATTTTGATAAAATAAACATATTATTTGAATTATTAATATCAACATCATCTTAGGTTGAATTTATTTAATTGTTCTGAGATGTTTCAATTTCTGGATCAATAGTGAAAAATACTAAATAGTACTTAAAACGACATTTTCATTTAAATAAATATTTTTACATTAAATTTATTTTAAATCCAAAATATATAAATATTACATATATTAATCCAATGAAGTTCATTTTAATAATTTCTATAATATTATAATATGAAAAATGTTAATCAACTTTTGAATCCTCTTTTACCTGCCTTGTAACCACTTTTGAGGGATTATTTGAAAACCAAAATTTACCACTTCTATGTATTGAATATCAAAAAATAGAAATACATAGTTGAAAATAGTATGAATTTTTTTTATAATAGGATTCAAATAATATTCAGTGAATGGTAACTTTTGAATTTTATTTACCATGCTTAGTGGTAGATATAGAAATTAAGGGAAAAAATAGTATTATAATTATATAAAATTACCATTGAACTTATCCTATTTTCATTTGACAAGTTTGGTTTGACCCCAATAAACCTTAGGTAAAAGAAATTATCAATTTTAGAAAAATTTGTAAAATTATGATATTTATTGGATTTTTTTTACTAAACAGTTAAAAATATCATATTCTATCATTAATGAAAATTATTACTTTCTGTAAGGTTATAAAACATAAAAATTAGACTATAAATATTAATTAAAAAACTAAGAAATATATCATTATCATTATAATTTATTTTTAATTTTTATTGATGAAATAACTTAATTAAATTCCTGAATAATAATTATGTAGTAATTATTTAATTAATTGAGATATCAAATATATAATGTCTAAAATGTTAAAATAAATACACATTTACTTGATTACATTTATAGTAGGTTAATATAGATAAAAGTGACATTTTTTTTGATATTTTTTCTATATTAGTTCCATGAAATTATTTAGGTTATATATTTTTAAAATTGTAAATAATGAATAGTATCAAAACTGACATAAATGATACATTAATATAAATAATATTTTATTAGATACTATAAAATTCGTAAATATATATATCAGTCAAAAAAACGTTTTTAGTGTCAAATATGTCATAAATCATCCAATTGGGGTCCATTTTTAATTTTTTTTGTAAATATATTATCTTTATAGTGTAATACATCATGTTGTCATAGTAAATGAAAAATTATTTAACTAATGGTTAATGCCAAAAGATATGAATAATTTTGTGTCCTAAACATGTCTAAAATTAATTTGATCAGACAATTTTTACCCATACTCATCTTATATTATACGGTACTCACTTCGGAGATATTTTATGTATAAATTATTTTAATAGTAAACTAATAGTTTTAGAGTTTATAAAAGTACCGCTCCACCTTCATATAAAATAATAACTCACCTTCTCCTTTATTTACACCTCTAAAACATTTAATCTCATAAAACCCCTGTCTGTTTCATCCACCAACATACATCTCGTCCTCATACAATCCGTACATTTGGATGATGTAAAATCAATGATTCCATTTGGCACAAACCAAATAGAATTTCCCGATTAAGAGTTAAAGTCTTCTCTAAAATTACTTTCTTAATTTTTATTATCCACCCCTACACTCTCATTATTCCATTACGTACAAAAAAAATATATTAAATAAAATGTTGTGTTTTTATTATAAGGTATGTACCTACAATTACATGTACCTCCATCTTATGGATATCGAATATATCATTTCTGTGTATGGAGAACTAGTGCATCACGAAAAGATGTTTGTTCATTTTTCCATTACAACCAATAATTGTGGAAAATATGATGGAAACCCTATCTATATATGTTATATATAATATATATTATAATTTTAATCTTTTGTATTTATTTTTATAAGACATAACATTTTACATTCCATTTTGTGTTTATATGATAATCTCATCTCAGGAAGTGTGGAGTACTTCCCCCTCAAAGAGATTTGATTATTTCACACACCACATAGAATGCATTAAGTTTGGGGTTTGTGAATATATTATATTTATGATAATGATACAAATATATATATATATACACATATATATATATATCATTTTCATACTGTTTATTAATATGAAAATTAAAACTGAAACAACGTTCACACTTATGTAAGTCTTACCGTCTCCATGAACTTTGTAATTAATTTCATAATTTTTATGCTATAGATTGTTACAATATTAATATAATAGATATAAATTATATTTATATCATTAAATTAATTATAGAATCATAATATAAGTATAACTAAAAATGATATTGCAAATTATGACACAAGTGAAGAACAATGCGAATATTTCCCAATATGAAACCTTAACATATGATAGTTCACAAGAGGGTAATATAAAATCATAAGCATACCATATATGGTATTATTTATAAGAATTTTCTTTTATAAAATACCTATAAAAAAATTATATTTAACAAATAGTTTTCATGTAGGAGTATGAAATGAGTCAGGACACCAGGTAATTGATAATTTCACAATCTCATTATTTTTCGGGTTTATATATAAATATTTAATGTTCTATATTATCATAAATGTCTATTTTTTTCTAAAAATGTATTCATAAAATGTTTTATATATTCATATTTATTTTCAAAATTCATTTTTACCAATTTTTGGATTTTTAATACATTGTTCGAATGAAATATTTCATTTATTTTCCAAACAAAGTACTTTAAGTCTTTTTTGGTACATGTATGAGAATAATGCTTTACATTATTATATACGACATAAATGGATATTTCATCATTCATAATGAATTATTTATTTTAATATTAACTCATATGTTTTTAAGGTTATTTTCAAATAAAATGATTACATTTAGAGTATCATGAAATTTTATGAAAATAAATTTATTTTGAAGAAAAAATGATATTTTCCTCCAGAATTTATTTCCAATGTTTTATCAAAATTTATTTCCATAAACAAATAACATCTATTGGTGTTACTCATCCCTTTATTGGAAAATTATCCACTTTTTCCATAAATATTCATTATCTGAATGGATTTTTTGTTGATGACATGATGTTAATGAAGCATGTTTATCCTTCATGGGTTATTTTTTTTGAAACATGATTCTTTTCACATGTTATGTTTATGACGAAATTATTATGAAGCATGAATATTCTCATAGATTATGATATGGTTTCAATTTTTATACCCATTTTATTTCATGGGATATGTTTTCATTTTTAATGATCATGTGGTGAAACTATGTATGATTTCATTATGAGATGGGTGAGACCTATATCTCCTCCAATGCATCGTGTAAAGATTTATATCTCATGAGATAAACTATGATGTTGTAGGGAGTGAACCATGAATACTATGATAGTCGTGGGAATAATACATGACAACCATGACGCTATGAAGATTGAACCCATGATATAAAGATATCCATAGTAGTAAACCAATACTACCATGATTGGATGGGGAGTGAAACCATACAACTATGATGGGCATGGAAGCGATTCCTTGGCTAGTATAGAAGTCATTATATGCATATTTGTTTTGAAAACTACTATGTTTTATTCATATTTTATGCTTCCTAGATTTATGTTTTTTATTTATTCATGATTCATGTTTTATGAACATCCAATATTTTTTCCATGATTCGTGTTTATGAGCATTCATATATAGTGTATGATCTTCTATTTTCATGATCATGATCACTTACTCTTATGCTCATGATTATGTTTACATGTCTATATTTTTTACCCAAACTGAGTATTTGATCTCACTCTCTTTCTTATGTTTTCCATTCCCCTTGTTATAAACAAGGGTTTTAGTTGGGGTTACATATGGGGATGATCTTTATGCAAATTGTTGCAGATCATTCAAAAAAATAGAATAACGTATTCCATGATTCCAAAGCCACTAAACCAATTAAGTTATTTATTTGTCTATCTGTATAATTTTTAGGTATTCTGAAATAGTAATGTGATATCAATGTACATCAAGATTGGGTATTTATAGTTGTTACCTGATTGAAGGATTAGTCAACCATTGGATACTTGGATTTGAAAATTCAAGTGTGTTACCTTCAGAATATTACAAGGATATTTCTAAGGATGTTTCTAAGGACAAGTCTGACTATATATTATAATCCTAAACTTTTGGAAATAATATATAATTGCCTAGGATTACATATGATGAAGAAAATATTAAGGATGGTTTCACAATTTAGACATATTATAAGGTATGTTTCATGATTATGTGGTTACTCATTATGATAATGGTATCCTACACTGTGATTATAGTTTTAGTCAATAGAGAGACCCTAAAAGAACCGTGTTAATAGTAATTGTGGATGAAAATGCAACGAATGAACTTTGGTGAAACCAAAATAAATTTGAATGCGAATGAAGAATAATGTCGCAATCATCACACATCATTCTATATATATGAATAGTGATAGACTTCCTAATAAGAAATGGACATTACAAAAATAAATTATGTCATTCATGATGAAATGTATTCCATATTTCAGTGGATATATTGATCAACATGTTATTGAAAAGTGGAATAGCACCCCTAAAATGATATTATGTGATCTACAATGTTCCAAATCGGAGGAATGCATTCTAGATGTGTATTGATTAGAAGGAGAAGAATTACAGTGGTGGACTCTAATCAATAATAAAAAAAGTAAAGGTGAAATTGGACACCTAAATTGGGACAAGGTCATTTACTTATTATTCAATAGGTACATTCCTCATATTCATTTAAATAATATGTAAAATATGTTCCTTGAGATTATGAAAATGGTTGATGAATCTGTTGGGACATACAAGGTAAATTTTACATGAATTATATGGTATTATTCTTGCATTATCATCCTATATGAAAGCAATGTTGACCGATTCATCCGTTAAAACCATGTCTTGGAAGAGAGTTTGGCATAAAATACTTTAGTAAATATAAAGATATTGTGCATTTTGATATCAATGTACAAATTGAAGTTAGTTTTACACATCATTATCATGGGTTCGACAAGAAATAGAAGAAGTAATTCAGGGGAAAATCTAACAAATGCCGAAAAAATAGTAGTGCTTATTTATACTCTATGTGTGGAAAGATGAATGGAAACGATTTTTTAACGGGTCTAACAAATGTTTTATATTTTTTGGAAAGGATTGTTATTGGGAATTTGAGTGCCCATGTGATGGGAGGAAGTAAGATAACAATGTGAATGGAGAAAAATATGTACAAAATTCACCACACCCACATCAGTGCTACAAGTGTAAGGAGAAGAAGAATTATTAAAACCAGTGACATACTCCAAGGGTTATTAGTGATTATCCATGTCATCATACATTGAAGGATAATTAATAATGAAAATATCACTAAATCACTTTATGAAAGGTTGATTATGACAATGAAGTGGTGGAATTACTGATTGTTTATGTATTGAATTCATGAATAATATTATAGAAGTTCATTTAATGTTTTACAGAGTAATGAAACATCTAGGTATTATTCCAAATCTGTTTTTACATAAGGATATAAATAAATATGTTTAATGGTACTGGTAACCTTGCAATTTGATTTAGGTAATGTGGTGATATTTGTAGAAAGCTTGTGATTAAGGGATGGATGGTCCTTAATATATGAATGATTTTGTGATAATGATATTTTTATAATGTTTTGTTTGATATGAATATATTAATTCATGGATAATAGTTTCTTGGAACTGATGAAGGATTTATTGAAATATGGGTCATTCTATCATGGATGATTTATAAATCATTCTAGACTTATGAATAACAAAACATGCTTGTTTTTTTGTAAGGATATATTATAATTCTTGTAATTTTCATGTTTCTAGATAATACATGATTATGATATTCACATTTTTGAATTTAATAACAATGAACTTCCATATGATATATTGGAGATAAACATTAAAAAAATGTTTTAAAATTCATTCAAACGTTTTGGATTTTCAACTTTCAGAAGGATTGTGGGTTTTCAATTTATGAAGTCCTTATGGTAAACGACAAATAAATCTAGGAGATTTTTGTATTATCTCATCATAGGAAGATTCATGCATATTTTAGCATTTTTGATAACCATTATGTTATGATGATGATATATGGAATGACCCATAATAAAATTTATAGATATCTTAATATTCAATGTAACACCCCAAGATTACATGGCATGTTTCCCTTTGAATAAATAAATAGATTGCATTGTAAGAAACAATGAGATTCTAATACCCCAAGACCAATAAAACTAGATGCTATGAATAGTAATACCAAATTTTTTGAATTTTATAAAATTTATTTTTCAAAACGGACATCATTTTTGTATTCATAATATAGAAATTAGCTTAGGGTGATTTGTTTTATTTTTCTGAAAACATTCAATTTTTGATGAATATTGAAAAAAACAACGTTATTTCTTAAAACCACTTATTCATTAAATAATTATTTATTTAATTTAATTTTCTAGGTCAAAATAGATACATGATATCTATTTAAGTTCAATTTAATTCATTGGAGTAATTTTATAATAATTATATATATATATTAAAATTTTAATGAACTTTTTACTGACTTTTACTCCCCTCCAAGGGGAATTTACAAATTTGCATGAAACAAAATTTTAATTCTTCTTTGAATTGAATTTATAAAATATAAGAGACACAGTTGATAACAATAAGTAAAATGTGGTTTAATAAGATTAAAATAATAATTAGTGAATAATAACATTTTACATTTATTTACCACGATTATAAGTAAATTCGGTAATTAAAGGTAAAAATGATATAATTATTACCCTAACACATGTCTTAATTAAACAGTATAATGATAATTAGACTGAAAAAAACCTTAGGAAAAAAATATGATCCTTTTAGACCACTTGGATTAGATTAGGACATTTATTATTATTTATTTTAAAAAAGACTTATAAGTATCAAACTCATGTTTTCATAACTAAATTTTTTTTAATATAGAGTCATACATATGATATATTTGACAATAAATATTCATTATAAATATAAAAATATTTCCTACATACTGATATTTTATTTATAAATTTTTGACATTAAATAATTAAATTTATTTATGACAAAATGAATATGTCGTAATTTACATATTAATGAAATATTAAAATAATTGATATAATAAATTTCTAAATAAATCTAATTTGTGTCTTTTGATTAATTAAAATAATTATTTTGGTTAATATCACATGTTAGGGTTTATAAAATTGATTTTTTTCATAGTAATCATGCTGTTATGACTTTATCAAAAACAAAATACTAAATAGTGTCAAAATTGACATAAATGTGTTTTTAAAACAAATAATATATTATTAAATGATATAATATTCCTAGAAATCTATGGATCGGAAAAAGGACTTATATAAATTTTTATATATTAATAATGGACCACATGGGGTTATCTTGGCAGTTTATAGTAAGTTTATTAAACATATAATATATGAATACAAAGTGACATGGTTAATGTTAAACTATTTAACTAAGAGTTAAATCTAAAATATAAGGTTAATATAATGACTTAAACCTGCCTAAAACCTATTGGTTGAGAGTTTTTAGACCCATACCATCCGTATACTCGAAATAATTCATTTTTATCCATTATAAACCAAAAATTAGTTTATTATAAAATTATATTTCAAACTTATCCTAAAGTGACCCTCACCACTCTTAAAAAAGGGCACTTCCGCTTCTCAAAATTTCACCCCTCCAAAGCCTATTGGCTCGATCAACCCCATCCCCAATATCATCCCAACATCCCTCTGTTCATCCTAGAGACCTTACATTGATCATAAAACCAACAAATGGAGCCCTTTTGATCAACTCAAAAGGAAACACCCGATGTAGAGGTAATAATTTTACCACCCTCTTTCAATTTCTTTTCTTCATCCATGTCACGACCTGTCCTCGAGGCTCGTTCCGTGAATACCCCAAGCCCGACTCCCATAGTCAAGGGGCTGGTGACTAGCACCAAGGCGTAAATCCCGACTAAAAGGGGAAGACATTGCCTTTATAAAGTAAACAAACACCACAGAGTAAGAAAGAAGAAGTAAACACTAAGTAAAACTGGGTACAATAGTAGTGCGGAAATATTAGTGGGCTAGAATACAAACCCAAACTGATAGTAAAGTACAACTAGAAAGGATGAACAACAACTGAATGTAAAGCAGCAATGTCGAGCTATCCATAGGAAGTACCACCTGAAGGGTAGGTACAGATAGTCTCCTCAGCTCCACAGGTCCAACCGTCCGCTCCGTGTAGGTCCCGCCCAGTGGTCCACCTTGAAGTACCGAATTTCTCCACAAGCCTCCACCATGATCATCGTTGTCTATCATCTGCATCAAATATAACGTAGTGCAGGCATAGCCCATGCAGGGGTGAGTATACGCTACTCAGTAGGGACCACGAGACCCCCGAAGGTCTCCAAGAATTCACAAATGATAATCCACAATGGAAAGAAACAATCATGAAGTAAAAACCTACACTACTTAGGTATATTACCATACATATACCTAAGTAATCAATTCCAGTTCAGCTCCAACATTCGAGCCCAACTACAACCCTGTCCACAAAGGAAAACATAACCCATTCCACATAGGAATTCGCAACCCAATCCACACATGAAAGCATAACGTAATCCATACAGGATATAAAGTCAATCTTATTGAAGATAATGATTGAATGTCAAGACTCTTCTCACACATGCATACTTCTTCGTAATACAAAAGAAATGATCAGATGTAGCCACTGATTCATCTAAGCTGTCGGACCCATACATGATCGGTAGGTACTAACCCCCGCAATGACCCACACAGGATCTGACCCACACAGGATCGGTGTGCGCTGGCCTACACAGGACCAATGAGCGCTGACCCAAACATGATCTGACCCACAAAGGATCAGTAAGTACTGATCCACACAGGATCGCTGAGTGATGTACTCGTCGCTGTCGAACCCACGATAGATTTCTGAACAGACATCATCGTCGTCACAATCACAGTGAGCACTAGGGTTCCGCACACATCAAGCTCTTTCGGGGAGGGTCCGCTCCACGAGCCAAGAGGGCGATACATCAACTGACACAAAGTCTGTAGTTGATGTATCCCAATGATCCGTATCGTCAACATGAACTCAACATGACAGACGACGCGTCAATCAGACGCCATGTCTGATTGCTATTGGCTTTTTCATTCCAGGGGCCCGGTTGGATTTTAAGTCAAAACCAACCTGACCGCACACCAACTGAATCCAAACCTCGAGCAGAGTAAGCCAAAAGGTCTGTCTCACTAAGAGGTATCTAACAAAGTTGATGAAATGTCAATCGGGCGTCCGAAGCACAAGTTATAAGCGTTTCCGCTCCGAGGGCCCGGTTGGTTTCATGCTCGAACCAACCTGGGCATACACAAGGATCTCCGAAACCTGGAGTTTAATATACCGAAATGACCTTCTCAATCCAAGGATCACATCGAAACTGATGGTGCGTCTCTCAGAGGTCCGTAGCCCATGATATGGGAAAAAGAACGGACATGTCCGGTTTTAGGGGATTTTGGGCCCAGACAGACCCGTCCCGAGACCCCCGGGGTCGGCCTGGCCCAACCGGCACGGCCCGGACCAGTCAACACGGCCCGGCCCAGCCTGGGCAGCCCGGCCTGGTGCGGTCGGTCTGGCCTGGGGCGGATGGTTGGCCTGGCGCGGGCGCGGCTCGCGGGTGGCCACCTCGGTGCTGGTCGAGCTGAGCGGAAGGGGGGGGGGGGGGGTTGCACCCCTGAATGAAACTACAGCCCCCCACATGGGGACCACTCCTTTTTTCCAGCTAGCGTTACGACCCCCGGTCTCCCCCTAAAATGTCCGGCCCAGTCCGGTCGGCCGGTGCTGCCACCGCGGGACCGCCGCCGTCCCGCCCTCCGAGGTGCCGGCGGCCGGTGATTCCGGCCGCCCCACCTTGCACCACCGCGGCGCAACGGCGTCGCGCCCCTCCACAGTGGTCCCACTCTGGCCGCGGCCTCTTTGTGGTTCTCCGCCACGACGCGATGGCACCACGTCTTTTTTCTACCTCAACGGCGCGGCGTGACGACATCGTGCTTCTTCGTCGCATCCCTCCATGTTTCCGCACGCTATAATTGCATCGCGCCGCCTTCATTCGAGCCGCAATAAACACAATAACCAAGGGAGGAGGAGGTTCTTCCATGTTCGTGCGGTCTAGACTCCTCCCATGAAGTTGATAACTTGTGGCCCCAAATAATAGACGAAGAACGAACATGATCATTCCATGAACTAAATTAACCCCTACCTCACGGTGTCATCGAACGAAGGTTCATCACGAGAAATAATCATCGCGGAAGACGGCATCACAGAACAAGGTTTCATAAGCCTCGTCAGCGTCACAGAGAAGAGAATCTTCAGTATAGCATCGTCGATCTCCAAGGATTCGGTGTTCTTCGTCATCCTTTTTCAGAGGTCGGCGTTCTTCATCGGCGACAGTGCGTTCTTCGCGTTCTTCAAGGAGGAAGAAGAGGATTCCAAGGCTTGAAAATTCCTCTCCAATACCTCTCACACAATGTACCAACCCTTAATTAAATAATAATTTTCTTATTTATTTAACAGAAAAGTCAACATCTCAATTTTAAATTCAAAAATAATTCATTCAATTAATTGAATTAATTGAAAAGTTTTAACCGTCCAATTAATGAGTGTGTTGAATCGGAATTTAATAGGGGGTGATAGTTTGTTACAAAATGGGGGTTTGAGGAAGTTGAATAGATGGTTATCATGTGGGCCCCACCCCACTAATATACTACCTTGTGGAGTAAGATATTGTGGGTCCCACTCCAACCAACCAGCTTAGTTTTTAACTACGTAGAAATTAAAATAAAATTGGCTGCAGAGATTTTATTTTATTCATTACTTCACCCATTATTTTAATAACCACACCCGAGAAAACAAAACTCCAGAAAAGGTGTTCCTAAGAAATTACCGGAGTTGTTGTTTCTTCGGTGCCCTCAGAATTCAATTCCATGCAGCGGTTCAAAAGTTAGAAAAACCTTCTCGCTCATTCACTGATCATACCAGAGCTAAGCATCAGAAATTGATTCCGGGCACACCGGGCCTCGGAATCAGGTGCCGTCAGAAACTGCGTTGTTGAAAAATACCAAAGAAAAATAAGAAAAAATTTCTCTTGAATTTTAAGGGTATTTACATTACTCCCAACTCAGGGATTTACGTCCCCGTAACGATACATCATAATCATGGGAAACAAATGTGGGTACTGTGCACGAATCTGAGCCTCCCACTCCTAAGTGCTCTCTTGGAGGTTCCCATGCGAACACCTAATGTGTACTAGGGAAATCGACCATCCATGTAGGATGCGCTACTGTCGATCCTTGATATCCACCGGGACCTCCATAATTGTCTCCCAATCATCAATGTCCAGCTCCTCATGGTCGATGATATGCATCGGGTCGTGCACGTATCTCTTTAGCTGAGATACGTGAAAGAAGTCACGCACCCGGTGAAAATGAGGTGGTAGAGCCAGGTGATAAGCCACCTCGTCTATCCTGCTGAGTAGCTGAAAAGGTCTGATGTAGCACAAAGACAACTTGCCATCTCAGCCAAATCTCTTAATCCACTTCAAGATGAGACCCACAAGAAGACGTGGTCTCCATCCTCAAACTCTAGTGGTCTCCGCCTCCTATCAGCATAAGACTTATGTCGGCTCTAAGCTATCATCACCCACTCTTGGATGACCTGGACCTTATCTGTTGTGTCCTAGACCATCTATGGTCCCACAAGTGTTGACTCCCCAGGGTCTGTCAAGCACAAAGGTGATCTGCAAGGTCGGTCGTACAATTCCTCATATGGTGCCATCCAGATGGTGGAGTGGTAGTTATTTTTGTATGTGAACTCCACCAAGGGTAGGTGATCCTCCCAGCTACGACCAAAGTCGAGGACACATGCAAGGAGCATTTCCTCGAGAGTATGAATGGTCCTCTCCGTCAGACCATCTGTCTGAGGGTGAAAGGCAGTGCTCAGACGTAGCTACATCCCGAATGCCACCTGCAACCCCTTCCAAAGCCCGGAAGTAAAGTGTGTATCTCGATCGGAGACGATAGATTATGGATCACCATGAAGCTATACAATCTCCTGAACATAGAGGCATCCAAATATCTCTACTGAGCCCTGCTCTCTGATGGGTAAGAAGTGGGATGACATGGTGAGTCGGTCAGAATTCACCCAAATGGAGTCGTGACCTATGGAAGTATGTGGAAGTCCAGTCACAAAATCCATAGATATACCATCCCACTTCCACTTCGGGACCTAAAAGGGTTGTACCAAGCCTACTGGTACCTAATGCTCAGCCTTCACCTACTGGCAGGTGAGGCATCGAGAAATGAACTCTTCCACAACCTTCTTCATACCCGTCCACCAGTGTTGTCGTCTAAGATCCTTGTACATCTTCGCCACTCCTGGATATACCGCTAAAGGGGAGGTGTGAAACTCCCTCATCACCATCTCTTATAAAGAAGCTAGTACCATGGTACGTCCTCGGAAAAGGATGTCGTGCTCTCCAATTATAGAGAATCCATCAGGTGCATGTGCTAAGGATATCTACGCACAACGTGTCTCACAGTCAACATCCCCATGTTGTGCCTCTCTGACCCACTGAAGAAGTGGAGGAGTGACTGTGAGTGACTAAAGAAAGGCTGCTCCATATCTATCCACGAAGGATATCTGCAAAGCGGCTAGCTGCTCTGTCACCTCCCCATGTAGTTGAATACCCGTCCTCCTGCTGAGTGCATCAGCTACTACATTCCCCTTTCCAGGATTATAGAATATCTCAAAGACATAGTCCTAGAGGAACTCGAGCCATCGACACTGTCTCAGGTTGAGGTCCTTCTGCGAGAAGATGTACCAGAGACTCTGGTGGTCAGAGTAGACTGTAAATCGCTCTCCCATCAGATAGTGTTGCCACATCATCAGAGCGAAGAACACTACTGATAACTCCAGGTCATGGGTAGTGTAGTTCTGCTCATTCTTCCTCAATTGACGTGATCCATAGGCAATGATTTCCCGCTCCTACATCAGGACACATCAGAGTCCGGTCCCTGATGCATCACAATAGACTATGTACCCTACTCCCTCCTCTGGTAGCCTCAAGATAGGTGCGTTGGTCAATCTCTGTCTCAGCTCCTGGAAGCTCTGCTGACATCTATCTGACCACACGAAGGGTTTACCCTTCTTCGTCAATGATGAATGTTGTTCCGAAACTATGGAGAAGTATGGCACAAATCTCCTGTAGTACTCATCTAAACCCAAGAAACTCTACACCTTCGTCACGCTCCTGGTTGTCTCCCAAGCTAGCACTGCCTCAATCTTCGCAGGATTCAATGCATATCAAGCCATAGAGATGACGTGTCCCAAGAAGTGGACCACACGTATCCAGAACTGACACTTCGAGAGCTTACCATAAAGCTGGTGCTCTCGAAGTGTGTCCAGTACAACCCGAAAATGGTAGGCATGCTCCTCCTCAGTCGTGAAGTATATCAATATGTCGTCGATGAAGACCACGAAAAATTGGTCGAGGTAAGGTTAAAATATCCTGTTCATGAGGCCCATGAACACTACTGGATCATTGGATATGCCGAAAGGCATAACCAAGAACTCATAATGGCCATACCGACATCTGAAGGCCGTCTTCTGCACATCCTCGTCCCGAACTCTGAGCTGATGATAACCTGACCTGAGGTCTGTCTTCAAGAACCAGCGTGCTCCCTTGAGCTGATCGAAGAGGCCGTCAATCCTCGATAGCAGATACATGTTCCTCACGGTTACCTTGTTCAGGCAACGGTAATCGACACACAGTCGCAAGCTCCCATCCACCATCTTGGCGAACAAAATCGAAGTAGCCCAGGGTAAAACACTGGGACGGATGAATCCCTTTCCCAGAAAGTCCTCCAACTATACCTGTTTCTCTAGAAGATCAGGGGGAGCCATCTGATATGCTGGTGTGGATATCCGGGTTGTCCCGGGGTACAGGTGAATATAAGAGTCTACCTCTCTGGAAGGAGGTTGTCCTGGAACGTCTTCAGGAAAGACGTCTGCATACTGATCCACCACTACAAAAAAACTCGAACTCCACACGTCAAATACTCCTAGGATGAGGCTTTCCAACTGATGAGTGATGGTCTGTCCTCTCCTCTGCGTGAGTCCATCCTGCTCTACAAAGGCTCCCTTCTCGCCGGTGAAGGTGAACCTACTCTTGTCGGTGCGAACACATCGCACCTTGCGCCTAATATGGTCGATCTGAGCATGGACTGTAGATAACCAATACCTTCCCAAGATGATGTATTAAGGACTCAACGATACTACAAAAATATACTAGATGAATCCCCCGCCTCCTAGAGTAAGCTCACACTACCGGCACCGGTGCAAAATTTTCGAGTCTGCTCCCATAGGAGTCTCTAGCCGTAAGGATCGAGCCAACGACTCCGTAGGAATCTCAGAGATCCGAACATGGGCAACAACAATGAAATAATGACTCACTCATGTGTCTATCAGAACTGCAACAAGGGTGGAGTAGACACAGATAGTACCTCGAATCATCTCAGGCGCGCCGTGGACATATGACTCCACTTCCTGAAGTTGTTCCTGCCTCGGACCACCAACTCCCTGTGGTCGGGGTGGACCTAATGGTGGTGATGGTGGTAAAGCCTCAAAGCGTCGCCCACCACCGGCTACTTGGCCAGCTCCTCTGTCTCATCTTCCTTCTCCCTGTGGACAGCCATGGTCGACCCTCTGCCTCTGCCTAGGTGGTTCCTCAACCGTCTGCTGCTCCTTTGCATGGCAGGTCGGGCCGTCACGAGCCATGTGGCCTTGCCCGCAGCACGCGTAGAACTGTCTGCCCCTCGTAAGACTAGGTCTGCGCGGTGTGCCCAGCACCTCTGAGCCATTGTCCTGAGGTCGTCCTCCTGGACCCCTAGGACATCCGTCGACTGCCATCTACAGAAGACTCTGCTATGTGCCGCCCTGCGGTAGGTCTCGCTACTGGTGTAGGCTGAGCAAGAATGTTCTCAATGAGAAGGGATAGCTCTAGAACTCCTGCCTGTGTCAGAATGATGAGGGAGATCAGTGATGCCCTGATCTCATACCTTAGTCCCTACTCGAATGTCCGGGCCCGGATGAATGGGTATCGTACCATGTCCGTCGAATAGCACGAGAGATCGGTAAATCTCGCAGAGTACTGGGCAACCGTCATGCTACCCTGCCGTAGATTTAGTAGCTCCGTGATGCGCACCGCACGGAGGGTGGCTGGGAAGAACTCCGAGCGGAAGAGTCTCTCAAAGTCCGTCTAGAGAAGAGATGCCTCATCATGCACCTGGAGCATCATGTTCCACCATCTTCCTATTTCTGTGTTCAGGAGACTCGCTGTAAGATCACCATGAGGTCTGCTGGTGTCCCTAAAAATTAGAAAACTCATACAGCTACCTCCAGCCAATCCTCGGGATCCTGAGGGTCCGTCTCCCCACGGAACCTGGGCGGTCTATGATGCTGGAACTCGTGCTGTTCACCAAGGTGACATGCACTCTCAGCGGCTGGGGCTGGTGGCATCGGTGGATCGGTAGGTAGAGGTACCGTCGGTGCCTCCGCTCTAATAGGTCCCTACACCGAGGCCTCATCGCTCGGTGTGCTGTCGTCACGTACAAAACTCAGAACCCTTACTTGATGCCATCATGGGGACATTCTAAAAAGACACAGGTGTGCCACGGTCAAAACAATATACCTGGTGAGATGACACAAAGTAATCACAAAGAAAACTTGAAACACACATGCAATCAATGTTTTCGTGCACTGAGTCGGAAATCAGAAGTCAGAGTCCGGGTGTATGGATACGTCGGTCGCCCCACCAACACTGGACTCCCTAGAATGATAACCACACTCAATACCCTTAACACTATTGCTTCACACAGAGGAATGATCAGAGTCCTGAGTTCTTCTGTAGATCCTAACTCCTCTAATACCAATTTTTGATGACCTGTCCTCGGGGCTCGTGCTGTGACTACAGCAAGCCGCTGGCCTATCAGAGGACAACAGGGGGTAGTCACGACACGAGCCCTGAGGACGGGTCGTGACAATCCACTTCCTCTTTATTTTATTCCATACAAAAATAATAACTCTAGTACCATATACATACTATGATGTCATCATAAATATGGTACAACTATATTTGTTGTTCTATCCATCCTATAAATGACAATGTAACCATACGTGTGTATGTACGGCTTACCCTCTCCACATGGTGGTGTAGTTCGTTATTCAGACACTTTATTATTTGGATTAGTATAGTATTGAGTATAAATGATGTAAATAATAAAAATTACATGATAATGATTCTGTATATATGATATTCTATCCAATTACATACTGTTCTTCCATCAATATAATGATATTGTCGCTCGTGCGTATGTACGGATTACCGTCTCCACGAACGTGATGAGATTCATTACATATTGTATTCATTCAAGAATAATTATAATTTTTATTCAAAATATTTTTTATGAATATAATATCATTCTATATATTAATCAAATACATCATTTTTATAACAAACATGGATTACGTAACCAAGCATATAATGGAAAACAAATTAGTTAACACATGAAATGATGATACTACTGAAATATTATTAACCAAACAATATTAGAAGATCATATTTGATATCATATTTAAATATATGTTTATTGAATAATTTCATATAAGTTATTAAACAATTATAAAAGAGGTTAACTTACCCTCGACCAAGGAAATGTACTAGGTAAGGGTCAATTCCACAATCTCTGTATTATCAGAGGTTGTTTTTATTTAAGTAACTACTGGGACCTCTTATCATTCACATATGTGTCTTCTATAAAATTTATTTCAAAATATTATTTTTACTTTTTTCTAGAATATTGGAAAAATTCTTTTACACACTTTTTTACACTTATTTTTTTAAGGAATCGTTCTGTTGTTCTGAAAACATATTACTTTATAACCTTTTTGTTAAAATTAATGCAAGAATGTTCTTATCTTATATGACGGGTGCATATATTTTCTTCCATTATAACATCATCGAATATTCCCTTATAGGCTTATAAGAATATATTCAAAATTACTTTTTTATTTTATAATTATGTGACTCTTAAATTATTTCCAAATAGAAAGTTATATTTTTTCAAATACTACTGATTTATCTTTGTCAACATCATTTGTTAAATTTTACAATTGTTTGAAGTTTATTTATTATGGTAAAAAATTTCCATATTGTATTTTAGGTTTTGTGATATGTTTGACTATGGATGAGTAATTTTTATTCCATTTATGGTTTATGGTTAAAGTATTGACATTTCATATGCCAATTTTTATACAAATTTTTATGGTATGTTTCAACCTTTTCATATGAGGAATGTATTGGACTTAATATGTGATGGGTGGAGCCCGCTATAGCTCTATGGTGCATCGGTAGTTGTCATGAGACAATTAGATGAGGAATTTGCTGAGGCCTTTCGCATTTTGATATATGGTCTTGACCAAGACCTTAATCAATTATAAAGGTATTGGATGAGACTTTGACAAGAATGTTCTGGAATGTCTGGCCTTACAAATTACCTCATTTTCAAAATAATAATGATGGTTCATGTGGTTATTAGACTAGTAGAATACTCATGACTATTTTATTATGGAATTATTTACACAGCTCATCATCCTGCAGTAACATGCTCATGTTTATTATTTGTAAAGGCATGTGTTTTTAATTATTCACCATTCATAAAGTTTATGATATCTTCCATAGTATTTATTACCCTTACTAAGCCTTTGATATCACCCCTTTCTTATGATGCATTTTCCCATGATATGAAGAAGTTAGTTATTAGTGACTTGCAGGCAGAATTGAGTAGGCGTGGATATTTTAAATTAGTTTTGTATTTATTTTAAAGTTGTAATGTTAAACTTACTTAAGTATCTTGTTTCTCATAATACATAACTGATCAGACTTTCAAAACCTGATTCCATGTATCATTATAATGTTATGTAATAATTCACAGAGTCTAGGTAACAGGGGTCATGGCGTTACAGTTGTTATCAGAGGATTTTTAGTACAAACAATGGAAACTAGATTTAGAAAAACTCTGATTAGATCACATTACCCTAAGATAGACTTTGAAAATTCGTATAGAATAACATCCTATAATTTTGGTATTGTAAATAATTATTTATTTTTCCAAGAAATAAATCCATTTCTTGATACAAGAAGGTAGATACGGCTCTAGAACATATGCATATAGGAGTCAAAACACTGAAAAGGAGTTTTGGGCTTGACCCTGGGTATCCAGGTACACAACAACGGGCCTTGCTGCACTCTTGGTAATGACACTCCCGGAGGATACACTTAGGATTATTAAAATTTTCTTCACAAAACATTATGATGTATATATCAGTATATACCTCCTAAAAGAAATCATTTTTATGATTATTTATTATGTCTATAAACTGCTCAATTTATATATAGTGTTTTATATGTTCGGAATTATGTATTGTGATTCATAATCTAATCTTGTGAATGCGATTGTTTAGAAATGGATCCTATTGGTAGGAATGAAAATTGTATCAACACACCTAATCCAAGTAGGGTTTTATTTCCAGCTGTAGATAATTTAGAGAAGTTGGTCATGCCGCTGGGGGTGATAAGCTTATCAGCATACTAGGATAACTCACACAACAAATGAATAATATCCTTACCTGTTTGGAGCAGCCTGATCCACAATGTGGAGGATCAATGTTAGACCGCATAATGAGGAAACAACCACCAACATTCAAGTCTTCTACAAATCTAATTGCAGATGAACAATGGATAAGTTATATAGATAAAATATTTCATGATTTGGGGAGTAGCGAAATGGAAATAGACGTCATGTCATTTTATCACCTCACTAGAGATGCCTATCAATGTTGGTAATTAATTCAAAACACAATGGAAGAGGAAGAAGTGTCAAATATGTAATGGAGGGAGTTTAAAGAGCTTTTCATAGAAAAGTACTTTCTTCGTGACCATCAGCCAGATATGGAAGGGAAATTGGTGAGTCTGAGGAAAAAGGAGGATTAGAATGTCACAAAGTATGAAGCTAACATTACAATCGTAGAATGGCATGCAGAAGATTATATACAATACCCCTGATGTAAGATTGATCGTTTCACTGAGCGGTTAAAACCATTTCTCCATCAGGCATTAGTCCCACAATATTTCTCATCGTATGAAGATATTGTAACATGTGCTATCAAGAATGTAAATGAATTTTCTATTTCTTATGACTATAATAAAAATCAAGAGAAGAAAATATATACTGAACAATCTCGGAAAATAATAAGGAACCAGAAAGACGGAAATAGTTAAATTTCCAACATGTGATAATTGTGAAAGGAAGCACCATGGTGCATGTCTAAAATAAAAAGGATTATGCTAAAAATGTGAAAAAAAGTCCTTCCTGCTAGTGATTGTATGGGGACTAATTATGCTACCAATGATAAACACTACAATTGCAGGGAGATGGGAAATTATACTAATGAATGTCCTAAGCGGCAGGGAAACTTACCTTAGACAATGCCAAGGGATCAAGGCCATGATTATGCAATCACTACTACTGAGGTTGAAGCTCCGAAAGATGTGGTTCCATGTAATTTAATGGTTTCATAAAGGTTATCCAATACTTTATTTGATTTTGGATCATCACATTGTTTCATATCTTCGTAGTTTCCTACAAAAATTATATATTTTTAATTTGATTTATCATTGGAGTTTTCTGTTAAAAAACCTAAGTTATGTATCATTGCAAAAATGTTTTGTGAATCAGTCCCTATTATGGAATATAAATGATATTTATATGCTGATCTAATCACCATTACCATTATATAATTTGATATAATCCCCATAATGGATTGGATTTCGGACCATGATTCAAAAATTTATTTTAAGAAGAATGATGTTACAATTCTTGATGACGATAAGGAGTACCTTATCTTTAGATTAGAAATCTCACCATCTGATTCTTATCTACTTTCACCCCAATTTTCTCTAATAAATTAAATTATTGGGGTGGAAGAGAATTGAATAACTATGGATGAGTAATGGACTGTTCAAATAGAGGATTTACCTCTTGTGAAAGATTAGGTTGATGTGTTTCCAAGGGATTTTCCTGAACATCCTCCAGAATGAGAAATTGAGTTTTCATTGACATAATTCCTGGTTCAAGGCCCATATCGGAAACCCCTTATAGAATAACCACTATGGAATTTGTGGAACTAAAAAAACAAATAGATGAATTGGGTAATAAGGGATATATCCTCCCTAGTGATTCTCCAAGGGGAGACCCTGTTCCTTTTGTTATGAAGAAATATGGATCTACGATGTTGTGCATTGACTACATGGAGATCAATGCTATAACAATAAAGAACAAGTATCCCCTACATTGCATTGATGATTTCTTCGACCAACTTCAATGAGCTCAATATTTTTCAAAGATTGACCTATGATCTAGATGTCATCAGTTGTGTGCGAAGAATGAAGACATTCTGAAAACAGAATTTCAAACTAGGTATGGGCATTACAAGTTTACAGTAATGCCTTTTGGGATTAATAATGAACCCATTGTTTTCATGGATGTAACGAATAATGTTTTCAAGGAATATATTATTTACTTTTTAGTGGTATTTATTGATGTTATCTTGATATACACCAAAATATACAAATATCATTAAAATCACTTGTGCATTATCCTAATGACCCTTAAAAGAAATGAATTATTTGGGAAGTTTAACAAGTGTGAATTCTGGATTTATAAGATTTATTTTCTTGGCCATATTTTCTCCAAGGATGGAATCTCTATTGATCCATCAATGAAAAGGGAAATCCATGAATGGCCGCACTGAGATGTATAATTAAGGTGCCCAATTTTATTGGAATAGGTGGATATTATCGACATTTCATCCATAATTTTTCTCGATTTCCAAACCCATTAACCATGCTCATACATAAAGGGGTTAAATTTGTTGGGAAAAAACAATGTGAATATTGTTTTGAATAACTGAAGATAATATTAGTCAATGCTCCTATATTGACTCTACAACCAGGGAATGACGATTCTTCAATTTATAGTGATTCTTCAACAATGGAATTGGTTGTGTCCTTATGAAGTATGATAAGGTTATTTCGTATGCATAACGGATACTAATAATCCATGAACCAAACTATCCTACTCATGATCTTTAGTTATCAGCTGTAATCATTGTATAGAAGATATAGAGACACTCTCTCTATGGTGAAAAATGTGAGATATATACCGATCAAAAGAGATTGAAGTATATTTTCACATAGAAGGAACTCAAACATGAGGCACAGGAGATGACTTGAACTTCTCAATTATTATGATTTCACTATATACAACCACCCAGTGAAGGAAAATTAGGTGGAAGATGCTTTGAAAAGAAAAGATCATGGAAATCTGATTAAGATGAGGGTTAAAAGGGATCATATGTACATGGACCTAGTAAAAATTTAAATGGGATGAATCAGGGAAGGCGAAACATCAATACATCTTTAAATGGTTGCCAAACTATTTTACTGGAAAGGATAAAAGGTTCTCATGCTGGTGATGAGGAGTTTCAAAAAAAAGTTAAAGCTATGAATTATGGGAGATTGATTGACTTCATATATGAAAATAAGATTTTGAAATTTGGGAAGATACATTGTGTTGTCGAAATAACTGATCTGAAAAGAGAATTTTTATATGATTTTCATAGCTTCAATCTCCCTATATATCTTGGTAGCACTAAGATGTATATATATTTGAAAGAACGTTTTTGGTTGGAAAATATTAAGAGAGAGATTGAGAATTTTGTGTCGTGATGTCTGGTTTTGAAACATGTGAAAGATGGAAGACAACATCCTAGATGATTCATTAAACCTCTTCCCATACCTGAGTGGAAATGAGATGATATTATGATGGAATTTTTCATGGGATAACCACAAACTCATAGAAGTAATGATGCAATATGGTTCATTGTTGATCTTCTTACCAAGTCGGTATATTTTCGTACTATAAGAGAACATTTACAACTTGAACGTTTGGAAAGATTGTATATTAATGAAGTTGTAAGACTTCATGGAGTACCCCTATCAATTGTTTGTAATCGTGATCCCCTTTTTACATCACGAGTCTAGAAAAGTCTTCAAAAATCCATGTATACTGAAAATTCTTTGAGCAATTCCTACAACCCTCAAAATTATAGACAATCGGAAAAGGCTATTCAAACCATAAAAGACATGTTGAGATCTCTATCACTTGAATTTCAATGTATGTGGGATCAATATTTACCTTTGGTATAATTTTCCTTTAAAATTAGCTTCCTTTAATGTATTCAGATGACACCATATGAAGCGTTATATGGAATGATATGTCGAACACCAACATGTTGGGATGATTTTGGTGAAAGAAAACTCGTAGGTCTAGAACTTGTTGAGGAAACAATGGAAAATGATAAGGTTATCCAAACCAACATCAAAGCATCCCAAAAGAGGAAAAAGGTCTATTCTGATAACCGAAGGAAGGATTTGTTATTTTAAGTAGGAGACCTTGTTTTATGGAAGGTATCTCTATAAAAGGGTGATAACTGTTTCAGTAACAAGGGTAAATTATTTCCCTGGTACATCAGACCTTTTTCAATTCTCGAACGTATTGGACTTTTTTCTTATCGTTTGGAAATGCCTCCATGTCTCCCCAATATTCATGATTTGTTCCTCATATCTCTGTTGAGAAAATAAATTCATGACGCAACGTATGTACTCACCTATAAAGAAATTAAAGTGGAACCTAATTTTTCTTATTGTGAGAAGCCAATAAAAATTCTTGATTCCAGAGAACATGTATGGAGAAACCTTACAACTTGTGTGGTAAAATTTCAATAGAGAAACCAAAAAATGGAAGAGGGATCATGGTAACCAAAGGAACATATGGTGAAGATATACCTAAATCTATTTGTGTGGTAGTATTCTAGAAATTTTGTGGACAAAAATATTTTAAGGAGGGAAGAATGTAGCACCCCAAGCATCCACTGTATGTTTCCATTTGAATAATGCAATAGTGTGAATTTTATGCAAATTCAAGATTATAACACACTGCGGCCAATAAAACTGGCCGTTATAAATAGTAATACCCAATTTCTGAAATTTTATAATTTCTATTTTTTAAAATGGACTTAATTTTTGAAATCGGAATATCGAAATTATATTAATGTAAATTTTTTTTGTATTTTTCTGGAAACATTCAATTTTTGATGAATACTGAATAACATTGCGATATTAGTTAATACCAAATTTTATTTAAATAATTATTTATTTAATTAAAATTTATTTTAGGTCAAAATAGATAAATAATATCTATATATATTCAGTGTAATTCATTGGATTCATTTTATAACATGTTTTGTTATATAAAAATTTTGATGAACTTTTTATCAACTTTTACTCACATTCTATGAACATTTTAAAATTTCCTTAAAACATAATTTTACTAATTCTGTAAATTGAATTTCAATAATCTGAGAGGCATGGTTGATATCTGTAAGTAAATTATGTCTCAATAAGATGAAAATAAATTTTTCTGAATAGTATCTTTTAACATTTATTTACAACGGTAAAAAGTAAATATCATAATTATAATAAAAATTATATTATTGTTTCCCTAAAAAATGTACTAATTTTATTGGATAAGTGTAATTAGACATTAAAAACCATAGGAATAACATATTATCTTATTGGTCCACTTAGATTAGATAAGGACATTTATTATTATTTAATTTAAAGAAGAGTTAAAAGTGTTAAACTCATGTTTTCATAACTAAAATTTATTTAATAGAGGGTTACACATAAGATAAATTAGACTATAAATATTCATTAGAAATATAAAAATATTTCCCACATAATGATATTTTATTTATAATTTTTAGACATTGTATAGTTAAATTTACGTATGACACAATGATGATGTAGTAAATACCTTAATAATGATAGAAAATAATAATTGATATTATAAATATCCAAATAAATTATATGTGGGACTCTTTATAAATTACAATAATTTTGTTGAATATTATGACATGTTAGGTTTGATTAAATTAATTTGTTTCGATGTAATCATGATGTTAGGACATTAACAAATACAAAAAACTAAATAGTGTAAAAATTGACATAAATGTGTTTCAAAAAAGAATATTATATTGTTAAATGAGATAACATTCCTAAAAATATAAGGATCTCCCAAAGGTCAAAGATAAGGTTTTATATATTAATAATGAACCAATTAGGGTTTGATTGGTAGTTTATAGTATGTCTATTTACAATATAATATGAAAATTCAAAGAGACATGGTAAATGTCAAACTTTTTAACTTAGAGTTAAATACTAAAGATAAGATTAATATGATAACCTAAACTAGTCTAGAACTAATTGGATGATAGGTTTTCGACCCATCCCCACCTTATCTTCAATATAATTCATTTTGGAGAAATTTAAAACTGAATATGATTTTATTAATAAATAATATATCATTATTTCTCTAATGTCACCCTCACCTCTCTTATAATAGGGCACTACACTTCTCTTAATTTCACACCTCCAATGTATTTTTTCTCAGCCAACCCCTACCCAAATATCCTCCCATATTCCATATATTCAACATAGAGGCATTAATTTGATTAGAGAGCCAACCTATAGAGCTTTTTTGATCAACTCAAATGGAAACACGTGAAGTTGAGGTTATAATTTGACCACCCTCTTTCATGTTTGTTTCTTCTTCCACATCCTCCTTCTTTGATTACATACCTAAATAATAACTCTAGTACCTTACACATTATGTGATGTTATTAGAAATATGGTACAACCATATTCGTTATTCTATCCATCATATAAATGACAAAGTCCACATATGTGCATACGTACAAATTACCTTCTCCTCATCGTGGTGTAATTTTTTATTCAATCGCTTAATTATTTGGATGGGTATAATAATGAGTATAATGGATGTAATAATAAATATAACAAGTTAATTAATCTGTAAATATGATATACCATCCAGTTACATACGATTTCGCTATCAATATAATGATATTTTTGCTCAGGTATATATACGGATTACTATCTCCACAAATGCGATGAGATTCATTTCCGATCATAATCAATCAAGAAAAATTTTCATTTTATAATACATATTTATATTTATGAACAATACATCATTCTGTATATGAATCAAATACATCATATTCATAACATACATGACTTACGTAATTAATCATATAAAGGAAAAATCAGTTAACACCCGAAACAATGATACTACTAAAATATTATTAACAAAGAAATATTAAAAGTTCATATTTGATATCATATTTACGTATATGGTTCTTTAATGAATTTATATCAATGACTAAACAATCATACATGATGTTGGCGTACCCTTAACCAAGAAAAAGTTAATGGTAAGGGTTAATTCCACAATCTCTTTATTATCCAAGGTTGTTTTTACGTAAGTATCTACTGGGACCTCTTATCATCCACATTTGTGTTCTAATAAAAAAGTATTTGAAAATATTTTTTACTACTTTCTAGACTATGGGTAAAATTCATTTATAACCATATTTGACCTTATATGTTTTGAAATGAATCATTACGTCATTTTACAAACAAGTTACATCAGGACCTTTTCGACAAATTAATGTAATAATGTTTTTTTGAATTATACATTGGGTGTGGAAATTTTCCACTATAATATCCTCATCTAAGCTGTAACACCCCATGATTTCATGGTACATTAGTTCTTCAAAGTAATTCAATAACTTACACTACACGCAACATCGAGTCCAAACACACCATGACTAACCAAACTAGTCATTCAAAAGCAGTTTTTAATAGTATTAACAGAATTTTAAACTTTATATAACCATTATAATTTTAGAATCCATATTTGGAGTTTATTAGACATAAAGAAAGTGAAAATTCATTTTTTTAGATAAAATAATTATTTTTCAAAAAATTCAATTTTACCCCCTTTTAATGGAGAACCCTTTTAAAATAAAACTTTGAAACTTTTTTATATTAAATTTGACCAAATAAACATTTTCATTAGGATCAGGACATAAGAATTTAGATTCAATTAATTTTTGGTTTTTTCTGATAACTTTCATATTTGGTCGAATAGTGAAAAATTATATATTTTAATAGAAAAAAAAATTTAATCAGATTAATTTATAGTGTTCAACTATAAATATGAATGTTTTGGATGTATAAATAGATTTTATTTTTGTCATTTAATCCAATGTTGGTCGTTGTATGTAATTTCACATTGAAATTGGACATAAAAAATGTCAATCTTTTGGAAGATATTATTTCATAAAAATATGTTTTTGGTTTTGACAATGAAAATTAATTATAAATTAATAAATGAAATTCCTATGATTTGAACTTTGAAAAAAATTCTTAATTTTTGAATTCATAATATCAAAATTAGCTTAGGGAGATGTTTTGGTATTTTTTTAAACTCTAAATTTTTTATGAATTGTTAAAAACACTATGTTATAGTATAAAAACAAATTTTCTTTAAATAATTATTTATTTTATTTAAATTTATTTTAGCTAAAAATAGATACATAATACATATATATGTTCAATGTATTTCATTGAAGTTATTTTATAATAATTTTACACATATATGAATTTTATTGAACATTTCACCGTCTTTTACCCACCTCCTTGGAGAATATGCAAATTCACATAAAAAATAATTTTACTGCTTTTGTGAATGGAATTTAAAAAATACAAAAGACACAGTTGATATCAATAAGTAAAATTTGGTTCAATAAGATGAAAAGAATTTTTGGTGAATAGCATCTGTTAACATTTAATTACAACGGTTAAAATTAAATATTGTAATTATAGCTAAAAATTATATTATTATTACCGTAACACACATAATAATTTTATTCGATACATGAAATTATACCCAAAAAAATATTAGGAATAAAATATTATCTTGTTTGTGAACATGGATTAGATATGGACATTTATTATTATTTAATTTAAATAAGATTTAAAAGTGTTAATCTCGTCTTTTCATAAATAAAAATTATTCAATATAGGGTTACACTTAAGTTAAATTAAACTATAAATGTTCATTAGAAATATAAAACTATTTCCTACATAATGATATTTTATTTATAATTTTTAGACATTAAATAATTAAATTTTATTCTGACACAATGATGATGTAGTAATTACATTATTAATGAATGAAAAAAACTAATTGACATTATAAATATCCAAATAAATCAAATTTGAGACTTTTGATAAATTTCCCAAATTTTATAGGTTACTATTACATGTTAGGGTAGTTTAAATGAATTTGTTTCGATATAATCATGCTGTTATGACAAAAAAAACCAAATATTAAATAGTGTAAAAATTGATATAAATGTGTTTCAAAATCCAACATTATATTATTAATTGATATAACATTCCAAAAATATAATTCTCATCCAAAACACTTAGATAAAGTTATATATATGAAAAATGAACAAATTGGGGTTCGATTGGAAGTTTATAGTATGTTTATTAACCATATAATATAAAAATACAAAGAGACATGGTAAATGTCAAACTATTTAACTAAGAGTTAAATCTAAAAGATAAGATTAATATGATAACCAAAGCTAGTCTAAAACATATTGGATGAGAGTATTTCGACCCATCCCCCCTTATCTTCAAAATATTTCAATTTGGAGCTATTAAAACTCGAATATAATTTTAGTATCAAATAATATATAAAGATTTTCCTAAAGTGACCCTCACCTCTCTTATAAATGGTCACTACCCTTATCTTAATTTCACACCTCCAAATCTTTTGGCTCATCCAACCCCTACCCAAATATCGTCTCAACTTCCCTCTTTTCAACTAAGAGGCCAAAATTTGTCAAGATAGCCAACCTATAGAGCCCTTTTGATCAACGCCAAAGGAAACACGCAAAGTATAGGTAATAATTTCACCACCCTTTTTCAAGTTTGTTTCTTCTTAAACATCCTCCTTCATTAATTACATACCAAAATAATAAATCCATTACCTTCCACATACTGTGATGTTTTATAAATATGGTACAAACATATTCATTATTCTATCCAACATATAAATTACAAAGTCCCCATATGTGCATACGTACAGATTACCTTCTTCACGTCGTTGTGTAATTTGTTATTTAATCGCTTCATTATTTGGATGGGTATAATAATGAGTATAACTGATGTAAATAATAAATATAACTTTTTAATGAATCTTTATATATGATAAAACTTCAGATTACATAAGATTTTTCTGTCAAAATAATGATATTGTCGGCCGTGCGTACATACGGATTATCGTCTCCACAAATGTGATGAGATTCATTTCCCATCATAATCATTCAAGAAAAATTTACATTTCATGATACAAAATAATTTTTATGAACATAGTATCATTCTTTACATGAATAAAATACAACATATTCATAACATGCATGACTTACGTAATCAATCATATAAAGGAAATAAAATCAGTTAAAACCCAAAACGACGATACTACTAAAATATTATTAACAATGAAATATTGGAAGATCATATTTGATATAATATTTACATATTTTCTTCTCGTATAATTTATATCAATGATTAAACTATTATACATGAAGTTTACATACCATCAGCCAATGAAAAGTTCAAGGTAAGGGTAAAGTCCAAAATCTTTTTTATTATCCGAGGTTGTTTTTATGTAAGTAACTTCTGGGACATCTTATCGCCCACTTCCCTATTTTCGTAAAAAAATATTTCAAAACAGTTTTTTAATTTTTAATAGACTATGGGATAAATTCATTTATAACCTTATTTGACCATATATGTTTTGAAATGAATCTTTACGTCATTTTCCAAACAAGGTAATTTATGAACTTTTCATGAAAATTAATGTAATAATGTATTTTAAATTATACAGTGGATGTGGATATTTTACACCGTTATAACATCATCTAAGCTGTAACACACCAAGATTTAATAGTATGTTAGTTGTTCAAAGTAATTCAATAACATATACTACATGCAACATCAAGTTCAAACACACCACAACTTACAAAACTACATGTTCAAAAGCGGCTCTTAATAGTATTAACATAATTTTGAACTTTATATAACCCTTATAATTTTAGAATCCATATTATGAGTTTCATAGACATAATGTAAGGGAAAATTCATTTTTTTCTGAAAATTAAATATTTTTTACAAAATGAAAATTTAAAGCCTTTTAATGGAAACCCTATTAAAATCCAATATTTGAAACATTTATATATTAAATTTGAAAAAATAAACTTTTTTTTCATTTGGATAGGGACATAAGAATTTAGTTTCTAAATTTTTTTGGTGTTTTTCTAATAACTTTCATATTTGGGTGAAGAGTGAAAAATAATATATTTTAACTGAAAACAACTTTTTTAATCAAAATAATTTATAGTGTTCAACTATACATATGAATGGTTTGGATGTATAATTATATTATATGTTTATCATTTAATCCAATGTTGGTCATTTGATGTAATTTCACATTGAAATTGGATTCAAACAAATGACAATCTTTTGGTAGTTATTATTTCATAAAAATACACTTTCTTCTTTTTACAATAGTAATTAATTTGAAACTAATAAATTAAATTTCTATGATTTGAATTTGATAAAATAGACTTAATTTTTGAATTTATAATATCAAAATTATCTTAGGGTGAATTTTTGTTATGTTTCTGAAAACTCATAATTTTTTATGAATAGTGAAAAACTCTGAGTTATAGTTTAAAACCAAATTTTTCTTTAAATAAATATTGATTTTATTTAAATTTATTTTAGTTAAAAATAGATACATAATATCAATATATTTTCAATGTAATTCATTGGATTCAGTTTATAATAATTTTAGATATGTAAAAATTTTATTGATCTTTTCACCGTCTTTTACCCCCCCTCCTAGATGTATTTGAAAATTTACATTTAACATAATTTTACCGCTTCTGTGAATGAAATTTCAAAAATCCGAAAGACAAGGATGACATCAGTATATAAAATGTGGTTCAATAAGATAAAAATAATTTTTGGTGAATAATAACTTTTTACATTTATTTACCACAGTTAAAAGTAAATAGGGTAAATAAGGGTAAAAATGATATTATTATTACCCTAACACATGTTCTAATTCTATTGAATAAGTATAAATCGACCAAAAACAACCTTATGAATAAAATATGAACCACTTTGGTCCACTTGGATTAGATTTGGACATTTATTATTTTTTAATTCAGAGAAGAGTTAAAAGAGTTAAAACCAAAGTTTAATGACTAAAACATTTTTAATATAGGGTTACACATAAGATAAATTTGACTATAAATATTCATTAGAAATATAAAAGGTTTTCAAACATAATTCTATTTTATTTATATTTTTTAGACATTAAATATTTTAATTTATTAACTACACAATGATGATGCAATAATTACCTAATTAATGAAATTATAAACAAATTGATACTATAAATATCCAAATAAATGTAATTTGAGACTTTTTAGGAATTTCACTAATTTTATATGTTAATTTGACGTATTAGGGTTGGTTAGATGATTTTTTTCAATGTAATAATTCTTTTATGAAATTAGCAAAAACAAAATCCCTAATAGTGTCCAAATTGACATAAAAGAGTTTTTAATACAAATATTATATAATTAATTTCCATTCTATTCCTATAAAAATCTAAGGTTTGGCCAAAATACTTATCTAATGATAGGTGTATCATTAATGAACCACATGGGGTTATATTAGAAGTATATAGATTGTTTATTATCCATATAATATAAAAATATAAAGAGACATGGTAAATGTCAAACTACTTAACAAAGAGATAAATATAAAAAATAAGGTTAATATAGTAACCCAAACACGTATAAACCCTGTTGGTTTAGTTGTTTTAAACCCATACCCACAGTATAATTAAAATAATCTATTTTGGTGCCATTATTAATAGAAATTGTTTTTATTATAATATAATATATCTAGTTTTTTCTAAGGTGCCCCTCACCCCTCTTATAAAAGGGCACTCCCCCTTCCCTCAAATTCACACCTTGAAAGCCTTTTGGTGCACCCAAAATCGGCCCAAATACCCTCTAAGCTATCCTCACTTAACCCTAGGGGCTCTTATTTAGTATGAAATCCAACCATTAATTCCATTTTGGTCAAATTAAATGGAAGAACCTGAAGAAGAGGTAAATTTCTAATCACCTCTTTCAAATTCCATTCTTCTTCCACTTCCTCTTTATTTGTTGTTTCCATTCTAAAATAATAACTAAAGTATATTCTATATAATTTGATGTTATTATGAATATTTTAAAACCATATTCATTATTCTATCCATCCTTTGAATGACATTTCACCATACGTGCATACGTACTACTTACCGTCTCCACGTCGTGGTGTAATTCTTATTCAATACATTATTATTTTGATTGGTATAATAATGATGTGTAATTGATGTAAATAAAAAATTTAACATGATAATTATTATTTATATAAAATATAACATCCAATTATATATTATTTCAACATCAAAATACTGATATTGTCAATTGTGCGTATGTACGGATTACCGTCTCCACGAACACGATAAGATTCATTCCCCATCTTATCCATTCAAGACTAAATTTCATTTTATGACTACATATAATGTATAGATACATGATATAATTCTTTATATGAGTAATATAAATCCCATACATAACAAATATGACTCACTTAACAATGAATATAAAGGAAAATGAAACTGTTAACACCTGAAACGACGATAATACTAAGATATTTTTAACAAAACAATGTTAATAGATAATATATTATATCATATTAATGTAAATGATTCTTTTATAATTTAATAACAATTATTTCACGATTTCACAAGAGGTTAACCTACATTGGACCAAGGAAAAATTACAAAGGGGTTTCTTATCTCATATTTAATTCTGTGAGATTTCCATTGTTCACCGCTTATTTTTTGCATGTGGTGTGCGTACTTCCCGTGATTGTATTCATTGTGTAATATAATTTAATTTATGGATATTTACACCATCATTTTATGATTATTATTTCCTGTTTGTATGTTTTCTAAGTTACCAAATCGATATGGGAATTTTAAATTTCAATTTCCACTCATTCGGCATTACATATACTTCATTGATTTTTTTACTCCATGATTATGTGTGGAATCACTATTCATTAAATTCTGTCATAATTTCCACTCCCCTTCTAAGGGATATACATTTGATACACATAATAAATCAATTGATTAATTCTCATGTCATCGATATGAACATGATAAGAGTAATTTTAACTCAATCTCCATTTCTTGAGTTCAATATCCAATTCGTTGGTGTTGTTTTTACAGGAATATGTGAGAATGTCCTCTGATTTATTTACACTTAATATCAAATAATATTGTGTGTATTTATATTTTTCAAACATAATTATGTCGTTGATTTATCCTTAACCTAAGTATACGGTCTTTATAATAGATTTCATCTCAATTTACATTCAATTGAGACTTCTTTGTTGTTATATGCAAATTCACTTTTATATGGTGTATATAATGTAATTTGACATAGTATATCATGAATTCCTTTATTCCTATGATATTATAATATTTTGATTACCTCAATAATTTTTATTCAGGTGTCTATATTTTTTTCAGGAACTCAAACTAAAATATCAATTTTAAATGTTTGAAAGATTTATTCTTCTAAGTATTTATCATTAATGTCCATTTATTAAAAATGGTTTTAAGGGTTTATTTATATGGAAATTAATAATTTAAAATTAACATTCCTTATAAAATTTTTAAAGTCGTATGGGATAATTTGATTCAAAAATCTATTTTAAACAGCTTCTAGAAAAATATTGTGACTTTTAATTGATTTTAAGAAAAAGTTTGATATTTTTCTTAAATAGTTTTTATTATTATTTTCATCTATGTCAATATCATTCATTATTATCTATTGAGGATTGTATATTATAATACCTTCTTCCATATTGTATTGAATGAGTTATGTTTGATTGTAGATGTGCTATTTTTATACCATTCATGAATTGTGATTAAAATATTGTCATTTTTTATTCTAGTTTTAATACGAATATTCATATTATGCTTCATCATTTTAATATGAGGAATGAATTGGACTTAGTAAGTGACAGGTGGAGCATGCTATAGCTCATTGATTAATCTTTAGGTGTCAAGATAAAAACTAGTGTCTTGACACAAGGCCTTGACAAAATCTTATTTGTAGTCATGGCAGAAGGCCTTGACTACGTTGTTACGAAAGTATATCATTATGCATTATATCTTTAGAAAAGTGGCTATTTATATTGCATGTGATTATTTTACTAGTTTAATATCCATGTGAATAATTAAATGGAAATATTTGATTTTATATTTTCCATATTATTCTTAAGTTCATGTTTAAAAGGATTTTGTTTTAGTCTTATGCACTACCTTAAATGTTTATCCTTATTTATGAAAGTTTTATCATTAATGTTATCCTTAATGATCATCTGAGCTCACCCCTTTCAATGTTTTATTTTCCCAATATGCAAAGAAGTATATTATTACTGACCTTCATAGATATTCTATGGGATGTCAGTGTTTTCAATGGAAACAATGTTGTTCTATTTTTCTATTTTATGATGTAACACAATCCTTAAGAATGTGTCTAGTACATCCATGGCATCTAAACCCATCAGTCTTTAGAGAAATGATCTTTTATGATCATACCAATGATATGTAATAATGCACCGACTTTGGGCTTCTAGGTTCAGGGCATTATAGTTGGTATCAGAGGATGTTTATTACAAACCGTGGAAACTAGATTTAGATAAAATCAGATTAGACAACATAACCCAACGATAGACTTTGATGATTAGTATAGAGGAACTTTCTAAAATTTTGTTATTGTAGTGGTTTTTTGAGTTTTCCAAGCAATACATCCCAGTCTGGATATGAGCAGGTAGAGGTGGATCTGGAACAAATGTACCTAGGGGTAAAAACAGAGAACCCCACTTTGAGCTAGACTCGAAAAGGAACTGGTGCATGAAAACCAGCCTTGATGCACCCTATGTTACGACACTCCTGGGGAATATGCTTAGGGTAATTTAAATTTTCTTTACACATCGATTTGAATTATTTTAATATATGATGATAATAAATGAGCATGGTTAATTCTAAGGTGTTTCAAATTGAAAATATAGTGTCATGATATTATTTAAATGATTTTATGACTACTGTTACTCACACAATGCTTTCTAGTTTTATTCAATGGATGGATTCCAAGGATGTCATAGTAACTCTGAGAATGATTCACAAGGTGGGAAATTCGGTGGAAATGAGAAACAAAATTCAATTTTGATAGGAAAAAAAGATATCATGTTCATTCCAAATAAATTATCCAAAACATATGATCAACAACATACATATTAACCAACTACCAGACTGAACAAAGAATAGAAAGTTGATGAATGATAAGATCTCCAGCAGTAGAGACCATGGAAAAATTAATCCTCAATTTCCATAATACAAAAATTGTGGAAGGAGCCACCCATGAAAGTGTGTCAATATATGCTTTATGTGTTGGATAGAATGACATAATGTGAACAATTGCTAATGATAAATGATGAGTACTATGGAAGAAAATAAAAATGTTCCCAAGAATCCATTTAAAGTCATTTCCCGTAAATATAAGGGACCTGTCCATTACCCGAGTGAGTTTCCTATTCTATAGGTAATTTTCTTGGTCAAATAATAAGCTATGTAGAAAATAAAAGGTTAGAGAAATGTTTAAAAGTATTAGTGCTCCCCGTTGATGGTATTACATTGGAATAATTTTCCCTTATATTTGAACCATGTAGTTTGTCATGTGAAAATGATATTTGACAAAGACATATCTTTTCTCTTGTGGATATAGTTATAAATAACTATTTGGTTTTACATGATCATTGGGTTTGAGGAAATTAAAAGTTATTATATTTTGGGATGAAAATGCATGGTATGTGATAACATTGGTGGTTAAATTATGTTATGGTTATTTGAGGAATTTATTTCATTTTGGTAATGTTATAAAATATAGTTTTTGAAAAAGGAAAACACACAGACCGTGTGACAACCCATCGCATCAGACACAATTATGGGAATCAAACCCACAACTAGAGTTTGATTGGGAATTATAACCTAACACATGACTATGTGAATTCCCTGGTTAGTGCGACTAATTATTTTTCGTAAAATTATTTTATTGATAAATAATAAGTTGATTTGGGATATTATGTATTATCAAATGAATACACTTAGTATTGGAAAATGATATGGTGATTAAGTGATAAATATTATTTTGGAAGACGTTCGCTTTTTTGGGAATAATATTTTCCCATGGAAAATATAATACTATGGGATTTCATTGGAGGAGTAATTGTGGATTTTTATCTATATTTTAATTGTGTATTTATAGTGATTAAGGTTATTTATGGAAATTATTAAACAATAATAGAGAATATTTGATTAGGTTAGTTACTTTTATGTATGTGACTTTAAGAGCAATTGCTGTCAATTGGAGATACAATTTAACGTGGAAGACTACATAACCAAATTCTTCTATGTTTTGGTTTTCAATGTTAGTTTGGATTATATTGAAGGATTTTAAGGACAATGTTTTATTAAATGGTAATTATTTAACTTTGGGGTATTGTTGGTTTAATTTTAAAAATTATGATTAGTGTTTTTTTCCCTAAAGGAATATCATTTTGGGGGATCATCAAATCTTGTACTAACCGTTTTGGTTTTGATTAATCTCTAAAGACAAGGTAAATATATAGTTTATCCTTTGTGGATGATAAGATTCTCTAGTATTTTATTCTATCTCTTCTGGTGTGACCAAGTCTTCTTGAATACACTTCATTTAAAAATATGAGTTAGTTGTATAAATTTATTAAAGAATGAAACTCTACTTAAAAATTAAGTATATCTCTTTATTTTTTAAGTCAATCTCATAAATATATTTTTCATCTTTATGAAATGTAATATAAAAAACATGTTGTCATTTAACTTTTCCTACTGGGAAACTAATGATTGTCTGCCCCATCACAAGTTTGTGGTTTTCATGTTGTTAGATTTCTCCAAATCATGTTTTCTATCCCTCTCTATTAGAACATGACAATTAATTTATCTTCCATATCCATGTTTTTCTACATGGAATCCTAGTATGGGTTATCTTAGGTGACATCTTTACTTCTCTTTCATTATTTTAAAGTGACAGTTTTATTTGATCTTTTTTAGAAGTGGGACATTCCATTATATTCCCAAGTCCAGTTTTAAAAATTGTGAGGACACAACTTATTGAAGTAGGGAAGAAAGTAACACCCCAGGATTTCATAGTACGTTAGTTCTTCCAAGTAATTCAATAACTTACACTACACGCAACATTGAGTTAAAGCACATCTTGATTGAAAAAACAAGCTATTCAAAAGTAGTTATGATTAGTATTAACATAATTTTGAACATTATTTATTCAATTTGACAAAAAAAAGCTTTTTATTTGGGATCGGGACATAATAATTTATTTTTAATAAATTATTTATTTTTTCAGACAACTTTCATATATGGGTGAATAGTGAAAAATAATATATTTTAACTGAAATTTATTTTCATCAAAATAATTTATAGTTATCAACTATAAATATGAATGGTTTGGATCTATAATAAGATTATATTTTTACCATTTAATCCCATTTTGGTGATTGGAAATAATTTTACATTAAAATTGGATATAAACAAATGTCAATCTTTTGGTAGTTATTATTTCATAAAAATACGCTTTTTGGATTTCACAATGGGATTTATTATTAAACTAATAAACAAAATTTCATTGTTTTGAATTTGTTAATTAGACTACATTTTTTAATTCAGAATATCAAAATTATCTAAGGGTGAATTTTTGGTATGTTTCTAAAAACTATTAATTTTTGATGAATAGTGAAAAACATGGAGTGATATTTTAAAACCGAATTTTTATTTAAATAATTATTTATTTTATTTGAATTTATTTTAATTAAAAATGGATACATAATACCTATATAATTTCCTGGAAATTAATTTCTGTATGTTTATAAAAATTTTAGATATAAAAAAATTTATTGAGCTTTTCACCGTCTTTTACTCACCTCCTAGTAGAATTTGAAAATTTACAAAAAACATAATGTTACCACTTCTGTCAATGGAATTTAAAAAATCTTAGAGGCATGGTTGATATCAGTAAGTAAAATCTGGTTCAATAAGTTGAAAATATTTTTTGGTGAATAGTAAATTTTTTACTTATATTTACAACGGTTTAAAATAAATAGGGTAATTAAGGGTAAAAATGATATTATTATTACCCTAACACATTTCCTAATTCTATTGGTTAAGTATAATTAGGCCAAAAACAACATTATGAATAAAATATGAACCACTTTGGTCCAGTTTGATTAGATTAGGACATTTATTATTATTTAATTCAAAGAATTGTTAGAGGAGTTAAAATCAAGGTTTAATAACTAAAACATTTTTAATATAGAGTTAGACATAAGATAAATTGGACTATAAATATTCATTAGAATGATAAAAATAGTTCCTACATAATGGTATTTTATTTATATTTTTTAGACATTAAATAATTTAATTTATTAATGACACAATGATGATGCCCTAATTACCTAATTAATGAAATATTAAACTAATTGATAATATAAATATTCAAATAAAGGTAATTTGAGAATTTTAATGAATTCCTATAATTTTCTAGTCTAATTTACCATATTAGGGTTGGTTAGATTAAATTTTTTCAATGTAATAATGTGTTTATGAATTTAGAAAAAACAACATACCGAATAGTGTCCAAATTGACATAAAATAGTTTTTAATACAAATATAATATTATTAATAAATATTATATCCCTAAAAATCTATGGATCGGCCAAAATACTAATATAATGATAGGTGTCTCATTAATGAACCACTTGGGTATCTATCGAAAGTATATAGTATATTTACAAGTCATATAATATAAATATATAAAGAGACATGGTAAATGTCAAACTACTTAACTAAGAGTTAAATCTAAAAGATATGGTTATTATAGTTACACAAACCTGTCTAAAACCTATTGGTTGAGTGGTTTTCGACCCATCCACACAATAATCATAAAATAATCCTTTTTTGAGCTAGTATAAACTGATATTTATTTTATTATAAAATAATATTTCTAGTATTTCCTAAGGTTCCCCTCAACCCCTCTTATAATAGGGCACTCCCCCTTCCCTCATATTCACACATTCAAAGCCTTTTGGCTCAGAAACAATCTCCCAAATACCCTCTCAACTGTCCTACCATCATCCTAGAGACCCTCCTTTAGTATGAAGGACAACCTATGGATCCCTTTTGATCAAATCAAAATGAAAAACCCGAAGAAGAGGTAAATATCTCATCACCTATTTCAAGTTCCTTTCTTCTTCCACTTCCTCTTTCTTTGTTGTTTAAAAAGTAAAATAATAATACCATTATATTCTATATACTATTATTCTATAATTAATATGGTACAACCGTATTCATTATTCTATATATCCTTTGATTGACATGTTACCATACTTGTGTACGTTCGACTTGCCGTCGCCACATCGTGGTGTAATTGTTACTCAATACATTATTATTCGGGTGGGTATAATAATGATGTGTAATTGATGTAAATAATAAATATAACATGATAATGATTCTGTATATATGATATTCCATCCAATTATATATTATTTTAATATCAAAAGAATGATATTGTCCCTCGTGCGTACGTATGTATTACTGTATCCAAGAACGTGATGAGATTGATTACCCATCTTACAAATTCAAGACTAAATTTCATTTGATGATTAAAAATATTATTAGATACATGATATTGTTCTGAATATAAATAAGATACATCCCATCCATAACAAATATTGCTCACATAACAATGAATATAAAGGAAAACGAATCTGTTAACACCTAAAACGACGATAATACTAAGATATTATTAACAATGAAATGTTTAAAGATCATATATGATATCATATTAATGTATATAATTCATTTATAATTTAATAACCATTATTTCACCATTATACATGATGTTAACCAACCATATACCAAATAGAATGTACAAAGTAAGGGCTTTCTTATCCCACTTTTTATTCTTTGATATTTCCATTGTTCACCACATCGGCATTGCATGTTGTGTGTGTAATTCCCATGATTTTATTCATTTTTTAATATACTTTAATTTATTGATATTTACATCATCATAGTATGATCCTTCTTTCATGGATGTTTGTTTTATAAGTTACAAAATCGATAAGGGAATTTGAAATTTCAATTTCCACTCATTCAGCTTTACATAGACTTCATTGATTATTTTACTCCATGATTATGTGTGGAATCACTATTAATTTTATTATGTCATAATTTGAACTCCCCTTTTCGTGTATATAATTTTTATACACATAATCACTCCATTGATAAATTCTCAAGTCATCGATATGAACTTGATAAGTGTAATTTTAACTAAATCAATATTTGTTGATTTAAATAGCCAATTTATTGGTGTTGTTTTTAAAAGAATATGTGTGAATTTCCAATGATTGATTTAGGAAGAATATCCAATCATATAGAGTGCATTTATATTTTTCACACATAATTATTTCTTTGATTTATCCTTAACCTAAGGATACAATCTTTATAATAGATTTCATCTCAATTTACATTCCATTGAGACTTCTTTATTGTTATATTCCAATTAACTTTTATATTATATATATAATGTACTTAGACATAGTATATCATGAATCCCATTATTTCCATGATATAATAATGTTTTTATTACCTCAATTATTTTTTTTCAGGTCTCTCTCTTTTGGTTAGGAACTCTAAAAAAAATATTATTTTTAAATGTCTTAAAGATTTATTCTTCTAAATATATCTCATCAATGTCCGTGTTTTAAAAGTAAATTTCAGGATTTATTTATATGGACATTAATATTTTAAAATTAAAATTCCTTTTAAATTTATCAAAGTTTTATTGGACACTTTTAATCAAAAATCTATATTAATTGGCTTCTTAAAAAATACTGTGACTTTTAAATGATTTCAAGAAAGGGAGATATTTCTCTTAATTAGTTTTGATGATTATTATCTCTATTTTTAAATATCATTCATTATTGTATAATGAGTTGATCTATAATAATACAATTTTCCATATTTTATTTAATGAGTTATGTTTGACTATGGATGTGCTATTTTTATACCATTCACGGTTTGTGGTTAAAATATTGACATTCTGTATGCGAGTTCTATTAAAAATGTTCAGATTATGCTTGAACTATTTCATATGAGGAATGTATTTGACATAGTAAGTGATGGGTGGAGCCTGATATAGCTCCTCGATGCATCAGTAGGTCTCACGAGACAAACTAGTTTCTTGCCAAAAGGCCTTGACAAAATCTTATTTGTTGTCTTGGAACAGGGCCTCGACTACGTGGTTATGAAAGTATCTCATTATGAATTCCATCATTATGAAAGTGTCTATTGATATTTCATGTGATTATTCGACTAGTAGAATTTCAATGTGAAGAAGTAAATTGAAATATTTGATTTTATCGGTTCCATATTATACTGAAGTACAGGTTTAAAAGGCTTTTGTTTTAGTCTTATACACTGCCTTAAATGTTTATACTTATTTATGAAAGTTTCCTCTATAATGTAATCCTTACATAGAATCTAGCCTCACCCATTTCTATATTTTATTTTTCCTAGGATGCAAAGAAGTATATTATGACTGACCTGTAGAGATGTTCTATGGGATCTCAGTGTTGTCTATAAAAACAATGTTGTTTCAGTTTTCCATTTTTTGATTTAATGTAAACCTTATGAATGTATCTAGTACTTAAATGATACTAATATAACCAGTATTTCGAGAGTTGATCTTTTATGATCATTCCAATGATATATAATAATGCACCGACTCTGGTCTTCTGGGATCGGGGCGTTACATAGGCTTCCCTTTTAGGCATATGAGAATATTTTCAAAATAAATGTTTTATTTTATAATTATGTGATGCTTAAATTATTTCAAAATAGAACTATATATTTCTGTCAAATAGTATTGGTTCATCTATGTCAACATCATTAGATAAATTTTACACTTCTTTGAGGTTTATTTATTCTGATACAAATATTCCATAATTTAATTTAGGTTTTGTGATATGTTTGATGTGGATGTGTAATTTATATACAATTATTGGTTTTTGGTTAATGTATTGGCATTTTATATGCTAGTTTTAATATAAATTTTTATGTTTTGTTTAAAACATTTCATATGAGGAATGTATTAGACTAAATATGTGAGGGGTGGAGCCTTCTATAGCACCTCGGTGCATCGATAGGTCTCATGAGACAATTTGATATGGAATTGGCTGAGGCATTTCCCATTTTCATATATGGTTTCTCCAAGGCCTTAATCATTTTTAGACATCTTGGACGAGGCCTTGACAAGGTTTTTCAAAATGTCCGGCATTACACATTTCCTCATTATGAAAATAACAGTGATTGGTCTAGCTGTTGTTCGACTAGTAGAATATCAAGTACTATTCTTTATTGTTGCATTATTTACTCAGCTAATATTCTTGTAGTAAAGTGTTCATGGTTATTATTTTTAAAGACAAGTGTTTTTAATTATTCACCATTCCAAATGTTTATGTTATCTTCCTCAGTATTTCTTACCCTTACTAAGAATTTGAGCTATCCCCTTTCTTATGATTTATTTTCCTAAGATATGAATAAGTTAGTTATGAGTGACTTGCAGGAATAATTGAGGTGGATTGTATGTTTGAAAGTAGTGTTGTATTTATTTTCAACTTGTAATGTTGAACTTATGTATGTATCTTGTTTCCTAAAATACTAAACAGATCGATCATTCGGTACCTGATTCCATGTGTCATGCCAATGTTATGTAATATTAAACTGAGTCTCAGAAACTAGGGTCAGGGCGTTACAATTGGTTTCAGATGATGTTTAGTACAAACCAATGAATGTAGATTTAGAAAAACACTGATTAGATAACATTATCCTATGATAGACTTTGAGGATTAGTAAAGAATAACATCCTATAATTTTTGTAAGGTATATATTTATTTGATTTTTCCAAGGGATGAATCAATGTTTGGATACGAGTTGGTAGATGTTTCTCAGGAAAAGATGTACTTACGAGTGAAAACTCTGACACGGAGTTTTGGGCTTGACCCGGTGTATCCTGGTACCTGACAACGGGTCGTGGTGCATTCTTGGTTACGACACTCCTGAGGGATATGCATCGGAAAATTCACATTTTCATTACAAACCATTATGACGGATTTATGATGATATACATCCTCAAGGAAATAATATTTATGATTTTGGGTTATATCCATAAACTGCCCAATTTATGATAATAGGTTTACATGTTTGAAATTATGTATTCCAACTCATAATCTAATCTAGTGTATGGCATTTTTTAGAAATGGAACCTTTTTAAAGGAATGGAAACTGTATCAAAACCCATAATTAATACAGGTATTTCCCTTCCACTCAAGATAATTAAAGCAGAATTGGGGATGTAGTTGGTGGTGATCTGCTTATCACCAAGTTGGGACAACTCAAATAGATTATGAATAATAACCTTACCCGTATGGAGCACCCTAATACACAATGCATAGAATCAATGTTAGACTGCATAATGAGGAAACAGCCACCATCATTTAAAGGGTGTACAAATCCATTTGGAGCTATACAATGGATAAGTTTCATTGAGAAAATATTTCATGCTTTGGGGAGTAGCGAAAGGGAAAATGTTCTCATGGTATTTCACCTCCTCACCAGAGATTCAGATCATTGGTGATCAATAATTCAAAACAAAAAGGAGGATGAATAAGTATCAATTATGGAATAGAGGGATGTTAAAAATATTTTCCTAGAATAATAATTTCCTCATGATCATCGATCGTATATGGAAAGTCAATTTCTGAGTTTGAGACAAAAGTATGATGAGAATGTCACAATGTATTAAGCTAACATCACACGTTTAGCAATTAATGATTCAGATTATATACGTAACCCATGTAGTAATATTGATCATTTCATTGAGGGGTTAAAACCATTTCTCCATCAATCATATGTATCAGAATCCTTCTCATCGTATGAAGATATTGTCTCATGTGCTATCAAGAATGAAAAGGAATTCACTATGTCTTACGACATTAAAGAAAAAATAGAGAAGAAGATATCTGTTGAACACTCTGGGAATGGAAATAATGAAACATGGAAGAAGGGAAGAGTTGAATTTCCACCCAATAAAAATAATGGAAAGAATAAACCTGGGGCATCTCTAAAAGAAAAAGGAGTATGCTAAAATGTGGTCAGAAAGTCCATCTTGCTAGTGATTGTAAGCGAAAGATAGAAGCTACCAATGTTCATTGATATAATTTCAGTGAGATGGGACATTATACAAACGAATGTACTAAGAGTCAGGAAATCCTACCTTAGAAAAGGCCTATGGATCACGGACAAGTTTATATGATCACTACTGCTATGGTTTAATATCCAAAAGTATTAGTGAAAAGAAAATTTAATGATTTCCTCAAGTTTAGCCAATGCTTTATTTGATCCTAGATCATCACATTGTTTCATATCATCCCATTTTTCTTGGAAAGTTAGATATTTCCAATTTTATTTAACAAGGGATTTGTTAATCAATACATCTCAGGGAAGTATCATTGCGACAATGTTTTGTGAATTAGTCCACATTAAAGAATATAAAAGATATTTATCTGATGATCTAATTGTCATACCCATGATTGAATTTAATAGAATACCCAGTAAGGATTGGATTTTGGACCATGATGTGAAAATTTATTGTATGAAGAAGGAGTTTACAATTCTCAATGATGATAATTAGTACCTTATCATTAGAGAAGAAATGTCACCATATGATTCTTATCTAGATTTTCTCAATGAAGCTCTACTAAATTCCATTATTTTTGAAGAATATAATTATATAATCGTGGTTGAGGAAAGGAATGTTCAAATTTATGATTTACCAATTGTGCATGATTATGCCATTGTGTTTCAATAGGATTTACCTGGGAATCCGTTAGAATGAGAAACTGAGTTTTCCATTGACATAATTGCTGGTTCAAGGCCCATATCGAAGACCCCATATAGAATGACCATTGTGGAATTAGTGGATCTAAAGAAAAACAATGAGGAATTGAGTAATAAGGGATTTATTCACCCATGTGTTTCTACAAGTGGGTCCCTTGTTCTTTTTGTTAATAAGAATGATAAATCTATGAGGTTGTGCATTGGCTACATTGATATCAATGCTATAACAATAATGAACATGTATCCCTTACCGCGCATTGATGATTTATTTGACCAACTTCATGGAGCTCAATCATTTTCAATGATTGACCTATGAACTGGATATCATCAGTTGCGTGTGACGATAGAACACATTCCGAATACTGCATATCGAACCAGGTATGAGCATTATGAGTTTACAGTAATTCCTTTTGGGCTAACTAATGCACCCTCTATTTTCATGGATCAAATGAAAAACATTTTCAAGTCACAATACATGCATATGTATGGATTATTGTATCCACGTCGTGGTGTAGTTTTTTAATCTAACACATAATTATTTGGATGGGTATAACAATGAGTATTGTAATGTCCCGGTTCCGGAAGCCGCCTAGAGGTTCCCCATACCAAGTTGGTCACATGGCCTCAAGAGGATTTCCCAGAACGCCAGAGGCTGCCGACTAGCTGGGATGGCCTTGGGTGTGATAGTGTCGAAACTATGCCTGTTGAGTCAATAAAGTTTTCCTTATGACTTTTCCATTCCTTCGCACTTGGGGGAGATTGTTAAGTAAATAAGGATTCCTAATGACTTTATCATTCCATCTTGTTTTGAAAATCTAAAACACCTTATCTCAAAAGAAATTTCATTTTACCATTTTTTTTACTTCTATAAGGAAAAATTTTCTTCCCCAAGGAAATTTATCCTTACCATGTTTTCATAGTAAATATCATAATTTTTCCTAAGTGTAAAATTCGGGTTGTAACCAAAACTTCAGAATTTCATAATCACCTAGATATGAAGAATTCTGTTTTAAAATATGAATTCTCAGAATTCTGGTAATGAACTCTTCTGAGTTCTGACTCCGAATTCTGAATACAAATTCTGGTTACAATCTCTTCTGAGTTCTGAATCCAAATTCTATGAATTCTGGTAACGAACTCTTCTGAGTTCTGACTCCGAATTGTGAATTCAAATTCTGATTATGAACTCTTATGAATACTGACTCTGAATTCTCATTATGAATTATTCTGAATTCTGACACTAGATTCAGGATACAAATTCATATTAGTTCTAACTCTGAATTATGAATACTAATTCATTTTACGTATTCTTATGAATACATACCCTAAATTCTCATTACAAATTCCTCTGAGTTCTGACACCGAATTCAGGTTATGAATTACTATGAGTTCTGACTCCGAATTCTAATGAATTCAGACTCCGAACATTGAATGGTCATGTTCCAAATTCTTAATTTCCATGAAATTTGGACTTCGAAATTATATATATTGTAGGTTCCGATTTCCTAGAAAATAGAATCCGAATATCCTTGTATTATAGACTCTGAATTCATTTTTGGTTAGAATCTAAACTTTTATTTTCATAAATTATGAATATTGGATTTTAGTTATGTAACCATATTTTTTCTTTCACCTTTTTATGTTATAAAATGATTTCATGAATTCTTTTACTAACTAACCATTGTTTGAGTGACACATGTACAGGTCCCTCCAAAATTCAAGGAAAAATATGACCGTTGGAGGAGGGAGCTAACCATTGTTGTTGTGCCTATTAATAGGATCTCATTTGAAAAGAGATCAAAACTATTCTATGAATCTAGATATTACATGTTTTTGAAGTTATTTCTAGAGAGATACTCTCATTCTTAGTGCATACATAACTTCTTGTTCATATTTTCATTGTGCGACTCCGATTGTTGTTGTGTACAATCGAGGGAATCCGGGGATATGAAGAAAGAGGTGCCAGCTACCTTGAAGTTGAGGGATTCCTTGCTGAGGATGACAAATGTGCCGACTACCATGAAGTTGAGGTCTTGTAGGGATTGCAAGACAGACTTCTATCTTCGTATTGAGGGCTTACCCTAGTGTGGGTTAGACAGAATTTCTTAAAAGTATAAATCAAGGGACCTTTATCCAGGGTTGTTGCATATCCTTATCTTTTGTTTAATAAACTTATTACATGTTACTTTTTTATTACAAGTTTTCCGCTACATTTTTATTATTGAAAAAATTATAACTATCATATACTTCTTTATACCTGTACTATGATTTAGTGAGATTCTATAAGCTTTATAGTAGAATCATCATCTTTGTAAAATTTCATTAAGTTTCATTTTCCAAAACCATATTTCTGGATTCAAATTCTCGGAATCATATTTCAATAATAAAGCAAGTGTGTAGAACTTGAGGTTTTGTGTATTACCTTATTTAACCGTGTTAAACATATCCACCATTAAAAGTTCCAAAGGAATGTTTAGACGTATAAAATTCACCCCCTCTTGTATTTTGAGCATATTTAGATACTTGATTCAATATATCTATTATTTCAATCCTACAATTGGTATTATAGTGTATATCATACTCACGTACAATATCAAGAATTTGTATTAAAGGATTGGTTCAATATGAATTAATCTAATGATTAGATTCAGAATATTTTTCATCCTTTTCTTATTCTCAGAATCAGTTTCTCGGATTCATAATGTTAAGATTAACATTATTCTTAGATTTACTCTTGGCCTATATTATTCCTTTCTTAGGAATATTTTCCTTGTATAAAAACATTAATTACTAATATGTTTTTTTTAGAGTTTTTCTTTAAGATGGTGGAATCAATGTCGGTTCTATAGACAACATAAATCCAACCAGACCACCTATTTTTAATGGGAATGAATATTAATATTGTAGAGATTTCAAGAAGACTTTTTTTATTAATACTGTTATTGATAATTTACTTATGCTAACTGGAGAACATACAATTCCTGACAAGGAAGTTAGTACCTTCACCGATCATGAAAAGAATCAATATATAGTTAAATATAAGGTACGTAATACATTTCTTTGTTCCATGACTATACAAATATATAGCCAAATTTCATCTTGTGAAGTAGAAAATTGTATATGGAAGAAACATGATGTTACTCTCTTTAGAACATCCAATGTTATTAAAACAATTAGACCTATCCTCAGAGCTGGATATCATGGTTTTTTTTCCTTATGGATAACCAATATGGAAGGTGAAACAAAGATTCCGGACTATTGTGAATAGTTTAAAATCCATGGGTGGGAAATGATTAGATGATTAATATCTTGTTGATAATATAATAGACATCATTCCGAATGAGTGGAAATCCAAGAGAAATGCTATTGATTAGAACAAGAAGGTTACTCAGATTTCTCTTGATGATCTTTTTGGAACTCTTCTTCAACATGAGATGAGAATGAAGAGAGATGCTGATAACATTCATAAGAAGAATGGGAATGTCAGTGTTTCTTTTACTACAACTTCAAATCTTATGAAAGCCAGGACTCCTAATAGAGTTACAAAATCTAAATATACGACGGTTGTTATTCCATCTGATTCTAGTGGAAGTGAATCTTCAGAAAATGATTTTTCCAATTTTTCTCGAAGGATGAAGAAGATTGTTGTACAGAAGAATTTTCATTCTAGATATAAGAAAATGAAAAGGAATGATAAGAAATATTCAGAAGTTATGTGATATGAATGCAAGAGATCTAAACATATATTACCAGATTCTCCTATTCTTATGATAAAATTAGGAAAAGAAAATCATTTTGAGAGAACAATAATAATTACAAGAAGGATAAAGATAAGAAATTCATGAGTGCTAATGACACATGGAGTGCCAGTGGTGGTGACTCTTCAGATGAATCATCAGATTACGAATCTTTTGGATAGAATAATCTTGGCCTAATAGCCAGACTACCTATTGAAATTCATTGCTTAATGGATAAGGTACACAATGAAGAATCAATGACCAATGTTTCTATAAATTCAAATTAAAGTAATGATAAATACTATGAATCCTCAAATGAAGAGTCTTCATCTGATAAAGAAAATAATTTATCTACTAATGAAGATGTTTCTAGGTTTTCTAAACACCTTTAGATTGAGAATTCAAAACGCATTAAAAATATTGATAAGGAAACTCCAGGAATTCTATTTTACTAAAGAAATATTAGATCATTCTAAAGATATTAATAAGAAATGTGTTTATTTTGAACGTATTTCAAAAAATCTTGAGGAGTTAAATTCTGAAAAGAATAATCTTTCAAAGGATCTAGAAAACGCAATCTCTATGAAATTTTTTTTCGAGCCAAACTCTAGTTCAAAATCAAATGTTTTAGATGACCAGAATATAGTTATAAAACTAAAATATGAAATTTTTTCTTTCAGTAAGTGTTTCTCAAACTTTACATTATGTAAAGAAATGTTTGTGTGATAACATAATGTAAGAGAAAATTTTAAAATCTCATTTATATTTGAGAGTGTTTATATGTAAATATTTATTGTGACATCTTATCATCCACTTCCATGTTTTCAAAAATAAATTTATATATAATTTTTAATATTCTAAAATGTATTTATAAAGTCATTTTTATGGATTTTTTATTTTTACTAAATGGTTTTAATGGAAAATTACATAGGTTTTCCAAACTATGTACTTTTTTGTATTATTCAGTAAAAGAAAGATTAGAATGTCTTTATTTTAACTTATACATCAGGAATATATGTTTAAACATTCATAACACCTTATTTACTTTAATTTAAACATATATGTTATCATGGTTATATTCAAATTAAATGTTAACAATTAAAAGTTCATTCCATTTTAGAAAAATAAAACAATTTTAAAGAAGAATGGATATTTTACTCAATAATTAATGTAGAGTGTTTTATAAAAAATATTTTCCATCTATTTTAACATACATTGGTTTTACTCGGGCATTTATGGGGAAATTATTAAATGTTTTAATTAATATTATTTATTTGAATGGATTATGGTTCTTTGGAATGATGTTTATGAATCTCATTTCACTATCACAGTTTGTATTCTTTTCAATGTTGCTTCTTTTCACGGAATAATTTTACGATGAAATTATTATGAAAACTATATCTTATCATAGTTCATGATATGTTAACAAGTTTTTATACCCATTTTATTTCACGGGTGATATAATGATTTTACATTATCTTGTCGAACTTGTGTGTATGATTGTCAATATGAGATGGGTGGGAACTATATCTATCTCATATACATTGGGAAAATAATTATATCTCAAGAGATAGACTAATATGGACATGGGAGTGTACGTTAACAACTAAGATGGCCATGGGAGTGAACCATGAAAAAAAAGATGGATTGGGGAGTGAACCCTTATTACTATGATGGTATTTAGAGAAATTCCTTGACTACTATGTAAATCATTATATTCTTATTATTTCATACACATACATTTTTTTCCTATGTTATACCTCTAAAACACATGTTATTTATTTCATAGTGATGTATGTTTTATGAATTTACTACCTTTAAGACATGATTCTGATTTACATTCTTCAATATGAATTGTATAATCTTCTATTTTCTTGATCATGCTATCTTACTCTTAATTTTCTGATTATGTTTACATTGTACCATTGTTTACATCTATAGTTCATTTTAGGTCACCCTTTTTCTTATTTTTTTCCACTAGTTATAAATAATATTTTTACGTATGGGTACAAAAAAGGATGATAATTACTAAAGATATTGAAGATCGTTATCCAAATTAGAAGAAGTTGTTATAAGATACCTAAGGCACAGAACCCTGACAGTATTTGAGTTTCTTTTTGTATATGGTTTAGGTATTCTATAAATGTTATGTAAAGTTAATGTATGTTAATATTGGGGTTGTACATGTATAAATTTCATAGTTCCACTATATATGTAATTTAATAAAATCATCATCATCAATACCATATATCCTAATTTAAGGTCATGAGTTTCATAGTTTTCCTCATATATCATCAATTATAATGATTTGTATGTTATCACATTATGATTCTTCATTGGTACACAACCGATTAATTTCATAAAAAAACACTAAATATGAAAAACATTCTGTATATAATGATAGTGTGAGTACATGCACATCAATTAGACACATATTTATCTCATTAAACCGTCCATAAAATTCTTCCATATAGAAATGTTTTATCTTTATAAATGATATAATTTTTAGCCAGCAAAACTACAGTTTGAATTTTCTAACAGAAAATCGTAGTACCTAGTTATTCCATGAAAATTATAGATTTCTATGCCACTTGAGGGTATCATACATTAATCAATGGCCTCTTTCATTGATGTTTATACATAACTTCAATCACTGGTTTTTACATTCCCAATAAATATGCATTTCTTCAACCAAATGTAAAAAATACAGAACATAGACTAAATTTAACCATTTTTTAATAACACTATCTGAATATGTGTGTTCTGCATATCCTTCCATTCATTTTGTGTAAATAATAATATCATCAATAAATACTAAAAAAACATACTTACATTTTATATAATGAATCTATTAATTGTATCCATGAATTTTGATGGTGAATTAATAAGTCTTAAGGGAACCACTACAAACTCATAGATTCAATACCCCAGAAATAATGTTGAATTTTTAATGTATTCATTATTTTCCATCAGATTATTATATGTTGAATTAATATCCCCCAATTAGAAATAATCATATCCTTAAAATTGGTCAATCAATTCATATATCTTTGTATGTGGATACATGATTTGTATGGGGATATTTTTTTGATTCAGGTAATTGTTTAATACATTCATAGAAACAATATATTTCATGAATTAGATATCCAATAAACCTAAGTCGATTCACTATAGAATATAATCCACATTTCCAAATTCTTCTATATCTATTTTTTTACTCCTCATATTGGATCAAGGCAATCATATAGATAAAATTTAACATATAACTGTCTCTAGGTATAATATCTATGGGGAAATCTATTAAATATGCTGGGGGGAACATATGTATTAAGTAGATAATATAATATTATATACCATTATAATGGTAATTTCCTCAATATTGAAACATTCCTCCGAATCAACCATTTTTTCATCTACTATTATTTCATTTGGAATCATAACCCTCACAATTGAGTGATTTTCTAAATAAAATTACTAATCATCTTTTCATTTATAGAGGGATATGTAATGGTTCCAAAATGTATAATGTGATTTCATTTTAATGAATGATGATGTGGGTTATATGTAAATATATAAAATCCTTGCCCCGTATAACCAGCGTTTCAAACAATTGATAGATTACACGAACTATGGGAAGTATCATCCAGAATATCCTAGCATGAGAATATTCCAATGCATTGGTTTCATTGATAAACCCATTAGGTGTTCTTACGGATATACATATATCAATGAATCGATGTTTTAATTCAATATTTCTATCAATATTTCATGATTTAATGAAATTCATTGAACAATAATCAATGAAAAAAATTCAATTTATGATTTATAAAAGTATACCATTTATGGATTCATTTCCATTTTCCTCCAAATAATGTGTGATGCCATAAAATTTTCATTTCTCCTTCACATTAAGTTGTGTCCTATTTAGATTTAAAATTATGGTCCATGGTTTAGTGAAATATTATGAATAATTACATTTCTTCTTATATAGGAATCATTGAATCATTACTGTTGCTTTGGGATATTTCCCTCATTACTCTACTAAATTATATTACTTATTTATGTGACTTTTATATTCATGAGCATGGTGGTTCTCCACCCACCACATTTGAAGATTTTCCATCACAATTTTATGAAATCACATGATTCATATTTCCACATTTTTGTCAGGTGGGTGGTTCCATCTTATTTCCTCATTTTTAATTTCTTTTGACAACTTGAAATTTCATTATTCTATTATCATATACATACTCATGGGACACATCTATCAACACTATTACTAATGTTAGAGAACATCAAACTAATTATTCATAACAATAAACATCTCAAATATGTAGATCACATTGGATGTTATTTTATAAACCACTAATAAATAATAATTCTTATAGATCATTGGTGTTAAAAAACCTAAAAAATATTAAGGAATACTTTTGAAAATTTCCTCGAAAATCATCATATATTTATCCATTATTTTCCGCAACTCTATAGATTATCTCCCCATATTTTCGTGATGTGTTAGATAGACTTACAAGATAAGAAATACCTTTATAATTACATATCACTCCATTTCATCCATGTTATCACGTTCTCATTGTATTCTTTATCATCCCCCACCATTTATATGACTATACATCCAAAAATATACATCCCATGTAATTTTATCCTTATAAAAACTATTAATAAATAATATATATATTTTTTATTAACCAACTTTTCAATGAAAATTAGATTATGGGATCCACTACTGATTGGTTTTCATTATCACATAATGGAATCGACTGTTAGTATATCCTTATTTGATGAAGGTGAGCCATTAAAATTATTTATGTTATTTTTAATAGCCCATGATTTTGTGGTAATAATCACCCTGAAAATTGGTATTATATAAAACATTTTATTGGAAATATTTTCAATATATCGTTGCATTGTCCCTCATGATGATTTCTAGTTTGTTTTTTCAAGGTTTTAACCACATTCTTAAATATAAATTGATTGAGAATCCTAAAACCCACAAAATCCAAAATTAATAAAATACTATAATCCGAAAAATTAATTCAAATTTCATACCCTATAGAATACCATTATTTAGAACATTTCCCAAACCATTATTCAAGGATAATATGTGTCATTCCTTTGTTTACAATTAAAAAATAACTAATTTATCTATATATCCTTTGTAATTTTTTATATAGACTATGTTATTTACTAATTACTACCACACAAGATTTTCAAAAAAAAATTATAGAATGTCTACTTTTCTGAACACTAGGTGACCATCGAGTTTATTCCCATTCTTCCCTTATGAGATAATTTTTCCTAGGTTCATCTGTACTAAATAAAAATCAACTTGTAGTTTCAATATAGTCATTTAATTTCATGGAAACCACATTCTATTAAACATTATGAAAATTAATAAATTTTAACTATATATAGACATATCTATATCTGTTTCACTAACATTTTCTAATTCCAATTAAAATATTATGTAAACTCTTCAATAAAAATAATATCAACACAAATTTACCTTAGATAAACATTAAATTGTTTTTATGATAAATAACATAATTATAACATATTCATTGATTGAATGGATAATACACTTGGAAATATAGTCCCATAAAAGATTTACCATAATAAAAAAGAAATATTATTTAGATCCTGATAATTTTACCTCGTAAAATATCCCATTGTATCCAATTAATGTGTAATCACCTCATGGTATTCATCAAATAATTAAGTGACATAAAACCCTTATAAGAGAAGGGATAACAAAGAATGAAGAATTTGAATAAATCAATTGTTCTGGGGTGAAAATAATCATCATAATTATATCATAAGGATGATATTAAAATAATAACTTTTAGAGAATATATATATAATTTATGGAATATTTAATAATCATAATAATTAAATATCATTACATATTTGTAATAAATCCCACATAGTTGAAACCACACATAAGATCACATTCATCCCTAATATATGATTATAAATATTAATATCCAAGTTGTTGAAAAATATTTAATCATATATACACATAATTCCTATAATCTTATTATATATATCACATTACCCAATTAATTAAATGGATATAAAATTTCAACCCGACCAGTCAAATAATAAAATTCTCAAAATCATGTGTGCCACATGAAATTATAAAATATTACAGTTTTCCATGATATAATCCTAGGTAAATGAATGGTATTCAATAAGGGTTTCATACATAATATTTTACGTAATAACCATTTTCATTCTCAAAAAATGTTTGAGCACTTACATTTAAATAAATGATCCCTTTTCATTGAAAAAGATAAAACTCTATTGGAATCGATGACATGTTTTGGTAAAATAGTTTTTTAAGAAATTATTATATTTCACATAGAAACAAATTGTAAAAATTAACCCAATATATATACCAATAATTTTATGTGAAATAATATTCAATGGAAATTTTAAATATATTATCTGAATATAGAAATGTTAAATAGTTTAAAAGAGGTCAAAATGAAATATAGATGTTGTTGGATTCAAGAATCGCCAATCCATAAATACCTCTATATAATGACTCTTGTTCACCTCATGAATAGTAAAAAATGGTTTATTTTAATATAGATCAAATGAAAATTATGATAAATATTTTTTATCAGGATTAATAATAATAAATTGATTCTATTATTTTCATTTTTTATAAAGGTGGGATGTTTTCACATAATTTTTTCCATATAATATCTCATTTTCACCATATGAATATATCTATATTTATTTTAAATGATTTACTTTAATAATTATCCTTTGAATATTAGAAATACCATTATTTATAATATATGATATAATTTTTGTTATAGTCATAATTAATTTTGTGATAAGAAACCAATTTTAAACCCACCATCGGGGCATTTACGGACTGTTCTTAGGACATTTTCCAAATAGAATGTATGTGATACATACTTTTTTATTATACTGAAAAAAATTGTAATACATTAAATCATCATGATCATGATAAAATAAGTTTTAGTTATTTTTAGATGTGTTTCGTTTGTATTAAACTGTAAGATATGGATTTTATAAAATTTAAAATAATTTATAGACAAAAGGAAAATAATAAATTCCAAAATTTATTCTGTTTATTTGGCCCTTAAAATGAGGAAATATTAGTGTTTTATTAATAAATACCACCCATAAAATTATTCAAGGATTTAATTATGGTAATTGTGAAAAATTCATTAGTAAAGTTCAAGATTTGTAGTTTTCCAAGGGAGGGGTGAATAATAATATATACATGAGGTGAGAGCACTTTTATTGATAAATTATCGAATGAAATATAGTTTTAATGGTGAATATTATTTTTGAAATATTTTTTTACATTATTATTCTTATATCAATAATATTAACATTACATTATACTTTAAAAATAATTATAAATTAAATGTATTTTTTTAAAATTATATATTAAAAAATATTAGTAATTTATATTTTAAGAAAATAATAATGATCATAGACAATAAAAAATAACTTTTATTAATGGAAATTATGTTTACTATTTTTAAATTACCCAGTTATTTTATTACATATATTTATAATCATGAATTTTTTTATATTTACTATGTTACTATAACATTATTATTATTTCATTAAACAAGTATCATTTTATAAACAAAACTTTTAGGATACATATAAAAATTATTGATTATAGGAATATTACATAAAAATAATTGTAACGCCCCGACCCTAGTTACCCAGAGTCGGTGCATTATTACATAACATTGGCATGATCACAAGAAAGATCAAATCTTGAAAGACCGATTGGTTTAGTAGCCTTGGAAACACTAGATATATTCATATGTTTTACATTACATCATAAATTGAAAAACTACTAGAACAACATAATGTCTCCACAGTCCACACTATTATCCCCTCATAATATCCCTGCAGGTCATTCATAACTTACTTCTTCACATCATGGGAAAAATAAAACATAGAAAAGGGGTGAGCTCAAATGCCCAGTAAGGATAACAATATACCAGAAACTTTCATAAATAAGAATAAACATTAAAGGCTATGTATAACTAAAACAAAAGCCTTTTAAACTTGAACTTCAACATAGTATGGCAAAAGTAAAATGAAATAATGCCATTTACTAGTTCACATGGATATTCTACTAATCTAATAATCATATGCAATATCAACAACCACTTTCATAATGTTGGAATGCATAATGCCAGACTATCATAACCACATAGCCAAGGCCTCGTGCCAAGACTACAAATAAGATTTTGCCAAGGCCTTGTACCAGGACACTAGTTTGTCTCATGAGACCTACCGATTCATCGAGGAGCTATAGCGGGCTCCACCCGTCACATATTAAGTCCAATGCATTCCCATATGAAAAAGTTTAAACATAACATAAAAATTCGTATTAAAACTAGCATACAAAATGTCAATAATTTCACCATAAACTATGAATGGTATAAAAATAGCACATCCACAGTGAAACATATCACAAAACCATCAATACAATATAGAAGTTTTGTATCATAATAAATCAACTTCAAATAAGTGTAAAATCCATCAAAGGATGTTGACATAGATGAAATCAAAACACTGTTTGGAGAAATATCTCTTTCTATTTTTGAAAGCATTTAAGAGCCATATAAAATAAAAAATTTTCTAGAAAATATTCTTATAAGCTTTTAAGAAAAGATTTGAAAAGTTTATAATAGCAGAAAATAGCCGCACTCGCCGTATAAGTTAAAAAAAACATTCTTACCTTAATTCTGTCGAAAAGGTTAAAAAGGACCTTGTTTTGAAAAAGACGGAAAGATTCCTCTTATAAAAATTCAAACAAGGGTATAAATGACTTTAACCCATATTCTTGTAAATAATAAAAATGTTTTGAAATACATTTTGAAGAAACATGGATGTGGATGATAAAGAGATCCCAGTAGATTATTACGTATAAACAACCTCGGATAATGAAGAGATTGTGAAATAACCCTTAAAAATTTGGTAACTTATGAAACATACAACCCATGAAAGAGGTATCATACAATGAATATGTAAATACACATAAATTAGAGTTTATTACACAAAGAATATAATTATGGGCAGTACATACACCACACAAAAGGTGATGTTGAAAATATGGCATGAATCTCACGGGAATAAGGAGTGAGATGAGAACCCCTTACCACGTTGTAATCAACTGAGTCGTATGAACAAAATTTAATAACCAAAAAATGATTTAAGTAATAACATGAATATAAAGATAATCATGATAATATATATCAAATGGCAGTACACAATACACCACTTTCAATAATTTAGTGGCGAACAATGGAAATCTCACGGAATTGAAAGTGAGATAAGAAAATCCCTTACCTTGTACTTTTCCTTGGTTGGGGTAGGTTAACCTCCTCTATAATGGTGAAATAATTGTTATTAAATTATACAGGAATCATATACATTAATATGATATCATATATGATCTTTTAATATTGATTTGATAATAATATCTTAGTATTATCGTTGTTTCGGGTGTTAACTTACTTGTTTTCTTTTATATGTTTTGTCACGTAAGACATGTTTGTAAAGGATAGGTTGTATATTATTCATATCCAGAATGATATAAAGTACTTAAACATCATTTTTTAAATAATAAAATGATAATTATACTTGAATGGATACGATGGAGAATGAATCTCATCGCGTTCGTGGAGACGGTAGTCCGTACGTACGCATGAGCGACAATATCATTCTTTTGATATTAAAATAATATATAAATGGATGGTATATCAAATATAAAGAATAATTAACATGTTATATTTATTATTTACATGAGTTACATATAATTATTATACCCATCCAAATAATAATATATTGAATAACAATTACACCACGATGTGGAGACGGTAAGCCGTACGTACGCACGTATGGTGACATGTTATTCAAAGGGTGGATAGAATACTGAATATGGTTGTACCATATTTATAATAACATCACAGTATATATATGATACTGGAGTTATTATTTTATAATGGTAACAACAAAGGAAGAGGAAGTGGAAGAAGAAATGAACTTGGAAAAGGGTGGTGAAATCATTACCTCTTCTTCGGGATCTTCCTTTTGATTTGATCAAAAAGACTCCTTAGGTTGGCTTTATGATCAAACTAAGGCCTCTAGGTTGTAGTTAGGGAAGTTGGGAGAGTATTTGGGCAGAGTTTGGACGAACCAAAAGGCTTTTAAGGTGTTAAGAAATTAGAATGAGGAGTGCTCTTTTATAAGAGGGGTGAGGGGCACCTTTGGAAAAGCTATAGATATTAGTTTATAATAAATTCATATTCGGTTTACAATGGATAAAAAGTTTACTATTAATAGGTTAAGGTGGGGATGGGTCGAAAAAAACTCAACCAATAGAATTTAGACAGGTTTGGGTACTTATATTAACCTTATCTTTAAGTATTAACTCTAAGTTAATTAGTTTCACTTTTACAATGTCTCTTTGTATTTTTATATAATATTATTAATAAACTTACTATATACATCCAAGAGACCCCCAAGTGGTCCATTAATGATGAAACTATCATGATATAAGTCTCTTGTCCTAACCTTAGATTTTTAGGAATTTAATATCAATTAATAATATAATATTTGTTTTAAGAACTCTTTTATGTCAATTTTGACACTATTCAATAGTTGATTTTTTTGAAACTCATAAAAGATTGATTACATCGAAAAAAGTAAATTAAATAAATCCTAATATATCATATTATCCTATAAAATTAGTTTAATTCATTAAAAGTTTCATATTATATTTATTTGGGTATTTATAATATCAATTAATTTAATTGTTCACTATTTTAGTAATTACTGCATCATCATTGTCTCATATATAAAATAAATTATTTAGTGTCTAAAAATTATAAATAAAATATAATTATGTATGAAATATTTTTATCTTTCTAATGAATATATATAATCTAAAATCCAACATATATAACCCTATGTAATAATTTTTTTTCTAAAAGATATATGGTTGTGTCATTTTTGTATTCATTTTAACTTAATTAAAATAAAGTGTCCCTATCATCTACAAGTGGCACCATGGGGTCCCCAAATCGACCCAAAGATGCCTATGGTAGAACATGTATCAACCAATAAGTCTAGGACACGTTTTAGGGTAATTTAGTATTATTATAATATTATTTTTAACCCTTATTTACCAGATTTACCCTTAACCATGGTAAATAAAATATTTACCACAGTAATTATTCAAAATGTCTAAAAATAAAAGTTACCTATTCACAAAATTTTGATATACTGATTCCAAATATGGAATCCATTTTTCTAAATTCAAAACACAGAAGTGGCAGAAATTAATTTAAAATTAAATCCCGCTGTCAAAACAAAAAGCGTGTTTTTAAGAGATAATAACTATCAAAAGATTGACACTTGTTTATGTTCGGTTTAATTGTAAAATTATGTACAATGACCAAAATTATATTAAATGGTAAAAATATATTCTAAATATACTTTAAAACCACTCAAATTCATAATTTATCACTATTAATTATTTTGATTAAAAAAGTTGTTTTAATTAAAATTTAGTAGTTTTCACTATTCATCAAAATATGAATGTTATCCGAAAAGTACCAAAATTTCACCATAGGCTAAATTCGATATTCCAAATCCAGAAATGAAGTCCATTTTAAAATATAAAATATATATAATTTCAAAAAGTAGGTATTACTATTCATAACGGCTAGTTTGATTGGTTGTGGTGTGTGTTAAAACTCAAGGTTGCGTACAACACACGCTACTGTATTATTCAAAGAAAGCCTACCGTGGAAGCTTGGGATGTTTCATTTTAAATTTTTGATGTCCCCATTTAGTCAAAAAGTTTAAAATATTGTATTTAAAAATGTTTCACTATTAAAAGTTGATAAAAGTGCAATACTGAAAATGAATTTGTTCTTGCATTATATCTAAGAAACTCATAATATGGATTCTAGAATTATAAGGATTATATAAAGTTTAAAATTTAGAAAATACTATTCATAACCTCTTTTGAATGGCTTTTTTTTGTATGTCATGGTGTGATTGAACTCGGTGTTGCGTGTACTGCAAGTTATTGAATTATTTTGAAGAAATAACACACTATGAAATCTTGGGGTTTTACATTATCCCCTCTTTCAATAAATTGCTCCCTCGCAATTTGAAATTGTTCTTCGAAAATAAAAGGTTGAAAATAGAAAATATATTTGTGGGAAAACCCACATCAGAAATTGGGTTACTAAAATTTAGTCTTAATATGAGGAAAAGAGAAATGAAAGGGTCACCACCAAATTATGATCTCGATTAGGAGAACATTGGTGGCAATTAGAGACATATAATTGGAGGAAAAATGTAAATATTTACAGGTAGTGATTGAGGTCATCAATCACAAACAAGTATAAAATTGAGGTCCTTAAATTCATCAATCTATGATGATTTTAAATACCATTGGTTCAACAAAACATAGGGTATTAGGATAACACATTTTTGACGTTTCAAAATATCTTAGTTGAAATCCCACATCGAAAAATGAATTAATGAGGACTCTATTTAAAATAATGAGTCGAAAGTATGAAGATTACCGAAAATAACACATACTAGGGTTCCATGTAGGAAAATATGGATATGGAAGAAAAATATAACCATCAATTATCTGATGGAGAGTGGTAGAGAACATGGCTATGAAAAGGCCAACAATCCCAAAGCCATAAATTAGGGATGATTTAAGGTACCATCTAGGAAAACATTTTTGTTCTAAGTTGCTTTTCTTAATATTGAGGAATTTATTTACGAGATTGGCTAAGATCATAAGGAGATATACTTACTTTATAATTAGAGTTTTATCCATTAATAAAGTTCTACCACAAACTCAACTTTCACTCTAAAAGATAATAGAATGTAAAAAATTTCTATTTACACTATTCGTATAGGGTTCCAAAATAAACGAATTTATAATTCATATACAAGATCTTTTAATAGAAATTACATTATTTAATCTAGGACATCTCGTGGGCCAGTGGTAGGTGATACACCCTTGTCGACCTTTGGTTGCGGGTTCAAGTCTCGCAGCCTTTCCAGACGCGACGGGTTGCCGCCCGACCTCCGGGTTGTCCTTTTATGGCAATCCAAAATAATCCAAACTAGAACTATCCAAAATACTTCTGTCCAAACTCACAGTCCAACATTTATAAGGAAGGTAAACATAATATAGATCCTTTTTACCCCGTAATAGAATATGAATACCTTCATCATGTATTACCATATTGCTTATTGATTACATTCATGCTCCCTTATTCCATATAGAATGCTGGATATACTTCATTAATCCAAAAATGTTTTAAACCCCAACAATGATGGAATATACAAATCATTAATCAGTTCCAAGGTAGTCAAGAATATCCAATATAATTTATCCAAAACAATCACATATTATTCCAAAATCACTACCTCAGTATCAGAACTATATTATGATTTATCATTCTCTCAACCATATATTTTCCAAAAATTTGTCCTGCTATTGAGTCACTTTTCTTTGTTCCACACAATCTCAAGTCCTTAATGAAATAGTACTGCAGTACAATCCTTATATACTCCATAATTATTATAACAAGTACATTGTTGATACAACACTCAATTGACATAATCAACATAATAACTCTAATCATTCCTCTTCATCTGTGGTAGTATCATAACTTGATTATTATCCAATAACAACATTTGCGGCATAGTCTGATGACTGGGAAATAGGATCGCGTAGTGTCCAAACTCCTTGCAAATGAAGCATTGAACATTTAAAACCATTTTCTTACCCTTGCAGTCACGTACATTGTGCCCTTTTCCTCCACACTTATAACAAACTCCCATTCCTTTCAGGCAAGTTCCAGGGTGTCTCTTTACACAGTTACCACATATGGGAAAATTCTTCTTTTCCCTCTTCCCTTTATCCATCTTTCTCTCTTCTATCCTTTTCTTCTCTTGCATCCCTTCAAAGCCATAGGACTCAGTAAACTCTTTACTTTTCTTATCAACACATGATATTATTTCTTCATATGATGATAATACATGGGTGACTATTTCTCTTATAAATTCTATCTTAAGACCATGAATGATATGATCCTTCCTTCTCTTTGGATCATGTGCATTTCTGGAGTTCTCATTCCTTCTACTGGGCGCCATTTCTAAACAATGGCATACACTAGATCAGTTTATAAATCAAAATACAAAATCCCATACTTATAAAACACTTAACATAAATTGAACTATTTATGGATATAATCCATAATCATAAAAATGTCTCCTTTGAGGATGTATATACTCATAAACCCTTCATAATGGTTTGTAAAGAAAATGAGAATTATCCTAAGCATATCCCCCGGGAGTGTTGTAACCAAGAGTGCAGCAAGGCCCGTTGTCGTGCACCAGTTCCCGTTCGAGTCTAGCTCAAAGCGGTGTTTTCGGGTTTTACCTCTAGGTACATCTGTGCCAGAGCCGCCTCTACCTGCTCGTATCCAGACAGGGATGTATTGCTCAGAAAACTCACAGAATCTCTACAATACCAAAATTCTAGGAAGTTCTTCTACACTAACCCTCAAATTTCATCTTAGGTCTACGTGCTCTAATAAGATTTTATCTAAATCTAGCTTCCAAGGTTTGTACTAAACTTCCTCTGATACCAACTGTAACGCCCTGACCCTAGTTACCCAAAGTCGGTGAATTACATAACATTGGCATGATCACAAGAAAAGATAAAATCTCGAAAGACCGATTGGTTTAGTAGCCTTGGAAACACTACATATATTCATAAGTTTTACATTACATCATAAATTGAAAAACTACTACAACAACATAATGTCTCCACAGTCCACACTATTATCCCCTCATAATATCCCTGCAGGTCATTCATAACTTACTTCTTCACATCCGGGGAAAAATAAAACATAGAAAATGGGTGAGCTCAAATGCCTAGTAAGGATAACAATATACCGGAAACTTTCATAAATAAGAATAAACATTTAAGGCTATGTATAACTAAAACAAAAGCCTTTTAAACATGAACTTCAATATAGTATGGCAAAAGTAAAATAATATAATGCCATTTACTTGTTCACGTGGATATTCTACTAATCTAATAATCATATGAAATATCAATAACCACTTCCATAATGTTGGAATGCATAATGCCAGACTATCATAACCACATAGCCAAGGCCTCATGCCAAGACTACAAATAATATTTTTCCAAGGCCTTGTGACAAGACACTAGTTTGTCTCATGAGATCTACCGATGCATCGAGGAGCTATAGCGGGCTCCACCCGTCACATATTAAGTCCAATGCATTCCAATATGAAAGGTTTAAACATAACATAAACATTCGTATTGAAACTAGCATACGAAATGTCAATAAATTCACCATAAACTATGAATGGTATAAAAATAGCACATCCATAGTCAAACATATCACAAAACCTTCAATACAATATAGAAGTTTTGTATCATAATAAATCAACTTCAAATAAGGGTAAAATCCATCAAAGGATGTTGACGTAGAAGAAATCAAAACACATTTTGGAGAAATATCTATTTCTATTTTTGAAAGAATTTAAGAGCCATATAAAATAAAAAATTTTCTTGAGAATATTCTTATAATCTTGTAAGGAAAGATTTGAAGATTTTATAACAGCGGAAAATAGCCGCACTCACCGTATAAGTTAAAAAAAAACATTCTTACCTTAATTCTATCGAAAAGGTTAAAAAGGACCTTGTTTTGAAAACGACGGAAAGATTCCTCTTATAAAAAGTCAAACAAGGTTATAAATGACTTTAAACCATATTCTTGTAAATAATAAAAATGTTTTGAAATACATTTTGAAGAAACATGGATGTGGATGATAAAGAGATCCCAGTAGATTATTACGTATAAACAACCTCGGATAATGAAGAGATTGTGAAATAACCCTTACCAATTTGGTAACTTATGAAACATACAACCCATGAAAGAGGTATCATACAATGAATATGTAAATACACATAAATTAGAGTGTATTACACAAAGAGTATAATTATGGGCAGAACATACACCACACAAAAGGTGATGGTGACAATATGGCATGAATCTCACGGGAATAAGGAGTGAGATGAAAACCCCTTACCACGTTGTAATCAACTGAGTCGTATGAAAAAAATTTAATAACCACAAAATGATTTACATAATAACATGAATATAAATATAATCATGATAATATATATCAAATGGCAGTACACAATACACCACTTTCAATAATTTAGTGGCGAACAATGAAAATCTCATGGAATTGAAAGTGAGATAAGAAAATACCTTACCTTGTACTTTTCCTTGGTTGGGGTAGGTTAACCTCCTGTATAATGGTGAAATAATTGTTATTAAATTATACAAGAATCATATACATTAATATGATATCATATATGATCTTTTAATATTGATTTGATAATAATATCTTAGTATTATAGTTGTTTTGGGTGTTAACTTACTTGTTTTCTTTTATATGTTTTGTTATGTAATACATGTTTGTAAAGGATAGGTTGTATATTATTCATATCCAGAATGATATCAAGTCCTTAAACATCATTTTTTAAATCATCAAATGATAATTATACTTGAATGGATATGATGGAGAATGAATCTCATCGCTTTCGTGGAGACGGTAGTCCGTACGTACGCACGAGTAACAATATCATTCTTTTGATATTAAAATAATATATAAATGGATGGTATATCAAATATAAAGAATCATTAACCTGTTATATTTATTATTTACATGAGTTTCATATCATTATTATACCCATCCAAATAATAATATATTGAAAAACAATTACACCACGACATGGAGACGGTAAGCCGTACGTACGCACATATGGTGACATGTTATTCAAAGGGTGGATAGAATACTGAATATGGTTGTACCGTATTTATAATAACATCACAGTATATATATGATAATGGAGTTATTATTTTATAATGGTAACAACAAAGGAAGAGGAAGTGGAAGAATAAATGAACTTGGAAAAGGGTGGTGAAATCCTTACCTCTTCTTCGGGTTCATCCTTTTGATTTGATCAAAAGGACTCCTTAGGTTGGATTTATGATCAAACTAAGGACTCTAGGTTGTAGTGAGGGAAGTTAAGAGAGTATTTGGGCCGAGTTAGGCCGATCCAAAAGCCTTTGAAGGTGTTAAGAAATGAGAAGGAGGAGTGCCCTTTTATAAGAGGGGTGGGGGGAACCTTTGGAAAAGTTAGAGATATTAGTTTATAATAAATTCATATTCGGTTTACAATGGCTACAAAGTTGACTATTCAAAGGTTAAGGTGGGGATGGGTCTAAAACAACTCAAACAATAGAATTTAGACAGGTTTGGGTACTTATATTAACCTTATCTTTAAGTATTATCTCTAAGTTTATTAGTTTCACTTTTACAATGTCTCTTTGTAGTTTTATATAATATGGTTAATAAACATACTATATACATCCAAGAGACCCCCAAGTGGTCCATTAATGATGAACCTATCATGATATAAGTCTCTTGGCCGAACTTTAGATTTTTAAGAATTTAATATCAATTAATAATATAATATTTGTTTTAAGAACTCTTTTATGTCAATTTCGACACTATTCAATAGTTGATTTTTTTGAAACTCATAACAGATTGATTACTAAGAAAAAAGTAAATTAAATAAATCCTAATATATCATATTATCCTATAAAATTAGTATAATTCATTAAAAGTTTCATATTATATTTATTTGGGTATTTATAATATCAATTAATTTCATTTCTCACTATTTTAGTAATTACTGCATCATCATTGTGTCATAAATAAAATAAATTATTGAATGTCTAAAAATTATAAATAAAATATCATTATGTAGGAAATCTTTTTATCTTTATAATTAATATTTATAATCTAAAATACAACATATATAACCCTATGAAATAATTGTTTTTCTTAAAGATATATGCTTGTGTCATTTTTGTATTCATTTTAACTTAATTAAAATAAAGTGTCCCTATCACCTACAAGTGGCACCATGGGGTCCCCAAATCGACCCAAAGATGCCTATTGTCGAACATGTATCAACAAATAAGGCTAGGACACTTTTTAGGGTAATTTAGTATTATTATAATATTATTTTATAACCCTTATTTACCAGATTTACCCTTAACTATGGTAAATAAAATATTTACCACAGTAATTATTCAAAATGTCTAAAAATAAAAGTTACCTATTTACACAATTTGGACATCCTGATTCCAAATATGGAATCCATTTTTCTATATTCAAAACATATAAGTGGAAGAAATTAATTTAAAATTAATTCACGCTGTCAAAACAAAAAGCGTGTTTTTAAGAGATAATAACTATCAAAAGATTGACACTTGTTTATGTTCGGTTTAATTGTAAAAATATGTCCAATGACCAACAATATATTAAATGGTAAAAATATATTATAAATATAATTTAAAACCACTAAAATTCATAATTTATCACTACTAATTATTTTGATTAAAAAAGTTGTTTTTAATTAAAATTTAGTAATTTTCACTATTCATCAAAATATGAAAGTTATCCAAAAAGTACCAAAATTTCACCTTAGGCTAAATTCGATATTCCGAATCCATAAATGAAGTCCATTTTAAAATATAAAATATATATAATTTTTAAAAGTAGGTATTACTATTCATAACGGCTAGTTTGATTGGTTGTGGTGTGTGTTAAAACTCAAGGTTGCGTACAACACACGCTACTGTATTATTCAAAGAAAGCGTACCGTGGAAGATTGGGATGTTTCATTTTAAATTTTTGATGTCCCCATTTAGTCAAAATGTTTAAAATATTGTATTTAAAAAGGGTTCACTATTAAAAGTTGATAAAAGTGTAATACTGAAAATGAATTTGTTCTTGCATTATATCTATGAAACTCATAATATGGATTCTAAAATTATAAGGATTATATAAAGTTTAAAATTTAGATAATACTATTCATAACCTCTTTTGAATGGATTTTTTTTGTAAGTCATGGTGTGATTGAACTCGGTGTTGCGTGTAGTGCATGTTATTGAATTATTTTGAAGAAATAACACACTATGAAATCTTGGGGTGTTACAATAACCCTTAAAAATTATTAATTGAAAATGAATAAAATGGTGTTAATATTATCATAATAATTTTTCAAAATTGGAAATTATATATATCAACCTAAATATATATTTGTTTAAGTAAAATAAAAAAATTGATTATGATAAATGTGATAATAATTTCATTGTGTTTTTAATATATATATATATATATATATATTATGGAATTAAATCAGTTATTTAAATTTAAAATTACTCATTATATTTATTATTTATGAAATTTTAATATTTTTGGTCCATATTAATATTCTATTAGTCTCATTATTAATCAAATTGTCATATTACTATTACAATGGTTATATAATGTCTTATAAAACACATTGTTGTCCACTTTTTAACATTCACCTCAATCATCCGGGATTTTCAATTTCATTTTTTAAAATGATAATTAGTTTTTTATTATTCTATTTCGTTTTGATAAGTTTCTTCAGGAGGGTGATGTTTTTAGGAGATTTACATGATCAAAAATTTCAAATTCTTGTTTTAATATTTTATATTTTATTTCAATTTTAATATTTTGAAATTTCATGGTTTTAGATATTGTAAAATTTAAATAATTACATTAATACAATATGTTCATATTCTCATTTATATGTGTCATATGTTAGTTATACTATAAAATATAATATAAAACTAATTTATTTTGGGAATATATGTCAAAAAAGGTTGGGGTCATAACAATGCTTTACCCAGGAGGTTGACATCATGGCCCCTTCAATGATTGGATCTAGATTCATTTCATAATTTATGATTTTGAAGTTTAATATGTTCACCTATTACAAGATAATATAATTATTCCCCTCCTATAGGTGCTTCAACATGGAAACATAATAAGATACAAAAGATGAGGGGAAAGCTAGAGGTTGGTAAAATGTCCAACGTAGCCCATCACAAACATGACCCCTGACATATAGTTCATAAGATCCAAATCCCTCTCATCCATAATAAAAAATGGGTAATAGTTACTTCAAGAATTTTAACTAGCCTACTCCAATGTTATCTCTCCTTTTTATTTAGACATCCCTGCAATGCCTCACCATCACTAGGTAAGTCCATATTGCATATAAATATAAAGAATCAGAATCTTATCCATGTGTATCTCCAGTTATTTGATGTACATTGAGATGTTCCCTATTAATAACATAGATTCCTAGGATCTTCCATATGCAATGAATATGTGTTTATGTTGTTTATGAAACTATCAGGTCAGATCGGGCATGAATGTCTCAATAAAAATACTATATATCATGATGGATTTCATGACCCATTGGAACGAATCCTGAATATGAACATTTATATCATTCCACAGAGCCACATGATCTTTCATAACATCTAAATGATGTACTTTTTTATTAACAATATCATAATTCTAAAATCCAAGATAAATTTGTGTCATTTTCTCAACAATGGCCTACACATTATTGAGATCATAAAAAAATAACAAGATTAACCTCATATGTTCAAGTCAACAACTGAGTACCATAAACATATTTTTTCACAGAGGAGAAAGAACAGCAAAAAAATTACTAATGAAAATAAATAATAATAATACCATCCCTTGGTCATTGGGTTACACCTTAGACACGTGTTAGAAAATCTCATGAACAAGACTTTTAAAACCATTACACATCCTTTTATCCTATCATCCATCCATAAATTGCAATGAAACATGAAATACATATGTTGTGATAACACTTTATTACATCCCCAACATGGTTCACCCCCATAAAAACGAGTTAGCTAAATGTACACCTTGGGAATACATCCATCTACATTAGTATTTGCTGAATAGCAGTGAGGGTGAGGGGAATATCTTGGCAATACTATACCTATATTTATAATGTATATGCCAAAATTATATTAATTTAAAAATTCCAATAATAAATCAATATGATGGATGATAATTCCACACAAACCATTATAGTAGACTATATCAGGTAATACTTAATATCATAAAATTATATTAAAAAAAATAATATAAATTCAGAATCAAACATAAATAGTCTAATGAGAAAAAATATCAACACCCAATTCTCAAATCCAATTTATAAAAAAGTAATATCAATCATAGGTCCCCTTTATATATTCCATTATTCTATCCATGAAATCTACTAGGGATCATGATGATTACTAATATGTTGTGAGTATAAATCAGTAAGATGACACCAATTAAGTCAAAGAAATTCAGAATGAAAATATATTTAATGAAACAATATGATAAATAAATACATTAATACATAACTAGTTGAAGATCATAAAATTAACTTTCTCAACTTTAATATCTAGGGAGACAATTACTGTCACTGATACCTTCTTCTGTATGATTCCAGATATCTCAATCAAGTGGTGGATTCTCATATCAAGATACTTCACCCATACCACTAGTGAATTCTGCTATAAATGATAAATCACACATGTTATATATAAGGAAAAAGGGAATCCCATCCTCATCAATAAATATTGGCCACAATAAAAATTCCCAAGCTAGACCATCTATCATGTTCCTATGGTGAATTACCCATCCCAATGGTGAAGTATCATGTAATTATGTTCCTATAATGTAGTTAATAAATAAACATGTATCTGACCTTTGTTTATTATATACACATAAATATATCTATTATTTAGTGTAAAACTATAAATATATCCCTCAATATGTACAAAATGATACATCTAAACCTCATGAATAACATATACAAGCATAACGACCAGATGTATCATTTTAAATAATGTTTTATAACATAAACAAATTCCAATAAATATATATGTAATGAAAACTCACAATAAATTTATAATGGGTTATCATAATCCACTATGCTGAATATATTCACATATTAATTTATCAATAATTTATTCTTTTATGAAAAGTCATAGTTAACTTAGTAATTTTAAATCAATTATTAAATTAATTTAAATCAGATTATCAATCAGAAGACATTAATTCTAAATTACATCCCATTATCTGAACACTTTCAAATTACTTAAAAATTTTACACATTTATGACTGGTAATTATTCATAAATCCATTCACATTAGTAAATATTACAATTGAAATCACCATGAAAATCCATTCCATGACCAATTTCTTGTTCATCAAGTCCCATGGAATCATTCAATCAGTCTATACCATAGGGTCCAGGGCTGTAATGCATCTTAGGTGGTTGAATGTCAAAGTATCAATTCCATTAGACCCATCAAGAACTATAAGTTGTATAATCAAGAAAATTTTATCAATTCCAATTTATAAAGACCAGAGATAGGGTGTATAGTCATTATGAAAAATATATTACACACTTTAAAAATTAAATAGACATCTTTGATATGTTTTTTACAGCCCCCCCTCAAAAAATGGAGAAAGGATATAAATGATAAATAATGAAGGTAAATTTAAAAAAAATGACCCCCTCTACTTAACATTTAGTAATCCTAGCCATTGAAAGACAAATGGGATTCAAGGTGGAATAGAAGTCAAATTCTACAACTCTAATAAAAACCCATAGTTAAAATCCATTTTTATTGAAGAAAAACTCAAGTGATCAATGAGAGATGTTGGAGAATCCACAATATCTATATGGATCCATTATTAATCTGAAATCCTAAATATGGGTCACAATAAGAGATGAATGCGATTTAATATGGTTTGGCGGAGTAAATTTGATTACACCCATGCTTTTTCTACCAAACATGACCCCACTATGTATCTAAGGGTCACCACCAGCAAGACTGTGGTGTATTATTCTATTTAAACTATACTCGTGGCCCCATCTACTGGTCATTGGGTCACAGATTAGTGACCCTCTTGTACTAACAAAACACTGAATGGAGAATTGGTCTTATTAAATATCAAGTGAGGCACCTGTTGGGGTCCTAAACCACTGGGTATAAAGTGTCCATTGAATTTCATTTTTTTCAATGAATGTTTGGATAAATATTTCAATATGTTTTGAGGGTTTTAAACTATTAATATTATAGACATTATATCATGTTTATATAATTATGAGTCACTGTTGATTTGAATTTATATATTGTTTATAAAATTATATGCAAAAGATATTTCGAATTTATGAAAGAATTCTGAATAAAAGAAATAATTTCAATTAATGTATGAGTAGGTGGGATTTTTAATTTATAGGAAATGTAGATAAAATTCTTTAATGGATTTTGTCCAAATTTTACAACCATTACCATCGGATTGAGGGAACCAAAACACTTGGGAGGTGTAAAGATGCAGCCTTAGTTAGTCAGCATGGTGGAAGAAGGTTTTTAAAGTGTGACCCTAGATCTTGTGTGGGGACTATTTAACTGATCTGTGGGGTGTAATGACAACTGAGGATAGTTCATGACACATGGTAGTGCTGTGTAATGATGTGATTTTGTGGTAAAACAATTCTGATCCACATCATTCAAGGCTTGTAATATAATGAAGTATGAAATTCTGCGTCTTTTGGATATGGGTTTTATTACTATAGATCTAAAATAACTATGATTGTTTGATTTGAATAATATGATCATCTTGGCCATTTTATATCATCTTCACATTGTCTTCTATACGAATCTTGTTCAAGAGCTTCTGTTTGTCAGTAAATCCATGATTTATCATCCAAAGAATGATAAGATACTTTATATAATCAATTAAACCATATTAATTTTTTTTGGAAGATCGTAATCATGAGAAAAATAATTTTCATATGAAAGATAAGATCAAAATGAATCATTACAATGTCTATAAATTGTAATATTATTTGAATGTGATGATAGAAATGATGAAATGAAGTGTCACATGAGCTGATGAAATGATTGAATAACTATGACTTTTTAGGGCTTCTTGGTTGAGTGTTTTAAATAAATACAACAAATAATCATTTTTTTGGTACATTAATCAAATACAAGAGATAAGAGAAAATTTTCTATTTAAATAGACTATATCATGCATGATGTATTATTTATGGTTGTTCTATGTGTTCGATCTGATCATCCTCTTTTAGGCTCCCATTCTGATTCCGCGAATTAGTTACATGGTTTAGTTTAGATTTTTGAATAATAATTTTAATGTTACAAAGAATGGGTGTTTTTGAAAATGGTGTGTCGTTAAATAGAAGAAGATATTATGTTTACTATTTTGCGTGGAATAACAATAGAAATGAATATGTGCATGTTATGTTATTCTAGGGATATGTTTATCATACATCAGATGATCTCCTTCCAAAAAATGTTGATCGTGAGGTGGTTTTTTGTATTTTTATTTGAGGTACACAAAAATAAATTGGTTTTATGTGAGTTATGAAGAGAAACGGTGAACATGAGTACTTTAATTCATTTTCATACATGGTGAGACTTTCAAAAGGACGAATCTATAACCATTTGCGGTTCTGTGAATGTATCAAATAAATAATGCATTATTGAATGTTTTTAATGGACATGTAATGTAGACTAAATTTTATTTCATGTGTATTCTTATTGGATTTTGTCTATTAGATGTTATTTTCCCATTTAATTGAAGAATATAGTGTGAAAAAATGATGTATTCCTGATAAGATTTACATGTGGTAGAATGAATAAACATGTTTTAGAGATTACATGTGATGTGTGAATCTTTTGCATGATCCTCATCGAATTAAGTGAGGAGGCCATGAATTTTATTTTAAACACGAATAGATATTAAAATTTTGAAATAATATAATAATTTCATGATCATTTTGATGTAATATAACACTGAAGAATTATTTTTATTTCAAACTAATTTTTCATCAGAGTTATGAATGTTCATTGAGGACGGGTCTTTATAAGATGAAATAATCCCTTCCTATGTAGTATATAACAATTGTAGATTATTATATAGATGATATAGATAATATTATAGTTATTCTATCATTAGTTCATTGGTAATTGATGTTGTATATATTATAGAGTGATCCAATAAGATTGCGGAGGATGATATTTTATAGACATTTCAATAGTTGATCAAGCCATATAAAGTAGAAAATTTTATCTTGATAGAATATTTATTTGTTGAATATTGTGATTGGGGGTCGTCAAACTTATCATAGTAGAAAAGATATAGTTAAGGTGGTCTAACAAAATTATTAAGGATGAATGAAATAAGGGTTTAAACCAGTTTTTCGCTGGGGGGGACTAAGGAGTTATAATTATGACCACCTTTTGATGTAGTGAAGAAATTGAGTTAGGGATAAAGAGAAAAAAGGTATTGGTCTTTCTACTGAAGCGTGTAAATCCTTATTTTCCATAGTTACCTTTTCCCTCAATGATTTTATGGTTACACTAATTACTAAAGATGAGGGATGTGGGATTTAATTTTACAATGATGTGGAATCAAAAGTGAATAATATTTTTAAAACTGTATACAACCGATTTTCACCCTATTAGTGGAATATAACTTACCCATGGGAACATATATTGGTATCAGAGGACACGGTACCCATATAAAATATAGAAAACATTTTGGGAAATGGATAATTTTAATTTAGTGAAGAGTTGAGAAATTAAAACTTGTAATGGCATGGAAGATCATATCTATAGGAATGAGACACTTCCCTAACTTCTATCGACTAACATGTAGTTAAAGATGTAGAAACAATTGTATTACACCTATCAATGAGAGTGTTTCTATTACTCATTCTAATAAGATTAATGTGGATGATTATTTCAAGGATCAGACTACTATATTAATTGATGTATCATAAAAATAATACTCTATAGTGATGAGTCTCCAAACTGGAAAAGAGGTATGGGATAAAATGAGAAGTTGAAATGAAAGAAATCATAAAAACAGATACCCCATGTTGCATGTATGGAGATGAAAATCAAATATAATAAAATCATTGATGATTAATTTATTGAATACTACCTTACACTATAAAATGATATTTTTATAAGTATCAGAGGTTTTGGAGATAAGATAGATTATTATAATAATGTGAATAAACATATATGATATTCCCCAAGTACATTTAACACAAATATATAATCATATGAAGATAGAGAATATATATCATTGAATTTACAAAATAATACTACCATATCATGTGAAAGGAGAAAAGATAAGTCATTCATGAAATAAGAATGTGACGATATGGCCTTTGAAACATTGAAAAAAATATAAAACAAAAATAAAAGAAGAAAAAACATCAAGTTATTATGAAAATAAATAAACTAAATTGGTAATCAATCAAATTATGACTTTATTTACAAGAATAATAAAATGGGGTAGATATATTAGAAATATAATACAACCACCAATGTGTTAGAATAGTCACAATAGTGGAAATTATTCTAGTAAATATCCAATGAAGATTGTTGATGGTACTAATTCATATAAATATGATTATAGGTATTATAAAAATAAAAATAAAAATTACATGTAGTGGTTTGCATACAAAAATTAAAAAACATTTAATAGAGAAATGTATGAATTTACATAATCATCTAGTTAGTGAGAATATGGAATATATTATAAGAATCAAATATGATTTATAGGTAAATCTATTTGATCTATAGACTCATTTTAAGGAAATTAATGAGTAGAGATATCTATATTATAATGGATGAAAAAATAAATTCTTGATGATACTCTTGTGTTAAAATATGAATATCAAGATATAAAAGAAAAAAACTAGAGAATGAATTTTATAATATCTCCATTTAAAATAATGAATGTGACAAGAAATAGAATGTTCATTTTACTTATATTTGTGGGAATAATTTTAAGATAGATGTGGTAGAAGTAAATATATTATTTTTGCAAAGGATGATCTTAACAAGGAATAAATAGAATTTTATGATAAGAATAAACAAAACCAAAAAAAATTTGATGAATTTTGGATGATTGTAAAAGATCATAGAGAAATACTTTTGGAGAAAGTGGAATAATTATCTAAGACGCAATTTATGTAACATGTACATCAATTGGATTTGAATATGATGAAAAAATATTTCATCAAAGATGTTTAGATTAAGGTTTAATTGTCTAAATATATATAAAAAAGGTACAATTAAAAAGGGATATTCTGGACCAAATAAATTTAATTTCACATCTGGTATTTCTACAATTTAGATCATTATTACAATACAAAATCCAAATGGTCCAAAATAAAAAATTATAAAATATATTCTACAATTAAATTGTGTACTAATTCATCAATAACGTTTCTCCTAGGTTAATGCGTCCACAATCTGTTAAAAACATCAACTACTATCTTTAGAGTTGAATCAATATCATTATGAAGGATCATGGTTCATAGTCAACTATTGGTGTTGTTGATTGTTTAATCATAAAGATTATTCATTCTAGTATATCATGTCACTACCAATGAGAACTTATGAATCAAGGGGGAGAAACACTAACCAATTTAGATCAAATTATCAGAAATATATGCTTCTAATCATGACTTCATATTAACTTTCTAAGGAAAACATCTATGAATGTATGGATGAAATATGTTGTAGAATTATTCTTGAAGCTCACACTATTTATAAATGAATGGTTTGTTTTCCACGTGAGATTCCACATAATAAAAATTAGAAGATAATTTGATATTTAATAAATCTATAGTCATCTGTTAATTTTGTGAGAAGAAAATTTTTATGAAAAATATTAAAAGCCTGTAAAATAAAAGGAAAATAAATTTGTGAAATTTAAAAATTTTAATGATTATGAGGTCTAAACTACAAATGATGTCTTGAAGACATCGAAATTTTAATATTTATGATAAATTTGGCACAGAAAAGAACATTTCAGGAGACATATAAAATCCCAAGAAATTAAGGACAACACATCAAAACACGTGAATAAAATGAAGAAAGGAAAAGAATGGATGATAGGAAACTCAACGTCTAAGTGATATTTATTTGACAAAAATAGGTTCCTCCTTATTCCATTATATAATTTATCCCCAACAGGAAGTAGATATAATAATATGGATACATTCTTTGAAATGTATAATAGATAGATTGATGCTCTCAAATATTAATAATCTTTTAAAAATAATTATCAAACTCATTTTTTTAGTGAAAATATTTTTGATATATTTTTATATTAATGGGAGTTGATATTTGACTAACCAATGGGGGTTATAAGTTTTTTCACTGGAAAATTCAGATGTTTCTATTGAGATGTGTGCATGATATTTATTTAAAAGTTTTCTTAATTATTCCCTATAATGAAGATGTTAAAACAGGTTTGATAATGGAATCACATTACAAAATTTGAGTAGTCTTGATTCTTTGATGGAATTTATCTTTTATTTCTATAATCATATTTCCCATGTATACATATATTTAATTAATTGATATCTCATTTATTTTTTTCACATATGGTTTCATTTCTTTAAATAAGGTTGAGGAGAAGTTTTGGGAAGTCTGATTTTATAAATGCAAAATTTTATTCCCTGCCAAAAGTGGGTGATAGAATAATAAACATATAGATTTATGAGTATATTGAAAAAAATAAAAATAGGAAGATTGAAGTTTCATATCAAATGAAATTTTCATTAATGAGTGTTAGGATGAAGATTTAATATGTTTTGAGGGGTTCTAAATGTGACAATTATAAAGATGATCAGTAGTTCATTAAACGTGTGGCATTGTGATTTTAATTGAAATATTGTGTAAATTATATGAATAAATATAGAGTTTGAATTTTTAATTTATTTGTAAATAGAAGATAAAGTTATTGTGTATATTAAGGTAAATTATAAATTTTTATGGAATTCAGCACATGATTTTTTAATGGATTTTATGAAATAATATCCTACTATTACCACTCAAATGATGGACCCACACCACTGCTGATGTAGGAAGCTGAAACCATAGCCATACATCATGGTGGTAAGATATTTGTATAGAGCACTGCTAGAGTATGTTGGATGACTGATGAACCACCATGTGTGGATGAACAGTCGAAGAGGAGAGCGCCTAGTATGGGGTAGTTCTGGTTAGTGACAAGTGATTCCAATAACCAATTTTTTGATCCATTTAATTCAAAACTTGTAATATTATGATGCGTGAATCAATAAGTCATTTCAATATGATATATTGTTTGTATCATGTTAACCATAGAGCATTTTTGAGAGATTTTGTACACCATTATTTCCATACTACATCGTCTGAATATTGATTTGATATTTCTCATAATCGTTTCAAAGTTATAAATCTTCAAGGATTATCTTAGTGATCTTAAAACTTATTTTCATATGAAAATATAGATCAAAATAAATATATTCATTATGTCCAAAATGAGAGATTATTTGAAGTTTGTTATGACTTGTGATGCAAGGTAGTGTTTCACTAGAATATGAAATTGTTGGTTATCTGTGATATTCTGTGTGATTGTTGGGTGAGTTTTGTCTATAAATAAAACAATCAAAATAATTTTTTTATTGAAATCATCCCAGACGTATTTGATAGTAGGATATTTTAGAGATAAATTTTTTGGGTCATTTTATTTGTATTTCGGATAAAATTTCTATGTGTTTGAAATGATCATCTGCATTCATGTTTTCAAGTGGTTTTTGAAAATTAGTTTCACTATTCAGTTTTGTTTTACAAAGGATGATGGTTAACCCACTAGGAATGTTAGTTTATATGATCTATTTTATTAATATAGAAGAATATATCTAATATAATTTTATTATATAATGATCTTCAGAAGATAAGTACTTCATGTTATGTTATGTGATGAATATAGGAATCATACATGATATGATCGACAGGCTTGAAGGGTGATACACAAAGAGGTATTATTTATTAATATTTGAGATTAAAAACAATGAAATGGGATTATGTGCTAAATTAAAATTGTTAGTTAATACGAGTAAATTATTTATGTGCATTCATAGTTATACATGATAAAAGAAGAATATATACCCATTTTGATTTTTGTGAAAGAATCAAAGAATTAGTGAATTATTGAATATTATCTCATGAACATGTAATGTAAATTATAATTGAATGTGTCTCTATTCTATTTGGATGGTGTGTATTTGATATACAGTTCACCTAAATTTTAAAATATATGAATGTAGTGTCCATTGATAAGGATGTGTTTAATTATGAGAACTTTTTATTAAGATATATATGTGTTATAATGCATGTACATTTTTGAATTATTACAAGTGATGTGTGAGGACTATGAATGATTATAATTTAATTAGTTGATAATAAAATTATTTTTATTTTAAAAATTCCTGAATATTTTTAAGTGAACATATAATATAAAATGTTATATCAGTTTTTTTAGTTGGATACTGAAGAAAGAGTTTTATTTCTAATGATTTATCTATAAAAAAACATTAGAGTTCAGTGAGTGTAAGACATTCGTAAAAGAATGAATTATATCCCAAGTTTTGTATCACTAAGACATATGATTATATATAGTCATTAAATAATATTAATGAAAATAGAACATCATGGAAAATGTATTTGAAGTTGTACACAATCATGTCAGATACAATAGGCTTGTAGAGGATGTTCTTTAAAAGATCATTCAATAGTGGACAATGACATCTGAAGTCGAATGTTATAGTGGAGAGGGTATAAATATTTATTGATGATTTTTATTGGGGGTCTAAAATAGTACATTGAATATGTTACATTAAGGGGAATTTAAACAATTATTAGAGTATGATTGAAACTAAGGTTAAAACTAGTTTGTAATTGGGGGTATAACTAGTTACTATATTGATAAACGTATGATATAGTGATGATTCCATGTTTGGGGGTAAAACCTACATGAAACGAAGTATGTATATATACAAAAACATATACACCCATATGTGTAGTAATTTGTTTATCATTATTTATTACAAGGTGAGGATAAGTATGAAATATAAGTGATCTAGAATTTAATTATTCACATAAGATGTGTCACCTATATAAATTTTTTTAAAATTTGTATACCACTTATTCACCCATAATTAGTGGTATCTAATAGATCCAAGGAATCATTAGTGTATCGCAATAGTTGGATGGTGGAATAATATTTATATAAAGTGGTTCTCATGTTTTAATATCATATAAACTACTATAATCTTCTACTATGCTCCAACTATCCTCGATTCTAAATGCCTCTAGAACCATTAAAACAATTCTTTATGCCAGGAATGGGGCTTGTTTAATGTGATTAAAATTGTTTAACAAAACATAAAGGATGATATATACCTATAAAAAGGTATGATCATATAAATCGTCCCTCAAAACTGAATTCATGATATTATTAACATGATTAAAGGAATTCTAAACCACATTTTTCATAGTTGTTAACAATTTCTTTATACTGAACAAAGTGGGATCTCACCAGCAGCTCATGTTTTATAAAATATTAAATAAATAGTTTATAATTCCTAATACCGATGCATAATCATCTCAAATAAAATTACCTTAATCATTTCATTCAAAAAAATTCTTTTTTTGTTCACTATTAAATTGGATAACAACATCTTTAATTCAATTATTTTTATTTTTCTTATTTGTATGAATGTCATACTACATTATGAAACTATATTCTAATGTTACTAATATATATAAATATTTTTTATTCAAAATAAAAATTTTAATAGATGAAATCTTTATATGTAGTCAGTAATAATGATTCTAAATTAAATCATATACTATGGGAATTAATATTAAAATCCTATAAAATAAATATTAATGACACAAATTTAAAATTATTGTTAAGTTTTTTGTATTTTAGGTCATAGAATATGTTAGTATTTTTTTTCATAAATAATTATCGTTATGTTTGGGAATATTAATGGTTGTAAATTTTTAGGTGTTTTAATCCAATATAAGTTTCATCGAAAAACATTAAAATGGTTCCAATAGTTGGGGTTATATATATTTTGAAAAATGTTAACATGTATGAATTTTTTTGTCCCAATCATTTTTTAAAATATTATTTCATCATCATCGATCAAAATCATAATATATTATGACAATTAAATCTCCAAAAATATCATATAATATGAATCAAACTATAGGTTGTAAATATAACACTCTTAGAACCAATTATGTTGTTACAACTTGTAATATGAGTCTGAACTGATGATCTTCTAATTTTACAATGAACAAACATGAGTTATTCATTAAAATATATATTATATATATATAAGATTATATTAAGTTTATTAATAAGGATAATGATCTATGTGATCTATAAGATATCTTATTTTCTTGATTTTTTCAATATAATATAGATTAAATCCTATAAAAAATTAAATTTTTATTGAAATTTAAATTAATTAATAAAAAAATTAATAAATATAATGATGTTAAATGATTCCATTTTTGGTTTTATAAAAAAAATTCATTATTTATCCTAATAAATCCATTTTTAAAATTTAATTTAGTATTATAGGTTTTTAATTCAGATAAAAATTTAAATGTTATTACAATATCTATTCATTTATATCATGAGATTTTAATATGTTTTTGATGTAATGAAAATTTGTATAAAATATGATGGTCCTAAATTTTTTATTGTGAATATGTTTTTAATGAAATAAATGTAGTATTCTAACATAACAACATAATTCATGTTAATCTAAATAATATAGAACAATATATTTATTTAAGTCTTATAAGAAAAAATACTAAATTCTTAGTATATAATATATAATTTCAAAAAACATAAGTGCATTTTAATAATGTTTTTATATTAATAAAATTTTCATGAATTTTATGATCATAAAATTTATATTACATATTAATATTTATATTTAATTTAGTCCTATATTGATAACAATACATATTATATTTTAATTATTATTATATATAAATTTAAAAATTTAGAGTCGCATAATATAAATATATGGTCATGATTATTTTACAAAGAATTAATTTTATATGTATAATCAACTGTATATATTATCCATAATATTTTGTATATTTAAATCATTATTTTTTTATCTGTTTGGTTATAGAATAGCTTCACAGAATTTTAAACTCATACCCTCTATGATTTTATTAATTTATTGATAAATAATAATAATATTGAACCAAATTGAATGAATATTAAAATAAAACCAATGGGATAAAACCATATCAAAATATTGTATGAAGATATGGTTACAGTGTTCATCATGTTTGTAAGAAGGTATTAAAATTACCCTTATCAAAAAAAAATCTACTATTATTTTGTTTTCATTCCTGATAAATATTTCCAGATGAATTTTAAGAACACATGACCCATCGTAGATTGGATCCAATTTATAAATAGTAAACTAATAATTCATTTGAAATCTATATATTTAGGGAAGTGATAAAAAAATATCTTATCGGTCGTAATATATGAGTAAAACAATAATATATGACAGAGAATATCGTAGGTAAATGAAAATTGTAGTTTAATATGAACATTGTGATTATCCATATATATTTGAATAGAAAAATAGTTGTTTGAAGATCATATTATATTCCTGTAGAAGTAAATATAAGACATTAACATCTATAATAAATATATATAATTTCAATACAAGATGTTTATAGAGTGACACCAATGTTATTGAACTACATAATCTCTTGAATGTTATGTAACTTTGATATAAATAGATTCTATTTCAAATAAGAATTTATATTAAATGATATATTTAATAGGTTTGATTTAAAAAATAATAAATAATGTTTAAATGAATATATATTTTTTCACAATAACCATGAATCACATAAAAAACAACATATGTGTTGTATAGTTCAATATAATTAATAATAATCATGTCATCAGTATATTTATTGTACTTCAAAATTATCACATGGTTTTGGTGACTATATAGAGATCAGCATACTATAGAACATATGAAATGGAATGAAGATTCAATAGTCCATGTGTGTAAAATTATCACCAATAAAACTCTCCATAGAAGAAGATAATGTATAAATAATATCATAAATTTGTAAATAATCTTGGAAACATCGGTCTTTTGCTATCTATTGATATAATGAAACATTATTTTGTTCAAATATGAGATCATATTTCCTAGTCTATTTTTTATAAATAATAACATGACAATATGGTTATTGATAAATTGAAAATAAATTATGTTTTTTCCATATATGATATAAAAAACCCTTTAGTGATATTGATTTTTAATTTTATTCATTTTTACAAAATAAAAAATTGATATTGTATATTACTGTTACATTATAGGAATCTTTAAAATTTAGTTGTTCACATTGAGATGCATAATTTTGCACATGATAATTTTCATTATTAATAGTGAAATTTTTTTAGGAGAAAACCCTAAAGTACTCGTACAATGTCAATTTTTTTAAGAATATACACAGTTGGTTAGTTTGAATAATTCATTGAATACGGTTTTTTCAAAAAACCGAAGGCTTAAACTCTGAAAGAAACCATTTTTATCTTAGAAGACATCATTAAATAATAAAATTGAATATTTTTTTACAATTTCACTATTAATAAATTATTAAACATTTAATAATGTAATGAAAATTGTATTTTTTTCATAAATACATATTTTATAACAATATAAAGAATGTTGGAAAAGGATATTATTTTATTACAATTATGAATTATTATTTTTTAAAATCATACATTTTATTCATGTAATGAATGTAAAAGAAAATGTATGTGGTAGTGATATTGACATATATCTATATCAACCAAAAAATAGAAAATATAATTTATCATGGGTTTTACAAGTTCTATATGTAGATAAGGGAAGATATATTGACAATGAAGGGTGAAAGATGGTATTATATTCCTCAAACACCATACAGTTTCTCCAAAAAAATTTGATTTTAGATTTCCATGAACAATAAAAGTGAAATTGTCCCAAAAGAATTATTCATTAATAAATAAATAATATTATGTTGTATACTAATTTGAATTTAGTAATAATAAAATATTATGACATAAATGTATTGATATAATATTTAATGCATATAGATTTAAATTAATTTCTATCAAAACACTATGAGACAATTCCCACATATTTTTTTCAATGATATAATCATGAATTTCATATGTCTGGTAATGTTACTGACTACAGAAAATGATTATTGTTCTATATTTTTGGAATTATATATTTTCATCACATAATTATTATTCCATATAATGGTTCACATTATGGTTCACTCGGTTAAAAATATTTTATTATTTGATTTAATATATTATATATGGGTATACTCTATTAAAATATATATTTCTAATTTGAAAGGTTATGTCACAATTTATTGTTTTATTTATGGTTTTATAATGGAAAAACATATTGTTAAATAAGCCTTTCAATTATAGAAATATTCTCTATCAGATGGTTGTTGAATTACAGTCCCAATTTCTCATCAATGCGGGAACCTTGTGTTTGAAAGTCTTTATGGATGATATATTTAACAAAGTACAATTATAACGAGGGTTCATGGAAAAAAACATTCATTAAAAATTAATATTGAGGTTGTACCTCATAAATATTATCACAAATAAAATCTCATGAAAGTGAAAACTGATGAACACCGTGATAATATTTTCCATATGAATTTAATTATATATATATATATATTGATATATTAATAAAAATTAACTTTGTTAAATATTATGTGACAATTATTTAAACTTTAATTTATAAATCTTCAATATCATTTTAGGAAATCCAAAAAACATGGGGTAATTCCTTGATTAAAATGTAATGTAAAACATCTTGATGGTAACCAATATTACACAAGAATTTAAATTAATATAATTATATTCCATATATGTTTTTTATTTTATTAAAAATAATAGTTTGATAAATTATTTTATCTATTGTAAAATTTTTTTGTGGAAATTTAAATATAAAATTCTCTATGAATTATAATATAAAATTTTATATGTGATCAAATATAATTCTATTTAATATAACATTTTCCCAAGTCAGATATCTTTGAGTATATTCTATACATTGATAGAATTTTACATTTTATATGTTGTAATATTTCATTCTTTGGTTTGTTTCATACAATTTCATTTTAACAATGTTGAATTTTAATTGATTATTCATAAATCATTATTTTTTCAGAAGTGAAAAATATATCATTATCCTCTCAGTAAGAGAGAATTTTTACATAAATATTTTATAATTTATTTATTTCATACACAGAATAACCACAAAAATTCTCCAAAAGTTCACCATAAACATATTCATGAGAAGACGATCACGTAAATGTATTCAGAGATATGTTAGTAATGGTTCATCATTTATTTATATAGCCTTTATGTATAATTATATTTGTTATATTTCATATTTTGTTTCCATAATTATATTATTATCATTGATTTCATTCAGAAAATTACAATTAGGGAGAAATTTTTTATATTAACTTATTTTTTAGGGATATATTAGTTATGTATATAGATACTAGTGGAGATAAAGATTTAATGTTTAAATATGTATTATTATTTTTATAAAAAGGATATTGGAGGTGTTTTTTATAATGACCAATAATTTTATCAAAGTAATTTCCTTCTGAATATACTATTCACAACATTTGTCTTGGATTCATAATTTCTATTACATGTAATTATATCCTTTGTAAAAAATTAAAAACATGAGACAAGAACAAAAATATCATAATGGGACTTTAAAATATAGAAAAAAACCATTTGTCCATGAATAAATATTAACACATTAATGATAATCTTCCCATCAATAAAAGTATCATATACATAATTTATGAAAGCATATCCATAAGCCATCGAAAAAATAAACAAACCAATTATGTAACATGTAAAATAATTTTATTACCAACCATTTCTAGGATTGAAAACATAATGGAATTTTTATGGTTTATAAACCTCAAATCTTCCTTATAATGCAACTCTCATATCTACTTTATGATATATCGATTGCAGTTACACTTGGAATAACCATTATAGTCAATATACAACATAATCATTCCAAATTCATTAGAGGGATATTACTGAACCACCATCCAACATAAAAAAATTCCAATAAGAAAAAAAATCATAAAAATGAATAATTTCATCAAAAAAACAATAATTTTAATTTTGATAAAATAGTAATATAAAAGAGTATGTTAATAAAAAAGTACCTTATGTCTGGTTTGGCGTATTTCAAACATGTCCAAACATCCTATATAATCATTTGTAGAGTCTTATTGATTTAATATAAAAATATATTTATATTTATATTTTATAATATTATATTAGTTTAACATCATTCCACCAATTTATTAATAATGTTTTGTAGTTTTTATTATTTCAGGTGTGTATATTTCATGGTAGCCCTGGTTGGATAATTATGTATTTTATTTTTGAATGGAAGAAATACTCTAGAAGTGGAAGGAAATTGTATTTAAATTAGTACCTATTGTTAAATGATAAAATATATCATTATTTTTTGATATAATTATTATTCACTAGATTAAACATAATTATAAACTAGTTAATTTAGTTTGGTGAGTTTTATGACCATCACAAACATGAATCATTTTATTTAATATCACATTTATATATTGGTCCCAAAATATTATATAACTAATAATATTTATACTGAAATAATATTTTACCATAATAATGGATTTATGACAATCCTTGAAGGAGGTAATGGAAAATAAAAACACATCATCCCTGATGAAGGCAAATCAACCCATTAGATACAATGTTTTCATTTTTTATAATTAGAGAAGAATATGAGAGGTTTGTTTTTGTTTATACCATTAAAAAAATATTTAAAGTATATGTAAGACAAATGTGTTATATCATCACTTGGATGTTGTGTGGGGAAGATAGAATAATAAAATAAATGATATTTATATGAAAGTTAATAAAAAATATGATTCTACCTCCTGAACATCCTCTCATTAAGAACCTCTTTTGGGAACTTGGTTTTTGAATTTTGGTGAGACCATCATGTCTTGGAAGTGGGTAAGATGATTTTGATGGAAATATTAAAAAATATAAACTTACTACATGTATTTTTATGTGTTAGGAGATGAGGTGGTGAGGGGTGGTATTTATAGTGGAGGAGATGACTATTTTTTTATTTTTTTATACATTAGATTATTATTTTGGATCGAGAGTATGAATAAGATGTTCATTGACTCTAACTATATTATAATAATGATTTGAAGTTTGATATAATGGAGATTTCACCCATAATGACTCATGTGATAGTTTATTTAACATATAATATATATTTACTATAAATTACTGTATTTTACTATTCATCCAAAAATCATGTTTTTTTTAAAAAATCATAAAATTCACATTAACCTTTATTCATCATTCAGAACTCAAAAACGGAATCCATTTTGAGAAATTATTTTTAAAAATATGAGAAATTAATGTTTTAACTATATTAATAATTCATTAGAAAAATTGGAATTTTAATATTACAACTCATTTTAAGACAATTTGAAAAATTAATTAAGGTCATATAAAAATAGATTATTATCATAACAAAAAAGTATTAAATTTTGAATATATATTATCATGATATTTCACAATATTAATTATAAAATTGAAAAACCATTTATAATCCAAAAATGAAACCAACACTTATTTTATCAATTTCAAAACATTTATTTACTTCTTCCCTACCATAAATATATAATATTTTAACAAATTAGATACGTATATTTTATTTTCAGGATTATAGGAGAGGTTACTATTTTATTAGTATATAATCTTTAATTTTTATAAATACAACTTTTTTCATTATTCACTAATATGACTTTAACTATTTAATTCCAAACTGCCAATAAATATTTTATAACTAGATGGCTTGTTACATTCTGTCCCCAATATAGAAATTGCATCCACACCAATTTAATATACCTATAAAACAAGTTATGATAACATTAACATAGATATGTTTCACATTCCCATGTTTCTACTTCAACCATGTGGTTTCTCCACAAAACCATAACTAGACGAGTTATCTTATTATGTAAAACTTGCTCTATATGGTAAATAATTTGAACATGGTTTAACTCATACAAATGTTTATCTTCCAACTAAACAATATCATAAATAATAAGAAGAGATTAATCAAGAATATACTTATATATCATTGAAACATGATAAACATATGTACCTGTGAAAAAATTGGAGGTATATCCACTTGGTTGGAAACAATTACAAATTTCTCCAAGATTTTATATGGTCCAATGAACCCTGGAGTGAAAATCACTTTATTACCAAAAAAAATAAAATTTTTCATATTGAATATTTGAGAATGGAACGATCACCACCCTTGAATGAAATATCCTTCATCTAATAATATTTACAACTTCACTGCCTCCCCTATCATTCCTCATGTGTTGTTAGATTATATTTACATTCTCAAAAAACATCATTTACTAATTCTAGTCTCATAAACTTGTTTTTGATGACATCATCCCCAAAAAATTGGTTTGAAACCCCATTCCATATAATTCATCAAAAGGTTCCATATTTTATACTTTAAGGAAAAATATTACTATAAGAATATTGGGATATGAAATAATGATGATCCCAACTTCTCTAGTAATACATTGAACAAGCATGTGGCTTAACTTCCAAGGTCTGAATTTCTTTCTTGAAATATATATATAATTGGGGAAGAAGGGATGTGTTTACATATAATTATATTCTTAATGATATAATAATTCCTCTATAAATGAAACACGTAAACTTGGGATCATGGAATGATGTAATGGATGGAGTAAATCAATGTAACCCGACGATATCTTTGAGGTACATTTGAGAAATCTGATCCATACACATAGTGTCTTGAAATAATAAGAATATGAGATGATTTTCAAATGATAAAAAATATACCAAATCAAAATTTAAATGGAAATTTATTTTTTAGCCACACAAAAAAAATCAATGGATATATTTTCCAATTTATACTCTGGTACTAGAAAAGGCAGAATAATTCCATTTGGTAGTTTTCTATCAATTCAACAAATTGAAAAGTCACGCATTTTGAAGAAAAATCATTTATATCTTTATTCATTCCATCACCCCCATAATACATATGATGGTCTCTATATATTATATTGGTACCATGCTAATCTCAAAATAGAGAACTATAAGTTCCACATAACAATTCTATCTTCTGCTGGGAATTATAAGGCACACATAATGTCTTCCCAAATTTCAATACACAATATTTATCAATGTAAAATTATACAGACATGCCCATTTTACCAATTTTACCTTTTTATTCAAATCACAGTATTCTTATTGAACGTTATCAATTTTGTCTAATAGATATTACAATACTAACAAATGAATATTACAAGGGAATTTTCATAATCCCACAACATCTAGTCCAATGTTTTTCAAATTGTTCATTTAAGTTTCATATTCAACAGAGCACATACTTAATGTTTCATGATGTTTTCTTCTCAAGGAATCGTTTTAATTTTTCTATTTTTCTGGTTGGTAGTAAATCATACAATCCTTATCCTTTATCTATTGAACCTAATTATTATGCATCATATTCAAATCATTTCGAGTGATTATATAATACAAGGTTTTATAGTCAGTACATATTTTACATTTTCCTATATTTAAATGATTTCTAATTATTTTTAACAAAAAACCGCATATCCTAATTACAGATATTGTGTGGGATAATTTAACTCATCATTTCTCACTTTCCTTCAAATTACCTGATCATTATGTATAAAAAATAAACATAAATCCTTCAATGAAGAATAAATGTAGATGAAAAAATCATCATTTATTGAAGAATGATCTAATACAGGATAACTCAACATTATTCTTTTCAGTTCATAATAACAAGCCTCATATTTCTCTACTTTAAAATATTTCACTCCATTCCATATTGGATTAGACAGTAGGCTTGATAAACCTGTATTGTTTTTAACCAAGCATCGTTAATGAACTAAAAATCCTAGAATAGTAGGAATAACTGTATCATATTTAGGTCTTTTCCATTCATAAAACACTTTTTTTAAGTGGGATCGTGTTTTATACCATCTTTATTTACAATATTCCTATGAAAATAAATCTACTGCAAGAAATATAACCATTTTTTAAATTCACCATAAAACTTCTTTTATTTAAGGGAACAATACATAGCTGTTTTTTATGATCCTTATAACCATGTGAATATACCAAAAAATAATCAGAAAATAATAATAATTACATCTAATAAATCATGGATTATTCTATTCATATTATTTATAAATATAATCGTATCATTTTTAGTGATAAAAGAAAAAAATGATGAACTCGTGTTGCATATATCTAGTTTGGAATACTGTTATTGGAATGTCATTCTAATTCTCCATTAGATGATGGTTCCTAGATGTCAATTCAATCAGGGAAAAATATTTATATCCATAGAAGAATTCAAACATTTAATTTTTATGATGCATTGGATACATATTCATAATTTTAATGTTATGAAAATCCTTGTAATCAATGAAATGACTCATAGAAACATCATTATTTTTAAAGAATGAATTAGGATCACCCCATGGTGATATTCTATGATGAATGAAGACAAAATAATGATAATCCTACATCTTAATTTTCAATTATAGGAGATCATCTGCATCTATTTGATATTGGGGTTTTGAAAATGGATAAGCATCACAGACTAAGACAATAGTCAATTAAACATTCCAATCAGGTCTAACACTGGGAATCATATTAGGAAATACAACCAGGTATTAATTTTCAACAAGAACATCATTAATATGAATATTTCCATTATTTTTAAAAATATGATCAAGATAACATTAATTTATTTGTTTTTATATTTTTAATATTCTGGATATTTGATTAATTCTCGGGGTTCATTGTTGTATTAAAAAAGAAAATATTTCAAGAAAAAAAATATTTGTCCAAAAATCAATACTTATCATACAAAAAATAAATCCATATCGCATTAAGAATAAAATCACACTCTTTTAAGGGTAAACCAAAATGTTTTACAAGTAATGTCTTTCAAAAAAACAACTTGAATGTTCTTATAATTGGTTATTGCTAAATATTACCCCTATTAATTTTACCATAATATTTGGATCCATTTGTTGATGTCAAATTACCAATTTAGTAGAAATTTTATTTTCAATAATGTAATGTGTAGAACCATATCATACAAGATATTAGAAAAACCTGAGTGAACAAACAATGTAACTAACACAACATTATTAGATTTCACATAATCTGCCAATGTATTTACAATAGATTAACTACACCATTCTGCATATATAATAACAAATTCCCATCGTCTTGATCCTTCTTTTGGTAGGTATGTACATAATCCCCCATGGAAACACATCTATAAAACATTTTAGTTTTATTCTCATAATTAGATATATAACAAAAATATATTTTTTCATTTCTGTTATGGTGTGAATGGAAAAACTAACAACAGAGAAAACACTTCAATGATTTGATAATTCATTCTCCAGGGTTATTTTTACTACTCTATATAGAAACTCAAAAAGTTATTTTCCTCTCTTATCTCCTCTACCTATATGATTTCTTTCTCCTTTATTTTTACATCGATCATAAACTATGAATCACCTACCAAATAGAACTACAATGTCTATAGAAACTATTATTCTTCTTCATTTTTCATCATAGTGGTTTGGGATGTTCTTGTATATTTATTATGTGTCAAGTTTTTCTCTCTTAAGGCTTCTTATTTCTTTTTAGGTTCTTTGGTTTCCTATGCTTCCACATTTCTACCTTTTTTGGACCTATTTGGATTATCCTCTTGTAATGAATCTAGTTTTATTACACTAAGATAAATTTTGGTCAACTGTAGTTGTAAGTACTTGGTGTTTTAGGATGTGTTGGTTGGTATTTCAATAATGTTTCATTAGTTGTGACATAGGATGGTTCATGATATTACTTTGATTTTAAATATTTATTTTTTCTCATTTAATCTTTTATGGTGATAGATTTTCTCATTATTTCATCCATGATACATATGGGTTTTTTGACGATTGTTGTTAGTTGTTCAGTTGAAGGTTATCTCCCTCAAATTATTCCTTCCCTCTCAAAATATACCCTAGACTCCTATTCCTTATTAGAAATCCATGTCGGCCTCGTGTGATGGATCCTATTGAGGTTTTGGGATGGTTCTATTTGAGTTATGATGGGAATTACATGAGGGGTGCTATGATGGTGGTTTGAATTTTTAAAATGGTGTTGATGGTTTATGATTTATTTGTATTAGTATGTTTGTGGTTCATAATAGGATTTCCATTGAATTTTTTCAGTTCCTTTCCAAGGATGGGGATAGGATGATAACGATAGGGACTGGTGTGTATGGTGTTCTACTCGAGGAGGCCCTCATTCCATAAGGATCATAACATGTATTGATTTTTAAATGGTTTTAGAATTTTAATGTGTTGGTGTATTATATTTATTTCTTATATTTTTATTTTTATTTTATTATCTTTTATATAACATCGGTATGGGGGATTTTGTGAGGATCCCACTCAACTATAATCTTTTTTTATTTAGTAAATGAAAAAATGATATTTGGACTATCTTCAGATATATTTGATTTATTATTACCCATTTCATGAATCTAGACCTTTTATTCTACATGCTTCTATCATACACATGGCCATTTATAACTCAATTTTTTCCACTCAACACGTCAAAAAAGATTATCCTAAAATTTCAATGAATGGGATGCCAATCCCCTTTAGTAACACATCATCAATCCTGAGTAAAAATGATAGATTTTACTAATATGATCCAGATTAATATTTTTTGTGTACATTTCTAATAAAGTGATGTTTTATTCATAGATGGCACCTGAATCATTTTACCTTTATTCAATTCATCAATTTTCTTATATCTTATGTCGATCCTCATTAGGAAAATATTTTATAAAGAAAATATTCCAAAATTAATCCCATTCAAATGCATCAATCAATACTCTTTCCTTGAAATTGTTGACCATTGAACACTAATGGTCATATTCCCCTTCAAAATAGAAAATATAAAGACTAACCATTGTATTATCAAAACACACCATTAGATAATGTATTTTTTCATGGGATTTAATCTACCCTTTATCCACCACTAGGTCTAAAATTCAACTATATGAAGGAGTATGTTTTCTCAGAAAATGTTATAATATAATCATGTTACTTTATGGTATATATAGGTGTTTTATATCTTGGATGATGAATAAAAAAATTATTTCTTATATCAACTAATCCATTACTACAAACAACCACAAGGTTCTAATTCCCAATATTCTATTATTGATATTCGGAAAGATGTCATCCTCTCAGTACCTTCCTCTATCAGCTATCATATTTCATATGTTCAATAACATTCTTATGTGAAATATCATAGACGAAGAAACATGGAAATATACAAATTCAATATCAATAGAACACAACCATATGATATGAATAATATAATTAAATCAATCAGTATCATCATAACCCCTAAAGTTATCTAAATCGTGCTCTGATATCATCTTTAAGGACCGTACATTATTCATTCCATAATCTGGTTAATTTAACTAGAATAAACCTATTAAATTCCCAAATATAATTTCAGTTTATAATTTTAGATAATTGGATCATAGATTATACATATAAATCAATAATAATACATGGTCGATTCTACTAAAATAGTGTCAATTTCATCATTTCGACTTTTAAAAAAAATTAATTTCTTTTGTTAAAACTATTAACCACATTTAACATAGATTATTCAATTCCCATACCAATCGTTGAAACCTGTGAAAAACATTTTAAAACATGGGACAAGAAAAAAATATCAGTGAAGGACATAAAAATATTCAAATAAAACCATTAGTCCATGAATACAAACCAACTGATAAAGGATAAACTTCTCACCCTTAAAAGATTCATATACATTTTGAAAACATGTTGTGTCCATTGAACATAAAATATATTTATAAAAAATTTATTAACATAAGGGATAATTTTATTACCATACATTCATATTATTGAAACCCTTGTATCTACCATATGATTTGTAACCCTCCCAACTATCATTTAATGTAATCCTTGTAACTACCTTATGATGTAACCATTGAAGTTTCACATAGAATAACCATTATGGTGAAATTCAATCATAAACATTCCAATTATATTGAAGGTATATCATATACCTAACCATATTGTTAAAAAAATTCCATAAACAATAACATAATCATATAACATTAATACATTCATCATAAAACCATTCGATTTAAATTAAAAAAAAGAAATTTAATAGATTATTTATATGGAATTTTCCCTTACCAAGAGTTTAAATTCCATTAAACATGTTCAATACTATCGTATAATGATTTATAGAGTGTTTAAAATTTATTTCAAATTTATATTAAAATTTTTATTCCCTTGCATGATCTTTTTATAACACCATTCCACAAATTTATCGATAATATATTATTATTGTTATTCTTTAGGGTGTAATTTTTTTCTTGGTTTCCTTGGTTATTCCATTATGGATTTTCCTGTAAAAGGAACGAAAAAATCAAAAAGTGGAATGAAATTGTTTTAATATATTTACATAATTATAGATGATACCATATATCTATTTTATTTCATATATGATTATGATTCATTATATAATACAATAATGAAAATTATTTGATTTATTTGGGTAGTTATTAGGACAATCACTAACTTGTATCATTTTATTTAATTTCCTATTTATATATTGGTTCCATAATATTAAATAACATATAATAGGTATAATAAAATCTCATTTAACATTAAAATATTTTTTGACCGTCCTTGAAGGAAATTACAGAAAATGAAAACACATCATCCATGATTATGGTAAATCATCACATCATGGATGATGAATTCATTTTTTATAACAATAGGATAAGATTATAGGTTTAATTATGGGTATCCAATAAAAAACCAGCATTAAATATTTTTATGTTGTTAGAGTGATCATGTAAATCAGAATAGGGGAGGTTAGAATAGATTAAGAAAAGAAAAGAAATTGAAAATAAATTTTTATGAAAAAGAAATGGGATTTTACATCCTAAACTTTGTATCATTGATAAAATCCTTAAAAACATGGTATTGTTATTTTTATGATATATATAATTCTCAAATGAGGGTAATTTTCTTGGTAAGAGAATTGGGGAGAAAATATACACGTTTCACATATTTGGTAGTGTGGGGATAAGAGGTGGTGAGGGGTGATATATATAGTGGAGGAGAGCAGTGTTTATTTATCATTTTATTTATTAGTATATTATTTTTCCTCAAGTCTAATAAATGTTTGAAAATAATCACTATATATATTAAAATAATGATTAGAAATTCGCGGTTATGATAATTACATGTGTAATTACTCTATGAATAGTGTATTTACATTATAATGTATATATAGAGTTTATTGCCATATTTTAGTATTCACAAAAAATTTAAGTGTTTTTCTATTAATTTAAGAATCTATTTTATGAAGATAAATCATTATATTAATTTTATATGTTTAAATAAACATTTATATTTCACATAAATAGCAGCACAGTATTTATCATTTTCAAAAACTATTTACATATTCCATGATATAAATATATCATATTTTCACTTCTAAGATGCAGAAAAAATTATTTATAATATCATTGGGGATTATACTAATCTATTAGTATATATTCATTAATTTCAAAAAATACCAATTCTTCGATTATACATTTATTATGAATTTAACAATTTAATATCCCAATGAAAAAAGTTGTCTCTTAACTACGTAGGTTTTAACATTTTCCCCATTCTACAAATTGAATCCTTACAATTTTTATTTACTTTTTAATCTATTCAGGATACCTTTCCTTCATTGTATTTTTAAATTCTTGTGTTATTTATTCATCCAAGTGGATTATCAAAAAACCTTATCCAATTGAATTAACATTTTTCATAATACAATCTCTATATTAGAAACAATATAAACATTATTTTACTCTCATGAAAGGTAATATATGAACTGAATTATATTAGGGATCATATCATGAAATCAATATAGTATATATTTTGTTAACTTTGAAACGTGAAAGACATTATGCATTTGGGAAAAACTCGGAAGCAAATCCACCTAGTGGGAAACAAGCCAATATTTCTCAAGTATTTCATATGGTCAAACGTCCCATGGAATCAGATTCCCTTTTATAAGAAAACTATTGACACATTTCCATGGATAAAATTTGATAATTTAAGGATCACTTACCTTAAAATAAATATCCTTCCTCTAGTTATTTGTGTAAATTTTTTCCTTCTATGAGATGTCCACACATGTTGCTAGATCAACTCTACTATCTCATTCACATCCTCTGGTAAATATGTCCCATCCACATCATTTCAAGGACATCATCAGAAAATGATGGTGTTTTAAACATCTTTACTTATAATTTCTCCAAAGGATCAATCTATATAATGTAACAAAAAAATGATCTTATAAGAAAACTGGACCAAATAAATATGATGAATCCAAGTTCCCTAGTAATCCATTGAACAAGAATGTATCATATCATCCAAGGTATGAATTTTTTTCTAAATCATTCCATATTATTTGGGAGTAATAGATTTTCTAAAATTTAATTTTATGCCTTGGAACTTATGAATGAATCTCTAAATGAAAGCAGTGAACCTAGGACTACATTTAGATAAAATTGAGAGAGGAACTAATTGTAACATGACTATATCAATTAGTTAATGTCTAGATAGATAATCTAAATACATGGAATCTGGAATAGGAATAAAATGTGTAGACTTGTTCAATTGATCAACAATATCCCAAATCACACTGTTACCCTGAAAATTTTTTGGGGTGTTATTTTTCTTGATTTATCATTCATTAGTTTTAATCAATGTTATTGTTCTTGTGCTTATTATAAAATTTAATCATCTAAAAATTAATATTCCCCTCCTATATTTCATATTTTTACAAAAAGGGGGTTTAATTAATTAATTTTTCAAAATAATTATAATCATTGAACGTGCCTCTAATGGTAAAGGTAATTGAATGTTCCTTGGCAACCCATTATATATCACTCCTAGGGTAAAAACTAATTTTAGGGTCAACCATTGTCTCAAATTTCTATTTCAATATTCTGTTTAAGAGTTATATGTTTTTTATTAAAAATATAAGTTCGTATATAGTCAAATATATCTCATATATTTATAAAATTATTTTCCTTTACATTCAGCCTTGGAATATTATATTGTCTTAGCGCCTGACTCTAAAAATATATATAGAAATATTTCAATGTCATACAATGAAAACAATATGTCTATAAATAATTCTTTCCTTGTTAATTTTTCCCAAAAAATAATAAACTAGTAAAATAACTCGGTATTCTATGCATGCACATTCTTCACTATCTCTCAAGAAGAATTACTACAAATTTTGATAATGCCAGAGCCTGAGAAACAAGGGGAGTGTTGATCCACATACTGTCAGATCCTATCAACCATCGATCATCACTGTGTGCTCTGTAAATGTGGATCCATCCTTGATATCAATCTCTCCCTAGTCAATAACGTGCATAGGGTCATGCATCTATCTCATCAGCTACAACACATGGAAGATGTAATGCACCTGATCTAGCTACAGGGGTAGGCTGACATGGAAAAAACTGTTATAAGCCACTAAATTATCTTGAACGACCTATTGAATCTTTGGGTTAGATTACTTATGTAGCTGAGAAACTATAATCCATATAATGGGGATAATATTCAGAAACTGTGTCACCCCTACTTTAACTCTATTGGCCAACATTGGTGATATTCATTACATATATGTCTTCTTTGGGATGTCATCATCTCTTGCCCGATGACCTGTACATTTTATGCTATCACCTGCACTATAATCAAGCTCACCAAAGATGTCTCATCATTCTTTTTCGGTTAAAATTGTGTCCTGCAAAGTCTCCCATACGTTTTCTAAAAATGTTCCTCGGAAATATTATAATGGTATTTGATATTGTATGAAAACAAGTCCAATGTAAAGTGATCCTCCCAACTCCGGTTAAAGGATAACATGCCAACCCTCATAATATCCTCATGTGGGTAATGAATTCCTCAAATAGTCATATCTACCATCATGACACAACCCACATGTTACAATCAGATACAATTGTCATGGGAACCCTCTAAAGGATAATAATCTCTCGTACATACAATTACCCTAAAATTTCAGTCTAAATATACTCCCTAATAGCAAGGATGTGTGTTGACATAGTAGGATAGTCAAATACCACCCAGATGGCATCAAGGAAATTATCTATTTGTGGAATCGCTACAAAAAATTACATGGATACATCATTGAATTTACACTATAGCATCCCAATGGGCTGTTATATACCTACAAGAACCTTGTTCTCGGCCTCCACCTATTGATATGTGACAGAATAAGAGACAAACTCAGGTACTCTTTGTATCATTTAATACCACCACTAATATCATTAATGTTTCATTTACATGTTCCCCACAACATGATGTACAGATAGGTGAGAATTGTGGAACTCTAACATCACCTCTACCCACAACGTGAATGGAAGAACTATTCTACCTTTGAACAAGATTATTTCATTCCCTCATTCTAAATATGCATATTGTGAGTCACCTATGGTTATATGATAATTTAGTACATAAAAATCGATATCACCAATCCATTATTCACTCACACCGTCGACTGAAAAAATGTTTTATTATCCTGTTCCTCTTGGATAATCTGTAAAGAGGCTAACCTCTTCAAATCATCCATCATTAATCTAGAATTGTACAAGCTACTAAGAGAATGTATTACCATATTGACCTTCCCGAGAGTATATACTCTCTCAATGTTATATTCTTGTAATAATTCTATCCAATTTCATTGTCTCATGTTCATGTATCATTGTGTGAACATGTAGCTAAGGCATTGGTGGCCTAAGTAAACCACAAAGATCTATCCAAAATGTTGGGTCTCAAAATACTCCTATGAAGACTACCACATCCAACTCCATGACTTACATCACATAGTTTTACTTGTTTTTTTTCATCTACCTCAACCCATATGTGAAAACTCTATACCACTTCATCAACAAGAAGTTGATACCATATTCTAAGGGATCACAAAAATCTAAAAACATTTTTACATCCCCAATTAGTCAAAACAAAAGAGAACATTTCATCCATTACCACAACTTCTCAATGGGTGACTAAAGCTACCCGGACCATAAAATTTTATGCCCATTCCATGTATATTTTGTCAATGGGGTTGTGGATGTAGGGAATTATTCCACATACCTCTAATAGTACCCCCAATAAATTGATATAACTCAGTACCTTTGGTATGCTTTTGGGCGGATCCCATGAAATCACTGTATAAATATTCACAAGATACATAGATAAAACGTGGTAAAAATTGACATTCACAAGAAACTCAACATCACGAGTCTTGAAATGGAACTTTTAAACCCTTGTATAAAGATAGTGCTCTCGAAGAATGTTTAGGACCCCCCTTAAGTGCTCCGAATGTACCACATCTGATATAGAGTTTATGATTATTTCCATGATAAATAATCAAATTTATTCACGAATTGTTGGAATACATGCTCATCAAATACATAAAAATGTAGGGGTAATTAATCACACAAAAGGGAATCAAAAGGAACACATTGTGTTTGTAGTGATATCGGAGCTCCCTCTTTGGAATTTTAGCCTCAGTGACTCTATACTAATGTTAGACGGACCTATGATCGATCCTTTAGGAACATATCTCACCTCACATTAGTCAAATATATCATCAATCCTCAGAGTGGGATACATTCTAATTATATTGGTATTGATCTAGTGATTATAATCTACGTATGTTTTTTGGCTATCATCCTCTTTTTTCATGAAAAATATTGGAACCACATAGTGGCACACTGGGACTGATGAAAAAATTATATAAAAGGTCATAAAACTAAAATTGTAGATCATAGAGCTTAGTAGGGGCCCTATGATACACCATAGAATATATCAGAGTGCTCATAAGACAAAATTCAATGTAAAATAACATATCATGACTCAAAGGTATTCAATGAATGTCCGAAGTGAATATTTCCATGCAATCCTCCAAAACTAAATGTATCGAGATATATGATGACCTTGATGAACCAAGGTATATACTCATTAGCTAATGGGATAGGGGAAGTATACACCAACTCATAGAACTTACTTTCCCAAATGTGGGATCTCTCTCTTCAAAAAAGAATAATCGTGTTCTATTTGTGTGTAGGAATTCGACATTTCAATTGAGACTATAGAGTTTCGATTGAAACATGGAAATCCAAAACATAACTAATGTGTTGTTATGTGGTTCCATCAGGGAAACAAAATTTCCCATGTGAAACTATTTCTACCAAGTGATAGATCACACAACTAGAAGGTTAATTATACAGAAGAATTATTCCATTGTAGAATGCTCATGATGATGTAGATGTGTTGTCACCTCATCTAGTATAACCGTCACACTCACAATGAGTATAGATATATGGTAATAACAAGACACTATATCTATTAACAATAAATAAGAAGTATAAAATAATAATAGTTTACCTTATATCATCTCATGTCTTGTGTTTTCATAGACATCCAATTATTGAATCTATTCTTTCCTCATCAACCATCTTCCCGAGCCATATGTGGGTCACCCGGTGTTGGTGGTGGAAGGATATCAAAATTGTGTTAAAAAAAATTACTACACTTGAACCGCTTCTATATTTTCCTCCCTTTGGACCACCATGCCCATTCTTGAGAGATCCTTGATTCTGATGATGCCTCTAAACTGGTAGTCCATCAAATATATTTTTTATGATTATCATAACGTTGGGTTGGGAAATCTCACATCATGTGACATCCATTGATGAAAGTTAATATTTTACCCAATCTGGGATTCCCTACTCCACTATATTATATCGGACCATGTGCATGAATCTAATCATTGGAGGAACTCTAGAATCAAACCCATAGGGTTGGGTGCCTGATAGGCATTTTAGACCACTCAGCTCTGTAACACTCAAAACCTTCATCTGTTGTCTAGAGTCCTTATGATTAAAATATTTATTTCACTTGTTCCTTATCTCAAACCTCGATAGTTTTGGGGATGCACAATAGTAGAATGTTTTTTCAGATAAATCATTTAATTCCTCACTCAAACATCCATGAATTGAAGTATCTATCTAAGATAATGAAATTATAATTTTTCATAAGTCTTATAAAAATCACTGATTAATCATCATCCACCATCCCACCGTAGTGAATCTCAAGAATATCCTTGATCTAGAATGACCATGAGAAATATTGGTGGTACTCCACATGGAATAGCTACTGAAGTTGGTCAGTCAGAGGGTTGACACATCATGAATCTATTTACCAAGGATACACTAGCACCCAGCCGCTCCATTGAAATTTTGGATGTCTGTGCCACCACATGGTCCATCGTGATCTAAAAAATCCTAAAAATATAGTCCACAGACTCTATTCAATACAATGTTCCTTGTGGATTTGACTCAATGTAGAACATCAATGGTCATTGATGATGGGACTCATAGAGTTCCCTAATCATATGATAATATTCATCCTTCTCTACTAAAATAATATCTTTTTCAATGGGGGTGGCGTGTTGATACCCAACCATTTGGAGGAAGGGGGTCATTTGATGAACCCTGAACTGAGGCCTTCTGATCATTTGATCATTCTCTCAAATTGGATATGGCATCCTAGACGGATGACTTCCTAGAGGTATCCTAATATTTTTACATGATATACCATGGTTAGATTAGAATATATATATATATAAATATAACATAAATTGGGATCCAAATAAAGAAGGAATGTCATATAACTAATCATATATAATTCAGGTACCACTGATCCTTGAAAAAAATATTCCCTCATGTGAAGTAATTAAACAAGTATTCATGGTCCTTTTGAATGAATACATTTGATATCACACCATCATTGCACTCCCAGTCCTGAGATACACACTTTTGAAACATCCAAATTTTTTCCATAAGCACATCCAATATACTATTATTGTTAATAGTCTGAGAAAAATCACATGGATCATACCATATCAGATTACAATATGTCCTGACCAAACCCAAGTCAGGATCAAGATGCAACATCCTCGAGCCTATCATTATAAGCTAGGTTATAGAAACCAACACCAAAGGCATAACTAAAATAGGGATCCCATTTCATAAATAACTACTTTCACACAAAAATCCATATATGTTTAAAATTAAAATGGGAATGATTTAAAGATGTCCCACTTCTATAAATAAAACCAATCATGAAAGATCCTCTAGACAATAAAAATTTATTTTACAGTAAACCATAAAGTGGGGGGGAAAATACACCCCCACCATGAAATAGGTCCAGAGAAGGAAAAACAGGATAAAAGTAAACTTTTGTGAGATCTCTAGCATCAACTACTATACGTAGTCCAGGGACCCGCCACTTCTAATATACTATGATGTCAATTTTCACCAATATATCATCTTCACAAGACATGAAACCTATGGGGAAATCCCATATTGGGGGCAGTATATACATACCTAGTATGTTACCTCAAAATTTTAAGTTGAAGGAGATAATAAGGGATACAAGGGGATGATGAAGATATTAGATGCATGATACAGTGAAAGAGAACATCTCAACAAAAAAAAAATAGAGTAAAGGTATGATCATCCAAACACAAGGTTATAAACACAGTTAGTTGATGAAAAACCAATAGAGTCTTTTCAAACTATAGTATGAGGGTAGACACATCTAACCAAAACAATATAATCATGGAAATCACACAGTATACCTCACATTAATTCTCATCTCCCTGAAGTAGAGTATAAAAATATGAAGTGTGGATAATGAATAAGGATATATAAATATATAACTCTAGTAAAAAAAATCAAATGAGTGAGTAAGAGGATCTACATCTCACAGATCAACCAAGGAAGTAGAGTATCAAATAGTTTTATAATTCCATCAATGTCATATATTATCTCAAATGTCTATCTAAAACTAACCATAAATATATAACAATGCCTTATCAGTGTTCCACATAGCTGAGTGGGAAGAAATGTGAAGTAAAGATCTCATGCCCTAGTTCATCATGGGAGTATAGTAAAATCATCAGGCACATATGACCAAAAATTGAAGGTGAGTGTCACTCGGATAGTTGTGGAAACATACCTATCTCGAATGGAGAGTTCCACTCTAAGACATCAAGGAGCCACACCCTACCCCATAAGAGTTTTCCACACATATGGTCGTGGACCCATGCATAGCCCAATTGGAGGGTGAAACTCAATTTCATTTTGGAAGGTGTCCCAACCCATATTAGGGTTCCACTTGTATGGTGGAGGACCCATGGCCAACTCTATTGGAGGGTGACACACTATGTTATTGGGGACCCATGCCCTATCTGATGAGGGGGGTTACACTCTGATGGTTCCTCTACTGATTCTGACTGATCACTATCACCATAGATTGTCTCCTCATTGAGAAATACCTATAATTTTTCACATCAAATCTCAAAATCCACAAATGATTCCACTAAAATTTTATACGCCAAAAAAACACTGATGATTTTATACCAGTGGAAAAAGATCCATATTCAAATGAATAATATTTTGAATCGTGAATATTACTAAAAAGGAATCAAGGAGTAGAAGGAATATAAGGGGACCAAAACAGTGTGTGGACTTACTCCCACACCACGATGTGTCCCTAGCTAGCACACTAATACATAACATGTTATTTTACATGTCATATAGGTGGACAACATGATGTGTCTTGGGTAACCTGGACTAGTACCATGTCCTTCTAACCGTGTCCATGTACAATACATCTTCTCTATATTCCAGACTTCGTGTCCATCAACCGAATTTCACAACACTGTACCTAGCGATGTACATTCCCATGATTTCTTTACGGAGTGAAAAACTATATATTTTTTCCAACTATGCTATGGATGCATGAAATGTAGAAGGCTTACATGTTATTTCAACCTTCTGTTTTTTAAATCACTAGCAATAAACACTAGGTCATACTTGTCGTGTGCTCTTCCATAAACACTGCATTAGGTATTGTTTTCCCCACAAAAACTATGATATGTGGAATGCTATAAAATATTTGTGAAACACATTAGATTCTTCGACAAATCAGTCAAATACTCCTGGATCTTGCCAAAAATTGATGATATCGACTATCACTCACCAGAAAATGGCCACCATTTGTTGGGGGGGGGTCTCACTATTTGTTATGTTTTCTTCCATGACCCCCTCCTTAAAATATATGATCTAAATTCATTAAAAAGGTACCCCTACCCAATAATAACTCTCTAACTATGCTCAACTCAGTGAGCTGCTCATTCTTCATAAAACCACCCGGAATCTTGGGGTCCAAGAAGGCTTAGTTCCCCTTAGAAATTGTCAAACCAGACCTCGCGGTCCAATTGGTGATGAACACCAAAAAATAGAGAAAATAAAATTAATAAATGATAAATGGTTGATTCAAATAAATCTCGTCCAATCAAAATTAATTGGGGATACTAGGGATGAAAAAATAAACAAATTAATTTCTATTAACGCGCACATGAAATTGTCTAAAAATTGGCACTGATCCAAGAATATTGATGGATCTACCAAATAATTTAATAAAAGTGAATAATAAACCAAAAGAAAAGTCCTCCCTTGATTATGGATTTATTTCCTATGAATAAAATACCTTCATATGATTAAAGTAGAGGCGTTACATTTTTTTATTAGGATTTTCTCTTATCTAGTGTTTTCTCATCATCCAATGTGATCATAAAATAAAATAGGATGTTTGAAAATCATGGTTGAATATTAGTATTATGAGGCTAACATTAGACATTATTCCATGATGACACACTTTATGGAATTGATTATGTTAAATAGGATTAATTAATTTCATTAATAAACTACATAATCTCATTGAACATACAGCCAATGGGTGAGGGATGATAATAAACCTCATCAAAACATTTTATGTCTCACCTATGGTAAACACTGTGTTATAATAGAAAACATTTTTTATATATATCTGATATATGATTTTTCTTAATATATTTCTGGTTTTTTCTATGAATCGTCATGTCTTCCATATAAAATACTATTAAAATTTTTCTAAAATAAATTTTAGGAACACATGGCCTCAGAATTTCTCTTCGTTTAGTACATATATCAGGAAATGTATATTGAAATAATTATAATTCATATAAAATAAATCATGTATCTACATTTATTGTCAATATTCTTCCCAAAATATGAAAAATAGAAAATTTTCAGGAACATTAAGAATGTATTTGTATGGGGCATGACTTTTATTGTATGCATTGAATTTCTATGGGAACGAGAAAATGAGGTACAAGTTTTTCGTTTTTTGGTGGGGAACTACAAAAATCTAAGAAAATATTATATAAATTTTCTAAAATATTGGAAAAAAACTTTTATTTCTAATATATTTTTATGATAGTACAAATACTCTCAGACAATAAAATTTGGCCACATTTAGATCATTTTATTTCAATGATATCTTTGTTTTCATCTAATATTAACCCTTTTGATGATTATGGTGATATAAATGTTTTTACTAATTAGGTATAAAGATTGTAACTATAAATGGACAACTAAAATATAAATTTTCAATGGGTTTTTATTCAAAACCATGTCTTATTTAGATGACTAATGATATTATTCTTATTAATTTTAAATCAATTAATATTATATTTCCTGTTGTAAAATTACAATTACATCCATTTTAAAAAAATTAAATTTTATTGAATTTAAATTCATCAATAAAATAATGGAATTATAATTGAAGTTATTAATATAAAATTAATATGATATATATTATTATAAAATTCATGGCACACTATAACTCACCGATATAAAATTTATTAAGAATGATTTAATCATTTACACTATTTTCCTATTTTATGGACAAGAACTACATTAGTGTTGTGTATCGATTTAAGAAAATTATTTCACTAAAAAAATTATTTATAAAAAATTATTATTAATAAGATTTATTTATAAAAACATGACCTTTATTAACTATCCAAAACCTTTTTTTATCCTTATGCAAAAGCATTTTATATTTTTTAAAGAACTGGACTGAGATTTTTATGTTTCCATTCTTTAAAATATTATATATGACTAATACAATGAAATAATAAAGAAAGAATTATGTAACCAAATTTTTTTGATGATTATGTTTAGACATCACTCATAAAATAGAATAATGTAAATCTCTATTTTAATTTTTAGCCCTTATCATAATAATTTAAAGAATAATAATATGATGTACCCTTAGGGAGGTAAAGAAAGTTTCTACAGTTATTATTAAAAGTAACATAATATAAAAGGGGACTATTTTAATAATTTATAACATTTGATTATATATTTCTATTTAATATTATTATATTAAATTAACAAAATTTTTATAATAACTCGTAATATTAATTCAAAAAACTCAACGTAAAACCTCTTTTAGAAAATTATATTTCCATGTAAAAAATGATATTATAATAAAATAAATAATAATTATATATTTTATATAATTGAAAAGTTTGTATATAATTGATAAATAAAAATTTTACATCAATATAAAAATAAAATCATTATGGACTATTTCAATACAATGACAAGAAAATTTTATAATTATCCTTATTTGTATATATTCTCTGAAAATAAATATTTTCATAAAAAACCCATAATTTTAAATTTAATTATTTTAATATGATGATTTGAGAAATGTAAAAAATTATGAACATAAAGTTACAAATTTTGTAGAAATTATTTATAATTTTTTGTCACCCAATAAAATGGAAATAATTTTTGAATAAAACATTTTTTTAAATAATAAAATGGGTTTACAGATAATTGAGTTCTTATTTTCTAAAATTTATTAATAAATATTAATTGATTTTGGTCGTTATATATATATTTTTTATAACAATATTTTTATTTTTCATATCCACCGAATTAATAGCTAGGTAACAAATGTCATATATATATAATTGAACATCATTTTTCATTTAAGCTTAATGTTTCATGTCATACAAGATTCCAAACGTAGTGTAATTTAAAAATCCTATGGTGTTATACATAAATTAATCACAATAGGATAGTGATTAGATTAACATATCTTGAAAATTTTTAGTTAATAGTTTGGGATTTACCTATTAATTGGTTAATATTAATAATAAATCACTTTATAAAATTGGTATTGGTTGATAAAAAAGTGAACTGTAGTTTAAAAAAATGTCACATACTGAAAACCATGAAAATACCTATATTTTCATTGTTCTTTATAAAAATAATTACAGTATATATATTTGTATATGAATTAACCTCACATAAATTTGGATCGCAGTGGGGCTAGTAAGACTAAAAGTGAATCATTCAATTTCAAAGTGAATTTTTTTAAAAACATGGGTCATAATGAAAATTTATTTGGGCTATTCAAGAAATATTATGTACAAAAATATGACACATGGTGTGTACTATATGATAAAAAGTTCATTTTTTCATTTATAAGTGGTATTACAGAATAAAGTACATGTCAAATAATTAGAATATTCAAAACACACTTAAACTCCAATAAATACTTAGGAAAAGGTTTTATAAATAATTTATGATATATTGGAATTAACATCACAATGATATGTATAGTGATATGGCTGGTGTGACTGAATGTGTATGTTTTCTATCCAAAAGTGAAATTAAAATTCAAAAAACGTCATGTACAAAAATATAAAGAAATATTTTCGATGTATAATGATACTTAAGGAAATAAGATTCATAATACATTTAGAATTTCTGGTATTTATCTATATATCAAAAAATATATGGAATGGCTGGTATGACTGAAAGTCCATTTTTCATTTAAAATATATATATTTTTTTTCGAATCACATTTCACAAAAGAAAAACCATGTAAATTCAATAATATTTAGTTGATAAATTATTTAATATAAGTGTTATTACGAAATTAGGGTATTATCCTCATGTCAATCCAACACACGTTGTGGCGGGTAAGATATTAATTTTATATTGTAAGTTTATATTCTAAAATTTTGTTCAAAACTGATCATCCAATAGTAAAGTCATAGATGACACACTAATATAATCTTAATAAATTATTATATATATTAATAATATATTTATTATGTGTACAAATTAATTTAATATCAATCTAACACACGTTATGTAAACTGTAAATAAATATGTCTATTTATTTTAAATTGACCCTTTTTGTACAAAATAAAAGTTATGTGATAAAAACAGTGTCTATTTTCTAAAAAAATATTATAAAATATATAAATAATTTAATTTAAATTTTATTGTAATATCATCATCTGAATCTAATATATAGATTTTCTTCAAAGACTAAATATTCATATTTTCATTTAAATGCAATATTTAGTAGTGAACGGGAATCACCCACTAAAAACCACCCTCTAATTATTTTCATTATTTTTGGAAAACATTAACAATTCAATTGTTTTGTTTAGTAATTAAAATTATGTCTATCCAACTGATAGTGTTTCTTGTATGATTAAAAGTGGATATTTTCAATCAAAATTTTATATTTTTTTATAAAACATGCATCACATACATAAGAACAAGAAAAAAATTACTATTTTTTATAAAAATGTTTAGAAAAAATGATTATTTATTAATTACGTATTGGATTTAACCACATTTTATTTCAAGACATTATGTAGCTGGTATGAATGAATGTTCTTGTCATAAATTAAAAGTGACATTTTAGTACATTATATGTGTTATATACTCAAACCCAATAAAACACACTCAATTTGTATTCATACATTAGTAAAAATGTTTATAATTTATATTTCTATATTATTAATATATGTGTTAACTGGTATGTCCAGAATTCCTAAGATCATATGTATTCAATTAAAAAATATCATTTTATTTGAAAACATTAATTACATATTCCAAACCATGAAAACAAACATAGATTTTCTTGATACATTTAACCAAATATAAATTGGAAGATTTTAATTTGTATAAACTAATTCACACCAATATAACACAGGATGTGTATTTTATGTCTAGAGGTGTGTTTTTTCCGTTAAAAGAGAAATTTTAGTTCAATGAAAACTATAGAAACATAAAATAAATATAATATTAATAAAATAAGTAAAAATATTAATAACTAGTATTATATTTTCATGAATTATTTTCACTTAAATGAAATATATTGTATTTCATTAATAAATGAAAATTTTTATAAACAATTACATGTGACATTTTGGTTCAAAACATATGTTACATTTTCAAAATGGATAAAATTTTATAAGATTATATTGATACATTGTTATAAGTATATATATATATTGATAATACATTTTCAACCTATTGAAATTAATCTCGCATTAATATGTATATGGTGTGAGAATAATGACTTATTATGAATATTTTCATTTTAATGTTACATTTTTTATTCAAAATTCACATCAAAAACAAATCCTTTACAAAAAAATATTGGATTCTTGGAAAAATATTTTGAAATATCAAAAAATCATTCGGAATGAATGGGAATATAGTTCCCATCAATCTAACACAATGTGTGATCATTATGACAAAATGTGTTTTCATCATTTAAATGTAATATTTAAAATCAAAAATCAACACACAGACATAAAATTAAATAAATATAATCAAATAGTATGTTTAAATTAGAAATAAGTTAAATAATTCAATTTTTATGTATAGGAATTAGTTTTATGTTAAGATGATTTGTGGGGTGGATGTTACAACATCATGTGAATGTGTTCTTATTATATGTTTCATTTTAATTCAAATTGAATATAAGATACTCAAAACATCTAAAAAAACACTCCCATTATCATATTATTTTCTAAATACTTTTAAGATGTTGTTTATGACATATAAGAATTAATTTCTCATTGATCTCATGTTCAAAATAGATTTTATTCTAGGAAGTGAATATTGTTATTTATAATTCCAATTTTAAATCCAAACTTTCATCATATAATCAACCCTAACAAACACTAATGGATATCATCGATACATCATGGAAGAAATTAATTTACTAATGATGTTTGATTGTTAATCTTATGTCAATATTACCCAACTTATGGATTGTATGACAAAAAGAGGGGTTTTTTTAAAAGTGACTATTTAGTCAAAAAATGTCACGTACACAAGATTTATAATCCATCATCATATTTTCATGATACATTATAAAAATGATGATTTTATCATTTCAATCACGTTGTAATTAAACAATAGTTAATAAAACATTTACATTAAATTTAATAACCATAATTACATGTTTTATATTTTAAAAAAATTAATTAATTTTTTTTTCACATTGTAAAAACAAAAAAAAATTGATTTATTATCATGATACATTAAAAATATGATTATTGAACTTATTTATAAATATAATTATAAAAACAATTAGATGGAATTTCACTACTACAACTTAATAATTCTAAAATAATAATAATATAGAAAATGTATTGGGAGTTTTAAAATATATTTTTATATTTTTTTATTATTCTTTACATTTTAGTTACTTATTATGATATATCATTCACACTATAAATTTATTTTATTATACATTATTCAATTATTTATTGACTAATTTATTCTTTGTATAGTAATACTAGAATATGTATTATTTTTTATTACAAGTCTAAGAAAGTGGTGGTAACATCAATACTAGTATCTTCATTGGATTACATTATAATGAATCTCCAAGGATATTAGAATTCAATGCAAAATTTCCCTCAAGATGTTAAATTATTTAATAGTTTTTTGGAATTTGTTCATTTATTAACATTTTCATATCAATGTAATTATAATATATGGAAATGTTCAAAACCTATAAATCTATGAAATAATAATATATTATTATGTAAATATACCATCATGTTACCCTATTAGTTATATTTTATTGATTTTACATCTATTCCAAATTTAGTTTTTGTGGGGTTTAGTGATCATGTTCGAGTAACCCCAAATACATGTGTGTGTGTTGTTTTAATTTCATTGTCCATAAATTTTTTTAATTTTTATAATGTACATTTATTTTTCAATTCGTATCTGTAACGTGGTATTGGTTGATAATATAAAAAACAAATAATATAATATATAACAATTACTTTTTATATATGTAATGTCTCTAAAATTCTGTACAATTGTTTTTATTTATCTAAAATTATTTCGAGACCAAAAAATATGACGGCGTGCGATTCTGAGGCCTGGAGAGATCGGAATGATATGTTGAAGTTTTTAACGCTTTAATTAGAATGTGTATAAAGTATTCCTAAAAAAGAAGATTAAATTTTTAAATTGTTTCTCGGATCCGAAATCATAGGGCAGTGTTGCATTTAAAATGGCTGGTTAACCCTAGGAGCGACTTATGTTAGGTCAGCGCAGGACTCCAGTGAGAAAAACCAAAAATGGAATAATCATAAATAAAATACATAAATAAATTATTTTATTTTTCAAATGATTATATCTCACAAACGGTAGCTCAGAATGAATATTAGAGACCACTATTGAACTCATGAGGGCATTCATTATTTAAGAAGATACTAACATTGGCCGGTGCGAGCCACCAGTGAAAGTTATTTTTTGGCTGTAAATAAAATAATTAAGTGACAATTATTTTATAGTAAACTCTATAAATTTTAAAGGGTATCTCGGATTGGAAATATGAGAGTATGTTGGGTTCTTTGGGGCTTGTTTCACTGGGCTGAGCCTAACCTCGACCGACATAGGTCGAGGGTGACTATTAATAAATTTACGAACTTTTTTTCAAGTACATTCAATAAACACGCAAGCAGCATTTTGTAACTTTTGAACTGATGCTCAGAATAGAAATCTACTAACAACGTTAAACTTACAGTGCCGATATTCTCTTAAGGAGACCTTCACTTCCACCAGAGTAGGCCGAGGGTGGATGTTAGTTTATCACATATTCTTGGAAGAATAAAAAAAATAAAAATAATTAACATTTTTAATTTTTTTTGTAACCTCTATTTGATTTATGGAGGTGAGGACCACAAGAGCATTAATCCTCTCAATTTTTTAATTCATGGGGGTGGTAACCAACCGAACCCCTCTTTAATATGGCGAAGTCCCTTGTGAAACCTCCCATTTAATTGCACCAACATAAATTAAATGGATTGACCTTGAAATACTAAGTAAAAACGTCGTTAGAATTTATTAAAGATCATATTAAATGAACTATCATAAAATCCATGATCGTTACTTACCCTCACCCTCCTTTATATATGGATCTTGGTGGGAGGAATTGGCACAGCTTCACCCAGTGATGATGCTCTGGTATGTGATGTGATGCCCGACACGTGTAGGACGGAGCCGGTTCTGGCAGGCAGTGATGAACAACCCTGAACCACGAATCCAAGAATGAGGAACCAACCTTGATCCCGTATCGTATGTTCCATGTGGAGACGATGAACGCTGACATTCTTCAACGACATATTCTTCTTCATCACGCCCCCTCCTACAGAACATTCAAGTTAGGGGTGTGATTTTGATTATTCTTCAATTATTTTTTTACGTTGAATCTCTACCCATGAACTGCTTGCTATCGCACTAACGTAGGGGTTGTGGGTCAAACGAAAATGAACCGGCATCTCTGCAATCCTTGTAATTTTTGGTGAGGTCTATGCGATGGAGGAAGATGAGAACTGACACTGGTGGGGCTCAGGAACGACACTCTATACTCTGGTCGGCCACGACGGAAGCATCAGCGGAACTACACCGCTAGAGAAGATCCATGACCCATCGTCTACGGGGGAGTAAGGGCGGTGGCCAGCCGCCTGAGTGGGTGGAAGTTCATGTCAACACTACCTAGTGGAGAAGAACCGCATCATTGTGTCGTGACAGTGAGGGAAGGGCGACCAACTTGCTGATGGACGACGGTGATGGGGTAGCGTGCAACCACACTGTTCCTAGGTTCGACTTGCCATCCTACATGTCGGGGGTTCCTAGGAGATCGTCTTGCACAGACCGCACCATGGGTCGCCGAACCATGGGCCACCCCGCACCATGGGCCACTGCACTGCGGACCCAGGGGGCCGCCACACCACGGGTCGAGCCGTGTCGGTGGGTCGTGCCAGATGGAGCGGGTCGGGCTGGACCCAGTGGTCCTGGTCAAATCCCGTGGCCCTGGTCCGACCCAGGATAGTCCAGGGTCTGCCCATGCCGTGTTGGTCTGACCGGGTCATAATAGACCCGGACCAACTTCTACCCCTTTCGCACCTTCGGCCATATCTTCAGCTATGGTCGTTGGTTGGACAAACCATCAGCAGTTCCAGAAACCTTGGAGTGATATGGACCTTTTGGTATACCCTAATAGAGTTTCAGATAATGTTGGGGTATGTTCGGGTTGGATCAAACACGAATCCAACTGGGGCCGTCGGGACTAAAAGGTCAATAACATACAGACCAGACATCCGATTGATGCACTGTCTATTGCGCTGAGACCCCTTTTACGTGGCAGTCATTTGGTATAATTCTTCATGGGTATTTTTGGACGTTTTAGTATTGACCTAGGGATTGATGAGAGGATCCTCCATGAATCAAGTGAACTTAGTGTGAGAAAATTGTAGTTGGATGTAACATGAGAAAGGGATCCTTTGTGGGTCTCTGCTCAAGGATCCCACATGGATCCGCTCTAAATAATCTATGTGGGATGACTCTAGGATCCTGTGTGGGTCTACTGTACTAGGATCCTATGTGAGTCTAATGATATACTAGGATCATGTGTGGGTCTGTTGGACTATGAAACTGTGTGGGTCTGATGATGTGCTAGGATCATGTGTGGGTCTGCATTACTAGGATCCTGTGTGGGTCTGATGATGTACTAAGATCTTATGTGGGTCTGATGATTTAATATCCTACGTGGGTCATCTTCTTAACAAATTATGATGATTCAATAGTTACATCTAATCATCTCTAATACTGTACCTATTTTATACCTGGTGTGAGCTGAGTCCATACCTTCGTGGTGATTCCTTGGTGGTATTCTTCTGGGTGGCGTACCTGTGTAGTAATTTCATTCATGGAAATACCTTTTTGTTATTTTTCTATGTGGAATACTTTTGTGGAACTTTGATTATTTGTGATACCTTGGTGGTATTCTTATGTGTGGAGGACATGTGTGGTACTTTCCTTCATTGTGATACCATTTTGGAATTCCTCTATGTGTCGGACCTTTGTGGTACTGACCTACATGGTGATACCTTTTTGGTATTGTTTAGTGTGGTGTACCTGTGTGGTAATTTCCTTATAGGTGAAACCTTGGTGATATTCTTCTGTGTGGCGTACCAGTGTGGTACTTTCCTTCATGGTGATACCTTGGTGGTGTTCTTCCGTGTGGAAAACCAGTGTGGTACATTCCTTCGTGGTGATAACTTTGTGGTATTCTTTTGTGTGGTGTACCTGTGTAGTACTTACTTTCATGGTCATGCCCTTCTTGTATACTTCTGTGTGGCGTACCTATTTGGTACTTTCCTTCGTGCTGATACCTTGGTGGTATTCTTCTGTGTGGCGATCTGGTGTGGTGCTTTCCTTCATGGTGATACCTTTGTTGAATTCTTCTGTGTGACATTACCATTATGGTACATACCTTTGTGGTGTAACCTTCATGGTATTATTTTCTTCAGGGAACATTTGAGCTTTGAGCAAATGAGTTTGGCCTTGTGTTTCCTCACGAATTGGATGGGGATATATGATAACATAGCTATATGTATAGGAATATAGCTAAGTAGGGTTGGAAGTTGATTTCATGCATTGGGGTTTATCCTTTGAGGATTTTGTGAGACCATTGAGGGTCTCGGTGTCCCTAATGAGTATCGTTATACTCACCCCTGCCTGGGTTATGCCCGCACCTATTCATGTTTTTTGTAGACGACACACAACATTGAATGAGGATGATAGTAGAGGGACATGAGGTAGCTCAGAGGCGAACCATAGATGTGGCATCCCATTGAGACAACTGTTCGAGAGATGTACCTACCTTTTATGAAAGATCTTAGATGGGTGTTCATAAGACCTATTTCAGTTTAGTTTTACCTTCTATTTTTCTTTTACTTTCCATATGGGATGGTATTCTGGACCCTTTTACTTACTGAACACACTCATTTTACTATTCAGTTTACTTTTGTTCGTATCTTGTTTTTTGCTTGGTCGTCTGTGTTTATAGGATAAAAAGGCAACACCTTTTCCAGTTATTTGGGGAATACGACTTTTGGTGCTAGTCACCAGCCCCAAACCTATAGAAGGCGGGTTTGGGGTAGTCACAACACGGGCCCCAGGGGACAGGTCGTGACAAATTGGTATTATCGGAGTTCAGTTCTACCAAATAACTTGGACTCAAATAATTTTATGTGAAGAAATAGTGTTAAGTGTAATGAGTGTTGTGTTCAGTCCAGGGAGTCCAGTGTTGGTGCAGCAGCCGATGTATCCATACACCAGGATCCTGAGTTCTGATTTTGACTCACTACACATAAGCACTGATTGAGTGTAATTTTGAAGAGTTTCTTGTGATTTCCTTGAGTTATCTCACCAGGAATAACATAATGAATGTGGGGAACTTGTTCCAAATCAAGAGTCTGCCGCATAAACATCTAGTGAGGATTCCCTAGAGAGAGTACATGATGAAGGACCTATGAGAGAAGAGGCTCTGGTTCAAGGAACTCTTACTAGGTTGGCACCTTCGGGTGGTGTACTAGTAGCACCACCACCCATTGGGCAGAAGTTACCACCAGCCGCACTAGCAGATTGTTCATACTGACTGAGCGAGTTGTATGAGATTCATCAGAAGAGGCCTCTGAGGTTTAGAGGTGAGATATATTACCAAAAAGCTGATGGATAGCTAGAGGTGGTTTCTATAGTTTTTCGCCTAATTGAGACACCAGTAGAGCAGATGGTGATCTTAGTTTCTAGTCTTTTTTAGTGAGTGACCATATGGATGGACTGCATAGTGATGAGGCTTCAGTACTTGGTCCGTTACCCAAGATGGTACCTTCGGGTAGTGTGTCAGCTAAATCATTTCTCGTTGGTCAGTAGATACAATCGGTGGTACCTCTAGAGGACACATATAGGCTAAGTGACTTACACGTGATTCAACATCAGATACCCCTCGGGATTCCAGGAGAGCCCAAATCACAGGCTGCTGAGGACTAGAATGAGGAAGTGGCTGAGAGATATTTAGGGCTTGTATAACATCGCCATGAAAAAATGTCGGTAGCTGAGTATTAATCATGAAACACTGATAATTCCTGGTACACGATGTATACACTACGATCAGTGCTTCATGGCTCAGAATTTCGAACATAGTGTGTGTAAGGAAATCTGAGCCAGCATTACTCCTCTATGAATTTATATTTATTTTGGGGTGATAGAGAGTAACTTTTTGGTGGAATGTTATTTGGCTGAGAAGATACATCAATTGAAGGTTATTAGTGGGAAAACAGGAAACTGGTACTGGTCTTAGAGACTTTGGCATGTAAAAATGTTTTGGAATGACAAAGTTTTAGGGACAGATGAATCTGTACGGCTGAAGACGTGGGAGCAGAGTTAGGGGAGAAATATGAGGTGGTTTACATTTCAATATGTTACAACCACCCCCCATTGTGCTCCCCTACAAGATCAGGGAGCTAGTGTACCTGGGAAGAGAGTAGCTATTTGTAGTCAAGTAGTGTGACCCAAGGGCTCTAGGAATGATTTGAGGTATGTTCTGTGTCTACTACTAGCTTCCATATCAATAGGCGTAGGTACCAATCATTCCATCCTTCAAGGAATATTGTCCAAGACCTATAGTTTCCGGTTAAACCATTGAATTGAACCTCACGTATGAATATAGGTTTTGGATAATACTCTATAATCACACATACACCAATGGTGTTATCTGAACCTTAACGAGATTGTTTCGGTTGGAACCTCTTGGGGGCATTGTCGAGGCCTTACGACGTTAGTTTGGGTATGGGTGAACATTCACAATTCATACCTAGATTGAATGTGTTAGGAAAAAATATTGTGGTTTATCTACAATGTTGGGATGAGGTTTTCCTTAGTCAGCGAAAAAGGAAACCCATGTATCACATGATAAACTCATGCATATGAGGGTGAAGCCAATCACTCTTAAGTCGGACACCCTTATCTGTGTGGCAGTAGGAGTTTGGAGTTTTCATTTCCCAACGGTACTGGCTTGAGTGTAACACCCCGAGATTTTATGAAAAATATTCTTTTAATTTCATTAATGTCTTGTGTTGTATTCTACACCAAGATTACCTTGCGCTATATGCAACACCGTATTAGCTTGCAGTATATGCAACACTATTCTTGGATCGTGTTACACACAATTTTGATAATAGTTATTCTACTCAACATTGAGTATATATATATATTAAATGTATAAATGAAATATGGTTGGATTCTTTTATACGAAACAACAAAGGATTCTTTCATAACATGCAACCCTGACTTGGCATACATTACACGCAATCGCGACCTTCCTCGATAGCATGTGTTGTACGCAATACCGGGTTTTAATAAACAACAATATATTATTATAACATTGTCATGAACTAGACTTTATGAATATTATTAACTAAATTTTGAATTTTATAACATTATTATTCATCTTACACATTTCCATAACATGGTATAAGAACAAAATAATTTTTTCGGGTAAAATAAGTATTTTTCAAAAAATGCAGTTTTGCAGCCTTTTGATGGCGCACCCACTTTAAATCTAGTTTTTTAATGTTTATAAGTTCAATTTGACAAAATAAAATACTTATTTTGAATCAGGATATAAAAATCCACATTAGATAATGTTTTGATATTATTCTGATAACTTTCATATTTTAATGAATAGTAAAAACACGCTATATTTTAATTAAAAAAAACTTTTTTCATCGTAATATCTTATGTGGTTAAATTATAATATTGAATGGTTTTAAAGTATAAATAGAATATATTTTTACCATTTAATATAATGTATGTCATTAGCATTGATTTTACCTTGAATTCGTAGGTTAAATCAATTCAATATTTTTCAATGTTTTAAAGAAAAACTTGTTTTCTTTCGACAACGAGATTAATTTTAATTTAATTTCTGTATATTTTGTGTATTGAATTTGGAAAAATGGATTCCATATTTGGAATCAGTGGGTCCAAATTATGTTAATAAGATACTTTTTTTGGGCATTGTGAATAGTAACTACGGTAAATTTTATTTACTATAGTTAAAGGTAAATCAGGTAATTAAGGGTAAATATAAGATTATAAAATTACCCTAACACTTGGAAAAATCCTATTGGATGGCTAAAAGTAGACCCATATAACCTAAGGGCCGGATTAGATTACTTTTATGGACTTTTTTTCATGAAAATTATTTAATTATTATTAAAACCAAAGAATGTGACAACATGTCACTTTCTAAAATCTTATAAGTATAATAATTTTAATTTAGTGCTAAACTTCATGAAACTTAGAACATGAATAGTCTCCAGAACATTATTACAATTATATACATCATAGAAATTTATTTAGAATTTTTAGGGATTAAATAATTATCATTTATTATGACAGAAAGATGATGCAGTAATTGTCTTATTAATGAAATATTGACATAATTGATGTTATAAATACCAAAATAAATGTAATTTGAGAACTTTTATGGCTTAAATTAATTTTATAGGTTAATAGGACATTTTATTGTTTATATAAGTAACTTGTTTCGAACTTATCATTCTGTTATGAATTTCATAAAAATCATGTACCAAATAGTGTCAAAATTGTCAAAAATTAGTTTTTAAAACAAATATGATATTATTTATTGTTATTTAATTCCTAAAAATATATGGTTGGGACAAATGGCTTAGATAAGGATAGATATATTAATAATAAACAACTTGGGGTTCTTTTGGCTTGTTATGGTATGTTTATTAACCATATAGTATAAGAAAACAAAAAGACACGGTAAAAGTTAAATTATTTAACCTAGAGTTAAATCTAATTGATAAGGTTAAAATAATAACCCAAACTTGTCTAAATCCTATTGGATGAGAGGATTGCGATCCATACACACTTTATCTTCGAAATAAGACCCTTTGGAACCATTATAAACCGAATTTGACCTTAATATAAAATAATATTTTGAGATTTTTCTAAGGTGCCCATCTCCTCCCTTATAAAAGGGCACCTCCTCCCTCTCCTCCTCACACCAATTTGAGCATTAAATCTAGTCCAAACCCTTAACAAATCTCTTATACACTTCCATAGTATCATCCTAGAGGTCCTGGTCTTCATAAAAGACCATCCTTAGTTCTTTAAGTGGAGGTTAAGTGAAGGCGCTTCAAAAAGAGGTAATATCCATTACCGATCTTTTTCAATTTCTTTCTTCTTCAACTTCTTCTTATTTAGTTGTTTCATTATAAAGTAATAACATCAGTATTTATTATATAATTATATGTTATTATAAATATGAAACATCTCTAATTAACCTTCTATCTATCCTACGGAAAAAGGAAATCACCGCGCGTGCGTACGTACGGAATACCCTCTCCACGCCGTGGTGTAATCTATTTTCCGCCACCAACGTAATTGGATGGGTATAATGGTGTAATGAGTAACTATATATGATTATTATAAAGTGATATTGATTCTTAAATAGTATACATACACTCAAATACAATTCCAAAATCATAGGAACGATATCATCAATCGTGCGTACGTACGGAATACCGTCTCCACGATGTGATGTGACTCGTTCTACATGATCTTCATTGCATAATGATTATATAAATGAATTGAATGAATGAATATGACATATATATTACACTAATACCATTCTGGCAATGAGTTATCTATAACCTAAAGAGAAGAAAAAAAATTTATTCGAAAAAACACGCATAAGAACAAAAAGTAATAAACACCCGAATAGCAAGTAGTAATGAAAAATTACTAATAAGAAGCTAAGAATATGACCATATATGATATAATAATAATAATTACGATTCTGGAATAAGTCAATAACATTATTTAAATCATTATACAGGAGGTTCGGACACTTACGAAGCAAAACAGACCTAAGGTAAGGGAAATATCAGAATCTCATTTTTATCTGAGATTGTTTATACTTTGAAATTTACTGGGGTGTATTTTATCATCCACATCTATGTTTACTCAATATTTAATATTATTTCCATCCACCTAAAATTTTTTTAAATCCAATTTTACCCTTCGGTGAGTTTTTAGTAAAAGATATGAAAGGAATCTTTTGTCGTTTTTTGTACGAGGTACTTTTTAACTTTTCCGACAAAAGTATGAGAAGAATGTTATTTTTAACTTATATGGCATGAATGGATTTTTAAAAAATTATTTCCAAGAAGCTTCCTTTACAAGTTTTCAAGTTTATTTTTAATCAACTTCTTTTAGTTTAAAGTTGTATGACATGTTAAGAAAGGAAAAATGTTTTTGAAGAATAAAGGATATTTTCCTCAAGAATGGAGTTTAAGTGTTTTATCAAGATTATTTTCCATCTAAGATAATAAAGGGTTCTGTTTTTATCCCTATTATTACATTGATTTGATTATGTTGTTATGGAATTATTTTTATGAATTCCTTTATCTTATATGAATTGTTTTATGATGTCATGATGTTTAAGATTCCCATTTGTATTACATGGGTTATGCAATGATGTATGATTTATGATTTTGTGGCACACATAAGAATGGTATCATTATGAGATGGGTGGGACCTATATCTCCCTCCAATGCATTGGGTAATGATTTTATATCTCATGAGATAGACATGGCTGGAACGGTAGGTTATATCGGTTCAATGAAACAGGACTGAAATGAGGAATGAACTCGGTTCAGAAAGGGACTTTGTCCACTAAGATACTCTTGGCAATGAGTCTTGACTAACAAGAAATGATTCTCTATAATTATGTGTGTATGCCAAAAATCTTCATGTTTTAGGTTATGATTATTGGGATTACATTTCACTACTATGATTTATCCCTTGTTATGAAATTGTGATCTCTTTTGCAGGTTAAGATTTCCAAAAGATATGTTCTTATGAATATGTTGTGATTGAAATTTATTTTGTTTACCCTTACTAAGCATTTGAGATCAACCTTTTATGTTTTCTTTTCCTCAGGATATAAATAAAGGTTTTAGGTAAGAAAAAAAGGGAAGATCTTTATGGAAGATGTTGAAGATCTTTCACCACGATTAGAAGATTATATTCCGAGTTTCCAAATAAACTAAACTATTACAGTCCTTGTGTGTGTGTTTTTGTAATGTACTAAGTATTCTGCAAAAGTAATGTAATGTCCATGTAAATAAATCTTCGGGTATCTACATAGAGTACCATCAGGACTATGACTTTGAGAAAGTCTATACTCTTGGAAGGGTAACGTGCAGGCAGACGCAGTCAGCAGGAGGTCTGGTCTATAGCTACTGAGGGAGGCTTCAGAGTAACCAGTCGTGGTACACATATCCTTTAGGGATTTAGATGAATCTTTTTACCTCCATTCTATTATTTTCACTCCCCCACTCCTTTATATAGATGCGGAGGTGAAACTTGGGGGCATTGAATGTGAGGCTTGATGTGCTCAGGTATCGTTAGGGCAGTCACCTGATGTATTTTCTAAAGGTGGGTAGCACATTGTCTTCTTCATAGGATGTACAATGATACTGGTGTCACTAAGGGAGGAGGGGTTGAGGGAGTTCCATAAGTCCCCTCTTGGGTACATCATACTATGGTGAATATGTACCAAGACCTTTGGTGTCAGTAATGGTGGCTAGAGATGATGAAAGCAGTGGCAGAGATTATTTCATGATGTCTCACTTGTTAGCACATGAATAACACATAAAGTTTGAAGAATTATTATGCCTACAAGATACAGAAACCCTTGGAGTTCTAGTAATGGGACCAAGTATTCATGTGAGTCCCTCCTCAACAAGGACTATGATGATTTGGCCAAGGCGACAAGTTATCACCGAGGATTATCGGTCCTTTTCTGATACTTTGGATAATAGGCAAGGTATCATACCATTTGGTTATTCCAATGTAGTTGGAGAGGGTGCATGATTTCTTCCATGTATTCCAGCTAATGAGATACGTGCCTAACCCACCCCACATCATCTACCACAACAAGCTGGACTTCAATGATGGGGTGAAGTTTATGGAGGATCAGTTGAGATGGAGGACAGATAGTAGTGGGTCCTATGTGGGTGGTTAAGACCTCCGGTGCGCTTTAACTGGCAGCACGGGAACCTCCCGGAGAGAACATGGGAGCAAGAGGCTCAGATTCGTGCCTAGTATCCTCTTTTGGTTGATTTTCCATTGTTGTGGCTTTCAGAGACTTAAATACCTTAGGTGGGGAGAATTTATTGTTTTGGAAATTCTACTTAATTTTTTTAATTATAAGGAATTATTTCAAGACCGTGAAACATGACAGTGTGTGATTCTGAGGCCCAGAGTGTCGTGAATGATCTGTCGAAGTTTTGTTATGCTTTAATTACCACACATAAGTAGGTTTCCTCAAAAAGTGGAATATCTATTAAACGGTTTTCAGGATCAGAAACATGAGGTCACTATTTCATTCATAATGGCGGGTTTACCCTAGGAATGACTTATGTTTGGTTGGCGTGGGCCACCAATGAGAAAACCAAAAAATGGAATAATCATGAATAAAATAAATAAATAAATTCTTTTATTTTTCAAATGCTTATAACTCACAAATGGTAGCTCAGATTGAAAATTGGATACCACCACTGAACTCATGAGGGAATGCATTATTTATTAAGAAACTAACATTGGTCGGTGTGGACCACCAGGGAAAGTTATTTTTGGGTGGTATATAAAATAATTATATAAAAATTATTATATTGTTAAATCCAAAACATTTATATGGTAACACAGATTTTAAATATGATAGTACTGTTGTGTTCGTTGGGGCGTGTTTCACTTGAGCAGAGCCTAACCTCGATCGGAGCAGTTCGAGGGAGACAGTTTTTTATTTTCTGAACTTTATTTAGGTACATTCATTAAACGAACAAGCAATGTTTTTTATCTTTTGAAACGGTGCTCGGAATTGAAATCTGAGGACATTGTTGAACTCATATCATTGATATACGCTTAAGGAGACATTCACTTCGACCGCAGTAGGTTGAGAGAGGAAGTTAGTTTTTCACTTTTTTGTGGAAGAATATAAAAAAAATACATAACCTTTTTATTTTTCTTGTAACCTCCTTTTGATTTATGAAGGTGGGGCCAAAAAGAGCTTTAATAATCCCAATTTCCAAATTAATGGTTATGGTTACCCCTGAAACCTTTCTTTAATATGGGGAAGTCCCTTGGCTAACATCCAATTTAATTGCGCCAACATAAATTATATGAATTGAATTTCAAATACAAAGTAATAGCATCATTGGAATTTAGTAATTTCTCTATTAAATGAATCTTCATAAATTACATGATCGTTAAATACCCTCCCACACTCCAATTTATATAAATTATTGGGGGGGAGGAATTGGAACAACATCAACATTTGACGAATATCTTGTAATGTGCCGCAACGCCCAACACTTGGCCGATAGAGCCGGTAACGGCGGGCAGTGACGAGCGACCCCAAACCCTGAATCGAAGAACGAAGAACCAAACCCGGGCCTAGATCTGATGCGCCTTGTGGAGATTAATAATACTGACATTCTTCAATGACTTTGTCTTCTTCCTCATGCCTCCTCCATCAGAACCACCATAGTAGGAGTGTGATTTTGATTAATCTTCGTTGATTTTCATTTAAGTTGAATCTCTTAATGAGATTCTTTCTACTGCTCTAACGTGGAGGGTGGGGGACAAACGAACATGTCCCAACCACTCCACAATACTTGTGATTTTCGGTGCATTCTATGCGATGGAGAAGGACAACGACCGGTGCCGGAGAACGACACTAGTTGGGATCAGGATTGGAGGCCAACACTCCGGCCGGCCACGAAGAAAGAGGTGGTTCAACCGTGCTGCCTGAGAAGAGACAAATCCCATCTGCTGTGGTGGAGCGAGGGTGGCGGTCCGCATCCGCACCACCTGGTGGAGAAGAACAGAGCCCTTCTTCCATGGTAGCGAGGGAAGGGCGGCCGACTCGCTGCATGCCACCAGTGATGGTCTGGGGTGTGACCGTGCCATGCAGAGGAGCGACTGGCCATCCGGCCAGCCAGGGGTGCATAGAAGACTACCCCACAGGCCACCCCGCACCACAGGCCACCGTGCCCCGAGCCTCCATTTCATGGGTCGCCACGCCCCGCAGGCCGCCCGAGTGTGGGTCGGACCATGCCGGGGGGCCGAACCAGACCCAGCGGGGCGGGTCCAATCCTGTGGGATGGATCCTACCTTGGCAGACCCTGGTTGGTCCAGGCCGGTTTGGGCCAGGTCATTCCAACTCGGTCGGTCTGGACAAGAACCTACTTCCACACTTTTCACTCTTTTGGCCCTATCAGTAGCTACGTGTGTTTGTTTGACGAACCGTCAGTGGGTTCAGAAACCTTAGAGCGAGATGGACCATTTGGTATACCCCACATGAATTTTGAATAATTTTTTTTCAGACTGGGTTGGATCGAATACGAAACCATCCGGGCACTCAGGACTAAAAAGAAAATAACTTATAGACTGGGCATTCGATTGATGCAATGTATGTTGTGCAGAGACCCCTTTTTCATAGAGGTCCATTTGGGATAATTTTTCGTGGGGCTTTGTGGTAGTTGGACTATCGAACTGTGGCTTGAGGAGCAGATCCTCTCTAAATCAAGAGAGCTTATTGCAGGAACCATGTAGAATGTTGTAACATGATAACGGGATCCTTCGTGGGTATGTGCTCAAGGATCCAACATGGATCCACTCTATAAATCCATGTATGACTACTATAGGATCTTGATTTTTTATACTATACTAGGATACTATGTGGGTATGATGATGTACTAGGATCTTGTGTGGGTCTGTTGTACTAGGATCTTATGTGGGTTTGATGATGTACTAGGATCCTGTGTGGGTTTGATGATTTAAGATCCTAGGTGGGTCTGTCTCTTAACATAGTAAGATGATTCAGTAGTTATGTATAATCATTTCTACTAATTTACCTATGTTATACCTGGAGTGAGCTGAGTTCTTACCTTATGGGTGATACCTTGGTTGTATTCTTCTGTGCGGCGTACCTGGGTGGTACTTTCCTTCTTGGTAATACCTTTGTGGTATTATCTTGTGTGGTGTACCTGTGTGGTACTTTCCTTTGCGGTGATACCTTAGTGGTATTATTATGTGAGGAGAAATAGTGTGGTACTTTCCTTCTTGGTGCTACCTTGGTTGTATTGTTCTTTGTGTCATACCTGTGTGGTACTTACCTTCGTGGTGGTACCATTGTGGTATTCTTCTGTGTGGCGTACCTATGTGGTACTTTCCTTCATATTGAATCCTCGGTGGTATTATTCTGTGTGGAATACATGTGGGGTACTTTCCTTCATGTTTCTACCTTTTTGGTATTCTTATATTTCGTGTACATGTGTGGTAATTATATTCATGGAAATACCTTCCGGAAAATATTCTGTGTGGCATACCTGTGTGGTACTCTCCTTCGTGTTGATACCTTGGTGGTATTCTTTTTGTGGAAAACATGTGTGGTACTTTTTTCCGTGGTGATACCTCTATGGTTCTATTATGTGTAGTGTTACCTTTGTGTTACTTACCGAAGTGGAGTTACCTTGGTCATATTCTTTCCTTTCTGGAATAGTTATGATTTTAGCTAATGAGTTGGCCCTTGTGATTCTTCATTAATGAGATCGGTATACCTGATAACATAGGTATATGTATGGTCATATACCTAAGTAGGGTTTAAAGTTGTTTTAATGCTTTTTGGTTCATCCATTGTGGATTTTGTGAGACCTTTGAGGGTATCGGGGTCCCTAATGAGTATCGTTATACTCACCCGTCCATGTGTTACGCCCATACCTTTTTTTTGTTTGGTGAAGAAGAAAGACAACGCTGACTGAGGTCAAGATTACCAGGACTGGAGGTAGCTCTGGGGTGGATCTTAGCCGAGGTATACCACAGATATGACCATTCATGATCTGTACCTACCCTTCTTCTAGGATCCTCAACAGGTGATCACCTGAGCTATTTCAGTTAACTTATACATTCCATTTTTCTAGTACTTTCCAGTTGGGCTTGTATTATGGACCATTTTACTTATTGTACACAGTCTTTTTACTCTTAATTTTACTTGTGTTCGTGTCATTCTTTGTTCTTGGTCATGTGCGTTTACAAGATAAAAGGGAAATGCCTTCCCTTTTTTGGGAATATGCTTTTCGGTGCTAGTTGCTAGCCCCTGACCTATGGAAGGTGGGCATGGGGTAGTCACGACACGGGTCTCGGGGGATGGGTTATGAAAATATAGAAACACTAATTAATATCCTTTTATAAATTCAATATTTTGTTCTCATAAAATATTCTTTTATCAGTTATAGAATGATCACTGATTTCAGTAGTATTAGTCCATACTCATCTCTATCATATTAAACATAAGATATCTAAAAACTATAACTATATCTTCTATTTTCATAAGGAATAAATTATAGAAATTTTGATACCTAATCAGGCTAAAATACCCTTTCATGAGTAAAAAATTACATTCTGAGTTTGTAAAAGGAATCACTATATTTAATAATGTACATGATATTCCATGTCTAGTTTAAATGATCAACTAAATATTATTGTATAATATTCCAGAAATAGTGTAGCCATTAGAATGTTTTGAATGAATTGTATTACCTAAATTATGAAAATATGGTTTAAACATGTATATGGAAATAACTATTTGGAGAAAAAATAATTACAAAGGAATGTGAATGTCATTTTAAAATAAAAGGATATGTATTTCTGAAAAAAGAATTAAATGTGAACATGTTTATTCTATACCAGTAAATTAATATATCACCCTTTTTGTATTTTATTAATAAAATATAAATTTCACATAATTCAACTAATGTTTTACACTCATTTTATGTGTTTTATGTACATTATTTATGGAATATACAATCTTTTTAATAAAAGTTGTATTAAAAAAAACGCAGTTTTTCAACCATTTTATGGAAAAATTGTTTTAAAAATGAGTTTAATAGAATTATGACTTATATATCAAAAAAATTCATTCTTTGAAATAATTGTATCAGAATTTACATTCATTTAATTTGAGGTATTTTTTAGATAAGTTTCATGTTTCTATGAATAGTTAAAATATTATTCATTTTAATTTAAAAATAATTTTTCATAAAATTTGTTTAAAATGATATATTAAATTATTGAATGGTTTTAAAGTATAATTAAATCATGTTTTATTTGTTAATATAGTGTTTTCATTATTAATATTGGAACATTTTAAATGGATATAAATGCGTTGTGATATTTTTAATGTTTTTACTCTAAAACCTCATTTTCACGATCTATCAATGGTATTAATTTTAATATAACATTATCCACATTTGTGTTTTGAATTTTGAAAATTTTATTCCTTATTTGGAATCATAATTTATATATTTGATGAATATTACCCTTTCAATATTATAAATTATTTATAGTAATGATAGTAATTATTTTTACCACTATTCAGGGTAAACCATGCAATTAAGGGTAACAATAATGTTATAAAATATGAAAACAATTCACAAACAATTTTATAAATTTAATTGGATGTGATATTTTTGAACAAAACCATCCTTATGTAGACTTTTTCTTCTGTTGTAGCCACTTATATGGCATTAATACATTTATAGTATTTAATTTGAAGAAACGTCAGTTTTTTCAGACATTGTTTTTAAACAAGTGAATTATTTTAAATATTTGGTATTAAATATTAAAAATTTGACTATAAATATTAATTAAAAATACGATTGTATTATCTTCATTGTGATATTTTTTTAAATTTAATTACATAAATATATAAATTAATCAAGGGCTCTCGCAACAATGATGCAGTAACTGTTTAATTAAAGAAAACATCAAATACGTTATATTAAAAATATTTCTATAAATACAATATGATATAATTATTGTCATAAAATAATTTAATGTATGATGTTAACATTCTATTGATATTTTAAAATAAATTTTTCAATTTAGTCATGTTTTAGTGATGTTTTTGGAATGTTATGAAATGAATATGTTCAAAATTGTCATTAATAGAATTTTAAAATATAAAATATTTTATTAAATGTTATAAAATTTCTAAAAAACATAGATTCATCAAACTAATTTTATAAGTACTAAAATTGCATTAATGACTCAGTAAATGGAATTTTATCTAGTTATTGTAATTATATTAATAATAAAAGTGTATATTAAAAAATAACTCGTTAAGAGTTAAATGTTTTTAAATAAGGGTTAAAATAAAAGGAGAATTATTGAAAATATAATTAAAACATATCTAATTTTCATTGGATGAATGAAATTAGAACTATAATCTTACTAAAAGATATATAATGATAGTTTTTTAATTTTTAATTAGGAATTTAGTTTATAACAATTTCAAGAAGTTATAGAGTGCCTCTCCCCTCTGTTATTAAAGGAAAACATTTCTTCTCATTTCTATACACTTAAAAACCCTTGTTATTCATACAATAAATTATCTAATATCTTCCTAGAATAACAAAAAACAATATTGAGTATGTATTTTAGGAATAAAACTCTCTTTATAGGAGTTAATGTGATAATCAATGGATATCAATTGGAGAAGAGGTATTGGTTTTCATTAAGTATTTTTATTTTATTTTATTTTTCTCATCATTCAAATATTACACATCCATGATGAAACAATTACTATAGTATTCACAATATACTGATATTTTAATATTCTTATACCATTACATAAATTTATCTACCCATATATAAAATGGGAAAACAATTATTTATTCATGTATACCTATGAACAATCACCTCCATGAACTGATATAATTTATTTTTCCATCACAGTCTCTCAAGACTGGTTATAAAAAAAAGTTTTAATTTTTATATATGATATTCCTGACATATTTATCATTATTAAAGATAAATATATTATTAAATTTCAATAATTTCTTAAAAACAAAATTGGTAACTTTGTTATTTCATATGTGTGATCAATCACCACCATGAAATGATGTTTTTCGTTTTTTTTTCACCACATAAAATGAAAGATACGTATAAGTGTATAAAAATATAAATAGGAAATTAATTACAAGTTTTCGTTCTAGAATATTAAAATAAAAATTACTTTATTTTAGTAATAATCATTGAAAATGGAAACATTACTAATTCTTATCAATGGCTTATTGTCTCTATGATTGTATCATAGATCTTTTTTTTCATTAAAATTTTTAATAAATATATTTAATTGTATAAACAAAGTATAACATAATTATTATATCATGAATATTATTCTAGATATGAAGACATAGTGGCCACTTGGACTATTAACATTATAAAAAATTTCATTTTGGAGTCAAGTATTGAATATCATGAAAACATCCTACATGAAAATTAATAATTATATAATTATAATAAAATGATATTAAGTTATATAAAAGAAATAAAAATAATTAAAAAATTTGTAATTATATTAAGTAATAATCAATAATTATATTATTTAGGAATGAATATGGGATATTTGATTAAATGGACTTATGTAAAGGGACTTAGTATAAATATCCTTTCATTGATGCATAATTTTTATTATACAGACGCCTTCAATTATGAGGATTATATATAGCCCCTTCGAAATATCATATCATAAAATTTTTTATTATAATTTTCATTAATATTTTTTAAATGTTATTCTTTCATGGGATTTATTATTTAATGTTTTATCATGGTATGGTACAACTTGAGTGTATGTAGATTATATTTAAAAACATTTTTATCTATTTCACAATTATTGTTAAAATTTATTACATTTACTTGAATAAATTTATCATAATGGAAATTTCATATTTATTTATAATTTTAATAAATAGTTTTCAAAATTTAATCTTTTTATGTTTTCATTTTGGAATTTAAAAATTTCAATAAAAAATAACAAAAGGAATATTCATATAAATTTATAAGATGATAGAAATATTTATATTGCAGTGATTGTTAACTGATATTTGGATTCCTCTACAATCCTTATTGGTTTTTTTAAACTTAATATAAATCCATTATTCCTTTTTTTTGGTATTTTAGTTCTCAAAATTGTTTAGAAAATGGATAAAGTTTTTAATTTGTTGTAAGGATCTAATGTGATTACAAATTAGAATTTAAGAGTTAAATGAAGAAAATTGCAGTCATTTATGTGTTATTATTATATAATGGTACATGGGAATTATGTTGGTAGTTATGTAATAATATGTGGATTTGTGGTCCCATGATAACCCACCTATGGGTGGATACATTATAACCTTAAATGTATTAGTTATAAAGGTTGATTGTATGGCTATTCCATTTCTAAGAGTGACATGTATGGAACTTGAGAGCATGGTTATTCTATTTAACTATAATTTCAATTAGAAGTGTTTCTTACTTCATATGGGGGATATTTATTTATTTTTCAAAAAACACGGGATTTAATGTTCATCAATGTACAAATGGTTTTCTTGTTTTTATATCCCTTACTGAGATATTTATGTTCATCCGATGGTCTTTAATTTATTTTCATAGGATATAGGGATGATTAAGGGATTTAAAAAATTAATGGGGAATGTCATGATTAGTATCGTAAAATAAATAATGATTGTTATAAAATATTAGAATTATAAATGAATTTATACTGTTCATATGTTTCCATTTCTTATTTTATGGTTTTTTATGAATGATTTATTTAATAATTCAATTAAATAAAAAACCTAAAATGATCCTCAATTTGAAAGAAAGTAACTTCTTGATTAACACAAAACATTATGTAATTTTAATTGACGGGTCATTACAGTTTTAATCATGGTAGAGGTTTACAATTTGTAATAAAATTTGGATGTTTTTTAAGGGATACAGATATCATCATGAGGGTATAATTTTATGCTTCATCCATACATAATTTTTTTAGAATCAAATTTTAAGGCTCAATGATTGGAAATTATAAGGTGATTAAATTTTTTTCTAGAGACATTGAAATTTTAGGTAATTATTGGCTATTACTTTTTGGGTTGAAAAAAGAATGGAATGATATAAAATTTTATGTTAAAACATTTTATAGTTATATTTGAGGACATTATCATATTATGGGAATTTATAACAATTATATATTTTTTTAAAAAGGAATACACATATGATGCATCACAAACTATCTTGTCTAGTAAGGTCTTAGAAATTGAACCCACAACTGAATGAAGAATATGATTAATTTCATGCCACTATCATACGTAAATATTCTAGTAACTATGATATCTTTTTTTAGAGAAATGTTTTGATGGATAAATAACAATATAAATTTTGGATAAAAAAATGTATTGAATGGTTAATCATTGGATTGAAAAGTGATTTTGTTATTAAGTGATTAATGTTATTTTATATAAAACTCATTATTTTTTGATCCCAATATGATCAAGGTATATAGAATACTATTGGATTTTAATTAAGTAGTAAATACGGAATTAAATTATGGAAGAATCAATAATTTCATAGTGGACTTATGTGGATTTGGGTTATTTTGGAAAATAAATAGCTTATCTTGTAGATTTTGTAAGGATTTACGGTCAGGACCATATAGTTGATATAATAAGATATTTTTAGACAAATTTAAGGATTATGACATTTGGTAATACATTCTATAAGTATATATGTGTATTATTTAGTTAAATCTTTGTTCTATTTTTTTCATATCAAAGAAATCCAACTACAAATAGAAGGAGCACGATCTAAAAAAAATCAGTCAAATTCCTGAAGACTTGATTACAATAATTATTGAAAATTCGTATCCATATGAATTTAATACTATTTCTAACAAACAAATCACTGGAAAATAGTTCTATAAAATATCAAATAGCTCCACTATACCTCAATAACACTATAGTTCGTGGGTTGATTATAATCAAATATTATTTCCTCAATAATATCATATCAATAATTATGGAAAACATTTCCATTTATTTTTTAAATATTTTTCCTCATCACAAGATTTTGAAGAATATTAATATTTGAATCTGTATCCAATGAATGAGACATTTCTGGAGCCTTTTTATATTTTGTTTCAACTTATAATAATTTTGAACATACTTATCGTAATCTAAAAGTACTATTGATTGAATGATTATAGAAACTGACTCCTACTATTTAAAAAAATCATGTTTTATCAAATATTTTTTAATTATATTTCATATCAAATAATTATCCTAAATTTTCACTCTACCAAAACCCAATGTAACCACATTGTACAATGTTTATTTTGAAAAATGAAGAATATGACTTTTATGAAGGTATAAATAATTATTGAAATCAGTGGACCTTCTATCTACATGAATAAAATAAAAATTAAATTATTTGAACACCATGATCAAGGTTCAAAGTTATTTCTCTATGTAACACTTTAAATATGTCATAGGGAGATAAAATATATTTTGTCTAGATATAAAAGACTACATGAATTAAAAATTTGAGCTAATTATAGGTTGGGATAATACTGAGTGGAAGAAGATAACCATTGATGATAAAACATTCTATTAATGGATAAACCACTAAATTTATAGTAACAATGTATAAATTTGTTCTTTGTCTCAATATTAAAGTAATTACTCAACACTATGAAATGGGTCACGAAAATGTTATTCGTAAAAAATTTAATAATAGGGATATTAATTTTTAAAATGTCAATTATTTATATTATTGTGATTGGTATCTTCCTCATGACCATGTTCTATATCATTATACATTAAAACATTATAGTTTGTTTTTTTCATCCATGTCGATTTATTCCAATATGGAACCCTAGTTTTTTTATCGCAGGAGACCATCATACTTACATTTAATTTTTTAAAGTACATGTTTTCATAAACATTTTTCTAATATTGGTTATATGTGATGGTATTTTTCAATGTCAAACCCCTAGTTTTATATCACGACTACAAATAGTGAAGATACCCTTAATTAAAGGGGTTATTTTTACTAGTTGTTTTTTAAAATGAACAACTATGTTTAATAATGTAAATGATATTCCATATCGAGCATAAGTGAAAAACAAAATATTATGATTTAACATGGTAGTTATCATATAATTTTAATAATAGAGGGAATTAAATGGATTAACTGAATAATGAAAATCATTTTTACACATGTATATATAAATAAGTCTTTAGAGATCTATTAATTAAAAATGATTGAAAACCCCATTTTAAAATAAAAGGAACTGTTTTTTTGAAAAACTATTTAAATGTGAACAAAAGAGTTTCTACCAATAAATTAATAAATCATTGTACATGGACTGTATTAAATATATATATAAATATAATATATTTAATTTAATTTATTACATTCATATTTTCGGCCTTTTAGGCAATATATGTCGGGAAATCAAATTTTACAAATAAATAAAAATTTTAAAAAATATTTTTCTATATCCATTAAATGATACAACTGTTTTTAATATAATTTATACTAACTTATAATATTTATTTGAAGGAAAAAACTTCTTATTTGAAGTAAGAGTAATAGAATTTAATTTGGAAATTTTTTGATATTTTTTAGATAAGTTTTATATTTTAATGAAAAGTTATAATCTAATGCATTTTATTTTAGGACTACATTTTCATCTTATTTATTTATAGTGATAAATTATATTTTGAAATTGTTTTAATGTATAATTAAAAAATTTATTTATTTTTTAATCGAGTAATGGTAACTATACTGAATTTCACATTACAAATGGATATAAATACATAGTGAACTTCTGATTTTTTTACATTAAATCATAGTTTCCTTATGTTGTCAAATAGATTATATTTAAATTAATTTAGTCCACTTAAATGATTCTAATTTCAAAAAATGTATTCTATATTGGAAATTAGAAGGTCCCAATTTAATAAATAGTTATGTTTACGGTCTCAAAAATATGAATAATAAATTTAGTAATAATAATTACTACCATGGTGTAGGATATATTGGTAATTAATTTTAAAAATAAAATTAATAATTATTATAAAATTACATTAACACATTACGAAGTTACATTTTTGAGTTTTTTTTTACCAAAATCATCCTCGGTCTAAATTTTTGATCACTTTGATCAACTATGATGACTTTATAACATTTATATTATTTTATTCAAAGGAAATAAATTTTTTCATACTATGTTTTTCAACAAGACAAATATTTTTTAGAAGAGGATACACATAAAAAATATTAGACTATAAATATTGATTTGAAATATAAATTATTTATCTTCATCATGTTATTTTTTTTATTTCGTGGTATGAAATAATTAAATTATATGCTTACACAATAATGGTATAATAATTGATTAATTAAGCGAAATATAAGTGAAATGATATTAATTATTTTTAAATAAATAAAATTGGATTAAATTAATTTCAACCATGAATTATTTCGATGAATCTGAAAATTTAGTGATATGTTAATCGAGTTTGTTTGAATGTATCCTTTTATGGTATTTATAAAATATCAACAAACAAATTGTGTAAAAATTAATATTAATTGTATTTTATAATATAAAATATTTTAAAAAATGATATAATATTTCTTAAATTATATGATTCAGACAAATAATTTTGATAATTCATGAAATTTCCTAAATAACTCATTTATTAGTCATGTAGAAAGTAATTGTAATTATATTAATCCACAAATGTAAAATTAATGATTAATCGTCAAGAGTTAAATTTTTAAAATAAGGGTTAAAATAATAAGATAAGGATTAAAAAATGATCAATACCTATCTAATTTTCACTAAATAAATTTATTATTTCCCATTATCTTCCACCCATCTATGTAAATAAACTATGACATATTTTGATTATAAAGTCTATTTATAATAATCTAAATAATTGAATAATTCAATTAGTACGCATACCTTCTCCTATAAAATGTAACACATTCTTCTCTTTTAATAACTTTAAAAATCATATATGAATTGGAAAATATCATCCAAAACATCATTCTAGAACCCCCCCCAATATTATAAGGGAATAATTTTTTCAAAACACCATTCTTATAGTTGTTAAGATGATAATCTTATGAGATTGCCCAAGGGAGGGTTATAATTTTTAATCATGTGTTTCTATTTTATATATTTTTTAAAATTAATTAAAAAATTATTTAAGAAATATTTAATAATAAATAATGTAATCCCTGACCCCAGTTACCCAGAGTCGGTGCATTATTATATTACATTGGCATGATCACAAGAAAATCTTGTCTCAAAAGACCGATCAGTTTATTATTATCGGAAACAAGATTCATACAGAAATTCAACATTACAAGTTGAAAAGAAGAACAACAGGAATTTATTCCATTAGAAACATCCAAGACTCCTAGATTATGCCTGAATGTCACTCATAACTGTCTTCTTTATGTCCTCGTAAAATGAAACATAAGAAAGGGGTGAGATATAACACTCAGTAAAGGTAAGAAATACATCAGAAGATAACATAAATATTAAGCATAGTGAATTATTGAAACCACATGCCTTTAACAATAAACATGAATACATTTATGGCAGGAATAAGAGATGAGTAAATAATTCCATAATAAAACATAATCATGGGAATTCTACTAGTCGAATAACCACATGAACCATCAATATTATTTTGAAAATGAGGGAATGTATAATGCCGGACATTCTGAAACATTTTTTCAAAGCCTCGCCCATGACATCTTAAAATGATTAAGGCCTCGTCCAAAATGAAATATCAAATGGGGAAAGGCCTCATCCAATTCCACATATCGTTTTCTCATGAGACCCAACAATGCATCGAGGAGCAATAGAGGGCTCTACCTATCACTTAATAAGTCCAATACATTCCTTATATTAAAAGGTTAAAATATAACATAAACATTCATATTAAAACATCCATACGAAATGTCAACACTTTAACCATATAACATGAATGGTATAAAAAATAAAAAATCCATAGTCAAATGTATCACAAAACATTTAATACAAAATAGAAGATTTTTATCATAATTAATCAACTTCAAACAAGTATAAAATCCATCAATGGATGATGACATGGATGAAAACAATTTTTTTTAGAGAAATATGTTTTTTTAATTCATTTAAAGTTACATAATTATAAATAAAACATTTATTTTTAAATTATTCATATATACTTGTATGGGAAGCATCGACGATGTTATAATGGCGGAAAATAGCCACACCCACCGTATAAGTTAAAAAAACATTCTTACCTAATTTTGTCGAAAAGGTCATAAATTACCTTGTCTGGAAAACGACGGAAAGATTCATTCAGAACATATAAGGTCAAATAATGGTATAAATAACTTTAACCCATTGTCTATTAAATAGTAAAAATGTTTTTAAATACATTTTGGGTCACTATATTTTCCTAATAATTTAGATTTAACTCTTAGTTAAATAGTTTTACATTTACCATGTCTCTTTGTATTTTTATATTATATGGTTAATAAACATACTATATAAAACCAAGAGAACCCCAAGTGTTCATTAATGATACACCTATCATTATATAAGTCTTTTTTCGGAACATTATATTTTTTGGAATAGAATATCAATTAATAATATAAAATTTGTTTTAAAAACACTTTTATTTCTAATTTGACACAATTTGGTATTTTGTTTTTGAAATTCTTTTAACATTATTACTTAAAATAAAATTCATCTAATAAATACTAACATGTCACATTAACCTATAAAATTATATGATGGAATCAAAACAATCAAATTTTATTTATTTTAACATCTACAATACCATTTATTTAATTTATTCATTAAAAAGGAAAATATTACATCATCATTATGTCATAAATAAATATATTTATTTTATGTCTAAAAATTATAAATAAAATATACTAAGGTAGGAAATCATTTCAGATTTCTAATTAAAATTTATAGTCTAATATATCAAGTATATAAACTCGTATAACTGTTTTTTACTACAATATATTTTCTTTTATTATTTTCACTATACATTAAATTATTTAATATATAATGTCATTATAACATTAATGTGGCTTCATTGTGTCCCCAAATCGATCCAAATATTCCCATGGTCTGAAATGTATCATCTAGTAGGGTTAGGACACTTTTTAGAGTAATTTAATATTATTATAATATAATTTTTTAACCTTATTTTCTGGATTTACCCCTTTAACCACATTAAATAAAATAGTTTCTATAGTAAATATTCATATTCTATAAAAAATGAAAGGTTTCTATACACACAATTTGGACCTCATGATTCCAAATATGGAATCCATTTTTATAAATTCATACACATAAGTTGCATAAATTAATTTAAAATTAGTTTCCATTGTCAAAACAGAAACATTTTTTTAAGAAATAATAACTATCAAAAGATTAAAACTTTTTTATGGCTAGTTTAAATGTGAAATTAATTAAAATGAACAAAACTGGATTAAATGGTAAAAATATAATATAATTATACATAGAAACCACTTAGTTGTATAATTTAGCACTGTAAATTATATTGATTAAAAATGTTTTTTTTAATTAAAATTTAGTATTTTTCACAATTCCACAAATACTAAATGTTTTCAGAAAAATAAGAAAAATTCATCCTAAGATAATTTAGATATTCCAAACCCAAAAATTAACTCAATTTCGAATGATAAAATTGATAAAATTTTAAATAGTGGGTATTACTATTCATAACTTCTAGTTTGATTGGTCGCGATGTGTTCGAATATCGAAGTTGAGTACAATGCAAGCTATGACATTATTCAATGGGAAACATACTGCATAAGCCTGAGGTGGTACAACTAATTTATCATAAATATTATGATATATTTTTTTAATTTTATTTATTCACTCAAATAAATCTCCAATTCAATCAAATTTGAAAAAAATTAATTGTTCGTGCGTATTTGTGAACTATCGCTTCGAAGAAATGATATAATTTATTTAACATCACCGTCTCTGAAGAATAATTATAATTATGGAATTATTTTATACATATTATATTAATGAAATATTTTTCATTATTAAATGATAAAAAATCCTTAAATTTCATACCATTCCATTCACATATAACTGATAACGTTGTTCATGTATATGTGAGAACTATAACCTCCACGAAGCGATGTGATTTATTTTTATTCACAACATTACATGTATGATACATATAATTATATTAAAATATTAATATGATAGTAATTATACTATGATATTTCTATATGGAAGTATAATAATTAACTTCTTTTGAAAAAGATTAATTAAAAATTAAAATGTTACTTATGTGTACGTACATCTTACTATCTCCATGATTATAACATAGTTCAATTTTCCATATCCATGTTTTTTGAATCGATTTAAAATTATCACGGATGTATAAAATTGAATATTATCGCTTATAATATTATTATTATTTTTGATGTACTAATGACAACTTTGGGTATTCACATCATAACAAATCACATTTTGGTCTCCAGTACACAATATCATCAAATGTCTAACACGTGCTTTAACAATTAGGAAATTTTAATAAAATTATATTAATTGGTTTATAGATACTAGTAAACATAAATATGGTTTGAATGAATGTAAATAATTTATAAAAAATTATTATTCAGCTATGAAATTTTTTTCATTGTAGTTATTATTATAATCATATTTATTAAAACCACCACATTTAGCTGAAGATGTTCTTGGTAATTAATATTTTTCCTCATTTATTAACATTATTTTAAAACCTATTCATTAAATACACATTTTCATTTTCATCATAAACTATGATTAATTTTATATAATAAAATAAGGTGACATATTTTTAGTAGATCCATCTTTTATATTATTATCCATAAAGAATTAATTTTTGAAATTTTTTTGATTTTTGACATATATAAGCCAACTAAATTATATATTAAAATTTTTTGGAAGAACTTTTGATACAAAATTTTGGATGAATTAGGTACCTCATGGGGGGTTAATTTTTTACCCAGTAGAAATTTATTCCAAACAAATTAAAACAATGTCCCCTAAGATAATTTGAAATTTAAAAATTAATCAAAATATTAGAATTATATATTTTTAATCATTCATAATATTTATCAATGTAGAATTTGTACTCAACTAAAACAATATTTGAAATCACATTATCATTTGAAACAAAATTACATAATCAAACTATTTAAATTAACATAGATAATGAATAACCATTAATATATATTTTTAATAGGATTAATTAGAGATATAATTTTATCATTGAAATAAAAAACTCAAAAAAACACAATGGAATAAAAAAGTTGACAATCCTTAAAAGTAGAGATAAACCCTTGAAAATTGAAATCATTTTCATGAATGAAAATTATTATACCCATAATATGTTCATATGATAGATCTGGGTATTACATGAAACATCAAAGAATATTTCTAGGCTAAAAATGACTTCCATAGTAATTCAAGGCTTGGAAAACAACAAAATACATTAAGGAAAGTTTCCATAGTTTTCATGGGTATACAAATACATAATGTCAAATAGTTTGTCTAAAACACTACACATTAAGCATAATAGATAGTTGTAATACTAAATAGTCTGAAACTACTCAATGATCAGAAAATAATTCATAAAATGTAGAGAAAAACAGTAGATATATGTGAAGATAATGTCTCTTGATTTTTGGTGATTTAGTTATATATAATTCCCCAAATAGATATTGGAAATATTCTCAAATAATATATTCAGTAATGAAAAATCTCTTTTTATAGATTCTGGAAAAAAAACATCCCTATGTTTTTTTAATAAGTAATTAAACAGAATTCTATTAAAATATTATATAGAATATAAATATTATATTTTACACTACAATAATTATTTACCTCAATCCATTAATGATCATCTGTTGTTAGCTAAACTCATGAATGAGGGAGTCCTCCATAACATAAAGGAATAAATCTCTAATTATTCATTAAATAATATTGATAATGATATCCTAGATGCTAATATTATGCACTAAATCATGAAACCTGTGAGTATGTATTCAGTAAATCTTTTGAGTGGTTTTAGTAAAAAAAATTTAATAAACCCACTTGAGACCACCCTCATTTTATCCCATATACTATTCGTTGGAAGTCAAAATTCACAGGAAATAAATAAATGGTAGCATAAAAGAGGTATAACATATCAAATGGTAGAATAGACCAACACATGTATGGTATAGTGGTAGAGATATATAATTTAGATCATAAAAAATAATGGTTGAATTTATTTGTGGTGGAGAAGGTATGATAGTGAAATATCATGTAGTTGCACATCTAGCAGTGGTACCTCTTGCGATAACATGTATGGTAGTAGGAAATCTGGTGGGGACATATCTAGTGGTAAAAAAAATTGTAGTTGAACTTATACAGGTATTATATATGCTGGAAACATATTTGGAGTAAGCACTGGTCTGATAGTAGACACAACCCAAGATGTAGAATTCTCTATTGGTAGATGATATCATTGGTAGATGTCATTATAGTTAGATTGTATGATTTAACAGTACACTAATAGAGCCTGCAATAGATTATTCTGATCTAACTGTATATCTTTATAACTAATTTTAGGTCTACAAATTCCCAAATTGTCATTAAAAATTTAAATTCTAGTGGAAAACATTAATTTCATTATAATCATAACAATTGTGGTTTGTGAGCATTAAAATATGAAACATATAATGGGATGTTATAGAAACCAATCAATTTAAATGAATTACATTTTATATCTCAGGTTACTCCATACAAATTCAATTTTGGAAATGAATCATTTTCCTTGAGAAATAATTACTATTATTTGGATGAGGTTCTATACATTTAGATTGTATACCCTTTAAACATAAAATTCATTTAGAATCGTATATTCAGAATAGATGGTCATTATCTCTTAGTAACATAACATTCATGGGAGTATGTTATTATTTAATGTTAATGTATCCCTCTCTATTTCTAGACTACAAATTATATATCTAATTTACTGGAATTTTTTTCATATTTAGTACAACAATCATAAAATGGAATCTTTTCACAACACATTAACATATAAAATATATTTAGACAATGATGAAGATAACCATCACCTTATGTTTTAATTTCATTAAAATCATTAGAATTATCATTTACAGTTATCATGAAACTATGGAAATCCATAAATCATAATTTTATAATGTTAACATACTATTCAATCAATTCCTCTATTTAATTAATCATTGGTAAAATAATTATTTTAAATAAAAAACCAAGTGTTCTTAAATATTTTATTGATATGTTAATCCCCCATAATTACAACTCAAACATGGAAAATTTATTTTAAAAGGGTCATTTACATGATATGTTTCAAACATGGTGAATTATTTAGGACAATATTAAAACGAATATGTCACATGATTAGAATCCATTCATTTTAAATTAAAATTCATAACATTTTTATATGAAAATGTTTATATTTACCTAAAAATAGACATCTACATACAATGTATGTGTATAATGTGTCTGTATTAACATACATAAATTTTATAAAGTATAAAATTAAAATATATAATCATAAACTATAGTACATATAATTGGGAAATATTTTCTCTTTCAAATTAGATTTAAATATAATAATTGGATTTGAATGGGGTTTTTAGTGATAATTTGATACATAATGTTAATGGGTTTTAATGTAAATTTACATTAACCTATGTGATGATGTTTGATTTAGACATTCATTATTTAAACCATTAGTTTTTACCCACGTGAGATGTTTTTTTAGGTATAATATTTTAACTAATGTTAATTTCTATTTTGAATGTGTATATTAGATCATGTTATAATGGATAAATTTCGTTTTTTATCATTATATCAGAATATTTTATTATATTCTTATGGTCATTTGATAATTTGTTTTTATCCATGAACAAATGGATTACATTATTGGTTTATTCACTTTTTAGTTCGTATTGTCCATTATTTAGTTTTTATTGTATTAAATTCTATATTTCATGAATTCAGTGTTTGTGTTTGTGGGAATTAATTAAATACATAATTATATTTTTAAATTTTTATTCACATATATTTTTTTAATCTCAAAATTGATTTTTGATCTTGAAGGTAATCTTTTCATGATTAGTTAATATCCCATGAATATTTTAAATTATATAAAATAAATGAATTCATCTCTGAATACTTAGGTAACGTTACGAAAATAATATTTTATTTTTATATTTTTTTTTTCTCTTTTAGATCTATTTTAGTAAAACAAATATAATTTTTGAGGATATAATATGATTCATATCAATACAAATTAGCTAAAAATTACGTTCTGTAATTATTTACGATTTAAAAAGTAATTCACTACATTCCACTAAAATATTAATAAATAATCACTCAATGAACATTACATAACATTTTTTGTGAATTACATCACTGATGTGTTAATGGTTGGTCTTAAACATTCAAAATAAATGATTTAAAAAAAACTAAACAAAACCCCAAATAAATAATAATTTAGTTAATTTTGAAAAATAGTTGATTGTGGAACTCAATTTAAATTGACACACAGATATATATATATATATATATATATATATATTTCATTATTAAGAAATAAACATCAGTAATTTCATTCGTTAAAATATATAATTTGAAACTACCATTACACCATAAACTAAATGGATTTAATTTATAAATTATATATAATAAATATAAATCAGATCATAAAATATATAAAACAATGATAGATTTTCTATTGCCAATGACACTTCAGTTTTTTAATCAATATTTTATAATATAAATTTACATACAATGCCTAAAAACTTGTTTAGATAATGAAATTCTAGTTTTATAATTATATTTCATTTTTTATGCGATCACAACCCATTATTTATATTGATAATAGCATGCATTAACTATGATAAATTCCATAACAACAACAACAGTATTTTCATTATTAGTATGAATAATACATAAAATATTCATTATTTTCCTATTTGGGAATATTACTCATTGTTAAAACATTAAATACATATTTTATATCCATGTGAATATAAAAATAAAAAATAACTATCAAAAACATAAAAACATAATCTAAAATAATCTCTCCCATGAAAAAAATCATTAATATCAATGTAATTGTAAATATATTAAACAAATCAAAAAATAAACCCAAATACATTTCCAAACTGATAATCCTATTTTTTATTGTGAATGATAATTACTTTTAAATTGAAATTATAACAAAATGAGTTTAACACCCAAAATACACATCCTCTCGTCAAAACTAATTAATCATCAATAATTATTCTTGAAAGAATCTATGAAATATAAATTTTTTGAGATTTTTTTAAAATTAACCATTCCTCAACAAGTAATTATTCATAAAAAATAATTCCCCTTAAAAATATTCATACATGAATCATAAAACCAACTTCTTAATTTCATACCATTCATAATAGAAAATTAATTTATTTTTAAGAAAAACAATTGAATGTTTTCATTAATAACATATACCCATTAACGATACAATTATGACATAATAGGGAGAACACATAAATATCAATAAATAAAATAACATTCAAAAAACATTTATAAACAACTCATTATTTTTATTTGAGAATAATGAAAATTAAATTTTCACAAATTCTTCAATTGCAGCGTGTTCAAAATATTAAAAAGTGTATATCAGACCATTTTGATAATACAATTTTGTGAGGTAGTCGTGAAAATGTACAATTATTTTATAAGAATAATATTCCATAATATCAAATAGAATATCACCATGTTTATAGAATATTTCATACATTTTATTTCAAAAGTTGAATAATTCAAAAAATATTCTGAAGTGGAAGAATAAAGTATAGTTTTTTCCAAAACTTGAATGATGGTTTAGATAAAAATTTGGTTTGAGTTATTTTATTGAGACAATAGTTGATATATAATTACATAAAATATATTGATAATAATACATGATTTTATCAGTGAAAAAATTTTAGTCATTGATAATTTAGTATTTTATCATTACTACTATTAGCACGGATAATGAGTGACCTTCATTAATATTAATTTAAACATAAATAATTTTGTAGATGATTATCATCACTAACCTTATTGTATTTATATATATATAGTTATGAGTTAATAAATTTGTACTAATACATTGTGATTCATAATTATCATTCTATAAATCAAGATAAACACCTACATATGTTCAATGAAATGAAGTATACTCCAACATATTTACTCTATAGTAGTATTAAATATTAAATATTAATGAATAAATATTGATATTATTAATATTAGAAATAATTTATTTATAAATTTATTAAAAATTATAATATTATTTTATATTGGTTCATTCTTTTTTTGTTCAAGAATTATTATAATATTTCATCAAAGCATTATCCAATATAGGCAGTCCAAATTTAGAGGGATTTTTATTCTAGGATATAGTGAATTAGTGGAAATATTGATATAGTGGAGTCATTCAGTAAATAAATGTTGTATGATAATGAAATAGTGATTGTAAATCAAGCCTCTTTATAGTAATGGTTTGGGTTCAACATATGGCAGGTCATGTGCTAAGTCGACGATGGGATATGTTGAAAAATATGTAGGAAATAGATGAACAATGATGCAAGAATTGTATTCAATGTCCATAAGGGTTTGATCCACCCCAACATTGATAGTATGAGTTTCTAATTGAATGTTACCTCTGACGATTTCAACATGATTTTGGGAAAATTGATCCCCAATTTATGATTTCCCCACTACACCAATGTTGAGTAAAATCTGGAGAATATTTTGTATTTAAAAACAATTAACCCATAATATATCTCATCATAACTTATTTTTAAATCAAAACCATTTTTAATTTCACCACATAAATCACAGATTTCATTTGTTTTAACAACACAATAAAACTATTGGTTAGGGACACACCAGTTCTATCTCACCATTTCAGTCAATGAACACCTTTGTTCATCTAAAACGATACAAAACATGCAAGGGACACATAGGATTGATTTTGAATAAAGATACTATTTATATAAATACATAATAATATAAAAATCCATCTATTTTATTAATAAATATTAATCTTCCCGCCCACAAATGAGTCATTACACATAATAATATTATCATTCAATTTTAAATATTTACAGAGTATAAATAACTCAATGTTTTATCAGGTTTAATTTTTTTTGAAACATTAGAATTGTTAATATTTTTGATAAACCAATGATATCATACATAAAATGAAATTTCATCTAAAAAATCATTTTGTAGAACATTTATGGCCCGGTGTATATATTCATTGAATGAAATGTTTAAGTTGAAGAACCATCAACCTTTTTCAGAAGAGGGACCTCTTCAATGTCCATGTAAGAAAAATATTATAATGTTCATCCATTATTAAGGAACATTGCTCATTGAGTACCAATATCGTGTTAAGAGTTTACAACTCAACCTTTAGTCATAAAGACAATATCATCAAAAAACATGGGGTTAAAATTTTAAACATCAACAATCAAATTCATTACATGTTTTTACCAATTAAAAACATTTTTTATGATCTACCTAGGAAAAGTGTTGGGTTTCCATTACTGAATTGATTTATTCTATTGGAATTAACCCCATCTATATTTAGTGGCATGAATGATATATCATTGGAATGATTTTTTTAATCGACTTACAAGGTGTTTACATGATCTCACATAATACATTATTATAGTTCAATTTTGTATAAATTGTCTCTCAAAATCATGTGTCAAACTTATATGTATAGATATTCCATCATACATAAAACTATAATACCTTAATAATGGTTCTTCACTATCACAAATGACAGAGATATGATGAAGTTGATGAGACCAAAATCTAATGTCCAATAATATATTCCTAATCCATACATATTTCCTTCCACATGCTGCTAAGAAGATTCAATCTAACTAAATTATTGAATGGGAAATACATGTTTCTTTCTTCCTCTCCCAAGGAACATCACAACCTCCATGAGAAGACCACTATCCATATATGGATAGGTTATCACCAATACTACTAACCCAACATGCATCGGTGGATTATTAAAATATTAAATAATAATCCTAGTAGTTTAAATTTAATAATTTGATATTTCTTACTTATCAAAAATATTTTGATATACGTCTCCAATGTTCCACAATAGTATTACTAGTAGATATATTCATTTTATATTCCCTGAACGAAATATAATGAATATTTATATACATTTCATTCATTGAGGACCAATTACACTATCATACTTAATTAATGCTACACCTCTATCCATATTTATAAAATGGATAAAACTAGAATCAAATGGTGTATTGGAATACATAAAACCTAGATGATCAAATTTATTAAACATTTTTTCTATGTAATGATACTGAAATAAATAAATACCCTAATTGTGTTCTGTGACATTAATAACTAAAATAGTATCATCTTTTACAACATCATTCATTTTAAAAATAAAATATATGTAATTCCTTGTATTAATTACCCAACCATTATTGGTTTCAAAAATTAACATATAATCCACAAATAGAGACAAAAAACTCCATATTTTATTTTAAACATTGAATAATAACATTTATCAACATTATTATGACTAAATAATTTTTATAAAATAATTGAATCGAATTTCAATTTCCATTTCATTATAGTTGTAAAATACAATATATATATATATAACTTCATTACATACCTTTTTTTATTTAACCCATAAAAACCCCTTCTTGTTGTTCAATGTAAATATCATTGTTTAATTCTTCATTTAAAAAAGTTGTTTTGACGTCCATTTGATATACATGAAAATGATTCATTGAAGCAATATAAAATAGTATTCATATTGAATTAATTGATACCACTTGATAATATGTATAAAATTGATCAATACCTTATTTTAATATGAATACTTTGGCAACCAAACTATCATTAGATGATTTAATATTAGAAATGGAAACAAATTATATTAAAAATACCCATTCACTAAAATCTATTTGGTAATCCATAATGAACCAATTATTATTCCTCATAATGGAATCCATTTAATCATTATTTTCTTTTTTAAGAAATGAAACATCTATTGAATCTATAGCCTCATTATAAGTCTTTAGGCCATCATCTAAAGTCAATACCATAAGATAAATATATATATGTGTGTGTTTTTTATTTGGATCTCCTTCATTATGAAAAATTTTAGAATTATGGGAAATAAAATATTGATGCATTTATTTCAAATTTACATTTCATATAATCTATTTAGTTTTTAATCGAGAATCATCATTAATATCAACCTATATATATATAATATATAGATTACAGAAGACATGGGTATGAGGAATAACATCATCCAAAACATTATTATAATGTATATATTAAGATAAGTCTACATCCCCGGATTCAATAATTAAAATAGCTCCATAATCCATATTTCTATATGCATATCAAATTATTAAAAATCCAATAAAAAATCAATTAATTTATTTAGGATGAATTTTAGTTATTTTAGGATCAATAACAATATAATCAACTAAGAACCCCCATACATTGAAATAAAAATTAATAGTTCTTATACCTCCCCATATTAAATAAGGGGATGACATAGTTTTCCTAGAGGATATCCTATTATGAATATGACATGCATCCAATAAAGCATATCTCTTAAAATTTAATGGTAACATAGATTTATTGAACATGAAATTCGTAATTTAAACATAAATATACTTTTCCATTCATCCAATCCATATTTCATAGGTGTGTATGGATATATTAATTGAAGAATTATAAATTTTAATTAACATAACAAATTAAACCTTGTCATAATCTATTAAACAACCATATCTAAGATAAATACATTATTCATTTTGATTAATTATTTTTTCATCTTCTGCTTTATATTTCATAAACATACTTAAGGCTACATCCATTGTTTTACAAATATATATATGTAATTATATACTATAATACTCAACAAAATTAATAAAATATAATTTTCCTCCTTCAGTTACTAATCAGTTTGATTCTGAAATATCATAATCCAATAACTCACATATATGAGAATTTTGTTTGACTCTATCAAAATAATTGTCCGGTATTTTATATTCTATAAATGTTTCATATTTAATTAAAATCATATTCAAAGTTAATGAAGTTTAATTTCTTCATTACATTTAAGGAATTCTAATTAATATTTGATAAATGGTCATTCCACTAATTAGAGGAGTCAATAAATTAAGGATAATATTCTACTATATTACAAATTTATATTTGTTACAATCCATCATATGAGTACCATTTCCCCAAAAACATTCCTCTATTATAAAAGATAACATTTTTGGATTTAAATGAAACTAAAAATCCATTCATTCAAAGAAGATCAACAAAGACTATGTCCTTTACGATTTTTGGAACATACATCACATTGAAAATAGTAAACATCCTACCAGATGTAAATTCTCACTCTATGATTCCTTGTCTAATAACATCGATGTAATCATTGATTCCAAGATATACTTCCATAAAAAGTTAAAATCGTCTAATTTTTAGATCCTTGAATAATTCTTTCACAAATTAAAAATTTCTTCAGATTTAAGGAACCATCCCATATTCATTGAATTCATATTAACTTTAGATATCAATGTGACATGATTATCTTTAGTCAGAATATTTGCATTTGGTTTATCACCATTATTTTGATAGTGACATTCCCTTGATAAATTACATATTTTATCCGTTAAAAGTGAATTAAAATGTTATCATTAAAGGATTTAATTTCTTTTAAAAGGTTGAATTTTATTTTTAATATGTAAGGAAGAGTTTTTTTCTGTCTTCCCAGCAGTGATATTAAATAAGGTATCAAATTTTGAAGCCATACCCACACCTCTCAAAAAGGATTCTACTTAAAAAAGAAAAATATTATGCAGTTGTCTTATAAAAACATCATCATTATTTTTAATAAGTTATTCACTAAAATATATCCACATCTGTTGAAATTTAGTAATAAATGGACAAACATGAAAAAAATTTGGTATATTACTCTTAAGGAAATGCAGATTGTTTTCTAAAACATGATGCTCATGATATTTCTCCAGAACTGGCTTGTTATCAACCATCATGAATTTTAGTTAACTATCAAAAATAAATTTATTTGTTCATTGTTACTTGGCTAGGTATTTAAACTCATGTGAATCCCATTTCTATTTAGTGGTCTTAATTTGTATTAAATAATAATATATATGATTTATAATATTTTGAGAATGTATCCTCAATAGAAAACTTCATCATATTCATACTTATTCTTCATTTCATGGATGTGATTGTCTTGATAAACATAAACAAGTGTTCAATCGGGTTGTGAAGCTGGCTCCTCTATAATGGGTGGAATATTCAGTACTAGAATAAAATAAATCATTAACAATGTATGAAGAATCTTCTACTGGTCGTTTTAGTGGGATAAGTTTTTTGGACATAATTGTTCATGTTTTACTATATCATTCTTCATCACTTTCAGAAGTTTAGAATACATATTTTTAATTCTTCCTTTAGATTCAAACTCAATTGATTGTTAGAACATTTTTAGGTAAAAGGAGAAGATAGGTTTATCCTTGACGCCTAAATTTGATTCACTATCCAAAAGGGTTTGATCTTCCACTGTATTGATGTTTTATGGTTGTTAGCTATTGTTTCACATGAGTACTTACTAATGATTCTTGGAAAATCGAACACCAATTTCTAATTTCCCCCCATTACTAATGTTTGGAAAAATCTAGGGAATTTCATGGATTGAAAATTGAATTATCCTAGAATAGATCTCATCATCACATTTTTATAAAATGTAATTAGTGTAAATTTCACCAAATTTTACAAAGAACACATTGGTTCACACGAAAATAACAAAACTCCTGGGGAGGGAACAAACAACTCGATCTCACCATTTCAGTCAAAAACACCTTGGATCTTCCAAAATGATAAAACCATTGGAGAGGGACTCCCCGTATTGAATATGAATGAAAAAATTATTTATTTTAATAAATATTTTGAATAATTAATATAATATGTTACGTTTGCAGTGCTCGAGATGTAGTTATGGTGTAGTGATGACACCTACTGTGGATGTGGGTTGGAAAGATGCTTATGTGGGGGAAACAGATGGTGGGTCATCTTGGTGGGGACCCTCAGTAGCCAGAGTGTGATTGGGTTGTTGACAAGAGTAGAGGATTTCCCATATAAGGATTTGTGTGTTTAGGCCTTGGTCTTTGGACCATTATTGGCTTACGGGTCTAGAAATATACTAGATTGATGTGTTAGGTTTTTATCACCATATTTCCAAATGGACATATAATGAGATTGAATTACGATTATAATAAAATTGATATCATTTTTTCCATAAAAATTGTAGATTACCCAAAAAAAATATTTCTTTTTATAAATAAAAATATTAATATTTTTAAAAAATTATATATAAATATAATACTAATATAATATAATATAATTATTTAATTATAAATGAATTGTTGTTTTTCAATATATAGTAATATTTATTAAAATTGAATTTCCTTTATATTGACTAAAATCTTAATGTTAAAATCCATTTTCAATTATTGATATATAGTTGTATTAATATTTATAAATAACTATATATATATGTTATTGATTGTATATTAAAAATATAATATATTATAAACTACATTTAAAAGTAATAATAAACTATTATTAATAAAATAATATAATTATTTTTTTATGAATATATTGTTTTAATACAAATACAACATTTAATGAATAAATATTTATAAGTATATAAACAAAAAATTGAAATCCTAGTGATATAAAATAATACACGAACCATTAATATATTTATATATATTATTAATTAAATGGAAAATATTTATAGTTAATAATTTTATTTTAATTGATAGAAATTTTATTTATGATATATTACGAATTACATTCATAATTAATTCATATTACAATAATTAAATATATATGCATGTTTAAAAACATAAATATATAATTCTAAAGAAAAAATATTGACTAATAATTAATAATAATTTTAAAATATTTAAAATTATATATATATATATATTGTTATTTCAAAATATTGTAAAAATTATTTATTTATATAAATGAGTAAATATTTAGTGTTTTAAAAATATATATTTTAATATAAGAATATTAATAACTATATTTCATTTCAAACATGTCTAATTTAAACCCCGTAATCGAATATCAAAAAGATAATTGTCAAATCCTTGAAATTATTTTGGGGTATTTACAATAAAGAAGGTGATGCAAGCATGATGCGCGTAGGTGGTGAAATAGACATAAGCATGCATGATGAATTATGAATAACGTTGAACTTTGCTTCTGTCCATTTTAACGGTTACATGTTCTTGGGCATATGAGGAACATAATGGGTCACCTTCATGGTAGATTGGAAGTGGTGTTTCTTCTCATAATAAATAGAGTCTCCAGTATAAACATTTAAAAACACTATATTTAAAATGTTACTAAAATTATATTGCTTTAATAAAATATATATATATATATATATCACATTTAAAATAATATAATATTTTTCTCAATTCACGCAAAATATAACTATTTAAATATTTTCACCGTATATTTTATATGATATCACTATAAATTTTTTATTGAATTTTAATAATAATATTTAAATTTATTTATAATTTCTGATTGGAATAAAAATTATTATTACTATTTACATATAATATTGTATATATTATATTCATTATATTTTAAAAATATAAATAATTGAATTCAAAAATAAATAATTGTTAATTTTAATTAATAAGTAAATTTCTATATAACAAATTAAATATTTTTTTAAATCATCATTAATGATAAAAATATATGATTATATTCAGAAATAATTGTAGTTAATGACTGAAAAGATATAAATATCATAGACGAAGAAAACAGCACATGACATATTAATATATTTGTTTATGTGCATGTGTCTGAGTATTTGTGCTTTTATGATACTATTTATATATAAAAATAGATAATAATATTTATATTTCAATTTGAAAATTTTTATATATTAAATATTCTTATTGATATAAATTTCGACATAAAATTTGTGATATATTTTTTTTTAAAATTTTTAGTGAAATACTAACAATAATATTTAAATATAAATTATTTTAATCAATTGATAATTATGTGACTGTATATATTAATAAATATTTATAATAAATATAGAAACATAATAGAATTATTTAAATAATATTTAAAATTGTCTAAAACATTTTTTAATTAAATAATTTAATAAATAGTTAATATCAAAAATCTTTTTTTAATATTTAAATTTATTAAAAATTATCATTTAATTTATAGGGGATTATTTTCAATATATTTCAACCAAATATTAAATATACTATCAAACATATTTTAATTAAGAAAACATTGCTATTATTTTATGAATATGTATATATATAACATTAGTTATATTTTTACATTATGTCTTCATGAATAGGAAAACAATAAATGTATAAATATATCCTAAATTATTTTATTATTTATACAACTCTAAAAAAAGAATAATATTTAATAATTTTATATAAATTGATTTAAAATTTCTATATATAAATATAATATGAAAAATAAATAATGATCTATATAGTTTTTTTTCAAAACAAATATGGTAAAATTTATATATTATATTTAAATTTTTATTAACTATAATTAAAAATATTAATTGGAACATAAACCCTACGAAACATATGTGAATTTCACGCTCTTCCTATTGTACCAAATTTTCATGTGGATTTACCAAGCATCGGGGCTCAAGTTCACATTCTGAAGACCGCCATTGTAAATTAATGACTGCCTACAATATCATGCTTAGTCGAGTTCCATAAATGGAATGACAATGATATTAAATTTGAAATCAACATCAAAATGGAAAAATTAGATGATGTTGAGGCTCAAATACAATGACCTTAACAACTTCCCACCACTATGGAAATTTTAAAAATATGATTATTTATCTAATCATATTAATATATCTTAATATATATCAAATATTATGTTAACATATTATTATTTTTATAAATAATATCACGTTTACATAAAAACTAATTTATAATAAATATATATTTTAAATTACATAAAAATTATAAATCAATCATTCTAGTATTAAATAATATATTAATAAATTTAATTATTGAATTAAATGAATAATGAATATATGTTCACTTTTAAATTGATATAATTATTTAAAATTATTTTAATTTTTAACCACTTTTTTCCTATTTCAATGTCTATGTGTGTCTAATTTACCCTATAAAATGTCTATATATCTCTAGGTGAAATAAAATAATAACCAATTATATATTATTCATATAATATTAATTTTTCGATAATTTTCATATATAATATAATAACATTTATTTCTATTTACAGAATATATATATTTATTAAAAAATTATAAATTAAAAATAAATTTATTAAAATTATAAATTTTAAAGAAAATATTTAATTTAATCATTAATTATAAAAAACATTCATTAAAATTTAAATATATAAATAATTTTAAACAATATAATATAAAATAATTTTTTCGTGTTGTTATTAGTTATTTTAAAATATTCATGATACAGTGTTTAATAAAACATGTAGAAGAGAAAGAAATTTATCCAATAATTTTTTTAGAAGTAATATAAATTATTTCTAACTGTACTTATAAAATGAATTCAAAATGGACATCACATAAACTAAAAGAACATGTAGTACTAATAAACTTGTTTTTTTCAACCAATTGATGACATAGAATTCACATGGAGAGGCCATATTTAATAATAATAACTTAATAAGACACTATCAGTGACTTGAAACATAATATGCTAATTTATTATTGGTTAATAAGGTGGAATGTGTTCAATTTTATAGGGATAAACAAAGTTCAAAATAATAGAGACTATGCAATGGAATTCAAAATGGAACGTCTGGTCCCACCCACCATTCTAGTTAATCCACAAACCAGACATGAATTTCATAATTTTTCAATTCCCAAAGGGCCTTCTCAACTCCCATGGTCATGAATCAAGTTCCTAAGAAAAAATAACGGATCATGGGAATGATTTATCCTAAAATAATCCAATGAACATCATTTGAAATTTGTAAAATAAATAAAAAATTCTAATATAATGTTAGACAACATATTTCAAGGATATATGTACAATACAATTCTGAAACTGAAATAGATAAAAAATGTATTTAAAACAAAAAAAAAACCCATTTCCATGATAATTTATGGTCATCATCCCACTATGTCATCCCCCAATTCCATCACCCTAATAACATGAATACCAACTGACACCATGTGATACCTTTCATTTACCTTTATTTGATAATATAGTTTCTACCATACCTATTTGTTTATGAAGGGTGTGAGAATAAAATCATTATAGGATAACATACGTTTCAAAATAAGTTATTAATAAAAATACATAATTATTATCATTTGAATAATGTAATTTCATGACATATATTTTTTCATAGTTTTAAAATAAATATGAAAATCCACACATTTAGAATATTTTATAAACATTTCCAGAACAAACCCGTCATTCTGGAATTTAAAAATAAATAATTCACAAATGAAATCATGAATAACCCAATCAAAAAAAACATGGAAATTATTCATAATGTATGTCATGTTAGGGTCAAATAGGATTCAACACACCCAACAACAAATGTCTAGGTGGAAACAGGAAGCAATAATCCCAGGTCTAGAGATGAGAGAACACTAATATTATTCAGACCCATATTATAACCAATATGAGTTAAAATTGTTTCATAAATACATTCTATGTAGACATAATTCATCCTTCCATGATTGTTCTAATAGATCCCACTTCTACATACCCATTTTTCCTTTATTCCTTTCATCATAGTTATGGTATTTAAATTTCTAAAGAAACCCAAACACATTGGAATTACTTTTCCTAAAGTATATCATTAAAATAGAATTTTAAGAATAAATATTTAATAATTCCATAAGAATACATATATTATATTTGAACACCATTTTAAAAAAAATTAAAAAAGTGTAATTCATTTCATAAATGTATCCCGACCACAAAATTTTGATAAATCATGATTATTTTCCTAATTTGTTTTGAAATAAATTAATTATAATTAAGATTTCTTGGATCATTAAATATTTTATTATGAATCCCCATACCTAATGAACATGATATTAACAACAACAAAATTAAATATAGCTTCCATGAGTAATGAAGCCTCATATGAATAAAAATTTACACCTAAACCTAGAGTCACAGATCAGTGAGCATAGATTTAATAATTTATAGTTATATAAAGACCATTTAAATTGTATATAATTAATATTACGAAGATAAAAAAAAATGATCTAGGTAGACCTCTTATCTAACTTTATCTCTCATAGTGAATCTATAAGAATGTCCATTAGATAAAAACTGAACACATAGATCTAATCATAACCCACAGATTTAGTGTACCATTTATTAAAAAATAGATAATTTATCGAACAACGTTGATGAAAAATGAAGAATATTTTAATTCCTTCAGATCCAAAAATCAAATGCCTAATGGTATTTAGAAATTATTATCCAGAAGGATTGGGATCTACCAAAGGAACATGAGTAATCCAATGTTTTGAGATAATATTTTATATTAGAAATATTTAGATTAATGGCATATATTTTGGGTTAAAAATATAATTATTGGATAAATTAATTCAAATTAATAGTTTTCCACATATTATTGAATATTGTAACATCCCAGGTAAATAAAGAATAAATAATTTTCATATTTATTAATATTTACGAATTAAATATTAATTTTATTTTAAAGGGTTTGATATGTTCGATAGCGTACCCGATATGCAACGATGAGTTTCTTTGAAACTTACGTAGCACAATAGTAATAAAATAATATTATTTTAAATGTTAGTTAACAAGTAGCCGTTGTACTTGTGGGAATGGATATAAATAACTAAAATATGATTAGATATGTTTTTAAATATTTATACATTTACCCAATAAAAGATAAAGGCTTAAAATACGGAAAGAGTTCAATTTTAGGGCATATATACTCTAATTTTCACTAAAGGTTCACTTATCACCTTTTAATGGTGAACCGTCATTAAATATAGTTTTGATCACTCTTATAATTTCTTTTGGACCAAATATAATTCTTCTTTAGAATCGGGACATCAAAATTTACTTTGTGTAAATTTTTGGTACCTTTCTGATAAAGTTCATTTTTTTATGAATAGTGTAAAATGTTGTGTTTTAATTCAAAACCTCTTTTTAATATAAATTATTTATATGATTAGATTATTATTTTAATTGGTTTTAAAGTGAAATTAGAAAATATTTTTACCAGTTAATCCAATGGTGGTCATTGGAATCAATTTCACTTTGAAATGGGACTTAAACTGGTGTCAATCTTTTGATACTTATTGTTTCACAAAAACACGCTATTTGTCATGACAGCGGGAATTAATTATTAAATTAATTAATTTGACTTATATGTTTTGAATTTTGTAAAATGGACTTCATTTTTGAATTCGGAATATCAAATATAGCTTAGGGTAAAGTTTTGGTAAATTTCTGAAAAACGTCAATTTTTGATTAATAGTGAAACCACTTAGTGGTAATCAAGCAAACTGATTTTTCAGTTAAATGAAAGTTTACCACTAATGTGTATTGAATTTTGAAAATCCTAAATACATGGTTGTCATTAAGAAGTAAAATGTGGTTCAATGAGATTAAAATAATTTTTTGGTCAATAGTAATTTTTTTTCGTTAATCGCGATTAGAGGTAATTTGTGTAGTTTAAGGTAAAAATGGTATTATAAGAATGTGAAAACACCATGAAACTTGTCCTAAACCTATTGGGTGAGTCATGGCCGACTAAGACAAGCCATGTGCCAACTTGGGGACCCCATGGAGACACATTAGTTGGAAAATTACATTAATATATTTTTATTTAATATTAAAGTGAAAATGACACTAACATAAATTGTTTTACTAAAATAATTTTTAAGTAGGGTTAAACAATTCCACATTTTTATTATAAATAGTCATTGGAAAGATAAAAGGATTTCCTACATAATAGTATTTTTTTATAATTTTTAGACATTAAATAAATTAAATTATATATGACATAATAATGATGCAGCGATGACATCATTATTTGATGATTTAAATAAAATGGAAAGACAATGAAAAATCTAAAACCTACACATGTCCAAAACCAATTGGATGAGTGGATTTCGAACCCTTATCACCATATACACGAAGTATATCAATGTGGGACCTTTTAAAACCGAAACTCATTTTCAAATAAAGTAATATTTCTTTACTTTCCAAAAGTGCCCCTCCTCTCCTCTTATAAAAGGCCCCCACCTCTACCCCATTTCACACACTTCTCAAGCCTTTGGCTCGGCCAACCCCTGCCCAATTACTCTCTCCACATCCCTCTCCTAATCCTAGAGGATTCCCTTTGAGCATAATCCTTTCAAAGGAAGCCTTTAGGCTCAAATGAAAAGGGAGTTACACTTTTAAAGGTAATTCATTCTCTATTGTTCATTTGTTTTATTTTGCTTCTCCAACCCTCTAAACTATTTTTATTTACTTATTTTGTAACAAAAACAGTATCTTCAATATAATAGGATGTTTTTATAATATTTATTTGAGCTTAAATCTCACACAACTAATCAAATGGTTAAAGAACATACGGTTTCCGTGGATGGCGAAATTCTGCCTCCCGAAACGATGATTGTTCAATACTCATTTAACACCTTCAAGGGTGGCCATTATGATGTCACTATTTTTATATATGATATATAATATGTTTATGTTTTCTTTAAGCGTCTGTATTTTTCATTTTTGGCATACCTTTATGGTTTCCATTATGGGTAAACACGATATCTTCATTTAAGGAAGTGCGGACTACCGCCCCCTAAAAGTGATGTGATTTGTTAATGCCATATGTGGGACGTGTAAAGGATGGATTTAAAGTTATTATATATGAAGTTATACTGGAATTATAATATACCTCTATATCATTATTATTTATTTCCATTAAAGTATGAGATAGAAATGAAAGTAGCGTTCATGCATACGTACGGCTTACCGTCTCCATGAACGGTGCATTTCATTTCTTATCCCCAAATGTAATGTACTATTAAAATTACATGTATATAATGTATATATATAATTAATGATATATCTAAATGATGAATATAATTATTTAATTAAAATATACATACCTCTCATTTAGTTTTAATTCCACTAATATGACAAAAAAATGAAAGTAGCGTTCATGCATACGTACGACTTACCGTCTCCATGAACGGTGCATTTCATTTCTTACCTCTAAATGATTATGTAATATTATAAAATCATTTATATGCTGGATATATATGATATATATGATATCCAAATCAGGAATGTCATTCTGGATATAAAGAACCTTTGACAACACGAACAACATGTAATTGTAAGAAGTCCACTTTCGACTTAAGAACCAAATATTGACAAAACAAACATTATTAACTTAAATGGTTACATAATGTTTATAACATGGAAATAAGTGATATAAAAGGAATAATGAACTTTAAAAAGGTTCTTAATCAAGTATAAATTAACTCAAGTTTATTATTCAGGACGTTAAAGAACGATCGAGTCAAGTCGGACCCAAGGTAAGGGACTTCGTCTCAATCTCCTTTCATTGAGGCATATTTCGTTTTATACACAACTTTATTTTATACGGTGTAAAAAATCCTTTGACTTTTAATTTTATACAAAGGAATCATTTTCTACGAAGTGTTTTACTAAACGAAAAAAAGGAATGTTTTTTTTAACGTACGCGGTGATAATGACTTTTTCCGCCGCCGTGAGTATTATTTGATCTTTGGCTTTCTCAACATGCCGTAATGTTTTTTGAATAAAATAAATACCATATACACTTTTATGTATTTTGGTATTGAAAATGGTTTTGAAAAAGGATTCTATTATGTCAATATATTTATGATATATTGTGATTGAAATGTGGAAATGTTATCATTCCTTTATATTGGTTTTATGTTTTATGATTTTATACTGGTACTTGGACAATTTAACGGGTGGTTACGTTATAAACCATATGACGGGTGGTGCCGTGAATACCAGGACGGGTGGTTACGTTATAACCTCCAATGCATTGGGTATGGAAGTCGGCCGTATGGCTATTCCATTAAGTATGTATGGAAATTGGCCGTATGGCTATTCCATTAAGTGATATGTGTGGAAGTCAACCGTATGGTTATTCCACTTATGTATGTTTATGTCCCAAGTTACCTTTATATATTCTATGTGTTCTTTATATGGGTTTAATGGTAATCCTTTGTTTACAAAAAGGTACGTAATGATACTTTATTCAGTGAAGAGTTTTTATTACTTCATAAAGGTGAAAAGTATTACTTTGATAAAGTATACATGGTTTACTTGTTGTTTTGATAAACTAACAATTTTTATTCTTTGTGTATCCCTTACTAAGCTTTTTATGCTCACCCCAAGTTTTTTTGAAATGTTTTTCATAGGACTTAATGTGGAATAGGGTCAAGGATGGGATCAAGGGAAAGTCATGCTTTATAAAACATGGAATTAGACATGTTTCTTTTTAAGGGTTTTTTTTTATTCTATGGAAACTTGGTAGAAGTGTCTACATTGTAATCTTTTGAGATGTAATAGTTATGTTCTAATTCTCTAAAACTCTAAACCTGAAAAGATCCTCAACGTGAATTATTCATTTAATTCAATATTAAGTAAGGTTTAAGGCTGGGGCCTTAAAGTTGGTATCAGAGGTCGGTTTAGACAACTTTAGGAGTTAGAAAAGTGTTAAATTATAATATGATTGAAATGATATAGCATTTTCGGATTACCATGTTGCTTCACCTAATATATTTCTGTGTACAGAATGGTTTTCCGCAGAGGAAACAAAGCAGCTATGTTGGGACGACATCAGGAGGAAGATAACCTTCCAAATCAGCAACCTGAGATGGTCGGAATCGGAACTGAACAGTTTGTTGCAGTGATGGCACAGTTGACTCAGGCTATAAATGGTGGTGGTATCCATGCACGAGATCAGCCAGATCAACCGCAGAGGAACATGTCAGTGGTGGAACATTTCATGAGGCAACATCCCCCATCATTCAGAGGATCATTTGACCCTGTGAAAGTTGAAGGGTGGATTAAAGCACTGGAGAAAATTTTTGATGTCATGGGGTGTTCAGAACATCAAAAGGTTAGTCTTGTTGTTTACCGTTTTGAAGGTGAAGCTGATCAGTGGTGGTTGATGGTGAAAAATATAAGGGATAGTGATGAGATTTAGGATCTTCACTGGGAAGAATTCAAAGGTATGTTTCTTGAGAAATATTTTCCTAAGGTGGTTCATCTTAGGATGGAAAAACAGTTCCTAGAATTGAGGCAGGAGGATGATTCAACGGCTACTTATGAAGAAAAGTTCACTCGATTGGCAAGGTATGCTCCAAACTTCATACGAGATCTTTCTAGTAAAATAAACTGTTTTTACTCAAGGTTAAAGCCAAAGTATCGAAGGGCTTTAGCTTCTCGTGAGTTCAAAAGTTATGAAAAACTTGTTCGATGTGCGGAGAAGGTGGAAATGGAGTTTGTCGATGATCAGGTGTTCTATGACAAACAACAGAATAAGAGATCTAGTTGGTAGGAAAAGGGGAAGAATTCATCAAAGAAGCAAGGAGATAAGAAAACCAAATATCCATCCTGTGAGAAGTGTGGTAAAATGCATCCTGGAGAATGTTTATCCAAGTCTGGTAAGTTCTTTCTGTGTGGTAAGTCTGGTCATATTGCTCGTAACTGTAAGGAAGATGATCAAGAAGGAAATGAAAAGCCAACGGTAAGATGTTTTAAGTGTAATGAAATGGGTCATTATGCAAACGAGTGTCCAACGAAGAACTCAACTGGGGTAATGCAGCCAGACTACAAGAAGAAAGGGGTGGTAAAATCCTTTGTAACAACTTCAGCAGATGTTGGGCCATCGAATGAAGCGGTATCAGCTCCAGGGAGCTCCGTATTTTTCAAAGATTGACTTGAGGTCGGGGTACCATAAGTTGAAAGTAAAATAAGAAGACGTTCCGAAGACTGTGTTCCGTACTAGATATGGCCATTATGAATTTGTAGTTATGCCCTTTGGGTTAACCAATGCACCTGCTGTATTCATGGACCTTATGAATAAAATTTTCCATGAGTTCTTGGATAAGTTTGTGTTTGTGTTTTGAGGTTTGGGAAGATATTATGTGTGCCTTGTGATTCGCAGTTGAAGAATGAGTTGTTATGTGAGGCTCATAGTTCTTCGTTTTCAGTTCATCCTGGCATTACTAAGATGTATAGAGATCTGCGGGAGTGTTACTGGTGGGATGGAATGAAAAGAGATATTTCTGATTTTACTGTGAAGTGTTTGACATGTCAACAGGTTAAAGCAGAGCGACAGTTACCGAAAGGGATGCTTCAGCCTTTACCAGTGCCAGAGTGGAAATGGGAGAATATATCCCTGGACTTTGTTGTTGGATTACCGAAGACATATCGAGGTAATAATGCAATCTGGGTTATTGTTGATCGCTTGACTAAATCTGCTCATTTTCTTTCTATACGAGATACTTTCTCTCTTGATCAACTTTCCCGTCTGTATCATAAAGAGATAGTCAGGTTACATGGAGTTCCTCTCTCCATTGTATCGGATCGTGATCCTAGGTTTACTTTTAAATTTTGGAAAGGCCTTCAGAAGTCGTTGGGTACTGAATTAAATTTTAGTACAGCTTTTCATCCTCAATCAGATGGGCAGTCAGAACGAACAATTTAGACCTTAGAGGATATGCTACGAGATTGTTCGATGGATTATCAGGGAAGTTGGGACCAACATCTTTCTTTGGTTGAGTTTTCTTATAATAACAGTTTTCATTCCAGTATACAGATGGCACCATTTGAGGCATTATATGGGAAGCGGTGCCGAACTCCAGCATTTTGGAATGAAGTGGGTGAAAGGAAGCTGATGGGACCAAAATTGGTAGAAGAGATGGCAGAAAAAGATCAGTTGATTCAGAAACACATGAGAACAGCTCAGAGCGGGCAGAAGAGTTATGCGGATAACCGGAGCAGGGATCTATCTTTCGAGGTAGGTGATCATGTTTTTCTCAAGGCTTCTCCTTGGAAAAGTGTGATGAGATTTGGTAAGAAAGGAAAGTTGAGTCCAAGGTTCATTGGACCATAAGAAATTCTGGAGAGAGTTGGATCAGTTGCATACCGAGTGGCTTTACCTCCGAGTTTATCTCAGGTACACAATGTTTTTCACTTTTCGATGTTGAGAAAGTACATGCCAGATCCATCTCATGTTTTGAGTCCAGAGGTAGTTCAGCTGGAAGAGAACCTATCTTATGAGGAACAACCGGTCCAGATTCTTGACCACAGGGAGCAAGTGTTACGGAATAAGGTGATTCATCAGGTAAAGGTTTTGTGGAAAAACCATGTGATTGAAGAGGCAACGTATGAATCTGAAAATGCTATGAGGGATAACTACCCCCACTTATTTTGATAAGTGAATAAAATTGCGAGGACGCAATTCCCAAAAGGGGGGAAGGATGTAACATCCCAGGTAAATAAAGAATAAAGAATTGTCATATTTATTAATATTTACGAATTAAATATTAATTTTATTTTAAAGGGGTTGCTAAGTTCGATAGCGTACCCGATACACAACGATGAGTTTCTTTGAAACTTACACAGCACACTAGTAATAAAATAATATTATTTTAAATGTTAGTTAACAAGTAGCCATTGTACTTGCAGGAATGGATATAAATAACTAAAATATGATTAGATATGTTTTTAAATGTTTATACATTTACCCAATAAAAGATAAAGGCTTAAAATACGGAAAGAGTTCAATTTTAGGGAATATATACTCTAATTTTAACTAAAGGTTCACTTATCACCTTTTAATGGTGAACCGTCATTAAATATAGTTTTTATCACTCTTATACTTTATTTTGGACCAAATATAACTCTTCTTTTGAATCGGGACATCAAAATTTACTTTGTGTAAATTTTTGGTACCTTTCTGATAAAGTTCATTTTTTTATGAATAGTGTAAAATGTTGTGTTTTAATTCAAAACCTCTTTTTAATCTAAATTATTTATATTATTAGATTATTATTTTAATTGGTTTTAAAGTGAAATTAGAAAATATTTTTACCAGTTAATCCAATGGTGGTGATTGGAATCAATTTCACTTTGAAATTGGACTTAAACTGGTGCCAATCTTTTGATACTTATTGTTTCACAAAAACACGCTATTTGTCATGACAGCGGGAATTATTTTTTAAATTAATTAATTTTACTTATATGTTTTGAATTTTTTAAAATGGACTTCATTTTTGAATTCGGAATATCAAATATAGCTTAGGGTGAATTTTTGGTAAATTTCTGAAAAACTTCAATTTTTGATGAATAGTGAAACCACTAAGTGGTAATCAAGCAAACTGATTTTTTAGTTAAATGAATGTTTACCACTAATGGGTATTGAATTTTGAAAATCCGACATACATGGTTTTCATTAAGAAGTAAAATGTGGTTCAATGAGATTAAAATAATTTTTTGGTGAATAGTAATTTTTTTCATTAATCGCGATTAGAGGTAATTAGTGTAGTTTAAGGTAAAAATGGTATTATAAGAATGTGAAAACACCATGACACTTGTCCTACACCTATTGGGTGAGTCATGGCCGACCAAGACAAGCCATGGTCCAACTTGGGGACCACATGGAGCCACTTTAGTTGGAAAATGACATTAATATATTTTTATTTAATATTAAAGTGAAAATGACACTAACATAAATTGTTTTACTAAAATAATTTTTAAGTAGGGTTAAACAAGTCCAAATTTTGATTATAAATAGTCATTGGAAATCTAAAAATATTTCATACATCATAGTATTTTTTTTATAATTTGTAGACATTAAATAAATTAAATTATATATGACATAATAATGATGCAGTGATGACATCATTATTTGACGATTTAAATAAAATGGAAAGACAATGAAAAATATAAAACCTACACATGTCCAAAACCAATTGGATGAGTGGATTTCGAACCCTTATCACCTTATCCACGAATTATATCAATGTGGGACCTTTTAAAACCGAAACACATTTTCAAATAAAGTAATGTTTCTTTACTTTCCAAAAGTGCCCCTCCTCTCCTCTTATAAAAGGCCCCCACCTCTACCCCATTTCACACACTTCTCAAGCATTTGACTCGGCCAACCCCTGCCCAAATACTCTCTCCACATACCTCTCCTCATCCTATAGGATTCCCTTTGGGCAGAATCCTTTCAAAGGAAGCCTTTAGACTCAAATCAAAAAGGAGTTACACTTTTAAAGGTAATTCATTCTCTATTGTTCATTTGTTTTATTTTGCTTCTCCAACCCTATAAACTCTTTTTATTTACTTCTTTTGTAACAACACCAGTATCTTCAATATACAAGGATGTTGTTATAATATTTATTTGAGCTACACTCTCACACAACTACATCAAATGGTTAATGAACATACGGTTTCCGTGGATGGCGAAATTCTGCCTCCCGAAACGATGATTATTCAATACTCATTTAACACCTTCAAGGGTGGCCATTATGATGTCACTATTTTTATATATGATATATAATATGTTTATGTTTTCTTTAAGCTTCTGTATTTTTCATTTTTGGAATACCTTTATGGTTTCCATTATGGTTAAACACGATATCTTCATTTAAGGAAGTGCGGACTACCGCCCCCTAAAAGTGATGTGGTTCATTAATGCAATATGTGGGTCGTGTAAAGGATGGATTTAAAGTTATTATATATGATGTTATACTGGAATTATAATATACCTCTATATCATTATTATTTCTTTCCATTAAAGTATGAGATAGAAATGAAAGTAGCGTTCATGCGTACGTACGACTTACTGTCTCCATGAACGGTGCATTTCATTTCTTATCCCCAAATGTAATGTACTATTAAAATTACATGTATATAATGTATATATATAATTAATGATATATCTAAATGCTGAATATAATTCTGGAATTAAAATATACATACCTCTCATTTAGTTTTAATTCCACTAATATGACAAAGAAATGAAAGTAGCGTTCATGCGTACGTACGGCTTACCGTCTCCATGAACGGTGCATTTCATTTCTTACCTCTAAATGATTATGTAATATTATAAATACATTTATATGCTGGATATATATGATATATATGATATCCAAATCAGTAATTTCATTCTGGATATAAAGAACCTTTGACCACACGAACAACATGTAATTGTAAGAAGTCCACTTTCGACTTAAGAAGCAAATATTGACAAAACAAACATTATTAACTTAAATGGTTACATAATGTTTATAACATGGCAATAAGTGATATAAAAGGAATAATGAACTTTAAAAAGGTTCTTAATCAAGTATAAATTAACTCAAATTTATTATTCAGGACGTTAAAGAACGATTGAGTCAAGTCGGACCCAAGGTAAGGGACTTCGTCTCAATCTCCTTTCATTGAGGCATATTTCGTTTTATACACAACTTTCTTTTATACGGTGTATAAAATCCTTTGACTTTTACTTTTATACAAAAGGAATCTTTTTTTACGAAGCGTTTTACTAAACGACAAAAAGGAATGTTTTTTTAACGTACGCGGTGACAATGACTTTTTCCGCCGCCGCGAGTATTATTTGATCTTTGGCTTTCTCAACAAGCCGTAATGTTTTTAGAATAAAATAAATACCATATACTCTTTTATGTATTTTGGTATTGAAAATGGCTTTGAAAAAGGATTCTATTATGTCAATATATTTATGATATATTGTGATTGAAATGTGGAAATGTTATCATTCCTTTATATTGGTTTTATGTTTTATGATTTTATACTGGTACATGGACATTTTAACGGGTGGTTACATTATAAACCATATGACGGGTGGTGCCGTGAATACCAGGACGGGTTGTTACGTTATAACCTCCAATGCATTGGGTATGGAAGTCAGCCGTATGGCTATTCCATTATGTATGTATGGAAATTGGCAATATGGATATTCCATTAAGTGATATGTGTGGAAGTCAACCGTATGGTTATTCCACATAAGTATGTTTATGTCCCAAGTTACCTTTATATATTCTATGTGTTCTTTATATGGGTTTTATGGTAATCCTTTGGTTACAAAAAGGTAAGTAATGATACTTTATTCAGTGAAGAGCTTTTATTACTTTATAAAGGTGAAAAGTATTACTTTGATAAAGTATAGATGGTTTACTTGTTGTTTTGATAAACTAACAATTTTCATTCTTTGTGTATCCCTTACTGAGCTTTTTATGCTCACCCCATGTTTTTTTGAAATGTTTTTCACAGGACTTAATGTAGAATAGGGTCAAGGATGGGATCAAGGGAAAGTCATGCTTTATAAAACATGGAATTAGACATGTTTCTTTTTAAGAGTTTTTTTTTATTTATTCTATGGAAACTTGGTAGAAGTGTCTACTTTGTAATCTTTTGAGATGTAATAGTTATTTTCTAATTCTCTAAAACTCTAAACCTGAAAAGATCCTCAACGTGAATTATTCATTTAATTCAATATTAAGTAAGGTTTAAGGCTGAGGCCTTATAAATATAGTGTTCATACATGGTTTCATTTTTTTACATTTGAAAAGAATAAATATTTTGATACATTTTATTGAAAAATATCCACCATCAATGTGAAATATCATTTATCAAAACCCCAAAATGCAAAACAGTATTAGAATAATTTCACTCATTTTTCCCTAACAATGATAAAAATGTGAACATGGCCCAAATACAAAATAATTCCCAAATAAAACCACCTCAGATGATCCCTGAATTATCTAAAAAAAATATGGCAAAAATGAATATATATATATATATATATATATATACATGATAGTTATGTCACGATGTGATAATTACACACAACATATCAATTTCTTCGTGTAAAAATTATATTTGATGATGAATGGTGAATGAAAAATCAGGTCATTACTCCCCCATCACTTATTATCTTTCCAATTTCTCATGGAAACATCATCGATATTTTAAAAACCCATGAATCAGTAATATAGATTTTTCATGTAGATAATTTTCATAATATTTAACAAAATCTACCATCCATTTCAATAATAATATATCTTGTGTCAAAAGGATCTATTCCAATATTAGAACATGAGTGGTTCATGATGACACTTCTTAGGTGGATACATAAAAAAGGATGGATAGAATTCAACTGATATGGAATATATAACTAATTAAACATGTTTCTAATATACTAAATTATATCAAAATTTTCATCATATATCGGATGAAAATCAACTTTATTACCATATAGTTGTTGACCCATATATGGTTAGGCATTAAAGAACATTTTTCCACCTATTGAATTTTTAAAAGGATGATGTTATATTCATCCTATGTTTATGCCGACTATGTGTTATCTCCAATTATTGATGACTAATACTAATTTTCATGGATGTTATTTAAATAATTCTTTTCCATAATGATAAATATCAGCCACCTTAGAGCAATGAATATGTTACATACATGGTCTACCTAAAAAATATTCATTGGCAGTAATTTTTGTTGAGTAATAATAACTATTTTTATAAGAAAACTCTATAGATTGAAAAGTAATTTCCCAAAATCCAAAAGTGTCTATGATACAAGAAATATTTATATCTTCAAAAATATGAATTACTCTCTCTATTTATCGATCTTTCTGAATATCATCAGTCGTGAATATTTGTACAAGACAACTGATAATCTCATAGAGGATTTTCCAAAAAAAGTTAGGTTAATAAGAGTTCTCTATATGAAATAATAGTAAATAACACCCCTTTAAACCATATTATATCTTAAATTTAAAACACTATAAAATTATCAACCTTTTTTGTGACTAGAACTAGAATGAAATGATCCAACATTATTAATTGATCAATCTCCAACCATATAGAATCCTTCTCTTAGGGATATCATGGTAATTCAATAATTAAATTCATAGATACCTCATCCCTTTTACATATGTGACCCTAGAGGGGATGAATCCAATAATATGGATTTTGGTTTTCGGTCTTAAACCTTTGAAATCAATATAAAAAAGAGAGAAAAGTATATATGCCACTTTTGAAACCATGACATTGAAAATGAACTACCTATTGAGAATAATAAATCATATCCATAACATTACTCCTCACTAAATAAGAAATTAAAATCAAATTTATAAAATATTTTTTAGGGGAAAGACCAATCGACATTAGTCTCACCTCTATATTCAATGTTTTTGATACTCTTGAATTCATGGTCAAACTATTTATCCTAAGAATTCTACTCAAGATTAAATTATGTCAAGTAATAACTATTATTAAAAACACTTGTTATATGCTCCATAACATCAAACCACACATATGAAAATAACCCTATGATATTATAATCATATTTTCATTACATTACTTATTATAAAAGAAACATGCTCATCAATTAATTCTCAATAGCTCTCCCCTTTCATGTGGTATAGTAAATTATGATGTTGAATATCTTATGATAATCCTCTGATTGTATCTTTATAAGCCTCAAATAATTCTGGAAAAAGATTATCTCAATTCCTTGTATTATAAATTAGTAGTTAATATTTACCTAAAACGGTAATTTCATCAACTCATGGGAGATCTCATAATAGGTAAATGTTAGAAATCGAGGGTGGGGTAATTTCTGTCCTATAGACGAAGAAAATTAGAGCGTATGCCACCACAAAATCTTATTACAAAAGAACACAACCCAAAATAGAACATGAACCATCAAAAGACAATATATATGATATTCTATATTTTAATAAAATGAAAATTATTTATATGGTAAGAAATTTCTCTTATTTATATATGTTTTACACAGAGAACCCCATATAAATTTTACCCTTTTCCTCATATGAATAGTTAATGGATATGAATGATTTTGAGATATACATCAAAAAAATACTGATAGTACTATTTTAACCCATGAGTCTTAGAATATTATAGACATTTCATGTATCCCCCCATTCAAATACTAATTTATACGTATCTAGATCACATGCCATGGATTTTAATACCACTTGTACAATTAAAATAACATCTCAAAGATAAAAAATGAAATTTCAATAACATATTATTTTTATTGTTGTCAATAATGATTCATATTGTATATTTTAGGGCATCCTCAAGATGTTATTTTGTTCGTGTTTGAATTATAAATCCATGTAACCTTACAAAGGAAATAAATTAGTTAATGGTGTAAAATCTAATTCAGTAGGTCTTTAAAAATCGTTGAAGCGTTAGGTTGAATATATGGTATTACATGATATAAAACATGGTTTTATGTACTCTAAATGAATTTCATTAAAATATATAATTCTTTAACACTATATAGATGATATCCATAACTAGGTATGGTTTTTATGAACCAATTAAATCACTTTAATTTATCTAACAAGGCATCAATATGGAAAAATTAATACATATTCATAATCATTACATGAATTGTCTACTGGTAAAAGACATAAAAACTATGATTCTATCATCCATAATGAATAATTCAAATGGAAAATCGCTAGTGATACAATAGGATGAATTAATAACTTAGACATTAAATTAGCTATATGTTGATTTAAGTTATTAAATTCCTCCAAAACTATGCATTGTGGTGGAATACTTCTCACTTTTTTTAAAAAAAAATGAATAGAAAAAACAAATTAAATATTTATAACTAGACCATTGAAATATATTTGAGAGAATTATGAAAATTCCTTAACCAATAATGGGTGATGTAACCCTATAGAATGTCCCCACATTCAACCGTAAAAGTGGATATTTGTTTCAAATGATCTGGTAATAGTGGTTATCATCGATTGGATCATAGAAAACATTATTCTTGAAACACTCAAGAGAACACATTAGAGGTATCAATGAACACAATCAATTTTTTTAAATCAATATAAATATTATGGAACACAATTAAAATCTATCCTTATGATATCATCAATGATATCCATGTTGAGAGCTAGGATGTCCCAATTATCTCAACTTCATATTCTAGATGAGAATAAGGGAAAATGATAAACCATTACACTTATTAATTAAATTTGGTATCACCAACACTATATGAAATATAATTTGTTTCATTATATGATTAAATAGGTTTAATAAATTGGTAGATATAAATTATTTATAGCCACATGTAACAAATGAAAAAAAATTAATGATTACCCAATAAATAGAGTTAATCTAATGCGTTTGGGGTTTGCATTAACATCCAATTCATAATCTTATATTTTGTGTGATATATTAATTTTAGAGGCTAGTGGATAAACCCATGTAGTATTTGAAGCATCTTAAGCACCATTTATAAGGCCCCAACTGTAATGGCCCGGACCTCCCTGATCCATTACTTTGTGAAAATGTGGTGTTAGAGGTGTTCCGGGAGTTCAAGGTGACTTATCCCCCAGCTGCTGCCTACCGGTAGCTCGATCTACCGGTAGCGGCTGCCTACCGGTAGCCGCCGCTTACCGGTAGCTCGGTCTACCGGTAGTTGCTGCCTACCTGTAGCTCGATCTACCGGTAGCGACTGCCTACCGGTTACCGGTAGCTGATGCCTACCGGTTACCGGTAGCTGCTATTTACCCGTAGCCACGGCGTATTGATAGCTCGGTATACTGGTAGCCGCAGTCCGGCAGTAGCTCGGCTAACACTTTGCCAAATTTATAGTTCTATGAACAGTGTTTCAATCGGTGAGGTTCTATCGGTGGACTTCTATCGGTGAGGTTTAGTGAACAGCGTTTCTATCGGTGAGGTTCAGTGAACAGTGTTTCTATCGGTGAGGTTCTATCGGTGGACTTCTATCGGTGAGGTTCAGTGAACAATGTTTCTATCGGTGAGGTTCAGTGAACAGTGTTTCTATCGGTGAGGTTCTATCGGTGGACTTCTATCGGTAGACTTGAACCGTGTTTCTATTGGTGAGGTTCTATCAGTGGACTTCTATCGGTAGACTTGAACAGTGTTTTCTATCGGTGAGGTTCTATCGGTGGACTTCTATCGGTAGACTTGAACAGTGTTTCTATCGGTGAGGTTCTATTGGTGGACTTCTATCGGTAGACTTGTACAGGGTTTCCAGAATACTAAGAGCTACCGATTCCATACTTTTCCAAATTTCATGAATGAACAGTGTTTCCAGACTTCATGAGAGCTACCGATTCCCTACTTTGCCAAATTTTGAGTATGTGAACAGTGTTTCCAACTTCGTAAATTTGACATTTTCATTGATGTAAAATAATTTTAAAACATTATTTTACGGACATTAAGGCTGATTCAAAGGCCATAAATTCTATATTAGTTATTCCTAAGGCCAGGATGTTTTTACTTGGTCAAACCGTGTGGGTTAATGCGATCCGTTTTTAATGGAGAATAAATCGGATCTTAAACTGTCGCCTCTCGAAATTTTTTTAAAAGGAAAGAGATATCATTCTTCGTTTTTCTTCCTCCTGGTTCTCATCTACGAGACGCTAGAACCTTGCAATCATTCTCATAGGAGTTTCACAATCAAACGTTACTTAGATTAGTTCTTCCCTGTTGATGCAACCAAGTTGTGTCGATCGTTCTTCCATATAAGGTATGTTTTATCACCGTTCCTTCGGGGATCACCTTCTCTTGTTCTTCCTTCCATATTATCATGTAATCTCCATGGTTCTAATGGTTTTTCTTGGGGTTGGTTGGTACTGTCATACCATGGCATCCTCCGGTGGATGTAGCTGTCGTGAGGAGAAGAGGACTGTGACCCGTTGTGTGGATAAATGACGTCAAGAACTCTTCGAGGTAGGGGATTCATGGATTCTCTAATTGTGTATGTGCAATCATAGAATTAGCATGATTTAGTCCTTTGGATCACAATGAAATTGACCTAATTAAATACTTGAACCAGATTAAAGGAATTGGTTGATCGCATGTTGTTACTTTGTACCGTGATAACGGTTTGCCTCATGTTTTCCTAGATAGAGTGATATCTATGATTTTCTTTAATTTGTTGCTCGTTCATGATGGAAATTGATAAAGAATGTAAATCCGGAATTATTTGTTAAATAATTGGCTAAAGATAAAGAGGCATGTTAATGAATCTGTTAATTCAAGATAGATTAAAGAACTATTAGTTCGATAATTTCAAAAGGGTTCTGAGTTACCCGTTTTCTTGTATGGCTGAATGCCTTGTGGTTTGGAGCTTTGAGTGCTCATCTTGTATGAATGCTGAATGCCTTGTTAAAGGGCCGAGAGCCCATTTTGTGATATTTGATTTTTTGCTGCTTGTGATTTGATGTGAGCCTAGATGGCTGTTGTGATATGTGGAGGCATAGGGACTTATGGTTGTGGCAGCAGATGACGCCTAGTGTGGCGAGATAATTCGGTTTATGCATGTGGGTGTTGGGGAGGACACCATGGATGATAGTATGAGATGAATGTGATGGTTTGATGTCGGTGGTTTGATTGTTTATCTGCTTTACTTTTCCCCACTGCTCAAGGCTGCTGGTTTTGCTTACCCTCTTTCCGAAGGAGGCGAAGACACGCGGGGTATGCCACGTGCTTTTCGTGTTTAGCCTCTCGATGGAGGATGGGTCTATGATCTTGCTATAGGCGGGAAAGACTCGATGGGTAGTATATATACTAACCATGTTGAGCCATTTGTGTTTAGTAGCATAGGATGCTTTTTCTAGAATTCCTGGGAATATGGGGAAGGTAAGTCCATAATGAATGTTTGTTTAAATGGTGATAATCCATGGGGATGGAGAAACTGGAATTTAATAGTGATGTGAATCCTAAAAAGGAGCAGTTTTTGAATGTGATGCCAATTTAGTTTAATGTGGTAAATTGTTCATGGTTAATTAATGTTTAAAGAATTAATTAACGTACAATGGAATTGATAAAATGTGAATGGAGTAATCCAATAAATCTCTTCAAATGGTTGTGTGCTTATAGGATACCTAGTCTTAGAAGTAGCAGCCTGGTGTCTGAGAGACGTTAGCTGCAGTTGTGCCTATGACTAGGTAATGCCCATAGTGTGGTTGTTAGTTATATATATTTTTTAATTATTGTGTTTCTATACGCTACTCCACCCTGTCGGTAAGGGCAACTGACACCCCTGGGATTCTGAGCCCTGGGGGGGGTGTTTTCCCCAACATTCTGATGGGAGGTTGAATGGCTGACTACCCCCTTTGGCCCCGCTCTCTTCTCTTGGTAGATACTTGTGCCATGAGGCAAGCGGTTAGTTACCCCATATATGTGTGTAGAGGGCTGTAATGGCTTGTGGTTATTCACACACATATATTCTGGATATAGTATCCTATGGACTACTATAGGTGTAACGTGTATAGGCTGTGATGGCTGGAGGATCCTTACTCGGAGTATGGGCTGTAATGGATTGAGGTATTATACCCGACGTATGATACACGTTATGTGAGCTGTGGTGGCTCCCAGAAACTACCTGGTTACCTTTGGTTGTGAGGACAATGTGGTGCTTCGCCCAGGTGTATGCGGGCAAGCCAATGTGGTGCACGAGGTGCAGATTGTGGAGCTTAGCCCAGGTGTCTGCGGGCAAGCCTTTGGAGAGAGATTCACAGGACGTATGTCGTTGGGGCAAAGCGGCAAACCAGTGGGGAAGTAGTAGCGGGGTACCCTTGATATTCTATACTATATGCTATATTCTTGTATGTGTTACTTGGTGAGAGTAGCCATGGTGAGGTTGGGAACTTAGAATACCTGTTTAGGTAACGAGTTAGTTTCACTTGTTGTTCACTGGGCTTTAGCATTCTTTCTTTACTTTTGCACGAGAGGCTTGAGGAGGGTCCTACTGAGTATACTGTTATACTCACCCTATGTACATATAAACTGTTTTTCAGGTCACTTGGAGCAGGTTGGAGATCAAGCTGGTTACTACTAGCTTGCGGTTGGAGGAGGAGCTGTTCGGGCTTGTGGTCCCTTCCGTTTTACTTTCTTTTGGGTACTTTTAGTTATCCCTTTCAGTTGTAGTACTTTTGCATGACATTTCATATATGTACTTAGGTTTCATTTATATTTCAGTTATGAGTTGGAGTTGGTTGGAGTCTATTCTATCTCTCTCTTCTACATGTGTTCTCTTAGAGGGTAATGCCTCCCATTTGTGTGTGTATTATACCCTCGGTGCTAGTCGCCAACCCGGGGCCTACTGGAGGCGGGACTCAGGGGTCATTATCTCCGTTCTCACATTGCCGGCCCAGGAGGGGTACACTTTGTGGGGAGGGGGTCGTGACAGAGTGGTATTAGAGGTCAGGTTGAGGGATAGGATGGAGTTTGGAGTTAGGCACAGGTGAGGATGCATGGGATGGTAGGGAAACGGTGTCATTCATGTTTAGAAAGTGGGGTAAACACTGGAGACCGGCAGAGACATAGGCGTTTGGGGCCCCCTATGATCTGTTGCACGGACCTTTAAGCTTACGATGGCTACTAAACAAAGTGATACCGGTTTCAGGGTAGAGACCTAGGAAAGGTTCATGAATCATTATTCTGTGCGCTTGTGTTTGAATGGGTAGACCTTGGGATAGGCAACCTAAAATAAATAAAACAAAACAATTAATTAATTAATGTTGAGTCTTCCATATTCAAGGCTTAGGAGCTCTAACATTTGTTATTTTGTAGGTATGGCTCCAGGTCGACGTCCTCGTCAGTTTTGCGCAGATGATGCCCATCAGGCTGTTCGACCAGATCGTCGTCGAGTAGAGGTTGACGACGATGACACTTGTAGGAAGACACTTTGAGAGTTTCGGCGCCAGAGTCTACAGAAGTACGAGGGATCCGTTTCAGATGTAGTCACAGAAGACTGGTTGGAGGAGATCGAGATAGGCTTCAGTTCGATTCATTCTCGGAAGGAACACTGGGTGTCCTTGGTTGTGACGATACTGCGTGGAGCAGTGAGGCAGTGGTGTTTCTTGTTCCTTGATGATCGTGAGGAGTCAACAATCTCATGGGAGGAGTGTCGAGACAGGTTTAGAGTCGAGTTTCTTTCATCGACTGCGAAGGTGTTCAGTCGCCAGGAGCTTCATACCCTTCGACAGCGGAGCTCCAGTGTTCGAGAGTTTGGAATCCGTTTCAGGAACCTTCTACGATATGCTTCAGACCTGTTACCAGATAATGAGGCCAGGTCGCGGCATTTTGAGGAGGCTTTGCGTCCAGAAATCCAGCGCTAGGTCACCCCATTTATGCTGAAGACATATCTTGAGGTGCTGGCGAGGGAAGAGGTTGTTGAGAGGACTTTGGCCAGGACTGGATCGTCACGAGAGGGGAATCGTCATGATTCCTCACGAAGGAGAGATGTGGTCCAGGGTTCCCGGTTTTCAGGACAGAAGAGTTTCCGTTCACCTGGGGGTAGGTCCCAGCCCTTCCCATCTCGTTTCTCCGGAGGCAGAAACTCTTAGACCTATGCCAAGGGATCAGGCGCTTGTTTTTCTTGTGGTGGTCGTGGTCATCAGCAGCGGGAGTGCCCGACTTTTTAGAGCAGTCATCGTGCAACGGGCGCTCCACTCCAGGTTCCTCCGTTGAGGCAGTTCCAGCCGAGGCAACAGCAGCAGGTTGCACCAGTTTTATATCACCAAAGGGTAGATGGAGCAGGTAGAGGACATCCCCATGACGATCCCCATCCTCAAAGAGAAGAGCGCGGCCGTGGTGGTGGTCGTCATCAGGGTCAGAGAGGCCATGGAAGAGTTCTTGGTCAGCTTCATGCTCTAGCGTTACCAGCCCCAGGCAAGCCAGATGTCGTTCGTGGTACCCTTTGCTTGTTTTCTACCTTGGTGTATGCCTTGTTTGATTCAGGAGCAACACACTCCATCAGATCACCTACCTTTGTCCATGCTTTGGGACTTGAGGTAGAGAGGCTTCCAGTGCCCTTGGTGTTGACTACGCCAGTTGGAGGTCGAGCTGACTTGTTTGAAGTATGTAGAGACTGTGAGCTAGTGTTGGGGCAACACCGATCTTCGGGAGATTTTCTATGTTTGTGAATACAACCATATGATGTCATACTCGGCTTGGATTGGTTGTATTCAGTGGAGGCTGTTGTGGATTACTACAGGAAGAAGGTCGTTTTATTTTATGAAGATGGAGATGAAGTTGTGTTTTTTGGTGATATAGATCCTCGAATGAGTCATAAACGAGTTCCTTCCTTATCATCCATGATGGCTGGGATGATGCTGAGTTCTTTAGAGGTTCAACAGTTGGTGTTTCCTAGGGTCGTGGAGGAGTACCCTGACGTCTTTCCAGAAGAGGTTTTATCCTTACCCCCTCGACGAGAGATCGAGTTTGGGATCGGGATATAGCCAAGAGCATCTCCTATCTCTATGTATCCGTATAGGATGGCCCCTTCTGAGTTACGAGAGAAACGTATTCAGCTCGATGGTCTGTTGCAGTGTGGTTTTGTTCGGCCAAGTGTGTCACCGTGGGGTGCACCAGTTTTTTTTGTGAAAAATGCTGATGGTAGTTTGCGGTTGTGCGTCGATTATCGTCGGTTAAACAAAGTGAAAATAAAGAACCGCTATCCTCTCTCGCGGATTGATGACCTATTCGATCAATTGAAGGTTTCAAGTTGGTTCTCAAAGATCGACTTGCGGTCAGGATATCATCAGATGCGTGTAAAGGATGAGGATATCCCGAAGACTGCTTTCCGCTGTTGTCATGGGCATTATGAGTTTTTTGTAATGCCATTCGGCATGACGAATTCTCCAGCTGTTTTCATGGGGTTGATGAATGCTGTGTTCTGTGAATTCCTGGACATGTTTGTTGTGGTTTTCATCGACGACATCCTTGTGTACTCCACATCTAAAGAGGAGCATGCAAAGCATCTACGAGCCGTTTTGGGAGTTCTTCGCCAACATCAGTTGTCTGGGAAGTTGTCCAAGTGTGAGTTCTGGGATCAAGAAGTTCATTTCTTGGGACATGTTGTGTCCCAACAGGGAGTAGTTGTGGATCCTTCGAAGATAGAAGCAGTGTTGTCTTGGCCAGCCCCCAAGACCGTGTTAGAGGTGCGAATTTTCCTTGGTCTCGCAGGCTATTATAGGATGTTTGTAGCTAATTTCTACCAAGTTGCGACTCCTCTAACAGCTTTGACCAGGAAGGATCAAGCGTTCATATGGACTGATCAGTGTCAGACAGCTTTCGAGTATCTAATGGAGAAGTTGGTAAGTGCTCCCGTCCTTTGTCTTCCAGCGGAGGGAGTCCAGTTTGATGTTTTCTGTGATGCTTCACATATGGGGATAGGCTGTGTTCTCATGCAGCAGAGGTCAGTTGTTTCTTATGGGTCTCGGCAGTTGCGTCCCCATGAATGCAACTATGCCACCCATGATCTTGAGTTGGAAGCCGTGGTGTTTTCTCTAAAGTTGTGGAGACATTACCTCATTGGTGAGCACTTTGTTGTTTTCACCGATCATAAGAGTTTGAGGTATGTTTTCTCCCAATGTGACTTGAACTTGAGGCAGCGTCGGTGGATGGAGTTCTTGCAGGAATACGACTTTGAAATAACTTATACACCTGGAAAAGGGAATGTTGTAGCTGACGCACTAAGCCGAAAGATACGTAATGATGTTGTGCGTGAATCTGGTGATTCTTGGAGAGTGATGGAAGAGCTATCATCTATGCATCTTGATATGGGAGAAGTTGGGGGTAGAGGTTGTCTTTTCTAGATGACGGTGCAGTCATCCCTGATGCAGAAGGTGGAAGAGTCTCAGTTGGGTGACCTAGAGGTGGAAGTTTGGAGAGACAGAGTTGTATGTGGTGAGGCCCCTGATGGTTGGTCGGAGGATGAACAACACCGAGTTTTGTATCATGGAAGTCTTTTTGTTCCCTTGGCGATGCGCGAGACGGTTCTCCGAGAGTTCCATAGTTCACCCTTGGCGGTACATCCTGGTGTGACGAAGATGTACCGATCTTTGAGGAGTCAGTTTTGGTGGCCTGGGCTGAAGCGTACAGTTGCAGAATGTGTGTCTCGATGTTTAGTCTACCAGAAGGTGAAGGCCGAACACCATGTTCCTGGTGGTCTTCTCCAGCACTTAGAGATTCCTCAGTGGAAGTGGGAGGACATCTCAATGGATTTTGTTACAGGTTTACCTCGAGCTCCAGGAGGACATGATTCTATATGGGTGGTAGTGGATCGTTTAACAAAATCATCCCACTTCATAGCGATCAAGGAGTCGAGCTTAGTGGAAGTTTTGTCGAGGCAGCATCTGGAGGAGGTGGTGAGGCTTCACGGAGTTCCTAAGACGATCATTTCTGATCGAGATCCTTGTTTTACCTCCAGGGTGTGGAGAGGTCTCCAGCATGCTTTTGGTTCTCAATTATGCCTTAGCAGTGCTTTTCATCCTCAAATGGATGGTCAGACAGAGCGAACCATCCAGACTCTTGAAGACATGTTGCGCTCTTGTGTTCTTGATTTTGGAGGTTCATGGACGAAGCACTTACCCTTGGTAGAGTTCGCTTACAATAACAGTTTCCACTCTACCATCGGTATGGCTCCGTTTGAAGCCTTGTATGGCCGGCCATGCCGTTCTCCGTTGTGCTGGACTGGGGTCAGAGAGTCAGCAATTCTCGGACCAGAACTAGTGCAGAATACAATAGAGACGGTTCAGGTGATTTGTGAGAGGATGAAGACAGCACAGGATCATCAGAAATCATATGATGATCAAAGAAGGAGACCGTTAGAATTTAATGTTGGGGATCATGTGTTTCTAAAGGTGACTCCCCGTCGTGGGCAGAAAAGGTTTGGTCGTGGAAGTAAGCTTTATCCCCGGTTTGTTGGGCCTTTCGAGGTGTTAGCTCATGTTGGAGCTATGGCGTATCGAGTAGCACTTCCCCCTCAGATGAGTCGGATACATGATGTTTTCCATGTATCACAGCTCCGTCATTATCTTCATGATGAATCTCATGTTATCGATTGGGGAGAGATCGATATTGACGATGATGCAACCTTCGAGGAGTGACCTGTGGAGATCCAAGACCACAAGGAGAAGGTGTTGTGTGGGCGTTCTATCCCCTTCGTTCGTGTCTTGTGGTGACACGGTGGCATGGAGGAGAGTACCTGGGAGCATGAGTCACAGATACGTGCTCAGTACCCGAAGTTGTTTAATGTTTAACTCCTTTCATGTAATGATGTTTTCTTTGTGGTTGGACCTTTCATGTTTTATTTATGTACCTTTGATGTCATGTTATGTTTGGATTGTTTGGTTATGGATTGTTTGTTTCCATACTCTCGGATGTCGGAGTATTGTTCCAGCTTTTGAACAACTCATGGTGGTTTTCCCGTGAGAGGTATCTTATGGGGTGGTTGTTCAGACCCCTCTTTTCTTATGGGTTGGTTTTTTTATTCTCGAGGACGAGAATGTTTTGAGAGGTATCTAATGTAATGGCCCGGACCTCCCTGTTCCATTACTTTTTGAAAATGTGGTGTTAGAGGTGTTCTGGGAGGTCAAGGTGACTTATCCCCCAGCTGTTGCCTACCGGTAGCTCGATCTACAGGTAGCGGCTGCCTACCGGTTACCGGTAGATGATGCCTACTGGTTACCGGTAGCTGCTGCCTACCGGTAGCCGCTGCTTACCGGTAGCTCAGTCTACCGGTAGCTGCTGCCTACCGGTAGCTCGATCTACCGGTAGCGGCTACCTACCGGTTACCGGTAGCTGCTGCCTACCGGTAACCGGTAGCTGCGGGTTACCGGTAGCCACGGCGTACTGATATCTCGGTATACTGGTAGCCGCAGTCCGGTAGTAGCTCGGCTAAAACTTTTCCAAATTTCTAGTTCTGTGAACAGTGTTTCTATCAGTGAGGTTCTATCGGTGGACTTCTATCGGTGAGGTTCAGTGAACAATGTTTCTATCGGCGAGGTTCAGTGAACAATATTTCTATCGGTGAGGTTCTATCGGTGGACTTCTATCGGTGAGGTTCAGTGAACAGTGTTTCTATCGGTGAGGTTCAGTGAACAGTGTTTCTATCGGTGAGGTTCTATCGGTGGACTTCTATCAGTGAGGTTCAGTGAACAGTGTTTCTATCGGTGAGGTTCAGTGAACAGTGTTTCTATCGGTGAGGTTCTATCGGTGGACTTCTATTGGTAGACTTGAACAGTGTTTCTATCGGGGAGGTTCTATCGGTGGACTTCTATCGGTAGACTTGAACAGTGTTTTCTATCGGTGAGGTTCTATCAGTGGACATCTTTCGGTAGACTTGAACAGTGTTTCTATCGGTGAGGTTCTATCGGTGGACTTCTATCGGTAGACTTGTACAGTGATTCCAGAATCCTAAGAGCTACCGATTCCATAGGTTGCCAAATTTCACGAATGAACAGTGTTTCCAGACATCATGAGAGCTACCGATTCCATACTTTGCCAAATTTTGAGTATGTGAACAGTGTTTCCAGCTTCGTAAATTTGATGTTTTCTTTGACGTAAAATACTTTTAAAACCTTATTTTAGGGACATTAAGGCCGATTCAAAGGCCATAAATTCAATATTAATTATTCCTATGGAAGTGATGTTTTTACTTGGTCAAACCGCGTGGGTTAATGCAATCCGTTTTTAATGGAGAATAAATCGGATCTTAAACCGTCGCCTCTCGAAATTTTTTTAAAAGGAAAGAGATATCATTCTTCGTTTTTCTTCCTCTTGGTTCTCATCTACGAGACGCTAGAACCTTGAAATCATTCTCGTAGGAGTTTCACAATCAATATTTACTCAGATTAGTTCCGCCCTGTTGATGAAACCAAGTTGTGTCGATCATTTTTCCATATAAGGTATGTTTTATCATCGTTCCTTTGGGGATCACCTTCTCTTGTTATTCCTTCCATATTAGCATGTAATCTCCATGGTTCTAATGGGTTTTCTTGGGGTTGGTTGGTACTGTCGTACCGTGGCATCCTCCGGTGGATGCAGCTATCGTGAGGAGAAGAGGATTGTGACCCGTTGTGTGGATAAAGGACGTCAAGAACTCTTCGAGGTAGGGGATTCATGGCTTCTCTAATTTTGTATGTGAAATCGTAGAATTATCATGATTTAGTCCTTTGGATCACAATGAAATTGACCTAATTAAATACTTGAACCGTATTAAAGGAATTGGTTGATCGCATTTTGTTACTTTGTACCGTGATAATGGTTTACCTCATGTATTCCTAGATAGAGTGATATCTATGATTTTCTTTAATTTGTTTCTCGTTCATGATCAAAATTGATAAAGAACGTAAAGACGGAATTATTTGTTAAATAATTGGCTAAAGATAAAGAGTCATGTTAATGAATCTGTTAATTCAAGATGGATTAAAGAACTATTAGTTCGATAATTTCAAAAGGGTTCTGAGTTACCCGCTTGCTTGTAAGGCTGAATGCCTTGTTGTTTGGATCTCTGAGTGCTCATCTTGTATGAAGGCTGAATGCCTTTTTAAAGGGCCGAGAGCCCATTTTGTGATCTTTGATTTCCTGCTGCTTGTGATTTGATGTGAGCCTGGATGGAAGTTGTGATATGTGGAGGCATGGGGAATTATGGTTGTGACAGCGGATGACGCCTAGTGTGGCGAGATACATCGGTTTATGCATGTGGGTGTCGGGGAGGACACCAAGGATGATGGTATGAGATGAATGTGATGGGCGGATGACGCCTAGTGTGGCGAGATACATCGGTTTATGCATGTGGGTGTCGGGGAGGACACCAAGGATGATGGTATGAGATGAATGTGATGGTTTAATGTTGGTGGTTTGATTGTTTATCTGCTTTACTTTTCCCCACTGCTCAAGGCAGCTGGTTTTGCTTACCCTCGTTCTGAAGGAGGCGAATACACGCAGGGTATGCCACGTGCTTTCCGTGTTTAGCCTCTCGTTGGAGGATGTGTATATGCTCTTCCTATAGGTGGCAAAGACTCGATGGGTAGTATATCTACTCACCGCGTTGAGCCCTTTGTGTTCAGTAGCATAGGATGCTTTTTCTAGAATGCCTGGGAATATGGAGAAGGTAATTCCATAATGAAAGTTTGTTTAAATGGTGATAATCCACGGGGATGGAGAAACTGGAATTTAATAGTGATGTGAATCCTAAAAAGGAGCAGTTTTTGAATGTGATGCCAATTTAGTTTAATGTGGTAAATTGTTCATGGTTAATTAATGCTTAAAAAATTAATTAACGTACAGTGGAATTGATAAAATGAGAATGGAGTAATCTAATAAAGCTCTTCAAATGGTTGTGTTCTTATAGGATACCTATTCTTAGATGTAGCAGCCTGGAGTCTGAGAGACGTTAGCTGCAGTTGTGCCTATGACTAGGTAATTCCCATAGTGTGGTTGTCAGTTATATATATTCTGTACTTTTTGTGTTTCTATACGCTACTCCACCCTGTCGGTAAGGGAAACTGACACCCCTGGGATTCTGAGACCTGGGGGGGGGGGTTTCCCAACATTCTGATGGGAGGTTGAATGGATGACTACCCCCTTTGGACCCACTCTCTTCTCTTGGTAGATACTTGTGCCATGAGGAAAGCGGTTAGTTACCCCATATATGTGTGTAGAGGGCTGTAATGGCTTTTGGTTATTCACACGCATATATTCTGGATATAGTATCCTATGGACTACTATAGGAGTAACGTGTATAGGCTGTGATGGCTTGAAGATCCTTACTCGGAGTATGGGCTGTAATGGATTGAGTTATTATACCTGACGTATGATACAAGTTATGCGAGCTGTGGTGGCTCCCAGAAACTACCTGGTTACCTTTGGTTGTGAGGACGGTGTGGTGCTTCGCCCAGGTGTCTTCGGGCAAGCCTCTGTGGTGCACGAGGTGCAGATTGTGGAGCATAGCCCAGGTGTCTGTGGGCAGGCCTTTGGAGAGAGATGCACAGGACTTATGTTATTGGGGCAAAGCGGAAAACAAGTGGGGAAGTAGTAGAGGGGTACCCTTGATATTCTATGCTATATGCTATATTCTTGTATGTGTTACTTGGTGAGAGTAGCCATGGTGAGGTTGGGAACTTAGTATACCTGTTTAGGTAACGAGTTAGTTTCACTAGTTGTTCACTGGGCTTTAGCATGCTTTCTTTACTTTTGCACGAGAGGCTTGATGAGGATCCTACTGAGTATACTGTTATACTCACCCTATGTACATATAAACTGTTTTTTAGGTCACTTGGAGCAGGTTGGAGATCAAGCTGGTTACTACTAGCTTGCGGTTGGAGGAGGAGCTGTTCGGGCTTGTGGGCACTGCCGTTCTACTTTCTTTTGGGTACTTTTAGTTTTCCCTTTAAGTTTTAGTAATTTTGCATGACATTTCATATATGTACTTGGGTTTCTTTTATATTTCAGTTATGAGTTGGAGTTGGTTGGATTCTATTCTATCTCTCTCTTCTACATGTGTTCTCTTAAGGGGTAATGCCTCCCATTTGTGTGTGTATTATACCCTCGGTGCTAGTCGCCAACCCGGGGCCTACTAGAGGCGGGACTCGGGGGTCATTATCTCCCTTCTCACATTGCCGGCCCAGGAGGGGTACACTTTGTGGTGAGAGGGTCGTGACACCAGCCTTAAACCTTACTTAATCTTGAGTTATTACAAGATTACGCATTGAGGATCATTTCGGGTTTAGAGTTTTAGAGAATTAGATCATAAAACTTGCATTACATTCCACATATAAACAAAGTGGTTACATAAAGATAGTATTCTTCATTCCCATTAATGGGAACATATTTAAAATAAACATGGATTCTTTCTTGCATTTCCTTGACACTATCATCATATCATGTACCTAACCCTTGACATGTGAAAAACATTTCAAAAAAACTTGGGATGAGCATAAAAAGCTTAGTAAGGGATATAAAAATATGGAAAGGAAACATGGGTACAGATATACATAAGGATGAGATCATACATTACCCATAAAACATAATCACTTTAACATACCTCATCAAATCATGAATAAATCATAGAAATCATAAGACATAAAGGTAACTTGAGGCATTTATAACATTCTTACGTAGGGAGTAACCCTCTTTGTTACGTTTGGAATACCCATCACAGTATATTCCATAAAATCTCTTCGGAGAAACCTTAATGTTTCACTCCTTCGCATTACCCAATGCATTGGGGAGCTATATCGGGCTCACCCGCCCTTAGTTTATCACAGAACCACCCGTCTTCATAATATTGCCCAAGAACCTCAACATAATCGTATCACATAAAACATGCATAAAGGAAACATAATATTTCCACCTTTCAATCACCAGATATCAATACAAAACATTGATATAAAAACATTATGAAAACCATTTTCAATACCAAAATAAATTAAATGTAAAACATGGTATTTATTTTTCTTTTAAAAAGAAGGTATGGCTTGTAGAGGAAGCCGAAACTCAAATAATGGTCACGACGGCGGAGAAGTCGTTGTCGCCGCATACGTATGACAAAAACATTCCCTTTTGTTATTTAGTAAATGCTTCGTATAAAAAATATTCCTTTTGAATAAACATAGAAGTCAAAGGGGTTTATACACCGTATAAAAGAAGGTTGTGTATAAAACAAAATATGCCTCAATGAAAGGAGATTGAGACGAAGTCCCATACCTCGTATCCGACATGACCCGACCGTTCTTTAATCTCTTGAATAATAAACTTGAGTTAATATCTACTTGCTTAGGAACCTTTTTCAAGTTCATTATTCCTTTTATACCATGTTATGAACTTCATGTAATCATTTAAGTTAATAATGTTCATTTTTTCGGTATTTGGTTCTAAAGTCAAAAATAGACTTCTTACACATACATGTTGTTAATTTGGTCAAAGGTTCGTTATATCCAGAATGATATTAATGATTTGGATAACATATATATATCATATATATTCAGAATATACATGTATTTATAATATTACATCACATTTAGAGGTAAGAAATGAAATGCACCGTTCATGGAGACGGTAAGCCGTACATACGCATGAACGCTACTTCCATTTCTATTTCGTATTTTCTGGAATGGAATCATAATGATATAAGAGTATATTATAATTCCAGTATAATAACATATATAATATCATTAACTTTATCCTTTACACATCCCACATATGGTATTGACGAATCAAATCACTTTCAGGGGGCGGTAGTCCGCACTTCCTAAAATGAAGATATCGTGTTTACCCATAATGGAAACAATAATGGTATGCCATAAATGAAAAAATACAGAAGCTTAAGGAAAGAATAAAAATATTATATATCATATATAAAAATAGTGTCATCATAATGGTCACCTTTGAAGGTGTTAGATGAGTATTGAACAATCATCGTTTCGGGAGGCAGAATTTCGCCATCCACGGAAATCGTATGTTCTTTAACCATTTGATGTAGTTGTGTGAGAGTGTAGCTCGAAAATTATAACAACATCCTAGTATATTTATGATACTGGTTTTTTTACAAAAGAAGTAAATAAAAATAGTTTTGTGGGTTGGAGAAGCAAAATAAAACAAATGAACCTGAGAGAAAGAATTACCTTGAAAAGTGTAACTCCTTTTGATTTGAGCCTAAAGGCTTCCTTTGAAAGGATTATGCCCAAAGGGAATCCTCTAGGATGAGTAGAGGGATGTGGAGAGAGTAAATGGGCAGGGTATGGCTGAGCCAAAGGCTTGAGGAGTGTGTGAAATGAGGTAGAGGTTGAGGCCTTTTATAAGAGGAGAGGAGGGGCACTTTTGGAAATCATGAAACTATTGTTTTATTTTCAAAAGTTTTTCGAATTTCTAAGGTGCCACATTGATATATTTCAAATATAAGATGATAAGGCTTCTAAATATTCCCATACAATAGTTTTTGGACAAGTGTAGATCTTAGATATTACATTATATTTCCATTTTATTTAAATCGTTAAATAATGAGGTCATCGCTGCATCATCATGATGTCATAAATAATTTAATATATATAATGTCTAAAAATTATAAAAAAAATAATATGATGTAGGAATTATTTTTAGATTTCTAATGAATATTTATAGGAAAAAATATTATTAGTATAAACCCTTCTAAAAATTGTTTTAGTAAAACAATTTATGTTAGTGTCATTTTCACCTTTATTTAAAAAAAGCATTAAAGTCATTATCTCACCCAAGTGGCTCCATGGGGTCCCATAAATCGACCCATGGGTTGTCTTAGTCATCCATGACTCACCCAATAGGTGTAGGACAAGTGTCATGGTGTTTTTACATTTTTATAATATCAATTTTACCTTAAATTACACTAATTACCTCTAATCGCGATTAATGAAAAAAAGTTACTATTCACCAAAAAATTATTTCCATCCCATTGAACCACATTTTACATAATAATGACAACCATGTATGTCGGATTTTTGAAATCCAGAACACAAAATTTGCAATGTTTCATTTAAACAAAAAATATGTTTCTTTAACAACCACTTTTTGGTTTCACTATTCATCAAAAATTGATGTTTTTTAGAAAATTACCAAAAATTCAACCTAAGCTATATTTGATATTCCGAAGTCAAAAATGAAGTCTATTTTAAAAAATTCAAAACATATAAGTCACATTAATTAATTTAATAATTAATTCCTGCTATTATGACAAATAGCGGGTTTTTATGAAACAATAAGTATCAAAAGATTGACACCAGTTTAAGTCCAATTTCAAATTGAAATTGATTGCAATGACCACCATTGGATTAAATGGTAAAAATATATTCTAATTTCACTACAAAACCAATTCAAAATATAATCTAATCATATAAATAAATTAGATTAAAAAGCAGTTTTGATGTAAAATGCAGTATTTTCCACTATTCATTAAAAAATGAACATTGTCATAAAAATACCCAAAATTCTCACATAGTAAATTTTGATGTCCTAATATTAAAGAATAAGTTTATTTTGGCAAACATAGCTTATAAAATTGTCAAAATATAGATTCAAATATGGTTTTCCATCAAAAGACAGTAAAACAATCTTTTAAAAATATTTGTGTATTCCATGCTTAAGATTGGATTTATTTTCATTTTAAGCCTCTAAAACACTATATAACTCATTAATAGACATAGATAAAAAATACCTATTATTCATTACTTACTTGGGATGTTACATCCTTCCCCCTTTAGAAAATTGCGTCCCCGTAATTTATTTACTTATCAAATAAATGGGGGTACTTATCCCTCATTGCATTTTCAGATTCCAATGTTCCCTCTTCAATCATGTGGTTTTTCCACAAAACCTTTACCTGGTGAATCACCTTATTTCGTAACACTTGCTCCCTATGGTCAAGAATCTGGACTGGTAGTTCCTCATAAGGTAGGTTCTCTTCCATCTGAACTACCTCTGGACACAAAACATGAGATGGATCTGGAATATACTTTCTCAACATCGAAACGTGAAAAACATTGTGTACCTAAGATAAACTCGGAGGTAAAGCCACTCGGAAAGAAACTGATCCAACTCTCTCCAGAATTTCATATGGTCCAATAAACCTTGGACTCAGCTTTCCTTTCTTTCCAAATCACATCACACTTTTCCATGGAGAAACCTTGAGAAAAACATGATCACCTACCTCGAAAGATAGATCCTTCCTCCGGTTATCTGCATAACTCTTCTGCCTACTCTGAGCTGTTCTCATGTGCTTCTGAATCAGCTGAACTTTTTTTTCCATCTCTTGTACCAATTCTGGTCCCATCAACTTCCTTTCACCCACTTCATCCCAGAAAGGTGGAGTTCGACACCGCTTCCCATATAATGCCTGAAATGGTGCCATCTGTATACTGGAATGAAAATTGTCATTATATGAAAATTCAACCAAAGAAAGATGTTGGTCCCAAATTCCATGATAATCCATAGAACAAGCTCGTAGCATATCTTCCAATGTCTGAATTGTTCGTTCTGACTTCCCATCTGATTGAGGATGAAAAGCTGTACTAAAATTTAATTCAGTACCCAATGACTTCTGAAGGCCTTTCCAAAAGATTGATGTGAACCTGGAATCACGATCAGATACAATGGAGAGAGGAACTCCATGTAACCTGACTATCTCTTTAAGATACAAACGGGAAAGTTGATCTAGGGAAAAAGTATCTCGTATAGCAAGGAAATGAGCAGATATAGTCAAGCGATCATCAATAACCCAGATTTCATTATTACCTCGAGATGTCATCGATTATCCCACAACAAAGTCCATGGATATATTCTCCCATTTCCACTCTGGCACTGGTAAAGGCTGAAGCATCCCTTTCCGTAACTTCCGCTCTGCTTTAACCTAATGACAAGTCAAACACTTCACAGTAAAATCAGCAATATCTCTTTTCATTCCATCCCACCAGTAATACTCCCGTAGATCTCTATACATCTTAGTACTGCCAGGGTGAACTGAAAACGGAGAACTATGAGTTTCACAAAACAACTCTCTCTTCATCTGTGAATCACAAGGCACGCACAATCTCTTCCCAAATCTCAAAACGCAATCATTATCAATGTTGAATTCAGGCAACTTACCTTTCTGAACCAGCTCTACCTTTTTCTGCAACTCACTATCTTGCTTCTGTGCTTGCTTGATTCTATCTGATAGAGATGATCTCACTGATACCTGAAACAAAATAGAAGAACATCCTTCACCAACAACTTCTATGACAAAGTTCATCAAATCCTTAACCAAAGGATCACGTTCCAAACACAACATTGTTAATGAAGCATTACTTTTTCGACTTAAAGCATCAGCCACTTTATTTTCATTTACCGGATGGTAATGAATTGTACAAGCATAATCCTTGATTAATTCTATCCATCTCCTTTGTCTCATGTTCAACTCTTTTTGAGTGAATATATACTGTAAACTTTTGTGATCGGTATATATTTCACACTTTACTCCATACAAATGATGCCTCCAAATTTTTAAAGCGAAAACAACAGCAGCTAATTCCAAATCATGTGTAGGGTAATTTACCAGATGAGTTTTCAACTGTCGTGAAGCATAAGCAATTACTTGATCATTCTGCATTAGGACGCAACCATGTCCTTTCAATGAAGCATCACTGTAGATAACAAACTCACCATTCCTAGAAGGTAGTGCCAAAACTGGAGAATTCACCAATCTTCTTTTCAATTCCTGAAAATAATCATCACATTCTTTTGTCCAGATAAACTTAACACCCTTCGGAGTTATCTTAGTCATTGGACTAGATAACCGTGAAAAATTTCTATCAAACCTTCGGTAATATCCTTCCAAACCAAGGAAGCTACGAATCTCAGTTACATTTGTTGGTCTTGGACATTCTTCAACAACTTTTTTTTTTTGCAGGATCAACAGTTATGCCATCTTTTGAAACAATGTGACCAAGGAAAGAAATTTGTTGCAACCAAAACTCACATTTTCTGAATTTCCCATACAATTTCTTTTCTTATAAGGTTTGCAAAATGACCCTTAAATGTCTTTCGTGATCTTCTTTACTTTTAGAAAACACCAAAATATCATCAATGAAAACCACCACAAACTTATCCAAGAACTCATGGAAAATTCTATTCATTAAGTCCATGAATACAGCAGGTGCATTGGTTAGCCCAAAATTCATTACTACAAATTAATAATGGCCATATCTCGTACGGAATGCGGTCTTCGGAATATCTGCTTCCTTTACCTTCAGCTGATGGTACCCCGATCTCAAGTCAATCTTTGAAAAAAACTGAGCTCTCTGGAGCTGATCAAACAAATAATCGATATGAGGAAAAGGATATTTGTTCATAATAGTGATATTATTCAAGGCCCTATAATCAATGAAAATTCTCATAGAACATTCTTTCTTTTTAACAAATAAAACAGGAGCACCCTAAGGTGATGTTCTAGGTCGAATGAAACCTTTCTCTAATAAATCTTGCAATTGATCCTTCAACTCTAAAAGTTCAATTTGAGCCATTCGATAAGGGGGTTTTGAAATTGGATTAGCATCAAGAACTAAGTCAACAGTAACCTCAACTTCCCGATCTGGTATTATTCAAGGCAACTCATCAAGAAAGACATCAGGATACTCATTAACCACTGGCACATCATTAATCTGAACCTTTACTTTATTTTCAATGATGTGTGCAAGGTAACATTCATTTCCATATTTTACATGTTTCTTGGCCTCTTGATATGTTATCAAATGTAAGGGTTCATTCTTGTACACAAACTGAAAGTCTTTCTGAAAAGAAACTTCTTTATCTCTACAGTCAATCTTAGCATGGTAAATAGATAACCAATCCATACCCAGGATAACATCAAACTCTACTATAGGTAGAACAATAAGGTTTTCAAGTAGGTTCTTTCCACAGATAAGGATAGAAAGATTCTTATAAATTATTTTTTCCTCAACATTCCCCCCATGTGTTTTTACAAAAAGTTCATGAGTCATTTCTTGAGATGGTATTCCCATTTTACTAGAAAAGGTTTCAGAGATGAAAGAATGTGTAGACCCTGAATCAAACAACACACTGGAATAATCTGAAAAAACAAACAAAGTACCTGATACAACTTCATTTGACGGCCCTACATCTACTGAAGTAGTTGTAAAGGATTTCACCACCCCTTTCTGCTTGTAGTTTAACTGCTTCCCATCATTCAAGCTCTTTGTCGGACACTCATTTGCATAGTGACCCATCTCATTGAACTTATAACATTTCACTAACTGTAAATAGAATTTGGTCTTACCTTCACCTTGATCCTTTTCAGTGCAATCACGAGCCTTATGTCCCATCTTACCACATCGGTAGCACTTTCCAGAATTCAGAAGACATTCCCCAGCATGCCTTTTGCCACATTTATCACAAACTGGAAACTTAGTTTTCTTACCGTCAGACATTTTTGAATAATTCTTACCTTTCTCCTGCCACCTCGGTTTCTTCTTCTGCGGGTTGTTATAGAACACTTGGTCATCGACAAACTCCATTTCCACCTTCTCAGCACATCGAAAAACCTTTTCATAACTTTTAAACTCACGAGAAGCTAATGCCCTTCGATATTTTGGCTTTAATCCTGAGTAAAAAAGTTTGATTTTACTATCAAGGTCTCGAATAAAATTTGGAGCATACCTTGCCAATAGAGTGAACCTTTCTTCATAGGTAGCCATATAGTCTTCCTCTTGCCTCAATTTAAAGAATTTCTTTTCCATCCTAAGTCGAACAGCCTTAAGAAAATACTTCTCAAGAAACATACCTTTCAAATTATCCCAGTCAAGAGCATCAATCTCATCAGCGTCCCTGATATTTTTAACCATCGACCACCACTGATCTGCCTCACCCTCCAAACGATAAATAGCAAGACTAACCTTTTGATTGTCTGAACACCCCATGATATCGAAAATCTTCCCCAGTGCTTTAATCCACCCTTCAGCTAACACAGGGTCAAATGATCCTCTCAATGATGGGGGATGTTGCCTCATGAAATGTTCCACCAGTGACATGTTCCTCTGCGGTTGATCTGGCTGATCTCGTGCATGGATACCACCACAATTTATAGCATGAGTCAACTGTGCCATCACTGCAACAAAATGTTCAGTTCCAATTCTGACCATCTCGAGATGCTCATTCGGAAGGTTATTTCCTTCTGTATGCCTTCCTAGCATTGTTTCCATGTTCCCTCTGCGGAAAACCATTCTGAACAAACATGTCTTAGATGAAGCAACATGGTAATATTCAAATGCTATATCATTTCAATTTGACCAAAAAAATAATATTTTTGGATAATAGTTTAATAGAATTCTAACTCCTAAAGTTATCTAAACCGACCTCTGATACCAATTATAAGGCCCCAGCCTTAAACCTTACATAATCTTGAGTTATTACAGGATTACGCATTGAGGATCTTTTTGGGTTTAGAGTTTTAGAGAATTAGATCATAAAACATTCATTACATTCCACATATAAATAAAGTGGTTACATAAAGATATTATTCTTCATTCCCATCAATGGAAACATATTTAAATTAAACATGGATTCTTTCTTGACATTTCCTTGATACTATCATCATATCATGTACCTATCCCTTGACCTGTGAAAAACATTTCAAAAAAACTTGGGATGAGCATAAAAAACTCAGTAAGGGATATAAAAATATAGAAAGGAAACATGGGTACATATATACATAAGGATGAGATCATGCTTTACCCATAAAACATAAGCACTTTAACATACCTCATCAAATCATGAATAAATCATAAAAATCATAAGACATAAAGGTAACTTGAGGCATTCATAACATTCTTACGTAGGGAGTAACCCTCTTGGTTACGTTTGGAATGCCCATCACAGTATATTCCCTAAAATCTATTCGGAGAAACCTTAAAGTTTCACTCATTCGGGTTACCCAATGCATTGGAGAGCTATATCGGGCTCACCCGCCCGTAGTTTATAACGGAACCACCCGTCTTCATAATAATGCCCAAGAACCTCAACATAATCGTATCACATAAAAAATGCATAAAGGAAACATAATATTTCCCCCTTTCAATCACCAGATATCAATACAACACATTGATATAAAAGCATTATGAAAACCATTTTCAATACCAAAATAAAATAAAAGTAAAACATGGTATTTATTTTTCTTTTAAAAAGAAGGTATGGCTTGAAGAGGAAGCCTAAACTCAAATAATGGTCACGACGGTGGAGAAGTCGTTGTCGCCGCGTACGTTTGACAAAAACATTCCCTTTTGTCGTTTAGTAAACTCTTCATATAAAAAATATTACTTTTGAATAAACGTAAAAGTAAAAGGGGTTTATACACCGTATAAAATAAGGTTGTGTATAAAACAAAATATGCCTCATTGAAAGGAGATTGAGACGAAGTCCCATACCTCGTATCCGACATGACCCGACCGTTCATTAATCTCCTGAATAATAAACATGAGTTAATCTCTACTTGCATAATAACCTTTTTCAAGTTCATTATTCCTTTTATACCATGTTATGAACATCATGTAATCATTTAAGATAATAATGTTCATTTTGTCGGTATTTGGTTCTTAAGTCAAAAATAGACTTCTTACACTTACATGTTGTTAATTTGGTCAACGGTTCGTTATATCTAGAATGATATTAATGATTTGGATAACATATATATATATAATATATTCAGAATATACATGTATTTATAATATTACATCACCTTTAGAGGTAAGAAATGAAATGCACCGTTCATGGAGACGGTAAGCCGTACGTACGCATGAACGCTACTTCCATTTCTATTTCGTATTTTCTGGAATGGAATCATAATGATATAATAGTATATTATAATTCCAGTATTATAACATATATAATATCATTAAATTTATCATTTACACATCCCACATATTGTATTGACGAATCAAATCACTTTCAGGGGGCGGTATTCCGCACTTCCTAAAATGAAGATATCGTGGTAACCTATAATGGAAACAATAATGGTATGCCATAAATGAAAAAATACAGAAGCTTAAATAATGAATAAACATATTATATATCATATATAATAATAGTGACATCATAATGGACACCATTGAAGGTGTTAGATGAGTATTGAACAATCATCGTTTCGGGAGGCAGAATTTCACCATCCACAGAAACCGTAAGTTCTTTAACCATTTGATGTAGTTGTGTGAGAGTGTAGCTTGAATAAATCATATAAAAACATCCTAGTATATTGAAGATACTGGTTTTGTTACAAAATAAGTAAATAAAAAGAGTTTAGGGGGTTGGAGATGCAAAATAAAACAAATGAACATGAGAGAAAGAATTACCTTTAAAAGTGTAACTCCTTTTGATTTGAGCCTAAAGGATTCCTTTGAAAGGTTCTTCCCAAAGGGAATCCTCTAGGATGAGGAGAGGGATGTGGATATAGTAAATGGGCAGGTTATGGCCTAGCCAAAGGCTTGGGGAGTGTGTGAAATGAGGTAGAGGTGGGGGCCTTTTATAAGGGGAGAGGAGGGGAACTTTTGGAAATCATGAAACTATTATTTTATTTTCAAAGGTTTTTCGAATTTCTAAGTTCCCACATTGATATATTTAGAAGATACGATGATAAGTCTTCGAAATATTCCCATACAATAGTTTTTGGATAAGTTTAGGTCTTAGATATTACATTATCCTTCCATTTTATTTAAATCGTTAAATAATGAGGTTATCGCTGCATCATCATGATGTCATAAATAATTTAATTTATTTAATGTCTAAAAATTATAAAAAAAAATATGATGTAGGAAATCGTTTTAGCTTTCTAATGAATAATTATAGATAAAAATATGATTAGTATAACCCCTTCTAAAAATTGTTTTAGTAAAACAATTTATGTTAGTGTCATTTTCACCTTTATTTAAAAAAAAGCATTAAAGTCATTATCTCACCCAAGTGGATCCATGGGGTCCCCTAAATCGACCCATGGGTTTTCTTGGTCGTCCATGACTCACCCAATAGGTGTAGGACAAGCGTCATGGTGTTTTCACATTTTTATAATATCATTTTTACCTTAAATTACACTAATTACCTCTAACCGCGATTAATGAAAAAAAGTTACTATTCACCAAAAAATTATTTTCATCCCATTGAACCACATTTTACATACTAATGAAAACCATGTATGTCGGATTTTTGAAATTCAGAACACAAAAGTGGCAAAGTTTCATTTAAACGAAAAATCAGTTTCTTTAACTACCACTTAGTGGTTTCACTATTCATCAAAAATTGAAGTTTTTTAGAAAATCACCAAAAATTCACCCTAAGCTATATTTGATATTCCGAATTCAAAAATAATGTCTATTTTAAAAAATTCAAAACATATAAGTATCATTAATTAATTTAATAATTAATTCCCGCTGTTATGACAAATAGCGTGTTTTTATGAAACAATAAGTATCAAAAGATTGACACCAGTTTAAGTCCAATTTCAAATTAAAATTGATTCTAATGACCACTATTTGATTAAATGGTAAAAATATATTCTAATTTCACTTCAAAACCTATTCAAAAGATAATCTAATCATACAAATAAATTAGAATAAAAAGTAGTTTTGATGTAAAATGCAGTATTTTCCACTATTTATTAAAAAATCTCCATTGTCAGAAAAATACCAAAAATTAACACAAAGTAAATTTTGATGTCCCAATCATAAAGAATAAGTTTATTTTGACAAACATAGCTTATAAAATTTTCAAAAGATAGATTCAAAAATGGTTTTCCATCAAAAGGCAGTAAAACAATCTTTTAAAAATATTTGTGTATTCCATGCATAAGATTGGATTTATTTTCATTTTAAGCCTCTAAAACACTATATAACTCATTAATAGACAAAGATAAAAAATACCTATTATTCATTACTTACATGGGATGTTACACCATTAATACTATATATACTGACAAAACTACACTATAATTTTGATTATAAAGATCAAAAAAAAAACTTTTTTAAGTGACATCACAATAAAATTTATTTATTTATTTTAGGAGGTGTGGGGAATTAAATCATGTTTCTTATATCAGTCCACATTGGTAACGAGTCATAGGTCCAATAATATATTCCATGTATGTTTTGATATAAGCCTACTATTAGGATCTACTATCCCTACCATTTAAAATATCATTCCACTTCATCTTCGTTCTAGAGGAGCATTTGGGACCACTACTATGTAGAAGAATAATCCATTCTACCTATGTTTTTCATGATATATCAATTTAAATCATTATGAATCTATCATCATGAAGATCATAATTTGTATTAAACTAAGTATTATTATTTAATATGTATTGTGATGATGATATGGAACATTCTAGCTTGAAATATATATTTTTATGCATTCATTTGAAAGAAATGATCTACACTTGTGAATTTGTTATAGTATTCTTTTAAAATATGATCACTATATATTTGGGTGAATAAACACATGGTTTGGAAATAATTAAGGATTTAGGGAAAAAATAATGAAAAATATGTTAAAGAGGACTTTCTACTTGAAAATTTCATTCTATTATTCTTGGACCACTATTATGCACAATAATTTACGATGACCTTAAAGGATAAATGATTCACATTTATCCTTAACTGAATCAAATGTTTCTAAAAAGACAATTAGCATATAAATCTTCTCCAAACTGATCTATTATAGTTTTCAATCCTTAATTACATGGATTGAATAATTTAATGGTAGAGAAAATCATAGACTAAATTATTATATTCTCTTGTTCTCTATCTTACATCCTAAGCTTTATACAGGGACGGGAACACACCCTATTCCAAAAGAAAGACTATTCTTAAAACCACTTCAAAAATATTATGATCATGTAATGTGTTTTCGAATGGAATATTATCTAGACCCAATTCCAACGTAACTATTTGGATCCATCTATAGGGAGTGGTACTACATGAAATCATGATGAAACACCAATAGATAGAAGATAAACCATTGTCTACAATAATATAACATAAGAATAGAAATGAGAGTATTTAATAACTTATAATGAGGGAAAAATGACATAACATCCCACATTACCATAAGGCTCATAAGAGAATAGATATCCAAAAAATCACATGTATCTTACACAATATTTCATGAAATTCCTATATATTATATTATAGAAAACCCAAATTTATAAAGAAAATAAAATTAGAAGATTCCAACATCAATATAAATTTTTTATTTACCACCCTTGTTCATTCCTAAAACATACACTCGAGCCATCTTGTTGCAATTTCGTAATAGAATCCCCCATCAACATGGGAAAAAGAAATGGTCATATGCATTAATAAAAACCATTGGAACCTAGTATAAGGAAGGATTAGGTTTTGTATTTCTAGGATCCTCACACAATAAAAATCAAATGATTAAGGGTATCACAAATAAATAGAACATGGCCCAAGGTTTGAGAGAACACCCTGATATGTTATCCAGCTATCATAATTTTTTTTGTTATGGGTGTTGCATAAATAATTTATGGAAATAATAAAAAAATACAAGCTAAAATGTATTAATCCAAAAACATACTAATTAACCTATGTTCAAATATTCCATATCACATACCTGTAGGCTTTCAATTTAAAAAATATCCAGTAATTATAGGATTGAATTTTCATGTATTAAATCAATCAAATGTAATTTTACAGATAAATAACTGAGTATCCCTTATAACATAATAAGACTTGATTTTAAGTCATTTATTATTAAATATTAAAATATAGTTAAATCCATTTCCTAAATGTATCCATGAAACAACATTTCTAAAAATCATGATTCATTACTTAATGAATTTAGATTCCAATTTACAATGAGAAGTCGTGCAATGTACATAAAATACATTTTTAAAAACCAATTACATAAAACACTTGGTATACGGTAAAACTAGTTGGGAACCACAATCCATCGAGATAATGGTATCATAGTAGTAAAAGATGATAACTAAACCAAGATATAAGTATCATGAAAACGATATTCAAAAAATTATAGATCGATAGAGACAAGAGAAAACATGTACCAAGGAAATTAAAAAAACATTTATAAAATATTGGTATATCCTATCCATGTTTGAAACGGCTAATGGATATGATTTGGTTAACACACATTTTAAATTATGAAGGATTTGAAGTGATTATAACCATCAATGACCTAGGAAAACCCTTTTGTGTCATATATTGATGTGAATGATTCTGTATTTAGACATACAATAAAAGAATTTTAATGACTATATGTTTTCAAGAAAAAATATTAATTTGAGAAAAGATGGTATTTTTTTAGTCAATGACTACAAGTAGGATGAGTTATGTTAAATCTAAGTTTGATTGTCAATGTAATGGTTGTCCGCATAAGAAATAAATTTAAAATAGAGATTTATTATGAAACCTTTTGATTATTCAAATAAAATTTATCAAAATATTTTTAATAATATCAAATTGGGCGAGTTTATTAACACACCTAATGTTAATAGAATCGAGAGTCATAAAATCTATAAAGGGGAGAAGATTCGTTTTCCAGCATTTAAATTATGTTTTAATTAGGCAGGTAAATATAATAATGTAATAATGATATTTTTTAATTATAGAGGAGAAGGGTATAGAGAATGTAATTGTCAAAGAAACATGAAAACATTGGTAAAAATAATTTAATGATAAAAATGGTTTTTCTAAGGAAGTAAAAATGGTTTGATATTTTTCATATGGGAAATATAGTTATTATTCAAGTCATTGTCCTATGTGTTATGTTAAAAAAATATATTAGGATTTTTTTTATGATGGTAGGATTAAATGTAGAATATGTAGTGATTAAAAATGAAAAAACAGAATGAATGATTAATTACAGAATTAGATCTATATAACTTTTTAATTATTTACAATAATATGTTGAATGGTACACATTAACTAGAACATCGATTAAATTGAATGATGATATCTTATTGAAGAAACATTATTAAGAAAAATATAAACTTGAATATACACCTGATGTTGAAATGATAATGTTATATTATGATAAATTGAGTGTTGAATAAGTAATTGTGATTTTATTGATGAATATGGAATTTATTTTAATTTAAAGAAAAATTTTCTTATATTATCTTCAAATGAGTTTACAACTTTTTTTATTTATAGTAAAATTTCAATAATCAATAACTTTGTAAGGAAGGATTGAAGCGTTATATTTTGGAATCATGTTTATTTACATGAATATTTTGTCTTAATATCGTATAATTACTTGTTTTTAGAAAATATAAGATCAATTAATTCAAATTTTTGGTATGTGATATTTAGATCTAGTTTATGTTTCATAGAAGATTAATGCTATTTTTATTTTTGAAATTTTGTGATCTTATTTTATCATTTTTTGATTTAAAATTTGGTCAAACAAATTTTTTATGTGTTTTAAGGATAACTATTTATGGAAAGGTTTAATTTGAAATTTTGATGACATTGTTAGAGTGTAAAATATGATTTACCATTTTGATAGAATTTTATAATAATTTTGGAATTGGTCAATATAGTATGACATGACAAATCAAAATTCATATTCAAATGGATCTCATGATCCGTAATATGTTTTTTAGTTTTTTAGGAATGAAATATTAATCATTAATAGTCATTTCATAGATTATGCGATGAATTAGAAATTAGAAAAATTACAAATATAAAATGAAATTAGTATTATGATATTCTATGAAATCAGGTAATAATATTTTCTTGTGATCTCAATCGCTATTGTAAAATAATCCCTTATAATTATGGAAATGTTCATAAAATAATACAATATATCATGAAAATATATATGAATAATTGATGCATTTTAATAACAACATAAATTTAGAGTATTATTTTAATTTTCTATACTATCACCATGTTCTATATCACATTCTTTTATTCCATGGGTGTTAGGTCTCTCCTCCATGATCATATATCGACTTCTGACTAATTTTCTCAAATTTATTTAGTTGTGTCGTGTTATTTAAAATGACCTTTTTGTTTAATTTTTATTCTTTTTAATAATATGTTTCATTAGATTTTATTATGATGTGGTTTCTAATAAATAAATTTTATAATTTATAATAGTTGATTAAAAATGACACTTTCAAATTTCATAGAAGAAATTTTTTAAAGGGGGGATTAATGTTACACATCAATATTTTAAAATAGGAAAAAATATTTTGGATAGTTTATATGATACACAATCATAAGATTTAATGTAAAGGGAATATTATTATATTATTATTACTATTAAATCAAGGTCATTGAATTGGAAAGACTCGATATCACTGATGAATTTATGAAATATATAAAAATATTCTACCAAATACCAATTTAATTTTTAATTTTAATAATATAATTATTTACATTTTTATAAAGTTGTATCATAGAACAAAAATAAATGTCATCAGAAAAATTATTTTTTTAAAAATGTTTTAACATATTTATTTTATATTTATTATATTTCATTGAATAAATAAAAAAAAAATTTTAAATCATCATTTCAAAATTATCTTAGATGATTTTTTTAACATTTTCTAAAAAATTTATTTCTTATAAATAGTGAAATATATTGATTGTTATTGAAACACATATTTTTATTTTAATAAATTTAAAAACAAATTTTTTAACTTATTGAAAAGTAAAAGAATATTTTATAATATTATTATTAACCCAATTTATTCATTGGAATAAATTTTACTATAGGTATTTTTATAGAAATAATATTCTACTATAAATGAATTATTATTTGAAAAAATTTAATTGTTTAATGTGTAATTATGTTAATAAAAACTCATCCATTTAATGGTACTAAATTCTTTATAATGTATTTATTATTTTATATGAGTAGTTAGTGATTATGTAATTACACACGTATAACTTTTTTGCTTTCTGAATAGAAATTGATGTAACAATTATCATCTTGGTAAAGGGTAAATCAAGTTAACCTATTTATAATCTAAATCTTGAGGACCCTTTCCCATATTAATTCATATTGGATGACATTTCCATGAACATGATCATCATATTCCTAAAAATTAGTTGTTCAAGGGACTCTTTTCTTTGAAAATGATAAATATAATATTTAAATTATAGAAAAATAAAAATTCAATTCTCATACATTTAAATATATCTAATGTATTCACATATAGAAAAAAATGAATGTTGTGGATATATATTAATGGTTACTGTGAGTATAATGTCATTATTTTCATGATATAAATTTATTTAATTTTTTTAGTAATTTGATAATTGTCGTAATGGATTACACATCACTAACACATTATCTCATTAATTAACATAAAATTAAATTAAATCATCACAAAAATAATTAATGTCATATAATATTAGTTCGGTATGGTGTTATATATTTTTAATGAAGAAATATAATAGATTTGAGTTTTATAAAATATAATATTCAATTTCCTTCTTTAACTTATTTTCATTAGAGTCAAATTAATTGACATTATTAAAATATTATAATAATGATATCATATGAATAAATATTTTATTAAATTTTTAAAAATTCATGGAAATTTTAATTAGAAAAATTTTGATATTAAATTTTCTAAAATTTCTTCTTTTAGAAATATTTTGTACAATTGGATCTATATAATTAAAATTATAACCATTTATGTGTAAAAATGATGTTACAAAGAATAAAGCTATAATATGTTAGCTATATGGGAAACCAAATGATAAGGTTTAAAAAATCATTAAAAACTATCCATGTTTTATTGTGTGAATGAATATAAATGAAATCCCACCATATGTTCAACTATCTAACCATTTGGACTATTTTTGTAGATAATGAATTTTTAATCATTTAATCATTTATGAAATTCTAAGTGTTCCCCTCACCTCACATAGAAAAGGGAATCCTGCATTCAATTATTTATACATCATTTACCCATATGTCATGAAGAATACCTATACAATTTTCTTATCAACTTCCATAGAAACAACATTGAGATATTTATCTTCAGAAATGCTTATAACAAGTACCATGAAATGGGTATCTAAATGAGTTATTTCAAATAAAAGACAATTATTTTAACCAATTTGATAGATTATTAATTATTCTTTTACAATATCTAGGTCTGTGGTATTTATCATAAAATAATAAATTTAAAATCCTCTAGATACTTTAATTTAATTATATTTATTATAAAAATATTATATTCCCTCATTTTTGTCTAATGGTAAGATAATGTATCTGTCATTCATACGTATGGCTAACATGTCCACATTGTGATGCAATTCATTATTCACAACCATATTGTTATTGATGATTATTGTTATGTTTTTTTGTTTTTTTTTGTTTATGAAATTACTATAATTATTTAATAATAATAACATTTATTACTTATTATTTTGTTATCCATTGGAAAAATAATAATCTCTCTTGTGCATATATCTATACTACAAACTCCATGTAACAGTATAATTTTCATTAATTTATATTTCTGGACTATAATATAGTTTGATTTAATGAATAAATATTATAGAGACCCAGAGCTTGACTTACATGGACATTACATTACTTTTTCGGAATACTTAATAAATAACAAAAACAGACTCGCAAGGACCATAAATGTTTAGTGTCTTTGGAAACTCAGAACGTAATCATCTAAGAATGGTGAAAGATCTTCAACATCTCCCATACAGATCTTCCCCTTTTTTTCTTACCTAAAACCTTTATTTATATCCTGTGGAAAAGAAAACATATAAAGGGTGATCTAAAATTCATAGTAAGGGTATGCATGGAGAAAATAAAACAAACCGTATACATTTGAACTTAAAAACAAGACCATATTGTTTAAACATGAAAATCTAGAGTAATAAGATAAAACATGGACGTACATAAGGCATAGATCATAATGGAACATCAATCGTGATAAAATAGCATGGGAATAAAACTTGTAATTGTGGAAAAACATTAAGCACATGATATGTTTTCCATAGTAGCCATGGCATTGATGCCAAGACCATATTAGTGGACAAAGTCCCTTACTGAACCAAGTCTACTTGCAGTTCCAACACCGTATTACTGAACCAGATTTACTTTTCGTTCCATCCATGTCTATCTCATGAGATACAAATCATTACCCAATGAATTTGAGGTAGATATTGGTCCCACCCATTTCATAATTAAATCATTCTTACTTGTGCCACAACATAAATATAAATCAGTCCTCATAACCCAAATAATAAAAATGGGTTTCATAAACAACATCCCATCATAACATAATCTATATAAAACAAATGGATATCTTTTAATCATAATAAAAGTGGAACCATGTAAATCATAGATAAATTATACTTGAAACATAAACATATGAAATAATTTCATCTTATATTGAAAAATGGTTTTGATAAAACAGTTGAAATGAATTCTTGAGGAAAATATCCTTTATTCTTCAAAATAAATTTCTTTTCACAAAACGTCATGAAATATTAAAAAATATATATTTTGTTGAAAATAGTCATGAAATATTTTGGACGAATATTCATGAAAATAAGTCTTTATAAAACTGTAAAAATCCATCCATGCCGTATAAGTTAAAAAAACATTTTTCAAGGACTTTTGCCGGGAAAGTAAAAAATGTATCATGTACGGAAAAAGATTCCTTACATACTATGTTGTAAAAGTATAAAGGGATGAAAAGGATTTAAATATACATGAAATCATTTTAGAAAATAGGTACGTGGATGATAAATATAACCCCAGTAAATACTTACGAATAAACATTCTTGGATAAAAACAAGATTGGAAAAGTTATAACTTACAAATATCTTTTTGTAAATAAAATAGATAACTTATGTGTATTAACTATAAGGTCACATAATTAAATTATAAATACATGATAGGATATAAAAATTCATTTCTTACATAATCAAAGAACGACATAAACAATAAAGAGAAGATCAACACAGAGAACGGAAATTGGTTTAAGATGTTCCATTACCTCGTGTCCGACTTGACTCGATCGTTCTTTAATCTAATGAATAATAAACCAAATTTAATTTCTACTAGATTTAGAACCTTTTTCAAATTTATTATTCCTTTTATATAACTTATTACCATGTTATAAACATTATGTAACCATTTATGTTTATAATGTTCGTATTGTCGATATTTGGTACTTGAGTCAAAAATTGACTTCTTATAATTACATGTTGTTCATGTGGTCAAAAGTTCATTATATCCATAATTATATTAATGATTTATATATCATTTATATCATATATATATATCATATACATGTATTTATAATTTTACATAACATATGGAGGTATGAAATGAAATGCACCGTTCATGGAGACGGTAAGTCGTACGTACACATAAACGCTACTTTCATTTCTATTTCTTATTTTAAGGGAATTAAAACATAATCATATAAAGGTATATTATAATTCCAGTATAATATCATATATAATATCATTAACTACATCCTTTATACATCCAACATAAGTCATTAACGAATCACATCACTTTGAGGGGGCGGTAGTCCGCACTTCCACAAATTAGATTATCATATTTAACAAATATGGAAAACATAAAGGCATGATATAAATAAGAATTAAAGAATAATAATGAAATCATAAACATAATATATATCATATATAAATACAGTTCCATCATTATGGCCAACATGAGAGGTGGTATAAGAAAATCGAACAATCATCGTCCTGTGAGGCGTTAGTTTGCCATCCATAGAAACATTATGTTCCTTATCCATTAGATGGAGGTTTGTAAGTGTAGTTATAATACTTCTCATAAAAACATCCAAGTATATTTAGGATACTATTGTTGTTACAAAATAAAGGATTAAAAAGAGTTAAGGGGTTGGAGATGTAGAATAAAAGAAAAAAACATAAGAGAAACTATTACCTTTAATTTGGTTAACTTCTTTTGGATTGAACCAAAAGGACTTCTTTAAGTGCCTTCTGCCTAATGTAAGGCTTCTAGGGGAGAGGAGAGGGATTTAGGGAGATTAGTTGTGAAGAGTTCTGACGAGCCCAAAGGCATGAGAGGTGTGTGGAATGGCAAGAAGCGGTCTCTATTTCTAAGGGAGAGGTGCGGATCTTTAGGAAAGTGTGAAAACATTATTTTATTATAAACTTATCTTCGGTTTCAAGAGGTCCAAAACACAATAATGTCGAAGATAAGATGACTCATATTCAAAATAAAATCATCCAATAGGAATTGGACAGGTTTTGGATAATATTTCAATCATTATAATCTTATTTATTTAAATCATTTATTAGTGAGGTAAATACTGCATCATTATTGTGTCATAAGTAATTTAATTTATTTGAAGTATTAAAATTATATAAAAATACCAAAATGTAGGAAATATTTTTAGATTTAAAATGAATATTTATAGTTGAAAAGATAATTTATATATCCCCTTATAAAAATTAATTACAAAATGATTTTTGTTAATGACAATTTTGATTTTACATTAAATTAATTAATCTAATGTGTCATTGTCTTTCATAACTGGCTCCATGGGGTCCCAAAATCGACCCAAGGATGCAAATGGTCGGCCATTACTCAGAAAATAAGGTTTGGAAATGTGTTAATGTAATTTTGAATTATTATAATATTCTTTTAACCTTGAATTTCCCTATTTACTTTTAACCGTGGTAAATAAAAGTAAAAAGTTACTATTCATGAAAAATTATTTATATTTAATTGAACCACATTTTACTCCTTGATATTAACCATGTCTCTAGGAATTTTTAAATTAAACTCACAGAATCGGTAAAATTACATTTTATGAATAATCGCAAAAGCTCATAGGAGATGGGTAAAAGACGGTGAAACCTTCAATACAATTTTTATAAATCTAAAATTATTATAAAATGATTCCAATGAATTTCAATGAACATATATAAGTATTATGTATCTATTTTGACCTAAAATAAATTTAAATCAAATAAATGACTATTTAAATAAAAAGTCAGTTTTAACCAAAACATAGTGTTTTCACTATTCATCAAAAATTGATGTCTTTCAAAAAAATAACAAAAATTAAGCCTAAGATATATTTGATATTCCGAATTCAAAAATGATGTCTACTTTTCCAAATTAAAAACATAGAAGTGGCATTAATTAATTTTAAAAGTAATTCCCATTATCAAAACAAATAGCGTGATTTTAAGAAACAATAACTATCAAAAGATCATCACTGGTTTATGTCGAATTTCAAAGTGAAATTAAATCAAATGACCAAAATTGGATTTAATGGTAAAAATATATTATAATTACACTTTAAAACCAATTAAAAATATAGTCTATCCATATAAATTATAGCTATGAAAAAAGTTGTTTTTAATTAAAATATATGGTTTTTTACTATTCATCAAAATATGAAAGTTATCATAATAATATGAAAAAATCAACCAAATTAAATTTTTATATCCTTATTCCAAGGAAGAATTTTATTTTTTCAAATTGAACTTATAAAAATGTCAAAAACTAGATTTAAAGTGGGTGCGCCATCAAAAGGTGTCAAAACTACATTTTTTTAAAAATACTTATTTTAAATGAAACCTTGATTTTGTTCTCATATCATGTTCTAGAAAATGTGTAATATTAATAATAATGTTATAAAATTAAAAATGTAGTTAATACTATTCATAACGGCTAGTTCATAATAATATTATAACTATATATCATTGTTTAGGGAAACCTGATATTGCGTACAACACATGCTATTGAAGAAGGTCGAGATTGCATGTAATGCAAGCCAAGTCAAGGATACGTGTTGTAAAAGACTCTTCTGTTGTTTCATTAAAAAAGAATCCAACAATTTTTAATTTATAAATTGAATATATATATATATGCACTCAATGTTGCGTAGACTAACTTCTATCAAATGAACATGAAATTGTGTATAACACGATCCAAGAATAGTGTTGCGTATACTGCAAGCTAATACGGTGTTGCGTATAGCACAAGATAATCTTGTTGTAGCATACAACACAAGAAATTAAATAAATTAACAATATTACTTCTCATAAAATCTCTGGGAGTTACACTCTACCCCCATTAAAATGATTTTCACCCTCAAAATTCGTCGGGGATATAAATGGTTTACTACTTTAATGCTTCTTTAATAGAAACCCACATCGTAAAAAGGAATACCAAAACTTAACATTAAAAACTATATTAGGAAACGTAATGGTTACCCAAATTAACTAATCATTGGGTTTCCACAAAGGGGAAAATAAGTGAAAAATATGGATATGGAAGAGAAATCTAACCATCATGTTCTGATGGAGAGAGGTAGAGAACATGGCTATGGAAAATCCAACAATCAGAAATCCATAAATTTGTGATGATCTAAGGTACCATCGGATTCATCAGATATGAGAGTACTAAGAAAATATTTTTTGTTTTCAATATGATTTCCCTATATTTGATGAATTTGAATTAGAAAAAATACTTACTTTATTTCTGTATAATCTCACCGTTGTTCGTTCCTTGAAAAATTTCTACTTTATCTCTTAAAGAAATGAAGTGGAATTTTTCATTCGTGAGGTGTTATCAGATCATGTGATAGAATGATGGGTCATTCCATATGTCTCAAACAAAAGGTTAGAAAAATTTATCAAATATACATAAGTCCATATATGGTGAGTTTAATCGTATATGATTCAAAAAATGGACTAGTACTTCGTCTATCATACTGCTTAATATAATAAAACTAGTTTCTACTAACCAGGGACTTCTTGTAGGCCATAGGTAGGTGATAAAGGTCTGTCACACTTTGGTTGTGGGTTCGATTCCCGCAATCTTGTCTCACGTGATGGGTTGTTGTCCGTTGTGCATGTTATCCTTTTTTCTAAAACTATACTATTATAATATTTCAGAAATAAAAAGGTATATCCTTAACTAAAACTATATTATTTCCGTTCCAACCTTTAGGCTTATCAAAAATACTTCTATCTGATTATTAGAAATTTCATCTACCGAGCATGTGATTTCATTCATTTGTCTCCCATATATCATAATATATGTCTTGTTGGTCATATTCCAAACATTTTAATACCTTAATCATGTATTATTTTGAAACATGAATTACCATAGAACTTAGCGAAAACAAGAATTCCATCAAAAGTTAAATATTTCCACATACCAAAATCCCAAAAATATCTATATACTCAAATCATGATATCACTTTGTCCTTTTATGAGATCATGAATACTATCAATCATATTATTTTCTGCATATCCCTTCATTATGCACATATCATCTTCTTTCCAAAATTATCTGAATAACCTTTCATGGTTACCCGTACCATTCAAAATATACATTCAAAATCATAAGGAAAACATATAGTTTCACAATCCTTAGATGTCTCATTATTCCATAGTACGATGAGATTACTTATACAACATTAGTGTTGTAATCATTCCACTACCATCTTAAAGAATTGACCGATCTTGAACAATTCATTCATCTCACATATCATATGTACTCTCTTCATCATCATCAATATAAATACTACACATATGGCCATGCTAATTATCTTCATTAGAATTTCCCTTATGTCATTGGTTTGCATAATGTCCGTACATTCCACATTTAAAACATTTATCCATTGTTGATGTCTTAGCAATACCATTATCCATGTCTATTGTGTCAACTGAACATTTTCAATTGCACATACTGGATTTGTTTCATTATTTTCCACACCCAAAGAATCTTCCAGTTCCTTTGAAACATTCTCCTTGATGCCTTTTCCCACATGATTTACATAGAAGAAATTGAAAATTTCTTTCTTCTATGATCATCATGAAACTCCATCTTTCTCTTATTAGCTGAGTCAGGAAACTTACCAAATTTGTGTTTATTGTTCATATAATGAGATTGCTGATTCGGAATAATAATTATTTTTGGACTTCCAAATCCCATTTCATTTTGATCATCATTCCATTGTCCATCATATTCTTCATTAACATGAATCTTCCTATTTCTTCCATTTCTTAAAACCCAAAAAGAATAGTATGAGAGTGAAAACCTGTATTAGAAAATAATATATATTCAAGGGGGAGTAATTTCAATCTCTAACATCATAGGTTTAATTATATGATTGTTACCGTAATTCTAGGACTATAACCTATACTAATACTTAACCTTATGGACATCCCTAGACATACGTTAGAAATATCTCTAGGGATCTCACTAAATTTTTCGCGTCCTAGTTTTCAAATCTTAACTAAACCATTCCTATGATAACAACTATAGAGACCCAGATCTTGACGTACATGGACATTACATTACTTTTGCGTAATACTTAATAAATAACAAAAATAGACACGCAAGGACCGCAATACTTTAGTCTTTTTGGAAACTCGAAACGCAATATTCTAATCATGGTGAAAGATCTTCATCATCTTCCATAATCATCTTCCACTTTTGTTTTCTTAACTAAAAACTTTCTTTATATCCTGGGGAAAAGAAAACATATAAAGGGTGAGCTCAAATTCTTAGTAAGGGTAAGAATGGATGAAATAAAACAAATCATATACATTTGAACTTAAAAACATGACCATAATGATTAAACATGAAAATCTAAAGCAATGAGATAAAACATGGAATTATATAATGCATATATCATAATAGAACATCAATCATGATAAAATAACATGGTAATAAAACTTGTAATTGTGTAAAAACATGAATCACATGATATGATTTCCATAGTAGCCAAGGAATTGCGGCCAAGACAATCTTAGTGGACAAAGTCCCATACGGAACCAGGTTTACTTTCTCTTCCAGCCCTATATTTCTGAACCATATTTACTTGTCGTTATAACCATGTCTATATAATGAGATATAAATCTTTACCCAATGCATTGGAGGGAGATATTGGTACCACCCATCTCATAATTAAATCATTCTTACATGTGTCACAACATAAACATAAATCAGTCATCATGACCCAAAGAATAAAAATGGGTTTCACAAACATCATCCCATCATAACATAATACATATAAAACAAATGGATTTCATTTTATGATAAGAAAAGTGAAACCAAGTAAATCATAGATACATTATACTTGAAAACTACTCATATGAAATAATTCCATCTTAGATTGAAAAATGGTTTTGATAAAACACTTGAAATGAATTCTTGAGGAAAATATCATTTCTTCTTCAAAATCAATTTCTTTTCACAAAACATCATGAAATTTTAAAAGAAAGTTATTTTGTTGAAAATAGTCATGAAATATTTTTGAGGAAGCTTCATGAAAATCAGGCTTTATAAAACTGTAAAAATCATTTCATGCCATATATGTTAAGAAACATTCTTCTCGTACATTTGCCGAAAAAGTCAAAAACGTATCTCGTACGAAAAAAGATTCCTTACATACTATGTAGTAATAGTCAAAATTGATGAAAAGGAGTTTAAATATATATTAAATCATTTTTTTAAAATAGGTACGTGGATGATAAATATAACCCCATTAAATACTTACGAATAAACAATCTCAGATTAAAACAAGATTAGAAAAGTTATCCCTTACAAAGATCTTTTTGTAAATAAAATAGATCACTTATGTGTATTCACTATAAAGTCACATAAATAAATTATAAATACATGATAATATATAAAAATTCATTTCTCACATAATCAAAGAACGACATGAACAGGAAATAGAAGATCAACCCAAAGAATGGAAATTGGGTTAAGAAGTTCCCTTACCTCGTGTTCAACTTGACTCAATCGTTATTTAATCTCCTAAATAATAAACCAAAGGTAATTTATACTGGCTTAAGAACGTTTTTCAAATTTATTATGCGTTTTATATCACTTATTACAATGTTGTAAACATTATGTAACCATTTAAGTTAATAATGTTCATTTTGTCAAAATTTTGTACTTGATTCAAAATGGACTTCTAATAATTACATGTTGTTCATGTGGTAAAAGGTTCATTATATCCAGAATGATATTAATGATTTATATATCATATATATCATATATATCTATCACATAAATGTATTTATAATTTTACATAACATATGGAGGTTAGAAATGAAATGCACCGTTCATGGAGACGATAAGTCGTACGAACCCATGAACACTACTTTCATTTCTATTAATTATTTTAATGGAATTAAAACATAATGATACATAGTTATATTATAATAACAGTATAATATCATATTTAATATCATTAACTACATCCTTTATACATACAACATAAGGAATTAACGAATCACATCACTTTGAGGGGGCGGTAGTCCGCACTTCCTTAAATGAGATTATCGTATTTTCCGAATATGGAAACCATAGAGGATTGATATAATTGGGAATTAAAGAAGAATAAGGAAATAATAAACATAATATATATCATATATAAATATATTTCCATCATAATGGCCACCATGAGAGGCAGTAGGAGAAAATCGAACAGTCATTGTTTTGTGAGGCGTTAGTTTTCCATCCACAGAAACATTATGTTCTTCATCCATTATATGGAGGTGTGTGTAAGTTTAGTTCTAATACATCTCATAAAAACATCCAAGTATATTTATTATACAGGTTTTATTACAAAATAATGTATTAAGAAGAGTTTAGGGGTTGGAGAAGTAGAACAAAAGAAAAAAATTTAAGAGAAACTATTACCTTTAATTTGGGTAACTACCTTTGGTTTGAACCAAAAAGATATCTTGAAGTGCCTTATTCCTAATGTAAGGATTCTAGGGGGAGTATAGGGATGTAGGGAGATTATTTGGGCAGAGTATGGACGAGACAAAATGCTTGATAGGTGTGTGGAATTGCATAGAAGTGGTCTCCTTTTATAAGGGAGATGAGGGGCTCTTTAGGAGAGTGTGAAAACATTATTTTATTATAATCATATCGTCGGTTTCCAGAGGTCCAAAACAAATTAATTTAGAATATAAGAAGACTGATATTTGAAATAAAATCATCCAATAGAAATTGGAAAGGTTTTGTATAATATTTCAACCATTATAATCTTATTTATTTAAATCATTTATTTATGAGGTAAATATTGCATCATTATTGTGTCATAAATAATTTAATTTTGTGATGTCTAAAAATTATAAAAAAAATACCAAAATGATGGAAATAATTTTATATTTAGAATTAATATTTTTAGTTGAATTGATAATATATATATCCCCTTATAAAAATTAATTACTAAAAGATTTTTGTTAATGCCAATTTTGTCTTTACATTAAATTAATTAATCTAATGTGTCATTGTCTTTCATATGTGGCTCTATGGGGTCCCAAAATCGACCCAAGGATGCCCATGGTCGGCCATTACTCATTCAATAAGGTTTGGACAAGTGTTAAGGTATTTTTTAATTATTATAATATTCTTTAACCATGAATTACCAAATTTACTTTTAACCGTGATAAATAAAAGTAAAAAGTTACTATTCACCAGAAATTATTTTTATCTAATTAAACCACATTTTACTCGTTGATATTAACCGTGGTTCTCGTATTTTTGAAATTCAACTCTCAGAAGCAGTAAAATTATGTTTTATGAGCAATTGCAAAATCTCCTAGGAGGTGGATAAAGACGGTGAAAAGTTCAATACAATTTTTATAAATAAAAAATTATTATAAAATGATTCCAATTAATTTCATTGAACAAATATAAGTATTATGTATCTATTTATACCTAAAATAAATTTAAATCAAATAAATTATTATTTAAATAAAAAGACGGTTTTAACCAAAAACACATTGTTTTCACTATTCATCAAAAATTGATGTTTTTCAGAAAAAAATCAGCCGAAGCTGTATTTTATATTCTGAATTCCTATATGATGTCTATTTTTCCAAATTCAAAACATAGAATTGGCATTAATTAATTTTAATAGTAATTCCCGTTATCAAAACAAATAGAGTGTTTTTAAGAAACTATAACTATCAAATGATCATCACATGTTTATGTCCAATTTCAAAGTTAATATAATTCCAATGAACAACATTGGATTATATGGTAAAAATATATTCTAATTAAAAATTAAAACCAATTAAAAATATAATTTATCCATATAAATAATTGCGATGAAAAATGTTTTTTTATTAAATTATATCATGTTTTTACTATTCATCAAAATATGAAAGTTATCAGAATAATATGAAAAATTTATCCAAATTAAATTTTTATATCCTGATTCCAAGGAAGAATTTTATTTTTTCAAAATAAACTTATAATCATGTAAAAAACTATATTTAATGTGGTTGTGCCATCAAAAAGTGACAAAACTACATTTTTTTTGAAAAATACTTATTTTACTCGAAAAATTTATTTTGTTCTCATACCATGTTTTAGAAAATGTTTATGATGAATAATAATGTTATAAAATTTCAAATGTAGTTAATAATATTCATAACTGCTAGTTCATAATAATATTATAACCATATATCATTGTTTAGTGAAACCATATATTGCGTACAACACACGCTATCGAGGAAGGTCATGATTGTGTGTAATGGTAGCCATGTCAGGGTTATGTGTTGTGCAAGAATCCATTGTTGTTTCGTTATAACAGAATCTAACAATTTTTCATTTATACATTGAATATATATGAATATATACACTCAATTTTTTATAGAATAACTTCTATCAAATGAACTTGAAATTGTGTATAAAATGATCCAAGAATAGTGTTGCGTATACAGCTAGTTAATACGGTGTTGTGTATAGCACAAGATAATCTTGGTGTAGCATACATCACAAGACATTAAATAAATTAAAAATAATACTTCTCATATAATCTCAGGGTGTTACAAATATGACATATATGACATAATAATTATTTTATAAAGATGAATTTCTATTTTTCTTTGATCCATTCATTCATTCAAAAAGTGAATATAATGTTCTTGTGTACATACGATATATCATGTCTATTAATGGAATATTTAATTTGGCAATATCTATCATTTATTGATCACTATATATATATGTTTGTGTGTGTGTGTGTTTTATATTAATATAATGTATTTTTTTTTATATTATAGAACCATAGTCAAAATATAATGAAATATATTAACATACATAAATCCACGTGAAAAAATAAAAGGTTAACACTAGGAAATGAGGATTATAATATAGAATTAATAATAATTTGCATCAAAATTATAGAATAGGATCATAAATAATATTTTTTTTATAACACTAGAATAAAAATATATTAAAAATATATTTATTATAAATGAGGACAGTTATTTTTTCAAACATGAGGAACTCAAGGAATGTATTTATCATCACAATTTTTATTTTGTGTGACACATGCCATATTCAAAACTAATTTTGTTATATGGTGTATATTGTTCCCATGAATTTCATTTATAATCATTCTCAAAAAAATATTGTTATTTAAATATCCCTATATGATTAACCATTTTATTAATTTATTAATTAATATTTTTCAATGGGGTAATTTTCTTTTCATACAATCACATTTTTAATCCAGATTGTTTAATCTTATCATCTGATGATAAATTCATATAGTCCACCAATCAATAATTTCATGAATTTTTTTATTATATTTTTGTTTTTTAGTATTATGTGTTTTCCATTCATTTTTAAATTAAATATGTAGTAAAGATATAAAAATAACATTTTTATGGAAAAATGAATTTAATTATCTCTTCTGTCAATAATCATTTTTTTATCATTCCTTTTTCAAAAAATATGTTTTCTATAATTTTTTAATATATTCATATGTTTTTTTAAAATCATTTGAACAAAAGATTATAATTTTAAATATTTTTTTAACGTGAATATTTGTGTTATTTTCATAATGAAGTTGTTTTTATCATTATTACTAATGTGAGAATTTAATTATTTCTATTAAGTATTACCAAATCGGTGATGTCTTTCACCATTTATAATAATCAATTATTTGAAGATTACTACAAAATTTTCAAGGGTAATTTTCAATAAATTTTTTTTCTAACATATTTTTTAAAATAAATTATTTAAAATAAGTTAACTCAAATTGGTAACAATACATTCCATAATAAATGTTACTAGTTTTCTTTTCATGATAGTTTTTAACTATGATAAAAAAATTGATGTCTCATAAACTAATGTTCATATATGGTTCAATGTTAACATCTATATTCTTTTTTTAATGGTTAATGATTATTATAAAATTGTATTTATGACTCATATTCCTTTTACATGGAATATGATTGCAAAATTTTCTGAAAAAATAATGAAACCAAATTTTTTTCCATGAATTACTCCATGATAGAATATTTATGAAACCTGTTTTATTTTCATTTTAATAATATTTATAATTCATTGTGATATATAGTAAAACACATGTATGATTTTCATTATGTTATGGGTGGTCCCCATATTATATATCCCTCTAATTAATTTGTTAAATTTAGATATCTCATGAGTTAAACATTAATAAAATAGCGAGTAACCTACATAAATAATGTAAATTGTCCAATATAATCATCTTGGTAGTGAACATAGACTACTTAAATAGGAATAAAATAGAACATAATCTACTATCATAATCATTGCTGTGACATTTTAAAATCATCTAAATGAATTTTATTCATATTTTATTGAAAATAATATTATGCATTATCCCATTCACATGATATCAGGAATCGTGTTATTGGATTCCTTTTTTATTCATCTTTAAATACTATTAATATTTATTACTTGACATAAGATTATGTTCTCTAATTTTCATGATATGATTTTTTAATGATAATCTCATTTTCATACACCCTTATCCTCATGTTTTGTTTGAGTGATCATTGATATCTCCCTTATCAAGCCATATTTACCATATGAACCCACTATTTCATATATTTTCTTCCATATTTATTATTATGGTTCATAAAATTCATATATCCACGATGGGTGAAATTTTTGAAATAGTTTATGATAGGTGATTAATTTCACATAAAAACAAATTTTTTTGTATCCATGTTTTCTATGACACATGACCTAGATGATTATACAAATGATTATTGTTTTATTTTCTGAATAATAATTAAATAATATGTCATATTAATTTAAAATAAGTATATATTTATATTTGGAAAATATTAAAACAATCAATTTTCAAAAAAATTGAGTTATTTAAGATCATAATGTGTTCCATTAAAACCATCAACAATATATTCACTAAATATATAACGAATGATTCTATCATTCAATGTTTACTATTTATTAAAGTAAATTAATACTTAAAAAATAAATATTTTATCATATCATGATTATTAATGAGATAATGTCATATTAGAATAATTTAATAACAATGAAATTCATTATTTTTATTTATCTCAGGCATAAAAAGTTTCAATAAAAAAATATAACGACAAATAATTTATACAGAACTGTGTAATAAAAGAAATGTTGGATGTTAAAGGGCGATCACTTCCACATTAAATAATTTTTTAGGGAATATGTTTTGAAATACATTATAATAAAATAATATATCATATATCAAATTAACCATATCTGTTTTTTATTTTGAAAGAATATTGTACCAAATAAGTGAGTATCATAGTGATATAAAATGACCAAATATGTCTGATTCCATATTAATAGAGACATGATTTATAGTATGCACTAAATATAGAATCATGAATATAATTAATTCAAATGGTAAATTTCCTATATATTTTTTGGTCAAATTTACTATATTATTTTTGGAAATTATGAACATTGTTTTTGAAATGTATTTGGGACAAAACCATGTTTTTATTATGCTACAAGCTCTAGATAATACCATATAAATTTTTTATATGTAGTATATTTTTTTAAAAAATTCATTAACTACATTTAACTATATTAAATGTTTAGAAATATAAAATAACTATATTAAAAAAATGGTTGAAAAGTTTGTAACTATTTATGGATGAATCCTATATATTTGGTTTCAATTGAACATAGTGATAGAATAATGTTTCTGGGTAATCCATCAGATATAAAAAACTAATTTTGTATTGAATTAAAATAATTAATCTATTTATACTAAATGAACTTATAGTGTTTGTAATGAAAATAAATGAATTGTATCCATATTAATAAATATAAGTACTGTTATATTATTTTAAATCTATGATCACCATTATATCTAACAAAAATGTTTTCCCAAAAAAATTTATCCATGGATGGATAAATTTAGTTTTTATATAACATTATTTACATACCATAATTAATTGAAAGAAATAAGAATATTTATGTTTAATTTTGTGTAATATTAATGATTTTATCATTGAGTTATTTTATTAAAAAAGAAAAAATTAATTAGTATGATATCTAATATTAAATAATGTTTCTATCTAATGATAGAAAAATAATTTTCTAATGATATTAATATTCATATTGTGGTGTATTCCACATATAAATTTTGATATACATTATTGGATTAAAGGATAAAATTTCTAATACCCACTAAAATAGAATGAATGTAAGGGTATATAATGATTCGAGAAAAGGATTATTAATTTTGTAATATTTCATTGGTAACTATAATAGGGAAAAAATATAAAATGAGCACTTAAAATATATTTTCCAAACAAAATTTATGGTTTGGAAAGTAAAATGTGTTGATTTCACTCATATGGGTGAATCATTTCTAGATAAGCAAAAAAATATTAGTAAAACTAAAAATGTTACCTTGGAATTATTCTTTTTATATGGGTGATATGGTTATAAATAGATGAGAGTTAACATATAATAATTATAAATATTATTATAATAGTGATAAATAAATATCCACTGGTTGAACCACATAATATGTTGGAGGAGGAAATGGTTATACACACTATATAAGTAGCTTGTTGTTAAATGTCAATATATAGGACTCCTAGATAATTTTTTCCCTTCTAGAAACTTAAATTATTTTCATTACAGTTTAATGAATCTAAAACATGAAATATCTATATATATTTTGAACTGGTGGTAACAAAATAATCAAAAATTGAATAATTTAACAAAAAATAGTCTTCATATCTCCATATTATTATTTTTTCCTAGTAGATAACTCTATGGATGTTAAAATATAATATCCCACGTACTACAATTTGGATTCTACAAGCCAATGTTTTTTAATATTCAATGTTGCTTTCAAATTCATGTTCCACCAATTAAATGGAATATACCCAATAAAATAATTTTAGAGAAAACACTATTTTTCATATTAAAGATAAATATATTTGATGTTTGGTGTCTTCATTATATAGATATACTATTGTGGTCAAATGATAATGAATATAGATTGGTGTTAATTTATTATATAATCAAATGGGGTAAAGAAATATCATTAAAAAAAGGTTCTAATATTTATCTTATTATAACTAACAATATATATCAAAAATTAGAATAATATAGAATAACAATTACCAACAATAGATTTCATTCAAAAAATAACATCAATAGTTTTAGTATAATATATGAGTTAAAAACCATACGTAAATAATATGTCACCATATAAATGTTTTCAAGATATGGTTTCAATGAAGTCCATTAAATTATTAATTCATATTTAAATAATGAAATTATATATGGAATTATATATGGAATTATATCGTAAATTTAATAATTCATTGTGGTATAATATGATTTTTTAAATTATTTCTATTAAAACATCACTCAACATATTGTAGTTTTCTAATTTTCTTCGTTTTTGAAATGATATTTTCTGTACGATATACTATTCAATAATAACATTAAATTTTTATTTGAATAGTGTCGTGAAAATTTTGATATCAAACACAAGTTATCAGAATGATTTATGAGGGGATATTATGTGAATGTATGAATAATAAAGGGAAGAATCAAACATAATTATCACATAAAATGTAATGAGTAAAATACATGATAATGTGTTATCTAATTTAAAAAATAAATATGTTTTTGTTCAAGTAAACTAAGAAAAAAATGCTCAAATATATTCCTTCATATAACTAGGGATATTAAGAAATACCATTCATTGAAAATTTTTCATAGATAAAATAATAAATATAATGGTAGACTCTATTGTATCCATTTAGTTCAAATTAAAATGAATTAATTTTCAAAGATGTCAACCTAATGATACAAAATAATTATTATTATGATTTAATAAGAATTCATGTCTTCCAATTACCACATTGAAAGACTACCATGTTATTGAGGACTCATAACTATCTATATCATCATAAGGAGATGAATTCATGGAAAGGTCCTAACACACATGGATATCAGCCGACCCAAGGATTGAAGTAAGATGACCATATTTTTTAAAATGAGTAACAACAATAGGATATATTTTATTCTAGTTTTCTAAAACACTTATTTTTTTAAGATGATATCATTATGTGAGCCACATCAAACATATATTAAGATCATAAATAATATATACTTAAATCCCTATAGTTACTTTTAGAATGTCCAAAGATCTAATAGATTTTAAAAAATCATGTTGTTTATTATAAATAGCTTAAAGAGTTAATTCAACATATTTTTATAGCAAATACACTTTTCCATTAATTAAATAGTTAAAATCCACCAATGATAACACCTAATAAAAATAAAAATATCTATATTTTTTTGTTTATTAATACATTTTTATATGCAGAAAAATTGAATACGATATATAATATATGATTTAATGTTCCATATAATCATCATCAATAAAAAAATTTTAACCCAAACCTGGGAAAATTAATTTTTGATTAAAAATGTGTTTATTCATAAAATCCATTTGAGAATACATTGACTTCCCAATTTATGAGAAAATATTTCAGGGCTCCAGTCTCATTTCTTCGTCTCCTTTCTAGAAAACACGATACGGGAAAATCCATGGCCAATAGGATTGCACCTCTTTTGGTAATATCCCCTGTTTCAGGACAATGATAAAAAGTTTCTCAAATATTGATGGAATCATGCCCTTAAAAAGGATAATACACCTCATGATAGAAAATTTACACTAAAATAATCATTTGGAGATTGTATATTGTCTCACATATATTTTTGAAATGGAACCTTTCATATAACTCTTTTCAAAATCTGCATCCAAAATGGATGTAAAGCATTTTTTTATTCGGGGGGCTAGTATCACCCTAAATCGAAGTACTGGTATAAAAAATCATATCCCCTTGGGGAACATTTCATGAGAAGGTGTTCCTGTACATTTATCGTGAATTAACATATCTTAATAATAGAGATTCACACTCTTTAGATTATGGTCACCATGTTTACCAACATGGTTCTCCGACTTCTCTTCTTCATTTATACCTTTCTATTTAATGAAATTGTTTTTTAGTTATGTTAATATTTCTAGAAACTAATAATTATTATGGTTAAATAAATTTAAGTTATAAAATTAATTTTAATAATTGAATCAGTAGTATTTATTTTTAAATGATATGATATAATTACAAGAACAATTAACATTTTAAAGGGACAATTGTCCTATAAAAACAAGTTTTAATTATATTTTATCTTAAAATTATAAAGTGAAAATAAAAAAATTTATAATATTATTTCCAAAAAATATCTTTTTTTTATTTATCATTAATATATTATTCTAGGTCGATTTTTTAGAATTTTTCAAAAAAAATTCTTTTTCGGTGAATAATAAAAAATAATTTATTTACAAATTACATGAATTTTATTTAATCATTAATAATAGCTATTAAAAAAGTTAGGGAACATTTTTCTAGAAAATATTATTATATAATTAAATTATAAATTTAAAATATTTATGTATAAATCATAATCCATTGTTAAAAAAATTGGAACCTAAATAATATTTTGTAAAATCACATATGAGAGTTATATATTTATAATTTTGTAATTTATATTTATCAATAACATAAATTTAATTTGATAATATCGATTTAACCTTTTAAATTCACATTCCCAAAATATTTATTGTAGTATATTTAGTTTATAATTATATAAAAAAGATAATGTGGTTAAAATATGAGTTACTGTGGAGAACTTCTATTATGGTAAAAAAATAAATTAAATATGCAATGCTTAATATATATCAAACCATATCCCTTTATTTTTTCTGTAAAACGTGTCATCACACAACGATTACCCTCACTACAACATTTTATATTATTTTAGTCACTTTCTGTTCAAGGTGACATGCGTTTAATATAACATAGAAATATTTATAAATTTTCCACCCTTTACTCATAAAAAAAGAACATTTCACTGCCCCAAATCTAATCATAGAAAAATACTTTTATCAATAAAACATTCTACAGAACCAACATATAATAATAGAATTCCATGTTTTGGACTTCAATTAGTCATCAAGATAGTTTCCTTTAAATTCATAATCAAATTAATAATTTATTTTTTCTAAAAAGTAAGTAAAAATTCATAACCTCAACCTTTTCATTTTAATTCATTTAATTCAACATCATAATCATCTAAATATCTTAAAACCATAAAAAATTAATATCATAGTTGAAAATAGTATACTATATTAATGTCACATTTATTGAATCATCGATATCAATCCTCTTTCAATACATTATAAAATGAAAATATCACTGAAGAGAACTTATTGACAACCAACAACATGAATGTTGTATTTAGTTTTTCATCACCAACACTCAAGACATGTACTAAATAGATATTTAATTGTAAAATTAGTATCCTATGAAATTATTATTATTAATTAATGACTAATAATTGAATAAATTAATTCCCATACATTCAACAGAAAACAAAAATTCCACTCATGCTTTATCTGGAAAAATGTATCCAAATTAAATGTGTTTGATTTTCATCACCCTGAAAAATGGATAATTGTAATTAATTTTTTGATTAATAGTTATTATATTAATAATTAATAAATTTCACACACATTTGTTAAGTGTGATACTATAACAAGGAATTATTCTATAGTTATCTATTGGTATTTCTAAATTATATAAAACACACTCGTTAAAAATTTGTTCCTCCTGATTTGAAACATAGAAAATCATGATATGATATTTAACAATTATATATAATTTGGTAATTCTTATTATATTACATTTAATAATCTGGGAATTAATATATTTTCTCAAAACAATGATGAATGATATCTCAATTATAAGACATACAAAAAAAAGAAAAAATTATGCATATTTGATGTTCAAAATAGGCTATAACAAATATATGTGTAAATGTTATTGATAAATATAGTATATTGAACATATTATATTTTAATATGTTTAAATAATAATTTATTAAGTTGTTTATATTAACTTCCTAGGTCATTTATGTGCTTCCATGGAATTTGAGAGGTAATGTTTAACATTTTCTTATCTATATTTTATTTCTATGAGACAAATGATGTATTCATCACATATACTATTTTTATTGTATATAAACATACCATGTAATTATTTATATAATTTTTATCATTTAATTCAATTGATTAGTAATTCTATGAAATATTGTTTTTCAACGGATTTTGATTCAAAAGTTACCGATACTATAAGGGTTTTTGTTCACTCAACTAAATTTCCCTAATTTAAAACCATTACTCTTATATTTTTTATTACATGTCTAGTTTATTCCAACAAAATATTTTTTTAAATACTATTTCCCTCTAGGGAAAATTATATTTTTCATCAATATAATAATTTTAAAGAATTTTAGTCTAAATAATTATAACATTTTTTATAACAGATGTTATCATCTTGAATGATAATATTTTCCCACTTACGTATTATTTATTTCCAAAACAAATATATAATATTTTAAAATGAAAATAATTATAATCAATTTTAAATTTAAAATTTCCATTAATTATTTTCAAAAATAATATTCATTACAATTTTTATAATATCTGAATTGAAAAATGTATTTTAAAAAACATTGATTTTTTCATTTATTGATTGAATGCATTCTAATCAACATTAAATTTTAAGTATAAATCTATTTGTTAATTATTTTGTATCCATTATTTGAATTTATTATGAAATAATTTTTATTAAAACTCATTTCAACTTCATGAATTTAATATTATAATGTGTCTTATAATAAAAATTTTATATTAATACTAATCCATTTCATGAAAATAATTTTTATTATTTTCCTTATATTTTATTATTTATATCCCAAAAATATATCTCTTTTAGAGTTATTTTTCTTGAATAACCGTCTAAATTCTCTTTTGAGATACTCCATTTTGCTGATTTAATTTGTATTACCTCCAAATCAAATTATTGTAATCATATATACGACACCATATTAAATTGTTAAAAAACCAATTATCATTAATGGGTTTCATTATCAATGTATTAATGATTAATTTAATATGGTAATCATTTTTTTGGATTATCGTTATGTTGTGAGTGGGGTGTTATATCACCCTGAAATTTATTGCATGATATTGTACATCACATGGACTCAAAAAGAGCTAATGTGTGTTTACCCAATCCCTAAGGGTATATGTTTAGTCTTCACAATACCAGTAAGAGTACATTGTATGTTTCCACATTATCAAGGGGGTATAAATATTGTTATCTCATCCCCAACAAGTCATATGATTTCAATTTACACTACCAATAATATATATGGATTCATTACCAAATCCCATGAGGGAACACTGGTTGTTTACATGAGACTAAGAGTGGATGTGGAATGTTATTCCAAGTACTATATAGAAATTTCTTGACCATAATGCCTCATGGAATAAATTGGGGATTTCATTTTATAAATATTATTTTATGGATACCTCTAAATAGTGTTGAACTTTTTATATTTATTTGAATTTTACTCCACCTCCACTATTAAAATTTATTCATCCTCCCTAAAAAATCACACCTCACAATCCATTTGAATCATACAAAATCTACACAGATAACCACCCAACATATAACCCTTCACCATATAAACTTAACTTTTTTTATAAATACTAAATTTGAATCTATTTGGTTCATACCCAAAGTATTTACCTGAAATAGTGGTAACATTCTTCAATGTGTATTTGCATTTTATTTCATTATACCCCCTTGATTTCTTATTATTTGATGATTATATTATAAAATCAGTATCAAAAATAAATTTATATGTTTTTATGTTAATTTTTTAACCTAAAACTAAACACACTTCTATGAAATAGGAAACGAAACTACTATACATTTTTGGAGAACTACTGCCTCATAAAATGATGTTATTAATTCTTAATTTTCCACCTCTCATAGATGATAATTATGAAGGGAGAAATATTTATATTATATATATTTATATGATATTTGTATTTCCTTCATAATGATTTTATTTTTATATTACACATACCATCGTTGTTTCCATTTTGTATAAATACGATAACATCATTTGTTGACATGAGGACTACTACATCCCAATGTGAGAAGATACATTAAAAAAACACATAGAAGGTATTAATGATTGAATAAACTAAAAATATAGGAAATAAAAATATCAATATGATATTTCGAACATAGTTACCATTCTATAAATATAATATATCATTTTATTTATTACTCTTTTAAACATTGAAAAAGATATAACTTAATTCATGGATGTGTGGACTACCACCTTCTATGACGTGATATGATTCCCTTTATATAAAGAGAATTATCTATATAAAAATATGTGGTTAAATATAAATTAATATATGATATTATGATAATTATAGAATGTTAAATTTTAATTTATTTGACCTCCTTCATCTATTTCATTATGAAAATTTGTTCTTTAAGGATTTTTTGGATGTAATGCTGGATCATTTCAGGAATGTTCCAAAATTATACTTCCCCAACATTAGGTCATCCTAATAATGAGTTTCAATAGTGACTCACATAGGTTGGTCACCAGTGGTGACTCACAATGGTGACTCATCAAAAGGTAACTCGCAATGGTGGGTGATGATTATTGAGTCGAGAATGGAATGTCGTGGCAGAAGGTCGCGGTGGTGAGTCACATCAGTGAATATCATGAATATATCACCAATGGTGACTTTCAATAGTGAGTCATACAATATTTAATATTTCTATGGTGAGTCTAACAATATTTAGTAATCTAATAGTGATTTAAACAATAGATACTCAACCACCAATTGGTAATCTAATGGTGATTGACCCACTAATGACATATCCACTGATAGCTCATCTATTGGTTTCATACAAAAAAATGAACCATCCATCATTATATCAAACCATTTATTCATTCATTTATGAATCATGATGGTGACTCACCAAACTGTGAGCCTTTTCTCACAGTTTTTCAAAATTTCAGATTCTACCCAATTTTTCTAGTTTATCCCCTTTAATAATTTAATTAATGTTAAAGAATTTTAATAAAAATTTTAAATGGTTTTGAAGTTGGTTCCAAGTGGTTAATAATATCATTGAAATTTTAAATAATTCTAGAGGACTTTAAATGGTCAAACGAGAAGCTCTTAGGCATGACCTAACAGTAATGGAATTTAAAAACTATTCCTTTCATTGATATATGATATGGACATTCTAAATCTGGGATCCACTCTTCCTTTGGAGCATTAATTTTCCATCAGTGTGCCTCAAATATTTCTCCCCATGCACAAATGAATTATTATTTATCCATTGGATCACATTTTACATGAATTTTAGTTTTGGTGCATGTTCACCACTATTTAGAGCAATACAGAAGTGTTCATTAGTTCTTCTTCAAGGTATAGATCCATTCATCTTTCTATAAGTTATGTATCATCCGTGGTTGGTGTATGATTATTTCTTTTTGAATATATATTAATTAAAAAAAATAAATATGAATGGTATAGTTGAATATCAATATAAAAAAGCTGGGAAAAATTGACCCATGCTTTTGTTTTGTTAATTTCTATTGATACTGTGTTTTTCACGGAAGAGTAACCACAAAACGTAATAGAAATTGGTAGTTTTTAGTATGCACCTATGTGGCTTCGGAATTAATTTTTTTTTTGTATTCTACGAAACCAAAGACATTATAGGGAACTTGTTAACAATCTTTTATCTTCTAATAAATCGATGCCCCGGGATGAAATTGTATTTGTGATAACCCTTGAATTAAAAAATATGACATTGAATGAGTATTTACTTTTTTAAATAGGAATCTTATATGACTTGGACTGTTTTATGGTGTGATGGGTGGGGGTTTATTCTTAATTTAATTTTAGTAGGGTTTTGGGTTTGGATGTGTGATGTCGGGTGGTACATGTGGGGTAATGGAATCCCATATGAAGAGATTGTTTGATTGTGGAATGGATGGAATGTGTTCTGTAGTAGGGCTGATGTTGGGTTATGCGATGTCTATTTTGATGGATGTGACTGGTGTGGTTCTATTATGCAGCAGCACAACTGAGCATGGTTGTCGGGAGTTGTATTTTGTGCGGCTGTGAGTTAGGTTGGGGGGTTGTTCAAGTTGATATGATAGTTTTGGAAGGATCGGTTTGAAGAAGGAAATTAGTAATTTGAATGGGTAATTCTTCAGGATTTTATCCATGGTATGCATGTAAAAATATTCACACCATGTCTCAGAATTGTTAATTTTTTTATGTCATGAATGAGTGATACATTTATAATAAAAATGAAGTGGATTAATTTATCAATGATTTTCTTCGTTTTTGTGACATTTTATATCGAGCCTATATTGTGTTGTTCTTGGTAGTTTACTTTATAATGATTTAAGGAAGAAAATAATTTATTAATAAAGAATTAGAATAAATAAAATAAATTTGTTGGGGGTATATTTTCAGGTATGACATTTGGTGTGTTTTTGAACATAGAGGTAGTGTCAAATAGAATTTTTTGGTTTGGCCCTTAGTTTGAGAACCAATAGGTTGGGAAGTAGGGTTGGTATTATATTTCTATACATGAATATTCCATTCTGATTTTTATATACACCCCATCGTAGTGGATCACTATATTCGAAACACACCCATTGTCACAGGGGATGGTGTATTTCCAAAACATCCTAGTTGGTGGATGGGTGGGTGGCCACAAACTCTACCTTACTCCCACTTCTAGGTGGTGAATGACTAGAATATTAAGGTATATTGTGATTTTTGCGGCCCAGGAGTATTCATGAGAGTTCTATTTCCCAGGTATCATCCAGATGATATATGTTGTGTTCCTATGTGTTTGTGGGATGTGATGTTGTATGTAGAAAAATATTTTTTCTGGTGATACATAGTTTTAAGGCTTAGATTTGTGTTTGTTGTATGTGATGTGGTATATGGCCTAGTTGTCTCTTGGCGAGGAATAGATGTGGGGCCGAGGTTTGTATGACTGGATTGTGATGTATTTCTTTTGGAAGAGTAAGGTGTGCAAGGACACTCTCCGTAAGGGTGTGAGAGTGTCTAATATGTGGAAAAGTGGTTTTTGGTACCTTGTCATCAATGTGCTCAATATTAAATTACTTGGATTTTGTTATTTGGAAAAAATTCCTTCGGTGTGGTTTAGGTGTCTAGTATTCCTAGATAGCTGTGGTTGGTTTCTCCTCTTTTCTCATGGGAGAATTAGTATTCTTGTCCCACTAGTGCACAAGAGACTTTGGTTATTTCATTATGAGTATACATGTATTTAATCCACTGATATAAAACTACATCCAGTTTTCTAGGTAGAATATGGGGACAAATCTAGACATTACTAGTTATGAATTAGGGATTGTTGTTGTGTCACTACATATCTTTACTTTTGGGTTTTTACTTTAGATCATTTCATTGTTTTTGTAGTAGTTATATTTTATCCATGAAATCTGGATGGTATTGGATTTATTTTATATATGTATTGTAGTTGTTTCGAGGTGGATACACCATGTCTGCTGATATTTCTTAATAAAAATTTTAATTCCTCCTATTTTGTGAAATCATTATACCCAAGGTTCTAATCACCACCCTAGGTCCCACTGGAGGTGGGACATTGGGGGTCATCATCACTCTTTCTTCATGGCCATATTATAAGGGACATATATAGATATAGGGGTTCATTATGTAATGGTATCAGAGGTGATGGTAAAGATATTGTATTGGGTTTCTTTTTGAAAATGGAGGAGTGCATGGGTTGGTAGGGAAAGAGTGTTACGTTAAAATGGTGCATGATATAGGATATTGATGATCGGGTAGGAAAAGGGATTTTTGAGCCTCCCACGATCCAATGAATGGAATTTGATCTTACTGAGCCGCCAAGGAAACACAGTTTGATGTGTAGAGACATTGAAACGTTGCATGCATTATAATGAATTATGTTCCTATTAGAATTTTGTTGTTTTGGGGAATTTTAAATCTATAATGAAATGAGTTTAAATGAATCTTAAATAAAACTCCAGTCTATTTGCACTTAAAAATCCATTGTTAAAATTTTTTGATATGGATCATGGTCATCATCCACATGTGGCTCAGACATTTGAGGCTCATTGGGCCATCCCATTTTATTGGTAGAGGGTTGATCTAGTGGAGGACAATGGCCAGTGGAATATAATGTTACATGATTCCTATTGGTAAGCCTTGGGAAATTATGAGTTAATTGTTTTAGACATGAAGATTAAGAAATGGCTTGAATCTATTGAGATAACCTTAAATTTGATTTATTCATTGATGATAGATGATGTTATTTTTGAAATAATCTAGGTGTGGGGAGATGCAAATCTGTGGTGGATGTTATACCAAGGGTAGATAAATGAGTATGAGGTATTGTGATCGGTTTTGAGATGGAGTTCCCAACTGAATTACTTTTTTCAACCTTAATGCATTCGAAGAGATAAGAGTTACTATCACTCCAGCATGGGATTATATCAATAATGGAGATTGGGATAATTTTCAAGGATATCACTAATTTATCCTAGGATATCATTAATTTATCCTAGGATATCATTCTAGATGAAGAGTCTCATGAAATATTCATATAGGAGTCACTTCATTCATCTATTTGATATCCAGTTACCACCTTTACCTTGCTGACATACTTAGAGGTTCTGATGAAGGTGGAAGTGATTGAGAGGATGTGCATGCATTGAGTAATTCCATGACTGGTGAACCAGCAGGGTTTATCAAAAGGAAGGGTTACCAAAATTAGTTCTTAGGCATAAAGGCCTTCAAGAATTTGACTTATAGGGATTCAACATAATTAGTTACAATTTCTATCTTCTGTTCCCCATTCATTTCTTACGGGGTTGGGGTCGACGTGTTTCATCTATAGACTAGATGGGTATCTTTAAAATTAGTTTCTAGTGGCTGTTTTAGCTCAGTAGGGTGTAGGAGGTCAGGTTTCATGCTAGCCTCAGTAACAATTGTCTCCAATGGTGTTTCATTAATTAGTAAAACCTACTCATGCACTACTGAGGTGAGATAGTGCAGGTAGAGGCGGACCTCTGAGTGTTCCTTAAGGACCTCAACCTAGGCATTGTTGTTAAGGAGGTCATCAAAAGCGGGGAAAAGAAGCAGGATGTGATTAGTTATATGCATATGATATAGCAGTTATTTAAAAGAGATATATTGTTTGAGTTATGATTTTCTTGTTTAATAACATTTCTTATTCATTGTTTAATTCTAGAGCTTCTCCCTCTATTGTTGCACCCGATTTTGATTTTTTTCTGGGACTATCCATAAAGAGGGCTTCCATCCCCCTAGTGTTATTTATACTAGTCATAGGTCAGACCAACAATTATGATGTGGGTCTAGGATGTATACTTACGATGGGGCCACATCGGTCCAATGGGGATATCTTAATTCTACAGATGCAGCCTTAAGATGTAATCCCCATCTTTGACTGATTGAATTCCTTCCTTGTGGTTATGAACTGCTTCTAGAGAATAGTTGTGTTTATTGAAATTCATGGTCGGTATGCGGTTTTCATCAATAAGTGGATACAATAACTGGTAATTCAGAATGTAGATCCCCTTTCTTCCTTGTTGGCTGAGCTGTTAGTAGAGTCAATGGTCGTTAAGATAGTAAAATCCATCATGGTAGTTAGTGAGATTTGGGTTTTTTTATTAAGGTGGTAGGGACTCTAACCCCAAGACATGGAATAGAGTTTAGGATATTCTTACCACCTATAGATTATACAATTTTGAAGGCTTCAAATTGGATGACACCATCTGATTTGTTGGAGTTGAGGATTCAAATAGAAGATCTAATGAATAAGGGAATTATCTAGTTTAGTGTGTCATCGTGGGGTCATGGGGTGGTGTTTATATAAAATAAAGATGGTGTTATGAGGTTCTATATAGGAAAGAAGATATTGGTCCATGTGATGATGATGATCTTTTACCCTCTCCTGAGAATAGATGATATTTTTGACTAGATGATAGGGGATAGTTATTTTTCAAAGATCGATATGTGGTTTAGATATAACGATATGAGGGTGAAGGAGGGATATATCTTAATGATTTTTTATAAGATACATGTATTGTTACTTTGAATTCGTATTCATTTAATTCATTGTTATAAACACACCAGCTATGTTCATGGGGTTTATAAACTCCATCTTTTGTGAGTTCTTAGACTGTTTCATCCTTTTATTCATTGATGACATCTTGATCTTCTCAAAGGCAGAGGAGGAGCAAACATAGAATCTCAATATTGTCTTACATGTCCTTTAGCACAAACAAATCTACATTATTATGTTCAAGATAATGTTATTGACATGGTAGGTGACTTTTTTGGGGCATGTGGAGTCCAATAATGGTGTAAAAGTGGTCATGTTGATGGTTAATGTATTCATTTCATTGGCCACACCCTCGATTGTTGCGTAGTTTTATAATTTTCTGGGTCTGGCAAGAATTTGATACACATTTGTACTTTATTTACCTATATTTTAATCTTATTGATATCTCTAACCAGAAAGTACCTAGCATTTTTTGTGGAGTGTGTAGTACCATGCTACATTCGGCTATCTGATTGGAATGTTGGACATTGATCCAGTGATTCGATTACCAGGGAATGTTTTGACATTCGAGGTATTTACTGATGATTCCCATTTTGGAAATAGAAGTGTTACGATATATAATTGAGGAGTTATCACCTATGAATCCAGTCAATTATATCCCCACAAATCTCACAGTTTCCACCTATGGTATGGATTTGAATGTGGTTGTGTTTTCACTAAGGATGTGGTTCAATTACCTCATTTGGGAGAAAATTATGGTATTCTTCAATCATATGAGTTTAATTTATATCATTTCCCCAAGTGATAGAGTATTATGATATCAGATGTGGGAGTATTTTCATTATAATAATGATTTTTAAATATTTTACACCTTATGAAAGGGGAATGTCGTGCCTGATGCCTTGAGCAGGAAGTCATAGAAGGTGGTAGGTAAAAAATCTAGGGATGAGTGCATGGAGAAAGAAGAGTTGGAATCTATGAACATGGATATAGGAATGGATGGTGGAAGAATCTATTGGTTTCCAAAAAAGTGCAGTATTCTCTGATTCAATGGGTGGAGGAGTCTCTATGTGGGGAATCAGAGGAAAATTTGATGCATGATCACATTGACCAAGGTGATGTACTAGTGGGATGGGTGGATGATGGTCAGAATCGTCTATTCTTCTATTTAAGGCTATATGATCATGCGGTGAGTCAAGGAGGAGTCCTACATTAGTTTCAATGATCACCCATAGTTGTACAACTGTGAGTTTCCATGAAGTACCATTACATGAGAATGTACTTTTGGTGGCCAGAAATGAAATATGTAGTGGTAGTGTTGGTGGTGAAGTGATTTCTGTGCCAATTGGTGAAGGCTGAGAAACAAGCTCACTGTGGTTTGTTGCATCCCATTGATGTCCCCGAGATGAAGTGGGATGACATGTCAATGCATTTCATCATTGGGTTACCCATGGATCAGTGATGCTATGATTCCATCTAGGTAATAGTGGATCAACTTTTGAAATCTGATCACTTCACAACAATTAAAGAATTGGGCATAGTGGATTCCTTAACACATAGGATATGGTTGAGATGGTATGGTTTAATGGAGTTTTGAGAAACATTGTCTTAGATTGGGATACACACTTTACCTCATGTGTCTGAAGGGTATTGCCGCATGATTTTGGCTTTCAGTTACACCTCAGCACTGCCTTCCACCCCCAGACAAGTGGATAGATAGAACAAACATTCTAGATGCTATATGATATATTTCGATCATGTGTATTAGAATATAGCATATCATGGGTCTGAAATATACCCTTATTTATTTTCACTTATAATAAATGATATCATTCAACCATTGGTATGACATTGTTTGAGGCTTTGAATGTAAAAATGTTTTTCACCTTTGTGCTAGACATAGGTTGGGGTGATAGCTTTTCTGAACCCTAATGTACTGTGTAGTATGATAGATAAAGATCATCTATTTTTTGAGAGTATGAAAGTAGTTAATGATCGGTAGAAGTCATAATCTTGTCACATGAGGTGGCCCTTGGTGTTCGAGTTTGGGGACCACTTATTATTAATGTTTCCCCACGACATGGTTACTGGAGGTTTCGTAAAGGGAGTTAGATTAAACCTTGTTTCGTCAGACCCTTAGAGGAGTTTAGGTGAGTGTGAGAGGTGTCACACTTTTTGGTGTTTCCCCCATTGTTGTGAAGGGTCAATGATTTCATTTATGTATCTCATTTTCTTCGGTTTCTACACAATGAATCCCACCAAATAGATTGGGGGAGTTGTTTATCAAGTATGAAAGGCCGTCTGTGGAGTGTCTTGGTGAGATTCAAGATCTTTGAGAGAATCTTATATGTGAATGGACCATTCTCATGGTTCATGTGGTGTGGTAGCATGGTGGAATGGAGGGGGGTACTTTGGATAGAAAACTATAGATGTCTTCCCTGAACCCATTTTTATTATGAGTTTTTTCCCAATTATATTTTTCGTTAAAATGTAATGTTCGAGACTCGTTTCTTATGATATGAGGTTTTTCCTTATTTAATGAAGAGTGATAATGTACTTACATATGAAAATGAGAAGACCAAATTCCTAATCAATATTCATTAATTACGATGCGATTAAACCTGTACATGTGTTTCAGTGCCACCTGGAGTGTATAGTATCATTACATGGGAGACGAGACTCTATGATTCAGGTGTTAAAACAATGTGGGTGCTATTCATTTGGATTGTGTCTTCTATTTTGTTTGGTTAGTATATTTCGTAGGAGGAGTTCATAGATATTGAGGTTTCACTCCATATTTTTAAAATTACATGGTGGATTAAAGATTAATGATGATGTGTTTTGTTGGTAGTAGTATTTCGTGTGTAGAATGATCCTTGAGAGGTATCTCACATGGTTATTTTTAGACACTTATTTCTTCTATGTTTATTAGAAATTCTAAAGGGAATGAAGAGTTTTAGATATATCTTATGTGATGTCCTGGACCCCATTAGTCAATTATATTTATAAAATCATGTCTTTATGGTATCCTAGGGGAAATAATGAATCATTTCAACAGTATGACCAAATTCCTGTTTTTTCAAGGGTAGTTTATCCCATGGGTGAGTTACAATGATTAGTCACACCAGTAGGTCACTAGAGGTGACTTGAAATTGTGAATCATCTGATGGAAATTCAAAATGGTCGATTGGGATCAGTTAGTCTGGAACTGCATGTCATGATGGAAGTTTATAATGTTAAGTCACAAGGATGACTCACACTGATAGGTCACTAATGGAGACTCATTATGGGGACTCAATCAATTGTGACCCATCAAATAGTGACTCATTCAAAGGGGAGTCGTCAAATATTGTGTTGTTCAAGGGTGAGTCACATAACATTAACTCATCCACCGATATATGATCCAATGTTGAGTCACCCAATGGTGACTCATCCACCAGAAGCATGTCCAAAGGTGTTTCACCCAATGGCGACACATCAACTTGATGCTCGAACCAACTACCCATTCACTGGTGATTCATGATGGGGACTCACTCAATGGTGAGTCTTTTATGATAGTTTTTCTAAATTTCATAATCTTACAAGTTTTTCTAATTTATCCACGTTATGTTTTTATTTCTTGTCAAATAAGTATAACACCATTTTTTAATGGTTTTGATGTTAGTTAGAAGTTGTTAGTAATATATATAATTTTTTTAATAATTCAGATTCTTTTTAATTGTCCAACAGTATTTTCATGGTCATGATCCGACATTAATGGACTTCAAAAAGTGTTTCATCCATTGATAGAGGATCCGGAATTTCTAACACAACATCCTCTCTTGTGAACTTTTATTCTCACTTAGTGCACCATGAACCATTATCCTTAATTAATAATGTGTTGAACTGTATCCCTTGGATCATATTTTCCCTAGAGGTTCTTCCAACTACATTTTCACCCCCTGTATGACATAATATGGATTTTTCGATCGATTATTCTGCATGGTATGGATTCCTTTAGGATTCATTAATTTGTGTATCATGTGGGATGGGTGTATGATCTTTTAATTTCTGAATATAGAATAATTAAAAATAAATAATGAAAATTTAATAGGTTTAATACCAATTTATAGGGGCTAGAAAAAATATTTTCATTCTTCAATTATATTATTTGTTGTTTATATTTTGTTTTGTATAGACTAATAACTAACATAGAGTCGTTTTCATTAGTGGTATTTTCGTGCACACCTATTATGGATTGTTAATTATTCTTATTGGAATTCTATCAAACAGTAGTGTTTATATGGAATTGGAGAACCATGTAAACCTTTGATAATAAATCTATGAATCATGATCAAACTATTTCTGTGATAACCCATAAATTTACAAAAGAAAATTGTATGAGGAATTACATGTAAAATCCAAATGTTATATTCCTTAGTATGTGTGGTGGTTATTTGCATGGTGGTTTATTTTGACTTGTGTTGTTGTAGGGTTGTGGGATAGGCATTGTGGTGTGGGGTGGTATGAGTTGTGTAATAGAATCTCAGGTTGATAGGTTGTGGGATTATGGAATGGATGGGATGCGTTGGGAAGAGGCTTTTCCATCAGGTTGTGCTATGTTAATATTTTTGAATGTGATGGGTGTGGGGTTGTTATGTAGCAATGCTGCTGAGTGTGTTGATGGTGAGTTTTTGTTGTGACCATGAGTTGGGGATTTTGTTGTGATTGAGATGGCGGTTTGGGAAGGATGATTTCAAAGAAGGAATTTCGTTATTTCTATTTGTATTTCACCTTTAGATTCTCTATGAGTAGCCTATTGAAAGATTCAATATGTGTCTCAATTTTTGTACATTGTCATATAATTAATGGATGATAAATGAAAGGGAAATAAAAAGTGGATTAATTTACTATGGTTCTTCTTCCTTGATGAGAATTTTTTATGTGTCTTTTTATGTTCTATGTTTAGTAGTATCCTAGGTTGTGATTAAATGACTAACTAAATTATTTAATAAATAATGAAAATTGGTTAAATAAATTTGTGGGGGTATATATTGAGTTGTGACTTGTTGGGTGGTTTTTCATTTAGAGGTAGTAGAAAAGGTGGTTTTTTGAGTTGCTACATTTTCTAAGAACCCGTGATCTGGGAATTAGTGCTCCGTATTATATCAATATACATGTATTTCCTCTGTGATTTATATATGCACCCCACTTTTGTTGGGAACAATGTGCCTAAAACCGCCCATTTTCACAAGGTATTATATATTTCCCAAAAACCATTATGTGAGGATAGAAAGATGGTGAACTGATCATCCTTACTCCCTCTTTTTAGATGTGATAGAACAGGATTCTTCAAGAAGCTTGTGATTCAAGAGTCCCTAGTTTATGCGGGTGAGTTTGTCTCCTTAGGTGTCATTGGGATGTTATTTATTGTGTTCCCAGCTGTTTGTGGGGTTACGTGGTATATGGACCAGGTGTTTGCGGGAAAGACATAATAGTGTGGCCCATGTGTGATCAGGAATGATGTGATGTGATATCTGGCCTCGGAGTATGTAGGAGAGTTGTAGGTGAGTGGACTAGGATTGCGGGGAATGTGTGTGATGTGGTTCTTTTGGAAGGGGTGGCAGCAGTATGGAATTTTTCGTTTGGGTGTGAGAGTTGATTATCAAGGGGACTGTGTTATGGGGTACACTATCATCATTTTCTATTTATTAATTTACATAACATACATTATTTTTTATCAAACCTTTGGCGAGGTTAGGGTTGCTATTATAACTTGTTAGGTGTCGTTGGTTTTTAAATAACTATCACTCGAGAATTAGAATGATTCTCCAAAATGTGCATGAGAGATGTTAGATTTTCCAACTATATATACTTGTATTCTCACCCTACGTTATTCAAATCATTCTGGTTTGTAGGATAACTATGGGGACTGTGATGAGTGTTACTACCTCAAACAATGGGAATGAATCCCTAGCACTACTTATCATTAATTTGGGTATTTACATCAGATCTTTTCATTGTATTTTTAATAGTTTCCTTTTATCCATGCATATGGGATTATTTTGGTTTTATTCTATATATATGATTTGTAGTTTTTTAGGTTGATACTTCTTATCTCCCAAACGTGCTTTCTATAAAAGTTATTTCCTCCCATATTATGAGATATGTGTACCCTTGGCTCTATTCGCCACCATGAGGCCTACTAGAAGCAGGGATTGTGGGTTTTTATCTCCCTTACATCATGGAAAACATAGGATGGCCATCATTGTAGGGAGGGGTTTGGGAAATAATTTCTACTTAAATTGTTTCCATAATGGTCATTGAAAAATGGGAATGTCAGTCATGTGTACCAATAGTCTACCGTCTCTACGAATGTATGATTAGTTCATTTTTCAAAACAATAAATCTTTATTGGTTTCAAAATATTAATTCATCTATAATATAATAATTAGGTAATGATTATTATAATATATATTTTTATATACTTATGCCTTTGATTATAGTTTACCCACAAATGAAGTTTTTGACACATAAACTGAATGTTGTTAGAAAACTTGATGTAAAAACAATTGTTTAAGTAGTTGTTTAAAACATTGTGAAAACTAAAATAAATGTAATGATACACATTACAAATTTTATAAAGAAATAAAACTGTTAACATATGTATATTATTCAGGAATATAAAGAAAGATGTGATATATTGGATTCAAGGTAAGGGATTTCATCTCATTCTTCTTTCGTTGAGGAATATAATGTAGATATGCACCATTATTATTTAATATGGGGTTTATAAAATACCTTTGAAATTCTAGATCCATATTTTTTACATTCTCATGTTATTTAATGTTTTTATAAAATTTATTCATTCATGGGGCTTATGATTTAAGTGTTCAATTTTTTTTGGTATACATTGATGGTTTAAATATTTAATCATTACATCAATTTCAATTTTACATATTTATTTATATGGTTCCATGCTTTACCTCAAATGCATTGGGATCACAATTTATAAAAATGGCTATTCCATTTGTAGGAGTAACATATATGGTTGTTGAACACATGTTTATTCTATTTATAGGAGTGACATGTATAATAATACCCCTAGATACCTTTATTTATCACATATTATTGTCATATGTCTTATGGTAATCTCGTGATTATGATATTGGAAATAAATGATATTAATTTCAGATGAAAATTTTTACTTGTTATAATGATTGAAAGATATTACTTTATGAAAACAATTTCATATGTTTTAATGTCTCTAAAAAGACTAATGGTTACCATCTTTTTATATACCTTACTTATCTTTTTATGAACATCACACACTAAAAAGGTTTTTCACATGTACTAAGGATGTATAAGGGATCATTAGATTTAATGTTGAAATTAATGAATAGTTTTAATAAAAGATATAATGTTTTATTCTCAAATGTCTTATATTTTGGAAAAAATAGATACATAATAGAAGTGACCACTTTTTTGTTTGTGGTTTTATGTGTGATTTATTGCATAATTCCCTAAAAATATAACCCTAAAAATAAAGTAAATGTGAATGATAGAAAAATTATTTACATAAAGCAATATTATGTAATGGTGTTAGGATGGGTATTTATAGAGAAAATGCAATAGAGGAGTCTCTAATGTTCACTTCAATAGGGTGTAAATTGATCCCTATTAATTCAAGTAGCTCAAATGAATTCCCTCCAGCTATGTCCAAACAAGAGTCCTATAACTGTCAGTGTACTATAGAGGTAATAAGGAAATTATATTATACCTATTAAAGAACCTCTACTGGTCTTACCATATTTTTTTATATATATTCTTACATGGGATTTATTAAACATATGTTTAATTCCTTATACACAGATTTCATCCCTTATTTCTTCGATCCCTAACAATGACATGAGTACCCTATCCTTATTGTTTTTAACTAAAAGTCATATAATGAATTACAAAATATATGGGACTTTAGTTAAACTATTACATTCATATATAGGACCCCTTATATTGTGTATTTTCATTGAACATGATGTCTGACATGAGATCCATGATATAATTTTACCCAACCCATCATCATCCCCAATCTCAAAATATCATTACCAGAGAGCACGTCAACAATATATATATCATATTCCTGATGAACAATAACCACATTGAGATACTACCATTGGTTTGATTCTTCAGAATTATCTATAGCATCATACGAAGAAGAATTCATGATAAGGTCCTAACACACATGGATACCAGCCTACCCAATGATTGAAGTATGGAGACCATATGATTCAAAATGGGTACCAACATTAGGACATTTTTTATTCTACATTTCTAAAACATTTATTGTTTTTGAAGATGATATCATGATGTGAGCCACATTATACCTATATTAAGAGAATATAAAATATGTAATTATCTTTCTATAGTTACTATTATAATATCCAATGATCTAATAGATTTTAAAAAATCATGATGTTCATAAAAACTAGCCTGAAGAGTTAATTCATCATTATTTGATTCTAAATCGACTTTTTTCAATAATTAGAGAGTTAAAATCCACATGAAATAACACCTAATAAAAAAACAAAATCATTACTTTATAGTTTATTCATAAATTTTTATATGGGAAAAATTTAATAGGAGATATCATATAAGATTTGAATGTTCCAAAAGATCATTTTCAATCAAAAAAATTTAAACCAAATGTGACAAAATTGATTTTTGATTAAAAAAATTTTAATCTTAAAATCCATTTGATAATAAATTAATTTCCGAATTTAAGAGAAATATTTCATTGCCCCATTCTCATTTCCTCATCTCCTTTCTGGGAAACATGAGATGGGAAAGTCCATGGCCCACATGTATGCACCTCCTTCAGTAAAATCCCATGATTCAGGACAAGGATTATAAATTCCCCCAATATTGATGAAATCATGCCCCTCAAAAGGATAATAAACGTCGTTATATAAAATTTTCACTAAAAAATCATTTGGAGTACATATATTGTCCTACATATAATTTTTAAATGGAACATTTCATATAACACTTTTCAAAATCTGCATCCAAAATGGATGTAGAGCATTTTTTATTTGTGTGGTTAGTATCACCCTAAATCGGACTACTGGTATAGAAAATCCTCTCCCCTTGGGGAACATTGCATGAGTTGGTGTTCATATAATTTTTTTTGTGAATGAACATATCTTACTAATAGTGATTCACACTCCTCAGATTACAGTCACCATGAAAATCATCATGGTTCTTCGATCATTCTTCCTCTATTATACCATTCTATATAATAAAATTGACTTTTAGTTATGTTATTATTTCTAGAAACTATATATATTATGGTTAAATTAATTTATGGTATATGAGTATTTTTTAAAATATAATAATTATAATTTCTATTTAATTTATATGATATAATAATAAAAACAATAAATATTTTAAAGGGGAAATTTTCCTATAAAAAAATGTTTTCATTATATTGTATGTTAAAATAAAAAAATAAAATAAAATAATTATTTTATTTCCAAAAAATAACATTTATTTGTTTATCATTAATATATTATATTAAGTGTATTTTTTAGAATTTTCAAATAAATTTATTTTTTCAGTGAATAATTAAAAATAATTCTTTTAAAAATAACATTATTTTTATGAAAACATTAATAATTTATACTAAAATTATTATGAAATATTTTTATATGAAAACTTATTATATAATTAAATTATATATGAAAAATATTATTGTCTATATCATAATCATTTTTTAGAAAAATTAGCACCTATGTTATATTTTATAAAATAACTTATGAGAGTTATATATTATGAATTTTCTAATTTATATTTATCAATATCAAAAAATTAAATTTGATAAAACAGATTTAACATTTAAAATTCTCATTAAAAAATTATTTCCTATAGTAAATTAATTTTAAAATTATATAAATATGATATTGTGGTTAAAAATGAGTTAGTATGAAAAACATATGTTTTGGTAAAAAAATAAATTAAATATAAAATGCATAATATATATCAAACCATAACCCTTATTTTTCTATATAACATGTCATTCACACAATGATTACCCTCAATACAACATTTTATACTATTTTAGTCACTTTCCATTGAATGTGACATGCGTTTAATATAATGTTAAAAAATTTATAAAATTTCCACCCTTTACCCATAAAAAATAAAATTTCACTCCTCCACATATAATCATAGAACATACCTTTCATATATGAAACATTCAATAGAAACCAATTCTAAAAATTGAATTTAATGTTTTTTATTACCTTTAATCATAAAAATACTATCCTTTAAATTCATAATCAAATTAATAAATGATTTTTTCTAAGGCATAGTTAATATTCTTATCTACAACCTATTCATTTTAAATTATTACATTCAACATCATAAATGTCCAAAATTATTATAACCAAAACAAATTAATATCATTTAAAAAATTATTATACTAAAATAAGGTCACATTTATTGAATCACCAGTATCAATCCTCTCTCAATAAATTATAATATGAAAATATCACAGAAGAGAACTCTTTGACAACCAACAACATAAATGGGGTATTTAGTTTTTCATCAATAACACGAATTCCATGTCCTACAGAGAGAATTAATGTTAAAATTAGTATCCTATGAAATTATTATTATTAATTAATGATAAATAAATGAATAAATTAATTCCCATCCATTGAACAAAAAACCAAAATTTCACTCTTGCATTTTTGTGGATAGCTGCCTCCAAGGGAAATGTGTTTGATTTTTATCACCCTGATAAAAGGATAATTGTAATAAATTTTTTGAATAATTTTTTCTTATTTATAAATAATAAATTTCATGCACTTTTTTTATGTATGATATAATAATAAGTAAAAATTTTATAGTAATATTTTGATATTTCTAAATTACTTGATATACACTCATCGCCAATTTTATCCTCATGAATGAAAACAAATAAAATCCCAAAATGAAATTTCACCATTATATATAATTTTTAAATTCCATTTATATTAAATTTATTTATTTTGTAATGACTTTATTTTCTCTATATAATAATGATTGATGTTTCCATTATAAAACACATAAAAAAGGAAAAAATTATAAATATTTGATGTGGAATATATGCTAAATCAAATGTATAACTACAAATTAATGATAATTAATTTTTAATAAACATACTAGATTCTTATAGGTTTCAATAATAATTTATTAAGTTTTTTATTTTTACTGCTTATGTCATTTATGTGATTCAATGGAAGTCTAGAGGAAATGTTGCACATTTTCTCATCTATATTTTATTTCTATGAGAAAAAATATGTATTCATCTCATTTAGTATTTTTTCTGGTCTATATACATTCCATGTAATTTTTTATATAATTTTAATCGTTTAATTATATTTATTGATAGTTTTATGAAATGTTGTTTTCAAAGATTTTGATTCAAAAGATACCATAACCGTAAGGGTTTTTGATCATTCAACTACCTTTACCTATGTTATAATCACTACACATAAAATTTATTATTACATGTCTATTATATTCCAACCAAATGTTAAATTTTTTGTAAATCACTATTTCACTTTTGGGAAAATTATATTTTTAATTCTAACAAATATTTGATGAATTTTATTCCAAATTAATTATAACATTTTTTATAATAGATCTTATTATCTTGAATGATAATACTTTCCCATATCCTTATCATTTCATTCCAAAAAATATTATATCATATTTTGAATTGAAAATAATTAAAATCAATTTTTTGTTTATATTTTACATTAATTATATTAAAAAATAATAATTATTAATATTTTTATAATATTTAATTTGAAAACTGTTTTTAAAAATTAATGGTTTTCTCATTAATTAATTGTATGGATTATAATCCACATTAAATTTTATATAGAAATCCAATTTATATTTATTTTGTTTCCATTATTGGAATTTTTTATGAAATAATGTTTATAAAAATTCATTTCATCTTCATGAATGTAATATGTTAATGTTACTCATAATATAAATTTTCTGACAATACAAAATCATTTCCTGAAACTTATTTTTATTATTTTCCTTCATTATTATTATTTATATCAAAAAAATATCTCTTTTGGAGTTATTTATCATGAATCACCATCTAAATTTCAATGTGAAATACTCAGTTTTCTGATTGAATTTATATTATATTCTAATCAAATTATCGAAATCATTTATACGACACCATTTTAAAATGTTATGAAACCTATTTTTCGTTAGGGATTCATTATAAAAGTAATAATGATTAATTAAATGTGGTAATCATTTTTGTGAATTATCATTATATAGTTAGTGGGGTGTTATATCCCCCTAAAATTTATTGCTAGATGTTTCACATAACGTGGGCACGAAAGGGTACATGGGTATTATCAAAACCCAAGAGTGTATATGTTTGGTTTTTTCAATCCTAATAAGAGAACAATGGTTGTTTCCACGTTATCAAGAGGGTAAAAATTTTGATATCCCAAACCCAACATGTCATATGATTTCATTTTACAATCCCAATAATGTACAAGGAATCTAAAAAAAATCTATATGTAAACACTATTTGTAACACTAGGAATAAAAGTTGATGTGTAATGTTTTTCCAAGGCCTAAATGTTTTTGTATTTATACATTAATACATGTTCCACTAGGTTATGTATTATTTTAATAATGATTTCCCACAATTAATTTTCAAATTCTTATATTATGATATTTGGAATTTGATTTTTTTCTCATTATTATTCACACATATTTCGTGGTTTTACCAATTAATATGAAATATATTTCTATTATACAATATAAAAAGTTATAATGGTTACAAGGTAATTTAATTTCATATTTCTTCCATGATCATGTTTTCTCACTAACTTCAAATATATCCTCTGATGAAACATGGTTAATTGTTTTACATAATGAGTTTTTGAGATCAACCTTTCATTTGATTTCAATTCCCCAGGATATGTTATTAAGGATAACATAAGTTATTTTTATAAGAGGAACTAGTATAGTCAAAATATTGGAAGCAATTAAATTTTAATTATTATAAGATAATGATGTTATAATAATTCTAATAGACTAAAAATTTATGTTTTTGGATTGTGAGAATATTTTGAGATGGAATGTTTAAATTATATATGTTTAATGTATCATATCACATGGTATGAAATATAATTTATAATGAATGTGTTTTTAACAATATACTCATAATTTAGTGTCTGAGGAACCTATGTTTCAAGATCATTTATAAATATTCCAAATAATGTATTCACAATAGTACCTATTGTTGTCTTCTACAGTTCCTAATAGGGTACCATGTGAAATAATACTATAAAATGTAAGAGAATTGATCTCAATTGGTATATACAGTTTCATTTATTTATTATTATTAAACATGTCAAACCCCTCCAATAAAATAATTTATTTATATTAATTATTATTATTATTATTATCTTTATTACACACACATCTATTATTTTTAATAATTATTTATGAATTCATTGTTTTTTAAATATAAATGTAGATATATTAAAATATTAACACAAAAATGTAACACCCCAAGCTTCCATGGTATGTTTCCCTTAGAATAATACAATAGCCTGCGTTGTACGCAACTTTGTGTTCTATCACACCACAAGAAATCATACAAGACATTTTAAAAGAATTTGTAAATAGTTATACCCCCATTTTGAAATTTTATAAATATTTTTTTTAGAATGGACTTCATTTTTAAATTCTGAATATCAAAATTAGTATAGGGTGATTTTTTGGTATTTTTATGAAAACATTCAATTAATGAATAATAGTAAAAAATACTACGTTATTTTTTTAAACCGACATATTATTTAAATAATTATATATTATATTTAAATTTTTTTATGTTAAAATAGATACATAATAAATATATTAGTTCAATGTATTTCATTAGAGTTCTTTAATAATAATATTAGATATATAATATTTTATTGAACTTTTTAACATCCTTTACCCACCTACTATGCACATTTAAAAATTTTCATAAAACATAACTTTACCACGTCTATGAATTGAATTTCAAAAATCTGAGAGGCAAGTTTGATATAAGTGAGTAAAATATGCTTCAATAAAATGAAAAATAATTTTTGGCTTATAGTAACATTAGACTTTTGAATACCACGGTTAAAAGTAAATTGGGTTATTAAAGGTGAAACTGATATTATTATTACATGAAGACATGTCCTACTTCTTATGAATAAGATTATTTCAACCAAAATAATCCTTAGGAATAAAATATGATTCTTTTGGTCCACTTGGATTAGATTAGGTCATTTATTATTATTTTATTTCAAGAGGAGTTGAAAGTGTTAAATTTAATGTTTAATAACTAAATATTTTTTAATATAGGGTTATACATAATATAAATTATACTATAAATATTCCTTAGAAATATAAAGCTATTTCCTATATAAGGGTATTTTATTTATAATATTTAGACATTAAATAATTTAATTTTTTTATGACACAATGATGATGTAGAAATTACCTTATTAATGAATGATTTAAATAATTGATATTATATATATCCAAATAAACGTAAATTGAGTCTTATGATGAATTCCATTAATTTTATATGTTAATATGACATGTTTGGGTATATTAAATAAACAATTTTATATGTGTTAAATTTTTTATCACTTTCAAAAAAACAAAAAACAAAATATTTTCAAAATTGATATAAATGAGTTTTTATAACAATTAATATATTATTAATTGGTATAATATTCTTAAATTATATGGTTCAGAAAAAGGACATAAATAAGGTTATATATCTCAATAATGAACAAATTTTTGTTCTCTTGTATTTTTAATGTATTTTTATTAACAATTTATTATAATAATACTAGAATACATGGTAAAGGTTAAACTATATAACAAAGAGTTAAATCAAAATGATATGGATATCATGGTGAACTAAACCTATCAAAAACCAATTGGTTGAAAGGTTTTCAACCCATTCCTACATAAGCATCTTAAAAAACCATTTTTAAGAAATTATAATTCGAATATTATTGGACACTAAAATAATATTTCAGGATTTTTCTAAAGTGACCCTCACCTCTCCTATAAAAGGGTACATCCCTTTATCTCAAAATAAAACCTCCAAATCCAATTATATCGGCCATACCCTGCTAAAATATCCACCCAAATGCCTTCAATTCGCCCTATAATCCTTACATTGATCAGAATGTGAACTTAAGTGTCTTTTTTGATCAATTCAGAAGGAAACAACCGTTAAATAGGTGATAATTTCACTACCTATTTTAAAGTTATTTTCTTCTTCCACATCCTATTTATTTTTGGTTTCCATATCAAATTAACAACTCTAGTACCTTATACATAATTTTTTGTTTTTATAAATTTTCTACATCCATATTTATTATTCTACCCATCCATGGAATGGAATGTCACCATACGTGCATATGTACGGTTTATCATCTCCACGTCATGTTGTAGTTTGTTATTCAAACACTTCATTATTTGGATGGGTATAACAATGAGAATAACAGATGTAAATGATAAATATAAAATTTTGAGGATTATTTATATATGATATAACATCCAATTACATATGATTTCACTATCAATATAATGATATTGTCGCTCGTCCGTATGTACGGATTACCGTCTCCACGAACACGATAAGATTCATACCCCATCGTAACCATTCAAGAATAATTATCATTTTATGATTTAAAATAATATTTATGAACTTAAAATAATTATGGATATGAATAAAATACATCCTATCCATGACAAACACGCCTTGTGTAACCAATCATATAAAGAAAAACGAATCAGTTAACACCTGAAACAATGATACTACTAAAATATTATTAACAAAGTTATATTATAAGATAACATATAATATCATATTTATATATGTGGTTATTTTATAATTTAATAAAAATGATTTAAATATTATACAAAAGGTTATCATAACCTCTATCAGGGAAAAGTATAAGGTAAGGGTGAATTTTACAATCTCTTTATTATCCAAGTTTGTTTATATGTGAGTATCTACTAGGACCTTTTTATCATCCACATCTTTGTTTCTTAAAAATGTATTTCAAAACATTTTTACTATTTTCTAGACTATGGGTTAAAGTAATTTATACCATTTTTTTAATTTTCATAAAATATTTATACAGGGATCATTCTTTCATTTTCCAAAAAATTTCCTTTACGACCGGATTGAAAAAATTAAGGAGAGAATGTTTTTTAACATATATAGGGAGTGTGGATATTTTCGTTAATATAACATATTCTAAGCATCCCTTAAAATATTATAATAATATTGTTAAAATAAATTATCTATTTTATAATTATCTGTATTTTAATTAAATTCAAAATAGAATGAGATATTTAACTCAAATAGTTTTGATTTCATCTATGTCAACATCCATTGATGGATTTTACAGTTGTTTGAAGTAGATTTATTGTAATACAATATTTGAAATTGAATTAATTGTTTTGTGATATGTTTGATTATGGATGTGTTATTTTTATACCATTAATGGTTTATAGTTAAAGTATTAATATTTCCTATGCTAGTTTTAGTACGAATGTTTTTGTTATGTTTCATCCTTGTCATATGATGAATGCATTAAACTTAGTATGTGATGAGTGGAGCCTGCTACAGCTTCTCAATTCATCGGTAGGTCTATTGAGACAAACTAGTGTCTTGGATCAAGGCTTTGACAAAATCATATTTGATGTCATGGCACGATGCCTTGACTATGTTGTTATGATGTCCGTCATTATGAATTCCATCATTTTGAAATTGGCTATTGATTTTGCTTGTGATTATCCGTCTATTAGAATATCCATGTGAATTAGTAAATGGAATTATTTGATTTAAATTTTCCATATTACAATGATGTTTATTTTTAAAAGGATTAGGATTTGGTGTTATATATTGCCTTAATTGTTTATTCTCATTTATGAATGTTTCCACTATATTATTATCCTTACTAAGAATCTGAGGTCACTCCATTCTATGTTTTATTTCTCCCAGGATTTGAAAACTATTTTATGGTTGGCATGCATGGATATGATAAAGGGATATAAGTGTGTTAAAGGGGAAAAAATGTTTTTGTTGTTTTTATCTCATGATATAATGAAAAAATTATTTGTGTATCTAGTTCATAAAAGGATACTAAAGTGATCGGTCTTTTGAGACATGATTTCATGTATCATGACAATGTGATGTAATAATGCACTGACGCAGGGTAACTGTTTTCGGTGCATTATAATTGGTATCAGGGAAGGTTTAGTACCAACCAAATAAACTTGATTTAGAAAAAATCTTATTAGAGAACACTGCACTAAGATATACATTGAAGATTTGTTTATATGAACTTTCTAGAATATTGTTATTATAGAGATTTTGTGTATTTTCCAAGCAATGCATCCCTATCTGGATATGATAAGGTAGAGGCGACTTTGGAACAAATGAACCCAGCAATGAAATCTCTGACAAGGAGTTTTGGGCTTGACCCAGAGTATAATTCACATTTTCTTTACAAACCAATATGACAAGTTTATGTTTATATACCTCCTCAATGTTTTTTTATTATAATGTATTATGTCTATGAACATTTCAATTTTTGATAAGTGTTTTACTAGTTTAGAATTATTTATTGCGATTCATAAACTAATCTAGTGTATGCCATTGTTTAGAATTGGTGCCTAGTGGAAGGAATAGGAACTGTGTCATTGCACATAATCCATGTAGGTATTTTCCTCCTACTCTAGATAATTACCATGGATCATATGATGCAACTAGTGATGATATGTTAATCACCATATTGGGAAAACTTATTCAGGTATTGAATAGTAATTGTACCCGTATATAGAACCCTGATCCAAAACGATGATGATCAATGTTTGACCGCATCACGAGGCCACAAAAACCAACATTCAATGGGACAAAAAATCTATTTGTAGCTGATAAATGTATATGTTCCTTAGAGAAAATATTTCATTCTTTGGGGAGTAGTGAAAGGTAAAAAGTTATCATGGTATTTTGTCTCCTCAGGAGAGAGGCAGATCAATGGTGGTCATTAATTAAAAAAAAGGAGGATAAAAAGTGTCAAATAAGTAATTGAGAAAGATAAATGATAGTTTCATAGAAAAATAATATCCTCAGAACCATCAAAAGGATATATAAAGACAATTTCTGAGTCTAAGGAAAAATGAGGATGAGAATGTCGCAATGTGTGTGGATAGCATTATAAGGTTAGAAAGAGATGCATAAGATTATATATGTAATCCACGATGTAAGATTGATCGATTCATTGATGTGTTAAAACCATTTATACATCAAGAATTGGTCTCAAAATCCTTCTCATCATATGAATATATTGAGTCATGCTCTATCAAGATAGAAAATGATTTCACTATTTCATAAGACATTAATTCAATGAAATAAAAAAGATATATGCTGAAAAATGTGGAAATGGAAATAAGGGAATGAAGGGAAAAGTTTAATTTCCATCCTATGGTAAATGTGGGAAGAAACACCCCGGTACTTTCTTGAATGGAAAAGGATTCTTTTACAAGTGTGGTGAAAGAGGCCACCAAGATCGTCATTGTAATGGAATGAATGATGTTTTCAATGTTGAATGCAATAATTCTAGAGAATTGGGGAATTATGCAAGTGAATATCCTAAGATCCAAGGAATCTTTTCCCAAAAAAGGCCAAGGGAGTAAGGCCAGGATTATGCGATCAATACTACTTAGGTTGAACCTTGGAATGACATAGTGGAAGGTAATTTAATGTTTTCCTCAAGTGTTTCCAATTCTTTCTTTGATTTTGTATCATCACATTGCTTCATATCATCCCAGTTTTTTATGAAAATTAGATAATTCAAATTTGACTTAACAATGGAGTAGTCAGTCAAAACACCTAAGGGAAGTATCATTGCAACAATGTATCGTGAATCAGTTACCATTAGGGAATATAAATGTTCATTAGCTACTTATATCATCATCATACCCATGATTGAATTTGATATAATCCTCTGTATGGATTGGATGAAAGACAATGTTGTGAATATTAATTATAAGAACAAGTAAGTTATAATTTTCGATGATGATAAGGTGTACCTTATCATTAGAGTATAAATATCACCATCAGATTCTTATCTAGATCCAGCCCTATTACCACTACAAAATTCTATTATTAGGGTGTAAGAGAATGAAATAACTGTGGGTGAGGAAAACAATGATCAAATATAAGATGTACATATTGTATAAGAATATGTGGATGTGTTTCCATGTGATTTGACAGGACATCTTTCAAAACGAGAAATTGAGTTTTCCATTGATTTAATTCTTGGTTGAAGGCCCATATCAAAGACCCCTTATAGAATGGACACTATGTAATTAGTGGAAAACTAAATTAAAAACTAGATGAATTTAGAAATAATGGATTTATTCACCCATGTGTCTTTTAATGGAAATCCCTTTTTCTTTTTGTTAATAGGAATGAGGGAACTATGAGGTTGTGCATTGACTATAGGGAGATCAATTCTATAATAATAAAAATCAAGTATCTCCAACCTCACATTGATGATATATTTGATCAACATCATGGAGCACAATATTTTTCAAAGATTTACCATCAATCTTGATATAATTAGTTGTGTGTGAAGAAGGAAGACATTCCGAAGACAACATTTCGTATGAGGTATGGCCATTATGAGTTTACAATAATTTCATTTGGACTGACTAACGCACCCTCACTTTTAATGGAACAAATTAAGAGAGTTTTCAAGAAATATTTCGATGAATTTTTTGTGGTATTTATTGATGATATCTTGGTATATTCCAAAATCTACGAAGATCATGAAAATCACTTTCACATTATTCTAAAGAATCATTGAAGAAATTAATTATATGGAAAGTTTATCATGTGTGAATTCTGGATTTCAGATATCACTTTCCATGGCCATATTTTCTCCATGTATGGAATCTCTACTGATCCTTCAAAGACAAGGTCAATAGAAGAATTTCCATCACTTGTGAGTAAAACTATGGTATATAGTTTTATTGGTTTAGAAAGTTACTATTGGTGTTTCATCAAGATTTTTTTTCAGATGGGATATCCCATTAACAAATATCACACGTAAATTGGTTAAAATTTATATGAAAAAATAATGTGAAGAATGTTTTGAAGAACTAGAGAGAAGATAATTCAATTCACCTATCTTGACTCTACCATCACAGAATGATGGGTTTGTTATTTCTAGTGAATCTTCAAGAAATGGACTTGGTTGTGTCCTTATGCAGAATGATAGGGTTATTTTCTAGGCATCATGATAGCTAAAAATTAATAAACAAATATATGACACTCATGATCTTGTGTTATCAGTAGTGATCATTTCATTGAAAATACAGAGACACTATATCTATGGTGAAAAAATGTGAGATATTTATTGATCATAAGTGTGATGTATATTTTCTCATAGACAAAACTCAACATGATGCAAATATGATGTCTTGAACTACTCAAGGATTATGATTTCCCAATATACGACTACTCGGGGAAGGAAAATAAGGTGGCATATTCTTTCAGCAGAAAGGATCATGGTGTTTTGAACAATATGAGAGATTAAAGTGATCCTATGGTCATAGATCTAGTATATTTAATTATGGGAATAATCATGGAAGGCTAAAAATCAATAATTTTTTTCAAATGGTAGATAAAAACTATTTACTATAAAGCATTAAATGTTCTCAGACTGATGATATGGAGTTTCATAAGAAAATTAAAGCTGTGAAAGATGGGTGATTGATTGACTTCATTTATAAAAATTAGAATTTTAAATTTGGGAATACTCTTTGTTTTCTTGACCCACCTGATCTAAAAAGAGAATTTTTGGATGATGTTGTTTGATCCAATTTTCCTATACAACCTAGTATCACTAATATGTATAGAGAATTGAAGGCTCATATTTGGTGGGACAACATGAAGAGGTAGATTGATGATTTTGTGTCAAGATGTATGGTTTGTCAATGGGTGATGACTGGAAGACAAAATACTAGTGGAGTCAGGCATCCTCTTCCCATAACTGAGTGGAAATGGGATGATATTACGATGGACTTTTCATGGGGCAACCAAAGACTCCTAGAAGAAATGATGAAATATGGGTTTTTATTGATCGTCTTACCACGTGAACACATTTTCATGATATATGATAATATTTACAACATGAAATTCTCAAAATAATATATATTAATAAAGTTGTAAGGCATCAAGGAGTACCCTTATTTATTGATTCTGATCATGATCCCTATTTTACATCAAGATTCTGAAGAAGTCTCCAGAATTCCTTGCATACTGAACTTCATTTGAGCACTACCTACCACCCTCAAACTGATGGAAAATCATAATGAACTATTCAAACATATAAGACATGTTGACATCTTGATCATGTGGCATTCAAGGTATCTCAGATCAATATTTACCTCTGGTAGAATTTTCTTAAAATAATAGTTTCCATTCATGTATTCATATGGCACCATATGAAGCGTTATATGGAAAGAGATGTCCCACACCAACGTGTTGGGATGATGTTTGTGACAGAAAACCTGTAGGCCTAGAACGTGTTGAGGATAAAATGGAAAAGGTGAAAATTATCCAAACCCACATCAAAGTTGGTCCATGTTGGGAAAAGATCTATTCCGATAACCGAAAGAATGATTTTAAATTTCAAGTAGGAGATAATTTTTATTGAATTTATCTCCATGGAAGTCTATTAAACTATTTTGTTATGAATGTTAAATTGAGTCATAGGTACATAATACCTTTCAAAATTCTAGAATGAATTAGAGTTGTAGATTATCGTTTGGAAATTATTCCAAATATCACCAATGTTCATGATGTTTTCAATATATAACTATTGACAAAATATATGCCTGACCTAATGCATGTACTCACCAATGAAGAAATAAAACTGTAACACGATCTATCTTATTGTGATGAGCCTGTCAAGATTATGGATACCAGAGAAGAAGTACTGAGAAACCGAATGACTCGTCTATTTAATGTTTTATGGAGAATCCAAAAGATGTAAGAGGCAATGTGGGAAGCTAGGTATCATATGATGAAGAAACAACTAAAACATGTTGTCCAGTTGTATTATCGAAATTTCAACGATGATATTATATTCATTAGGGGAGAATGAAACACCTCAAGACTCCATGTTATGTTTCCCTTTGAATAATACAATATTGTGTGTGGTACACATCATCGAGTTCTAGCACACCACGACAAATCAAACTAGTAATTTTAGAAGCAGTTATGAATTGTAAGACACGATATTTTATATTTTTTAAATTTTATTTTGAAAAAATGACCTCCTTTTTTTATTCGGAATGTCAAAATTATCTTTGGGTGTATTTTTGGTATTTTTTTGAAAACATTAAATTTTTTATGAATAGTGAAAAACACTACATTATTGTTTAAAACTGGACTTTTATTTAAATAATTATATATTTTATTTAAATTTATTTTATGTACAAATAGATACATTACACCTATATTAGTTCAATGAAATTAATTGATGTCATTAAACAATAAAATTTAATGTATAAAATTTTATTGAATTTTTTAACATTATTTACCCACCTACTAGGCACATTTTCAAATTTTCATAAAACCAAATTTTACTACTTTTGTGAATTGAATTTTAAAATTCCAAGAGACACGATTTATATACGTATGTAACATTTAGTTCAATAAAATGAAAATAATTTTTAGTGAATAGTAACTTTTTATTTTATTTACAACGGTTAAAAGTGAACAGGTTAATTAAATGAAAATATGATATTATTATTACCCTAACACAAGTCTTAATTCTGTTGGATATGTTTATTTCGACCATAATCATCATTAGGAATAAAATATGATCCTTATTTCCACTTGTATTAGATTAGGAAATTTATTATTATTTTTTATATATAAGAGTTAAAAGTATTAAATTCAATGTTTAATAACTAAAAATATTTTATATAGGGTTATACCTAAGATAAATTATACTATAAATATTCATTATAAAGATAAAATTATTTCCTAAATCATGGTATTTTATTTATAAATTTTAGATATTGTCTAATTATATTTATTTATGACACAATGATAATGATGTAATTTCCGTATTAATGAAAGATTAAAATAATTGACCTGCTTTTCCATACACGATTTTTAATGGTGACATTCTGATTTTGGTTTTAAAAGCAGTACGATATGCTCAAAGTTCATCATACAAGTTCCAAATCCAATCATTCTTGTTGGGTTGTGTTGTTTTTTCCAAGATCCTATTAACATCCCAATTTGAGATTTCTATTTTTATATTAGTTTTGGGGTGATATTAATTGGAGACTTTATGATCAACCCCATACTTAGGAAGGAAATATTTCAATTTTCAACTAGAATGATGGGAACCCTGATCAGTAATGCTGAATCTTTGCAAATCGAACCGACTAAAAATTTGTGTCATCTCAAAATCAAAAAAAAATCGAGAGTCATCGGTGCTAGTACCCTTTTCTTCCACCCATTTAGACACATAGTCCATAGCTAAGATTATGTACATGAACACACATGAATTTGGGAAAGGCCCCATGAATTCAATTCCCCATGAATAAATAATTTCACAGAATAACAATGGTTGTTGGGGAATTTCATTCATCTTGGTGATATTTTCTATGAATTGACAAAGACTAGATGACATGAAAAATCGATGGGAATACCTATTCTATTTTGGCGAACATAGTCCTGAGTCAAGGACGTTATGAGATGTACTTTGAGAGTCAAATTGGCCCCCACATGCCAATGTGTGGAAGAAGGTAAAAATAGAGGTGAAATCATGGTCAGGGACACACCGCCGAACTACTTGGTCGCCACAAATTCTCCATAAATATGGGTCATCCGAAATGTACCACTGAGAATTATATTTAAGTCTCAGGGATTGGGATGTTCTAAAATTAGTGGGTACCCTAGATGTTTCTATAAAATTCAAAATGTCTGCATATCTTGCGGTAAGGTCCACAACATCACAATGGTTCTCATAAGGGAAGATTTCTCCAATGGGGAGGGATGATTCAACATGGTGGTCTAGTGGTGGAGAAATCTTACAGATGTGGTTCTCTAATACATTTTCCACTCCAATCATATCTATATACTCAATCTCAAACTCTTGAAAGAACATAATCCACTAAATGTGACGGGGCTTAGCTTAAGTTTTTTTAGGAGGAAACCAAGTGATGCATTATCAAAATACAATGATTTTTGACATGAACTGATATGGACAAGATTTTTCCAACAAAACACAATATAAAAATGTTCTTTTTCAGTGGTTGTGTAGTTCTTCTGGGCAGAGATAAGGGTACAAGAGGTATATGAAATGACATAATGATCTTTCTCAACACTTTGTGTTAAAACTGCCCTAACATAAAAGTTAGAGGCTTCTCACATGATCTCAAAGGGGAGATCCCACCTCAGTGGTTGGATAACGGGAGGTGATGTGAGACTCCTTTTTAGTAAATTGAATGCATCCTCAAAATTTTTATCAAACAAAATCTCAGAATCCTTTTGTAATAACAAGGAAAAGGGAACTGTGGTCTTACTGATGTCATTAATAAATCAGCTGTAAAAACCACCATGACCCAAGAAATATCACACCTCACGAACACATTTTGGATATGGAAGGTTTGATATTAATTAATTTTTTTATCCACTTGAATTCCCTCTTTTGAAATACCATTCCCAAGAATTATCCCTCGGTCGACTATAAAATAACATTTCTAGTAATTTAATACAAGAACATTTTCTACTGAACAACAGAGGATAGATCCTAGGTGAGCTAAAAATTCATCAAAGGAAGTTCAATAAACTATGAAATTATACATAAAAACATCCCTAAAACTCTCAAGGTAGTCATGAAAAATACCCAACATACATCACTAAAAATTACTATGAGAAATACATAGACCGAAAGGTAGCCTTCTTTATGAAAATGTGGGAAATGGACATGTAAATCATGTCTTTTATTGATCCTTAGAGGCTATATAGATTTCTATATATCCTGAATATCCATAACGGAAACATTAATGGTACTTACCAACCAATCGTTCTGACATTTTTTCAATGAATGGTAGAAGAATGTGGTCCTTCCGCGTGGCTTGGTCCATTCGACGGTAGTAAATATAGTCTCGCCAATAGTTTTTCACACATATTGGAACCAATTCATCCATTTAAATAGACTAAACTATTATTCCTTAATTTTTTTACAATTTTCACTAGGTTAACACATTTACAATTAGTTATATGACAAATGATCCCCACAGTATGCAATTAACTGAATTCTAATTTTACCACTTCAAGGCGATTGGGATTAAACCAGTGTCGATATTGTCTTATGGGCTTAGCCGCATTATCCAAAAGTATATTGTGCATAAAATTAGACGGGTGAATCCTAGGAAAATCATCTAATGTCCATCATAATTCTATTTTACACTCTCTCAAAAGGGTGATTAGTTTTTTTTCCTCCTATTGAGAGTGATTATTGGAAATAATGACAGGTAATTGGTCAATACCTTCATGCTAAAAATATTTTAATTAAGATGGAAGTGGTTTTAATTCCATCACTAGAGGTTTTTTTATTGAGGGAGTAGATTTATAGGGAGTGAGGTCCATGAAACCATCTATCTGATCATGTTTATTATCCAAAGATTTAGAATCTATTGAAATGAGATTTGCAGAATGATCGATGATCAGGGGTACCTCATAATTAACACACTCATCAATTGGAACAAAAAATTTATAAATTTCATAACCCACACAACACTAATAACATGACTCAAAACTCAAATCATCCAAGGGAGAAGATATGGAAAATGAATTAGAGTATGGGTAAATGAGAGAATAATGTGTGAGTCTGAATCTTCTAAGAGAAATTCTATCAAATAGACAGGAAGAGTGGAGTGATATTCAAATGGGTGTTTCATAGCCTCAAGGATATTAAAACATACCTTTTATACACCAAACTCAATGGAAAGTGCCCCATTGTGAACATTGTTGATAATATTTGATGTTATAAAGAATTTAAACCCATGTATGATAGGGGAATGTCATTGGGTCAGGCATCTTCTATCCCATGAATGAAGAAATTAGAGGGGAAGATGAGATTCATCACTCTTATAAGGACATCCCCAATCACTCCGGTTGGATGCGTAGTAATCTTTTTTACATTTTACAATACAATTCCTATTGGTTGATTCTCTCCAACCATTATAAATGTTTACATGGATTAAGGCATTTCATTAATGGAATCACCTAAATCTATCATAGCATCTAAAAATAATGTCTCCCTATGGTACATGGTATTGTGAATGTTCTTGAATCATTCCATTTGGTTGGCATTGCTGGTTAAATAAAGGCTGAGACATTCCTTCCCAAGTTGACTCTCTCATTCCCCTTTAGCCTCCTTCTTTGGGTGCAAGGCTCCTTATAAAATTTGACATAACATGGACTTTTCATGAGTGCAAGCAGTAAAGAAATATTAACATGATATTTTTCCAATGTATCAATTATTTCAGTATCATTCTCCTTATTATAATTTTTCTTAGATTTATTGAGTCTTTGGGGGAAATAAAGTGGAATGGATTGTTCATTTGAAGCATCAATGATAATTTGATTAATCATTTTAATTTGTTTTTATTCATTGGAATCTTTTATGGGTGGAGAAAGAGTGTTTTCATGAGGGGACATACGTGTTGCGGAGAATCAATAGTAGGAGAAAGTTCTTTAACAAAAATAAGTGTAACCGCATAAACATTACTATTATCCTTCAGATTGGAAATGGGTCGGGATGGTAGCTGTCTTGAGCATTTCATCTTAATATCACCAATGGTGTTTGCCAATGGTCCTACATGAGTTCGTAGGTCCTGAATTGTAGATTGTGTGATCTGTTCGAACTGGAGGTTCTAGGTTTCCATTTGTTTCACCATATCCTCAAGGCTCGAATCAGATTTTTGAGGAGGAGGATGATTGTTTTTAGAAGATGAAGGATAAGAAGGCCGCATACCATAACCCTGTGGATACCAATTCTGATTGGGGTAACTAGAGTTTCCTCCTTGTTGGTACTTTGGTTAAGCTTGCCACCCATGTTTTGGATATGACCTGAATGGATGTTACTTAAAGGGAGGTGCTTGTTATTATGGACGCCCTGCGAACACTTCTGCACACGACACAGGTGAATCGTGATGTTGTTAGCAGTGGCCAGAAAAAAAAGTATTTTCAGAGCAAATACCACAATGTAGTGGAACAGAAGAACATTGTGATTTACCTTATTCTTGAGCTAGTTTCCATATAAGAGTATCCATATCATCAAGTTTATTATATACCTATTTTCCTATGGATGAATGACTTCCCTTATGAACTCCTCAGGTTGGTCCAATTGCTCGTGTACCAAATTGTTGTGCATTTTGATCCAGAATGACTATTAAGTCACGTGCTGTGGAAGGAATTTTATCAACTAGGGCACCACTAGCTACAACATCAATCATTCCACCATCCATGGGGATATTTCCCAAGTATAAGTATTCTATTAATATTTGATCACTAATCCAGTTGTGGGAGAAGCTTGGGAAATGTATTTTGAATCTCTCCTAGTATTAATGATGGGTATGTCTTTGTGATTGCCTAATTCCAAAGATTTTATTCCCAAATGATGCAGTTCAAGAGGCATGGAAGAACTTCTCTAAAAAGAGACTTTTATGGTAATTCCAGCCCCAATAATGGTAAGAAAATATTATAGACAATGTTTTTCTACACCATCAGGGTAGAAAAATATGTCCCTAAACATAATTAGGTCATCAGTCACATTTTGGGGTTTCATGGTGGAGAAAACTATGTGATACTCCTTAAGATGTTAATGACGGTCCTATACCGGAAGGCCATGGAATTTGGGAAGTATTTTTTTTACGCTTGATCTCAACCCAATGATGGATGCTTCATCCGGATATTGGATGTAAGCAACTTGGTACTCCACATGCTGGGTGGTCAGTTATTTTATGGTTCGATTATTTGCAGCCATGTTTTCATGGATTTGATTTCATTAAATTTTTGATTTTTTTATGAAAAATTGAGGTTCTACAAGGGGTTCCTTACTATTACATTATTGACCTTCTATATACTCATTGATTTGTGTTTGATGTGTCTTTTCAATTTCCAGGTCAAATTCAAGCTGTTTTCCTTTTTCTGATCGGGTCTTGAATATATGTTGTGATGTCTGTTATTTTTTGTTTTTTGAATGATTGAATATGGATTAAATCACTCTAGGAGGGTCCAGGCAGAATATAATTTTATATTAAGAAATTATAAATAAATAAATGGAGAAGAAGAGAGAGAGAAAAAAAAAAGAGAGATAGAGAGATAAAACACACAAAAACAAACAAAAATAACAACAAAAAACTATCAAATGGGGGATGGGTATTAAAAGGAGTAGTAATTAAGAACTATAAAATTAAAGAAAAAGAAAATCAAAAATGATCTGGGTTGCCAGGAAATGGAGCGAAAATTTGATCGCATTGTCGAGCACGTTAAATTAGTTGTTTTGTTTTTACTAAAATTTATACAGTATAGCAGCAACCGTACATTATCTATCAACAGATCCATCGATATTTAATTGAAAAAGAGGGTTTTGATTATGAATATAGAAGAGGAATTATATTTAATAAATCATTGATTTTGATGATTAATGATTTCAACAAAAAAACTTAAGTGATAAAACAAGGTATAAATGAACAAGATTAATTAAACATGATCAAAACTGAGGAGTATCGTGATGCTCATCCCTCATCATTTCAAAATATATGGAATTGATATATTAATCCATGGTCTGTAACACCTGTTACCATAATGTTACTATGTTTATACTAGGATACTTCCTAGGGTTCATTCGAAAACACACAATGATGCATCGGACACCACCAATGATTGAGTGATTTGGGTTTGACTTCATAACTGAAACTCATGACGGAAACACACGACGAACTCAATGTACTATCCAGGTTTGTATATTATCTCATTGACATACCATGACATAAATTCAAAATGCCTTGATAGTGCATATTAGAGTTCAATTGACCAAAATAAAACCGCACAAACATTACAATTGAATGAGGGATGAAAAAGTGATGAATGGTGTGTGAAACAACACGTCAAAGGGTACCCCCAAACATGATCATTTGAGTTTTATTATAACATTACAGTATATTACTAAATTAAATAGAAAAATAGGATTGTGAAAAACAACATTGAATATGTAATTAAAAAGTATCATTAAAAATAATACAAGTATGATGATTCGGTTACATCACATTCTTTCCCGGGTGATCATAAGGGGTTTAGAAACTCATGGGTATGGAGGAACAAGAAGATATTGGAGTAGAACATCCCATTTCCTCAATAACATATATGGATGTCGAGAAGACACCATGAAGACTCCAAAATGGTAGCACCTTGCCACCCGACCTATCTCCCAAACAGGGAGCCCAATGATTCATTTTATAGAATAATTTCAAAGTTGTTTTGGGAGAACATATTTCTTCAAACCACTTGTACCACGTGTTTCGGCCATTAGACAATTGAATATCCATTTTAAGAAATTTTAAATGTTTTCTCATCACTTCCTGAATATCGATATGTAATTTTTTGCTTCAATTGACAAAGTGGATACAATGAGAAGAACAGATTATAGAAAACCACTTTTGACATCACACAAATTCAGTGATTGGACAAATCAGGTCGGTTGGTCCTCTCTTTTTTCAGAAGTGGGATTTGGTTTCTCTATAAGATTAGTTTCCCATTAAATTATGGACCAAAATACAAAATATGTGCCCATTTGAATCCCCATAATTTTCTAAGCAGGCATAACAGTTGATATGTATTCATGGATCAATGCAATTTTGGCCCATTTTTCTTCCACTTCATCATGGGCCCTCCAAATCATCTCCTCCTACAATGAAACCATCATAACAAGTAATATTAACCATTTTAATAGTGATAAACAAAAAATAATGTTATCAAAAATGAATTTATCTTTTTTATTATTTTTATATTTTTCAATGAAAAACAAGTTTAGCACAGTGGTGTAAGGGTGAAAATGAAATAGTGAATCGTGGTACGATCAATAATCTATTTAACTTAAATATATGGAATTTTTTACATAATTATTTTTTGGAAATTTAATTTCACATTTACCATCATTAATTCCAATCTGTTGGGAAACGATAATGGTGATCATGCTTCTGTGTAAAATCCTGCCTCCAAAATGGATGTGAAATGTTATTCATTTCATTTTGATATGGATGGGAACATATATATATTTCATTAATATAATATATATATACATAATATATATATATAATATATAATTAATATTATATATATTCGAAATATTTTTTAACTTTCATTCATTCTTTCTTCCAAAAAAATGAATACATTGTCCACAGGTACTTATGGCCAACTTTCTCCATGAATGGTGTAATTCATTTGTCAACCTATTAATATTATGTACTATTATGAATAATTATATTAACAATACATATTATATTTATATCCAGGGTAACATTCACTAGAAAAAGGAATCATGATCAATATATAATGATCAAAACTACTAAACCAATATATATATGAAAAATAATGTAGTTATCACTGAAAATTTGTGTTTTTGAATATAAAATGTTAATAAGATAGATAAAAAAATTTATACGGATATTATATATAGTATCAAATATATAATTATTTTTATAAGATATAATAAAATAAAATATAATTTTTATACATGATTTTTGAACATGTGTGAATTAAATTAGGCTGTAGGTAAGGGTTTTTCATTTCACTTTCACCTTTGTGAGACATGTTATATATTCACTGTGTTTTTTATTTTGGTTGGTGTATATACATCCACATAAATAAGATATAAAATTGATCAACATAAATTAATTTAACTTAAATTATTCATTTAATGCTATTTCTTTCATATGGATTATGATTCAACTATTGGAAATGTGTTTTGGGTATATTTCACTGTATAATCATTATTCAAGGTTAATTATGATTAATTCTATATTGGAGGATTTATTTGAAATTTCCTTCAGGAAAAAAATCTATTTTATTATCCAAATTAAATTTATTATTTTAGGTAATATTTCCTTTTTAATTTTTTTGGTTGTTAAAATTATTGCATATATTTTTAGGAAGAGATGAATTCAGTTCTCTCATCAATATAGAGTATATTTCTTCTATATCGATGTTTTATAAAAAAATATATATTCACATTTCTCAAAAAAGAGTTAATAAATAATATTTGACCCTTGATTGAATTTATTTGAATTGATTTCAATGAAATCATCATGTATTTTTCAAAAAAAAATACACATTTAACATTTTTAAAAGTGGTAAATAAATGTTTTTTTACTTATACATAATGTTCAAAGTTACCCAATATCATGGAAACATGATTTTTTAATGAATAAATCACAATTATCAATAGATCTGGGTAAATAAAATTTTTCATTATATAAAATTTTAGGTATTGATTCTGATTTTTAAAGTGAGGTCACATAAATCATGAATTTTTAATGGTTTTTTTATTGTATAATTATTTTTAAAAAATACTCATTATAGAATTCCTTAATTAAGAATATATTATACTAATACTCTCCTTATTATTTATCATTATAGTTTATGGTGATTTAAAGAGGGATGTATTATTTTTTAACCATTCACTATAGTAATCTAGAGGGTATATGATTTTGTTCATTGATTGGGAAATGTATTAACATTGATATGTTATTTTTCCAATAAAAATATTTAAATTCAATCTGTTTCATCCCTTTTATATGCTGAATGAATTTGACTTCATATGTTAAATTTTAGGCCCAATGTAACCCTTTGATTCCACCATATGTGTCATTAGACAAAATAACATTGGTTTTGGGATAAGGCCTTACCCATTTTTATAATATTTCTTCAAAAAATGACATGAAGTCATGGTTATGATGTTTGACATTATGGATTCCCTCACTATGATATTTTTCATTAATGTCCAAGTAATTATTCAATTTTTTAGAATATTCATGGATATGATTCATGCTAATGTTATTATTTATATGACAATATTTCGATCATTAAATATTCTTCCCATATTATTATTCATGTTCATGTTACTAGTTAAAAGTCTTGTGTTTCAGTTATTTATGTTTCCATATAGATTATTCCTAATTTATTCATTATAGATTATATTGTATGAATACTTCATATTGAATGTTATATGTAACTCCATGGCCCCAATTACCCTGAGTCAGAGAATTATTACATAACATTGCCATGATTAAAAGGAATCTTGTCCCGATGGACCGATCAGTTTAGAAGTCTTGGAAAATAGATTACATAAATGAAGCTAAACATTAAAATTTCAAAAGAAAAACAACATCAATTTATTCTATTATAAAGGTCCAAGACTCCAAGATTATATATGCAAGTCACTCATTAATAACTTCTTCATATCTTGGTAAAATAAAACATAAGAAGGGGTGAGCTCACATGTTCAGAATGGGTAAATAATTTAGTAGAAGCTATAAACATTTAATGAATGGTGTGTAATAAAACAACAACATTTTCAACATAAACATGAACATAATATGGAAAAAATAAATCAAACATTACCATATAAACATGAACGTAGATATTCTACTAGTCAAATAATCACATGTAATAACAAATTTAATAATGAAGGAATTTATATTACCAGACATTAATTTCTATGTCAAGGCCTCGTGCTCGGACCTGTGAGATAACTGTATCTGGACCCAATCCTAGAGAGCCTATATAACCAGACTCCAACCCAGAGAACCTCGATAACCGGACTCCAACCCGGAGAGCCTCTATAACCGAACGTCATCCCGGAGGGTCTATTGTAACCGGACCACAACTGGGAGGGATTACTTTTATCGGTCCCTAACCCGGAACATACTAGTCCAATAAATTCATCCTATGAAAAGGATTAAATAGAACAATAAAATTCATATTAAAACTAGCATACGAAATGTCAATGCATTATACATAAACCAAGAATGGTATAAAAATAACACATCCAAAGTCATACATATCAGAAAAAATTCAATACAATATGGAAGCTTTTTATCATAACCAATTAACATAAAACAATTTTAAAATCCATTAAATGATGTTGACATAGATGAAAATGATCAGTAAAATTATTTGATAGAAATACACCATTTTCATGAAATCGTTTAAAATTCTCAAAATTAATAAAGTTAGTAATTTAGAATGGATTTTGGTATCAAAGTGTCCAATAACATTTTGAAACATTTTAAAAATGAATTATCATGTAAAAAAATTCATGTCCATATTCATAAATCTATAAAATCATTTTGAAAACATGGACATTAATTAATAGGTTTTAGAAAGATAAACCATTAAAACATTCAAAATGATGATATTGTTTAATATACCCTCCCATATTACCTTAAAATATTCATTTTGATATTATTTTTATAAAATATGCATATCTATGATAAATATTTCCCACAAAATACATTCACTTGAACAATCTCGGATAATAATGATATTGAGGAAATAACCATTACCTCATTGTAATCAATGAAGGCGTATGAAAAAAGAGTAAATAACCACAAAAAGAATCACAGAATATCAGGAATATAAATATATTCATGATAATATATATCCAATGGTAGTACAAAATACACCACATGCAATAAAAAATTGTTGACCAATGTAAATCTCACGGAATTAAAAGTGAGATAAGATACCCCTAACAACGTGTTCGAATTGACTCGATCGTATGTTCCTTATACATCCTTAATAATAAAAATAAGTTATTTTCTAATTGACTAAGAATATGTTCATTTTCTTTATTCCTTTTATATCACTTATTTCCTTGAGATAACAATTATATAATTATTTGAGTTCATATCGGACATTTTGTCGATGTTCGAAACATGAGGAAAAAATGAACTTGATATAATTATCAATTGTCCATGTGGTATAATGTCCATTATATATAGAATAATATAACTCATTTATTTTTTATATATATCATATATGTCTAGTATGTATATGTATTTATATCAGTACATAACAATTGGAGATAAGAAATGAAATGCACCATTCATGGAAACGGTAATTCGTACGTACACATGCACACTACTTCCATTTCTATTTTGTATTTAAATTGAATTAAAACATAATTATACATAGGTATTTTATAATTCAAGTAAAGTATAATAAATAATATCATTAACTTCATACTTTATACATCCTACATAAGTCATTAACGAGTCATATAACTTTGAGGAGGCGATAGTCCGTAATTCCTGAAATGAAATTATCACATTTTACACATAATGGAAACTATAAAGTTATGATATAAATTTAAAATAAAAAAGCAAAATGAAAACCTAAAAATAATATATATATCATATATAAATATAGATCAATCTTAATGTACACAATGAGAGGAGGTAGGAGATAATCGAAGAATAATCATTTCATGAGACGTTAGTTTTCCAACCAGAGAAATAATATGTTTTTCACCAATTAGATGGAGTTGTGTGTAAGTTTAGTTCGAATAATTCTCATAAAAAATACAATTATTTATATGATATAGGTTTTTTAATAAAATAATGTAATAAAAAGAGTTTAGGGGGGTTGTAGAAGTAATATAAAACAAAATAAAAGAAAATTATTTAAGAGAAAATGTTACCTTTAATTTGGGTAAGTTTTTTTGTTTGAACCAAAAAGAACTTTTTGATGTGACTTATGCCTATGTTAAGGCATATTGATGTAAGATATAGATCTTTAATGCTTATTTGAGAAGGGTTTGTACGAACCATGGGGCATGATAGTTGAGTGGAATGGGGTGGAAGTGGTGTCCTTCTATAAAGAAGAGGAGGGGCTCTTTAAGGATAAGTGAAAATATTATTTTATTATATAGTGATATTCGGTTTCTAAAGGTCCAAAACTAATTAATGTCGAATATAAGATTACTCATGGTCTAAATAAAATCATCCAATATTAATTCGACAAGTTTTGAATATAATTTTATTGTTAATAATCTTATTTATTTAAATCATTTATTAATTCGGTAAATAATATATCATTATTGTGTCCTTAATAATTTAATTTATTTTATGTATAAAAATAATAATAACAATTACATAATGTAGAAATCCTTTTTATATTTCTAATGAATATTTATAGTCGAAAAGATGTCTAATATAACCCCATGTAAAAATTGAATTACTAAAAGATATTTGTTTATGTAATTTTTTCCTTTACATTAAGTTAATCAAAATTAAGTGTCATTATCATTCATAAGTGGCTCCATGAAATCCCAAAATCGACCCATGGATGCCCATGGTATTCCATGACTCATCTAATAAGGTTTGGACTACTGTTAAGTTAATTTTATATTATTATAATATTCTTTTTTAATTTGAATTACCCTATTTAACTTTAATCACGGTAAATAAAAGTCAAAAGTTACTATTCACCAAAAATTATATTCATCTTATTGAACCAAATTTTACATACTGAGGTTATCTGTGTCTATTGGATTTTTGAAATTCAACTCACAGAAGCAGTAAAATTATGTTTTATGCAAATTTGAAAATTTTTCTAGGAGGTGGGTAAAAGACGGTAAAAAGTCCAATAAAATTTTTATATATCTATCCCTATTATAAAATAACTCCAATGAATTATATTGAACTTATATATTTATTATGATTATATTTTTACCTAATATAAATTTAAATAAAACAAATAATTATTTAAATAAAATGTATGTTTTAACCAAATTCCCAGTGTTTTACAATATTCATAAAAAATTGAATGTTTTCAGAAAAATACCAAAATTTCACTATAAGTTAATTTTTATATTTTGAATTTAAAAATTTCGTCTATTTTACCAAATTGAAAACATTGAATTTTCTTTTATTAATTTAAAATTAATTCCCGTTTTTAAAACCAAAAAGTGTGTTTTAAGAAATAATATCTAACAAACGATTTATACTTGTTTATGTTCAATTTCAATGTGAATTTATTTTCAATTAATAACATTGTATTAAATGGTTAAATATAATGTATTTCTTTTTCCCAAAAATTAAAATGTATAATTTAACACTACAAAATATTTTGATTAAAAAATCTGTTTTCAGTTAAAATATAGTATTTCTCACTATTCACCCAAATATGAATGTTATCAGAAAAACACCAAAAATTAATTGAAACTAAATTCATATGTTATAATTATATAGAAGATGTAAATTTTTTCAAATTTAATATATAATAGTTTAAAACACGGGATTTAAAAAGGGTTCTCTGTTAAAAGGCGGAAAAATTGCATTAAAAAAATAATTTTTTTATCTGAAACAAATGAATTTGTATTTTCATTATGTCTAAGAGACTCATAATATGGATTATAAAATTATAAGGATTATAAAAAGTTCAAAATTAAGTTAATATAATACATATCGTCTTTTGAACGACTAGTTTGGTATGTCTTGGGGCGCTTGAACTCAGTGTTGCGGGTGGTGTAAGTTATTGATTTACTTTGAAGAAATAACATTCTATGAAATCTTGCGGTGTTACATTAAATCACAAAAAATTATTATGTAAAATTTACCCAATCATTCCATGAATTTTGTTATGAATTATATTAAGAGATATTTTAATGGGAATTATGGATATCTCATAGAAAATAAAATGTTTTAAATTATGTTTTCAATTGTAATGTGATATTCACGAATGTATGTGGTTTACCAAGAAAATTGAAGTATTCGGTACTTTTGTATGTGATCGTTTATATCATGTGCTAATGTAATAATGTCACCCCATACACTAGGATACCATTGTTTGGGTATTTAAGATTCTTCATTGAAATTGAAGCAAAAAATGAATCTAGAAAGAATAGTTTAGAGAATATAACCATGTGATTTAATTTCATGATATGCCTAAGAATATGATAAGAACACAAGGTTTTTATATGGAAGAGATTCGATGTATTTCCTAGAAATACATCTTTGACTTTATAATAAATGTGTATTTAGCTCTGGAAAAGATGTCTCATAGTTTAATTACTCATAAAATAGAATATTAATCGTTAACACGATTGTCATATGGTGTACGACAACATGCCTTTCCACACACCCTGTTTGACACTCTTGGAGAATATAAATGGGATTGTTCACAATTTAATTAAAACCCATTTTAATGGATTTGAAAAATATCTATTATTGTTAAAAATTACCAAAGTTACATAATTTATGATTTTGTGATTAGATATGAAATAATAAATTAAATTTAAGTTATGTGAGTCAAAAGTATTCAAATTTTACATTATGGTTCCTAATTTTATGACATAATATATTATGTCCCATTCTATAGAAGTAGATCCTAAAAGATGTAATGGAATCATAATCAATGAGTGTAACACATGAAGGGATTACCCTTTTAGAAACTATAATTTAGAAATATCTATCGTTGTTGGTTGAGTAGATCAAATTATAACTATATTAGGTGACATGATTCATTTATTTTCTAATATCATTTACAATATATAGTATCCTAATGATCCATAGTTTCTGTTAAATATTCAATACAGCTTTATTCACATGAAATGTCCATATATTATTGGGATAGAAAATATATTTGTTGTTAAGAAATGGATATGACACTTATAGAATATATTTCACTATTTTGGAGGTAATGAAATGGATATGATTTTTCATAAATGTTTATTATCTCTCAAGGGATATGGACTAATGGGGTTGATTGATTCCAATTACAACTGATGAATAAAAAAAACATGTTGTTAAATGATTTTATGTTACTATTTATGGGAAAATATTTCCACAAGATCAAAGAAAATATTTGGATATACATCTAATGAGATAGAGAAAAATAGAATATGGAAGTTTTACAATGTATAAAGCTAATGGTATAATTATATATATTCTTGATGTGATCTAAATATATAGTACCAAGAGAAGGATATCCCCTTTTATTGAATATCTTGTTCTTATCATATGAAGGGAACTAGTCTCCCAAACATTATTATCTTATCAAGATACAATATAGTTTGATATCAATAAATAGAAATATTTATCCATGTATTATAGATTCGATGGAAATAATGATATGAAAATGTTAGTTGGACGCCCTCGAAATAGAGAAAAATTAAAAGAAAATAATGTAAGAGTGTAATTTATTTCCTTTTATAAACGTAGAATGAAACACTGTAAAACACACGTAATGAGAATTTTATTTTCAATAAATTTTAATAGAATGTACAGCATGATCATTATTTCATTTGAAAGAGAGAATATTACACTGTGAAATACTTCAACTAGAAATAAATGCGAAAAAAGGACCATAAATATCCCTTTGGTCAATGGAATTTATTTCAAAAGGCCATGGGGGAATGTCGAAACTTTTTTGATTACAACTATTATAGTAAATGATCCTGGTTATATTGTTCTATGAATGTTACAAATATCCAAAACATTACATACTAATTTATTTGATTACAAGACTTCACACAACATTACATCATCTACCTTTTCCTAGAAAATTAGATTATTAAAAACCGTATTATGAATTTTGATATTAGTAAGGACCCACACGAGATGTCTCAACCCAACTAGTACATGTATATTAGTTCCCATTAAGACACATAAACGTGTGTTATTTTCTAACTATATTGTTATCTGTATTGTATGTTACTATATATTCCATGGTATGGATTGGATTTCAAAATATTGTCTAAATAGAACATATAAAGAGGATGGATACACAAATTTTGAATAAGACCTAGAAATAATTATCATTAAACGGGGGACATCATCATCTGAGTGACGTATATATCTTCCCACCATTTCTCTCCTAAAGGACATTCTATTGGAATTATAGAAAATACATTCTACAGATGTAAAACATAATCATAAAAATGAGTACGACCCTATTTAATAGAAATATATTTATGTAACTTTTAAGGAATAACCCAGGAATCTGTATGATCATTATGTAATGTTTTCAATTAACCTAATACCCATTAAAATGTCTATATAAAATTAACACGACAAAATTTCAACAATTTAAATAGTGGATTTAAATAACTATATGTGCCTTTTTATAAGGGATTTATTCACCCTAGTGTTTATCCTTAGGGTTCACTAGTAACATTCAGTAATAATAAATTTAGATATCAAAGGATATAAAGTGATTATACTAAAATAAATACAACTAGAATAAAGAAAAAGTATCCTCTATCTATGATAGAAACCATATTTTATAAACTAAATAATGAAGAATGTTTTTCAATGATTTTCCTTCATTTGATGTATGATTTGTTTAGATTAATTAATAGAGATATTTTAAAGAGATATTTCTTATAATGAATTAAAAATAAGTGTTCATATCAATTCATTTGCGATTGACTAATTCAAGTTATTTAATAATAGATCTAATGAATAGAGTATTCAAGGAATTTCTGGATTTTATTAATGATATCTTTTCATACACAGAAATCTATGAGGATCATGAGAATAACAAGAGGAAATTTATATAGACTCTTAGATTAAATGAGTCGAATGGGACATTGAGAATGTTTAATTTCAATAATTAAAAGGATTATTTCTTATTTATATTATCTCAATTGATAGAATTTGAGATCATTCTTTATATGCAATAGTAGTTCAATAATTCCATGTTCCAAATAACATAAATGTGTTACATTGTTTCATTTGTTTGGTAGTCTAATATCAGTTTATTTTTTAAAAAATTTCTACATTGGCTAACCCATTAACTATATATACTCAAAAATATATTATTTTTATATCAAAAAATTAATGTGATGAGTGTTTTGAAATATTAATATGGATAATGGTTTATTCTTTGGATTTGAATCTACCATAAGAAAAATTTAATTGTGTAATAGATAGTCATATATTGATGACGGAATATTTTTGTTTCCTTATGTAGACTGATAGTTTTACTTTATATTAATCTATGGAGTAATATACTCATGAATTATATTATCAAACCCAAGATATTAAGTTGGAAAACGCAATATTTTGTTTAAATATATGAAGTCATTAACACTATAATTAATAGTGGGATATATTCATACATATTGATCAAAAGAGTTTGAAATATATATTTTCATTTAAATTTATCATCATAATGAAACTTTTATATACCATGTTAATCAGCCACTATGATTTCATAATATGTAACAACCTAGTTAAAGGAAATAATGTAGTGGATGAGTTGACCTAAAAATACCATGATGTCCATAAAAATGATGATTTTAAAGGATCTTTTGATCACTGATTTAGTAAATAAGGATCTAAGAATTATTATGGAAGGTGATCCATCAATGCCATTTCAAATTATTTCTAACCCATTATTGTTGGAATAGAAAACCCATTCTCAAACTGATGATGAGAATTATAAAAAGAAAATTAATTACATGAATGAAGAAAAATTGGAGGAAATTAGTTGTTAAAATCAAATTCTGAAATTTCAAACGAGACTATATATCACATATATAAGATGGTTTTATGGGGATTTTTTCATTGATTCTCTTAACTCAAATTCCTAGATACACCCCAGTAGTACCAATATGTATAATAATTTTAAGGTTCGTTTTTTGATGGAAAATAAAAAAATGAAAGTGATGATTCTGTTTGATGATATTTGTTTTCTCAATAGGTGTTGGCTATGAGGATATATTGGAGAGGAGTCATACAACCTATTCATATTCCCATGTGGAAATGTGATAGAATTACTGTAGACATTGTCAATGGATTTTTAAATACTCAAATAATGAATTGATAAATGTGGGTTATTGTTTATCATTAAAACAAATATTCACATTTAGATTATATAATATAATAATTAAAAAAAATTCAATGAAAATGTACGTATTATATATTTTTATGTTTAATTTAACACCTCAAAAAATTTGGTGTGATAATTGTTGACTATTTATATAAAATGTTTAGATAATTCCTCTAAAGGTCCTTGTAGAGATTCATTTGAGATCCTATTACCACCCTAAAAATGATTGGAAGACCAAAAAGACTATCTAAACCCTATATGAAATGTTTTATACATTCATTATTTACTTTATACAAACATGGAATAATTATTAATAATTTTTCATGATATCCATGATAAAATCAGCCATTAATTTCTTTAAATAGTGATGTATGAATAATTGTTTGGATAAAGATGATTTACCTGAAATTGTTGTGATAAATATTCCCAACGAAAGCTTCTAATTTGGTAACATTTGGAAGATACAATTAAATAATTAAAGATAATGTCAACCCAAAACCAATTATCTCTATGAATGGAGAAGTTCTTTATGGATAACTAGAAAAAATATTTTTAATTAAAAGTTGAGATCATGGTTTTGTGAAATTATTTATATGAAATGGTATTAAATTGATATGTACGAAATGAAAATTGCCCCACATTATTTTTGACCATTTCAAAACCTATATGCAATTGTAGTATTTTACACCCTTTGCGAATTCCAATAGTTGTCTATAAAGTACATGACATGTTTTTTATATCATTATTATGGAAATAAATTCTAGACCAAATGCATGGTCTCACCTATAAAAAAATGGAATATGATCCAAATTTATTTCATTTTTAATGGATTCTATAGATTCTGGATAATAGTTAATAATTGTTGAGAATTTGGAGCAAAAATATATTGAATGTACATTGTAGAAATCATAAGATATAAAATAGAACAAGGGAAGCTGAAGAAGTTATTATGAAGAAATAGGGAAATATTATCATGAGGTCAAATTATATAAATTTTTAGGATAAATTATTTTGTATGAGTGAATTATGTAACAACACAATAAATTTTGATATATGGTTTGTTTTAAATAAATTTATTCTTTTTGATAATTCTCAATACATAAAATCATTAGTCTACAAAAACCATAAAATAGAAAATAATTTCAAACTAGATATTAAATGAGTGGGCATGAATATGGAAAACGATATTATGGATATAATATTTTTTAAACATGTACACATATTTTTATTGGTTATTAGTTGATTAGAAATAAAAATTATGAATCATTAGAATGAAAGAAATCTAATTCTACAAAACTGTTTCATTTTGTTCTTCACAGTTGTGTTAAAAATAAAAATTTCCCCTTTAAGAAAATCAATTTGAAATAAAATACCTATTTTTGAAATTAGAATTTAAAATTTCTTTTAGAGTAATATTTTGATAATGTTATGATATGATACTTTTTTTAAGTATAAGGAAGAAATATTCATTTTTGAGAAAAACTCTATTCTCATTTAATGAAATAAAATTATCCACATTGCTAAATGAAAATACATAAATAAATATTATTATATAACATTATAATTAATATAATTTAATATATTTGAAACAATAATATTTCCAATTATGGTCTAAATTATTTTTCTTATGAAAACATTTATTTGGAAATCCACATTTTCATCACGTCTACGAGATGAATTTGAAATTATATTCTATAAATTAATTGATGTGAACATATAAAAATGTTTTAATTTTTTAAAATTATAATAATATAATGTTGATTTATATGTTAGACATGTTGTTGGTGAAAATTAATATTGAAAACTGAAAAAATAAATTACTATTATTAAGGATAAAATGAGGATACCGGTGGTAAAATCGAAAGATAAGTGTATATTTTGAAATTAAACTATTAAAAACCATATTTAGTGGTATTATTAAGGCCTTATATTATCCCACCAAAACATTAACATCAATCAGAATCATTTTTATTGGAAATTAATATTTCATTTTGTATATTTTTGGGACATTTCAAAATATTTTCCAATAATATTCCCTTGACCACATTAGAAAGGAAAACTACCGTCCTATACTCTATATTAATTATGATCAATTTATTTAATTAAATAACATCCAAAATTATTTCATTAAATAGAAACACACTACCTATACACCATTTTTCATTATACTAATAAATCTTTAAAGGATATAGGTGTAAATATAATGATGTTATCTGAATAAGTGGCAGTGTTATTAAATATGTGTTTTCATTTTATTTAATATATTACCCCCACAAACATCCCATTAAATAGGATAAAATAATACAACCTGTATATAATATATAATTATATAGTATTTTTTATATTTTATATACTATATCAATCTTCTATTCCATCAAATGAGAAACTAGATTGTACATCATTTAGTACGACAAAATACTACCTCACGAACATATGTGGTATATTTTCCATCATCGCCTAGTTTGTATGGATATAATTATGGATCTGTTATATATATATATATGATATATAGGGAATAAATTTTATTATTTATTAATATTTTCCCATATAAAGTATTACTTATATATCCATTTGAAAATATTAATGTCTCTCGTGTGAACAACCGGAAAACAGCCTTGACGAAGTGATGTGAAATGTTTTACATTTTGTATAGAAATATATTTAAATATATAATTTTTTAATTAATAAATATTATATAAATTATATAATTATGACTCTAGAATTCATTAATATTATAAACCATTATTTTTTTATATTAGTCAAAAAATGAAAGTAACGTTCTAATGTATATACGACCTACCATCCCCATGAACTTTGTAACTCATTTCTATTTATAAATTTTTATGCATGTCTATGAATATATATATTATTGATATATATTATGAATATATATTATTTTTATATCATTGGTAAAAATATTGATATAATTAATCCATTATCAAGTAACAAGGACAGAGAGTGCCTATCTAAAACATACCAAAAAAAATGAAGCAATTATCATCCTAACGAGTGTTTTTATAATGAATTGTTAATAAAAAGAGATTGTTATGATAACATCATATATGAAATTATATATATGATTATGGTGATATAATATATTTATAATAAATCTTTATTTATTACATAGTATTTTTGAACACATATAACAGAAATCAGACCTGAGGTAATAGTTTCTCATTACTCTTTTACTTCCATGATACATATGTAATATTCAACACTATTTTTTTACATGTTGTAAATAATAAAGATTTTATATTTTATATCATTAATATATTTATATTCATTATCTTTAAGAGTTTAATTTTAAGTTATTTCTATCACGGTGTAGATAGTAAAATAATTAACAATGTGGTAATAGTTTATTTCACAATCCCATCACCATTAGTGATATTTTATGTTTCTGTATACCATTGAGGAATATATTGAATGCTAAATCTAGAAACTAGTGTATTTTATTATCCTATTATTATTCATGACCATTTAGTTTAATAGTTAAATTTTTTATTCATCTGTATTTTACCTGATTGAGATTTCTATATTGATAATAATATTATTGATATCTTCATTCAAAATAACATTTCATTCATATGAATATAATCCACGAATGATTTCAAAAATGTTTTTAAAATCATTAAAATGAATTACAATATTAATTTTTAAACACATTTTAATTTATAAAATATTTCTTGAACGAGATATTCTGGTTGTTTTCACAAGGAAGTACATTTTTTATCTTTAAATTAGATTGAATTTTTTTAACTATAGGTCATGTACAAAAATACCAATGGTAAATGAAACTTATTATTTTTATGCTTACTTAATAATATTATAATGAAAATTTCAAATAAAATTTTATTTAAATTATTATTCTTTTAATTTCATTTTGTATATGTAAATTATATTTTCACCAAGAATGTTTAAAATAAAATTATATGGGTTTTTATATTAATAAATTAGTAAAACCATAATTTTACCTTATTCTATATTTTGGAAAATGTTGTACTAATACCATTATTTATATTTAAGTAATTTTAATGAACAATTTTACTATGATATTCTAATTTAATATTGTTTCCTATAGTAATATGGATGTTTTATGATTATTTTTATTGATTAGAAAAAGTATTTACATTTTTATGCAAGATTTATAGTATGAATTTTTATGTTTATTATGTCTATTGATTGGGAAAAATTTTAACATTATGTATGATTGTTTTTCAATACATATGTTTAATTTTGTTATGTTTCTAACATTTCAAATGAATAATGACGTAGAGTTTTTTAATGATGGGTAAGACCCATAATAACCACTCGATATTTTTGTAAGTATCTTGAGAGAAACTAGATATGGTCTTGTTTTAATGCCTTAAATATTTATGAAATAATTCATTTAATGAGGACTTCATGGTATGGCAGTAAGGTCTATAATTATGATTTAAATCATTATTATATTATTTATTGATATCATTTTTATTATCTGATTAGTTATAATATCCAGGAATATGATTCAAAATCATGTGACTATTTATTTGGAATTATTTTGATCACAATTTATTCCTTCCATATTAATCATCACATAGATGTTATTGATTAAATTTTATTTTCTTAGTTATTTTCCTTCCCATATTGATCATGATTTATTTATTCAGGAAAACTTTAATTTTATGCATACACTTACTGATATATAGATATCACCCCTTTATTATGTATTCATTAACAATTATTTTAGAAAGATAATTATTTTAGAATAAAGTGATTTTCTAAACGAAAATTATGGTGTTCTCAAAGAAAATATTGTATTGTGATTTATATTTTCATTTATAATTTGAGATTCAAATATATATATATATCATTCTAATACTACTAAACGATTCATTCCTTTTGGAAATAATTTATTAAATCTAGTGCATGTGAAATAATGTACCCTATGAATCATGGTTACTGGGGCCATGCTCGATACATAATATAGAATAAGTAGTTCATTAACGATAAAAATGATGATCATATGGTGTATTATATAGAATATTATAATTTATAATTGAAATCAATTCATGTAACATGCTTAAAAAGTAATTTTCATTGATGAAAGCTCCTAATAGAGTGTTAAATAATTTTTTAGTTTAAAAAACCAAAAAAATAATTTCATGTAGTTGACTGGAACAATATTAGAATAAAAAAGATGATGTATTGAGAAATATGGTATCAATGTTAAGTAGAGGGTGGGGGACATTATCTGAACAGAGAACAAGAATTACTATAATGTATGATTTAAGGTTGGGTAACATATCTTTTGGTATTCTGTGTGTTTCTTTAAATCCTTTTATTTTTGGAACCACTAAAATTAATCAAAATGGTAATCAAATATAACGTAACTGTGGTTGTATGAATAGGAAAAAAATTTTAAATATAAATTTCAAATAGAAATGGTTTAGTATGAGTTTCAATAAGAGAATTGGGATTTAATGATACCAATATATATGTTATTTTAAGATCCATGAATGTTGATTTATTAAAAAGTATAATTTTTTACTTTGAATAAATATTTCAATATCAATGAAAATAAAAATATATAATTACCCATATAATATATAAATGACTGTGTAATTCTAAAATATATTTTATATGGAACTTAGAATTATCATATTTTAATTATTTGTGATGGTGAATGAAATTGAAACAAGTAAAGACATGTTTTTCATAGCTAATGATATCAAATATTTATTTTTCTTATAGGTTATTATAGATGAGTCTCGTGTATGTGTGTGTTGAGATTTAATAATCCAAAATTGAAATTTTTTGTTTGAAATAATACAGTCCTTCCAAATTATTATAGAAGAATTTTTTTATTTTCATTTGAATTGAAGATTTTTTTGATGTTTACAAAATACTAAAATAGTATTGATTAATGGAATTTGAGAAAATAAAATGTATATTATTTTAAAAATAAATAATATGTAGAATTATTTTTTTAATTATTATAAATAATTATTCTCACTAGAAACTTGTAACTTTTGAAGGATTTCTGCTGACAATATATTACATGACTATAGAAATTAATGTGAATGTTATCATGGATATGAACTATTCAACATTATTAACAAACCAAAATCACTATATAACAGTTGTATTTGTTCAATATATATATTAATGCTATAGGATGATTATTATCAGACAAAATTATTTGATGGAAATATTAGTATAATTTTTTTTAAAATATATTAAACTATTTAAAAAATAATTCAGAATCGAAGAAATGAAATGTACAATAAAAAATGACACACCTTAATGTATGTTATTATCACTAAGAGATTATGATTAATAAATAATGATATAAGGTATATACATGTTTTAATACTAATATCTACTATAAAATGAGGCATCTTGGAATTATCTATATTAAATAAATTTAATCTTTGGAAGGAGAATGAGACTGTATAATAAGTGGGTGTAGATTTAAACATAATTAAAAATTGTTTATTTAAGGAGATCAATAATGTAATAAAATGTTTTCCGTTGAATTTAAATGTCATGTTATTATCACAAACCATCATGGGTATCCTGGTAACCAAGATGGTCTAGACATGGCCCTATGGGTGTTCCTAATCCCCACAAGCTAGACACTAGCACCTGGAAGAATACAAAATTAATGCATGAATACATTTTCCACTAATAACGATGATGTATGATAACAAACCAGTATGCATACAAATGAAACCCCACTGGTTGAAGTGTAACATAAGTTTAATATATATGAATACCCAATGTACTACATCAATATAACAGAAAACAATAAGATAAACAACTCATGTCCCAAATGATTCAGCACTCCAAGTCCCCAAATAGAAATCCAGAACCACCGTCATGTTGTGATTTACGCCTTCTAAAACTAGGAAAGATATAGTCTATATACACCCAAAGGCACATGAAGGGTGAGATATAAAATACTAGTATGGTGTCACCAAGGATTCCATAACAAGATTCCAATATCTAATTAACCATATAAAGTGATTTCAATGTTTCAAATAAAGAGGTTTGTAATTTAAGGTGCATATTTAAACAATTCCTGATTCACATTTTAAATAATGGGAACACAATACCGAGAAGATTCTTTACATAAATTGATAAATATAACACTATTATATAATAATGTTTATATAAATCATAAGGCATGTAAAATAGTTCACAACATTAGAATACATTAATATATTATATATAAATAAGCAATCACTATGGTCATCAACTAGTTTGTATGATTGTTCCAGGTTATGGGATCCTCACACATTCATGTGATAAACCGCAATTTTTACACACTTTATATGGAAATGTAAATAGAGGACTCATCTATTTCCCAGTAATGAAGAATAATGTTCTCACCAAATTTTTGTTTTTTCTGTAAAGCTTCCATATATTTTTTGGGAAATTGCATCATTGTGTGTATTTTCCACCAACTCACTAACTAACTCAGATGTCATTCACCGTAGTACAATTCATTTATGGAAACATTATTTTAAAAAACCTTAAAATACAATTACGTTGCATTACCCCGATTAAAAATTATAATTTCTATTTATAAACCAAGATGAATTGTTTATAAAAGAACATTCAATTTCACTTTGATAAAACCCTAATCATTATATCAAAATATTTTTAATCCATTTTCACTAATTGATAATTGATATCAATATACAATTAAATTAGAAAAATTACATTCAAAATTAAATTTAGAAATTTAATTTCAAACAATTTCTATAAATATAACAAAAAACCTCTGATTAAATGGACATGTTGTATTTAATAATTTTTCCAACATATCCATTACACTGTTTAAACAAAAAAAATTATATTTCACTAATTTATATAAATTCATCCCAATTCAATGGAATTAGTAGATTTCTCAAAATCATCCATGAAAACCATTTTTTAATAATAGTCAATGTAATTTAGTTTAAATAAATAACCAATTCAACTACATTAAATCTGAATCCTGAAATTTCATTTATTTAAAACAATTTCAATAAAATTAAAAAATTTATGTTAAACATAAATTGAAGATCATGATGGAACCACCTACATTGGGATCATTAAAACTAATAACACCAAAATCATATTGGGAAAAGACAAAGAAGACTACATATCACAAAAATTGGAATCAAAACATAGTTTAAGGCAAAAAAATATATGGTATTAGATCCAAGAAGTAGCATGGGGATCTATAGATTACATGGGAGGAGAAGAGAGACCATAGAGAATAAATATCAGGGTGAGGATACTAACTGAGAGAAGATTGAAGGGAAATCCTCATGTTTCAATTTAGATCCTGGAGGACTCCAAGGGGCCCAGAACTATTATTCGGTGTCCCTAAGGGATAATAAACCTTATGAGGTAATCATAGGACCATTTAACACTTAAAATGGTGGTTTTAGAAATTTTATAATGGATTTTTATGTTAATGAAATACTTTAATGCTTAACTGGTCATAGCCTCAAGTTTCAAAAACCATGTGGAGTTACAATGCAACATCATTGAGTGGTATAAATTATTTCTCCGATGTGGGAACACAACATGTCTAACCATGTTCTAGCAATACAAAATCCCACTGCCTTGGGTTTTAATGGTTATCTATAAGAGGGCACATAATTTGCGTAGACTATTCACCAATTTCTCAATTTCATAAAAATTTATATAAAACATATTATTTAAATATTAAACAACCCCAAATAAAACCAAACCAATGATTGGTATAATTATTGGGTTTAGGAATTCCTAGAAATAGCAACATGATGTTATAATGTCAAAAACATTCGAACCTTTTAACACTATAAATCATACATAGAAACTACCACGATAAAAATATGAGGCTCATGCACTATTATCACTACCACTATCTCCCACATCTCATGATTATTGGAACCACACATCCATAAAACATGAACAAAAGGAATCATCATCCAATGAAGTACCTTTATATAATTATCAACTATCATTACTTGTTTTCAGTCATGGATAAATTTGGGTCAACTTCATGATCACGCCAACAAAGAACATGACATGTATTAGATAGATAAATTCATTTAACCTTTTATGTATCAATTTTATCTATGGTGGAAGTACCATTTGATAAGAATCTTTTTCCACATCTTCAATAACCACAAAAGGTATAAAATATTTGGAGAAAATTTCCCTTGCCTCCCAAACCATCGACGACCCAAATGGGGTGAATAATTTAACAACAACTAGTCACCAACTAAAAACTCCATCATAATTAAAAAATGATCTTTACAAAACAAAAATCTGCACCATTATATCTACATACTTCAAATAATAAACCGGGTCTTTCCATTCATCTTAATAAAATATTTTCTCATCCAAAGAACATTCACCAACCTTTGACCAACATATAAAAATCTATAAGGTCTACCATACAAGGACGCAGAAGTATTAATTCTCATTATGGACTTGTAACTATTATAATATTAAAAATCAACCATCTAAAAATTATTAGTTCATTCTCCCCAATATTTGAAAAAATAAGGGAATGTCATGTCCTCAATAATATGTATAGATTTTTAAGTCTATCAATATGACTACATATTATATTATGTACACATACAGACATGGGATCTAAGTGCCTCTATAAGGACTATCAAAGCCATTAATTGAACTAGGGATCCCTATAAGAAAATATTGAATATGGATCTTCATGAAACCAAAATAATATCATTTACATTGTTATTTCCTATGTCTTGAACAATGTAGGTTTCATGAATGTGTATAAAGTGAGGTGATTTCATTATTTGATTGATCCAAAAACATATTTCATTATTATATCTCTAGAAACATGTAAAACCATAAAAATCCACAAAAATGTCATCCAACATCCATCTATGGATTACACGTTTATGAGTAAAACCCAAAGGTATTTAGTTATTAGCCATAAAATATTATCTTATATAACAATGATTGAAAAATAATCTCTATCAAGACTCATACATAACCACCAGAATTATCGCACCATGTCATAAAACATCATTGTGGTTACTGGGTGAAATACCCATTGGGAATTATTGAAATCCACCATTACATATTTCCTTGGGGCTAACTACTGAAGAAATGTTATCCAAAAATCATAGAATGACCTCTTTGGATAACAAACACTTATCAATGATCTCCCTACAACAATGATATTCTATACTTCTATATAACTCATCATATAGATTTTTTAATTGAAGAATCATATTGGGATGTGGGTATGTTAATATTTAAATATGAAAAGAAACATCATTCCATGATTGATGGACTCTAATATTCCATAATGAAAAGAGAGTCAAAAATTACACTCTTTAGATGATTCTTTCACTTCCTATGTAAGATGATTCCTACTCAAGGCATCTGTGATGGTAATCCATTTCCCTAGGGTAGGGGCTATGTCAAAATTGATAGATAGTATGTTTTCCACACAATTCCTCTGGAAGAGTCTTGCATTATTTTTAGAGAAGATAGAACTTCACATCATGTTGTTTAAAAACATGGTAAAACGTTCTCCAAAAAGGAAATTCCATTAACTATTATGGGAATTCACCACACATATGAGTTAAATGTTAGGGGTTTGATAATTTTTATAATTTGACCAATGTTGATGTGTTTCATATGCAATGATATAATCACCTTGAAAAAGAACACATCACAACCCTGAACTTGATGCATCATAAAATTTCACATAGCCCCGTCCATCCTATATAATAGTAAACATCACTATAGTATTCAATAGATATTTCATCTCAAAAAAAAAACATTGAAAATTTTCATCCCCAAAATATCATAACTCTTTTTAGAGTCATAGAATTCATCAGAGAATACACCATTGAGAAGTCTTTAACAAACCGAAGATAATACCAAGCTTGACCCAAGAAGCTCCGAATCTTGAAATAATTTTGTGGTTTGTCTACTATCATAACAAATTTTATATTCCAATTATAAACTGATATCTAATTTTCAGATAGAATAAGTCCAATTAATTTAAATTCCTAAATCCTGGAATCAAATTTCAAAAGCTTGGAATTATGTCCATGATTTCATAGAAACCCTAGAACTGCTCTATCATGATGCACATGTTCCACCTTGGACATATGATAAAAAAGTATGTCACCCACAAGGACTACCAAGAATGTATATAGATACTCATATAAAATATTTTTATTTAATTCCATAAATATTTCCGTGGAATGGGTTAGAATAAAGGGAATAATAAGGAACTCATAATGATCATAAAATCTTCAAAAGGTGGTTTTATGAAAATAAGAATAATTTATATATAACTATTGGTAAACAAATCAAAGTTTAATCATCGAGAACCATGTTTCCCCTTTCAGCTAATCAACTATATCATCAATCCATTGAGATAGAGGCTTGTTCTATACTTTCACTCAATTTAGCATTCAATAATCAAAACAATGTTTAATTGAACAATTGTTAATCATAGTTATGTAAATCTATACTACCCAACGTGACATGCTCATGGTTATAAGGCCTTTATCTAGAAGATAAAACTATTAAGTCCTCAACTCATTAATTTCAACTAGTTCCTTGTTGTAAGATGGAACAAAATATAGTGAGCACCATTATCCAAGTAAATAAATAACTCTACATCAATTACCAATAGAAAACATAATATGTCTGAAGGAAACAAATAAATATAATTTATGTCAAATTTAGGGAAATCACATCTTAATGATTACCTCTCCTAGCTAAAAGAAAACAGTGAAATAACATTGTCTAATTCTATATAAAAAGGTATGGTCCCACTCGACCTTGGGACTAATTCTCATGTAAATACATGGAACACACCATTAGGTGTAGTAAACAAGACATGTTAATGATAAAAATAATTTTGGGATTTATTTGAAATGATTCATTCAATCTCAAATATGAAATCAAGATATTGCATTTCAAGAACCAGAAAAATCCAAGCAAGCACAACATATGATAGAGATTATACATAATATGTAAATTGGATACCATATTCTGTCTTTATACTAAGGGTTGTAGTAATATCCCATAAATAAGATATAATCAATATTGGATGATTTACCAGTTAAATAATATGAGTTCAAATAAATGTGTGAGATCAACCAGTATCATACAGTGATGTTACTAAAGATGATGTCATTTTAATAACCCTTGTCACTATTTTTAGACATGTATTGTCTTCCTCTAGAGACTCTAGGACTATATGAAGAATATTATTTTTGGATTCATGTTCCAAGATCACATTTTACATGAATCATATATTTTAACCATAATTTTAGATGGTGATAATGATCTTGGTCCACTAAAAAGTGTATAATAAACATGGTTGAATTTCTATATTTGACCTGAGAATCCAAAATAACCACATACCTTAGGCACCTCAATGAGAAGGCTCTTACATTTTCCTGGCATACCACACTTGTAGAAAAATAGGGGGACTCTTCTAGGTACATTATGTGGTCTTGAATGAACATATTATTGATAAAAACCACATGAATAATCAGGATTTTTCTTTCATTTGAAGGAACGCATACTACCACTTTGATAGAAGGAAACATGAAATAACCCTGACATTCTAGTCAGATCCATTTCCACCATTAGTACTATAACCAACATGATAACATAAGAAGGAAGAATTTTCATAGAAGTAATAGTGAAAAATCAAGATGAAGAACCAACTCAAAATATTGCGACATCATGTTCTCAATCGATATATTCTCATGTATGAAGTAAATGAGCTCATAAAATGGGTTTCATAGTCTTTCGTTGACATGTCTGCATTCTCATGTTTTAAAAATATCATAAGATTGGTTAAAAGCATTACATTTTAATAGAATAAGTATATGAAATAATATTTTATTTCATAAACCCTAATCTCTCATGCTTCTTTGTAGTAACCATAATGTCCCACCATCTCCTACTCATTCCATCCTGCCAAATGGTGGCACACATCACCATTATTTGATCACTAAGGAACATAAATAGCTTCCCCCTTGATCCAATTTTCATATCTTCTCATAGGAATGATTCTACACAACATCATCATATAACATGAATGACTTTATAATAACACATAGATGACGGAACATGGGATATAGGTACCAACAAATAAACAAATTGTTTTTGTTATCACTCTATCTAAAAATATAGGGGAAATACTAGAACTAATCCACAATATTTCTTACCATAACCACCACATGTGAAATAAGGTTTATTGTGGTGAGGTCTGTTCAGGAACTCAATCGCATCTACCTCACTATTATGAACATTAATAGATCACTAGATATATATTCCAAGATTATAAGCTCAAACAGAACCATTGATACCCCTTTTTCACGAACCAGATATTGTGCCCAGGTAACTACCAAACCATGTTAGTCTTCACATATACCAAAGGGTATTCTCGATCCCCATTGGTTGTAAAATAGTATATGGAATCATAGAAAATGAACATGGAATTTAATTTTAAACTAACAATATGGGTGAAAAACAACAAATCGGGTTGCATAAAAATGAATTTCTTCTTGGATATGTTTAAAATACTTCAAAATGGTTGGAAAACCCAAAGTAATATAGAAATGTAATTGAAAAGTAGAATATAAAAAGTCCAAGACCCAACATACACCACTCTCCACGTCCAAGGATGAATTACTAGTACCACATATAGGTAGTACTTTACACCCTTCTCAAACCTAGAAGGATGTAATGAACAATCAATAGAAGACATAGGTAGTGTGTGAGATAAAACAACAAAAAGGTCTAACAAGCGATTCTATAAAATCTTACCAACATCCCAAAAAATGAACAATGATATATGATTATTAAAATAAATAAATTATTGTCATTTTCAGAAACTATATCAAAAAATAATGCACTATATTTCAAATAATGAAACTAAATTACTAATGATGGAATTACATTACACAACAGGGGCATTGAAAAAATAATTTGAATAAATAATTTATATAAAATAGTTTATTTAAATTTTTATGCATGTAAAATTGTTCTAAACATTGACATACATTTGAATCTCCTATATATAAAAGTGATAAACTTGGTCATATTCCAAGAGGTGCGATATGTCCCGATTATAGGATCCCCACACACTCATGTGGTAAACCACAATGTGTACATGTTCCTTAGAAAATGGAAGGAGGTGAATCATCTATGTCCTATTGGGGGAAAATATGTTATGAATGATGTTTTTATAGTGTATTTAAACATTAATCTGTTGCAACATAAATTCCAACATAGCTTGGTTTCCAAAATAAATCACTAAATATATAGTCATTCATGTTCTATAGTACATTTTAATGATGGGAAATTTATATTAATAAACCATAAAATAAAATTATATCATATTCCCCATTTATAAAATTACAATTTACATTTAAAACCCAAATTTTATTTTTATTTAAAAATATTCCTTTACCCAAATACAAAACACTTTGGTTTCAATCAACTCATTTATAATCCATTATCACATATAGATATTTGATAACAATTAAAAATTCAATTTAAAAATCTATAGTCACAATTAAATTCAATAATTTAATTTCATACAACTTCCATCAATTTCAAAACAAACCCCCACTACTATGGAATTGTGGTTTGTCACAACTTTTCCATAAAATAGATTCCATTATTTAAATTATACAATTTAAACTTCACCAATGTCTATAAATGAATACCATCTCAATGGAATTGGGTTGTTTTAAAACAACATTCCAAAAAAATCATTATTAAAACTTCAAATCATTAGAATAGTGTTTTTCTAATAAACCAATTGAAAGACATACAATCAAAATCATGAAATTTCATGTAATTTAAACCACTGAAATTAAAAGATTCACTCTATTTTAAAAATAAATTGGGCATCATTACCGAACAAACAACCATGAGATCAATGAATCATTTAATGCCAAACAGTAATCATGATTGGAGAACTAATAAATAAGATCATTGAAATGGTAAAAAACAATGGTTTAAATTCATAAAAAAGGGTTTTGGATCCACTATGAAACGTGGGAAACCCTATAACCCTTCAGAGGAAAAGAGGCAACGTGGGAGATAGATATTTGGATGTGGAAGCTTACTACGAGAATATTTTAGGGAATTCATCAAGATTTTAAGAGATTCTAGGGGGTCTCAAGGGCCATGTATTATTCTTGTGTTCTCCTATGGAAGAAGAAGTCATTTGGGGGAGGTTCATGGACTATCTATCACTTCAAATTGGTGTTTAATGATTTTTTAGTTGGATTATCAAATAAATTAAATCCCTTGAATTGTAAGCTCATCAAAGCCACATAGTTTGATAATCCATTGAGGCTGGTAGTGTGTCTACTTTGAATGGGCTGCACGGTTTCTCTAAAGAGGGTGAAAAACATGAATAGCTATGCCCTAAACCTAAAAACTCACACTAACATATTTTTTAAGGTTTTCTCTGATATGGTTCATGGTTTTTTAAAACCATTCTCTTATCATGAAGTAACCAATCATTTTAACACTTCCAAAAATTTCAACCAAAAAATCCCCAAATGGTTTCCAACAAAAGAATGGTATGAAGATGGTGTTAGGAATACCTTCAAATTGTAAAAGGATATTACAAATATATTTTCCAAGAAAAGCATATTTCTATTAATTTATGCACTTAATTTTAAATTATATTGAATATGTGGATTAAATTCTTGTAAAGGCCTTATTTTTTCATGTAATTTGTTTAAAATATGTGGAATTATTACGAGTGTATGAAAATTGATGACACATGATTCTGATGCTGGGTGTTCCCAGAATGAATTTATAAATGTCATTTTATGGTACGTTCTGTAAATTCATGAGTAGCATATTCTATCATTTGAACCGGTTCTCATATTAGAAATATGAAAGCACCATTGATTCCACATCATCGGGATTTTCTTAAGGAAGAATTCACTTAAACTGCATTTGGTCTGGTAAAAATGGTTATTTTTGTGGTCATTGGAATGATTAAAAAAATATCATTCTTATGTTATTTTATTTTTCATTTACTCTTTCATATTTATCCAAAAAAACAAGTGGATGTGGAAAGACCAATGACATTTCAGGACATTAAATTGCTTTAATCCGCTCTATTATTATAACCGCACCATTGGAATTAGGCAGGTTCATGAATTAAATGAACCTCATTAATTCCACGTGTGTTTCCCACCCTTATCCTCTCCTGTTTATATGGAGCTCCGGGTGGGGTGTTTCCATAGCTTTACCATATGGTGATGATCTAGAAAAGTATCACGAATCCAGCCACATGGAAGATGAGACCAGTTTCAAAATGCGGTGACGAGCGCCGCCGAATCATGTACTGAAAACAACGACAAAGGAGGTTTCGTCAATCATCATCAGTGAATGTCTCTTTCGGCTATGGATTTAATTATTTATGATTTTTTTGGTGAATTAAATTATCTCCCAATTGCTATCACATTATCATGGAGGGCGTAAGATGAACAAAAAATGCATGGACCAACCACCACTTCGCTCAACTCTGTTTTTCAGGGACATTTTCCTCATATTGATAGAAACACGAAATAGTGTGTCATGCTATGACTCTGGCATCCTAGGAGAGCCGTAGGCCCATAAAACACCATGAATAGACACCGGAGCACATCAGGTGACCCAAGTATGAGTCCTAAGGAATGACATGTTGGCTATGGAAGAGTTGGACGGAGAAGAACTGCGGCATCTGTCCACAACAGGTGGAAGGGGTCAAGCAACGATGCTCCACGGTGGCTTAAGTAAGCTAGCTTGAGCCAGCCACACGAGAAAAGTGCGATGAAAAACTCCAAATGGCGCAAAGCATTCAAGGCTAGCAGGTCGTGGAAGAAGGTGTGCAATGAGGAGAAGCCACAGCCAGTGGGGCATGGAAGGAATGAAATGCGCGACCTTGTACCATGCCGCATTGGAGGAATCCAGTCAGCCAAATGGCCGACCATATAATGCGGTGGGGGAGGGGCCCACCAGCTAGGAAAAATTTACCTACAACCACGGGGCCAGGAGAGAATTTGGTCTTCCTTCTGGCGGACCAGTCTGGATGCGGGCCTACCGAGCAGGCCGGACCCACCCAATATATTGGGCCAAACCCGCGGCCCTGTAGACCATTGCGGGTGGAACGATCCCCACCCATCAGGCTTGGACAACCAGGACATGGGCCAACGAACCGAACCGGGTCATCCCAGGAAGGACACACCCAGTGAACTATGCTGACCCCTATAATGCTGGACCTGAGTGATGTCAGTTAGACCTCATGCCCCATTGCGTCGGGCCGGTCTGATTGAGTCGTACTAGGACCAGACCCAACCGGTACCCAAAAAATGAAACACCCATAACTGACAAACCATGTGTCTATTTTACACAACGTTAGTGGCATTGGGACTCCATTTGGGAATCATTCCCTTTGGCATATTCCAGCAAGCCTGTCCGTGTAGGGCCGAACCGAGGTTCGATCACCCCCACTTCATGGAATGGGGTGTAACTAATAGATCAGGTGTTTGATCAACACGCCGCCAATGGAATAAGGACCCTTATGAAAAGGAAGTCTATTAGAGATAAACTATGTATGTTTTGATATATTTTGTTTTACGACATGGAATGGATTAGACCATAATCCAACTAGGCATTTATTTTTTAAATATTGACAATATCTCACAGACCAAGCGTTCGAACGACGCGTCATCTTTCATGTTGGGACCCATGTGACCGGGCGGTTATTTGGGTATATTTTTTTGTGGGAATTCATACTGGTTGAAATATGAATGATGGCTTATTGAGTGGTTCTCCCAGAATCAAGCGTGTTAATAGCAGGAATCATGTGGCTGGTTGTCACCTTCATAGGGACCCTATATGGATCAGCATAATAGATACCCTATGTTGAATAGAGTCATAGAGAACATGTGTGGATCATGATCAAAGATAAAATATTTGGATCAGCATCCTAGAGAACATGTGTGGATCAGCATCACAAAAACCCTTTGTAGTTCAGAATTATAGTAACCCTGTGTGGATTAACATCATAGCGACACTGTGTCGATCAGCAGTGTGCGACCCGGTGAGGAATTGCCCTAGATCGTCCCATGATGGATCAACGGCACACATCCAAGAGTTTATTGATAATATAAAAACTTCTTGATGATTAGATGTGGAACTTATAAAAGGAATAAGATAATATAGCTTAAGACTAATCATCTATATTTCTAATCTCTGAGTTGTATACCTAGTGTGAGATGATTATTACTTCATTCATTGTGATTGTGGTCTTGATTGCTAGTATTTATTTTTTGGAAATCGTGGAGACCATTGGGGGTCTCGGGGACCCTAATGAGTATTGTTATACTCACCCTTTCCTGGTCTTCACCCCAACCGTGTTGTGTCTTGTGCAGATGATGAGCAGCTGGGCTGAGAGATGAGGGAGCCAGGACTAGGCAGAACATGGAGGAGACATGCTGATGTGGAGTGCTATGGAGACGATCTATACCTACCCTTCACCTAGGATCCTCGGTGGACGATCCATGAGTGGTTTTTTCTTTTTAGTTACACAATTACTTTATAGTTGGGCTTGAATTCTGGTCCCTTTACATTCTGTACATTGTTTTCTACAACCGTTTACTTCATGGTTTCTTCTGGTAGTGTTATTGTTTTATGTGTTGAACTAGTTAAAGGAAATGTGTGGCAGTTTTAGGGATATAGATTTTTTTCTAGTTTCCAACCAATGTCCTATGGAAGGCGATCCTGGGGTTCTCACAGCACGGGCCTCGAGGGATGGGTCGTCACAAAGAGGTATCCAAAGAGTCAGTTATATTGAAAAACTAGGACTTTGGTCTTTCCAATAGAGAAATAGTGTTAATTGTTTAGAGTGTGTTTTTTTGTTCGTGGAGTCCATTATTGGTTCGGTGGCTGACACATCCATACACTAGGACCTGAAATTTTGATTTCTGACTTAGTGCATGAAAACAATGATTACCTATGTTTTGGAAGTGTTTTATTTTTGATCACTTTGTGTCAGCTCGCTGGGTATAACCTATTGATTGTGGATCACCTGTTTCCGTTCAGGATTCCTCCATGATGATAGCCATTCTAGATTCTTGAGAGAGTATGCGATGAAGGCCCACTGAGTGATAAGGCTTCGGTGTAGGGACCTCTATTAGAATTAGAACCTTTGGGTTGTATACCAGCAGCACCACTACCCATTGGGAATCCATTGCCAACAGCCCGACTAGCAGACTGTGAATGTCCACTGAGCATGTTACACAAGTTCCAGTGGTAGTGGCCTCCAAGGTTCTGAGGCATGATGGATCTGCATGCAGCAAAGGACTACCTGGAGGCTGTGGCTAGAGTTTGTTTCCTGGTTTGGACACATTCCGACTACATGGTGATCCTAGCTGCTAGTCTTTTCCAGGGATAATTAGGGAGATGGTGGATCCTGACACTCCAGATGCAAGACGAGGAGACCCTTACCTAGGTAGATTTTTAGGGGGCCTTCAGGGAAGAGTACGTTTTAGTGAATCTACCGTCTGTGTGTATACAAGAGTCACTACACTTATAATAGGGTAGCATCACTGTGGCCAAATACTTGACAAGTTTCACCGACCTCTAGCGCTACTCTACCGACATGGTGCAGGACCCTTTCATTAGAGCCTAAACCATCAAGTAGGGACTCCAATGGAATATCAGAGCTTCAAGGGTATCTCTCAGCATCCCAACACATACTAGAGTGCTAGAGAGAGCTATCTTGGTAGAGATACGTTTCACTGAGAAGACACTGACGACGAGACCCACCGCCGGGTGACACGTAGTAGAGTCATATGCAGTTGGTAGAAGGTTTATGGAATAGAGGTGCAAGGTGGCCAGACCATCTGGTGGATGCCCCCGGGACGTAGGGTCAGAGGTGCGAGGATCATGAGGTAGAGTAGGACAACACAAGAGAATAAAATGCTTCACATGCGATGGGTAGGGTCACATGGATCACAACTACCTGACCATCCACATTGAAGACAAGTAGAAGATCGAGTGACCACTGAGGTAGAGGCATATATTCGAGCGAGGAGGTTTGTTGGGTGGAAGATTTGGAAGATGAGTTTGCTGTGCATCATGTGGTGGATGATAGTTCTAGCTTCTACAACCAACACCTCCATGTGTTTCACCCTGACCATAGAGAGAAGGTGGACAGGGATGACCTCAGCTCCGAGCATCTGAGACCAACGGCCATGGTGCACCAGAGATGATTCAAGGTATGATCTGTGTCTACTCCACCATAGCTACAATACATATTGACATAGGTTTCAGTCACTCTTTCATTTCCAGAGATCTCATTCAGGGCTCATAAATTCTGGAGTATCCATTTCCCTAATCCTGGTGATTAGAAAGTCTTACGAGAGAAGATTCGACGATTAAACATTGGTGACGGTAGTGTGAGATTCCTCTAGGAGGCAAGAGGTTCAGATGGTATCTTATAGTAGCGACGTTGAGGCCATACGAAGTCATCTTGTGTATAGACTGGTTATTGATATCCTATGCTCAGATAGACTGTATTAGGTGCAAAGTGTTGTGTGTCTGCATAGATGGGGTCATATTTTCCTTCATCGGTGATAAGTGAACCTTTCAATAACATGATGGACTTAACCATACGATGGTTTAGACTATGACACAACAATTGGATAGCTTTACCCTCAAATATGTTGATGTTGAGAGTCTAATATATGCTGTAGTGGTGGACTAGTAAGCTGATGTCTTCCTTGATGATGTTCCGGGACTACCTCCTTGTAGAGAGGTGGAATTCTACATTGAATTTCCCCTAGACAACAATGATATCTACACCTTTATATAAGTGGGATCCCATGAAGCTTCCTGAGTTACATGTACAAATGGAGGACATACAGAGGAAGGGGATCATAAGGCCTAGTGTTTCTACATGGGGAGCCCTGTTTTTGTTTGCCAAGAAGGAAGATGGGAGTTTTAGGCTCTGTTTGGATTATCGGCGCATGATCCAAGTGAACATGATGAACAAGTAACCACTTATAGGGATTGATGATCTTTTTTATTAGCTAAAGGGAGATCATTTTTTTTCATGAAGATATACCTCAGATCATGCTATCATTATCTCAGGGTACAAGATGAGGAGGTGAAGAATATGGCCTTCAGATATTGATATGGCCACTTTGAGTTCTTAGTTACACCATTAGACATGACCAACTCCCCTAAAATGTTCATGGGACTCATGAAATGAATCGTGTAGCCATAACTTTACTGCTTTATGGTGGTCTTCATTGACGACGTCTTGGTGTACTCAGCGACGGAGGAGGAGCATGCATATCATCTGTAGATAGTTCTTGATAAACTTGGAAAATGCCATATTTATGATAAACTCTCGATGTGCAGGTTATGGATACGAGAGATCCCCTTTCTATGAAAAATTATCTTAGAGTATGGTGTAGGAGTGGATCAGGCAATGATAGTGGTTTTTCTTTTTTGGAAGCCACCCATGAGTGTGACCAAGGTGCAGAGCTTATTAGGAATGGCTGGGTACTACCGATAATTCATAGCTGACTATTCTTGGGTTATATAACCCTTTTCTGTCTTGAAAAAGAAAGGAGAGACCTTCATATGGATGGAGAGACTCCATCTGAGTTTTCTGGAGCTGAGGTAGAGACTGAGGAGTGCCTCCATCTTGAGGCTACCGGAAAAGGGAATTAGGTATGTAGTCAACTGTGACGTGTTAGATATCAGACTTCGATGTGTCCTGATGTAGGATTGAGAATTGATCTCATATTTTTCACGACATCTAAGACATCATGAGATGAACTACGCTACCAATGAACTAAAGTTAGCAGCAATGGTCTTTGCATGGAATATGTTGTGATGCTACATGTTGGGTGAACATTTTTTTCTATGATAAAAAGAGTCTCAGGTATATCTTCTATCATAATGACTTCGTAATGATACAACAATGATGGATATATTTCCTCTAAAACAATGACTTTGAGATCATCTATACTCCTAGGAAGGAGAACGTAGTTCCAGATGCACTCAGTAGCAGGTATTGTCTACAATTGCTGAGTGAGGCGACTGAGAAGCTTTCTGTGAAAAGAAATATCCATTGTGGATAGAGATGGAGAAGATTTCCTCTAGTATATGACTGTCCCTCACCCACATATATTTGTATTTTATAAATACATATATTTATTCATGATAATATTATGAACTCACATTCATAGAAATCTATCAAAATTGGGTACACAATAATCGTTTGTGTGTATGGTGGACTACTACCTCACAAACTAATGTCATTCATTCTTCCATTCACAACCTTTTATGGTTATAATTAATGTCTTATATATATAGTGTATATATTATATATATGATATTTATAATTTATTTATGCTTTCAATATTCTTATATATCTCATACATTCATGGTTTCCATTTTTTAGGAACACGATAACATCTTTTGTCAATATATAGACTCATACCTCCTCAAAGTGATGTGATTCAATGACATTATACATGGGATTTATAAAGGATTATTTTTTAAAAATGTGAATTATATTATTCAATTATTATATTAGACTTGTAATATTAATATTAAATATTTAATTTTATTTTTGTTAAATATGACAATGAAAAGGAAGTTACAATCATGTGGACATACGACATACCATCTCGAGGAATGATGCATTGAAATTATTATCTCCAAACATTATGGATAATTATAAATAAATAAATATTGTATATATATTATTTCTAAACCAATTTTTATATCATTTAGATGATTAAATATTGATCAATATATGAATTACAAAACATTACAAATCAAAACAAACTCTGAAAAATTGAAAATTAACACCAAAAATAGTGAATAAAAGGAAATATTATTAACAAACGATAATATGGTATTATAAAAAAGTACATATATAATATTATAAATATTATTATGGTTCATTTATATGTTTTCATAATTATTAATACCAATATACAAGATCTTAAAATATGTTCACATGAATGTAAATGCAATATAAGAGTCTTCATCTCAATTTACATTCTTTAGGGAATACCTACTAATTTTGAAGTTAAATTAATATATATGGTGTAAATACTTCCAATTTTATATTTAATATAATTAATAAATAATTATTATTTGAATTTTTTGTTTTAATTTGATTAATTTTATCTAACGTTATTTTAACATAAAATTACGATGTGGTAATGAAATTTCAAAACTCAATTCCTTTTTCTAGGATTTCATTATTTTCTTATTCCCCTTTATATTATATAAATATGTTTAAATTATCAAAATATATATGGATATTTAAACTTCTTATATAAGGATTTAGAGTTGATATGGGTAATAAATTCATTTATTAATTCTCAAATAAATGTTATGGTCATTTCAATGGCTTGTTTCACAATCCCATTCTATTCGAGATTTCACATTATAGAAATTTAATTAATGTATTCTTTATGAAATTTTTTCAATAAATCCAATTATTTTCTCCTCATACTATTATTCATAACCATTTTCATGTAATGGTTCATTTTCCAATCTTCGTTACTCGAAATTTTTTATAAAATGTTTTCAATAAAACCCGACATCACTTCTCTCTTAAGTCAAAGAAACATTTTTCATATAAAACCAATTTTTTATAAAATGTATTTATAAAATGTTTTAACCATTCCAAAATGATTTATTAAATATATATTTTCCCATTTTTTCCTTCTACACATGTTTTCGAGGAATATTCTTATCTCTTTCCAAATTAGTATCATTACCAATATTTGTACCTTGAAAAGGAATGTTCTGTTATTTATATAAAATATATAAAAAATTAATCATATTCATTTCATTGAAGATTCATTTGAAATGGTAATATTTTAATATTAAATGAATTTGTTTTAAATTATTATATCAATTAAAAGGATTCTAAAAAATTCAAAATAAAAAGTATATTTTCCTAAAAAATGGTTTTTATATTATCATTTTGTTGTATTTTCATTAATCAATGACAATAATAAATTAGTTTAGTATATAAGGGCTATGTTGTATTTATATCATACATATTTCTAATCTATATTTATTATAATTTATTTGGAAAAGGATAGTAATTATATTCACTTCTTTGATTTATTTTTATACTCCCCTTTAAATATTCACATTCCTAGGTTGATTGGACATTAAATTTACACTAATTATCCGTATAATTTATTAGGGGTGTAAATTACTCTTAACCATACACCATTTTCACATAAGGATTTTAAATTGAAATTTATTAGATTACTTTTGGAAATATTGATAAATATTTATCCTTTATTCAATAAGGATATTTGATCAGGAAAATATGCTATGAATTAAACCAATTATTCATTTTATGATCAATGGCTTTCATATGAACTATACATGATTAGGAATAGTAAATTTAATCACCTAAATTCCTCAAGACTCCTGACAAGAAATAAATCATCTAGCATTAGATAGAAGTTCTTCACCTTGTATGGTTTGAACCCTTTACATTATAGATATTTACATTGACGGTATAATGTTCATGGGAAACATGATGTAAATTAATTAAGCATTACATTTATTGGGAATTCATTTATTATGATTATCTATGGGGTGTTTCCTTAAATATTTTTTATCGATTTATTTCATTATCATTTCATTGATTAAATGGAATGTGTTTTAGTTTTTTTTCATATTGATTAGCCCATATCTAGTTTTTTAAATGTAATGTGTTTTCATCTATTTAACGTTCTATACTATTTATGTACTTCCATATCAGTTTATTAATTAAATTGAATCTGTCTTCATATATATCCTTTCCATATTAAATATTCTAATTGGTTCATTATTATTATACTATACATAACCCATATTGAGAATTTGATGTCACCCTTTTTTTGCTTCTTTAAAAATGAATTCAATAAGTGCTCTATGAATAATATGAAAAGATATTATAAGTGGGAGTAATGTTATCCTATAATGTATAAATTAAGTATTAATTATAATATTCATATGTAATATACGTCTGATGTATGTATCTGGTTTACTAAGACTATTGAACTATTTTGTCCTTCGAGATTTGATTCCCTATAATCATTCCAATACAGTGGTAGTAGACACCAGCTTAGGGAATTCTATGAATGGTGTGCTACATCATAGATCTATATTTTTTATTAAATTTTGTTTAGTAGTAACCTCATGAAATCTATTTTACAATAATATAGAGAAAATGAGAATTATTATAATCCTACATTGTAGTTGATATATTTTAACACTATGGGGATTTTAATTTAACAGATAAACATTCCTAATGATTACAAATAGAAATATGTCGTTTCATTGAGTTGGGATTAATACTAGTGGTAAAAAGTGAATAATAACCCATTTATTGTATAGTTATTTCAATAATTAATAATATAGTACATCTTGTATTAAGATTGTGGAAATCATGGCCTTATTAGGGAAGTTGAATCAGGTTATGATGCATAATCATGCCTATATTGGGAGACTTTTATTTCACCATACAATTATGTTATGTTAAATATATCCATTTGATTAATGACTATATATTTTAATGACACATAATGTAAATTTTTTTCTGGAAAATTGATTATTTAAATAAAAAATATATTCCTGGATTTGGTAGGTATTAAAAGGTACTTGGTTTATACGACTTTATGTTTTATAAAAGTTGATTTTGATAAATTGTGGTCATTGTTCTAGAACACTAAATTGGTTGAAGAAATATAAAATATGAATTGTAGAAATTTTAATGTCATATTCTTTCATAAATAATTTCCCCTTTAAAAACAATTTGAAATGGTGTGGATTATTCTAACAATAATAGGTAAGGTAGAAGAACGTGCTCCATAGAATGTCACTAAATATAAATTATTATCCTACCATGATGTATACTATATTAAAAATCATTAAATCTTTATTTATTATTATATTAATGGAATTGGGATAATTTTATGAAATTAAATAGTTTCAAAAAATATTCTTCAAATTATTATATTGTGCTACTTTTTCAATAGTTAGAGATATAATTATTTTAGACTTTTATCATCATGATAAATAATAAAAAAAGAGTTCATATAATTATCACAAAAAAATAAATGAATCAATGAATGAAAATGGTATTATGGAATTTAAATAATTTGAAATTATTGAAGGAAACAGATATGTACCAGATTTGTGAGAACATTAATTTTTTAAATGATGAGAAAGTGGATACAATCATAATAATTGAATGGAATTAAATTAATCCACTGTTATATAGTGTGTCAACTATAATTAAATGGGATATTATTATATCGAATTACCATGTTTTAATGGTACATCCTAGGGAATAGTCCTTGGGGAGAAGGCTGGACTTATCCAATTACTAATGAAATTGAAAAAATTCCAATAAATATAATTGTATGTTCATTTATTGTAGCCTAATATTTAGATAATTATTTAGTTGATACACGATCTTCATAATATTTATTATAATTAATGTTTTTCATGAAATTTTTTTATTTCCCTAGAACCCTATGTTTAGATTTTTCAAACAAGAATCCTAGTAGAAATATTATTACAACAGTGAGGTTTAATTAAATTACCTTTTTGGTTCATACACATACCCTATTCTATTAACAAAATATTATTCATATGGTTGAATTAGATATAATTATTATTATGGATTGGAATTAAATTTATAAGGAAAATAATCTATTTCCAATTGAAAAGGATTATGATTCATGATTGAGATATGGAATACCATGTCATAAGAGAGAGTACATCATCTAAATATTTTTTGTATGTGCCTCTTATTCCCCTCATTAATTGTATTATTGAAGAATAATTCCTATTTAAACTAATGATTGGGAATAGAATCCATATAATATTTATACAAATTATTATCAAAGAAATCATTAATGTTTTTCATTATGATCTACATGGTCATCCATGTGTTCATGAAGTTTAGTTTATAATATATATCATCCCTAATGTTAAATTTATTTCAATTAATATTTATTTGATATAAACAGTTAAATAGTTTATCTAAAGAATCAATTAAATGGGTTGTGGGTTAATAGAATTATACAACCTAGTATTTTACAATTTAGATGCCATTTTACCTAAATTAATAATAAAATATAGGTCTCTAAGGTTATTGAATGATATTAGTTTGATCAATATCATCACTAAGAATACTAGGCCTTCATCCACAAAATTGATTATTTTTTTTATCATCCAAGTGATAATTAATAATTAATGTTTTATCATCAGTATAGGTGTCATTGACTACGATTAATGAAGGAAGATATTCTGAACTGCACACATAAAATGAGGTATATTCATTTGTAATTTACAAAAATTCCATGGGAAATTATTAATGAAACCTCTATTATTATATATCAGGTGAATATACTTTTCATGGATTAACTTGATAATTTCTTTATTGTATGTATTGATTATATACTTTTATAATATAAATTCCATGATGATAGAAGAGCTATTTTTGAATCATTCATATTTCTCTGATAGAAAAATAGGTATAAAAAACATTTAAAAAACATTTATTTTTGATTCCCTTAGATTCATTTTAAGACCCTGAAATCTACTAGTATAGAATACTTATTTTTCCTTATAATATAAAGGTAGTGATAGAAGGTACAATGATAATTAATATAATTGAATTATATATATTCCATGGTTCAATATTTTTCTATTAATTATATAATAAAAAATTATATTGATTAGGTTTCATGTTATCCATGTTGATACATAAAGGGTTTATGTTCATATGGTCAATATAAAGTAAATAATTTTTTGAATAACTAATGTAGGGATTTTTGAATGTACCAATATTATCTTTTCCATCAAAAAGGGGTTTATTTGTGATATATATAAATTCATGAATGAAATTAAATGAATTATTATTCAATTGAAATTATATAATTATTATGTATTAACTGAGGTAGCTAACTATCCACGGATATTAAAATCAAATCCATGATATTGAGTTGGTTCCTTTAATTTTTTTCATAAAGAGAAATATAGATTATCTCATTGAGGAAAAATGATGGGATATATAAAAATCAAATGAGTGTGAAATACATCATTTCACCAAAAAATATATCAACATTAAATAAAGGAAATTCATAATTCTACTCAACAAATATGATTATTTGATACACTACCACACTGAGGTGGTAAATAAGGTCACTGATGCATTGAGAATGAAATATTCTTGAATTATGAATGAGATGATGATTGATAAGGATTCTGTATTCAATGAATTAGTAATGTTGGGTATGTACATTATTAGTTATGGGGAAACATAAATCCTTTTTATAATGATTCCAAACCATCCTTATTGTAAATATAAAAATTTACCATCTCAATAAGAATTATTTTGAAAAATAAAAACAGTATTTTTAACCATGACAATCTAAATGATTTTCTTTTCGGGATGGTGTACTAAAATTTAGAATGATGTTATATGTTACCTAAATATTTGAGGACAAGATATAAATAAAATTTGAATCTCTTGTAATGTCCTAGACCCTCTTGGTTATTTACTTTACCAAAATACTAAGCGTTGGGGTGTCCTGGACTAATCGATTAGTCCCAACCATTTGTGCCACAGATTAGCTCCACTGATCAGCTCCACTTATCAGCTCCACTTATTAGCTCCACTTATCAGCTCCACTTATCAACTTCACAGATCCGATTCACATATCTGTTTCACAGAACGGTTTCACCAAATCAGTTTCACAGATCGTTTTCACCAAATCGGTTTCACAAATCGGTTTCACCAAATCGGTTACACATATCAGTTTAACCAAATCGGTTTCAAATATAGGTTTCACCAAATCGGTTTCACATATCGGTTTCACAGATCAGTTTCATCAAATCGGTTTCACATATTGGTTCACCAAATCGGTTTTAGAGATCGTTTTCACCAAATTGATTTCACAGATCATTTTCACCAAATCGGTTTCACAGGTCGGTTTCACAAAATCGGTTTCATAGATTGGTTTCAAAAAATCAGTTTCAGATATCAGTTTCACCAAATCGGTTTCACAGATCGGTTTCACGAAATCTCTTTCAAACATCAGTTTCACCAAATCAGTTCCACAGATCGGTCTCACCAAATTGGTATCATAGATCGGTTTCACTGAATCAATTTCACATATCGGTTTCACCTAATCAGTTTCATAGATCGATTTCACCAAATCGGTTTCATATATCAGTTTCAATGATTTGTTTCACCAAATCGGTTTCAAAGATCAGTTTCACCAAATTTGTTTCACATATCGGTTTCACCAAATCAGCTTCAGATATCAGTTTCACCAAATCAGTTTCACAGATCGATTTCACTGATCATCTTCACAGGATCACCTTCACAGGATCAATTTTACAAGATCTGATTCAGAGGATCATCTTCACATGATCAGCTTCTCCCAATAATCTTCAGAGATCAGCTTTTCCCGATCACCTTCAACGATTAGTTTCAACTATCAGTCTCACCAATCGGCCACCGAGGGGTGTCAGGAATTTCCTTCTCTAGTTTTTTCCGTAACACTAATTTTATGTATTTTTACCTTTTTAATGTGGTTCAATTCCATTTTATCACCATAAACAATGTTTTAAATCCCCTAGTAATTGGGAGACCCTCAACGGTCCCGTTTTCCTCTCTTAAATGAAATCCTTTAACGCATAACTATTTTGGCCACCCCTACGATAAGAATTATTAAATAAACAATTAATTCCATCGTGTGTAACTATCTAACCATGAGGTGAAACCACGATACACCTTTAATGATGCTAAATATCCTCATATCATGTAACACTAAGATCTCACCTTTTTATCGCACAAGAATTATTTCCTCCTTGCTGGAATTTTTTCTTTCTTCTCCTTGGTGTATTTGGTGTCCTCCATCCTGAGCCGAGTGGTGCAACTGTGATGGATCCTATCTTGCTCATTCATAGAGTCTTCCAAGATCCTCCCCTGTAATTCGTTCATCCCTAGTAGTTTGTGGTATGCGAAAAATGTCTATCTTTGATCATTCGGGTAGGGCTTTTCCTTCATCTATCTTTAGTGTATATCATGCGGGGTGGGTATGCTTTTCATTATGTGGGGAATGGATGAAACCAAACCTTAATAAAGATAATAAATGGAATTTGAAAGAATTAATGGGGTGTGCTCATTCTTTGTGTGGTACTCTTTATCCTTGATTACGTGTTGTGAATTGTACGGCCTTATTCCCACTGAAAATCATGGTTGTTGGTTGTCTTTTCTTATGCACTAATGTACCTCTGTTGTTCTGGATATTTATGTGATTGAATTGGTGTAACATGGAGACTGGTTAATCATGTAAACTTGGTTGATTAAATGGATTCCATGTGAATAATAATGCATTGGTGATCACACTGTTTAACCAAACGAAATGGCGGAACTAAATTAATGGCATATTCAAATTTTTAAAACACCCTTGCTCTGTTCTAGAGATATTGATGGATGATTCTTGGGAATCAACATGGATGGGGATGTGATCCTCAGTTGTGGTGAAGTTATTGGCTTTTGGATCTGAGGCTGTGTGGGACTGTATGATGGGGCTTGGTTTGGTTCCAGTACTTCGAGAAATCTCATGGATCCATTTTTTTATTGTTATTTTACTAGAGAACCGTCTGTGGATGCATAATTTGTTGTTTGTCTATTTTATTTTCCTTGTGTTGTGGTTAATCTCTTTAGTTTCCCAGAAGTGTAGAATTTACTTTAATGGAATTACATGAATTTGAAAACATGAATGGGTTCAATGGGGAATTGTTTTCTGGGAATGAGTTGTGACATGGTTTTGGTTGTTATGCTTCTTATGAACGAATAGTAATGAGGATGTTTCTGTATGGGATGGTTTTGGAAACCCTAGGATGGGTTGAGTTCTTTTTACATATATATATATATATATAATAGTAGTTTTTATGTTTCTTATTCGCGTCCCACACATGTTAAGAACTTCATTCTGAAAACCGACATTTCACAGGGGAGGGTCTTTTTTCCAACACTCTTATGAGTGGCTGGTTATTAGATCATTTTCTACTCCATTTCATGAGTTACCTAGGATCCTTCGGGCTGGATGTGATGGCCTGAGGTCCATTATACCGCTAGATTCATGGAGATGGGTATGTGGTTGTTGTTGACCCAGGTGTGTGTGGGAAGGTTGTTTCCCAAGTGTCTTCGGGATGACTTCTAGGTGTCTTCGAGCATGGAAGTAGTTTTTCGAACCTAGGTGGGTGTGGGATGTGTGGTAGTGAACCCTAAGGTGTTTGTAGGCTAGATGTTTGATTTTGGTAGCCCAGGTGTATGTGGGAAGGGGGATGGCAGTGTGACTGTAGTGATGAAGGCGGTAGAGGTTTGATGCGTAGGATGTCATCAATAACCAGTGGGAATGTATAACGGAGTACCCAAATTACGATGTTCTATTACTATTACTTTACTTGAATTGCGTTATTTGGGGAGTTTTCTGTGGTATGGTTTGGGTGGATAGTTTCCTTAAAAGGTGCTCTGGTAATCTCCTTCTCTCAAGGGGAATTTGAATGCCTCCCCACTTGTGCATGAGAGTCTATTATTTTCCCTACTGAGTAAACCTATATACTCACCCTAAGTATATAAACTGCTTTAAGGTTTCCAGGAGTACATCAGGGATCTTGCGGGACCATATTAGCTAGGACATTGGGACATTTGTCATTTCTTCATTTCTTTTTCTAGTACACCCCTCTGGGGTTTTCTTGTACTTTTGTAGAATGTACATTTTGACATGAATAAGATAAAATGAATTGATATTGGATTTAATTTTACCTTTAGTTTTGGTTTGGTAGGGATTTACTATATTATATCTCGATCTTATAAAAAAGGGTAATTCCTTCCATTTTGCGAGTGATTCTATACCCTTATTTCTAGTCGCCACTCCATGTCCTATTGAATGTGGGTCTTGGGGGTCATTATCTCTCCTTCAACTGGATGAAGGAAGGGTCTGGTAATCTGCTATCTCTTCTCTCATCTTGGTGAAGGCGGGTCATGGCAGAATGGTATCCGAGGTGAGGTTGAGGGATAGGATGGAGCTCAGGGTTTGGCATTGTGAGGATTTCATGGGATGGTAGGGAAATAGTTCAAGTAAATCTCGGTCAATGAAATAGGCTATGGATGACCAGCTAGGTCATGGGATTTTACGGCCCCCTATGATCTGATGCAAGGACTCTGGTTCTACCGAACGACCAAGAGATGCAACACTTATTCTAGGGAAGAGACCCTAGGAATGTTACATGCATCATAATGACTTGTGTCCTTGTGTGTCTTGGGTATTTTGGGGATTTAAAATGATTAATATGTTTAAGAAAAAATTATAAGCAATCTTCTACACTACTCAGGCATAGGCATTCCATGTTTACCTTGCATCTATGGAACCTAGATGACGACCATGAGTAGTGCAGGCGATCAGGGCCCAAGAGGTTGACTTGATTGATTAGCAGAGGGATAACCGAGAAAAGTATGACGGTCAGTGGTAGAGGATTATTCATGACTTTCAGTGGCAGACCCTTGAAAAATACAAGGGAATAACCTCAGACATGGAGAAAGAGATCTGGCCAGAGGTTCTTGTGATAGCTTTCAGCTTGATCTGTGCTTTAACAGAGTACTTGGTTCTTCTAGCTGATAACCAGAAGCATGGAGCATCCCGTCAATGGTGGACTCTATATCTTGGGGAGAGTAGGAATGCTGAAATTTCGTGGACCGACTTCGGGGGGTATTTCCATGTGGAATTCCACTCTTCCACGATGAAGGTAGAGAAGAGAAATGATCTACTCTCCCTTCTACAGGGGAACATGTCAGTGAGGGAGAAGGGGATCATGTTCAAGGATCTACTTCGTTTTTTTCCACACCTTTTTCCGGATGAGGAGTCTCGGGTGAGACGTTTAGAGGAGGCACTCTGACCTTCTCTTCAGTATGACGATACTCCATTCACCCAACCGATGTACATGGTGTTCCAGAAGAAGGCTGATGTTGTATAAAGGATGCACACACTAGAAGGTGTTCCTCAAGAGGGGAGCCAGTGGACTTCGTCGAAGGGGAATACTGTCAGTAGCAGGCCTCCAGCATCAGGGCCATCTAGGTTTCGACCAGTGGGGAGTGGGCCCCATCAGTTATGGTTTCGATCTCCCATTCCTCTCCCTTTCCTCGGAAGCCAAGGACCAAGGTGCATCATCTATGGGAGTCGTTGGAACCTTCAGAATCAATTGTCAGATAGAGTGCAGTACAATGGGGGTGGGAAGGTTCAGCACCCACCTCTGCATTAGCAGTTTCTAGCCGGACCCTTTCAGCAGTAGCAGCAGGGACAGCGAACTCCCACTCCTCCAAGAGTAGATGTGGCAGGAAGAGGATGAACCCATGGTGATCCTCAAGGACCTTGACAAGGGCATGGTCAAGGAGGAGACTGATAACCGAGAGGCAGAGGAGATGGGTGTGGGAAGTTTCACGCCACAGAGGCAGCAGTTCCAGCAGGTCCAGAAGTTGTTTGAGGTACGATCACCTTGTTTAGAACTATTTCTTGCACCTTATTTGATTCAGGAGAATCACACTCTTTTTTTAATCCCAGTCAAGCCCATTCCTTGAGCCTGTAAATAGAGAGACACTACATGCCCCTTGTGCTGAGTACGCCAGTTTGGGGTCATAATAGTCTATTTGATGTTTGTTAAGGATGGTTGTATCAGTCTAGTTGGGACCTTCTTCTACTAAAAATGCAGCCATATGATGTCATCCTAGGCATTGACTGGAGATTTTCTGTGCACGCTTTTATCGACTGATTCTGGAGAAGAGTTATATTCTCCGATGGGGATGTCCAGTGTGCAACTTTTGTTGACGAGCGTAATTATCAGTTGGGGATATGGCATGCGAAATCTCTTCTTTCTATACAGGTCGATCATTCAAATAATCAATGGATTTTGTGATGATGGATGTTCCAAGAGTTGTTAGATAGTTCCTATACGTTTGTTTCTGAGGAGGATGTGACTTTACCCCCTCGACATGATGTTGTGTTTGGGAGAGACTTACATCCTAGTGCCCGTCCGATTTTCATGTCTCCTTATCTGATAGCGCCTTCTGAGCTGCTAGAGTTGCGGATCCAGATTGAATATCTAATGAATAAGGGGTTTTTTCTACCTAACATGTTTCAATGGGGTGCTTCGGTATTGTTCTCAAAGAAGGAAAATGGTGGTCCCAGGCTATGTATATACTACCAGATGCTGAATCAAGTAACAATCAAGAATCGTTACCCTTTTCTAGGGATAAACGATCTCTTTGACCAGCTGAGGGGAGAAGGTTGGTTATCTAAGATCGATCTAATGTTTGTATATCACCAGGTAAGGGTTAAGAATAGTGATATTCCTAAGACTTCTTTCAGGCGCAGGTATGGGCACGTTGAATTCTTAGTAATGTCATTTCATGTTATGAATTCACCTACTATGTTCATGGGCCTCATGAACTTTTTTTCCATGACTTTTTATACCTGTACATCATTTTGTTCATCGATGACATTTTTATCTACTCAATATCAGAGGAGGACCATACTAAGCACCTGAGTATGGTCTTTGAAATCCTTCGACATCACCAAATCTATGGGTAATTTTCCATGTGTAAGTTCATGACATGAGAAGTTCATTTCCATAGACCCGTGGTGTCTCAAAAAGGGGTATGAGTTGATCCGTTAAAGGTGGAAGCAGTTGTTTTTTGGGATGATCCCATGAATGTGACTGAGTTTCGCAGTTTTATAGGTCTAGAAGGCTATTATCAGAGGTTTGTACCCGACTTCTCTTGAGTTGAAGCTTCATTGAAAATGTTAACAGGAAAGGACCAGGCCTTCATGTGGAGTGAGAATTGTCAGGAAGCCTTCAATTATCTAAAAGGGAAGTTGGTTAGTTCCCTAGTTTTGAGGTTCTTAGAGGAAGGGATGTTGTTTGAGGTGTTTTGTGATGATTCTGGACATGGCCTAGGGTGTGTACTAATTCATCAATGGGCAGTGATATCTTATGGGTCTAGGCATTTACATCCTCACGAGTATAACTATTATACCCATGACCTAGAACATGTAGTAGTAATGTTCGAATTGAAGTTGTGGTGGCAATACCTCATCAGGGAGCACTTTTTTGTATTCACAGATCACAAGAGTTTGAGGCATATCATTACCCAGAAGGACCTGATCTTACGAAAATGAAGGTGGGTAGAGTTTCTCAAGGACTAAAACTTTGAGATATCTTACACTGATGGTAAGGGGAATGTTGTGGCTTATGCCTTGAGCAGGAAGTCAAAGAGGGATGTTGTTCAAGAATCTGTGGGTTCTTGGAAGGCAATGGAGGAGTTGGCTTCCCTACACCTGGATGTAAGGTTGGATGGTGGTAGAGGTTGTCTGTTTCAGATAACAGTGCAGTCCTCTCTACTACCGTAGGTGGAGAAGTCTCAGTGGGGAGACATAGAGAGTGAAGTGATGCATGATTGGGTTAACCATGGAAATGCTCCAGAAGGGGGGTCAGAGGATGGTCAGAATCAGATGCTTTTCTAAGGTAAGTTGTTTATTCCAGAGATGACATGTGAGGGAGTTCTCTGTGAGTTCCATAACTCACTCCTAGTAGTACACCCTCGAGTTTCAACGAAGTACCATGGCCTGAGGGAACAATTTTGGTGGCCCGTGTTGAAACGGGCAGTGGCGGAGTTCGTGGCATGGTGCTTGGCATGTTAGAAAGTGAAGGTTGAACATCATGTCCTAGGAAAATTATTGCATCCATTATATGTCCCCGATTGGATGTGGGATGAAATATCGATGGAATTCATCACAAGACTACCAATGGTTCAAGGAGGCTGTGATTCTATTTGGGTAGTGGTAGACAGGCTGACGAAATCAGCTAACATTCTGGCGATCGAGGAGTCGAGTACGATGGATGACTTAGCACAGAGATACGTTGATGTGGGGGTGTAGTTTCATGGAGTTATAAGGTCCATAGTCTCAGATAGGGATGAAACATTTATCTCACGAGACTAGAGAGGATTGCAGTATGATTTTGGCACCCATCTGTGTCTTATCACAGCATTCCACCCCCCAATAGATTGGCAGACAGAGCGAACCATCCAGACATTGGAGGATATGCTATGAGCATGTGTTTTGGACTTTGCGGGATCATGGGAATGATATTTTAACTAATTAGAGTTTTCCTAAAATAACATTTATCACTCCAATATTGGTATGTCACCATTTAAATCTTTGTACGAAATGCTGTGTCGTTCGTCCATGTGTTGGACCGGGGTTGGGAAGGTAGGTGTTCTTGGCCCGGAGTTGGTGAAGAGCACAACAGAGAAGCTTCAGCTTGTGTGTGAGAGGATGAAGACAGTGCAAGACCAGTAGATGTCTTATTCCAATCGTAGGAGGAGACCCTTTGAGTTCTAGTTTGGAGACCATGTGTTCCTAAAGGTTTCCCCTCGACGTGGGCAGTGATGGTTTGGCAAGGGGAGACAGCTCTCTCTTAGGTTCATTGGGCACTTTGAAGTGTAGGGGTGAGTCGGTGAGGTGGAATATATGCTGGCGTTTCCGCCTCATTTGGAAAGGATCCATGATGTTTTCCACATCTCCCAGCTTTTTCAATATATACATGATGATTTTATTGTCATTGACTGTGGAGAATTAAATATATGGGATGATGCTACATTCGTGGAGAAACTAGTGAGGATCAAGGATCAAAAAGGAGAAAGTTCTTCTTGGATGAAACATTCCTTTGGTTTATGTATTGTGGAGGAACGATGGCCTCGAGGAGTATACTTGGGAGCAAGAAGCTCTGATACGTGACTAGTACCCAAAGATATTTTGAGTTGCTGTTCTGAGCCTTCCTTGCTGTTCTTGTTCATGTGACCTGTTGTGATGTAATGTTGAACTTGTTGGATTATGAGATGTTTTGTTTCCTTACATTTTTAATGGTATTTAAATGTCTTGATATGTGGGGAAGGGAGGACCTGATCCCTAATCAAGATGCATTAAGGTGAATTCGACTAAACTCGGGCGGGTGAGTCAGTGCCTCCCACAGCTGATTGTATCTTGACATAGAGGAAAGAAATCCCTGTTCCATGTGGTGGTACAATGTGATCCATGGGATTCGTAAGGCTATATGGGGTGGTTTGTCCCTGAGAGGTATCTTCTGTAGGGGATGTTTGGGATACTCTTGTATTCTCAAGGGCGAGAATAATTTTGAGAGGTATATGATGTAATGGCCCAGAACCTGTTGGTCAATTACATTACCAAATGTCTAAGTGTTGGGGTGTCCTGGACTCATCGATCGGTCCCACTGATTAGCACCACAGATCATCTCCACTGATTAGACCCACTGATGTTTCACAGATCGATTTTACCAAATCGGTTTCACAGATCGGTTTCTCCAAATCGGTTCTACAGAGCGGTTTCACCAAATCATTTTCACAGATCGGTTTCACCAAATCAGTTTCACAGATTGGTTTTACCAAATCAGATTCAGAGATCGGTTTCACCAATTCAGTTTCAGAGATCGGTTTCACCAAATCGGTGTCACAGATCGGTTTCACAAAATTGGTCTCACAGATCCGTTTCACGAAATCGGTTTCACATATTAGATTCACCAAATCAGTTTCACATATCAGTTTCACCAAATCTGTTTCATAGACCGGTTTCACCATATCAGTATCACAGATAGGTTTCACCAAATCGGTTTCACAGATTTGTTTAACCATATCAGTTTCACATATTGGTTTTACCAAATCGGTTTCATAGTTCTGTTTCACCAAATCTGTTTCACAGTTCGGTTTCACCAAATTGGGTTCACAAGAATAGTTTCACTAATCAGCTTCACAAGATCAGCTTCACAGGATCAGCTTCATAGGATCATATTCACATGATCAGATTCATAGGATCATATTCTCGCAATTAGCTTCATGGGATCAGCATCAGTCGATCAGCCCCACCGATCGGTTTCAACTATCAGTCTCACCAATCGCCGACCGAGAGGTGTCTGGATTTTCCTTCCCCAGTTTTCCCATAAGGCTACTTTTTTGTCATTTATCCTTTTTAATGTGGTTCAAAGTCATTTTTAGCATCATAAACAACATTTTCAATCCCCTAGGAGTTGGGAGACCCTCATTGGACCTATTTTCCTCTCTTAAATTACATCCTTTAATGCATAATTTTTTTGGCCACCCCTCTGATAAGAATTATTAAACAAACAATTAATTCAATCATGTGTAACCGTATAACAACAAGGTGAATCCATGTTTCTCATTTAAATTTACTCAAGATCCTCAAATCCCGTAACTCCAGGATCTCACCTTTTTATTTCATGAGAATTCTTCCTTCCCCACTGGTTATTTTTCCTTATTCTCTATGGTGCGTTTGGAGTCCTCCTTCCCGAGGAAAGTGGTGCACCTATGCTGGAGCCTTTCCTGTTCATTCTTAGAGTCTTCTGAGTTCCTCCCCAGCAAGTCGCACATCACCATTTGTTTTCCCTAGGAGAAAAACGTCGATCTTTGATCATTCAGGTAAGGATTTCCCTTTGTCTCTCTATAGTGTGTATCATGAGGGGTGGATATGTTATTGTTTCTTTGGGGATGGATGAAGCTAAACCTTAATAAAGATAATAAACATAATTTGAAATAATGAAGGGGGTGTGATCGATGTTTCTACTGTACTCTTTAACCTTGATTAATTATTCTGAATCGTAAAGGATTATGCCTAGTAAAAATCATCATTGTTGGTGGTCTTTTCTTGTACCCTAATGAACCTTTGTTATTATGAATATTTAAATGATTGAATGAGATGTGACATGGAAACTGGATAATAATGAAACCCCGGTTGATTAAATGGATGCCCAGTGAATAAGAATCGATGTGTGATCACCCCAATTATCCAAACAGAAAGGTAAAACTGATTCAATGGAATATTCAAATTTTAAAAAATCCATTGCTCTGTTCTGGATTTGTTGACGGTTGAATCCCCGGATGCGATGTGGATGGGGATGGGATCCTTTGTTCTGGTGCAGTTGTTGGATTTTGTATCTGGGGCTGTCTGGTGTTGTATGATGGGGCTTATTTGGTTCTAATTCTTTGAGGGATCTCAAGGATCCCTTTGGATGTTGTTACTTTATAGGAGAACACGGTGTGAATGCTAATTTTTTTTGTTTTTTAGTTTTCCGTTCCATAGATTGTGGTTATGCCTATTAGTTGACTTGTGGTGCAGAATTTACATAAATGGAATAACATGAATATGAAAAAATTAATGGTTTCAAGGGGGAATTGTTTTCCGAGAATGAGTTGTGATAGGGTTCTGGCAATTTTTCTTCTTATGAATGAATAATAATTAGGGTGCTTGTGTATGAGATGATTTTGGATACACTAGGCTGGGATGAGTGCAACTTACCTATATATATAATTTTAGTTCTTATGTTTCTTATTCTCACCCCACCCATGTTAAGAACTTCATTCCGAACACCCACATTTCATGTGGGAGGTTGTTTTTTCCAACACTCCCATGTGTGGTTTTTTATTAGATCCTTTTCTTCTCACATTCCCATGTATCCTAATATTTTTTAGGCAGGATGTGATGGAATGATGTCCATTATAGCCCTAGATTTTTCAGGCTTGGTATGTGGTGGTGGTTGGCCCAGGTGTGTGCGGGAAGGTTGTTTCCCAAGTGTCTTCAGGATGAGGACCATGTGTCTTCGGGCATGGCAGTAGTTATTTAGAACCAGGTCTGTGCAGGAGTGTGGTAGTGATATCTCCAGATGATTGAGGACGGGATGTGTGATTGTGGTAGACCGGGTGTGTGCGGTTGTGTGGATGGCAGTGGGACTGTAGTGAGGATGGCGGGAGAGGTTTGACGCCTAGGATGTCTTCAATAACCAGCGGGAATGTGGCATGGGGTAACCATATATTGATATGATATTACTATTACTTTACATGACTGTAATTATTTGGGGAGTGTTCCTTGATAAGGTTTGGGTGGATAGTTTCCTTGCTAGGTGCTCTAGTTATTTACTTTTCTCACATGGCATTAGGATGCCTCCCCAATTGTGCATGAGAGCCTTTGGTTTTCCCTACTGATTATACATGTATACCCACCCTATGTATATAAACTGATTTCAGGTTTCCAGGAGGACATCAGGGATCATGCGGGACCATACTAGCTCAGACATTAGGACAGTTGTTGCTGTTTTTCTTTTTCTGGTACGTTCCTCTATGGTTTTCTTGTACTTTTGTTGAATATAATTTTTGACATGCATATGAAAGAATGTCTTGCTTTTGGGTTAATTTTATATATATTTTTTGTGTAGTTGGTATTTACAATATTATCTCTCAATATTATAAAAAATGGTAATGCCTTCCATTTTGTGTGTGATTCTATACCACTGGTGATAGTCGCCACTCTGGGACCTATTGAAGGTGGGTCTCGGGGGGTCATTATCTCTCATTCAACTGGAAGAAGGAAGAGTATAGAAATTTGACATCTCTTCTCTTATAATGGTGAAGGAGGGTCGCGACATCTCATATATAAAACATTTCTATAAAACTTCATAGCACCAAAATATTTTATGATTTGAAATACGTATTTTTCATAAAATATACTACAAGAAATTATAGACAATGTATAAGTATGAATGGATTCTTAATTGGTAATGGTTGCGAGACATTATAATCAAGGACTCATGATACTTATACCTATTCATGTGTGGAAATGGGATGCTATTAATATATACTCAATCACTATATTACCAAAAACATCTAAAAAGGAATGTTTCTATATGGGTTATTATTTATAACATTACAATGTCTAAAAATTTCATAGCTATATATGAACATATACATCTTGATTGGCTATAGTAGCTCTATATTAATTATGTTGTAATACATCATGGTGAAATTCATTAAATTGTATTTATTCAAGACTAATGGATTATGACAATATTTTAGAAGAATTATTATAAGGCTCTCAAATCTAAGATATATTTTAGAATTTCATATCATCCTCAGATTGAAGGAGTGTCTGAAAGTATAACTCATACATTAAATATAAATATGGGGATATGATCACTAGAAATCAAGGCTATTTGGGATACATATTTCCCTTTCTTGGAATATTCAAATAATATATGATTCCATTCAAATAATCAAATGGATCCTTATGAATCGTTTTACAAGAAAAGTTTTTAGTCCACAATAAGTTGAGATGAAATTGGTGAAGGAAATATTTTTCACCCAATATCATGTAAAGAATACAATAGTGAATGTGAGAGCTATTAATGTTCATATAATTTAAGGTCAATGAATGAAAAATGGATATACAAATAATCCATCGAATGATATAGAATCTCAATTGGGATATCATGTTTTTATATTAATATCTTAATATATGAGTGTTATAAGGTATGAAAACTACAGAAACCAAGTCCTAGGTATGTCGAGCCTTCTAAAATTCTAGAAAAACATGTAGTTGAGTCTTATAAATTAGTTATTAAAAGTTTCTTATATATTGTTCAATATTTTTTATATTTACATTTATTAATGAAGTAAATTCTAGACCAACAAAAATTCCTCACCTTTATGGAAATATAATTGGAACATGATTTATCCTATAGTGAAGACCCCATCAAGATTATTTTACTAGGGTATATATGTCATTGAATTAGATGAATCTTTTAGTGAAGGTAAATTGGAATAATTATAAAATAAAATATGGGTCTCTGAAACCGGATGAAGATATGAGGAATAATTACCCACCTAAAAATATTATGTGACATTATTTAAATATATATGTGGAAATGTAGGAATTGGAGACGATTAAACTCTTTATATTAAACAATACTATGAATGATTTTGATTCTTATTATAATCTATAAATATACACATAGAATTATTTTATAATATGAGTAAGAACCTAAATTAAAAAATATAAATAAGTAATTTTAAAGAATTTATTTTTATTTTTTGAAGTAAACATATCATAAGTTCCCTAGAAAAAAATATTGATATTTTTATGAAATAATTTATTATCTACTGAATAATGGAAAATACTTATTTTATAAAAAAATACCAGTTTTATTAAATTATAATTATATATTAATATATAAATACATTACTAAACAATTTTTCATAAAATAATTGTAACACCCCATGCTTTCACGATATGCTTCTCTTTCAATAAAGCAATAGCTTGCATTGTACGCATGTTCGAGATTCTAACACACCGCGACCAATCAAAGTAGCAGTTATGAATAGTAATACCCACTTTTTAAAATTATATAAATTTTATATTTTAAAATTGAAATAATTTTTGTATTAGGAATACAGAAATTATCCTAAGTTGAATTTTTTGTAATATTCCGAGAACTATCACTTTTCTATGAATAAAAAAATACTTAAAAACAAATTTTTAATTAAAAATAAATTATAGTGATAAATTATAATATTGAGTGGTTTTAAAGTATATTTAGAATATATTTTTACCATTTTAATCAATGGTGGTCATTAGAATTAATTTTACTTTGAAATATGACATAAACAATTGTCAATTTGTTGATATATATTGTTTCTAAAAAACACGCTATTTGTTGTGACAGTAGGAATTAATTATTAAATCAATTAATTAAACTTATATGATTTTAATTATGTAAAATAGACATATTTTTTGAATTAGGATTATCACATATATCTTAGGGTGAATTTTTGGTATTTTTCTGAAAAACTTCTATTTTTGATGAATAGTGAAACCACTAAGTGGTAGTTTAAAAACTAATTTTTCGTGTAAATGAAACATTACCACTTCTGTGTAATGAATTTAAAAAATCCAACATACATGGTTGTCATTAGAAATTACGTTGTGGTTCAATGGGATTAAAATAATTTTTGGTGAATAATATCATTTAAGTTCTATTAATCGCAATTAAAGATAATTAGTGAAATTTAAGGTAAAAATGATCTTATAAAAATATGAAAATATCTTGACACTTGTCCTAAAATTATTTTATGAGTCATGGAAAACCAATACAATCCATGGGTCAACTTGTCGAACCTATGGATCCACTTTCGTAGGAAAATGACATTAATAACTTTTTATTTATAGTAAAAATAAAATTTTTAAACATGTGTTGTTTTACAAAAACAATTATTAAATGGGGTTATATAAGTTAACATTTAGACTATAAATATTAATTAGAAAGATGAAAATATTTCCTACATCTTGAAATTTTTTATATCATTTTGAGACATTAAATAAATTAAATTTTTTTTGACACCGTGACGATGCAGCGATTACCTCATTAATTAACCATTTAAATAAAATGAAAAGATAATTTAATATATAAGACAAAAACTTGTCAAAAACCTATTTTATGAGTATATTTAGATCCCTTATCACATTATCCTCTAAATATATAATTGTGGGACCTTTGAAATCCCAAAAACATTTCATAATAATGTAACATTTCATGACTTTCCAAGAGTGCCCCTCCTCTCCTCTTATAAAAGGCCCCCACCTATACCACCTTATTCACACCATCATAGCCATTTGGCTCGGCCAAACTCTGCCCAAATACTCTCTCAAATTCCCTATATTAATCCTAGAAGCCTCACATTGGGTATAATTCTTCTGAATAAGCCTTTGTCTCAAATCAAAAAGAGTTACCCGATTTTAAGGTAATGTCTTCTCTTATGTTATTTTATTTTATTTTTCCTCTCCAACCCCTTAAACTCTATTAATTACTATCTTTTGTAACAAAACCAGTATCATAAATATACTAGTATGTTGTTATGAGAATTATTTGATTTACACTTACACACACCTTCGTCTAATGGTTAAAGAACATACTGTTTCTATGGGTGGCGAATTAATGCCTCACGAAACGATGATTGTTCAATATTCTATTAACACCATTAATGGTGGCCATTAAGATGGAACTATATTTATATAAGATATATTTTTTTTTTGGTTTTTTTATTATTCTTTATTTTTCATTTATGGCATACCTTTATGGTTTCCATTATGGGTAAACACGATATCTTCATTTTAAGAAGTGTGGACTACCGCCCCCTCAAAGTGATTTGAATCATTAATGTCATATGTGGGATGTATAAAAGATGGTCTAAATGATATTATATATGATATTATACTAGTATTATAATACACCTTTATATCATTCTGTTCTAATTCCATTAAATACGAAATAGAAATGAAAGTAGCGTTCGTGCGTACGTACGGCTTACCTTCTCCATGAACGGTGCATTTCATTTCATACCACTAAATGTTAGGTAATATTATAAATTCATATATATACTTTATATATATGATATATATGATATCTACATCCAGAATATAATTCTGTATATAATAGATTTTTTACCACGAAAAAAACATGTAATTATAAGATGTTTATTGTTGACTCAAGTATAAAAGATTGACAAAACGACCATTATTAACTTAAATGACTACATAATTTTCATAACATAGTAATAAGTGATATAAAAAGAATAATGAACTTGAAAAAACTTCTTAAGAAAGTAGAAATTTACTCTAGTTTATTATTCAGGATGTTAAAAAATGGTCGAGTCAAGTCGGACACGAGGTAAGGGAACTTTTTAACCCAATTTCTGTTCTTTGGGTTAATCTCTTACTTTCAAATTATGTCAAGATATTATTATTTCCTATCTTGTATTTTTAATTTCTTTATGTGTACTTATAGTAAATAAAAATAATATATCTATTTTATTTAAAAAATGATCATTGTAAGGGACTTCGTCTCAATCTCCTTTCATTGAGGCATATTTGTTTTTATACAAAACATTCCTTTTTATGGTGTATAACCCCTTTGACTTTTAATTTTATTCAAAAGGAATCATTTTATACAAATCATTTTTACTAAATGAAAAACGAAAGTTTTTTTCATACGTATCCGGTGACAATGTCTTCTACACCGCCGTGTCTACTATTTGAGTTTTGGCTTCCTCTATAAGCCAAAACTATTTTTAAAATGAAAAATAAATACCATGTTTTACTTTTCTTTTATTATGGTATTGAAAATTCTTTTGATAATGTTTTTATTATACCAAAGTGTTGTATTGATATCTTAAGATTGAAATGTAGAAATGTTATTTTTCCTTTATGCATGTTTTATGTGATATGATTATGTTATGGTTTATGATATATTTAAACTTGTTCATATGAAGAATGCATTGGACTTAATAAGTAATGGGTGGAACCCGCTACAGCCCCTCGATGCAAAGGTGGGTCTCATGAGACAAACCAGTGTCTTGGCATGAGGCCTTGAAAAAATCTTATTTGTAGTCTTGGCATGAGGCCTTGGCTACGTGGTTATGATAGTCTGGAATTATGCATTCCATCATCATGAAAGTGATTATTGATATTGCATGTGATTATTCGACTAGTAGAATATCCATGTGAATAAGTAAATATAATAACTTCATTTTATTTTTTCCATATTATGCTAAATTTCAAGTTTAAAAGGCTTCTGTTTTAGTTATACATTTCCTTAAATGTTTATGTTTTTTATGAAAGCTTCTGCTATATTGATATCCTTACTGAGCATCTGAGCTCACCCCTTTCAATATTTTAATTTTTTTTCAGGATGTGAAGAAGTATTTTATGAATGACCTATAGGGATTGTCTGAAGGGGATATGAGTGTCGACTATGGAGACTATGTTATTGTTGTTTTTCACTTTTTGATGTAATGTATCATTTATGAATGTATCTTATGTTTTCAAGGCAACTAAACTAATCGGTCTTTCGAGACATGATCTTTGTGATCATGCCAATGTTCCTTAATAATGCACCGAATCTGTGTAACAGGGGTCGAGGTGTTACAGTTGGTATCAATGGCAGTTTAGTACTAACATTGGAAGCTAGATTTAGATAAAATCTGAATAGAGCACATAGCCTTAAGATAGACTTTGAGGATTAGTATAGAATAACTTCCTAGAATTTTGGTAATATAAATATTTTTGTGATTTTTCCATGAAATACATCCCTTTCTAAATACGAGCAGGTAGAGGCAGCTCTCGCACAGATGTACCTAGGGGTAAAACTTGAAAACACAACTTTGAGTTAGACTCGAACGGGAACTGGTGCACGAAAACGGGCCTTGCAACACTCTTGGTTACGACACTTATAGGGGATATGCTTAGGATAATTCTCATTTTCTTTACAAACCATTATGAAGGGTTTATGAGTATATACTTTTCTCAACGAAAACATTTTTATGATTATAGTTCAATTTATGTTAAGTGTTTTACAATTATGGAATTATATATTTTGATTCCTAAACTAATCTAGTTTACGCCATTATTTATAAATAGCACATAGTGGGAGTAATGGAAACCAAATCAATGCACAGTCTCTGTGTAGGGATTTCCCTCCTGATCAAGACAATTATTGTGGATCTGGAGATACAACTGGTGCTAATCAACTAATCACCATACTGGGACAACTCACTCGGGTTATGAATAATAACCTTACACGTATAGAGAACCCTGATCCGCAACATAGAGGATCAATGTTAACTCATTTCATGAGGCAACAACCGCCAACGTTTAATGGGGTTACAAATCCATTAGTAGCTAAGAAATGGATAAACTCCGTAGAGAAAATATTCCACTCCTTGGGGAGTAGCGAAAGGGAGAAACTTGTCATGGCAATTTACCACCTCACTGGTGATGTCGATCAATGGTGGTCGTTAATAAAAAACACAAAGTATGATTAAAAGGTATCAAGTATGGAATGGAGGGATTTTATGTAAATTTTTATAGAAAAATCCCTTTACATGACCATCGAGCAGATATAGAAAGGCAATTTTTGAGTCTGAGGCAAAAGGAAGATGAGAATGTCTCAAAGTATGAGTCTAACTTTAAAAGGTTAGAGAGGCATGATGCAGATTATATACGTAACCCAAGAAGTAAGATTGATCGTTTCCTTGATGGGTTAATACCATTTCTCCATCGAGCATTAGTCTCACAAACCTTATCGTCATACGAAGATATTTTCTCACATGCTATCAAGACAGAAAAGGAATTCACTAAATATTATGACCATAAAGTAAAGTAAGAGAATAAGAGAACGGTGGAACAAGAGACAGATAAAGGGAAAAAGGGAAATAAGGATTTCACTTATGGGATAATTTTGGGAAAAATCACCCCGGTACTTGCCTAAATGGAATGGGAGTCTGTTATAAATGTGGATAAACAGGTCACCAAGCTCATGATTTCAAGGGAAAGAAAGAGGCTATCAATGTTAAACGCTACAATTGTAGGGAAATGGCGCATTATGAAAATTATTGTCCTAAGCGTCAGGGAAACATACCTCAGAAAAGTCCAAGAGATTAAGTCCAATATTATGCTATTACTACAGTTGAAGTGGAATAATTAATGTATTTGCTTTCTTGGACTGAAGGATTATATTCTGGTTATAATAATAATGTGATATATATAAGGATTGTGCTACAGTACTTGTTTTTTTCATTAAGGTTTTAATATGATGAAGGTAATAATATTTTTGGTATGTGACAATAAGAGAAACTTTACATTTTTTTGGGGAATCTGATGTTTCAATTGATTTTGGACTTTAGAGACCTTTTAGAGAAAGTCTGGACAAAGGTATTTTGGATAACTATAAAGGTTGGAATGGATTATGTTTAACTTTGGATTGTATTTTTTAAAGTTAAAACATTTATGAAGATTATTTTTGGAATATTATAATACTATAGTTTTAGGAAAAGGATAACCGGCATGTTGGGGGATAACCCGTCACATCGGACAAAGCTGCAGGAATCGAACCCACAACCATAGTGTGTCAGGCCTTTATTACCTACCACTAGCCTACAAGAATTCTCTGGTTATTACAAAATATTTTTCTACATGGTATGTGTTAATATTTGGAACCTTATACGATTAGGATAAATATAATATTTTTGAGTTATATTGTCTTTTTGAGTGAAATATTGGTTTGTGGTAAAAATTTATTAAAGAATGAAAGTCTACCTGAGAAGTAAGTATATTTCCTTACATTCTTAGTAAATCTCCAAAATTAATTCCTTAACATTATGAGGAATAATTTAAAACAATAACGTTGTCAGTTAACTTTTCCTATTGGGGAATCAAAGACTGTTTAACCAATCACAAGTTTGTTATTTTCATATAGTTAACTTTCTCCTAATACTATTTTATACAACTCTCCATCAGACCTTGATGGTTTGTTTTTCCTCCATATCCATGTTTTCATATAATCCTAGTATGGTATATCTTGGGTAACCTTTATAGTTCTCTTTATTTCTTTTAAAGTTATATTTTTATTAACCTTATTTCTGATGTGGGTCTTACACAAAGGTATTTTCTATTTTCAACTTTTATTTTTGAAGAACATTTTCAAATTGCGAGGATGCAATTTATTGATGTTGGGGAGAATGTAACACCCCATGCATTCACGATACGCTTCTCTTCCAATAATTCAATAGCTTGCATTGTATGCAAATTCAAGATTCTAACACACCGCGACCAATCAAAGAAGAAATTATGAATATTAATAACCACTTTTTAAAATTATATAAATTTTATATTTCAAAATGGACTTCATTTTAGTATTCGGAATATCGATATTATTTTAAGTTGAATTTTTTGTAATTTTCTGAGAACATTCCATTTTCTATGAATTGAAAAATATTTAAAAACTAATTTTTTAATCAAAATAATTTATAGTGATAAATTATACTATTGAGTGGTTTTAAAGTATAATTATAATATATTTTTACCATTTTATCCAATGGTGGACATTATAATTAATTTCACTTTGAAATATGACAAAAACAATTATCAATCTTTTGATATATATTGTTTCTTAAAACCACGATATTTGTTGTGACAGTGGGAATTAATTATTATATTTATTAATTCATCTTATATGTTTTGAAATTTTGTAAAATAGACCTCATTTTTTAATTAGGACTATCAAATTTTGTTTAGGGTGAATTTGTGGTATTTTTATGAAAAACTTAAATTTTTGATGAATAGTGAAACCACTATGTGGTAGTTTAAAAACTATTTTTCCGTGTAAATGAAACATTACCACTTCTATGTAATGAATTTTAAAAATCAAACATACATGGTTTCCATTAAGAAGTAAAATGTGGTTCAATGAGATTAAAATATTTTTTGGTGAATAGTAACAATTAAGTTTTATTAATCGCAATTAAAAGTTATTAGTGAAATTTAAGGTAAAATTTATATTATAAAAAATATGAAAATAACATGACACTTCTCCTACCATTATTGGATGAGTCATGGCCGACCAAGATAATCCATGGGTCATCATGGGGACCCTATGCTGCCACTTGGGTAAGATAATGACATTAATAACATTTTATTTAAAGTAAAGATAAAATTGGCACAAACATGTGTTGTTTTACTAAAACAATTATTACATTGGGATATACAAGTTAACATTTAGACTATAAATATTCATTGAAAAGATAAAAATATTTACTACATCATGATATTATTTATATAATTTTTAAACATTAAATAAATTAAAAATTGTATGACACCACGATGACGCAGCGATTACCTCATTAATTAACGATTTAAATAAAATGAAAATATAATGTAAAATCTAAGATATACACTTGTAAAAAACCTATTGGATGAGTTTATTTGGATCCCTTATCACATTATACTCGAAATATATAATTTTGGGACCTTTGAAATCCGAAAATAATTTCATAATAATGTAACATTTCATGACTTTCCAAGAGTTCCCCTCCTCCCCTCTTATAAAAGGCCTCCACCTATACCACTTTATTCACACCATCAATGCCATTTGGCTCGGAAACACTCTGCCCAAATACTCTCTCAAATTCCCTATATTACTCCTAGAAGCCTCACTCTGGGTAGAATTATTCCCAAGGAAGCTTTTGTCTCAAATCAAAAAGAGTTACCCGATTTGAAGGTAATGTCATCTCTTTTGTTATTTTGTTTTATTTTGCTTCACCAACCCCTTAAACTCTTTTAATTAATTTATTTTGTAATAAAACCAGTATCTTAAATATACTAGGATGTTTTTATGAGAAGTATTTGGTTTACACTTACACACACCTTCGTCTAATGGTTAAAGAACATACTGTTTTTGTGGGTGGCGAATTACTGCCTCACGAAACGATGATTGTTCAATATTCTTTAAACACCTTTAATGGTGGCCATTAATAAGTAAATATATTTATTTATGATATATATTATGTTTATAATTTCCTTATGCTTCTGTATTCTTCATTTATGGAATACCATTATGGTTTCCATTAGGGGTAAACACGATATCTTCATTTTAGGAAGTGTGGACTACCGCCCCCTCAAAGTGATTTGAATCGTTAATGCCATATGTGGGACATATAAATGATGGAGTAATTGATATTTTATATGATATTATACTGGTATTATAATACAAATTTATAAAATTATGTTCTCATTCCATTAAATATGAAATAGAAAGGAAAGTAGCATTCATGCGTACGTACGACTTACCATCTCCATGAACGGTGCATTTCATTTCTTACCTCTAAATGTTATGTAATATTATAAATGCATATATATAATGGATATATATGATATATATGATAGATAAATCCAGAATATAATTATTTATATAATGGATATTTTACCACAAAACAACTTGTAATTATAAGAAGGTTATTGTTGACTCAAGTACCAAAGATCGACAAAACGACTGTTATTAAATTAAATGACTAAATAATTTTCATAACGTAGTAATAAGTGATATAAAAGGAATAATTAATTTGAAAAAAATTATTAATAATGTAGAAATTAACTCTAGTTTATTATTCTGGAGGTTAAAGAACGGTCGATTCAAGTCGGACACGAGGTAAGGGAACTTCTTAACCCAATTTATGTTCTTTGGGTTAATCGCCTACTTTAAAAATATGTCATGATATTATTATGTCCTATCTTGTATATGTACTTTCGTTATGTGTACATATAGTAAATACACATAATATATCTATTTTCTTTTAAAAATTATATTTTTAAGGGACTTCGTCTCAATCTACTTTCATTGAGGCATATTTGATTTTATACACAACTTTCCTTTATACTGTGTATAAAACCCTTTGAATTTTACTTTTATTCAAAAGAATATTTCTATACGAATCATTTTTACTAAACGAAAAAATTAATGTTTATTTCATACGTATCCGGAGACAATGAATTCTCCGCCGCCGTGACTATTATATTTTTAAGGGACTTCATCTCAATCTCCTTTCATTGAGGCATATTTGATTTTATACACAACTTTCCTTTATACGGTGTATAAAACCCTTTGAATTTTACTTTTATTCAAAAGAATATTTCTATACGAATCATTTTTACTAAACGAAAAAATTAATGTCTATTTCATACGTATCCAGCGACAATGAATTCTCCGACGCCGTGACTATTATTTGTGTTTCAGCTTCCTCTAGAAGCCATAACATTTTTTTAAAATGAAAAATAAATACCATGTTTTACTTTTCTTTTATTTTAGTATTGAAAATTATTTTGATAATGTTTTTATTATATCAATGTGTTGTATTGATATCTTGTGATTGAAATGTGGAAATGTTATGTTTCTTTTATGCATTTTTTATCTGATACGATTATGTTATGGTTTATGATATGTTTAAACCTATTCATATGAGGATTGCATTTAAATTAATAAGTGACGGGTGGAGCATGCTATAGCTCCTTGATGCATCGGTAGGTCTCATTAGACAAACTATTGACTTTGAATGAGGCCTTGAAAAAATCTTATTTGTAGTCTTGGAACGAGGCCTTGGCTATGTGGTTATGATAGTCTTGCATTTTGCATTCCATTATCATGAATGTGGTTATTGATATTGCATATGATTATTCGACTAGAAGAATATCCATGTGAATAAGTAAATGGCATTACTTCATTTTTTTTTCATATTATGCTGAAGTTCAAGTTTAAAAGGTTTTCTTTTTAGTAATACATTGCCTTAAATGTTTATGTTTATTTATGAATGCTCCTGCTATATTGATATCCTTACTGAGCATCTGAGCTCACCCCTTTCAATGTATTAATTTTCTTCCAGATGCGAAGAAGTATTTTATGAATGACCTGCAGGGATAGTCTGAAGGGGATATGAGTGTGGACTATGGAAACTATGATATTGTAGTTTTCACTTTTTGATGTAATGTAACATTTATGAATGTATCTAGTGTTTTGAAGGCTACTAAATTAATCGGTCTTTTGAGACTTGATCTTTGTGATCATGCCAATGTTACGTAATAATGCACCGACTCTTGGTAACTGGGGTCGGGTCGTTACAATAATATACGTTGAAAATATAATATAATTAATGTAAAATTGTAATTTTCAATTTTGAAATATATGTAACACTATTTTTAAATTAATTTAATGTCTATACTCATAAAAACAATTTTATATTATTTATTCTTATATAAGTATTTATAAAGTTCCCTTTTCAATTTTATTGTATTTAAATAAAAATATTCATAATCATAATTTAACATAATCTAATTAATTTTATTGGAATCAACATAGAACATATTTTTATGTAAAATCATTTTTTTAATTAAAACGGAATTTTCTTGAAAACTATTTTTTGTCACATTTTGTAGGTTACTTTTAGAATAAAAATTTGATATATATATATATATATTATATTTGATGAAACTTTATATATAATAATAATCATAATTACTAAAAATTTTATCATTCTATTTTCATTTTTTTCATTATAAATTGTAAATTTGGTAAAAAAGGCAGTTACCATAGGAAGAGTTAAAATGAATCAAGAAGGATAAAACAAAAAAATTAATGATTAAAATGAAATAATAATTTGTATAAATACTACTGTATTAAAATATTTAAACCTAATCACATAAACTATTTGAATATCATAAATTATTTACACATGTTTCTTGAGTACTACGTTAATATATATTTATATGAGGAGGATTTCTAAATGTGTCATATAACTCATTAATAAATGTATGTCATCTATCCTCTATTATCTATACTCATTGATTCTATTGTATATCCGAATTCCATAAAAATAAATTTTATAATATCCCTCCCTTGTTCCTAGATTACATGGATTTATCATTATATTATTCTAAGAAGGAATTCAGAATAAACCTAAGGGGGTTTTCCAAATATGATGTATAATTCCTAACCTGGAGTTTTATTTTTATTTAAACATTTAAAAACATAAAAAATATCATAGTTCAATATCCCTTTATCTTTATATTTGTTAAATTTTATGTCTCTCCCTGTTTTTCATTTCTAATTTTTGTGAAAGGGGAGAGAAAAAATTGGGAGGATACCTATAATAGTGAAGTAAGAGATTCGTTGTGTTTTCAATATAAGACATGATAGTTCTACATATTTATAGGGAGTTACACACTCTTTAACTTGGATACAAAATGTGTATGTTTATAAAATAATAATATTTTTTTAACTGACGTCTATGGGGTTTTCAGTGATTTTGGTGTTTTTCAATTACACGTTGTGTAATTGGGTTATAGGTTGTGTAAAGACTAAATGATTGTTTATTCACATGATGCTTGGCTGAGATTTTTTACTCCTCCCCCGATTTCATTACTCTCATCACAACAATTTTTTACTGAAAATTATGGATCCCTAAACCCTTCCAAGTCATTTTGATCAATGATTGATCATTTCTTTGATTAAGGTGTGACCCACCAGGTAAGTGCTCTCTTTTTTCCTTCATCTACTCCCTTTCCTTCCATGGAATTTGATGGATCATCATAGGATTGATGGATATAAATTTGATATTATGGAATCTTCTTTCATGGTTGAGTTACATGAACATGTTTCCATTTGTTCTTATTTGAGGGTTCCATTGTGGGATATTTTCTTCTGTGAAATATGAATCTGGTTTCGTTATGATGGACGAATTTGAATAACCATGATTTTCAAAATTTAAATCCTATTTTTTTAAAAAAATTAAATTACTTATGAAATGATTTCAACTATATTAAAAAAAATCCAACTTCCATTAAAATTTGGTATTTAAAAGTGAAATTGAATAGTTGGAATTAAATTTTGAAAAACCCCCAATTCCATTGAATTGGGCAGTGTTGGATAAATTAATTGAAAAATAAGGAATTTAATTTGAGGAATATAAATTATGAAATATATTGGTTCAAATGGATTTCAATGTTGTATTTAATAAACTGGAATGAAATTGAATTTGATTGAATACTAGTGGTTTATGCTTTTAAAAATGAAATATTTGATTAAAAATTTATTTTGGGTTTTAAATGAGAAATTAGATCATTTTGATTGGAGGAATGGGACTAATTAAGTTTTAAACAATATGAAAATATATTTCCCATCATTGAATTTACTGTAGCACATTCAAGATTATGTAGATAGTGAATTATTTGGGTAATAGTCTTTAGATTAATGATAATAAAAACAAATAATACTACTATAGGTTGTATCCCAGTTGGGCTGTTGACATGTTTCATTATGAAAATCTTATAAGATTGTGTTTATACACCTATTTATGTGATAATGTTTGAGGCGGTGAGGATCACGTAGCCTAGAACTATAATATTATTTTCCAGATGACCATGTTTATTTCTTTCTTATATACGAGTTATACCTGAGGTCAAATTTTTTTAAATATTTTTCATACCTATTGAATTTTTATAAAATATTTCTATAATAAAATGAAGAAATTTGTTTAATGTATTTCCATCATTTGAAATGTAAAGCATTAATTGTTCTAATTATGCTCTTATCTACCATACTTGTTTATTGGAGCTTGAATGATTTATTTGGTTAATTAGATATTATCACATTCTATGTAATCCATGCTGAAACAATGTTGGGAATTTATCTCACACACTACATCTGCCACATGTATATGTAGATTATATCGATTTAGGATCGATCCATGGTAACAGACCATATAGAGGTTGTTATAGCTATTGATTTCTGGTCTTACCGAGTTGCGTCCATTGGGAATTGGGCTGTTCATTTTGATTTTTGGTACTCTAGTGTATCAACTTGTGTAGTTTATACATGTATCACATCTAGTACACTTCTCCTTGTAGATTTTATTTTCTATTAAAACTATCTTATTATCATTATTTTGAAATGAGTGTGGAAAAAAATTATCACATTCAATTTGTATGATTTAATGTGTTAGTCTCCAACACATGGGTATCAAGAAATACCTTTATGATATGCCACTACTAGAATTGTTATTTGGTTTAAAGGTTACTTGAGCTACTTTGTCGCAAGGTGGAATAAATGGTATAGTTTGAACATCATTTTATTTCATTAAGAATTTTTGTAAACTTGTCCTGACAAAAAAAGTAGTTTCAATTGAAGAACTTGTAAGATCTTGAGATAACGAACCTTTATCACAAAGTTTGTTTAGGGAAAGATCTCTTGGGGATTAGTTATAGTGTTTTACATACTTTATATTTTGAAAGACTGAAATCTAAATCTTAGTTTTTTATTTGATGGAAAAATCAACATTTTTTTCTATTTGAGTGTGGATATGATGTCTTCATTTTTTATGATGACGTTGTCTAAAATCATTCCTCTATAGTTATGGGAAAATATAATATCGGAATATTATTCTACAATACCACAATTAGAAAATCATCTCATAGACCCCGTACTAGTGTAAGTGATTTTGTGTACTTACCAAGCTCAATGACATACACTAAAACTAGTCCCCATTCATGCACAAGTTGTGGAACCTAAGAGCGATGTTATCTAGTATAATTCAAACGAGTTCCCTTTCTATAATAAACCAGCATTCAAAAGATCCAATTATCCTCAATAAGATAATGAATTGATGTGAAAAATTCATCATTTGATTGAATTCATGGAAACACATGAAAAACTCCATGGGATGTGTGCCAAATTCGAGCTAGAGGGACCGAGCAGGACGTGTTGGGAAATGATGTTTAAAAAAAATAGGATAACATATAGTGGAATGTATTAAAATATATTTTTAGTGACTGGTTCAACCCATGGAAAATGTTTTCAGATAAGGATTTTGAGTTCAGCAGACATTATAAGGTTAACAGAACTATTACAGAGTAGGAGAATCATGTTGTTATGATAATTATATTTTCATTGGAGGTTGTATAAAATGTGACGATAAAAAATAAAAGTATTTAGATGAGATTTGAGAAGCTATTTATTATAATGTCTTAATATTAAATATTACCTCTTCAGTTGGTATTTGAGATAGATAATTAATTGTTGAAATGGGCCTGCATAGAATGTTAGTTTTGTCATGTCATTATTTTTCTCATAGTGGTGGTGAAGGTTTCCATAAATTAGTGTGTATGAATCATGATTCTCATAATGGTTCATGATAGCATGGGTTTCATAAACTTCCTAGTTTTTTAGGAATAGGTCATTTAAGTTTCTATCTTTTTTGTAGGCCATAGAACACAAAGAGGGTTTTCATTGAGGTGCCCAAGGTATGTGGCTACTGTTGACACTAATTTCCCATAATGAAGTTTTAACATATCATTTCAACTCCATGGTTAGGAATGGGATAAATATATCCAATAAATACTATAAGGAATTCATATTTTTCACATACCAATGGTTTCCTACCACAATAATCTAGAAAAAACAGTCTTAACACAATGTAATAATCTCTATTAGAAGAATATATAGGTCTAGAAATCATGAGTGGTACTGTCAAAATATCATTTTCATTAAATACTAAACTATTTTATAATGATACATATTATTCATTCATTTAATCACATACTAAAAATCATCTAAATTTTCAAACATATATTTAATCATAGATGATGGATATTACAACTACACATAAAACAAGGAGAATTATCGGCCTCTACAGTCCCTCTTATTTTATCTTCATAGAATATTTCAAGCATTCTTCATGTTTTTTGGTATTTTATATGAATCTTATTGAAACCAACTTTGTCATGGATTGGATTATTTTCAATAAATCCCAAATATATTGTTACCTTTAATGGGTCCCTTTATTACACCTAATGGGGTTTTCCAAATCATATAAGGAGAATGTGACCTATGTCTGAGTAGGTATGGACTTTATTATTAAGAGTTTGGAAAAGTAAAATAAATATTTTATTTTGATAAATTGCAAGAACCATTGAGTAGTTTTCTCACTCCATTTTCATCTATTTTCATGATTTGTTTCTTATGACATATCTGGTCTACCACTTGTAAGGTATGAATATTTTTATTTCAATTTTTTACATGGTACTCAAATAGTGTAAATTAAATATTAGTACAACGCACCAGTTGGAATGAATGATCTGAAGACGCATCTAGATAGTATCACAGGGGAATGATTTATACTCATGAGTGTGTCTCTTGGATGGCGTATATTTACATTGTTATGAATGATAATGATTCACTACGATTTATTATTTATTATTGAAACTAATTGGAGTTATGATTAATGTCAAGTATCCATTTCGACAGCTTGATGATTTATTTGAATAGTTAAATGTGATATGTGGTTCTCAAACATCGATCTTCGATCTGGTAATTATCAGTTTCATATAAAAGAATATATCATTCATAAAACCACCTTTTGGTGATGCTACTCCAATTAATAATACCTTTTTATGCTCTTTGGTATAACTAGTTCTATTTATTTAATTATTGATTACATGAAAATGATTTACAGTGAGTATATTGATGCCTTAAAGGTTGTTATTATTGTGGAAATCACTGTTTACTATAAATACAATGAGTATCATATGAATCATCAAAAATGAGTTTTGAGTTTTCTAAGAAATCACATACTATAATACAATATTTAAAAGTATTTTTTATGGATTTGGGAAGTGATGTTATTAGGTCATGTTGTCTCAAAACATGGTATTTCAATTTATCCTAATTATGTGAAGGCTGTTAGGACATGGGACTAACCATAATTTTTTTTTGATATTAAGAGGTTATTGGTGTTATCATGATGTCATAAGTGATTTGTTAAAGACTTCTATAATTTGTCTTCTATAATGAATTCTATATCTTGAAATGGAGTAATTTTTTTTGGGTTGTAATTTTTCTGAATTCTTTCTTGATAAAAATATTATTTTGTCAACTATGGTAGTGTTGACTCACCATGAGTATGGAATGGGCCACATGGTTCTCTATGATGTATCATGTTCAAGCTTGGGATATGTTCATATTCAGGGTTATCATGTAATTGCATATGGATCTCGACATCTTAGGTTCCATGAGAGGAATTATCTGACCCACGACCATGAACATGAAGCTAGTATTCATGTTCCTAATAATTGCGAGTACTACCCTTATAGAGAATGTTTTACCATTTTTTTTACCACAAGAGCATGGGTTGTGTCATTAATCAAAATAATCTTATCTTCAGCAAAGGAATTTGATATACTACATTCAATCTTTTTTATATATAAATCATCCAGACCCCATGGAATGGAAACATAATTTCACATTCATTGAGGAAAAAATGTCCTATGTAATGAAATAATCTGTAGAAGAGTGCAACATTATAGCTCTCTTGGCCTAGTTGTATAATGGAGTTTGGGAAACAAGGGACTGAGGTTTCTTTGGTGAGTGATAAGTTCCAAGATTTTAATATTTTATTTATTTTTCAGTTACATCAACATGATGATTTGTTTCAAATAATTAGAGACTCTCAATATGTTAGGGAGAAAATTCTTTTAGAATATATTTTTTGTTTTGTTAGGATTATAAAATGACATTATTGAGGATTTCTATAATTCTTAATGGGAATTTAACCTAGGAACCATGAATATGTTATATGGAATTCATCGTAGATTTTTTGGCCTGGAATGGGATATTAATTTATGAATTTTTCTCATTATTAAATGTTCCAATAGGTCAAGGCCGAGAACTATAATCCTTTAGCCAATCATAAAACACTTTTACTCCCTACATTGATGTGGGATGAGATCACTTTAGATTTTTTGGATGGATTCCCATGTACTTCGCGAAATAATATTTTGATATAGGTTGTGATCGATAGGAGGAAAAAGTCAACACAAATTTTACCCCTTAATGATACAACCAATATTGAGGATATAAAAAATATATATATGAATTATATTATTCATATACATGAAGTTTCATCTGTAATAGTCCATGATAGAAATCCTTATTTCACTTATCAATTTTAGAGAGGCATTTACGAGGAACTGGGATCTCATGTCTTTTTGGGTATGACATTCCATCCACAATCAGATGGTCTGATAGAAAGTGTTATATAGAATCTTGATAATATACATATTTCTTAAATTATTTAATTTGGTAGATATTAGGATTAAAGTTAGGGTCTAGTATAGTTTTCATATAAAAATAACTACCATTCTACGATCAAAATTGACAGTTTTGAGGCATGGTGTGCTCAGGCTTGCAGATCATCATTGTTTTGGTTGATATTGGGGAATGATCCTTAGTAGGACAATGCTTTTTTCATGAGAAGACTAAAAATATTTATTTAATTCAGATGATAATATTCGAAAATAGAAAATTTATAGTCGTATACTGATTGTTGGAAGAGATGGTTGTAATTCTTATTCGTTGATAAATTATTCTTTAATGTTCACCCCATTTAGGTCACCAACTGCTATAGGGGAAAGGGAGACATTTCATTCATTTTGTGGGTCCTTTTGAGGTTATTGATCAGGTAAGGAATGTTTCTTTCCATTTATAACATTCACCACAACTGACGAGGATACATAACTTGTTCCATGTATATCATATACAATGATAACTTTTTGATCCAGCTCATCTTCTATGATAGAGTGATCTTGATATGAGCATGATTTACCTATTATCGAATGAATAGTAAAGAATGTTTATTTTGAATCCAAGGTAATTTGTGGGAATAAAATACCGTTAGATCAAATTTTATGGAAACATAGTTATGATTTTTGTGGGACATAGTTGCATGGGATAGTAATGATAGAGAAGTGTCCTCACTTTTTTTGATATGGATGCCTCTAGATTAAATTTTTGGAGACAAATTGTTATTATGTAAAGGATTACATAACATCTCATAACAATTTTAATAACTATTTGTTTTTCTATTCGTTGGATTCATTCTACTTTTTTTGTATTAGGAATAGATGGAATTGGGATAATAAATGTAATGGTGAAGTTAGAGAATTGATTGATTTTTACCATTAATAAAGCTAGTTATAAAGCCCACCATAGATTTAGAAACCATGTATTATGGATACAATACAATTATGTTATAAAATAATAATAATAAATTTTTTAAGAATGATATGGGTTGTACAATGATTTCAGGATTTGTCAATTACGTAACGTATAATTAGGTTACACATCGTGTTATGGCTAGATGGTTGTATTTTATGGGGCATCGTGGAATTGTTTTATTTTCCCCCTCTCCATATTTCATTTTAGTTGACCCAATATCCTTTTACAATATATATTTAATCCCTCAAAACCATTAGGGTTGTTTCAATCTCTGATTTTTCATTGTTATATTAGCATTCTGACTCACTATGTATGTATCCCCCTCTCTCATTATCTACTTCTCTTTCCTTTCATGGATTTTGATTGGTAATCTTTGGATTGATGGATCTAAAATCATTTTTGATGAATATTTTTTCATTTTTCAGTTCCTATATCAACTGTTCATTTATAATTGTTAATGGTCTATGTTGTGCACATTGTGTTTCTATAACAATGTTAGGTGGTTCTATTGTGAATGCCAAATTTGATTAACCATTAATTTCTTGATTTAAATTCATATATTTGATATAAAATCAATTACATCATAATTTATTTTAATTGGTTTATTAAAAACCAAATTCCATTGAAGGGGGGATTTGATTGTGAAATTGAATATCTTGAATGAACTTTGGAAACCCCACAATTCAATTAAAATAGGGTGTAATTGAGGAATTGATGGAAAATTGTGGAATTTAAATTAATGAATTTAAATTATGACAACTATTTTTCAAAAATTATATCAAAATTTTATTTGAATAAACTTTACCTAAAATTTTTTCAATAGAAACCCAAGTGTTTTATCATGGAAAAGTCATTATATTATCAAAACCAATTTCTTTTTTAATGGAATTATAAATCATTTGGTTTATGGGAATATGATGAATTGTCTTTTTAATAGTTTTAAAATAAATATCCCATTTATGATTGTAATGGAAAACATGTTGGCATATGTAGTTATTGAGTTATTGGTATAACACTCTTTTGACTCTTTAAAAACACAAAAAAAACCTAGTGTAATAGGTCACATCCATAGTGGGATAGTATGGATTCAACATCAGCTAGTGTCATAGGGAAGTGTGTGTAAACACATTTTTGTGATTAACTTTTATTTTTTCAGAATCCTATATCCTAGAACTATCAGATATTTATGGTAGATAACCATGTTTTTCTCTTGGTTATGTATGATATATAAATTTTCACTAATGATTGTGAATTATTTTACAATTATAAAAAATTTATATAAATTTATTTATCTAAATCCTTAGTGAATAAATTTATTTAATTTATATACATAATTTGAAATTTAAAGCATGATATTTTTTAATTATTCTATCAACACCCATACCTATTTATTTGAATTTGAAATCATTAACCAGCTAATAAAATGATGGTATCTTTTAAAGAATCATCTGTTAGGACCTACATGGATATTTACTCAAACCATACATCTTCCATCGTGTTATGGTTGATAATATTAATACTTGTTCAATAAATATTAAAAAACTACTAGGAGGTTGTTATAAATAACGATTTCCGGACATGGAGCATTTCATCCACTGGGACATGGGTTGTTATTTATGTTTTTTTTGAAATATGTTATAGTAATTTGGGTTGTTTAATCATGTCTTTATTCTTCTATGCTTTTCCATGTAGAGTTTAGTTTACAATAATGTTGTCTTTTTATGTTTCCATCACAATGCATATGAAAAATCTGTTCGCAATGATAATTTCTATGTTGCTAGCTTTTAGTCTCCAACCCATGGGGATCATAAACACCCTTCATGGAATGCCAGTGATGGCTCAGTTATAGGGTTTCCAAGGTACACAATCTAATTCATGATATGTATCCATTTTTTTATATAAATAGATAAATATATATAATATATATAAATATTATTATGTTTACATTATAACATATTTATCATAATTATCAATCTAATGAAAAATGTAAACATCAATCTTGTGTACATAAAGCCTACTATCTCTTTGGAGATATGTTTATTTTCACCCCTCCATCTCAAGAATTTTTATAAAGTCAAAATAATTTATATATATATATATATATATATATATATATTTATGAAACAATTATAATTCTTAAATAATAATTCATTCACCTTCATTCCCTTATACACCTTAATAAATTGAAAAAGTCACTTTGTTGTAGGTGCAGACTACTATATAAATGAATCGATGTGATTAATTTTTAATTTCTACCAATAAATTATTATTTTAAATATGTAGATAACATTTATATTTCATTTTAATATCATTATTATAATTATTTATTAGATGGAACCATGATGAATATTCCTGGACCCAAATAAGAAAACTGATACTTATTTGAAAAATGAATCAATTAACATTCTTAATTAACGATTTTGATCATGAGTTAATAATAGTTTTGTATTAAAATGTAATATTAGGGTCATATATTATAATATATATTGTTATTTAGATCTATTATAATTTTTTAATATGTTTATATTTATTTATATCATATACAAGGAAAGTCTATCATTAGTTAAAGGATTTATTTTATAATCACTTTTCATTTTAATACAACTTTTGAAAAGAATTTCATTGGGGATACAATGACATACTAATGACATAAACCCATTATATATATTTTCCTCCAAGGGTAATTTTTTCTTTATTTATTAATATTTAAATTTCTCCCTTGTTTATCATTAAATAATTTGTATGTTACATGTAAGCCTCTTTCAATAAAAATTATTTATTTGATGTTCTCCATCCTAGTAATTTTTATATATGTAAATATATTCTTTAAAAATATTATATAATATATTCTCTATAATATTAATATATATTAGTTCCATTTTTACAATTTTCAAAATTTCAATTAAAGATATTAAGATATATATTCTTATCATTTTTTAACATTGTTTGTTTTACCATAAATGTGAAATGAATCATTATTTCAATAGAAACCACTTTAATTACTTTTTCCACCTTTATTACTAACCTTTATTTTTTTATTCCTTTATAATTTAAAAAATCCAAATAAAATTATTTTTTCAATATTTTAATAATTTTTAGTATAAATTATATAAATATAAAATGGTATTGTTTTCTTAAATTATTGATCTGAATAATGAAAATTTATAGTTAACATTGTTCATATATTATGTAACAGGTAAGATGATTTTATTATAATTATTATATTTTCACTTTAATGGAATGATTTTACTTAAAAATCATTCATAATGAATATATGGTATTCCATTTATTATAATTGATTATAAAATAATTTTATATAATTTGCATTGTGGTGATCTTGTTCTCTATCAATATGTATTATTCTATTAGAATTATTTTCATCCTTCATATCCATATTTTCAATATCATGGATGAATTTATAATGATTTCAATTACATTGAAAATTATTCAACTTTATAGAATTTTGATATACTGTATCCCTTAATATAAGATTATTAATTAATTAATTTATATTATACATAAAATATTTATTTACTATATTCATGATTCACTAAAGATAATATTACATATTAAAGGATATTTTAAAATTAATTTTTTCAATAAAAATATCTGGAATTAATATGATTTTAAATTTATGGGTGGAGCATATTTATATAAATAACTTCAATGCATCGACTGATCTCCTAGAAAAAACTAATATACATTCTATATATAATATGTGACTATTATTCAACTAACAATTTATTAATACTTGTCTGTAGGTTTAGAGGCCTTGATATTAAGATTCTTGATATCATGGATGAGCGTTTGTGATAATAAATGATTAGAAATATTTAGTTCAATTTTTATTAATTTAGATTCCAATGTCCATGTATATGATATTTTGATATTTTCTTTGGGTTTTCCTTGAACTGAAGTTATTGACAAAATTGAAAGTTTTTTTTGATAATCCACTCTTTCTTATTGACCATGTGTTATTTACTAATTATAGATAATGTTGTACATAACCCTATATAAGAATTTAATCTAATATATTATTTGTTTTAAGTTCTATAGGAAATAAATTTAAATATTTTGAGTTATTTATTGTTTGAATTTTTTTTCTTATTTTATGTTTTTATGTTACCAATGTAATATCAGAATCATTTATGAGCCTAGTAATTAATGAATACTAAACTAATGGATCTTATGTAGTGATACATCTTGTTTTTTTATAATATAATAAATTATATAACGATTCACTATTTTTAGATTTAGGGTGATATAACTTTTATCAGAGAGATAATGAGGGAAAAGATATAAATTAAACACAATTAAATACAAAATCAAAAGATTTCATTCATACGAAAAATTTATTTGTAGTAATATATCAACATCCTCCCATTATTAATTTACTATCTTCTATAATGGTATTTCCTCATGATAATTAACGAGAATACACTCCATGATATGGATGAAAAACTAAAAGAGAATTATAAATAAAAAATGATAGAATGTGTATTGTGAAAAATAAAATAAAATTCAGTTATATGTATAAATAATCAGGTATTAGATTATCAACATTGTAATTTACTCTAAATTAGTAAATATCATCAAATATTATTAATTATCATAAAATAATAAAATTATTTTCATGTAAAAAACAATGAAATACTTTAGCGTAATGTTAGTCATCACATAATTATTTTTACATCAATCCCCTAATTTTTCTATTGATTTCTCAAATAACAATCCAATTATGTAGAATATGGAGGGATCATCATGTCTTCACTTCCGTAAATTTAAATCGTAGATGGTAATAAAATAGCCACCAAAAATATCATTCATGATTTTATCATATTTAATTTTACTAAATATAAATTCATTGTGATGGAATTCTAATTATGTTTTGAGAATTTTTTATTTGACTTCCTCGATCATCCTTTAATGTTATATTATGATCATACTCCTCCATGGTAATATTAAAAATTCATAAGAAATATTCTAAAATGCTTATGATTATATACTTTCATTGTGGTTTTATGTTTATCATCATATTACAATGGCTTCTTCACATGATCTATTATGTTATTAATATTTGTATGGATTAAATAAATGAATGAATGGGTTGTGTATTGTTGATTATTGTCCTCTAATTTAAAGTACATCCAATTGTACAAAAACACTATATATGAAACATTATTTTATTATTTTATTAACCTCATATAATTCCAAAGAGAACATCGATAAAAAAAATAAATTATTTATATATTAAAGAAATAAAAAAACCCAAAGCATTATGAGATATTTTAAATGTTTATCAATGAAATTCATGAATAAATTTAAAACTAATTCTTAAGTTATATAGTATTACCATACATGAATAGTTTCACAGTTCTATGAAATCTTTAACTCACAAACAAAAAGGAGAATGTATTTTAATGAAAGAAAAATAAATTTATCATACTCATAAACATAAAGTTATAGTTATGAATATTTTAAAATAAAAAATTCGTTTAATTTCAATGTAATCCAATAATTATTCACAAATAATCCCAATTTAAGACTCTTTACTTCTTCCATTCTTGTTTTTTCAACCATTAATTTATATACATTCAGCTTATGTTTTACCTTATCTAAATATAATTTCATTCACTACTCAAGGAAATTTAATTTTTTATGAACTGATTTATATAAAATATATATATAATATTTAACAATATTAAATCTCTAATTATAAATCCATAAGAATAAATCATGTATTTTAAATTTTCTTCTTTAAGGTATAAGTTATGTGGTAAAGGATGAAAAAATATGTACTAAAAATATAAATACATGGTATTCAATCAAGATTAATAAAAAATATATTCTATAACTTCTCGAAAAATAAATGAAAACCACATCCGTTTTTCCAATTTCCATATGGATTCAAACATGAAAATTCCATTCATTGATTAAATTTTCAATATAATGTAGTTTCATATATTTTATTGTGAACATGATTAATGTATGAAACAAATATCAGAATTATGTTATCAATTTATCATTCCTTATAAAGAATAAAATAATCAACAAAGCACAAAAATATTTGTATTATATACTAATTTGACGAAATAACCTTTTAAACACTCTTAATTAATTCTTCTAGAATAATTGTCACCTAACATCACAATGAATCACTAATATCTATCACATTTCCATCTCAAAAATTTAATAAAATTAATTACAATTAATATTTTTTGGAGGACAAGTTTCTTTTTAATATGTATTCCTATATAGTAATTACTGGTCTCTATGGAATTTTGAAATATTAAAACATATTGTGGATCCATTTATCAAATTTTTTCAACATTTAAAAATAAATGGTCTCAATCATTTTAATTATGTTAAAAATAATCCTTATAATAAATCAATTGTAGAAGACTGTTTTATTATAAATTCACTAAAACAGAGATATCAGGTTTTACAATGTCTTATGCATTGTAGCGAGTGATATGAATGGGGATAAAATCATATATTTATATATATATATTTATCATAAGAGGCATGGGGATGAAATAACCAGGTGATTTCCTTGTTTACAATGGGATTTTGAAATGGGTTATAAGTTCTTGTCCGCTACAAACTATTATATGTTGTATATCATTTAATATAAATCTAAGTGTTAATTATGCTAAAATTTTATAAATAAATTATTATTTTTGATAAATTACTTATTCAAAATCATTTATTGTCAAGTAATGTGGGATAATAATTTAGGATTCCATGCGATCGAGACTCATCCTTGAAAAAATAACTAAATCTAAATAAATGATACAAAGGAGTTAATTATCCTATTATGGTTATTTGTAATTGTATGACTGAGGGATTCTTTATCTGCATATCTATATATCATAGTCATCTATTTACTATTAAAATGATGGTGTGATCACAGAATTGAAGTTTATGGGTCCTCTCATTATGAACAATGATTATTGGTGAATAATAGAACATATATTGGTATAATTACATTAGTTGTTACTTAATATTCTTTATCTAGCATACGTCACCTTGATTGGAAAATATGTAGAATACTATAAATTATATAAATTATTTTTTTATGTTTATCATAATACAAATTCTTTTTTTATAATATTTCAAGAACTGTAAATTGTTTCATTCATTTCTTTGATCATAAAATGATCCCCTAAAACTGAGTAATGGTATAAAATCCAAAATAATGAAATAATTACTAAATTATTTCATTATTTCATCAAAATCAAGCATATAATATTATTTTTAAGTCCATATAATTGTTTGTGATATGACATTGATTATTTTCATCCACCATATAAATATGATTGGCATTACAATATTGGATATCTTAATGTGTGTTTCTAGTTTCCATTTTCCTAGGATACGACTGAGTTATGTCATTAGGTATGAGATTATGAAGTCAATTAGTTTTGTAGATACCATAAAAAATGATATTTATGATATCATAGGACTTAATAGATTTTTAGGTTTCATGAAAACAGATCATCAGGTCGTAATGTTGATATATTGTATCTATTCAAATATAACATTATGTGAAATTGTCACATCACAAGATATGACACATAATTTACTTTCCCATGAATATTGATTCTTTATTTTCATGGTAAACACTCTTAGGTATGGTTTAATTGATATCTAATTGTATTTATTTACTTTGTTTTATCTATTACGTAAGGGATAGTCCATACATAAGGGTCCGTTCCTTTTCCATATATATTTTTCATAGTAAATACAAGTTAGGAATTTATACAAGATCGTATTGTGTGTGATAATAGGTTGGAAATTTTTGAATATGTGTTAATTCTTCTTATATATCATAAAATATAAATTAACACAAAAGTAAAAAAATTTAATATGTTGTACTAGACTAATTTTAGTCTATAAATACATTATTAATGATATGTTTCAAGTGTTAAAAATATGTAATTTTCATACATAAATTAGATATGAAATATTTTTATAATTTCTCACAAATGGGATAATAAATGATTTTTTAATGTTTGTTTACTAATATTAAATATCCATATATTAAAATTTTTTATATAATTTTTATATTCTTTACGCCTCAATATAATACATATGTTAATTCTTATTTGTTGTTAGACATTCATATTATAAGAAAGAATCAGACAAAAATGATTTATGGTGTTGAAATAGTTATTAATGTAATATACATATGATATGAACTATATTGGCGAAGCATATATTCCATTAATTATAACTGAAATATAATTTAATAATAATAAAATAATTATGGAAATTTAAAAAAAATATATATATAAAATAATAAAAAAAAATAAAATCTTTTTAAATTTAAAACAATGTACTTCAAAAAGGTATGAATATAGATTGTTGAAATTAATGTATTATTTAAGAATGTTTTTCAACCACTTAAAATTTATTTTTGAAGTTGGATTAAATCAATGATCAAGGGATGATGAATATATTAAATTTTTATTTTGTAAATACTATAAATAATAAATATTAAAATATAAAATTCTCATATTTATTATAATATGATTTTTCTGAAACATTTGAATATTTAATAATATGAACTAGTTCATATTATAAAATTAATACGAATATGTTTTTTAAAAAAATAATGGAAGATCAATAAGTTTATATTATAGAATTATCTGAATATAATGATATTTTATTTACAAATTTCTCAAAAAATATATAACATTTTTTATTTTTTGAAATAGTTAAGTATTTCAGATTAACTATTTTCATTATTTTTATTGGTGAATTGTTTAGTAAAGGAAATTTTATATATTGTTTATTTTAATGTTTATTAAAATACATCTATAGATTAACATACCTGAATCTAATGTGTAACATAATATGTCTAACAAAAGCCTTAGTTTTCATGATCCTAGATTTAATTGTACTAAATGTTATTAGACTGAATTTAGACATTCAAAATAGATTATATATATTAAAAATTAATCTTATAAAAAATTGTAACATATTTTTAGTAATTTATCCCAGGGTAAATAGATCATAGTTTTTACTTCCCACAATTCTGGAGTCTTATGCATATTTCTCGAATGGTGGGGGTGGGATATCTATCTCTCCATTATTACTTATTTTGGGATTTTTAATTTCATGAAATTGTAAACATTTTAATGATTATATGATGATCGTTTTTCATGTGACGTATTTATATATGTTTAAATATGTTTTGATTTTACATTGAGTGAGTAATACCAAATGTTTTTTTCTATAAAGAGTTACAAATCATTGTGCTTTTAACATATTGGATTGCTAAATGGATAATGATTCCAAAATAAATCATTACATTCTTTTAAACATGAATTGTTAAAAAATGAGATAAAATTGTTGGATCAAATCCAACATCAAAAAACCCAATGTTAGATTCCTTACAAAAATTAGATTATTAAGATGTTGATCATCTAACTTGGTATTTTCAACCTAATTCTATATACATGAAAATTATCATTAGTATGGAATGAAGTTAATGGGTCACCCAAATCCAATTATGTGACTATGCATGGTGGAATTTTAGAAAAGATGTGGCTAGAATACTCGATATTAGATATGATATAAAAGAAATAGTGTTGGGTTTCTCAATAGGATGTATTTATAAAATTATTGTCTACATAACTATCAAATAGTGATATCTCATATGACTGGATAATTTCTCTGAATAAATAACTATATGGGATCTTTAATTAAAATAATGGATCATTTCATAGAAATATATAGATGTTAGACCACTAATGAATATGTTTAGACTAAATGGTATTATCATAATAGTGGGGGGAATTTTTATAATACACCTTACTAATTATTTTTAAAAAAATATACTCATTTCATAAAATTCAATTGTATATAAATAAAATTATCATCAATAAAATTATATAGGAGATCAATCAATGTGAAATAGTTTTTTTAATGTAGGATAATTTTTGAATTAGAAACATAAAAATAATTTATAAAGATAATGAAATTTAATGTGTTATAAGAACACATTACATAGTAAAAAACTATTGATCTTGTTCGACACATGAAATATAAGTTATTTTTGAGAAATATATATGGATTAAAATATGTATCCAAAGGTGTTATATGAATCCATCAGGGTCATTAGTATTTTTTATATTTAGTATAGTTTTCATGTCATGATGATTTTATGTATTTTTAGAATCCAGGGAATGATATTTTTTATTTTTTATAGAAATAGTCCAAATGAATGTGTTGTGAAAGGATAATAACAATTGTGTGAAAACCATATAATATGAATTTATAAACATCAATGAATATTTACTTAAGGTAATTACTATTTGTTTAACTTTTTGAGATTCCAATAAAAATTTATTGGTGGGTTGGGTTTTGGTCTAGAGTTTCAATTCCAGGTATTCATATATTTCAATTCCAGATGAAATTAGCATGTTTTAATTTTCTAAGGATTTCAATGGGACTTAACTGTCATACAATTAAGGAAACGTTTTTATAACTATGAACTGAAATATTATAATTCATGCAGCATCCATGAAAATGAAACATTAAACTATTACTATTAGTTTTTACACAAATAACACCTTAATTTATCATTGGGTGAATATAACCATTCTATGATTCTATTGGTGGTTCTCCCCTTGGTCACTTAGTAATATCCCATTTATTTGGATGGACCCCTTTGGGATATGTGTTGTTCACATATTGATTCCTAATCCTTTTATAGATCATATATAAGATACTCTTTCCCTTGATTCGATGGAACACTAATGGGGTTTGATGAATATATGGTTTGTTGGGTAGGGAATTGATGTTTATTCTTTGGGATATATTCTTGTGAGGACATGATTTCTTTTTTATTCCATAATTTTTAATGGATACTATATTTACTTAGTTAGTGAGTGAAATGTGTATACACAATGGTTTATTATCATGGTAGTATTTATTTTTATGGGGAATTCCATAATTTTAGTTTATTCAAATATTTAATTTGATATCCATAAAAGAATCTCACATTTAAATAAATCATTGGTTTCTAAAATTTGGTTTTAAATGGATTATTAGTTTTAATATTATTTTATGAACATCATATAATCAATGAAATATATCAAATAATTTTATTACTCTTAAATGTGTTTTGAAGAATGTATGTATTAATTAATTTCATACGGATACAATTTGGAGAATGTTTAGTATAATTAAACTAATTTATTTGAGAAAACATATCACAAAAATAATTTTCAGTGTGTGGGGTTTTCGTTATATCCAATCCATGTCGACTTTGGCACTGCAATGGGATATGGTTTTGATATCAATAGATTTTAGTAGAGCTCTATGCCATCGTAATTAACTTATTTTAGTTGTATTGTTCCTTTTGTTTCCTAATGATATATTCACATAGGAAAGAACAACTTCTGTTCATTGTATCTTTTTAATATATCTATTCATGTATGATTCTTTGATTTTTTACATTTATATCTATTGAGACATGTATCATTTTGATTACATCCTTATAAATATTCATTTATGTTTATTTACAGGTTCTTTTTTCTAGTAATACTTTTTTTACTATAAGGGAAATGAAAGGATGATATTTTTAATATTTTCTCAAATGAATTATATTTATGGATCTTTTTCTGTTTTAAAAAATGACTAAACGTTTCATGGGGTGAAAATTTATAAATATTCAACTGTATCCAAATGGGTGGTTTACTGAACATCATATATTTTACTAAGATACTAATAGAAAGGTTTTCTCTGTATATAGAAAAATGTTTTGTTGTATTATAGATTTATAACTTCTCTTGATTGATATCACTCCTATATTAGGATTAGATGGTGGTGGCAGATGGATACCTAGATACTGGTTAATAGTCTTATACAAATTTATTCACGGAATTAACCTTTTTAATTTTGAATTATATATTTCTATAGTGTACATTTTCATCTACAATGAACTAAATTTTTTTCTTGATACACATAGTAAATGATCTATTTTGATTTCGGGTGAAATCATTATAAATATTTTTTATGTTTATATATAAGTTCTTGTTTCCATCCTATTGAAATTGGGAAAATAAATCAGGGATTTCGGAAGGACCACATGGTAAATATGTCACATTGACATGGGGTGGTTCATTCAAAAATGGTATAATAGATATTTATTATTTCTGATGTGGTTGTAAGTCTAGTGTTTGGAATATCAAAAATCTATTGTTAGTGAAGTAGGGTGCATAACCAGGTCAAATTATTATCTAAAATCTAGTTACCATGGTGGGGCAATGAATTTTTTTTGTACCAATTTTGGGATTTAATTTGAAGAAAAATGTTTTTATATTAATTGGTTATATCAGTTTTCTTAAACCATTTATATGGTTTTTATTTTGGACTCTTGAACTTCATGTTTTGATTAAGATATGCAATCCTTTGGAATTTTGGTGTTTCTTCATATTTTTAAAAGACAATTCTTCCTAGAAGTCATTTATTTAGTCCATGTGATTGACCTATGGTGAAATTCCAATAGGAAAATCTTCATGTCAACCCTATTTTAGTCAAAATGTATTTCCGAACAATTAAACCCCTCTACGAATTTGGTTACAGAACCCATGAATGGATGACGGATCCTGAGTTGTATATATCCAAAAAAAATCCCACAATTATTACATGGTGGTAAAAGAACTCATGAACCTATAGAATGGATTAAAACATTTTAAATGACTTTTTAATTAATGAAGAATCTATAGGTCTCTAACGTGTTCTTATCTAATTAAATACAGGAAATTCTTGGAATGAAATTATAGGATACCTTCATAAAAATAATTTTCAAAATTACCTATCATATAAAACATTCTAGATGTACATAAATCTGTAATTCTATATTGATAAAAAATGTGATCCAATTGATCTATATTTTTTGAAGAATTATAATTGATTCCATTATGATATTGAGTATACTACTCATTTTTATTCTTTGTTCCATAAGACCCTAGAAAAATATTCTAAAAAATACCTCAAGTATAAATAGAGTATATGTGTATAATGTTTGATATTATTTAAATTAAAATTCCCTTTAGTTTTCAAAAATTTACATTGATTGATTTTTCAGTGCTTTTGGATGTGGATAATGTATCAGAGATAATAGGTCTTGGATTATTATTATATACAGCTTGGGGATTTTATAGTGAATTATATATCCACAAAATAATAAATAATAAGGGTTCATATGATATGTTATGAGTAGTTTCAAATGCATCATCCAAACATCATAAAGTAGTTTTCTATCAGTTTGTTAGACCTACCTATACAATGCCAAATTGTATGGTAGTAACCATTATTATCCCTCACCATGGACAGTCCAATAATCTTATGTATTTTTAATGGTTATCCCAATGATGTAGATAGATAAAAACAATTACTAAAATATCATAGCTTTGTTTTATTGTAGAAAAGGTTGGTGGATCTTTTTCTTATGTAAAATGTTATAGTCAGGTAGAAAATATTTCACTATGAAGGACTCAGGTTAGATGCATATATGAAAGAATGTATGCATGATAGGAATTTGAAGTGTGTCCAATAATATTTAGTGGTACGATCTAAATTTAAGCCTCTATCGTTTTGGGTTTTCTCAATATAGGCGCTCCTCGTTATTTTATATTGATTATGTTGATCGATGTGTTTTTATTTCCCTAACAGATATTTTTTTGTGATGTATCATTCGACTCTTTTGGGAAAGTGAATGAAATGTGGTGTAGCAAGCAAATTTTTGAATAAAAAAATATCATTCTCTATATCATTTGTAATAGGAAACACTAAGCATTATGATAACTTCATCATATAATAAAATTATTGGTTAAATGTGATAATTGTAACCAAGAAATTTCATTAGAGAAATGAATATGAATAATAACACTATATATAATAAATATAATTATTTCATTAAAATATCACGTATAGATTAAAAATTAATAAATATGCAATGATTTTTACCAAAAATACATTTTGTGCTACATAAATATGTTTTTTTTCAAACAGAAAAATTATTTCATTTTTTTGGAAATAATAATTAATTACAACAATTACTATAAAAATTATTTTACGATATTAATATAAGTATTTATATATGTATCTAAATAATTTAATAGAGTAAATTTATTTAATTTTTTTCATGATTAAAAGTATTTATGATATTTAAGGAATTATAATTTATATTAAATAATATTTTTGTGAAAAAAATTAATATAATATTTTTAATTTCATATTTATATAAAAATAATTATAGTTAATTAAAAATTATATTATCGATTATATAAGAACCGTCATTATAATGGATTTTGAGATAATGCCATTTTTGGTTTATAACGCATTTTTCAATTACATATTTTCAAGGTGAAATGTATTTTTAAGAAAATAAATATTATAAATAAAAAATAGTAGATAATTATATACATATTTATAAGATATTTATAGATTATAATAATTAAATAATCCTATATTTTTATACAGTGTAAAAATTTAATGTGAATTCGGTTTTATGCCTACAAATAAATTTTTTTTAAACTAACATTATGGTATTTTATGCACTTAATTTATAATTATTTATTTATACTTATAATTATTAATATTTTAAAATGGATTTCATATTTTTATTAAGTTTAATTGATAAAATTTAAGAGGGTTGGATAATTTTTTTAAAAATTAATAGCAAAAATAGTAAAAATTGTAAAATTATGTTACCAAGGTTAAGGTAAAAATGAGTTTACCTAGGTCTAAACATATGGATAACGGTAATATGGACAAATAAACTGTAATAATTGTAACATGTTTAAAATAATTAGAAAATAATTTATCATATTTTCAAATTATTCCACAATCACAATGATGTGACTTTATATTATTTATATATATTATAAAATTCCAATTGAGTCCATTATATCTCTTATAAATCGGAACCTCCAATCCTCCCTGATTTATAATCATTTAGCACTATATATTAAAAATTTCATAACAAAAAACATTCCTCAATCATTTCCCTTTATTCTTGATTCTCTCTTATTCTCGTTATTTCATCCCAAGAAGGAATGTGATATAAGCCAATGCATTTCTTCCAAATAAGAAGAAATCATATTTATAAACCATTTCAGGTTAATTTATTCATATAAATACCCTTAAACGTTTTTTGAAATACTAAAATTATCAATCATATATCATAAACAGTCTATGATTCTATTTAATTATGATACTTACACCTCCACCTCATTTTCATCATATAAAAAATAAAAACATCCCTCAGGAATACATTTGGCATAACATCATCCCCTACCACTGTAATTCATTTCTCATAACCAAATTACGTGTATTTATATAAATTTTAAATTATTGAATATATATGTAATTTATGAAATAATTATATTTTTGTCAATATAGGATATCATTTACATCATTGACCTTACTTTGATTTACAAATGGTAACACCACTTGTGCATATGTGTGGTGTATCTCCTATATGAAGTGATGTGAATCAATTTTCATTCCCTCCCTTCCTGTATGATTCAAAAAATATATATAATTCATATACGTGATATTTAAATAACTCATAGCAATATATATATTATTTAATAATGAAAAATCTACAAAAAATGAAATTGAAAAGTTAAAACCAACAAGAAACATTAGTAATTGAACAATACGAAAAAAATGGCTTTAAAATTATATTATTAATAAACATATGTTGTAATGTCATAATGTCATAATATATAATAATATATGTTTTTTATAATAATTAATTGGACATTCATAAACAAAATTCACTTTGTGAATAAATTTTAATGCCCATTATGTATTATGCTTATAGAAAATATGCACACACATATTTAGTTTTATTAAATACTATCAAAATAAAATGACCATTATGCATTATAGAAATAGATAATATATCTATTGAATAATAATTATATGATCATCATAAATATACTGTTTTCATAAGTCTGTTTGACCTAGACAATATAATTGATTTCCTTCACTAGTAGATCATACCATATGAAGACAATTTATAATAGATTTGTGGGAGATACCATCATTAGTATTTTACCTTTACGAATCCCAATACGAGATCCAATAGTTAACGTGTAAGTGAAATCATTAAATGGCGAATTTCAAGCTTATCGAGGACATGTTCAAAACCATGTATGTTCAACCAGAACCTAAATGCCTCACCATCGTAAACCTTACCCATTAGGAATTATCAACAGTAATAAAGGCCTACGTATCACGATAGTAAAAATTTTAATATTTAAATTTAATAATATATATTATAATAATAACATTTACTTGTTATTAATTTAAATTTATAAATGATTTTGATTTTGATTCGATAAAAGTAAACTTCTCTTTTCGGATAATATTCAATTTCAGTTAAGACCATACTTTTATATAACTTTTAAATATCTAATATTTTAATGAAATATATTATTAAATTATTTTTATTCAAAAATTGAAGATATATAATTTTGATGAAGCCAAGTATAATTTTTATAACCATTCAATAACACTTTTGTAAAAAAACAATGGTTTAAGAAAAAATGCAAATTATATATTCAAAAATAATAATATATTTTGTATAATAATTTTATAAAATATATTTTATTTTGGGAATCATCATGATATATTTATACAATGCTGGCAGTTTTTTAATTTTTTTAAAATTGTCAATATTGTTTAAAAATTTAATTCTGTATAAATATATGATATGTATTATGACACCATAATGACCTAGAGGTTATTTTGTAATTGCAATAAAAGGTATAAATAAAAAAAATATGTTCCCCAATTAAATAAATATGTTTTTATGTTATTTTATTAACTTAATAAAGCATTTATGAATCCTGGATAATCTATATTATATTTTAATGTTTGAAAATCATTTCATTAATAACATGAATCACTTTTTCATAAAAAGAGTAATATTTAAATAAGTTAATCACTTGTAATTATAAAATAATTAAAAATATTCCACTATAGAAGATTACACATGGTAAACCAATGGAAGGAATGTGGTTTTGATTACTATATTATATAGAGTCAGAAATCTAGGTCTGAGAAATTATAATGAAATCTTGATATTTTTCTAATATAGACCCACCAAATATCATATTACTCTTCACTAAAAAAATCATGGATAAAATACTTACTCAATCCTCCCATCTCTATATTCTTCAAAAGGTTCGTCCAGGCATCATTTAAGATCTTCCCGAGCATTTTAATTCACCCTCTAATGAAAAGGGGTCCTCTCCTTATCGACTTCGTTCATGAATATTCATTATCCTATGACATCTATATAAAATTATTGAAGTTGAAATATTGTTTTGGTAACCCAATTACATACCTTATGGTGTCTAAATTATGACATAACCCTTTCAATCTCATTAATCTCTCTCATGAACATTTATGTTCCCCCGTTATGCTGCCAACATTTAACCACATATATTCATGAAAAAGAATTTTACATTAAATACCCAAACCCATTTCCAATCAAGGGTGTTCACCTATATTCACATATAACTATTATTTGGGTACCATAATGTATTTATTCCAAAATCAATGATCATTTAATTAAAAATCATTATTATGAACAAATGTGAAATGATCCCTGTGGGAAAAAAATTCATGTACATGATATGAATATGATTGGTGGGTGTAGAATTATATAGAACCCTATTGCATTGAGTAATGATTTAGTCTCCAAAGATATCCTAAAAGTTTTGGGGGAGTGAAAATAATCCATAATGGAACTTTTTTCACCATGTTATGATGTCTTGTGGGTTATCCTTGACCAATATTTTTTATGTCATGTTTTAATTTGATTCTACAATCCCATGTTTCTATTATGTTATAATGTTATATCATACCAATTGGAACATGTATATTATTATTCCCATTTTATGAAAAATTTATTAAACTATATTAAATCATTTATTAATTTCATCATGTTATTAAACGTTTAATTACATAAAAATATTTATATCACACCCCATTCATAGGTATGTATATGGATTATCCTATGAAATTTATTATGTAATAGAATATTATAGTCATTTTACGGAAGTTTTCAATAATGGTGATATAACCCCTATTATATTTTTTATGTAATATACCTAATTACCCCAATATAATAGACCTATCTATCATTCGATTAGTATTATGGGTAACCATATCTACAAAATCATACATTAATGGTTAATAATGATAAGGGTTGTCATGGTTTGTATCAAAGGAAAATGATGTTATATTTTGGATTGGGATTCAAAATCTATACTAAAATAAATATTTATAACTATAAAAAGATAATAAATCCCTATATTTTGGTAACATGTAGATTAAGTGGTTTCTTAAAATATGCATCGATGTCTGATACTACTAGTGGATGTCACTCTAGAACAAATGTAAATAAGGGTAAAACCTAATAACACCACATTGAGAATGACTCCATTGGGTCTTGGTGCAAAACAATATGACTTACTACACATATGATCGACACTCCCAAGATATAATCACTGTTAAATTCTCAATCAAATTATGTACTATTATTAAGGGAACATGAAAAAGTTCCAATAAGAGTTTGTTTTAAAAAATGTATCATAGAAAACATAGAATAAATCGAATAATATCATAAGATATGGAAATAAAATTAATTTTTATGTTATTTATTTAATGTCATTGGAACCCAATTTATGTGTTTAATTGTCTAAATATACTCATCAATAAATTAAAATTTATTCATGATAATGGCTTGTAATAGGAGGAACATAGTATATAACCAATGTTAAGGGAAACATGATGAATTTCCAAATGCAATTCCCAACCTGATGGGATCAAGAATCGAAAACATTGTGATGATACTCTCTAAATTCACTAAAATATTGAAATTAACATAAATTTGGAAGAACTCAAAAATCCACCTAAGACAGAAAATAACCGTAATTGACACATTTATTTGATGAAGGCCTCCAAATTTCAATGGATCAACTTGTCCGTTAATCATATAACAATATATCATATCCATCTAAAAAACCATCTACATACTTCATGGTTCTATGAAGGATATTATTGTAATATATATTTATCATATGGAAGGATATGAATATCAGTGGTGAAAATTGATCAGGAATACGATGCCAGAGAAAGTTATCAAATGAAAACAATTGGAAGGAGTTCTAGAAAAAAAAATCATTAAATATTTTCCTCAAAGTCATAGATATAAAATGAAAATGGAATTACATATCCTCATGTAATAAAATAGTTAATACTTTAGGGAATACAAGGAATACATCACAAGACATTCATAATACACCTTTGCATTTATCATTATCCCGAGATTCAGTGTTTTCCACTTCTTTCATGGACTATATCTGAGCCAATTAAAAGTTCAAGTGATCCAAGTATTTGACAATGATGATGATATTTTATAATGGTGCATAAATGTAAAAATTGAGACTAGTTCATCTCAAGGGTATCACATAGATAATATGTAGAAAGTGTAACTTAATTTTGGTTCCAAAATGGTGAAATATAAAAGTGATAAAAAATTTCAGCATACTACTAGTCCACAAGGAGGAATGAAACACCATAAAAATTCATTTATGTGGACGAGGAAATTATTTTATTAGATTAAGGATGGTAACCTATCTACTCATTTTTTATTGGTGATACCATGAAAATTAATAGAATAGAGGAATCAACACTCTACCTCTGTCCAATGACACAATTGTAATGACCAAGGGCACTATGCATACCAATACACTAAGACAAGGGTGGTCAGAGAGAATCAGTGCCAAAACCACAAATACATCATTGGATAATATATTCCATCATAACCAATAAGTTGGATACCTAAAATAATGTGGTGATAGGTATACAAGATATTCATTAAAGAATATAAAACTTGCATTATTTATTCAGTTTCTACACATTATTTAATATACCACAAGTTTAAAAGAACTATTCAAACATCACCACAAAAAATGGAATTTGAGCTATCGATGAATATAAAAAATGGGAATATTATTACATCCAGTTTATATAACTCCTATCCTAAAAAAAGTTTATTCATGGACTTCCCATTGAAGGTTGTGATACTTACACTAGATGAATTTGATAAAATTATTGTGGGGGATTCAATTACCTTATAAAACAAACGAAACTTCCAAGAGAAGTAAATAACCCTCAAAATCATGAATCCTAACATTATAATATACAAGTTAATGGAGGAGGTTGACACTTCAATAGAACCAACATCGCATGAATGAACATTATTTCACCATGAGAATGAGTATCTTGCATAGTATATTGAGCCTAAGGAAAATATCATACATGAGGTCCTTCCTATTGGGAAAGAATAAGTTGAAGTGTTTACCATTGAATTTCCTAGTCTTCCCACAGGATGTGAGGTTGAATTTTAATTCAATCTTCTAACATATAATTTTTTAAAATACATGAATATGTATAGATTGACTATTGTAGAATATAAAGAGCTGAAGGTAAAAATATTATAGAATCTAGAGTAATGGTTCATAATCCCATGTTATTTTTCATAGGGTACCCCAATCCACTAAATTTATAATAATGATGGGTTAATTAACCATTTCATTGATTGTTATGAATCAAATAGTATCTTGATAAAGAAAAATTATCTCCTAACATGGATTGATGACGTTTTCAATTATCTTTGTGGATTGCAGTATATATCCTGTGTGGATCATTTATTCGGTTATTATAATGTATGGGTGGGGTAGTATATCCCCAAAATTATATTCCAAAAATGGTACATGAACTATGGGTTCTCCGTGATTCCATTTGAACTCATTATTTCATTATAAATCGTTGTTTAAATGATGAACAGAGTCTTTAGAAATTACCTTTTCCAATATTTGAAATAATCTTGAGATGATAATATAATATAATACAATATAAATGTGTATTATGATGATAATTTGGGAACTATTATAATGTCCTTATGAAGGGATACACATAATAAAAAATACAGAAAATTTGTTTTCTTATTGAATGATGTCTCATTCACAGAAGATATTATCACTAGTAATATTAAAAATTTGGACCCTTAAAATTCATAAGAAATTGAAGGATATTCAAGGCTATAATATGGGATAGAAATATATATCATTATTGTTTTATAGAATAATTTTCATATATTTTTATGAAATTTATCATGATATTAAAAAAAATTGAACCATGATTACATATAAGGGAGTTATATTTTTTGGAATAATAAATATGAGGAAAACTTCAAAGAGGTTAAAAGATGATTATCACTGATCCTATGCCTATGGTATTCCAATTGTTATACATTTAATTGTATATAATGATTCATAGACAAAGGAATTTTGATACCTGTTAATGGTGAATTACAAAGTGATAGAATATGTTTCTTGGGAATTGAATGTTAATGAACAGAACTACCCAACATACTATATAAAGTTGGTTATAGGTATCTTCCCATTATTACCCTTTTATAATTATCTTTTTTTGAGAAGTGTGAAATATATACTGATCATAAGAACCATAATTATATATTTACATACAAAGAGATGAGTGTGTGAAAATGAAAATTGTTTAATATGATAGAGTACGATAGATGCGCAATCCACTAACACCAAGAAAGGAAAGTAGTGGAATATGTTTTCAGTTGAACGGATCTAGAAAATTTATATTTGATGTGAATTTATAATGATCCAATCCTCATAGGAAAATAAGTTTATATATAGATATCATAAACGAATATATATAATCAATCCTCTAGAAAATGATAATTTAACCATCCCATTAATATATGATAAAGGATTCTCATAGAGATGATGTTGAAAGTCAGATGAATGAATAATATATAAGAAAATTTAAATCCTTTTTGTTCAATGTTAATTAAGAATGAGTCATATGATATGGATCATGGCTATGTGTACCATCACTGAATGATTTAAAAGAGCTACTGGATGATGCACCTAACTTGACCTTCCCTATATATTAATGGATAAGAATGATCTATACATATATTTGGGAGAACAATTAGATATAAAATATAGAAAAATATCATATTCACTACTTCAAGGTGTGTTTTATGTTAGTATATTAATATTGAATGTATAAAATCCAAGCGTTTGACGCAACCATTACCTAGACATACATGGAAATGGGAAAACAGAACTATTGAATTTGTTACTAGACATACAAAGATATTGAATGAAAAAAATGCAATATGGTAATTTTTTATCATATTACAAATTATTATAATTTCATTGTAATATGATATTACTTCTTCACTCTATCAAAATTGTATGATATACATTATAAAAGTTGTGGGGATTCTGAGAAAACCTCTTTCAATTATATCTGATCGATATCCAGCCATTTACCTCAATGTTATGGAGTATAATATAACCTTCTATAAATAATAATTTGTAAATAATCACGTTTTATCAACCTCAAACTGATAGAAAATCTCTGTAGACCATTCAGATAGTAATGGACATGTTCAGAGCATGCTCAATTATCATTAAAGGATGATATGATCAACATATTCCTCTAGTCAAGTTTTGTTATAGTAATTTTGTCACTCATGTATCCAAATACCCCAATATAAATCCCTTCATGGGAAGTGATGAAAAACACATGCATGCATGGATGGAGTTGGTCAACACAAATGTATTGGTCATGAAATGATTTAGGAATTTGTGAAAAAATTAAAGACCATTCAGTATCACATCTGGGCTGTAATGAGTTGAAAAAACACCATAATGACAATCATTGATGTGAAATAGAGTATGAGGTTGGAGATAAGATATTCATTGCATAATATCCCTTGAATAATGTAATGATATTTTGGAAGATTTAAATGCTTATTTCATGATACATCAATCCCATTCAGATCCTTAATCGAATCTAAGAAGTGTCCAATCAATAAGTAATCTTGACTGCCCAATCTCATGTACGAGATTTGTTCCATAAATCCCTCTTGTAGAAGTACATACCAGTCCCCTCACATGTACTCAATCTGTATAAGGGACAATTAGATATTGATTATTCCTAAGAGTTACATCCTATAAAAATCATATATTTTCAAGAAAAACTTCTACAATATAATACAATGGACCATGTTAAAGAGATATGACGAAATAATAAGTTTCAAAAGTTATACTATATTAAATGATAATTTTGAAGGTCAATATTCTTAATGGGGGATTCTTATAACAACCTAGACAATTATAAATAAAATTCCCATCTTTATTGAATTAAATTCGATATTATATATTATTGTTATAGAAAACACATGCATTAATATAGTATTTTTAAATCCTATGTGATGTAACGTACATTTAAGAATCATAACCATTGATAATGTATCCATTTAAATTTTATCATGTGATGAGTATGAATTAATTATTTTAATAAATCTATTTGACACATTCAAAGGAATTGATGGATTTGACCAGTATGATCATACCCTGTGATGCTCATTTATCAATGTTTATAAGTGATATAGAATCACTGGTCATTTCCCATGACCAATCCAAATATGAGACCCAATTACTAATCCACAAAAAAATAATTATATGATAAAATATTAAGATCATCAAAATCACAGTGCAAACCATTAATGTCGAACCACCCCATTAAAGTTTCAAAATCATGAAAATTGCACTTAGAGAATTTGCTAGTGTAATATAGTACAATGTACCAACACCCAATGAACATGAATATTTATATTATCGTTTAAATATATTAATAATAATTATGATATTTACTTCTTATTATTGTCACATTATATAATAATTTTTTTGATTTCTTAAAATAGAAGTTATATTTTTCATTAGAATTCAATTTCAATTAAGACATTCATTTTTATAATTATTTTAAATATATTTTATTACAAAATAATATTATTTTTGAATAATTTATATTAAATAAAAATGGTAATATATATTTTATGAAGTAAAAATTAATATTTTAAAGCTTTTTAAATTTATATTTGTAATAAAAACACAAAATTAGACAATAAATACCAGTTTTATGATAGAAGAGAAAATTTTAATGTTTAGAAATTTATTTTTTATGAAGTAAATTTAGTTTTTGGAATAATACATTATATTTTATTCAATGTTTATTTTTTCATATTTTTCTCAGTCATACAATTTTTTTAAAAACTAAATTCATTGTAAATATAAAGCATGTATTGTGACATCAAAATGAAAAAAAAAATGATTTAATAAATTTAATAAAAGGAATACCTGAACAAAAATATTTCTAAAATTTAAATAACTAATATTTTATACTAATTTAGTAAATTTTATAATGCATTTATGTATCCCTTAATACCTAAAATATATTTTAATTTCTTAAAATCATTTCATAAATAAAATGACTCACTTATACATCACCAAGGTTATATAATTACAACATTATGCCATTTTATGTTTAAAATATTAAAAATCATTCTTATTTTGGAGAATCAATGGGAAACCCCATGGTATATTTTTTTATTTATGTTAAATTATTGTAATGACTCCCAATACTATTCAAGAAAAAAAAATAACACCCTGATCTTTTAATATATAAACCCACCTATGATCACATTCGGTTTCACTCAAAAAATGGACATGTATTTAATCAGCCATACCCTTTATATGTTCATCCATTAATTCCCCCATGATCTCATGAATCTCCAACTATGCTTTTGGAATCACCCTCTCAAGGATTAGGGTTCCTATTTTTCTCCACTTTATGCATCAATCGTCATTATCATATTTCTTTTATATGGAATTCATAATGTTGTGATGTTTATTAAAATATACCCCATACTACCTTCATATTATAAATAAGATGATAAACCCCTATTGAGTATCATTATCTGCTCCCATAATCATTTTTATTCCCCTATTATGCTATAAAAATTTCACCATGATATTCCATTCCAAACTATTGTGTAGTGAATACAATCAAACATTTACTATAAATGGTGTTCTCCATTATGAACATATAATTATCTGATTGGGTACTTATAGGTTTTAATTCAACATTACATGATCATTGAATTAATTTTGATGAAATATGAATCGATGTTGAATTACTTATGTGGCACACATATGAATGTAAATGATAATTAAGTTACCATGGGCTACAATTATATAGTTCCCTAATTCATTGGGAAATTTTTTAGTCAAATTATATTTCATACAAGGGATTTTGGAGTAAAACTAATCCATCATAATACTTTTTCCACCATGTTATTGTGCCTTCATAATCATCATGGACCAATGTATATAATGTAATGTTCCAGGTTGTCTCCACTTTCACATGTTTCCTTTATGTTATCTTGAATATCATATGCCTACGTCCAAGATTATGATTCCCATTTTATTTATGTATAATTAAATTTCATAATGTCTAAATTGTAATAAATTCATTAAGTTATTCAATGTTTATCCCCTCACTAGGATTAATATATCATCCCATCATTATGTTTTTCCAAGGTTATATAATGTTATTTTACGTATGATGAAATATTATCAGCATGCTAAATAGGTTTTCAATAATGGAAATGTACCAACTTCTTTTAGTTTTTATATATTATACCTAATCACCCAAAGATAGAATACATATTGATCTTATAGGGTTATCTTATTTGTAATCATATGTAAAAAACCATGAATTATTATTTAATGAAGTATAGTGTGTCATATATATGGTATTTTTATTGAATTATAATAAATTTAAATTTATTATACACGAGATTAAAAGACCATATGGAGATATTCGGACATGATCCAAATTTTATTTCATAATATTATCCATATTAAAAATGTTTTTGTTTATGAATCCATTAGAGGAAATAATTTAAATTTATACCAAAAACTAAATATATTTTCTTCTCATCATTTAATTTCTATGGTATTAAATGATTTGATCCATTTTTACCTTCTTCGTAACTCAAAATACCATTGGAATTTTTTTCAGATAACTGTAATTGTTATTTAATTAAGCTAGTAATGTTTTTATTCCATGTCATTATTTTCATTATAATTTTATCAATATTTTTTTACTATTATTAAATGATGTTTTAAATATATCATTACCCTTGTTTTATATTATATAGATACTTTTTAATGGGATATTCATTTCATTTTATGAATATTCAACTTTTTAGTAAAGGTTTGAACCGAATTATTTTATTAACATGAATCACATAAATAATAATTCTCTTCATCAAAACAATTCCTTACCTAGGAGCTTCCTTTAAAAATTTAAATGTATCATTTTGATGAATTTTTATCATTATATTATTTATATTTTTATATTTAATTATAATATATTTCAAAATTTAAAGGGTGTTTTCCAAAAAATCATCCAATGATTTTTTGAATGTATTTTTATCTATGAAAATGATCATTCATAAATATTTTTATTTAGTTGGGATATATGATATTTCTACCATATCCCATATTACTTTACATATATTATAACCATGATGTACTATTTACTAAATTTGGAAAATATTAACATTTCATATGAATTTTTTTAATAATAATTTTTAATATGATTATGTATTGAATTTTATTTATTTTCTTCATATGGTGAATTTATTGAATAGACTATGTGACATGATGGGATAATTATAGCCCCTTAATGGATTATTGGGTCTCATGAGACAATATAATTTGGTATTTAGTGTGCTCCTTACCTATTTATATATTATATCACACAACAAGGACTTCACATTAGATTATTGTTTTAGGAATTAGGTATTTTACAAATATGAAATTAAATATTACCATCAATGTGATTATTTTTGTTGTAATTTAATCCCTATATTTAGAATCATATTTATGATATAATTTATATGAAATATTTGAATATTTTTTATCTCATACATATTATTTATTCTTTGATCATCATATGATTGGTTGTGGTGACTAAATTCAATGACTGATCAATTGAGTAATATATTTATTAATTTGTATCTTCCTCAGGATACTGATACACGATATATGATTGATATGAAGGATTTAATTGATGAAATTATAAGTTTTTAAATAGAATATTTTAGATGTATTTATTAATATATAATATTACAAGAGAATGGTATATGTATCTAGTCTCCCAATACTAAAAAACTGTTAAATCATTCATGATGTGATCTCTTATATTTTGTTTCAATGTAGTCAAATGGTAACATCAAATTGGGTACTCGGAGAAGTGTCTTATAGTTTCTGTCAATGGGTGTCTATTATAAACCTTGAGAACTAGATTTTGAAAAATTTGTATTAGAGAACAAAGCCCTATAACATAATTTGAGGATAATTATATTTATAGATTAAAATAAAAATATTTTATTAATGTAAATATTATACAAATTCCTAAAAAACAAATCCTTTTCTAGATTATAGAATATCAACATAGTTGAATAAAAATTTAAAAAATATTTAACTAATATAAATTGAGAGGACTGTGTATTAAGATGATCATCATCAGTACGCGATGTGAAGGCCTAATACTACACATAAAAAATGTCATTCTTTGGATATTTTCTTTTATTAAATAACATGATCATTATGAACAATTATGAATTATTTAAAAATGTATTTATGATTTAATTATTTTCCAAATGATAATATTTTTATTATTCTCATATTAGTTTAGCATTATTTTTTAATACCTAATAAGTATTTTATAATGTTTTAAATTATGTACTGTGATTGATATTATTATTTTCTAATATTGTTTGTTAATTTTTATAAATTTTTCATAATAAATATCATAGAAAAAAAATCAAATACTATAATCAATTTAAGGATTCCTTTCATGAGAGAGTCAACAGGACTAGTGTTTGAGATGAGAATTTTTTTTACTATACTATGACAGTTTACTCAGGTAATGACCAATATCCTTTCACATTTGGAACAAACTATTACATAAAAAATAATTCATTTATGTTTGACTACATAATGTAGTAGGAACCTCCATCCTTTAATGGATCGACCAATCCACTGCTAACATAACATTGGATCAGTTCCCTTGAGATATATTTATGAATTTGATATTAAGTAAAAGGGATATATTTTGTTATTCTAGTGTAGTTTTTTAGTGGAATATATTGGTCAATTGTGTTAATTAATTATAAATACATAGAATTATAGAATACTCTTAATGGAATGGATAAATATAATGAATATATGCTTAAAATATAAATTTCACCTAATAAATCAATGGATATAAAATATGAAATTCCTTAGTAAAAGATATATGTAAGAGGAATGTGTATTAAAGTTTGTGAAAAACATTTATAGAATATTTATTCATTTTAAATACTACGAATGTTATATAGAAAATAATATCAAGAATTTTATTTATGGTTTTATGAAGATCCACCAATGGGAATTAGTTTCTCAAACATTTTCATAACGTGATGTTATGTTATCAAGTGTCATGGAGATAGGGAATATTTATCCAAGTCAAATATTAAAAAGGTAATTATAGATAAGAATAATATAAAAGAACACCAACATAAAAATTTAGGTGAAAAAAATTAAGGGATGTTTTGGAACATACCAGAAGATATAATTGTCGAAGGAAACACACTATTACACGATTGAATAGAAATGTAGTTTTATTCAAGTGTGTATAAAATTGGAATCAGGAATTTGAATCAAAGGGAAATAAATTCTCCACCAATGTATAATGTTTCAGCTATATTTTTATGGGTAAGTTTTAAAAATAATTCCTTAAAACAGATGATATTTTACTTTAGAAATGACTATGTAGGATGACCAAGGTTATGTAATTACAATATATAAATTTTAGACTCATTCTTTAACTTGTTCCAGATCTATGAATGCTTTTATAATTTGCATTGATATTGAATCATCCCCAAGATCTATGATGAATTAATTATTGATAGATACATATACTATGAATTATGTTTGAATATATCTAGGTATTTTGACTAAGATGAACATTTATTTTTTGTTAAGAAGAATATTTCATTCCTAGATACAAAAATGGTTTTAATACGTATATTTGGCCTTGAAATAATCATGGTTTTTTCAATTTAATTTTTTTTTGCTGATTGAGTTTTTATGGGAATAATTATATAGTAATTATTTACAATGGAATATAAGAACTAATGGTTCAATATATTTTAACATTTTTTGGATGTTATTGTAGGTGATTTAAGAATTATTTCATTATTTCTTTAAAAAAAATATTCATTTAAATTGAGTATAATCTCCAGCTATTGTAATTGTTTTTTGATATATGAAATAATATTTCCTTCTTTTACAGATCTTATGATCCATTATATTTTTATTTTAGTATGATCAGCTTAAAAATTAATGTTTTTAATTTATTATTAGAATAAGTGATTAAAAAAGGTTGAAACTAATAGAACAACATATACAAATGATGAAATTTAATTAACGGAATTTTAAAAAATAAAATAAATTTATTTTAAGATATTTCATGTCAAAATAAATCAATTCTTCTAGTATAAGGATCATAAAAATTAGATTTAGTTATTTTAAAAAATCATTTAATATTAATTGATGTTTTTTCCCTCATTAATTTATGGTTTTCTAGCCATTAACAATATCATGACAATGTTCAATATCACTCTATATTATTATTTGAATATTAAATTTCTCAACCACCTCTATATGATTACTTCACACTAATTTCCCCCTTATCTGGGAACTTGAATATGTGTAATTTAATGCGATCTTTATGTTTCTACTTTATAATTCTAAAGAATGTTTTATTATCACCCAATACGGTTTGTATTTTCAACAAATTTTACTTTCAAATAATGAACTCTTGATTATCGAGACAAGAATTATTTGGGAATAATATAGTTAATGTAGAGAATGTAAAACATTATGGTTTCATTAAAAAACAAACTATACTTGATATATGTCATAATATGAAACAATGGAATTATGTGAAATATTCTACACTATAAAAATATGAATTTAATGTCATTTTTATAACATAGAAATTTAATTTTGCGGTATGATGAGAAATAATAACATTATGAAATATATTTTTATTGGTTTTATATTTTGAAAATTTATTTATCAATTCATTAAAAATATATTTATAATTTTCCATAAATTAATGTTATGTTTCAAAAATTTGTTTCCCAAAAAATGATTTTTATTACATTATGGAAATAAAATGATAATTAATTTATAACAATATTAGAAATATCATCTTAGAAAATAAATATAAAATTTTAAATATGACTGATCTTTTATGATTTATAGTGAATGTTTTAATGTTTTCTTAAATAATATAAACATTTAGTGGATGGTGATAAGATTCTGGGTTTTCTTAAACAGTTCATTATATTCATTCAACCAAAAAATTAAAAAGACTAATTATTTTGTAAAATATAATATTAAAGTAATATAATGATCACTTAAATATTTATAATATAATTAATAACCTAGTAATTAATAATATAATTTATTTTGGTATAAGATCATATTTATTATGAAAACGTAATTACCAAAAAACAATTTTTATGGACACCTATTGTTATTAACATAATAAATTAAATTAAAATCTCTTGATTTATAATTATAATGACATTTATAGTATATTGATTCAATAATTCATTTTATTATTCATCTAAATATTTATTAATGGAATGGAATGACTGCAAATTTTGTTTTATTATTAAAATACGTTCTTTTAAAACATAGTTTTTGTTGCACTTTGCAGATATATTTGAATGTTACTTTCATCTAATAAAATTAGTTAAATCGTTTAAAATATATCACATAATTTTAATAAGAAAATATAATATTATTAACTCAGGTAAACATAATTGATGCTTGTAATGAATTTAATAAATTGTAACCTTTTATTGTAATGTTAATTGTTGTAACGGGTTTTCCTAATAGAATAATCTAATATATAACACTAATAACTCTACATAAACATGGATAATTAGTTTTAATTTATGATATATATACAATATATTATCTAATGTTTGGTTATTTTCCATTTGAATACACTTTAATATGTAAATGACTATATATTGATAAATTGTTTTATGAATAATCCATTTGTGTCCCTCCAATCCCATATAAAATAACACATTTTGTCATCAATTATTTCACAACATTGGGCACTATAGATCATAAAATACATTCATTAAACCATCCTATATTCCTCTACATTATTTATGCCATTATTTTATTATCCTATGAATATCCAAATTATGCTAATGGTGTAAGTCAACTAACATCCCTCAATAAATATGTAATCATCATTATCGACATAATAAAATTTATTTATTCATATACATAACATAAATATATTTTAAAAATCATTATATAATATTTAAGGTATCATAAGTAATATAATATATTTTTTTATTATTAGAAAACCATTTCCCACCATGTTTCCATCGTATAGAAAAAATAAAATAGAGATTTTGTGTATACACGTGTTATCATCATCGTGTATCAGTGTAATTCATTTTTCATCACCACTATACATTGATAGTAATAATTTTTTAAATATTTAATATATATTATATTTACCAAATAAATTTTATTCTATAAATATATAATATCATTTACTTATTACCCTTCAACATGTTATGAAATGATAATATCACATGTGCATATGTGTAGACTACCACTTTCATGAAGAGATGCCATTAATTTTTCATTACACCATTAATGGATAATTATATATTATTAAATTATTTATATTAAATATATATATATATATTATTTATATTATGGTAACATAATCAGGAAACAAATAATGAAATTGGTGAACAAATACTTACTGAAAAAATATAAAAGATTACCCCTAAAATGATGATTTTAATAATGAATTTATAATAAGAGGCTGATGAAGTGTTCTATGTGGATTATATATGATATTATAAGTTTTAATAATTTTTTTTAATTATAATAAAATTTTAATTTATTATTAATGAGCTTAATGTCACTTACAAAGCATGTCAAACATGTATCTCGGGTTTATATCAGAATATCACCCACATTTGGGATTAGTAAGGCTTATGTTTAAATTAGAGTAATGATAATATTATTATATAATAAACCCAATATATTTTATTATCATCTAGTTATTTCTGGGGTATTAATGTTTTTCATCCATTTATACACTCATTGGAACACAAAATACTAAATGAATGTATTCACAGAAAAAACACATGTTTTTTAAATTTTTCGAGAAATCTTAATCACCGTGACAATATCTACATTAAAATGTTTTCAAGAATATTTATATTATTCTCAAATTATTTATTAATTTCATTTTCAACGATAATTTTGTTTCTATAAAAAATTTCAAAACAATCATATTATCATTTTTTTAATTGTGGTAATTTTTACCAAAGGATTTAATTGATTATTTATATTATCATTTACTACACAAATAGATCTTCCCTCAACTATTAATATTGATTTTTATTCTTCATGTACTTGTTTCCATTGTTTTTTTTAAGGAACAGATTTTCTTAATATTCTAGATGTTTTTATTAATTAATATATGGGATTTTTATTAAAAAATCATTTGGTATTCAATATATATTCTAATGACTTTTTTTAATAAATTTCATTTTTTTCGACATCAATTGATGACTATTATAATTTACTAAGAGAGTATATTATTAATAACTTCTTCTATATTACTACAGATTTATTATAATCATTTTTTTAATTCCTTTAATATGGAAAATAATAATATTACATTGGAATAATTTTTCTAAATAAATATTTATATTGTTTATTTAATGAATATTTATTCATTTCAATCATAGTATGAATGAATTGGACATAGAATGTCATATAGGGTCATGTAATTTCCCGACGATGCAATAGTTATTCTCATGTGGAAATAATTCTAATTTTTTGTGTATCCATTAAATATTTTATTATTATTTCATGGAAGAAGACCTTATCAGAAATATTATAATTTCTGTCATTGTGTAATCTATATTTCTGAAACATATTATTATTTTACATGTGGTTGTTTTTTTTTGTAATTTCATCCATGGATTTACTCCCCTTTTATCATATGATTTATATTAAATATTTGATTATTTTTAATATCTACCATATAATTCGTAATTCATTTATCCTATGATATTTTTTTGTGTGATTTATCATCAAAATCATCTTAACACCCCCACTATTATTTGTTTACTTCCCCATGTATCAATGATGTGGTACATGAATGATATAAAGTATTAAGTCTAATAAATAAAAATGTCATAACAATAATTTTTATTATTTTTTTGATATTCATATTTAATATTAGAATCGTATATTAGTATTTTCTCTTCAAACTACTAAAATATTTTACCCTTCATGATACAAACCATTATATTTTTGGATAATTTATTATAATAACCACTAACGTTGAGTTACATGATTCATAGTCAAACAAATGACATGAATGGATGGTTATTTTGTGGTATTGATAGATTTTTATTACTATTGTCTTCAATATTAAAATTTTAATGGAGTAACTTATGTAATTCATGTTGATTGGGATTCTATATTTAGAGGGTTGTTTCTTGTTGTTACTAATTTTATAATGATCACATGAAAATTGGTATTTGTTTTTCATTGCATCATTTGCAAAATATAATTCAACACATTCCTTTCCTTGATAATTAATACATTGTGGTCATTCTTAATGATTTTTCCATAATTCCTTCCATGGTGGAAGATAGATTTTTATTATATCTACATCTAGGAATGTGACTGATCTACATTATATTTTAATATATTCAAACTGAGGGGATAATTGAACATAAAAATCAACATTATGTCCCTGAGGCGAGATGATTTGTTCATATGTGTGTTCCACCATGGACATCACTAGTTCTATTCATAAAAAAATATAATGGAAACAGTCATATTTATGTAAACATAAAATTGAATAACCAGGGGATTATCATTAAATATTTCATTTACATAGGATTCATGAAATATTTGATCATATAGTGGGATCACCTTGATTTTGTGTGTTTGATCTATAGGGGTGGAACCATATGTTAAGGGTTTGAGAGGAATATATTCCTAAATCAAAATTCCATATTTTCTATAGAAATTTTATGTATTTGGATTATGTCATTCATTCATCCAAATTCACTTATAGTGTTTATATATAAAATTAAACAAATATTTCATCACTATATGGACTATTTTAAGGATTTATACATAGATGATATCATATCTTATTCCTTATTAATGGAAGAACACTGAGATCATCATTATCACATTCGTAGAATAATGAACGAAAATAATCTATATGAGAATCATCCATAATGTGATTTTTGGATCCATGAAGTGATTTTTTTTAAAAACATAATTTGTGAGAAAAGATTATTATTACATACTAATAAGATTCATGTAGATATTTAATTACAATAATTATGTAATTTTGTTGCGACCCATATGTTAATGGGTTTAAATTTATATTAAAACATTTATTTTATGATTTATACATTATTTCATATACTATGGATGTGTAAAACAATTTTTTTTTTTAGTTTTGCAAAATTTAATGTGACAATGATAATTTGAGGAATTGATGGTGACAAAGACTTCACCTCCAGCATTGACTCTTCCACAACTAGGTTTTGTGTATGATTTTATTAGTTATTCCTATGATATTTAGTTAAGATTTTTTATGAAGTGGATTAATTTATATTGATATCATAAATTAAAATTAATATTTTAACTAGAGATATATAAACATACACCCAAACATTTGACTAAGATTCATAAGAATTTTTATTTCATATAGTTTTTATAAACATGAATATGGGAATGATGTTGCTGATTCATTAAAAATAATGTTACAATCTCATGAATTTAAGGAACCAGATGTATCTTGGTATTTGATAATTCTATATGTTAATATGAAATTTTATATTTATGAATCAACTAGTAAGATATCCTTATCAATTTTTGTTGATAAATAATTATTTCATTACCTAATTCATCTAAGAAATATAGTATACTATGAAATTTAATGCTTTATTGAAATCCTTAATGGTTAGGTGACGAAGAGATTCTGATCTCGTCCTCCTGATAGTTAATTTTATTTATGAGGATTATTTTTTATTCTAATTTAATCCATAGAACGTCGTACATGTTTTTTGTAATATATTTTTTGTCATTGGGTCTTCAGTTCATTATCTCGTATAACATATCTTCCTCTGGGATTTCAGGTCTCTGTTGGGTTTTCCCCTTTTCCCATAAAAAGTATTTGTGTGTTTTTTATAATTTTAATGTTGGCACATGCCCCAACAATACTATTAATGTATTGTGGATCTAAATATATTTATTCGATTAACCACAAGAATACCAAAATATATCATGATTTAAGTTAAAATTATTAGTGTCTAGTTATGAGTTGTCCAATTATAGGATTTTTACCATGAATATTTATATAATAGGAGATTAATGTAGAGAAAAACATGCTTTCAGTTTTTTAACGTTATTCCCACTCTTTTATGGAAGGTTTATGAGATATAAATTGACCTCATTGTCTGTTTAAAAGGGGTAACAAGTATTAAGAATTAAATTTGGGAGATCATTGATCAACACATGAAATCTTATTATTTCAATCCCATTAATAAAATAATTAAGGTTGGACATCAAAGACAGAAATATGTTTGAGAGATCATGATGCTCTGAAGAATATATTTTATTTGTTGTTTATGTTAGAGATTTATTATTGATATATCAATTTTTTAAATTTTTTACCGGAGGATATAGATTCCTAGTTGATGATAATAATAGAAGATCTCCCACACTCATATAGATAGATTTATTGATGAATTAAAACTCTGGAGGATTATCATTGTGAGTTTTTTTGTGTTTGATTTAAATAGTTCATGAGACAAGCATTTACCAATGGTGGGGTTCAACAATAACATTATTAAACTAGATTTGATTATAAATGATCTTTTTGAAATTTTATATCTAGACCCATAAACATTTTCTTTTTGTTTTGTGTAGTTTATTAAATTGAATTTTGTTGTGCTAGGACATGTTTAATGGACAAAAAAATGGATTTTTGGATAAAAAAAGGGGTATATATAACATAGAGACCCCAAAATTCTTAAACAAATGATCATTATTTCACATTGTAGTTTTAGTAGGTGATTATATTTGTCCTAGGGTATCATCTTATTGTTGGCATTACCATTTGTGAAAATATTGTATTTATGATTTTATGTTTATGGGAACATTCAAAAAATTTCAATACCTTGGAATGATTATATATTAGTTTATATTAACATATCAGTTTAAATTTATTTTCAATGTGTTTATTTTTTCCCTACTTGGTAAATTTCAACAAGACACTTTTTAATTGATAGAATGTGATGATATCTATCTTTATGTGGATAACTTATTTTTTGATCAACTAATTCATAATATATACCACCTAGATATGGTTTTGTTTTCTATAAAAAATTATTAGTCTATATACTATTGAAATATAGAAATGATATCCAGGATTTAATTGATAGGTAATAGTGGATGATGTAGAATTGGTATTCATGTTTTGAGAGTCTAGATTCTGGAATCCTTAATGGGTAAAGAATATTTCACAGTGGACAAATTTTTGGAAAACTCTAGGTAATAGATATGTTTTATTTTAATATTAGTTTATCATTATTTAAGTTTTAATGGATTTCTCTAGTTGGGGGTAATATTTTTAAATTTATAGGAAGGATATAACTGGCATTTAGTATCAAAACTGTTAGTAGAATCCTTATGGTAACCATGTGATTTATATAATTTTCCTCTAGTGGGATTGTTTATTTTTTGAAAATGGTTTCCCAACTATGTGAGATTCCCTTGAAATGTTTTTATATTTATAGGTTCGAATCATGTTGCTATTTTATAGATTATCCATGGATTTTATAACCTCTCATATATTCCATGTTAACTATGGACTTAAATTTAAAATTGATAGAAGATGTCATATGGTTAGTGTGTGGTTTGTCTAATTTTGTGACATAATTGTCCTTTTAAAAATTAGATAATTATCCCAAAACCCAAAGAATGGTTCAACACATATATCATTGTAATCAATTATTAGATTTCCCTTTCAATTAAATAAAACTCTAGAGGTTCTTCCCTTGGTCTCAGTGTTACTCTACATCAATGTCGGTGAATCTCTTTATGGAATATGTGGATCATTTCGAAATTCCTCTAGTTTTCACTAGATCATCACTTGATATCTAATTACAATAATTCATTTGAACCATTACAGGGTATGATGTCTAAACCAAGAAGTTTGAGTGGATAATTGATTATTTTTCTTATAGATCATGCTTTTTATGATATCCATATCGTTATTTCCTTCTAATTTATTTTTGGAAACTAATATCCCTACATATATGTTGTTGGTGTCCATATTATTTTTTTTTTCTTATGACATAAATTTTTACCCATTTGTTTTAGACTATTATGGTTAAATAAAATGGTTTATTTGTTATCTGTGATAGATATTTATTATTACTGCTTATTTGGTGGAATTTATATTGGTTTTAAAAATTATTTTTCATTAAAAGCATTTTTATCAAAATAATGTTATGGATGAAAATCATCATATATGGGTTTGATTCTAAAATGGGTTTTCAAGAATTTTAGTTGTAATTATTTTCATTTGGAAATGTTTTATAAAATAGTTAGATTGAATTTATTTATTTTTTTGATAAAACAAAGAACATTATGAATCTCAGGTACATTGTGGTTATAGATAGATGAAAAACATATTTAGATTAGAAATTTTGGAGTTTATGGTTTTGATATCGAATGACTATGGTAGGACTCAATATCATTTGTACTAACATATTATCATATTTCTGTTCTTCTTTGTCCAAGATACATATTAGTATATGTGAGAGGCCATTATGTGATTTTTGTTTTGTTCTGGGCTTCATTAATTTTTCATTATTTGGTTTTATTCATGTTTATAACTTATTGAATGTATATTTTGGGTATATTACAGTAAATATATTCTTCCATATTTATATTCATATTTTTTGGATTTGGGTATGGTTTTTTCATGAATAAAAATCAAAACAAATGTCTAGGTAAACTTATTTGAACAAATATAATGTCAATATATGTATTTTTTAAATCTAAAAATAATGTTAACAAGGTGAATAACATTTTATATATTCATGTTGGTGTCATACATTGTGTTTTCATATAATACTACATATGAAAAAAGGCATATATAGATTTTTTTTCATATTAAATAGAAAAATTGAATGTGTTCATATATCATTATCGATTTTGTTTGTTGATGATTATTTAGTGGTGGGTGTGGATGGTAATGGAATATAGTCACATGAATACTTTGTTATGGTGAATAATTTTTTTCCCAAATATTATACTTGTATCTTTTTTATATATAATGGTAATGTACCACTTCTATTGTGAAATAATATTTTTTTTAAATTTATTTTTGTATATAAAATACTTGATTTGTTGTGGTTTTTGATGAAATCATTGACATGGTATTCTATATTGATATGCATGTTCTTTTCACCTACCTGCAATAATCGTGAAAAAAATTTCAGGAATATTCTCCATCCAATATAGGTGTCATTTGAAATCAAATTAGGAATTATTTCTAATTATTAAAAGCAAAATAACTTTTGTGATTTTATTCTCAACTAAGATATCAACCAAGATTGTATATATCAATGAATTTTAAGAGCATTTTTTTACATTGAAAATATTTTCGAGAAGTAATATATTATTCTCTCATTTATGGAAATAATAAAACATGGTTAGTCATTTTAATAAATAATTGCCCCAAAATTTTAAAATGTCTGATAATAAATGAAATAGGAATTATTTTTTTTGTTATCATAAATGTCTTATCATGTATTAGGAACAATGATTCAATTGAATGGAGTTTTCTGATATAATAGATTGTAATTTTTATACACCAAGGACTGTCTATGTCAAGTATTAGTGTTATAATTATATGTACATTTGTTTTAAATTTTATGTGAGTGGAAATGTTTACATTATATATATATTTTACCATAGATGTGTTCAAAATCATGTTAATAATTTATAGATCGTACATATTGTATTAGAATAATTATTAAAAGGTTTTGTGAGACTATGTAATCGAAAACAAATGAATTTTTCAAAATCCATTGGATATATGTAATGGTTTTGTGTATTTATCGAATTTAACTTATATAATATTAGAATCTCATTATTAATAATGTTTTTAGGAATAATATCATATCAGTTCTTAGTTTTTATGATTCATAGGTTTCCATATAAATATTTTATAGGAGAAAATAATAAAATAATTATCTAAGAAACATGTTGTTATGTAGATTTTTTTCAAAATATAAGTAATGGTGTTACTACCATCAATTAGTGGTATATTTTAAAACATCAAGTATTTTTTTAGAATAAATCTCTATAAACACATATAATTCCATATATTATATGAATTTATTCACTTATTTAATAATCAATCTTTTGTAAAGGAAATAAATTTGTTTTCCGAAAACAAGCTAATTTTTTAATCATCTATTTTGAAGAAATTATATTGTTTAAGTGGTTAGATGAAATAATTGGTAACCAAGAGATGCTCAAATTTAATAAATAAAAAATAATTTTTCTAAAAATTAAAATTATATTTATATTTATATTATAACTGGTTTACTGTATATAGGTGTTATATTAATTTTGGTAGTTACAATTGTTAAAATTATATTTCATAGATTCTTTTGATTAAAAAACTTCTATGAATGATGATGATAAAAGTATAATGTTTTCTATATAGATAACAATGTTACTAATAATATAACATTTGATATTTTATTGTTAACAATCATGAATATGTTCATGGTGTTAAACATTAGAAATATTGTTCCATAAACATCAGATTAATTTTATTAACATATTTCACGTATTTTACTCACTAAATAGTATAATGGTTGAAATTTATTTTTTTATTACATAGATATATTTAATGACTTATATATGAATATAATGAATTTTAAAACCCCAAATAATGAAGAAATCATAATATTAATTTGATGGTATATCACATAAGTTATGTCAAGAAGTATCTTATGCATGTTTTTTAGAAATATTATAATAAAATTTTACGAATATAAAATAAATCATGATTTTAATAACCAATCTCAAAATTATCATTAATTCATATCAGCAGAATTTATTTATGAGAAGTGAAAGATATTTATCCTTTCAATGTATTCCATTTTGATTTCCATAAAGGATTAAAATCATGTATTACTATAAATTTTGATAATTTGTTTATATTATCAATAGTAGACAATTATAATCAATTAAATTATTTTTATGTTATATTAAATAAATATACTCATGAGGTAACATGTTAAGACTTATTACATAGAATAACTCACCAAAATCAATCATATGGAATAACATCTATTCATTCATATACATTGACATTTATTCTTATTAAAAACCACCATTTAAAATATTTTGAGTGATACGTAGCATAAGAAAATTAAAAATTTAATATGTTTATTACTAAATAATTTAGTGAGAGAAAACCACGGGTTGTTTGGTTATATTTTTTATTATTTCATTAGTTTAAAATCACCTAAGAAATGTTATTCCTAACTAAATAATGATATGACCCATCTAAGACCATTATTAAATTATAATGAGGAACATCACGGGAAATCATAGTTTAGGGACATGTGATGTGCTATACTATATTGATAATGGAAAAGTTATGTTATTATCTTATAGATGAATTGTGCATGATTTATTCATCGAAAAATTTAGTATATTTTAGTTAATCACAAATTGAATATATGACCTAGAGTATATTGAAATGATACATCACTCTTGGATACTAAATGTCAAATAAAAAATTGTTATATGGGAATAAATGTTTAGTACATGTTACAACGTGAGGTCCACATGTTCACATGGAGATACGATTATGTTGGATCATGATCACATGAGTCTAATTTGTTGCATGAATTGAACAGATATTTTTCCTAAATATTCCCTTTTATTTCTTCATTATAATAAGGATTTAATAATATTTTCAACCATACAAAGGCTTTTTTTATCAAAATTATTTTCCATAAAAAATTGTTTTTTTGAGTAATTATTTCTTAAAAAATGATGTGTCTTAGATAAACAATATCCAAAATATTGTAAATTGATTCATAATATGTTTTAGTTTTATTTTGTAAATATTTTATGGTATTTTAATAAATTTGGGATACTACAGAAATTTGCTAAATTGTTATATCATGTTATACAATATCGCCAAATCTGTAGCCTATAATATGTATTGGATGTATATCATAGATTATGATATATAAAATATCTTAACATGCATGGGGATTTCACCATTGGTATCCATAAAATTGTATGATGGAGTATGATATCTATTTTGGTTTCAAGTCCACATTCATCTATTCAACACAATATAACCTTGGTTATTATTCAATGGGATTATTCATTTATTAATTTTCAGTTAGGTAACAAACATTGAAATGTTTTGTATTTAAAAAAGCCCAACATGCTTGTGGTATGATTAATATATGTTATCTTCAATGAAATAATAATTCAACCACAACATCCATAATATAATATAGATATCCAATATAACATATTTTATCAACATACTAATGATCATGTGTACAAATACGATTGGGTGATGTTACAGATGAAGCTCACTTCAACCAAGATCTCTATTTTCATCAATGATAAGGTTCTTTCAAAACAATGGATTTTATGGGACCTAATATTATTAATGAGGATTATTTTTCTTATTTAATACCTAGTTAGTAAATATTAAATTATTTTACTCCTATTATTAACTTTAAATAATAATCTTATAATATGTATAGAGATAAATCATTGAAGATATGAAGAATTCCTATTTCTTTTATGTTCTTATTATTAATTGTCTGTTTGGTGAAGATAGACATGTTAATTTAGTGGCTTTATTCTTGTAATTAGTTTATATGATGATTCGAAAAAAACAATCATGTTCAATTAGTTATTAATATCTTGAGAATCTATTAATAAATATGGTGAAAAAAGGATTATGCCACTAGTATTCAATGGACCTCACAATAATGGGAATAAAAATAATTGATAAAAATTTTCATCGAATTATTATTAATAATATGTTTATGAAAAAGAATTAGAAAAACTAAAATAATATTAAAAAATCCTATATGAAATATAATTAGAGGAAAATCAAATTTTCCTTGAGAATACATACAAAAAATTCTTTGTTGATGTTATTTATGCTCATGGCCAATGAATTTCTTCCATAAGGAAAATAAAATTATTCCAGATATTTATATGTTCTGGGTCAATAAAGGATTATATTTCAATTTTTTTCTAAGGATAAATGTATCACAGTTAACAAGAACGTAATATTCATTATTTATCAAATATTTATAGAGACTCAAATAAATTAATCATAAATTCCCAAAATTAATGACCAAAAAAGGATGAATGAAATGAAATTAATCCTTACATAATTGTAATTATATATGTTAATACTTGGAATTTATTTATTTTATTGATGGTTTGTTACATTATTCCAACCATTGGTTTTTGAGAAATCATACATTTAAGATTCCTTCATTATTCAATTTCTAATTCTAAACTAATGTACAAATGAATCATTCCAGGATATTTCTTATAAAAATAACATTTCCAATGTATTACATCAACTGAAAATATAATTATCCAAAATAAGAAAAAGCAACACTATAATAGGCCATATGAAAATAACATTAAAATTTAAAAAAAATTACAGGCACTGACATAATAAATTTTTGTGGCGGTATCCTAAGATTCATCACTATCCTCTTTCTCCTTCATATTCCCATCATTCTACTCATTTTCTGGTGTAGTTGATGGTGGAGGAATATCATATGATATTTCTCCCACTATTTCATGAAGTCCACAATCTCATTTGGTTTTCTATAATTGGTATACTAAACTTGATGGTAATAATGAGTATCCAAATCAACTGGTGATTCATCATATCACAAATCAAAAAATATATCTCCTATCTTCTAATAGTAAAAGGTATCCTAAAATATAGTTTTAACAAAAACTATTTATTGTTAAAGAATAAATATCATCAAAGGACATTACATATAATAAGGGTGACTATATAGTAATAGTTCAATTTTATTCCTCCATAGTTGGGGAATGGAAAACACTATATATCTTATATAGTGGTGACTTAGATGCATGTAAGTGAGTATTGGTAGTCACTATAAAATATTTCATCTTCACCTTTATACTCATGGGTTGTTCAATATCAGTATAAATTGAAAGTGTCCCCAACATGTTAGGATTAGTTTATAATGTTATATCGAATATTGAGAGGGGTGTGATATGATGGGAATTATATTAATAATGGGTATTTGAAGGGTTTCATGAAAAATATTACCGTTTACCATCCTTCGAGCATCTAGATCAAGATATTATCATGCACCTGGATAGACCACATATTCACCACCTCATAAAGAAGTATCATGGATATGTGTGGGCGTCATAGTGATTTCTTATAGTGTAGGATATTGAGGTAGAGTTATATAATTCGTATTATCATCACATTTACATTTAATTTATATTATTAAATAACAACCATTTTTACGGGAAATTACATAATATATTTTTTATATAAATATATCAAAATTTATAGTTTAAATTGATAAATTCATGATTTTTGTGTGTTTTTATTAATATTTAGAAATGATGGATAAAAATAGTATTTATAATATATATTAAATCAATTTTGATGTATTTAGTTATCTATTTTTCAATGATTATGATCATTCTTCATATGTATAATTTTTTAAAGAGTAGTTATGCTTGGATCATACATAACATAATTTCGAGCTGCAATGAATTCTTGGAGAAGTCTATTGAATGGGGGTTGATATATAAATTATTTAAATTTAGTGAGTTATAATAATAATACAAAGGTATGTTTGGATAATATCTATTTTATAAATTCAATTCATAATCTTCCAAGAGTAGAAAAAATGTTATATAATTTTACATAATTATAGTGATGTTCAACATTTTATATTTTGAAATGTTTTATGACGAATCATAGAAAATTTATTTTACCACAATCATCCAATATCTAAAATATATTATGCTACATGGTTAATCTATAAGGGTCTATAATGTGAAAAAATGACCATTTTTATTGTATGAAAAAATAAATTATGTATTTCTCAAAAAATATATATTAGTGAAAAATATATTGTATCAGTATGAGCATATGCATATATTAATTACAGAGTTAATTTAATATGTATCATGAATCATAGGAATATTAGCATGAGAATATCTCATATATCATGCTTCATATTCAAATATCTTATTTTTTTGGAGTTTTTATACACAAATGTAGTGCATGAGTTTATATAATTTTTGTAATTATATAAACATATAGATTCCAAGTTTGAAAATGAGACACTTAACATCATTTCAAAATGATCGTAATTTAATTAGATGAAGAATAATATTCATGTCACCCCGGATTCGGTCAAACAATAACAGAACAATAATTAATCCAAGTGAAAATGACACTCTAGAAGTACCTTCAGTATTTAAATGACATTTTTATTTCAAGAGATGTTAAAAATTTAAATAATAATGGTTATGAGCTGAAGCATTTATGTTCCCCGTAATGTATTTCAAGATTATATTTCATCCATTCATAATTCAAACCCACATACTTCCATTTAAATGAAATCTGATGTACCTTCAGGATTGGTGGGTATTTATTTTTGATTAAAAATATAGACTGTTTGAGAACTTCATGTGAGGTTTCCATTGCAATATTCATTAAAGTCTTGTTTATTCAACTTCCATATAAAAAATTATTGATGATATTGATTTATACATAGATGGTTCATAGGGAATGAATTGACAATAGAAATTATAAAAAAACATCTTTATTGTGTGACTATAAATATAAATAGGGTAATAATGGATGGGGAAATCATATTTATGACACAATTAGTTTTAAATCACTTGAATATATCCTAGGATTGAAATTTTAAGATAAAAATGAGTTTGTGAGGTACTTGTCTATACTAGGATAAATTAATGATTATGTTGTGAGTAGTGGAGACCCAAAAACACATTCCTTTATAGTGATAACTATATATATATATAAATTATTCTTTATTTAAAATTTTTACTTTTACAAGGATATTTTTTACATTTATTATGGGATTGTAATTTTTCCCAACCTATCTTAGTATTTTTATTAATCAAGCACGGTAATGTAATAATTTTTTTTATTTAAATATCATAAGAAAGGATTCATTGGAGGGAAACATATATGATTATGATTAATTTCATATTGTTATTTATTATTTATGCTAGTTATAAAAAATATATAATACTTATTCTATTTTTATGAATGGATTTTCAAGATGAATTTTAGGTTCAGTTATAAATACTTTGGACAATATTCATAATTTCAATTTTAATATCCTTTTGATAATTAATATGGTTGTGTCCAATAATTTAACATTTTTACTCCTATTAATAAAAATATTATTTTACACTTATTTAAAATCAAAACAAATTTTTATTTACAAAACAAAAACATTTATTTTTAAATAAATTAAAATTTTCATCGTTATATTTTTTTGAAAAACATATCAAATCACCAAATTTAAACTCTTTTAGAAAAACATAATAAATAAAAGAAAAAAATGAACCATAAGTTTCATGCACCTAGAGATGGAACCATAGTGAGTGAAAAACTTCATTCAAAAGAAGTACAATTTTTATAATGATTTTTAGAAAAGATGAATCTATCTATTTGGTGTAACTTTTAGGGATATTTCCATGGACAATTTCATTATTTTATGACATTAATTTGTTTACCCTGATTTACTACATTATTACCCCCAATTTGAATATTTTCGTAATTTTAGAGGTAGAGTTGATTGGACTGAGTATTTAAACAATTTATTTGATGACCATATCTGTTTGGAATATCTAGAATATCATTATAGATCATTTAGGGAAAATTGTGAACTCACAAATTCACTATGATGTATCTTTTTTTAAAATAAAATAATATTATATTTCAATATAAAAACTAAAGAATTTAAATTATTCCTTAAATAAATAAACAAAAAAATATGGAATTTCTTTGTGCACTGGATGGATTTGAAATAAAAAAATATATATTCATTATCATTAAAAGTTTAAATTAATTCTATCTGAGGCCACAGACAAATAGAACCCAGATTTTATATATCATTTTGTTAAAGTAAAACTCTACATAGTAAGATGATATCAAAAAAAGAGGGGGTCTTGTTTTTAATTATATGGATTTTCTAAATAGTTGTTATTCTTTTCCCACGTAAAATTAATTAGTGAATTTAATATATGAAAAAATAATATTACTCATATAAATATCTACAACAACATGAAATAATAAAATAAGGAATGAAATTATATAATTAGGAAAAGGAAAATGGATCATTTTCAGGAGGGTTAGAAGACGTTTAAATTACTATTATTTAGATTTTTGAAACAACCAAATATTTCCAAGTACGTTAATTCTTCAAAATAATTCAATAACTTACACTACATGCAACACTGAGTTCAAGCGCACAACCACTTACCAAACTAGGCGTTCAAAATATGTTTTGAATAGTAATAACTGAACTTTGAATATTACATAATCCTTAAAATTTTAGAATCCATGTTATGAGTTTCTTAGAAATAATTTATGAATAAATTCATTTCATTTAGATAAAATAATTATTAAAAAAAATGAAATTGTACAACCTTTTAATAGAGAACACTTTTTTAAATCCAATATTTTAAAAATTTATAGATTTAATTTGACAAAGTAATATTTTTCTTCAGAATTGGGAAATAAGAATTTACTCTCAATAAATTTTCGGTGTTTTCCTGAAAACATTGATATTTGTGTGAATAGTGAAAATACTATATTTTAATTGAGAACAACTTTTTTAATAAAAATAATTTTTATTGTTAAATAATTCATTTTAATAATTTGTTTATATAAATATATTATATTTTTACCATTTAATCCAATGTTATATGTTGGAAATATTTTCACTTTGAAATTGAACATAATCAAGTATCAATTTTTTGTTAGTAATTATCTCATAAAAAACGCTTTTTGGTTTTGCCAACATGAATTAATTTTAAAGTAATTTAATTGGTAAAAATAGAATTATTTTTTGAATTCATAATATCAAAATTATCTTAGGGAGAAATTTTTGTATTTTTCTAAAAACTTTCAATTTTAAGGAATAGTGAAAACATTGAGTTAATAGTTAAAACTAACTATTTATTTAAATAATTATTTATATTAGTTAAATTTATTTTAGGTCATAATAGATATATAATACCTATATATGTTCAATATAATTCATTGAAGAGATTTTATAATAATTTTATATATAAAAATGTTGTTGAACTTTTTATCATCTTTTACCCTCCTACTAGGTGAATTTTCAAATTTTCATAAAAAATTATTTTACTTCTTCTGTGAGTTTAATTTAAATAATCCAAGAGACGTTGTAAACCTATTTATATAAAATCTTGTTCAATAATATGAAAATAATTTTTGATGAGTAGTAACTTTTGACTTATATTTACCGTGGTTAAAGGTAAATAGAGAAATTCAATGTATAAAGAATATTATAATAATAAAAAATTACATTTAAATTTTTCTTAACTTTATTGAATAAGTCATGTTCGACCCTTGGAATCCTTGGGTCTATTTTGGGACCCCATGGAGCAACTTCAGATTGATAATGACACTTTATTTTAATTATCTTAAAGTAAAGGAAAAAATGACATAAGGAAATATCTTTTAGTAAATCAATTTTTGAATGGGGTTATATAAGTCATATTTTCAACTATAAATATTAATAATAAGGCTAATAATGTTTCCTACATAATGGTTTTTTATTTATAAATTTTAGACATTAAATGATTAAATTTATTTATAACACAATGATGATGCATTAATTAGAGTATTAATGAAAGATTAAAATAAATGACATTTTAAATAAGAAAATAAATGAAATAGGATACATTATAGGAATTATACTAATTTTATCAGTAAATATGACATTTTATGGTTGGTTATATTAATTGTTTTTCTAAGTAAATTTTTTTTATGAATTTAGAAAAAACCAAATACATAACAGTGTCAAAATTGACATAAAAGAGTTTTTAAAACAAATAATATATTATTAATTGATAATCTATTACTAAATATCTAAAGATAGTACAAAAGGCTTATATAATGATAGTTTTATCATTAATGAACCTATTTGGGTTCTTTGAGTTTAATATAGAATGTTTATTAACCATATAATATAATAATACAAAAAGACACAGTAATTGTCAAACTATTTTACTAAGAGTTAAATCTAAAAGATAATGTTAATATAGTTACCCAAACCTGTCTAAAACCTATTGGCTGAGTGACTTTAAACCAATCCCCACCTTATCCTTTAAATAATTCATTTTTGAGACATGATAAACCTAAAATGATTATATTATAAAATAATATTTATTTCTTTTCATAAGGTGCCCCTCACCCCTCTTATAAAAGGGAACTCTACCTTCCCTCAAATTTACACCTTAAATGTCTTTTGGTTCATCCATCCTCTGAAAAAATTCCGTATAAACATTCCACCATTCATCTTAGAGGAATTCCTTCGGTCATAAATCCAACCTATAGAACCCTTTTGATCAAATCAAAAGGAAGAACCCGAAAACGGGTAAATATTTCATCACATCTTTCAAGTTCCTCTCTTCTTCCACTTACTCTTTCCTTGTTGCTTCCATTATAAAATAATAACTCTAGTATCTTATATATACATTTATGTTATTATAAATATGGTACAACAATATTCATTATTTTATCAATCCTATAATTGAAAATGTAACCATACTTGTGTACATAAGGATTACCATCTCCACATCGTGGTGTAGTTTTTTATTCAAAAACATAATTATGTGAATGTGTATAATAATGAGTATAAATGATGTAAATAATAAATATAACATGTTAATTATTCTTTATATTTTATAAACCATAAAATTACATAGGATTTACCCATAAATATAATGATATTGTCGCTCGTGTATACGTACGGATTATCGTTTCCAAGACGTGATGAGATTCATTTCCACGTTCACCATTCAACGAGGATTATAAAATATAAATCATTAATAAGGTATTTAATATATGAAATATTAATGCTACTATATATATATATATATATATATATATTTGTGTGTGTTTTTGTGTACTTACATATATCATACTCACTTAGTTCCGTTCAATACGATATGAAAATGGAAACAACGATTATGCATACATACGGACTACCATCACCATGAAAGGTGTTTTCCATTTCATATAAATGTCTGTTATACATATTTATATTCTAAATATATATGATATATTAATAATATTTTATATTCAGGAATTTTTTAAATCATGATCTATGTGATACAATCAACAGTAACAAGTTAAAACATGTACGATAAAGAAAGCGATTATTACCCGAAATGTTAATTTAACATGGATATTATTATTAAATGGGTAGTATATTGTTATAAATTAATCATGTATGATAACATAAATATTAATATGGTTCTGGAATAATTTATTAACATACTACTGTCTTCATAAAGAATGTTAAACGTACCCTTGACTAATGGAAAGTGATAGGTAATGGGTTTCTTATATCACTTTTAATTCCATTAGATTTCCATTGTTCACCAATTATTTATAGCATGTGGTGTATTGCGTACTACCATTTGATATATATTATCATGATTATTTTTATATTCATGATATAATTTGATTCATTTGGTGTTCACGGACTATTTTTCATACAAATCGATTGATTACAACGAGGTAAGTTTATTTCCTCAATCTCATTATTCTCCAAGATTGTTCTTGTGTAAGCATTTTTTGAGACATAATTCTCATAGATACCAATATTTTATAAAAATGATTTCTAAAGTAACTCTTTAATGTTTCATGGGAGGTTCTATTTAACTTGATCATCATTTTAAATATATTAACGATTTATCTTTCTAAACCCTTTTAATTAATGTATATGATTTCAAAATGATTTTAAGGATTTATTATTATGAACATGAGTGTTTTTAAATGATAATTATTTTAAAAAATTTCAAAGTGGTATGGGAAACATTGATTCAAAAATACCTTTTATATGAATACCTTTATAAATTTTCAGAATTTTATATGATTTCATGAAAAATGGGAATTCCACTCAATGCATTTTACTGATCATTTTCATCTATGAAAACATCTTTAAATAGATTCTAACTTGTTTGAATTTGAGTTATTATGATAAAAGTCATATATATTTTATTGAATTTTTTGTGATATTTTTGACTATGGATTTTATATTTCTATACCATTCATGGTTTATGGATACAGTATTGACAACTCGTATGCTAGTTTTAATAATAATGTTTATGTTATATTTCAACCTATTCTTATGATGAACGTATTGGACTAGTTTGTACCAGGTTGGGGACCAGGAAAAGTAAGCCCTTTGGGTAGGGGTTCGATTGTAGCAGACCCTCTCGGTTGGAGTCCGGTTATAGAGCCTCTCCGGGTTGGAGTCCGGTTAGAGAGGCTCTCTAGGACGGAGTCCGGTTACAGAGGCTCTCCAGGATTGGGTCCGGTTATAGTTATCCCATAGATCTAGACATGAGGCCTTGACACAGAAATTAAAGTCTGATACTATACATTCCCTCATTATGAAATTAGAAATTACATGTGATTATTAGACCCGTCGAATATCTATGTGAACGTTTATATGGTAATGTTTGATATATTTTTTCCTTATTATGTTAAACTTTATGTTGAAAAGGCTACTATTTCAATTACAAATATTTCCTTAAAGGTTTATATCTTCCTCTAAATTATTTACCCTTACTATTCATCTGTGATCACCCCTTTCTTATGTTTTAGTTCACAAGGATCCCACATAGAGTTTTATGTTTGAGAAGCATGCTTGAGATAAGGGAACAATGACATTCTCAATAGATTATTGTTTTTGTTGTATGTTAGAAAGTGTATTGTAACATTCATGTATGTAATCTATTATCCATGAATTCTAAATGGATCGATATTTCAGGTCTTTATTCCTTTAATATTTATAATGTATTAAAATAATGCACCGACTCTGGGAATCTTGGGTCGGGGCCTTACAATTGGTATTAGAGAGAGTTTAACAATAACCTCGGAAACTATATTTAGATGAACTCTGACTATAGCACATTACCCTAAGATATAATTTGAGGATTAGTATAGATTAACATCCCAGAATTTTGGTAATGTAGATATTTTTTGAGATTTCCAAGAAAATACATCCCTGTCTAGATATGAGTATGTAGAGGTGGTTCTGGCACATATGTACCTTAGGGTATTCCCTAAAAAAACCTCTTTGAGCTAGAATCAAATGCGAACTGGGGCACAACAATGGGCCTTGCTGCACTCTTGGTTACATCACTCCTAGGGGATATGCATAGGATAATTATCATTTTATTTACAAATAATTAGGATGGATCTATGAGTATATACCTCATCAAAGAAACTATTTTTTATGATTGTGTATTATCTCCATCAATTGCTCAGTTAATGTTAGTTATTTTATAAGTTTTGAATAATTTATTTCAAGTCATACACTGACCTAATGTATGACATTGTATTTAAATGGCGCCTAGTAGAAGGAAGGTAAACTCCCACAATGCGTATGATCCAACAAATAAGACGAATCATATCTTTCATAGTATTAATCCAAAATTTAAAAGGGTAATAATCTACAATGTATTCTCAATATATATTGAGACAATATCATGTGTTAATAAGATATGTAATGAATTTTCTGAGTGTTATGAATTTGAACAGATTTAATAGATGAAAAGGATGTAAGAGACAAATATGCATTAAGGGAAGAGGGAAAAGAAGGATTTTCCAATATGTGATAACTGTTGAAAGAATCACCATGTTAAATGATAGAAGGGAATGGGAGTTTGTTAAATGTGTGGAGAAAATGGACACCATGTACGTGATTTGAAGGGTAATAAAAAAGTTTCAAATGTATAATGCTTCATCTTCAAGGAGTTGGGACACTACGTGAGTCAATGTCCAAATCATCAGAGTATACCCCAAATACTGTTATTGGATAATAATCTAGTTATGATACTACCTCAAATGAAGAGTAATGACTACTGTTCTTATGTTGTTATTATAGAATTATTTCATTTCAGTGTTTTATCAATAATATACTGGTTAAATGAATTATGGAGATAAAAAGGATTATACTATAGTACTATTTTATTGAGGATTTGAGATTATATGGATCTAAAAAGAGACTTAATAGTAATATACACTTTTAGGAAAATACATGGTTGATGGAAAGGTAATACTTAATATGGTCTTGATAAGGATGTAATGCTTTTGGAATAAGAGGTGGTTTATTCAGATAAATTACTTTGGATATTCATGACTTCCTTGGAACTGATTAATAGTTTCATTATTTCATTATTGATGGAATATTCAAAAAGATTGTATATAATGAATATGTCTAGTATTCTATAATGAATAAGGGAGAATGAATGTAATCAATAGGGTTTTATGGTAATTCATGGTGTTACCATGTTTTCAAAGAATACGTGATGATGGTTTTCACATGTTATTATGTGGAAAAAAGGATCTCTATTATGTTTAACATCCCAATAAATTTTGTATTTTTAGTTTGGATAGATGTATTTTGGATAATTCTAATGTTTGGAGGGGATTGTGTTTGAAATTGGATATAGTTGTTAAGGTTATTTTCGGATTGTCATAAAAATGACAACCCAGAGGTCGGGCGGTAACCTGTCTTGTCAGACAAGGCCGAGAGACTTGAATGCACAACCGATGGGAAACATGGGTGCATCACCTACCACTTTCCCATGTAATTTCCTGGATTGAATAATATTTTTTTTAATGTTATGGTAGATGATTTATAAATTCATTTTTTTGCAACCATATACCAATAGAATAAATTGAATAATTTTTATGTTCTATTATCTTTTAGAGTGAATGATGAGTTTGTGGTAGAAATTAGTTAAAGGATGGAAATCTACATTTCAAGTGTATATTTTTTCGTTTCTTATTCTATGAAGAAATTAATTCTTAATCATTAGGTAAGGGATCTTAAAAATAAAAATTTGTAATCCAAATACCTTGTTTTTTGAAATCATTATAGATTGATGGCTTTGAGACCCTCCGTTCTATAATTGAATGTGATTTATGACCTCAATCACTCCCTATAAATAATTACATTTTTCTTCTAAATATGTGTCCTCTAATTTCCACCATTTTTCTCCTAATCTAGATCAAAATTTGGTGGTGATCCTTTCATTTCTCTTTTCATCTTATTATGATTAAATTTTATAAACGAAATTTCTAATGTATGTTTTCCACAAAGGCAGATTTATATTTTTAACAATTTATTTTTGAAGAACAACTTAAAATAATGAGGGCACAATTTGTTTAAGGATGGAAGAATTTAACACCCCAAGATTTCATAGTAAATTATTTCTTCAATGTAATTCAATAACTTGCACTACATGCAACACCGAGTTCAAGCGCACCATGACTTACCAAACTAGCGGTTAAAAAGAGGTTATGAATTGTTTTAACTTAATTTTGAACATTATATGATCCCTATAATTTCAGAATCCATTTGATGAGTTTCTTAGACATAATTTAAGAATAATTTTTTTTTCTTTCATATAAAATAAGAATTATTCAAAAAATGCAATTTTACCTCTTTTTAATGGGGAACACTTTTTTAAATCCTATATTTGAATCTTTTATAGATTCAATTTGACAAAAATAGTTCTTCTTTATAATTGGGACATAAAAATTTAGTTTCAATAACTTTTTTCTATTTTTCTGATAACTTTCATATTCGGTTGAATAGTGAAAATACTATATTTTAACTGAAAACAACTTTTTTAATCAAAATTATTTGTAGTGTTAAATTATAAATTTTAATAATTTGGAAGTCCAAATAGATAATATTTTTACCATTTAATCCAATGTTATTCATTAGAAATAATTTCACTTTTAAATTTAACATAAACACGTATCAATATTTTGTCAGTTATTATTTCATAAAAACAAGATTTTTGGTTTTGACAATGGAAATTAATTTTAAATTAATAAATCAAACTAATATGTTTTGAATTTGAAAAAATAGGATTAATTTTTGAATTAATAATATAAAAATTAACTTAAGGTGGTATTTTCGTATTTTTCTGAAAACTTTAAATTTAAATGAATAATGAAAAACACCGAGTTATTGGTTAAAACCGAATTTTTATTTAAATAATTATTTATTTCATTTCAATTTATTTTAGGTAAAAATAGATACATAATACCTATATAAGTTCAATATAATTAATTGGAATCATTTTATAATAAGTTTAGATATATAAAAAATTTTGTTGAACTTTTTATCGTTTTTTACCCACCTCATAGGAGAATTTGAAAATTTAAATAAAAAATAATTTTACCACTTCTGTGTGTTTAATTTTTAAAATATGAGGGACATAGTTAACCGTAGAAAGTAAAATTTGGTTCAATAAGATTAAAATAATTTTCGATGAATAGTAACATTTGACTTTTATTTACCACAGTTAAAGGTAAATAGGGCAATTCATGATAAATAGAATATTATAATAATACAAAATTACCTTAACACTTGCCCTAACCTTATTTGATGAGTCATGGCCAACCATGGTCATCCTTTGGTCGATTTTGGGACCCATGGATCCACTTATGAATGATAATGGCACTTTATTTTAATTAACTTAAAGTAAATGAAAAAATGACATAAACAAATAACTTTTAGTAAATGCATTTTAAATGGTGTTATATGAGTCATATTTTCGACTATAAATACTAATTAGAAAGATAAAACGATTTTATACATAATGGTATTATATTTATAATTTTTAGACATTAAATAATTAAATTTATTTATGACACAATGATAATGCAGTAATTGATGTATTAATGAATGATTAAAATAATTAATATTATAAATATACAAATAAATGTAATATGAGACTTTTTATGAATTAACCTAATTTTATATGACAATATGACATGTATGGTTTATTAGATGAATTTTTTCTATGTTATAATGCTGTAATGAATTTAGCAAAAACAAAACACCAAATAGGGTCAAAATTGACATAAAAGAGTTTTTAAAAAAGATATTATATTATTAATTGATATTCTATTACTATAAATGTAAGGATTAGTCAAAAGACTTATATAATTATATTTGTATCATTAATCAGTCACTTGGGGTTCTCTTGGATGTATATAGTATGTTTATTAACCATATAATATAAAAATACAAAGTTACATTGTAAATGTAAAACTATTAACTAAGAGTTAAATCTAATATATAATGTTAATATAGTGACCCAAACCTATCTAAAACTTATTGGTTGAGTGGTTTTAGACCCATACCCACCATAACCGTATAATAATTCATTTTGGAGTCATTATAAATCAAAAATTATTTTATTATAAAATAATATTTCTAACATTCCCAAAGGTTCCCTTCATCACTTTTATAAAAGGGCACTTCCCCTTCCCTCAAATTCACACCATAAAAGCCTTTTGTGTGGGTAAACACTGGCCCAAATCCCCTCTAATCTTTCCTCCCTTCATCCTAAATGACTTAATTTAGTCAGATAGCCAACCTATGGATCCCTTTTGATCAAATCAAAAGGAAGAACCCGAAGAAGAGGTAAATATTTGATCACCTTTTTGAATTTCCTTTCTTCTTCAACATCTTCTTTATTTGTTGTTACCATTAAAAAATAATAACTCCAGTATCATCTATATACTGTGATTTTATTATAAAAATGGTTCAACCATATTCATTATTATATCAATCCTATAATTGACAAAGTCACCATTCTTGCGTACGTACGGATTGATGTCTCCACGTTGTGGTGTAGTTTGTTATTGAAACACTTCATTATTTGGATGGGTATAATAATGAGTATAACTGATGTAAATAATAAATATAACATGTTAGTGATTATTTATATATTATTTACTATCCAATTTCATATTATTTCTCCATCAATATAATGATATTGTCTCTCATGCGTACGTACGGATTACCGTCTCCACAACGTGATGAGATGTATTTCCACATTCAATATTCAACAATGATTATAGAATATATTTCATTAATAAGTATGTAATATATGAAATAAAAATTCTGATAATGATATATATACATATTTATATGTACATACATATATTAAATTCACTTATTTGTGTTCAATACGATATGAAAATTGAAACAACATTTATGCATATGTACTTACTACCATCTCCATAAATGTTGTTTTCCATTCCATATATATGTTTATTATACATATTATTAATATAAATATATTTGATATATTAATCATGTTTTAAATTATATAATTATTTAAATCATTATCTAATGATTCAATCAAGGGTAACAAGTTAAAACACGTACGATAAAGAAAGAGATTAATACCTGAAATGACAATTTTACATGGAAATTTTTATTAAATGGGTAGTATAAAGTCATAAATGAATCATGTATTATATCATAAATATTAATATGGTACTGGTATAATTTAATGACATATTACTATATTTATGCAGGAGGTTAAATATACCCATGACTAAAAGAAAGTCCAAGGTAAGGGGTTTCTTATCTCACTTTTAATTTCGTGACATTTCCATTGTCCACGCCTTATTTATTGAATGTGGTGTACTGTGTACTTCCATTTGATATATATTATCATGATTATCATTATATTAATGATATTGTGTGATTCATTTGGTGGTTATTGACTGCTGTTCAAATGACTCAATTGATTATAATGAGGTAATGGTTATTTCCTCAATCTCATTATTATTCGAGATTGTTCATGTGTAAGTATTTTCTAGAACATACTTATCATAGATACCCATATTTTATAAAAATGATTTCAAAAGGAACCTTTTATGGTTTTATGGGTGGTTCTATTTAACTAGATCATCATTTTAAATGTCTTAATGATATATCTTTCTGAACCCTATTATTTAATGTCCATGTTTTCAAAATGATTTTAAGGATTTATTTATATGTAAATGAGTGTTTTGAAATGATAATTCTTTTAAAAAGTTTCAATGTGTTATGGGACAATTTGATTCAAAAAACCTTTTAAAAAAATACCTTTATAAATTGTGATAATTATAAACAATTTCATGAAAAAGGGGTATTCTAATCAAATCATTTTACAGATCATTTTCATCTATGTCTTCATCATTTAATTGATTATAAACATGTTTGATGTTGATTTATTATGATACAAATATTCTATATTGTATTGAATATTTTGTGATATGTCTGACTATTGATGTGTTATTTTTATTCCATTCATGGTTTATAGATACAGTATTGTAATTTTCGTATGCTTGTTTTAATATGAAGGATTATGTTATATTTCAACCTATTCATATGATGAATGTATTGAACCAAAATGATCATGGTTTGGGACCGGTATAATTACGCCCTCCCTGTTGGGGTTCGATTACAGTAGACCCTCCGAGATGGAGTCCGGTTATAGAGGATCTCTGGGTTGGAGTCCGGTTACAAAGGCTCTCCGGAATGGAGTCTGGTTACCGAGGCTCTCCGGTTTAGGGTTTGGTTACAGTTATCCTGTAAGTCCTAGCATGAAGCATTGAAACAGATATTAAAGTCATGTACTATACATTCCCTCATTATGAAATTAATTATTAAATGTTATTATTCGACTAGTAGAATATCCATGTGCATGTTTATATGGTAATGTTTGATTTATTTTTTCTATATTATGTTTATCTTTATGTTTAGAAGGATACTATTTTTATTAAACATCTTTCCCTAAATGTTTATAGCTTTCGCTAAATTATTTACCCTTACTGAGCATCTGAGACCACCCCTTTCTTATTATTTATTTTCCCTAGATCCCAAGAGGTGTTTTATGTTTGAGATGCAGGGTTAATGTAAGGGAACAATGGTGTTATCAAAGGATTATTATTTTTGTGTTGTATGTTAGAAAGTTTAATGTAACGTTCATGTATGTAATATATTTTCCGAGAATGCAAAACTGATCGGTCCTTTGGGACTTGATTCCATGTAATCATGCTAATGTATTAAAATAATGCACCAACTCTGGGAATGTAGGGTCGGGGCGTTACAGTTGGTGTTAGAGGATGTTTAGAAATAACTATGGAAACAAGATTTCAAGAAAGTATGATTACATAACAATACCATAAGATAGACATTGAGGATTAGTATAGAAGAAATTCCATGAATTTTGGTAATGTATGGATTTTGTGAGTTTTCCAAGAAAAAAAGTCCCAATTTGGATACGAGCAGGTAGAGGCGGCTCTGGCATAGATGTACATAGGGGTATAACCCGAATACACTACTTTGAGCTAGACTCGAATGGAAATTCTTTCATGACAACGGGCCTTACTACACTCTAGGATACCACACTCCAAAGGGATATTCTTAGGATAATTCTCATTTTCATTAAAAAACTTAATGAAGTATTTACGAGTATATACATCCTCAATAAAAATATTTTTATAATTTTGGATTATATCTATCAACATTTCAATTTATGCTTGATATTTTAAAAGTGTGGAATTATTCATTGTAATTCTTAAACTGACATAGTGTATGCCATTATATAGAAATGGCACCTAGTTGAAGGAATGTGAACTATAACAATACGTATGATCCAAAGAGTAAGAAAAATAATATCTTTCACGGTATTAAGCCAAAATTTGGAAGGGATATAGTCTCCCATGTATTCTCAACATACGAATAAATAGTATCATTTGTTAATAAGGTAAGTAAATAATTATCTGAGACTTATGTCATTGAAGGGATTAAGAAGAAGAAAAGTACGGAAGAGATAAATATGGAGAAAGGGAAGAGGGAAAAGAAGAATTTTCCTATATGTGATAATTGTTGAAAGAATCACCTTGTTAAATGCGTAAAGGGAATGAGAGTTTGTTATAAGTGTAGAGAAAAAGGACACCAATTACATGATTGAAAGGGTAAGAAAAAAGTATCAAATGTACAATGCTTCATCTGTAAGGAGTTGGGACACTACACGAATAAATGTCGAAATCATCATAGTATACCCCAAATGCTACTATTGGATAATAATCAAGTTATGATACTACCTTATATAAAGAAGAATGACTAGTGTTCTTATGTTGTTTTTATAGAATTATTTCATTTGAGTGTTCTATCAACAATAAAATGGTTATATGAATTATGGAGATAAATAAGGATTGTACTGCAATACTATTTTATTGAGGATTTGAGAATATATGGTTGTAAAAAAATGTTACTCATTAGTAAGATAAACTTTTTGGAAAATACTTGGTTGATGGAAAGGTAATTCTTAATATGGTCCGGATAATGAGGTAGTGATTTTGGAATTAAATATGGTTGATTTGGTTATTTTTTTGGATATTCATGACTTCCATGGAACTGATTAATTGTTTGTTTATTTCATCATTGTTGGAATATTAAAAAAATTTGGATATAAGGAATTTGTCTTGTATTCTATAAAGAATAAGGGAGCATGAATGTAATCAATATGTTTTTATGGTTTTTTATGATGTTACCATGTTTTAATAGAATACATGATGACAGTGTTCAGATGTTATTAAATGGGGAAAAAGGATATCCATTATATTTATCATCCCTATAAATTTTGGATTGTGTGTTTGGATAGAAGTATTTTGGATAAGTCTAATGGTTGGAGTATATTAAGTTATAAATTTGATACAATTGTTAAGGTTATTTTTGGATTGTCATAAAATGGACAGCCAATAGGTCGGTCGATAACCAGTCGCGTCCGACAATACCACGCGACTTGAACCCGTAACTGAAGGGCAACAAGTGTGTATCACCTACAACTGGCCCATGTGATGTCCTGGAATGAATAATGTATTTTTTTAAAAGTTCTGGTAGATGAATTATAAATACATTTTTTTTGGAACACTATATGAATATAATAGAGTAAATATTTTATGTTCTATTATCTTTTAGAGTGAAAGATGATTATGTTGTAGAAATTCGTTAATCAATGGAACTCTACATGTGAAGTGTATATTTTTTCGCTTATTCAATGGCTATATTAATTCTTAAACATTAGTTAAGTGGTCATAAAACTAAAAATGTGTTATCCTAATACCTTATGTTTTTTAATCATTATGGATTGATGGCTTTGAGTCCCTCAATTCTATAATTGTTTGTGATTGATGACCTGAATAATTCCTTATAAATATTTACATTTTTCATCCAATTATTTGTCTCTAATAGTCACCATTGTTCTCTTTTTCAAGATCATAATTTTGTGGTGACAATTTCATTTCTTGTTTCCTCTTATTAAGACTAAATTTTATTAACCCAATTTCTAATGTGGGTTTTCTACAAGGTATTTTTCTATTTTTAAGAATTTAATATAGAAGAACAATTTAAATTTTCCTGGAAACAATTTATTGATAGAGGTAAGAATATAACACCCCAAGATTTCAATGTACATTATTTCTTCAAAGTAATTCAATAAATTTCACTACATGCTACAATGATTTCAAGCGCACCACGACTTTCAAACTAGCTGTTAAAAATAATTTTTGAATTGTATTAACTGAATTTTGAACTTAATATAATCATTATAATTTTATAATCCATATTTGGAGTTTCTTAGATATAATTTATGAATAATTCATTTCTTTTAGAAAAAATAAGTATTCTTCAAAAAATGAAATTTTACTGACTTTTAATGGGGAAAAATTTTATAAATCTAATATTTTTAACATTTATAGATTAAATTTGACAAAAAAACTTTTTATCTATAATTGGGACATAAGAATTTAGTTTCAATAATTTTTTGTGTTTTTTTTGATAACTTTCATATTTGGGTGAATATCGAAAAATACTATATTTTAACTGAAAAAAACTTTTTTAATTAAAATAATTTGTAGTGTTAAATTATAGATTTTAATAATTTTGAAGTATAAATACATTATATTTTTTCCAGCTAATCCAATGTTATTCATTTTCAATAATTTCACTTTGAAATTGAACATAAAAAAGTATCAATCTTTTGTTTGTTATTATTTCTTAAAAACATGCTTTTTGATTTTGACAATGGGAATTAATTATAAATTAATAAATGTGACTTTAATTTTATGAATTTGTTAAAATAGACATAATTTTTGAATTTATAATATCAAAATTAACTTTCGGTGAAATTTTGGTATTTTTCTAGAAATATTCAATTTTGTGGAATAGTGAAAACACTAAGTTATTGGTTTTTACTGACTTTATTTAACTAATTATTTATTCTACTTAAATTTATTTTAAGTCAATGTTGATAAATAATACTTATATAAGTTCAATATAATTCATTAGAGTCATTTTATAATAATTTTAGACATATAAAAATTTTATTAAGCTTTTTACAGTCTTTTACCCACCTCCGAAGAGAATTTGCAAATTTGCATAAAACATAATTTTACATCTTCTGTGAGTTTAATTTAAAAATCTGAGAGAAAAAATTAACCTTAGTAAGTAAAATTTTGTTTAATAAGATGAAAATAAGTTTTGGTGAATAGTATGTTTTGACTTTTATTTACCGAGGTTATAGGTAAATTGGGTAATTCAAGGTAAAAATAATGTTATAATAATACCAAATTACCTTGACATTGGTCCTAAACTTATTGGATGAGTCGTGGACAACCATGGGCATACTTGGGACGATTTGAGGACCCCATAGATCCTCTTATGAATGAAAATGACTCTTTATTTTAATTAATTTAATGTAAAGGCCAAAATGACATAAAAATAATCTTTTAGTAATTGAATTTTTACATGGGGTTATATAAGTCATATGTTTGACTATAAATTATAATTAAAATGATAAAACGATTTCCTACATAATTGTATTTTATTTATAATTTTTAGACATTAGATAATTAAAATAATTTAATACACAATTATTATGCAGTAATAGCCGTATTAATGAATGATTAAAATAATTGATATTACAACTATCCAATTAATTGTAATTTGAGACTTTTTTGAACTTCCAATAATTATATAGGTTAATATGATAGGTTATAGTTGGTTAGATGAATTTCATTCTATGTAATAATTCTGTTATGAATTTACAAAAAACAAGATACCAAACAATGTCCAAATTGACATAAAAGTGTTTTTAAACAAAATTTTATATTAATAATTGATATTCTATTCCTAGAAATTTAAGGTTCATATAAAATACTTATGTAATTATTTTTTCATCATTATTTAACCACTTGAGGTTCTCTTGGATATATATAGTTTTTTTATTAAACAAATAATATAAAAATACAATGTTTATGGTAAATGTCAAACTATTTAAATAAGAGTTATATCTAAATGATAAAGTTAATATAGTGAACCAAACCTGTCTAAAACCTATTGGATGAGAGATTTCCAACCCATCCCTACCTTAGCCTTTAAATAATTTATTTTGGAGCCATTATAAACCGAAATTTATTTTTTTATAAAATAATATTTCTAGCTTTTCCTATGGTGCCCGTCACCCCTCTTAGTGAAGGGCACTCCCCCTTCCCTCAAATCCACACCTTAAAAGCCTTTTGGTTCTGCCAACCCCTAACCAAATACCTTCTAAACTGTCTCCCTTCATTATAGAATCCTTCCTTTAGTCAGAAATCAATTCTATTACTCCCTTTTAATAAAATCAAAAGGTAGGACCCGAAGAAGAGGTAAATATTTAATCACCTCTTTCAAGTTCCATTCTTCTTCCACTTCCACTTTATTTATTGTTTCTATTATGAATTAATAAATATAGTATGTTCTATATACTGTGATGTTATTATAAAAATGGTACAACCATATTCATTATTCTATAAATCCAATAATTGACAAAGTCACCATGCGTACATACGTACGGATTACTATCTCCACGTTGTGGGGTAGTTTGTTATTGAAACACATCATTATTTGGATGGGTATAATAATGAGTATAACTAATATAAATAATAAATATAACAAGTTAATGATTCTGATTATGTTATATACCATCCAATTACATATGATTTCTCCATCAATATAATGGTATTGTCGCTCATGTGTACGTATAGATTACCGTCTCCACGACGTGATGAGATTCATTTACACGTTCACCATTCAAAAATGATTATAAAATATATATCATTAATAAAAATGTAACATATGAAATAATAATTATACTGATTATATATATGTGTGTGTGCGTGTTTGTGTGTGTGTACTTACATATTCATATTCACATAGTTCTGTTCAATACAATATGAAAATGGAAACAACGTTTATGAGTACGTACGAACTAAATTCCTCATAAATGGTGTAATTTGATAACATACTTGGACCTTCATACATGATGTTAAATGTACCCTCGACTAAAGGAAAGTTCAATGTAAGGGGTTTGTTATCTCACTTTTAATTCTGTGAGACTTCCATTGTTCACCACTTATTTATCACTTGTGGTGTATTGTGTACTTCCATTTGATATATATTATCATGATTCTCTTTATATTCATGATGTTATGTGATTAATTCGGTGTTTATTTACTATTGTTCACACAAATAGATTAATTGCAATGATGTAAGGGTTATTTCCTAAATCTCATTATTATCTGAGATTGTTCATGTGTAATTATTTTCTAGTTCAAATTTATCATAGATAACCATATTTTATAAAACTTATTTCAAAAGGAACCTTTTATGGTTTTATGGGAGGTTCTATTTAACAATATCATAATTTTAAATGTCTTAATGATTTTTCTTTCTAAACCCTTTTAATCAATTTCCATGTTTTCAATATGATTTTAAGGATTTATTTATATGGACATGAATGTTTTGATATGATAATTATTTTAGAAATTTTCAAAGTGGTATTGGAAACTTTGATACCAAAATCCATTTTAAATGACTACCTTTATAAATTGTGAGAATTTTAAATGATTTCTTGAAAATGTGGTATTCCTCTCAAAGCATTTTACTGATCATTTTCATCTATGTCAACATCAATTAATGGATTTTAAACTTTTTTGATGTTTATCTATTATGATACAAATAATCATTATTGTATTTAATGTTTTTTTATTTTTTTGACTTTAGATGTGTTATTTTTATACCATTCATGGTTTATAGATATAGTATTGACATTTTGTAAACTAGTGTTAATACTAAAGTTTATGTTTTATTTATGCTTTTTATATTATGAATGTATTTGACTAGTATGTTTTGGGTTAAGGACGGATAAAAGTAAGCCCTCTGGGTTGGGGTCCGGTTACAGTAGACAGTACGGGTTGGAGTCCGGTTACATAGGCTCTCTTGGTTGGAGTCCGGTTACAGAGGCTCTCCGAGATGGAGTCCGGTTATATAGGCTCTCTGGGTTTTGGTATAGTTACAGTTATCCCATAGGTCCTAGAAGAAGGCCTCAAAATAGAAATTAAAGTCTGGTACTATACATTCCCTCATTATGAAATTAGTTATTACATGTTATTATTCGACTAGTATAATATCCACATGCATGTTTATATCGTAATGTTTGATTTATTTTTTCTATATTATGTTCAACATTATGTTTAAAAGGATAATTTTTTTATTACACTACTTTCATTAAAAGTTTTTAGCTTCCGCTAAATTATTTATCCTTACTGAGCATCTAAGCTCAACCCTTTTTTAATATTTATTTTCCCAGGATCCCAAGAAGTTTTTTATGTTTGATATGCAGGGTTATTCTAAGGGAACAATGTCATTCTCAATGGAATATTTTTTTGTGTGTTGTATTTTAGAAATTATAATGCAATGTTCATGTATGTAATCTATTTTCCCTGAATGATAAATTGACCAGTATTTAGGGACATGATTACTAGTAAGCATGCCAATGTTTTAAAATAATACACCGACTAAGGGAATCTAGGGTCGGGGCATTACAGTTCGTTTTAGAGGAAGTTTAGAAATAACCTTGGAAACTAGATTTAGATAAAACATGATTAGATCACATTACCCTAAGATAGACATTAAGTATTAGTATAGATGAACTTCTTAGAATTTTGGTAATGTAGATATTTAGTGAGTTTTACAAAAACTACATCCCAGCCTATATTGGAGAAGGTAGAGGCAGATCTGGCACAAATGTATCTCGGGGTATAACTTGAAAACACTACTTTGAACTAGACTCAAATGGGAACTTGTGCATGAAAATGGGCCTTGCTGCACTCTTTGTTACAATACTCCTGGGGGATATTCGTAGGATAATTCTCATTTTATTCACAAATCATTATGAAGGATTTACAAATATATACCTCCTCAAAGAAAATATATTTATGATTATGGATTATATCCACCAACCTGTCAATTAAATTTAGGTATTTTACAAGTCTGGAATTATTCATTTCAATTCGTAAACTAACCTAGTGTATGCCCTTGTATAGAAATGGCACCCATTATAAGGAATGTGAACTCCAGCAAAACATATAATCCAAAGGGTAAAAAGAATCATATCATTCATGGTATTAAGCCACCATTTCAAAAAAAAAAGTCTCAAATGTCTTCTCAACATATGAAGAAATAATATCATGTGTTAATAAGATAAGTAAAGAATTTTTTGAGTCCTATGGCATTGAAGGGATTCATGAAAAGAAAAGGATGGAAGATAGAAAGATGGAAAAAGGGAAGAGGGAAAAGAAGGATTTTCTAATATGTGACAAATGATGAAGGAATCACCTTGTCAAATGCTTGAAGGGAATGTGAGTTCGATATACGTGTGGTGAAAAGGACACCTTGTATGTGATATCAATGGTAAAAAAAATGTTTCAAATGTACAATGATTCTTCTACAAGGAGTTGGGACACTATGCGAATCAATGTCAAAATCATCAGAGTATACCACAAATGATGATATTGAAATATAATCAATTTATGATACTAAGTCAAATTAAGAGTAAAGACCGGTGTTCTTGTGTTGTTATTATATAATTATTTCACTTGTGTGTTGTATCAATAATATACTTGTTATATGAATTATAGGGATAAATATGAATTGTACTCTAGTACTATTTTTTGAGGATTTGAGATTATATGGTTCTAAAAAATGTGACATAATAGTAAGATAATCTTTTTGGAAAATAAATTGTTGAAGGATAGGTAATCTTTAATATGGTCTTGATAATGAGGTAGTGATTTTTGAATAAGATATAGTTTATTTGGATAAATTATATTTGATATTCTTGACTTCCTTAGAACTTATTAATAGTTTTTTATTTCATCATTGATGGAATATTCAAAAATTTTGGATATAAGAAATACATCTAGTATTATATAAAGAATAATGGAGTATTAATGTAATCAATAAGGTTTTATGGTAATTCATTGTGTTACCATATTTTTAAAGAATACACGATGAAGGTGTTCACATGTTATTACGTGGAAAAAAGGATCTCCATTATGTTTTACATCCCTATAAATTATGGAATGTGAGTTTTGATGGATGTATTTTGGATAAGCTTAAATGTTTGAGTGGATTAATATTGAAATTGGATACAATTGTTAAATTTATTTTTGTATTTTCATAAAAATTACAACCCAGAGATCGGGTGGTAACCTGTCGCATCCGGCTAGGCCGTGAGACTTGAACCTGAAACTGAAGGGAAACAAGGATGTATCACATACCAATGGCCCATGTGATGTCCTGCATTGAATAATGAATTTTTTTAAGTTATAGTAGAATAATTAAAAATTAATTTTTTTATAAGCCTATAAGAATGGAATAAATTGAATATTTTTTTAAGTTCTATTATCTTTTAGAGTGAAATATGAGTTTTTGGTAGAAATTAGTTAAACGGTGGAACTCTACATGTCAACTGTATATTTTTTTCTTCATTTATTATATATCTAAATTAATTATAAAAATTTATGTAGGGGATCTTAAAACATAAAATGTGTAATCCTAATACCTTATGTTTTTTAAATCATTATAGATTGAGGTCTTTGAGACCCTCAATTCTATAATTGTTTGTGATTGATGACCTCAATCACTCCTTTTAATATTTACAATTACCTCAAATTTTGTGTCTCTAATTACCACTAATGTTCTCTTAATCGATATCAAAATTTGGTGGTGAGCCATTCATTTCAATTTTCCTCTTATTAAGACTAAATTTTATTCACGCAATATCTGATGTGGGTTTTCCACAAAGGTATTTTTTTTATTATTAACCATTTATTTTGGAAGAACAATTTAAAATTGTGAGGAAGCAATTTATTGATGGAGGGAAGAATGTAACACACCAATATTTCATAGTACCTTATTTCAATAATGTAATTCAATAACTTTCACTACACACAACACCGAGTTCAAGCCAACACGACTTACCAAACTAGTCATTCAAAAGAGGTTATGAATTGTAATAACTGAATATTGAATATTATATAATCCCTATAATTTTAGAATCCATATTATGAGTTTCTTAAAAATAATCTAAGAATAAATTCATTTCTTTCAGATAAAAAAAGTATTCTTAAAAAAAATTCAATTTTACCCCTATTAATGGGGAACTGATTTTTAAATCCAATATTTGAAACATTTATAGATTAAATTTTACAATATAAAAATCTTCATTAGAATTGGGACATAAGAATTTAGTTTCAATAAATTTTTGGTGTTTTCTGGTAACGTTCATTTTTGGGTGAATAGTAGAAAATGCTATTTTTTAACTGAAAACAAATTTTTTAATCAAAATATTTTGTAGAGTTAAATTATAAATTTTAACAGTTTTGAATTATAAATAGATTTTATTTTTACCATTTAATCCAATTTTATTCATTGTAAACAATTTCACTTTGAAATTGAACATAAATAATTATCAATCTTTTGTTAGTTATTATTTCTTAAAAACCTGTTTTTTGGTTATGATGACATAAACTAAATTAAAATTAAAAAATGAAAATTATATGTTTTTAATTTGGAGAAATAGGCTTAATTTTCTAATTCAGAATATCAAAATTATCTTACAGTAAAATTATGGTATTTTTCTGAAAACATTAAATTTTTTATGAATAGTGAATAACACTGAGTTATTGGTTAAAACTAAATTTTTGTTTAAATAATTATTTATTTTTGTCAAAATTATTTTAGGTCAAAATAGATTCATAATACCAATATATGTTCAATATAATTCATTGGAGTCATTTTATAATATGTTTAGATATATAAATTTTTTATTGAACTTTTTACCGTCTTTTACCGTACTCCTATAAGATTTTGCAAAATTGCATAAAACATAATATTACCACTTTTGCGAGTGGAATTTCAAAAATCTGAGAGACATGGTTAACCTCAATATGTAAAATGTGGTTAAATAAGGTAAACATAATTTTTGTTGAATAGTATCTTTTGACTTTTATTTACCACGGTTAAAGGTAAATAAGGTAATTCAAGTTAAAAATAAATATTATATTAATAAAAAGTTACCTTAACACTTGTCCTAAATTTATTGGATGAGTCATGGACGACCATGGGAATCCTTGGTTCAATTTTGGGACCCCATGGAATGACTAATGAATTATAATGACACTTTATTTTAATTAACTTAATGTAAAGGCCAAAATGACATAAACAAATATACTTTAGTAAATAGATTTTTTACATGGGGTTATAAAGTCATATATTCAACAATAAATATTTATTAGAAACATAAAACTATTTACTACATAATTGTACTTTATTTATAATATTTTGACCATAAATAAATAAATTTATTAATGACCCAATGATTATACAGTAATTACCATATTAATGAATGATTAAAATAATTTATATTATAAATATCCAAATAAATGTAATTTGTGAATTTTTATGAATTAAAATAATTTGATAGGTTGATATGAAATTTTTCAGTTTGTTATAAGATTTTTTTTGTAATTAATAATGATGTTATGAATTTAGAAAAAACAAAATACTAAATACTGTCACACTTGACATTAAAGTGTTTTTAAAAAAAATTATATTATTAATTGATATTATATTCCTAAAAATATATGGTTTGGCCAAAATACTTATATAATCATAGTGGTATCATTAATGAACCACTTGATGGTTCTCTTAGAATTATATAGTATGTATATTGACCGTATAATATAAAAATACAAAGAGACATGGTAAATGTAAAACTATTTAACTAAGAGTTAAATGTAAAAGATAATGTCAATATAGTGACACAAACCTGTATAAAACCTATTGGATGAGTGGTTTTCGACCCATACCCACCATATAATTTAAATAATTATTTTTGGAGACATTATAACACGAAAATGATGTTATTATAAAATAATATTTCTAGCATTTCCTAAGGTTTCCCAAACACCTCTTATAAAAGGCCACTCCCCCTTCCCTCAAATTCACACCTTAAAATCAGTTTTAAATGGGAAAAACCTACCCAAATACCCTCTCAACTATCATAACATCATCCTAGAGTCCTTCCTCTAGTCATAAAGCCAACCTATGGAGCCCTTTTTATCAAAACAAAAGGAAGAACCCGAAAAAGTGGTAAATATTTCATCACCTCTTTCATGTTCATTTCTTCATCCACATCATCTTTCTTTGTTGGTACCATTCTAAAATAAAAACTCAAGTATCTTCTATATAATTTTATTTTATTAAAAAAAAAAGTTACAACCATAATAATTATTCTACCAATCCTATAATTGACAATGTCACCATACGTGCTTACGTACGGATTACCGTCTCCACGTCGTGGTGTGGTTTGTTATTCAAACACTTTATTATTTTTATGGGAATAATAATGAGTATAACTGATGTAAATAATAAATATAACATGTTAATTATTCTGTATATAATATATACCATCCAATTACATATGATTTCTCTATCAATATTATGATATTTTCGCTCATGCGTACATATGGATTACTGTCTCCACGACGTGATGAAATTCATTTCCACATTCATAATTAAACGATGATTATAAAATATATTTCATTAATAAGTATGTAATATAAGAAATAATAATTTTACCTAATATATATATATATATATATATCTTAGTGTGTGTGTACTTACATATATCATATTCACTTAGTTTCGTTTAATACGATATGAAAATGGAAACAATGTTTATGCGTACGTATGGACTACTGTCTCCATAAATGGTGTTTTCCATTTCATATATATGTATATTATACATATTTATATTCTAAATATATATGATATGTGAATCATGATTTATATTCTGGATGTTTTTAAATCATGATCTAAGTGATACAGTAAAGATTAACAAGTTAAAACCCGTACGATAAAGAAAGCGATTATTACCCAAAATGTTAATTTAACATGGAAATAATTATTAAATGGTTAGTATAAACTCATAAATGAATCATTTATGTTATGATAAATATTAATATGGTTCTGTTATAATTTAATAACATACTATGGTCTTCATACAAGAGCTTAAATGTACCCTCGACTAAAGGAAAGTGCAAGGTAAGAGGTTTCTTATCTCAATTTTAATTCCATTATATTTTCATTTTTCAACACTAATTTATTTCATGTGGTGTATTGTGTACTACCATTTGTTATATATTATCATTATTCTATTTATATTCATGATATTCTGGGATTCATCTGATGGTTACTGACTATTGTTCATACGACTGGATTGATTGCAAAGAGGTAAGGGTTATTTTCTCAATCTCATTGTTATCCATGAATGTTCATGTGTACATATTTTTTGGGACATACTAATCATAGATACCCATATTATATAAAAATTATTTTAAAAGGAACCTTTTAATTTTTTATGGGATGTTCTATTAAACTAGATCATCATTTTAAATGTCTTAATGATTTATATTTCTAAACCCTTTTAATTAATGTCAATGCTTTCAAAATGATTTTAAGGATTTATTTATAAAGACATGAATGTTTTGAAATGATAATTCATTTAAAAAGATTGAAAGTCGTATGGGACACTTTGATTCAAAAATATCTTTTAACTAACTACCATTAAAAATTGTGTGAATTTTAAGTCATTTCATGAAAATGGGGAATTCCTCTCAAAGCATTTTACTGATCATTTTCATATATGTCAACATATTTAATGGATTTTAAACTTTTTTGAAGTTGATTTATTAGGATAAAAATAATCCATATTGTATTGAATTTTTTGTGATATGTTTTATTTTGGATGTGTTATTTTTATAACATTCATGGTTTATGGATACAGAATTGAAATTTTTTATGCTAGTTTTAATACAAATGTTTATATTATATTTCAAAATTTTCTTATGATGAATGTATTGGAATAGTATGTTAGGGGTTGGGGAACAGTAAAAGAAAATCTTTCGGGTTGGGTTCAGGTTACAGAAGACCCTCTGGGTTGGATTCAAGTTACAGAGGCACTCCGGGATGGAGTCCAGTTACAAAGGCTCTTTGGGATGGAGTCCGATTATAGAGGCTCTATGGGTTTGGGTCTGGTTACAGTTAGGCCATAGGTCTTGTCAAAAGGCCTTGACACAGAAATTAATGTCTAGTACTATAAATTCCCTCATTATGAAATTATTTGTTACATGTGATTATTCGACTAGTAGAATATCCATGTGCATGCTTATATGGAAATGTTTGATTTATTTTTTCCATATTGTTTTAAACATTATGTTTAAAAGGGTGTTAATTTTATTACACATCTTGACTTAAATGTTTATAGATTTTTCTAAATTATTTTCTCTTACTGACCACCTGATCTCACCCCATTCTTATGTTATAATTTCCCAGGATCCCAAGAAGTGATTTATGTTTGAGATGCAGGGTTAAGCTAAGGAAAAAATGGCATTATCAAAAAATTATTTTTTGTGTGGTATGTTAGAAAGTGTAATGTAATTTTCATGTATGTAATCGATTTTACATGATTGCTAAACTGATCGGTATTTTGGTACTTGATTCCATGAAATCATTCCAATGTATTAAAATAATGCATGGACACTAGGAATCTTGGATCTGGATGTTACAGTTTTCCTGCAACAAATTTTGTGAGAAACATTTTTTAAAAAATATAGCTAAATCAATCTTAAATATATGATTAGGATAGATGCTCATGTTATAGGAGATATTGTAAGAAAAACATTAGTTTATTCTTGAACATTTATTATCATAATGGACATGAATGATTAAAAAATTAAGCAATATAGTTACAAAATTTTTATCTCATTTACGATGTTAAGGTGTCAAAGTTTTTAAACTACATGATTTGGAGACCAATCAATGATTATACTACTATTTTATGGTAAAAATGTTTTATAAAACAAAATAAACCAAATAAAATATCAAAAATTTCATTTTCTTGATCGTTGTTGATTTTTTCCTTCGCTCAAACACATTTGTTACAAATTTCAAAAAAAAATGTAGAATATTTTAAAACAATTAATATAATCATTCAAGAAGACCATTTCAAAAAAATCAAATGATACCTTTTCAAACTAAATAAAATTTATACATATTTAATAATAGTTAGAGTACTAATTAATTTATAAATAGTGATCAACAATTGTATTTTTCTAAATGAAATGAATTATTTTTCAACCAAGGTATTTATAGGAGATTTGTAATTACAATCCATGATGTAATATCCTATATAAAAAATTTTTTAAATCGCTAAATTTTTTCGAATCACATTTCCATTTTAGGAAACCTATGATGAGTGCTATTGTAATGTCCAAGACATCTCTGGTCTATTACATTTGGAAAATATGATGTTTGAAGTGTTATGGGAGGTCATAGTGACACATTTTAAGAGTTTACAAGGTTTAATGTCTTTTCAATTGTGAGTCAGGACTGATAATTGGCGATATTAGGTAATGAATGTGAGTCAAAATGGTGACTCTAACTAGTAGGTGTCCAATAATGAGCCATGATGTTGACTCACTATGGAGAGTCATCCACTAGTAGCTTGTAATGGTGAGTCGCATTTGTAGATCACTGATGGTTCTCAAGATAGTGAGTCATCCACTGGTAGCTCATAATGGAGAGTCTCCCATAGGTAGTTTGGAATGGTGAGTTGTCAAATAGTTTCTCACACTGGTGACTCCATTAAAGTAGTTTTTCAAAATTATAGGTTTCCTACAATTTCTCTATTTTTCCCTATAATGATTCCATTGACATAAAATGTGTTTAAAACTATATTTAACGGTTTTTGGATCCATTTCAAATCGTATCCATCTTTTAAAAACATGAAAATTCATTTAATGTCAAAACCGATTTTTCCGGGTCAATATCCACCATTAATAGATTTTAAAATTAGTTTCTCCCATTTATTTAGGGTCTAACCATTCTAAATTCAAGATCGTGTCTCCCTTGTGTGTTTACCGTTATAAATTTTTTCACCACTAACCTTTTATCTCTAAGGATTCATGATTTATGTTGTATCCTTTGGATCACATTTCCCTTGGAGTTTCTTCCTACTACATATTCACCCCCCTCTTTTTGGTGCAATATGGTGTTGATGATCTTTTTTTATCAATGTAGGGATCCCTTAGTCTCTCATTTAATTTTGTATCATCTTCTTGAGTGTATGGATGTCTCCCAAGTAAATATTTTATAATACAATTGAAATAAAGACAATTTAACTGATTTAAGGTCAACATGATTGTCTTGGTAATGTGACTTCTGTTATGATTTTTTATCTATTGATGTTATAATTTGTATGGGATATATTACTGATGAAAATCATTTCCATAAGAGGAATTATTTTGTTCAGCAAATATATTTAGGGATATATGTTTGTTTTTTCCTATTGAAACAATTTTTTGAAAAACATTTTTACCATGTACACTAAGATAATGAATGTATTTACCATTATCATACTATTTCTGTTGTAAAACCTATATTTTGAGGAAGAAATTTAATAAGTAATGTTGTGTTAAATCTGAATCTGTATTTCTTTTGTGTGTGTGGTGGTGTGTTGTGTGTGGGTTTTTCCAGACATGGGATGTTGTAGGGTTGCGAGATTGGTTGTGTTATGTGGGGTGGTTTAGACAATGTAATGGAATCTCAAGTTGATATATTGAATGATTTTGGATGTGATCTATGTGGTGTGGTTATGAAGCAGTGTTGCACAGAATGGTTGTGGTGAGATGTGTTTTTGACTGTGGCTATGTGTTTGGTGTCTGATGTGGATGAGATAATTGTAGCTATTGTTATGGAATATTCCCAAAATTATTATCTATGATTAAGATGCCAAATTTTTCACCTTGTGTCTTAAGATCAATGTATGTTATGTTATGAACGAGTGTTAAATGGAGATGAATGTGAAGATAGATTATTTTATTTGGACCTTCACCTTATAAGATGACATTGGATGTGTTCCCTATTGTGGATTTTGATGAGAAGTTACATGGTTTGTGATGTAATTAAAATTAATGGTTAATAGAGAATGAGGTTTTTGGTTAGCTAAATAATGAAATGAATGAGTTTTATGTGAAATATATTTGTAAAGCAGCTTTAAATTATCAACATCCAATGTGACTTATGTTGATACATGTAAATGAATTTAAAAGTAACAGTATAAGTTGTATCATGAATTTTTCGTTGGTTTAAAACCCATATTTTGATCTTTATTGTATGATATTATATAAATATAAGTATTTTCATTTGAGCTTTCTATATACACCACACCCTAGTTTATAACTATGTGTCCAACACCCCCATTTTTATATGGGAAGGTGTCATTCCCAAAATTCAAGGCGGGTGGATTGATGGGTAGCTTCCCACTCTTCCCTGATCTCTCTAAAAGGGGGTGATATCCCAAGGTTCTTTGGAAATATTGTGATTGGTGAGACCTTAGTGTGTGAGGGAGATTTAGGTTTCCTAGGTGTCAATAAGATTATATGTGTTGTGTTCTATTGTGTTTTTGGGAGGTGATGAGGTATGTAAACAAAATGTCCACGGGTGAGACATTGCTGTTAGACCTAGGTGTGTGTCGTTACGGTGGGATGTGTTATGTGGCCCAGGTGTCTACGTGCATTATTTGTTATGAGACCCATGTGTGTAGGCATGTTTTTTCATGGCCTCTTAGAAGTGGTAGGAGTGTGAAGAAATTTCTCATTAGGTTTTAAGAGCATATAATCCATGGGAAAGTGGTTCGGTGTACCCTATTATCAGTGATCATATTATATTACATTACATGACCTGTGTTACTAGGTGATAGTTCCTTGGTGAGGTGGGGATGTCTATAATTACATGTTATTTTCAGTTGGATCATCTATTTTCTCACAAGTGCAGAGGTATGCTTCTCCCAATTCTATATAAGAGACATTGGTTTCCTAAGAAGTATACATGTATTCTCACCCAACATTATAAATCCGATTTCATGTTTCATATTGTACTATATGGACCATGTTGTGCATTACTAACTCAGACTTCAGGACAATTTCGGTAGCGCTGCTTATCCTTTCTTTTAGAACACACATTGGAGTTTATCTCTATTTGTAGAATTTATGGATTTAAACATTCATGTGGGATGGTTTTGTGTTTCTGTATATATATTTGATTTCATTGAGGTTGATACATATTATCTCTCGATCATATTTACTATTAAAGGTTAATGCCTCCCATATTACGATGTTTTTATACCCTTGGTGCCTGTCATCACCCTGGGGCCAACAGGGGGTGGGTCTCATGTGTCATTATATCACTTTCATCATTTCCAGTCTAAGAGGTTCATCTTTAGAGGGAGGTGGCCATTATAGAATGGTATTAGAGGTTATTTTTGAGATATGTGAAGAAGTTTGGAGTTAGTTATAGTGAGGATTGCATGGTTTGGTAAGAAAATAGTGTTAGGAGATCTTGGTTCCTGAAATAGGCAATCGATGACCGTCTTGGACATTAGATTTTAGGGACCCTTGTTATCTTCTGAAAAGACTCTTAGGCTTCCAAAAAATGAAGTGAGGATACACCATTTATAGGGTAAAGCACATTATAAAGGTTCAAGTCTCGTAATGACTTGTGTTGTTGTTTGTAATGGGTGTTTTGAGAAATAAGTACTGATTAAAATTTTGAGATAAATGAGTTGAAATGAATCATAAATAAATTTCCATAATAATCACGCTATGGGATTCATTTTAAAAAATTTCAACCATGGAACTCTGCTATATTTTTCATGTGGATTGGGTAGTTAAGGATCAACATGGCGATCTAGTTGAATGGGTGAGGGTTGATCTAGTGGTGGAGGATGACCAGTTTGAGATAACATTATGATATTCTCCCCAATATGCTATAGGAATGTATGACGGCAGAGTTTCATACATTGAGACAGATAGTTGGCTCAAGGATCTTAAGATCACATTTAATTTTATTCGGGCTCCAACAGAGAATAGGATTCTGATGGTAGTTAGCCATATGTGGGGAATATCATTTCAATAGTGGAAATTTTACCTAGAATAGAGGATGGGGGTTACGTTATATTGGACGGTTTCGAGAAGGAGTACCCAGAACAATTCATTTTGTTGACCAAGAAAACTAAGAAGATGTAGTAGTTACTCTCCCTCTATCAGGGGAGTATGTTAGTATATGAGCTAGGTATCATGTTCAATTATCTCCTTTATTTTGACCTAGATCCTTTTCAATTTGAGGAGTCTCTTATGAGGTTCCTAGAAGAGGAAGATACCCCTATATATACATTCTAATTAACCACTTTATGTTTCCAATGTACTTGGTATTACCAATGAAGTTAAATGCGATTGAGAGGATTAAATCATTTGGAGTTCTACGATGAGAGGGGATCCAGTATGGTTCATTGAGTGGTAGGGTTACCACCAACATGTCTTTGGTGCTAGGGCCTTCGTGTTTTAGACTATCCAGTAGTTGACCATATTATTTTCTATTTCATCCTTCTGGTCCTTGTGGAATTCCTGGAGGCTTGGGGATGTTGTGTCTTATCTATGGAGTCCAAGGGATTCATCAAAAATAGTATCCAAAAGTTGTTCTATATTATATAGTGGTGGTGGACAAGTTTTATGCTATCATAAGTACAAGTTGTTGGATATGCCATTTTAGAAGTAGGACAACAACTTCATGATCCAGTGAGGAGAGATAGAGAAGGAAGAATATAGTCACACAGTTTTCCTAAGTGACCACGACCTGGGTGTTGTCAGGGATGAGATCATTAGAAGTGGGAAAGATGAGATGGGTGTCATCTGTTTCATGCTACAGAGGTAGCTATTCCAGAAGGTCCATATATTTTCAATGTTATAATTATATTGTTTAGTAAACTTGATTCTTTTTTTCTTATTTCGTGAGATTTTCACTCCATTTTTTCACCCACCAAATTCCATGCTCTTTGAATAGAAGTATTGATGCTACTCATTCCAATGGTGTTGAGTACACATGTAGGATGATATGTTATATAATTTGATGTTATTCAAGGGTATAGGCTGGTAATGGGACTGCATAAGTCATGTGGGGATCTTTTCATGCTACATATCCTTCTATATAATCTAATTCGCAGCATTGACAGGTTATAATCCATGAATTCTGTTTTCAACTACTTCTATAGAAGAGTGTATTTTTACTGGTGGATGGTCAGTATGTGGCTTATGTTCATGAGAGGAGTAGTCAAGAGAAAAGATAGTGTGTAGAGCCTCTCCATTCCTTATTGGATGAGATGTTAGTGGAAGAAGTAGACATTGACTTTATATGGTTTTTGGGGATTTATTGATGTTTTGCCTAATGATATTGTCAATCGACCCCCCCCCCCTTGATGTGAAATTTAGTATGGGATTGATTTACAGCTCGGTGCTTCATTGATTTTTATAGATCCATACCGGATAAAAACATCTGAGTTTTTCTTGTTGAGTATACAGATCATTGAATAAATGAGAAAGGGCTTTATCTGGCACAGTGTATCCCCATTATGTTCATCCATTTTGTTTTCAAATTAGAATGATGGTGGTATGATGTTGTGTGTAGAATAATAGAGGTAGAACCAAGTGATGGTCATGAAAAATTACCCTCTATCGAGGAAAGATGAACCTTTCGACCATCTGAAAGGATCATGTAGGTTTTCCAATATCAATATGGGGTCAGGATATCACTACCCGAGGGTAAAAGATGGTGATATTATCAATACTGATTTTACATTCATGTATGGGAACTTTGAGTTCATGGGCTTGTCATTCGGTGTAACTAATTCACCAGTCATCTTCATGGGACTCATAAAATCCATATTACACGAGTTCATGGACCATTTCAAATTCATATTTATCGATAAAATATTAATCTTCATGATGTCATAAGAGTACCATACCAAGAATCTCAAGACTCTCTTTCATAAAATTTGATGCCACATCTCAACGGAATGTTGTCCATCTGCATGTTGTATATATAAGAGGTGTGTTACCTTTGACATGTGGTGTCATAGTAGGGTGTAGTAGTGGACCTATAAATGTTACTGGATGTTTTTTCTTATACAAAACTAAGGAATGTTGTAGCGGTATGATGTTTTCTCGGTTTGGTGATATATTAACAAAGATTTGTACTTGTTTTCTCTCAATTAGCATCTCTGTTGACAACTAAAAATAGAAATCACTCGGTCTTCATGTGTAGTGAGCTATTATAGGAAGTGTTTGGAAATATGAAGTGGAAGTTGTTTATTTCTCCATTTTTCTATTACCATATGTGGTGTGATGATCTAGTTGTTTTGTGATGCTTTCTTTCTTGTCTTGCGATGTATGATGATGTTGTAGTGGGAAGTTATCTCTTATTTGTATGGATAGTTATAACCATAGGAACATAAATATGTCACCCATGATCTGGAGATAGTAGTAGTCATGTCTTCAATATGGTTTTGGAGTCATTACCTCATTATGGATCATTTTTTGGTCTTCCAAAATCACTAGAATTTGAGGTGTATCATTTCTTGGAATGATTTGAACTGGCGAAAATATAGGTGGATGGATTTTCTTAAAGACTATGATTTCAAGGTATCATACACCTTGAGAATGAGGTATTTGGTGGCCAATTACATGATCAGAAAAACATAGAAGGATGTAGTTTGAGAATCTGTGGATGCATGGATGGTGATGGAGGACTTGGTAGACATGCTCTTCGATGTGAGTGTGGACAATAGTATGGAATGTATGTCTTGCTGATGGTGCAATATTATCTTATATAGAATGTAGAAGAGTTTTAGTGGGGAGACTCATAGGCAGAGGGGTTACGTGATCATGTTATACATGTTGATTCTCTATAGGGATGGACATTAGATGAACAGAATCATATGATGTTATGTGGGAGGTTTTTTATTGATAGCTAGGTCGGAGGGAGTTCTTTGGGATTTTAATAACTCACACATAGTGGTACATCATGAAATTTACATGATATAAAATGCCTTGAGTATGTAGTTTTTGTTACCCGAGATATAACTGATAGTGGAGGAGTTTGTGGCAAGGTGCATAGTGTTTTATATGATTAATGTTGAGCACTATATTCCCAGTAGTGTTTTTCCCTTATCTATCCCTAATTAGATTATTGATGACATCTCAATGGATTTATTCACAGGTTTACCAAAGGATCAAGTAGGATATTATGTTTTCTCCTTATAAATGGAACTATTTGAGAAAGTGGATTAGTTATTAGTGATTGGGGATTTAGGAAATGTGGTTTCATTGCTAATGAGGTTTTTAGATGATTTCTTGAAGTTTCATCGCGTTTCTAGATTTATTTTCTCAGATCAAGATACAGTTTTTACCACACAAGTTTGTAGTATATTGCATCATGCTTTTGGAACTCAGTTATGCCTCATCACTGCTTTCCACACTCAGAGATATGGGTAAACATAACAGACTATCCCAAGAAAAGAATACATGTTATTATAATGAATCTTGAACATTGGAATATTTTTGGTATCACCTATATAATGGGATGATTTTTATAATAATAACACTTATCACTCATCCTTTGGAACGACACCATTTGAAAATTTGTATGGAAAACCATTTTTCCCCTTTGTGATGGATATAGGTTGGGGAGATAACAATTTTTGGCCCATAGGTAGTGCATAGGATGAAAAATAATGTTCATATCATTTTTGATGTGATGAAGGTAGTGTAGGATGTCAAAAAGTCGAATGCCAATCATAGGAGGAGGGACATTTAGTTTTAGGATGGGGACAACATATTATTTAAGGTTTCCCCACGATGTGTGAAGAATATATTTGTAATGCAGAGAAATATTTCTCTCGGGTACATCAGACCGTTTCAGGTTTAGGGGAAAATTTTCAAGCTGACCTAGAAATTAGAACTACCATCATATTTGGAGAGGACCTAGGACATGTTTTCCATCTATCAGATTCAATAGTGTCTTCAAGGTGAATCTAATGTAATAGGAAGGGTAGAGTTATTTATCAAAAATGGAACAATGTATGTGGAGTGTCCTATAGAGATCCAAGATCAATTGGATAAAGATAAGTGCGGGAAGAAAATCCATTTAGATTGTTTTTTTTGGTGTAAAGGTGGAATAGAGGAGAGTACATTGGAGTGGGAATCACAGATGAGTGTCCAGTATGCTATTTTTAGTTTTTCCATAATATTTTTTTCTATAAAAAGTAATTTTTGAACATATTTTTTTGATAATAGTTGTTTCCTTGTTAATGGATGTGTGATAAATTCCAGAAATTTGAAAAGGGGAGGACTATATTCCTAAATGATATACATTAATTTCGACGTGATTAATGTTATGTGTGTGAGGTAGTTCTACCTAGAGGAAATGATATCATGACATGGGTGGAATAAATGCCCAAATAATTTGTTCGAACTATGTGGTTTTTGTTCTTATATGGTGTTCCATGTGGTTTTTGGGTTTATAGATGTCGGAGGAGGTGTTCATGAAAGTGTAGGTTTCCAATCCAGATTTTCAACAACACATGGTGTTTTATCATTGAAAATTAATGTCGGTATCGTTATTTCTTGAATATCAAGATCCTTGAGATATATCTCATGGGTTTGTTATTCAGAACCATCATTCTTATGGCTTTGGTTTTTAATTCTAAAGGGATAGAATAGTTTGATATGTATAGGATGTAATATTCCAGAACACTTTGTTCTACTTCATAGTGAAAATCCATTGTCTGATGTCTTCTGAGAGGTGAAGGTTCCTATTTTCAAGAGTTTTACATAATTGAATTCATTGTAATGGTGAGTTAGGACTAGTAGGTAAAAGTTGATGGACTCTACAATGAGTCTCAATGATTAATCACACTAGTAGGATTGATGAAGTGAGTCGTTATGGTGACTCATGATGGTGATTCGTCAACCAATTTCTCTTAATGGTGGGTTGAAGAGGTAGGTCACTGTTAGTGATGTGAAATGGTGAGTCATCCACAGGTTACATGGAATGGTGATTCATCCACTAGTATCTCGGAATGGTGAGTCATACATAGGAAATATTCCGCAATGTCTCTCACTAGTAGCTCGCACCGGTGACTGACACTAGTAGCTTTCATCGGTGACTCATCAGCCTATGAATCTATTGCTACAGTTTGTCAAAAATCATGTTTTCTCTTGTTTAACATGTTTCACCCCATGAACACTTCCTTTGACATATAATGATGTTAAAACCCTATTTAATGTGTTTTAGAGTCATTCATAGTGATATCTATCTTCTAAAAACATGATTCTTACTTTGACATCCAAACCAAATGGTTTTTCTTAAATCAGCCTTTAAAAGTTTTTAAAATGGGATTTCCTATTTATATTGGATTTAACCACTAAAAATATTATATCTATTGTTATTTTTCATTTTACATTTTCTCTTGTACAACCGCGAACCATTCTTCCCCGATGTATCTTGTGTTGAGCTGTAGACATTGGTCTGAATTTTCCTTATAGGATCTTCCAACATCTACACACCCTTCAGTTTTTCTGGTATAAGGAAGTAATGATCATCTATTCTTCAATGTAGATTATACTTTTTTTTTAATTTTTTATCATGAGTGGGGGGTGCATTGATGTATCCAATTTCAGGATAGAATAATACTAAATAAATAAAGATAATTGAATGGTTTTATGGTCAACCAGAAGGATGAAGGAAGTGATATATGTTCAGTTTTGTTATCTCTTACTGTTTTTAATTATATATGATATATGAATACTAAAAATTTGGGTTTTTTTGGTTCTTTGTTTCTTTCACATAATATATAATTAGTTATATGTTTATTGTTTCTAATTGAATCACTATTATGAAAAACATGTTTACCACATACACTCTGCTAATAAATGGATACACCCGGATCAAGCTATCTCTATAACAACCTATTACATAACAAGAGGAAGTTGAATAAGTAATTCCTGGATAAATTTGAATATGATTTACATTGGTCTATGTAGTGGTGTGTTTTGTGTGGGTTTTTTCAAAACTGTGATGTAGTAGAGTTGTGGGATTGACTATTTGATGTGGGGTGGTACAGATGGTGTAATGGAATCTCAGGATGAGAGATTGATTGAATTTGGTTATGATTGGTCTCATGTGGTTATGAAGTATGGATTCCATGTATGGTTTCTTTGAGATTTTCTATTGAGGGATTATATTTGATTTGGGTTTTTTATCATTGAGATGATAGCATTATGTGGTATGGGAAATTTTATAAGATTTTCTCTATGAGTATCATACATAATATTTCACCACTTGTCTAATGATAAATGTATGTTATTTTATGAATGGGTGTTAAATATATAGGACAATGAAGCTACAATAGCTTATATGGATCTTCAATTTCACAAAAGACATTTCTTGTGTTCCATGTTGCGGCTAGTGTTTAGTAGTTTTTTGGTTAGTGAATGAATGAAAAAATGAATTGTTAATAGAGAATGTGATTTTTTTTAATCTAAATAATCAAATTAATGGGTGTTGAGTGAACAAGAACTTTGAATACACTTTAATTTATCTACTTCCATAGTGACAATTGTTGATATTGATAAATTCATTTAGAATTAGCAGCTGAGGTGATATTATGAGTTGGTTTTTTATTGAAAACCCAATTGGTTGGATTTATTGTTTGAATTATACATATATTTGTCTATATGTATGTATGAATTTTATTTTGTTATTCTTATTTTCACCAACCCTAGTTCAGAAATATGAAACAAACACCCCCAATTTTATAGGGGAGGATGTATTTCCCAAACATATAGGTGGGAGGATGGCTGGCACTCCAACCACTCTTCCTAGCTTACTCTTCTAGCCTATCATAGAACATGTTTTTTTGGAAGGTTTTGATTCCTGGTCCCCATGTTTGTGCGATTGTGATGCATTTTCCAAGTGTCTCCAAGATGAGAATTTTTTTGTTCCTAGGTATCTTCATGATGTGAGGAGTTATGTGGCCCTTGTGAATATGGGTGGGACAAGGTTGTGAGGGATTAGTGTGTGTGGGAAGTATGTGATATGGTATATGGGCCATGTGTATGTGGGGCAGACATGGTTGTGAGGCCAAGGTGTGCGCAGGGTGGGATACAATGTCGATCATTCCAAAAAGGTGGGATAGATACGATGTATTCCATTATGGAGTGAAAGAGGATATTTAGTGTGATGATGGTGTGGGGTAAATTATAATCTATGTTCTAAAAATATTACATTACATGACTTTTATTACATTGTGTGAATGCCTTGGTGAGGTGGGGATGTCTAGAATTCCTTATAAGGTGTTGTTGGTTTTTCAATTTTCTCATTTGAGAAATAGTATGCTTCTCCGCCATTTTTTAAAAGATACTATTTCTTCATACATAGTATACTAATATACTCACAATACATTGTAAAATGGTTTTTAGGATTCCATGAGGACTACAGAAACCATGCTGGGAGTTACTAGCTCGAACATTTGGATAGTTGATGTGTCGATACTTATTCATACATTTGGTACATAATTTCGTGTATATTTGTATTTGTTTATTTATTTAATGATTCATGTGGTATTGTTTTGGTTATCATTTATATATATTTCATGGATTTGTTTTGACATCGATACATCTTATCAATCGATGTTATTTAATATAAAATGGTAATGCCTCCCATTTTGATAGATTTGTATGACCTTGGTGATGTTCTCCACACCATGGATTACTAGGGGTGGAACTCATGGGTCATTATCTCTATTTCTACATTTCCAATCATGTAGGGGAACCCTTGAAGGAAATGGGGGGGGGGGTGGAATCTTAGATATTCATAATAACTAATGGCATATGTTAATGAATTTTGGTATGTGCATGTTCACTATTTTCCAAAATTTATAGAGTGTTATTATTGTTATTATTATAAATTGTTTTAAATAATAAAAATGGAAATAAATAAAAAAAACCTAAAATAACACAAGTTTTTATTTCATGAAAAAAGGTAAATATATGGTGATGTGAAAACATCAATATTTGTTTATGGGTAAATGACGTTATATGTCATCTTCTTTAACATCATAGTGCTGATGTATCAAATTTCAATCTTAACCTAGGATTGCGGTCATCAACCAGTTGCACAATATTTCCCTCACAAAAAATCTATGGTCAATATAAAAATTTTCGTAGATGCTTTAATACATCATAAGTGCATGAATGGAACCCATACTGTCGATCAAGAAAACCTGAAAAATATACAGCATGTGGGATTACATAGAGCCTCAATTTTGACATGAAATACCAGACAAATGGTCAGTGGATATAGTAAGAGTGTGATTCACATCATCCATAGTGATTGGTTTAGAATACCAACTATTGATAAAAAAATTCAACACCTGATGTAGATAACATCGACTTGGAAGAGTGCAGAATATAATTCATGCGAATTTATAAATGTAAAGAAGATTATATAGATTCTGAAGTAGAGAGTCACCTAACCCACTTGGATGAGTGTTAATTATAATTATTAGTAAAATCCACAAGAAAAATATAACCTACAATTGAATCCATAGAGGAATCATGGATCTGGATCAAAAAACAAATCATATGTAAATTGTAATATGAAGTGTTACCACAATGAGTGGTATAATAAACCATTATGTAAATAGTTTTGAAGAATAAAATGTCCGTAATGAAACTCCCAAACACAGTCGTGGAACTCCTGATGATTAATAAATGATAATGTGAATTCTCAATGAAGTTATGTGATCATGAAAATACAAACAAATTTCTAATGAAAATGATGAATGAATCTATATTTCAATGGTATATTAAATGACAACATTTTTATTGATTCCATGGATGGGTGAGTCGGTGAGATGGAAATTATTGATAGCTTATTGTTTAACCCACCTTTCACAAATGAGTATATGCAGGGTCATACTTCATCTATAAATATTTGAAAATCAGAAGTTGGGTGTGGGAACTTCTAATAGGGAGAAAGGAGCCCTAATTTTCTATGAAAAAATGAGAATCATGATCCCATAAATAAGATATATCGTATAAGGTTCATTCAGAAAATTTCTCATGTGACTAAAAGTTTAGTTTCACATTAAGAAGAAAAGGAATTTGAATGCCAATGATGTGAAAGGATGAGGCGTCACATAACCGATCATGCGGGTGGTGGTGCTATAGAGTGAGGGTCTCATACTCATGTAAAGATGAAATTAAGATCGTTCACACATAGACATATAAAAATATATACCATATTGATAACTTGGAACCCAGTTCTTATCATAGTCTAACCTCAACACAAAAAGTGATTTAATTACTGAATACTCGGTTATGTGAATATGTCTAAGAAAAAACTCAATCACTGATGATCAAGCCGTATATAATTTTCTAATTGTAATGTGAAAGATGATCATTAATTATAATCTAGTGTGACTACATCAACATATTGATCTTATAGATGTCTTCACCACATAAGATAATGATTTATGAGCACATGAGAAGCTCTATTCCAGACTTTATATCATCTTTTGAAAAAAATTAATATTACTTTCATGGGTTTTGGGGGAACTTGATAAAATTATATGTGATAGTCTTCCATCAGACCCACTATACATGATATCATAAAGATTTTAACATCAGGATACACCCCCATGTGAATCATTTGGTGCACCACACCTTCAAGCACCATGAGTTATGCACCACAAGCGGAAAATTATTTTATATATAAAGACACATTTCCTTGGTTATTAATTTCCTTCGATCATGTGAACTCTAAACGTAACTCCATCATAAAAACTAGGGGGCCATCATATTCAAAAACCTTGTACATGAAACAATTATCCATAGAATCCCCTTTAGATTCAATTAAATTAAGAAATCCAATCTATGGAAATGAACAAGTTTCGTCTTGAGATTCATAATGGCCTTGAAAAATCACATTCATATGTCAGTTTGATCATGTGGTGTATCATTCATATTTATTGAAATTGACCGGGACATGGAACATGTGACATAGTGAGATCTCATGTTTATAATCTAACACCCTCATATACTACCAATGGGAAAGGTTTTAAAAGAATAAAAAATAAAGTATTACGAAGGTTTGAATGATCAGTACCATATGTGGTCATTTATTTTAATGAAAACCCCCCATGTGGTTTGAAAGAAATCTCAAATCCGCAATATACATTTTAACTATGTAATTTAATATCCTATTATCATGTCAAAATTATCATGTGAGATATCTTATAAATTTCCATTCAATTATATGTTTCCACTTCAGCGCCATAGACACGTGGAAGGAATGTTAATGTAAATTATCACACATCACTAATAGACCCATTATTGTATATTGACAACATTTAATGAAAATAGAGTGATTGACTTTGACAATGATCAAATGTATGGGAAAGATCTCATGTCCATGTAAGTTAATTATGAAAATAAAGGAGAAAAGATGGAATATTCTTGTTGAGAGACGTTGGCCTTCACATAAAAGTGGTCATATTCCCTGATATATAACCATTGACTATCTAAGGACAACTCAACATGACAACATGGTCCTGAAAATTCCCTAAGACACAATGTTCTAATCTCGCAAAGGCTCTCTTAATAACAGAAATGATCTTGTGAGACCCCTCGGCATGTCAGCAGGGTCATAAAAAATCCCACATCACAAGAAGCCTTTTTCATGTGGAAACCCCCAAAAAAGTCGTCTCCAATAACATTATGGACATCCTATAGATATCTGAATCATTTGATGGCCCCTAGACATATTTTTCAGACCATGAGGAATATCCTTGACACATCCATATATTTAGGAAAAATTGAAATGATCATCTAGGGTCTAATAAAAATGGAATCGGAGGAATATTTTTGGGGTCATTGAAGATCATGTGGCTCCATGAATTACACATGGTATGATCATGTAAATTTAATGGATCAAATACCCTTTACCATATACATCCCAAATACATGAGATACCTTTCCCCCAAGGTGGAATATAACCGGTTTGGAGAGTCCTATTAATCCCTCCCATTAGCTAAAAAATAATTTAGATTCCAATACTGATTCATCACATGGGATTGAGGTGGTGGATTTTTTAAAGTGGCTAATAATGATATCGTAAAGGTATTCCCCACATAAATATCCAGGTAATAACATAATGTATTGATCAGTTTTCATATGTGTTTATCATGATAAATCTTTAGATCTTATGAATGAATCGTCGCATCAAACCTTGATTATGAGTTTGAGATCATGCATGTCGACTAACTCATGAATAACCTAAAATAACCTGATAATGGTTAATATTGAGGAAAATATGAATTAAAGGATAACCAAATGACTAAAATAAGATAAGTTTATGAAAATATATATTTCATAGTCATCATGTGCTTCACGTGATGCTTCCATATCATCAAAAAGAAATGTTACATGAGGCTGAAGTCCTACATTGCTAACTCTGCATGCCATTTAAATAACATGTTGTCCCATAGACATGTCATGGACGTCACAAAATTCCCTATGGACATGCCACTGATATTTTAAGATGTTGTTAGTATATTAGAGCCCAATATTGTGATGGCATCTACACATTTTTTCCAACATTTTGTTGTGGAACCTGGACATCTAATCTAAGTCTCATGATGTAACCCACACATGTTTTCCATGATCATGTTATGTACACATGAGGAGACATCTAGATCCTAAGACACCACCTAGATATGGCAACTGTGATCTTCTAATATCCTTCCTAAAATGTTATCCAGATCATGCAACACCTACAATACATGTCAGCACTGATCATGCCATCATCTGCAAACATGTCGTTTAGATAATGTGACTTTATCCATACAAGTAAGTGGGGTCAAAATATTTTCATTAGGATTGTATTTTATAATGGTAGTACATGTCTATACATCTATAATCATGTTGGTAGAGCATCCATATCATGAAAAGAATACATTAATGACATGTCAAAATGGTTTCTCGAGATGTGATACCTTTTTCCAATCGATATATATGGTCAACCCCAGAGTGTAATCCCCAATAAAACAAAACTATGATAACTATGATTATTTTAATAACAAGAATAGGTAAGAACATTTATTATGGCATGATCTCCATATAAAGTATCCAAAGTGCTATCTTAGAACATATGTCCTGTACCCATATTAAATGAGACCGATAACTTTTTACCCAATATTTCTCATACCAATCATACACCATGCGGCTTTATGGATTTTTAATATTCAAATGTTTCACATAATGCGTCTATAGTAGATAATGAGACCTCAATGTATAAACCCAAATATGTGTCATGATATGACTACCCCTATACAAGGGAATCCCTCTCAGGATATGCCCTAATGGCATAATCAAACAATGATGTGTCTAATTCATATCATAACTAAGATACACTGGAAGCTTCCTAAATCTTAGGATTAATGTCCAATGTCTATGTTATCCCATATATATCCTTTTATCATGATTTTGAACTCAAAATATTTGACAAACTATGTTGGTTTTTTATTCCTATTATAAATTGGATACATATTCCACCTCACAAATTCAATATTACTCCCTCAGTATACAAGTCATCTCCATGGATGGAAGTAATCTATGTAGTTCCACATTATATGGATTCAAAATAAAATAATCTACCCATTTTGTTTGAATGGATGAAGAACCTTATATACATACAGATGTAATCATTAATCCCCACCCTCGTGAAACATATAAGGGTTCAAAAATTTGTAATTTTGTTGAGGATCCAATCCCATATCTATATTAAAAATAGATTATAAAAAATATCAAAAATATATATGATTATAATGATAAAATTCCCCCATAATTGGTTTGAAATTTTAGACCTCACATCCTCTTAAAAAAATTTATTTCCTAAGAACAACTGGGTATGAACTAACAAATGACATCCACCCTTTGGAATGAACGTCTATACTATGATATGTATATGTGAATAATTGAATATTATTTATAAGATAAATATTAATTATGAAAATGTCCTAAATGATTTTATAGACATCAAACCCCCATAATCAAACCAGTTTAATAAAATTCATAATCACACATGTGATCTTTTACATGAAATAAATATGATGAACCAAAAGTGAAATAATTTCATTATGGAGTCTCTGTCACATGAAAAAAAATTATAGACTACCTTTTTCAAAATATACCATATTTCATTCCATATTGCTGGTCCCCATATCTTTACAATGTAATAAATGGTTAAAGATGACTTGAATCTCCCAAATAAATAAATGATCGTTTTACAATGATTCATGAAATTTTACTGTCATATAATATTCAATGAATAATGAAAAAGATTAAATGAATATATCAAATTCAAAATATGTTTGGTTGATTTACTATATCTATGGGTCAAATTAATTATGTACACCCAGACTGTGATATATTCACACGAGCCGAATGGCATAACATGGAACACAAAAGAAAAATTATGTTACTCATGCATATCAAATTTGGAAAGTAACATTTCTATGACCATTCCTTAATTATTTACCTTGTAACATGTTTTATTCATTAAAATAGATACATACCTCACAAACAACACCGAACATGATATCAGGCCATCAAATAGTGACTTTTCCTGAAAAAAAAGCCCTGGGTATAACCCGTATCAGTCATATAATCAACTCAACCAAATGAAATCATTAGCACCAAGAGGAGAATGATGTTTTTAACACCATTGACATGGTATAATCATGATGCTTGGGGATTCATATTACGGTCTCTAATAACTAAAAGAAATGAGTCTGAGAAATCCAATGATTGATTCATTGAATCTAGTGGCACTCACTGCCACTGCATGCTGATTTCATCCCTTATCCCATGTGCATGAAAATTACCACCATTAGTATCCAATGAAGTATCATAAATAAGTCATAAATATTACCCTTTTGTATCAAGAGCCACCAGAGTAGGATCCTATCAACCACCATCACCAATGTCATCCTATCATTTCCCCTCTGTATCCTACTGAGGGAACCAAATGACACTTTTCCACCTCTAATGCCCATGCACATGAACCTTGGAAGACACACCATGCACTTAATTTTTAGGATAGCCATGATTTGCATCATATCCCCATTAACAATAAAAAATACAACTGGAAGATCTCTGCTCTCTTGGAACATGACTATGGGTATATTTATTTAGAAATTATGGGGGTGGATCATATCCGTTGCCCCATGAATGAATCCCATATTTATATTCAGATGGAACTTGGAGGTTATAAGTTATATCATATCCCTTATTCAATATAATATATACTCTATAATATATCAATCATTGATATTATGTAGGCCATCATTCCTATGCCCACTATTATAATGTTCAAGTACATTGTAGATATAAAGGAATTGTTTCGCCAATATATTCTGAAACAGGTACCAATACATAGACATGGCCATATTTCATTTCCTTTTAACATGGTAGCATAAAAATATAAACAACATAAATAACTATTTAATCTACAGTAAGAACACATTCATTCTCAGGTCTAGGAATAGAATTAACTAATTCTTATAATAGATGAGGAACCAACAGAGCTTGTATTACTGTTTATATAGGGTCTGCCCATGTGATAGAAGAACATTCCCCAGTATAAATATAAATTCCAATAAAAAGGCACTAAAAACAATTATGAAGCTAGAGATTAGGCTCATATCCCCACTCTGACACGGGATCACCCTATGAGAGTGGAACTGGCCTCAGGATAGGATCATATTCCAATCAAAAAAGGCCAAATACATACACCATTATCATAGGGTCGGGTTTAAATCCTCTCTCTAATAGAGTCCCTATACATTAGTGTGGCACATACATAGGGAATGGATAAAATTTCGGTCAGAAAAACAACATGTCTTATTATAGTTGCTTATGGAAGCTGATTTCATATTTCTACATTCACTGATGAACAACTACACATGTATGTTTTTGAGTCTATCCAATAGGATGCCCTTATTTTTTCTCCCATTATAGGTGTCCATCAACATAATTGATAAGGGAATGAATATTTGAAACATGTTTATATCCCTGATAAAATGAAGATAGACATTAAAATTAAAGATACCAATTAGGGTAAGACACTCATTCCATCCAGTAATGATAACATCAATGGAATATTCCATCATCTTCTCAACAGTGAGATCATACTACCATAGCACCAAATGGATTTCATTATATTCTTAAAATCAGAACACAAGATGATCATATCCCTATATGACAATAAAATATAGGTTATCATATTCAATCCAAAATGCATAATGAGTCTTATTTCCATAATATATTCAATTATAGTGTGCATGAGGTTGTTTGAGACACATTCTAAACACCATAATGGTCTCCCTAACATTTAGGTGATGCATATGGGGATAATTACATTGCTATTCTTCCTCTTGGTAGTGTGGATATGGATCACCTAGACACATCCCCTAGAATCCACTATAGTCAACATCCCCACAGTGATATCTCCCTTAGATAAAGAAATACTCATATTTCCCAAGCAACACCTTATAAATTGGATACAAAAACATAGAACCATTAGTATAAATAGGTTATTGAAACATTATAGTGAATCATATATATTTTCCCACTAACTTCTTGTAACCATTCACTATTGTTAAAAGGTGACTGCAAAAAAACATATTTGGTATGAACAATTTTATGCCTATAATTCAGATGATGATGAACCCTACATTGACATTTGGTGATTGTTTAATAGAAATAACCCCCACCTTGTTCATGCCCAATTCTACTTGTGACTATGTGATCCTAGATGAGAAGGATAAGGATATCATGAATTAAATATGCTAAAATACATGGGAAACATATCATTGTTTGAAGGATAGACACCTAAAATATAAAGGATATGAGAGTCACTGTTAGAACATCATGAAACTATATTTCTTGATAGACCTTATTTCTATCTCCTTGGACCAAGGACAAAAATAAATAATTCCAAATGAAAATATATAGGATGACTACAAACATTGAATCAATACTCATCTTATAATTATCTCTAAATCCTTGTCGTGTATATATACACAAGGATCTGAAATGTGTGGAGCATTAAACATCACTACACCCCTTAAATATTAGAACTCCCCAAACATTTTATCCTATAATATGATATCCTCCTACAAAATCAGAGGACTAGGTAATGTGTGATCTTGTTTGTCACTACAATGGAATGTTCATTCATAAATGATACAAATACATCATGAAATGAGAGAGATGACTTCCAATTGATCATTTAACTGGGCCACCTGATATTATGAGAATCCATTTCAAACATAGAATATGATGTTTTGTTCTATAAATAACATCCCATAAATAATTAATCACATTATGGGATTCCATTGCACACAAATCATAAATTATTACATTTGTTCCATATCATATAAGACAATATCAACCACCATAGCTACCATATTGGTTAGAACCTATCCCTATAACATATGGAAATATCTACCACTTCCACCACCCCTTGAATCATCAATCCCTTAGAGGGTTTATAAAAAATCAGTAGCAACTGAAAGGTAACCCCAACCAACATGGATGGGGGGATTTATGGCTTAGTCACCCTCACTAGGTTCATATTACCTTGAGTGGTCCTAGATAAATCTATGGTGGTTCGAAATAAAACCCAACTTATATGAATGGGGGATTAATTTCTCAATGTCTATTAAAGGAATCATCGAATCCATAACTGGAATAATCATGTCGTCAACTAAAAGATCAAACAAATTCTATTGGGGACCCCAAATAATCCTCATACCATAGGGTTGGGATTATATTCACCATTATCATCACTATAGATGGAATGAGTCTTTTCCAAATTGGGAGGAAAATATCAACAGTTAGTTTGCCTTCGTTTACACCTCCCCCCCCCCCACCAGCAAGACAAACCTCTACAATTAGTGCCAATTCGGATGTAAATATTGGAATATCCCTTATGGTATCTATGCATATTCATGGATGAGTCGAATATATGGTGATTTAAATTAAACCCTATAGGGGGGATAAGTAAAAAAGGCATAATGTGTACATGATTTTAAAAAATGAAACATAAGAATGTATTATATATCCATCCTGTTTCATTGATAGAAATAGGATACATTCCATTTTCTGATAAAATTCATTGAATTTCATCATAATAAACTCAAAATATATGTGGTTCAAGGCTCAAAAGAATAGGGATGCAATTTGGGAAAATGTGCCCAATGAATTAGGTGATCTAAATGCACCATCTAAGGCTACATTAACATGAAACTGGTAGAGAATCCAAATTTTAGGACCTTTAAATATTGATTTGTGACCCATATAAGATAACAATAACAATGATAAAATGGAAACATGTTTACATATACCACTAATCACAAAGAATATTTTATGTTTTTTCAATGAAAAATCATATATCATTGATCAATAATGACATACAGAACCTCAACCAACTCAATAAAGTGAAACCCAAGAAAAATATTCCTAATATGTATCACCATCAAGGTGATACGACTATCCATCCTCATATATATTATAAAATTTCTAATCATCCTCCAGGAGCAGTAGCAGAGCATCATACAAACTCAAATTCCATCTTGATGGTCTACATAAATAAATATGTTGATGATTCTCATGATAACCTTTTGTTAAAGTGATATCCTCACCCTTTCGTGGGAATTCATTCATTATAAACTTGAATTATGAATCAGTGGGAGAAGAAAATGGGTCCACCTCGTCAAACTGTGCCCTCTAACTAACGATTATATTCATCTAAAAAAGTAGTACCTAAGGTACTACTCAATTCCATTAATCCCATGGTTATCTAATTTAGTATTTCACACACATTGTGTCTTAGTGAGGTCTAACGATGGGCCCCCTAGACTAATGGTATTCGATCAACCTGAGGTGTATTGTACCAACTCTGATAGGGAAAAATTTATTTAGTATATAATCCTTATATGAGGTTTAATTTATGGATGGGAAGACATTACTCATTAATTCTTCTACAATTAAACTCCACACTATGGAAAATCCAACTATTTTAATAAACGACATATAAGAAATATGAAAATGAGCGGGTGTTTTTCTTCATATACATATGGAATGTTTTAACCTATTCACATAGTATCCCACTATTGTTGGAGAAAAAAATAAAGATGAATTCAGATAATATTTGGGATGATATGTAGACACCACAAATCATGATTAAATATCAAAGACTATTTAATGAGTTTTTATAAATTGAATAATTTTTGGAAGACTTCATTAAATTGATATGAGCTAAGTGTCAACTCGTTCCCTCATCTGAACGGATAATGATTTGAAATTAAATAACCAATGTTACAATCATTTATGTTGGAATACCCATTCTAGAACCCACACAAGTGTTGATCCTCTATTTCCTTCATATTGGTAAGTATAAACAACAAAATCAATCTCGACAGAAATAAAAAGTAGATTATGGTCACACTGAATTTTGGGAACATATTAATAATGCATACCCATTTATAAAAGTAAAATCGAAAAGTATTTCCTTGAATTCACTGATAATGACACACTCAAGATTATTGAGGACACAAAAACATTCTGACATCCACCTCACTAATCACCCCCAACTACAACCTATTCAATATAAGGTTGAGTAAAAACTTCCTGGATTTCTTTTTCATCCAACGTGTGCTAAAAAGAATGGTTGATTTTGGATTGGTGATGTTGGGTAATACACAAGAGAATTTGACCAACATAACATTTTCTTATTCTGGATAATATTAAAATTATCAATAAAATTTAAATCACTGTTTACTAAAGTTCAACAATTGGATGTATTGGTATACTATTGCTGGAGAACATGCTATCCTGAGAGCTTAGATTCACAAATACATTATAGTTCTATGTCCTAGTGAGTTGACATAGAAAATGCATATATATTGTGGATGGGAACATAACATATAAGAATATATAGAATACTAAGAATTATGTTTTTCTCTAATTCATGCTATCACTCATGCATATTTATTCCCTACAACATCTGAAAATATGATCTTCACAAAAAAAGGGAACTCACATCAGATAAATAGCACAACCATGGCTATGTTAACATGATACACATGTAATTACCCATATAGGATTATGAATATATATCTAAGTACGATTAATTTATACCTAACCATGGAATATGAGGACACAAGTATAGAAACTAAGTAAATAGGTGAGTACATGGGCATTATAGGTCCCAATAACCAAGTCAACTACCCACAGAAGATATATATGATGTTGTGACATGTGGAAAATAACATGAGTAATAATAAAAGATATAGGAGGTGTCCAAGAACCCTCCAGTGGTAATCTCTTACCATTTATCTTAAAAAACCACTTGGAAAGGGTGGGATTATCTGATCAATCCAGACAATAGTGATGTAAGACATGACCTATGCCCATGGATGAATATTTTTCCATGACACCTGAATAATCACTATGGATGTCTACCTCAAACACCTAATCTCCATAACTGAATATTAAGGGGTAACCCCACCTTGTAAACTGCTTAACTGTTGCATAATTTTATAATAAGTTAATACAATTGGAAATTTTCAAAGCCAATCTCTCTATCTTGTACACACTCCATCATTCAAAATATCTCTAGGAAGCCCTCATTGATTCCCTCCAGAGACCATATGCAGTTGAGTTATAATTCTTAGTTCCAAGGATTATCAATTTGATACCATTCCATTTGAATTCAATGTTGACATATCGTTCATATAGTAGGATCATAAATACATTAACCAAGAACACATCAGAGCCCTATATGTTTAACAAAGACATGATAGAGTCTATATTCAAGGTGATTCAATTGATATCGGTTCTGGGATCAACCTCATACTGATCCATACACTTCATTGTTTGTGATATATTGTAGTGGGGCTCAATCATATAATTTCAACTATCCAATGGTATAATGAGATAGAGCAACGACCTCTATGTAAGATCAAACTCAAGTATTTGTTTACGGATATCACCACTACTACTGAGTTCATGGTAATCAAACATGATATGAAAAAAATGTCCTACTCAAAACACATTTTATTCATAGATATATATATGTATCTTCAAAAATAGATAAATTCTTGAAATACCCCATCGATGGGATTATTGGTGTGAAACATAAGGCTCCATTTTAATCTTGTGAAGCCATTTATGGTAAATTATGTTTCCAAAAAAGGGAAGGATAAAATCAAATGGCGGATGAATATATTTTTGTTTCATCCTCTAATTTCATGGGGACCACCAATGGAAATCCATGGAGTACTATTGAAAGAAATTATTTGATGCCATAAATCTCGTTAAGGTAATAGACTCAATCCCAAATATCCAATTCCCTTCTATCTCTAGTGATACTGAAAAATAAAATCAGCTTCCGAAATGATCAGAAATGACTATAGTAAAGGGAGAGTACATTGTATCTTCCCATGTATTCTCTCATCCTGATAGTGACATATATTCCATCAGATCACCTACTTCGTCCAAAAAAGCTTTCATGGAATGAGACATGGATGATGAAGAAAAAGATCCCAGGAACGTGCCTCCCATGTTAAAAGAATAACTATCTACCTGAATTTATGAGAATTGAAATATAGCTCTAGGAATATATGAAAACCCATTTCCGAAATTGATTAGGTCCATCATGCCCCTTGAATATGAAGTTATTTACAGTTCATTTTTAGTGAAATAAGGATCTTTTTTTGGAACTATGTTGAAATTACTAATCTAAATCAAGTTGTGGCTATGAAAAATATTGTCTGACCTAATGACCATTATTGTATTGAATTATGAATTCAATATGATAGACTGATCTCATAAATCTAATATTGAGGAAGTAGAAGAAAAATTGTTCAATGAAGATTTTTTCTGAAAATAGAAATACACACGATGGTTTACCAACGTCATCCCCTTCACAAAAAATAATCTTATGAGTACAGTATGCATTGAATTTGGAGACCATAATGAACATTTATTGATAATATATATATTATTTCTATAAATAAAACTCTTGATCAATGAAATTTATATATTTAGTTTCCTTTCTATCATGTATGTGTACTCAGGGTATAATCAAATAATGAAGGCCCTTAATGATAAAGAAGCCATTTCCTTCAGATCAGTACAAGGGATCATTTTCTATCACGTCATTACCTTTGGAATAAATAATAAAATTATAATTTATCAATGTTCCATGAATAATATATTATAGTCCTTCATTGGATTAATAACATCATAATACACTGATGAACCAATGAAAAAATATTGACAGCGATGTGATCACTTAATAGATCTTCAAATGTCATCGACAGGTTTTGGTATCATTGTATAATGATAATCCCAATCAAGTATAATTTTATTATAAAAAATAGGGTATATATAATAATTATGATATGACATCGTTGAATTGAGGCGAATCGTAAAATATCTACTGAAATTATAACAGTGTTACACAATTGGAATCTCAACGTACTAAGGGGTATCCAAGGGAATGTCACCGGTATTTTTCCATTAATAGCTAACGTAGTTTTAAAATCTATCCCCTTCAATGAGATAATGTATAATGGAATATCCAATCAATGAGATGAGGGATTTATATAAGTATTCAATAGTTTCATGTAGTACCAGTTGCACCCACCGGTCGTGATACCGCTAATGGAAGGGAAGCCATGAATTGTATATTCTTATTATTTGTATTGATCCCTTGGAATCTTATTCACATAGAAAAATTATTTGGGTAATGAGAAATGTCTCCATTACTATAGAAAAACAATTATTGCTACTCAGATGAGGTATTGTGATGTCTAGAATAACTCCATCGTAGTCATCTACATAGTTTAAAAGATGAGTAATAACTTACATCACCCTCAAGTCCACGTGGTAGCTTGTATTTATATTCTCATGTATATACATAGACATCCAATACTGATTTTGAATTTGGAATGATGTGATATTATTCAATTGTAATATAATATTTGGTTCATTGCACATATGTTAGTGAAACAAGAGGCCATGAATGATTTCCTCCCACCATTATCCACCCTAGAAATTATGCTAATGGACAATAAATATCAATAAAAATAGGTTTTATTATCCTTTGATACTCGTAGAACATATTTGATGTATTTTGATGGTCCCTCCCAAATTCATACCGCCAAAATACTAGAAAACCCGATGCTCAATATGGTTGGATTAGGGATTGTATTTTTTTATACTGGAAAATAATTTTTTTAGTACTCTTTATCACCGAGAAATGGCTTCAAAAAAATGAGACTGAATACTAATACAAAATTTCTATATTGGAACCAGCTATACAAATATAGAAATCCTACATGCACATCAATGGGGATTCAAAGAATGTGATGATGAGGAACTATGGAGAATATGCCATCAAAAAAGGAAAAACTATCCCATATCTTGGGCTATGGAATAACTATACTATAGTAATTCCCTTTTTACTCAAATTATTTCTTCTCCCATAATCATAGAATTATCATGATGACACACTAGGTAGACATTTCATATTAATTTTAGACCCATATTAAGAGGATAAAATTGTCTGCATCATGAACTGCAAGATGGTCGCATCGATCAATTTTTATGAAAAGGATGAATTAAAAGGGGTCACCACCTATATATATTATTATGAAATGATTTGAAACCACTAATTGATAGAGATCAAAAATTTATATTTCAAAAAATGGGATCTTCTCAGTAGACTGAACTCAATGTGGATAGATTCACCAACATGAAATGAATATTTCAATGGGCATGGTCAAAATTAGAAATATTAGATCATTATGTGCGGATTTTATAGAATCCTATTAAAATTCCAAGAATATATGAACAATATAACCATCATGTAGGAAGCCCATGTAAGATCCTATAATTCTCATCTGTATTTGATCGGGCCCTCCCACAAAATCCTCAGGATGGGTTACCACTGTAATACCAAGATACAATATTGTGTGGAATTCAACAAGAAATTTAATTATTTCTAGATTCATGAAATATTCATTCATGAACCCAAATAATTGGTACATAAAAAAAACTATTATAGACTATTTTTAATATTGGTAATGGATGTTTTCATTCCATATCCCTCATCCACCAAAAATTAGTTTATATACATCCTTACTGGTATAAGCTTTTTTTCAACTAGTTTGAGGAAATACCCATCATAGATGACAGAATGGAGAATATCATAAAAATCATATAGTGAAATATCATCATGATATTCACAGTCCCTCTTGTGATATTGATGTATAACGACATAAAATTCTATTTTATTAAGTTGAAAAAACTGAACCAAGAATACAACATCAATACCCATCATACATCCTGCTATCATGTAACAGAAAATGTAATGATAGATGTAATAAATAAGTCTCACTACACAATATATATCATTTTAAAATATTTGTGTATCTGATGGTTAAACTATGTTTTCTTTCGGTATATTTTTTACCAAAAATAATCTCCCCATTACGAAATTGTTGTCCAAAACTCTGTCACTAAATATTATTTTGGAAGGTAAAATAGTTCTGTTGGAATTATAATAATAACGATATATAAAATATTTTTTAGTTAAAAAATCTATTGAATGATTAATATGACAAATTTATTTGATGATTATATTAAATACATATATCTTACAATTTTTATATTCAATACTAATTAATAATATCAGTCTCAAAAATTTTATATTGATTATAATATTAAGCATGAGTATTTTAATACTTTCTCTTAAAATATGGTTTCTTATTAAATTAATTATATTATTTACATTATTTATATTTATCATATAAAAACTAAAATATTAGATTATATGAAAATTACCCAACATGGAATAAATCTCAATGAAAAATTTTACATATATTTGTGAAAGCATTCAAACTAAAAGAGAATTTACATGGATCTCTAAAAAGTCAAGCATCATTTGGAATTCCATGGATCAAATAAAAATCACGATCTATGAATGCTATAATAATCTCACTCTTAGTTGTGACCAGCTTCCCATTTATCTTCTATGTCATTATTCCACCATGCGTGATTCTCTACTATATCATATTCATCACATACATGACAATATATCATAGGCTCCATGATTCCCCCAAACAAGCAGCTTAATGGAAACCTTGGAAACAAATCACATTGTATACTATTTTATATTAAATCATTGACTTTTCCTCTCCTCTCTAGTAGAAACTTTTATATTTTTCAAATTCACCGTTAATGAAAATTATTAGTAAATCCTCCATCCATATGAATGATTCGTTAGTAATAATAATTTATTACTCAGAAATGAAATTATAAAAAATAGAAAACAATAAATAACTATTAGTACTTTTTTTATTACAAAATATTACAACAAATGGGAAAAAAACTATTAGTGACTATTTGACTAATGAATAAAGTAAATAAAACGAGAAAAAATAAAAAAAAACAATATAATAGAAGATATAATATCCATACATGTCTAACCGCTCACTCATGTAAATCTCTATACAATTCCCTCTCAAATAAGGAAATTTTGTTCTTAGAAACATTAAAACCTATAAAAATAATGATTTTCGAACATGTAATCTTTGAGTAAAGATTCATATTGTTGAAAAAATTTGAAGGAAAATGATATGATAAGAATGAGGATGAAAATAATTTTCCACAACAAAAAACATAAAATTTAAACCATGTACATATATGAATTTCATTTGACACCTCATGCAACTTTTTATGGGAATACCAAATGATTCACGTAAAACAATAATTAAATAATATAATTTAGCGTTGACATTTATGTAGCATAATTGAAATTTTCATGTCTTATGATCAAAATTATATTAAAAATTCATGATCAAATTAATTCATATTGAATGAAAAAAATATATAAAATAAACTTTACAACCATGATGATTTTTTCTATCCTAATAATTAGACTAACAATTCATGAAACATACTATTAAAAATACCAAAATATTGTTCAACAAAAGAAAGATAATCACACTGAAATGTTATAATTTTTTCCAAAAGGGATTATTATTATAATATTACCAACAATACAGTATTATTAAACATTATATTATGAGAATTATGATAAAAATGAAATATAACCATATTAAAAAATAATGGATGAGTGATGTAATGAGTTTTCAATGACATATGATAATTAATGTATGTGTTTTAATGGTCTCTCATGATAATTATTATGGAAACATAAAAATATAAGGAAAAATAAAAAATCCAGCATGTAATATTGAGTGATTCAATATAAGACACATTTTACGTTTCACTGTTTTGGGATCAATGTTTATTTTCAAAATATTCAGCAATTAATAACTTTTAATACTGAATAAGAACTAATAGAGAATAATTATAACTATCATGATGATTGAAGTTATCCTAAGAAATTAATTAACAAAATAATTCAAGTGATCCCAAAATAAAACCAGGTTTGTATCATAAAAACCCCGATTAATAAAAGATAAAATAAAGTAATAATTTTAATATTACAGTTCAATGAATAGAATGAAAATATATAAAAAAATTATTAAAAATGGTATATTATGTTTAATTCATTCATGATTATCTATATAGAATAAATTGATCAATAAAAGAATGAACCTTTCACTTTTGTGTTACCATTGATATCTAAATGGATTATTCCAATAGAATTACCTTCAAAATTAAATGATTGAACATGAGATAGTAACATTAATGCCCAAAATTAAATATAATCATATAAAAATTTAAATAATGAGTCATGAAATTAATTTCCAATGAAATGTTATGTAATAATTTCATAAAAAACTCTCACTAAATTGTAAATAAATTAAAAAAAGTCTGGTAAAATTAAAATTCGAATGATAGAGCATCACAATCTCATGAAAAAATACGAAATTAAAAATCATGAAATTCAATTATTTCTGATAAAAAAACAATATTTATTTATTATTGGATAAAACATAAATAAATAACTCTCGATATGTATATACCATTTTAAATAAATGATATGGTTTATGAACAAAAACATTTAATCTAGGTTTAGAAAAAAAATGAATTGCAATCATGATTCAGATTTCACATCTTTTTTAGAATGAAATTAATGTTATGGATGGGATTCAAGATGATGGGAGGACCAAAAATATAACCCCATATCATTTAGATATTCTCAATTTTCACCTTAAAATATTTTTATATATTCCTTGGGTGACTCCCTCCTAATATTTTCTTATTGTGTAGAAACAATTGTTACACATAAGCTATCTCTAAGGAAGATATCAGACCACAAACCAAAAAACTAATTTCTATCTTGTTAAATAGTGTGGGAGATCTCTACGAGCTTCATTATAAATTTCATTATTTTAAATAGGTATATATGGGTTTTATAATAACCTGTGAGAAGATCAAAACAAGTGAAAATTGAATATTTGTTCCCCTAAATTTAAAAAATATTACATTTTTACAAAATTAATTTTTTTGAGATATCCACTTCACTAATATTATTTATAACTTTATTATTTTTTTGGTTAGTGTCAACATTAATTTGGATCATTTAAAAATATTTGAAAATTACATATATTATTGGGGTGAAAAATTATTAAATTATCAATATTTTTATCCGTAATATTAGAATATATTTTAATTTAGAAATGATTTGTTTGTAAGTAAATTATAATAAAAATATATTAAATGACTGGTAAAAAATTCATTGATATTGAAAATTTTATTGAAATTTGTTTGCTCAATGGTAAAATATTTTTCATTAATAAAAAATAATAATAATATATTATTTTGTTTTTAAGACAATTTTTAGAGTTTTTAATATATGGCGAAACATTTATTTGACACTAAATAATTTTTTGGTATAAAATTTTAAATAATAAGATATATATATGTTTGTAAAAATAGGTTTCATTAATTTTTTCGATTCTATTCAGTTTTTTTATTAAATCTATGTCTGTATATTGGATTTTTAAATCAAAATCACTAATCATGGTAGTTCTTTAATTAACCATCACGTAGTGTTTACTAAATGGAACATTCATCAATTTAGAGTGGTAGAATGGGGATGAGTTTTGGATAAGGGAATGATATGTCAATGGAAGGTGGGTTTAACCATCTATAAGAATCTAATTTTTTTTTCAGTTTGTTGGAGGTGATACTTCCTATTTTTTAATATTGATTCACATTATTCATACAAACAATGATTTGGAAAATTCTAAAGGATATAATAAATATAAACATGGTTATATAAAGGTTTTAAAATAATAGGGTTATTGTTGGAAAATGTGAAATTGATTCATCTTATTAATAGGGGTTGGAAAAGCGAGATTAGAATAGTTTTTATTAATCAAAAGATGATAATTGAAGAAGGGTTAGAAATCCTCACAAATTATTTCAACATTATTCTTATTGTAAATTCTCTTTTCAATTATTTGATTAGAACATTTTTATGATTTGATTGAAGAAAAATTAAAAGAGGAGGATGGCGAATCATAATGAAGAAAAGATTTTTCTTTTCGTTTTAAATAAAAAATCTATAATTATAAGAACACCAGGGATAAAATATTACGATTTTTCATTGTTGTAGAAAAATATTTTCAAAATTATTACATATATAAAATTTTATTGTTTCATAGTTTTTCATAGTACAACCATTTATTGCCTCTATTATATTTATTTCTCCTAGATTACATTGTGACATGAAGGGAAACCCCATGAATATTTATGATCCAGGCTTCCCCACCACTTCAAATGTATTATAGAGGGATTGGTATTTTTTTAATGTGGAAATATTAAATTAATAAATTATAGACCCTTATAGAGTATCATGATGTGAAAAGAATTTTTTTGTGGTAGTTTTTTGTTGGGATATTTTCTTTTACATGAGTTCTCATTTCACACCTTTTAATGAACTGATATGGTCAACCTACCATTTCACAGATAAAATGTTCATTATAATACATAAATATCATTACCAATCAATATTATTTTTGATATTTATTGAGAATATTCAATATTCCTAATAATAATGGTTTAACTTTCTAACTCTATAAAATATATATTTTGGATAAAATGGACCTTTACAAGAGGTATTTGTACATTAGATATGTGTGTATTATAAATATGAAATTTCATATTTCATAACTAATAAAAAAAAGTATATGTCAATTGAGAAAAAATATAATTGTAACATTATATGAAAATTTATATTAATATAAAATATATATATATATAACATAAATAGACTACAATGGGAAAAAGGGTCAAATGTGTCTAAACGACTACATCCCAAAATACAAGAATTTATGAAAGAAAAAATGACAAAACTCCTATGAACAATTTAAATTATTCTATAACCTTCCTAAAAACATGATTGAAGATTGGAAAATTCCCCTCAAATATAATATGTAATGTTAACTTTACCAATATAATACTACATATGTTATACAACAACCTATAGGGTGATTATACTATAGAAGGAAATGCCTAGTATGATACCACTACTAATATGTATAATTATTACATCAATGAAAAAAAGATATTAATATTTTGATATAGAATTAAGAAATATCCATTTATTTTAGAGATGATTAAAAAAATCATTTGTCACTTTTTTGTAAAGGATAAAATATATGAGTGTTATAATGAATGATGTGTGATAAAAATCATGTATTCCAAAGTTGACTGTAAAACATAAAACACTCCAATTATAAAAATAATTAAAGTTATAGAACTCTTAAATTAGTTAAAATAATTGGGGGAAGAGTATATCCATATTGGTCAAACAACTATTACACAATGATGAACCTGACAAACAAGGTCAATGTCATACCAATGGTTATATCATATAGAAAACCCTATTAAGAGTGAAATTATGACTAGGTCCATTACTGGTGTATATTATATACTAATATATAACTCATACCACTTATCAATTCAAATACATTAGGCTTTCGGGAGTACCTCATTCAAAAGTAATACTCATATAGTGGTCTTAGAAATCATGTGAAAACCATTATGGTAGGTTCATAATAAATGTATCTAACATTAATTTAAGAAAATTTCCTTCCCAAAAATTTATTTATTAGTATTTTATAAAAAATTTCTAAATACATTATTTAAAAATGATTCATCTACAATGATTCCACATAGAAGTTCACTTTTTTATAAAATAACTATTTGTAGCAATTTTAACATACACCTTGGAGGCGCAAATTTTTTTAATGTCCATTACACATCAATAATAATTGAACTAAAATAGAAAATCATGTAATAAAAAAATAATTTTTGGTCAGTCTAGTATATTATATCATGAAAATGAAATAATATTATTAATACCTTGAAAATCATGGAACGAATGTTAATTCATAGAAAGGGATGATTTATAGAAACGCATAACAGAATCAACTAAAACAAATATGAACTCCTAAAACACAAAAATATTAAATTGAAATTCTCCTCTGGAAAAAACTAGAGTCTAGGAAATCCAATATTATAATTTTACATAGCTATGGGAGAATAAATTATTTAAAACTATTTTAATATCAATTATTGATCATGAAATATGTTACCATATGAAAAAAAAGTTATATGAATGGAAATGAAAAAGAAATTTAATATTAACATTGAAGAAGACACTAGAATTGAAGATACTCCATAATATGAGATAAAAGAGAGATACAAATTTTTAGGGAATCCACTTTTGATTATTAATATAAATACAAGAAAATGGGGAAAAAATAAACATTGGAAATTAAAAAATTTCAAGTTATGTTTTTCTGGTATGACTATATGGTTTGGACACATAGTTTGAGAAATTAATCTCCACACATGAAAAATCCACTAAAGACACCAAGGGTAGATTACATAGATTTTCCAGAAGGTTAGAAACAATGATCATTATTTATGTGAAATATAATATATTTTTATAACTTTTATAAATGTAATTTATTCCTAGTTATGAGTAACTACATATCCTATCTTGTCAACAAATTTTCAATTTTTTAATTCCTAAACACCAAAAACAATACAAAAAAATGATGATTTCCAATATACATAATTACTCCTATTAATAGTTATGAAACAATTCTCCCCACGATTGCAATTCCATTCCCCAAAAAGTTTACTAAATTTTTATAAGAAAATTAATGAAATAACTACTCTTTCATCATCATCACAATATTCCTTGTCTCATCATTATCATTTATTTACATCCATAAATGACATTTTATTTGAATAGATTTACTTCACCATATTTTCTAGAAAACATTAAAAATGAATATATTTATCCATCATTGTGGAATCAGGTGGCATATAAAAATTGTAACACCCCAAATATAGAGGCCGAGTGCCATCATTTAACATATTAAATTACTACATGATAAAAAAAGTTCTCACATCACACGTTTGACTGCAATTTCAGTATTGGAATACTATATATATACATGACTCACATTTTAAAATGTACATATATATATATTGCACATTAAAAATAATTTCAAACATCAATGAATTTGAAATATCTTTATTCATGTCTGAGAGAAAAGAAAAAAATATGTTTCTGATCAAATATATAATAAGGGTAATATATAGTAGAATATATCATGCGTATAAGAGTCATAATCAATATTCCAGAGTGAATAATCCAAACACAATCCATTAAAAAACATGATATTAATATTTATTTGTTGATAATATTGGCATAGAAATCACTTGCATTGTGGAAAATGAATTCTCCATAAAATTAATACTTAAATCAAGACATAGATGAACATTACATCAAGTCCTCTCAACCAAGGTATCATTTTTATTAATTATGTATGTGTTATAAAAATATACATCTAATATGGACAAGTATTTCGTATCATGATACTTATCGATGCATCGAAGAGATATAAATAATCGGGCCCCACCCACCACATTTACATTATTTTCATTCCATGGATATTGAATGATCAAAATAGTTATTTCCCATAATCCCTTATAAATCCACATTAATATGTATTTAAATAAGAATACATAATATTCTAGAGTTTTTTAAGTAATATTATTAGTAAACATCCTTCAACTGATAATTAAAATAAAAATAGAATAATATTGGGAGAAAATAATAATTTTGAATATGATTTTTTATGAATACACGATTCATCAAATATATACATCGGGGAGAAAATAAGGATTAATGAAATGATATATATTTCTTGGAAATGTGATCAAGATACATTTCGTTAACTAAAAACTATAAATCATTAATTATTGATAGATGATTATAAATTCAAGAAAAATGAATTTTTTTTGTACAACCGAAACATTTTTTAATAGAAAAACAAAAATGAGTAAAATATTAAAAAAGAAATTTCAACATTATTTCAAAATTATGTTATAAATTAAATTGAAAACTCTTTTCATAAATTTAAAAAAGTGATCCGATTTTCAATTGAAAAAAATTAGAATAAAATTCCGATAACATTGATAAAAATATTTTATACAAAAATAATCATAGAAACATATAAATGTTTATATATGTCAAATATGATTCACGATTATGGGAAATTATGTACATATAACAAAAACTAAACTATTTATTACTTTCATTCATTTGGTCAAATTTAAATAATACATCATTTAGAAAATTACAAGGTAATTCCATTAAATAAAACAAATGAAGGGAAAATTTGGTAAAATTGACATAAATTAACTTTTTATTTTTAAATAATAATACTATTGAAAATATCTAATATGACCATGAGATTTATGAAAAATAGTTTTGGAGAAAATATTAAAATAATTTTCTAAAAAATGCCCAACATGTAACTTAATTATTGATTATTAATAGATCCAGAGAACATAACTATATAAGAATACAATAAATTTTTATTTTGGATATATGTATTATATTATTTTTCTAACAAAATTGTAATGATACATGATCCCAAAATATAATGATATTGAAACAGAAATCAAATAAATGTTTTGTTTGAATTGCCTCGTAAATAATATAACATCATGTATAACAATATAAATGTTATTATACATATATATTAGAATTATGAAATTTAAATAATTAAAGGAATAATTAATTTTTTAAAGAGTTATGTATGGTTATTACTGCTTCTTTTTGATACAACCTCACACATAAACTATAATCCTTATTATGGTGTTCATTAAATGATACTAGAGTCTTTAGGTTGTGGGGATAAAGGAAGGAATTCAATATTATGATTGATTGTTGATGATGGGTCTCTCAATTGGTTCAAGGATGATATGATATGTTCTGACCTTTATAAGTAATGGTAGTGGAACACCTGTAGTATGTCAATTTTTTAAAATAACGACAGGTCTTATTTATGGTCAAATGTAACTATGGCACTCCAAGTTCCTAGATATGATATGATAGTATAATGACCCATACATTACATACATGGTTAATACTTCAAAATTGGAGCATAATTATTAAAACATATAACAAAACCATGAAAGGACAGTATAGGTTTAGTGTCTTTAGAAACTGGGAAACATAAACAACTGGTTCATAAATCATCTACGTTGTCTCCCATTTATTTCATCATATCTAGAGTCCCTTTTGGCATATCCTACTTAATATCCTTCTTCCTGACCTGGGGAAAATTAAACATACAAAACGGAGAGCTCAAATTCTCAGTAAGGGTAAACAAAAGAAATATCAAACATATCATATGTATAAGAACATAACATTTTGACAATATTATCCTGCAAAAGAGATCATAACATGGGATAAATCATAGTAGTGAAATGTAATTCCAATAATCATAACATAAAACAAGAGGATTTGTGGAATACACACATAATCATAGAATATCATTTATTAGTAGTCAAGACTCACTGCCAAGACTATCTTAGCGGACAAAGTCCTTTTCTGAACCGAGTACACTCCTCATTTCAGTCCCGTTTCACTGAACCGGTTTAACCTTCCATTCCATCCATGTCTATATCATGAGATATAAATATTTACCCAATGAATTGGAGGGAAATATAAGTCCTACCCATCTCATAATGATATCATTCTTATTTGTTCCATAAAATCGTAAACCATACATCATAGCATAACCCATGTAATAAAAATGGGATTCTTAAACATCACGCCATCATAACATAATCCATAAAAGGATATTTGAAATATAATTCCATCATAACATAATCCAATGAATGTAAAAATAGGGGTATAAACAGAACCCTATATTATCATTGATGGAAAATAATTTTGATTAAACACTTGAAATCCATTCTTGAGGAAAATATCATTTCTACTTCAAAAAAATTTTCCTTTCTTAAAATGTCATATAATTTCGAACTAAAAGAAGTTGATTAAAAATAAACTTGAAAACATGTAAATGAATCTTCATGGAAATAATGTTCTAAAAATCCATTCATGTCGTATAAGTTAAAAATCATTATTCCCGTACTTTGGCCACAAAAGTCAAAAAGTACCTCGTACAAAAAACGACAAAAGATTCCTTACATGCCTTTTACTAAAAACTCACCAAAGGTTAAAATTGGATTTAAAATATTGTAGGAGGATGGAAATAATATTACATATTGAGGAAACATGGATGTGTATGATAAATATTCCCCAGTAAATTCGGAAGTATAAACAATATCAGATAAAAATGAGATTGTGAGATTTTCCCATTCCTTAGGTCCAATTTTCTTCATAAGTGTCCGAAGCTCCTGTATAATGATTTAAATAATGTCATTGTATTATTCCAGAATCATACTTATTTTTATGATATCATATATGGTCATATTATTAGCTTCTTATTGTTAATATTTCATTGCTACTTGTTATTCGGGTGTTTATTGCTTATTGTTCTTATGCGTGTTTTGTTGAATAAATTCTTATTACTATTTATAGGATATAGATATGTCATTTACAGAATGGTATTAGTGTAATATATATCATATTAATTCATTTAATTTATTTAAATAATCATTATGCAATTAAGATCATGTAAACGAGTCGCATCACATCGTGGAGACGGTATTCCGTACGTACGCACGAGCGATGATATCATTCCCATTAATGTGGAATTGTATTGGAGTGTATGTATACTATTTCAGAATCAATATAACTATAATATAATCATATATAGTCATTATTTACAACATTATACCCATCCAAGTAAGGTGATGGTGGAAAATAAATTACACCACGGCGTGGAGATGGTATTCTGTACGTACCCATGCTCGGTGATTTCGTTTTCCGTAGGATGGATAGATGGTGAAATATGGTTGATTCATACTTATAATAAAATATTAGTATATAAGTGATACTGATGTTATTACTTCATAATTAAACTACAAAATAAGAATAAGTAAAAGAAGAAATAAACTTGAAAGAATCTGTAACAGACATTACCTCTTCTTTGAAACGCCTCTTTGAGACCTCCTCTTAGGGCACTAAAATTGGCCTTTGAAGAATCCCAGGACCTCTATAATGATTCTAGGGAAGTAGGGAAGTGAAATGGTCAGGGTTTGGCCGAGATTTAAGGTTCAAATTGGTGTGAGGAGGTGAGGGAGGAGGAGCCCTTTTATAAGGGAGGAGAGGGACACCTTTGGATATATAAGAAATATTAGTTTATATTAAATCCCAACCCCACATAAAAACTTCCAAAATGAATCATATCCAAAGATTAGATGAGATAGGGTTGTAATATCATCAACAAATAAAATCTAGACACGTTAGTATTTAATTTTAAACATTATCAACTTGATTTATCCTTATTTATCAACATAATTTTATTTGTGGTAACAATATTTAAAATTTTAAATTATTATAAATAATTACATATGTGTTTTGAATTTTCCATAATATGATACTTTATGATATTTTCTACCATATAAATTTAAATTAATAATTTTTTAATATTTTTGTGAATTTTTAACAATTTTATAGTATATTATTTTTATAAGATAACAATACTGTCAATTTTGACACTATTCATTTATTTGAATTTAAATAAAATATATACAAAAGATATGTTCGAACTAAAAGATTTAATAGATTCATAATATGTAATAAGTATCTATAAAATTGGTGTATCACATTAAATAGTTTATATAATATTTATTTTAATATTTTTAAAACCATTTATTTGATATTTTAATTAATAAAATAATTTCAACATCACTATTGTGTCCTAATTAATGATAATTATTTAATCCCTAAAAATTATAAATAAATTCATATGATTTAGATAATTGTATTAGATTCTTGGAGACTATTCATGTTCCATGTTTCATTAAGTTTATCACAAAAGTAAATTTATTATACTTATAAGATTTAAGAAAGTGACATGTTATCACTTTCATTGGCTTTAATAATAATTAAATTATTTTCCGGGAAAAAAGTCCATTAAATGAATCTAATCCGACCCTTAGGTGATATGGGTAAACCTTTAGTCATAAAATATGATTTTGGGAGGTGTTGGTGTAATTTTATAATCATATATTTACATTTAATTACCCGATTTACCTTTAACTATGGTAAATAAAATTTACCGTAGTTACTATTCATAATGCATAAAACTAAAAAGTATCATATTAACATAATTTGGACCCACTGATTCCAAATATGTAATACATTTTTCAAAATTCAAAACACATAAGTTGCAGTAATTAATTTAAAGTTAATCTCGTTTTTAAGAAAACGGGTTTTAGAAGTTAAAACATTGCCAAAGATTGAAATGTTTTTACCTATGAATTCTATATGAAATTAATGATAATGACATACATTATATTAAATGTTAAAAATATATTCAATTTATACATTAAAACCATTCAATATTATAATTTTACAATATAAATTATCTCAATGAAAAAAGTTGTTTTTATTTAAAAATTAGTGTATTTTTACTATTCATCAAAATATGAAAGTTATCAGAAAAGTATCAAAAAATTATCCAAAGAAAAATTTTATATCGTTATTCCAAAGAATAGTTTTATTTCGTCAAATTGTACTTATAAACATGTTAATACTAGATTTAATGTGGGTGCGCCATCAAAAGGCGGTAAAAGTGCTTTTTTTTAATACTTATTTTACCTGAAAAAATTTATTTTGTTCTCTTACCATGTTCTACAAAATGTGTAAGTTGAATAATAATGTTATAAAATTAAAATTTTAGTTAATACTATTCATAACGGCTAGTCCATAATAATATATCTTTGTTTAGTGAAACCGGATATTGCATACAATACATGCAATCGAGGAAGGTCACGATTGCGTGTAATGCAAGCCAAGTCAGTATTGTCTGTTCTGAAAGATTCCTTTGGTGTTTCATATAAAATAAGACATAAATAAAATATTTCTCATAAAATCTCAGGGTGTAACATTCTACCCCCCTTAAAATGAATTTCTCCCTCAAAATTATTCTATTCATTACAAACAAATGAGGTTACCTCTTCCTCATCATATCCTCAAGTTTGAATTTGCTTCTTCTATTTGGTGGTTCCTCCATAAAACATTCACCAAGAGAGTGGACGTGTTTCGAAGGACTATTTTGCTGCGATCCAGAATCTCTATCAGCTGTTATTCATAAGAAAGATCTTGCTCCAGCATTACAACTTCTGAGCTGAGTACATGTGAAGGATCAGGTATGTAATTTCTCAGGAGAGATACATAGAACACATCATGAACTTGAGATAGATTTGGTGGAAGCACCAATCAGTAAGCTAGCTTCCCAACACGATCCTGAATTTCAAAAGGAACGATATATCTAGGGCTCAACTTTCTCTTCTTTCCCAATCTCATGACCCTCTTCCAGGGAGATATTCCAAAGAACACTTTATCACCCAATTCAAACTCTAGGTCTTTTCTTCTTGTTGTCAGAATAACTTTTATGTCGACTCTGATCTGCTCTTCTATGTTGTTGAGTAGATCTGACCTTTTCTACCATCTCATCAACAAGATCAGGTCCTAATAGAATTATTTCCCCAACATCATCCCAGAAAGTTGGAGTTCTGCATTTCTTTCCATAGAGGGATTCATAAGGAGCCATCTGAATACTGGAGTGAAAGCTATTATTATAAGAAAACTCCACCAAAGATATGTTTTGTTCCCAACCACCTTTGAAATCCATAGATAAATCTCTCAACATGTCTTCTAGAGTTTGAATTGTCCTCTCAGACTGACCGTTTGTCTAAGGATGGTAAGTTGTGCTGAATCTCTACTCTGTATCTAGAGCATGATGAAAAATTCATCAGAATTTCGAGGTAAACCTTGCATCCCGATCAAATATAATTGAAAGTGGTACTCCATAAAATATTACCACTTCCTTTACACATATCCTAGAAAGCTGATCAATAGAAAAATCTTCTCTAATATCAATGAAGTGTGCCGACTTCGTAAGACGATCAACTATAACCCAGATAGCATTATTGACTTTGGATGTTTTATGAATTCCAGTGAAAAAGACCATAGTGATGTTTTCTTATTTCTATTCTAGTATGGGTAATGGTTGTAACATCCCCTTATACTTCTGTCTCATAGCTTTAACTTGCTGAAAAACCAAGAATCGAGAGACATATTCAGCAACATCTCTTTTCATGCAATTCCACCAGAAGTACTCATTCAGGTCCCTATACATCTTTGTACTTCCAGGATAAATAGAAAATGAAGAACTATGATACTCATCCAACAGATCCTTATTTTATTCTTATATGGGAGGAATACAGACCTGGTTCATGAACTTTATTATCCCATCACAGTCTAGGTTGAATTCAGGAACATTTCTCACCTTCTTTTGTAAATCTACATCTTCTTTTTGTTCCTCTTTAATCTTCATGTGTATAGATGGTTGATCATTCATTTGAGAAAGATAAGATTTCTCCCCTTCCATTATAATTCTAATATCCATCCTTAGTAAATCCATAAATATTAGATCTTTTGTGATCCTCATCATGGATAAGCTATCATGGTCTTGTCGACTTAATGCTTCTACTACCTTGTTTTCTTTCCCAGGGTGGTAATGAATTGAGTAGTCGTAATCCTTAATTAGCTCCAACCATCATCTTTGACGCAGATTCAGATCGTTTGTGTGAAAATAAACTTTAAACTTTTATGATCATTATAAATATCACACCTTTCACCATAAAGGTAATGCCTCCAAATCTTTAATGCAATGATTACCGCAGCTAACTCCAAATCATTAGTTGGGTAATTTTTCTAATGGATTTTCAACTGTCATGAGGCATAAGCTATCACCATATCATTTTTCATGAGAAAACACCCCAGTCCCTTCTTGGATGCGTCACTATAGATCACAAACGTTTCTCCACTGCTAGGTAGTGTGAGCACTGGTGCACTGGCTAACCTTCTTTTTAGCTCTTTGAAATTCTCTTCACATTCCTCCATCCAAACAAAATTAACTCCATTCCGAGTCAACATGGTTAGTGGGTTAGATAACCTTGAAAAATAATTCACAAAATGTCGGTAATATCCATCCAAACAAAGAAAACTTCAGATCTTAGTTACTGTTGTTGGTCTCAACCATCTTTCGATAACCTCTGTTTTTGCTGGATCCACAGATATCCCCTGTTTTGAGATTATGTGCCCCAAAAATGTAATTTTTTTTTGCCAAAATTCAATCTTGGTAAATTTGGCAAAAGCTTCTCCTTTTTAGGGTCTTCAATACAATTCTCAAGTGATCTTCGTGTTCTTACTTTCCCTTTGAATAGACAAGAATATCATCTATAAAGACTACCACAAAATGATCAAGATAGTCTCCAAAGACTCTATTCATCATATCCATGATGATAGAAGGGGCATTAGTAAGACCAAATGGAATCACTATAAATTCATAGTGTACATAACTTGTACGGAAAGCCTTCTTTGGTATATGCTCCCTTTTAACCCTTAATTTATGATACCCAAAACAAAGATCAATCTTAGAAAAGTATTGAGATCCGCGTAGTTGGTCAAATAAGTCATCAATGCATGGGAGAGGATATTTGTTATTGACAGTGATCCTATTAGGTTCTCGATAATCAATGCAGAGTCTCATTGATCCATCTTTCTTCTTAACAAATAGAACAGGTGCTCCCTAAGGTGACACACTAGGGATTATGAATCTCTTATCAAGATTCTCTTGGAGTTTCTTCTTCAATTCCTGCAACTCAATTGGGGCCATTCTTTAAGGTGTCTTTGAAATGGGCATAGCACCCAGTATGAGTTCTTTTAAAAACTCAACTTCACGATTTGGTGGAAGACCTGGAAATTCCTACAGAATTAAATCATCAAATTCCCATACAATGGGAATATTATTAATCATGAGTTTCTCTCCAACCATTTGATATAAATAACCTTCATTTAGTGGAATCAAGACCCAAAAGACGGAATAAATTTCCACTGGAAGGTTATGTTCATCCTTGCATCGATAGAAGATCATAGATTGATCTGGAATATGAAATGTGACTTACCTTCTTTGGAAATTGATATGATCTCCATATAAAGAAATCCAATCCATGACAAGAATCATATCAAATTTCACTATAGGAAGGATCACGAGATTTTCAGGAATCACTTTCCCATAAACTTCAATCGGAGAATAATTGTAAACTCGTGATGCAACCGTTGTACCATTAGGGGTTGTCACAGCTAACTCAGCATCTAATTGTTGAGGTAATACGACGATTCCCATAGAAAATTCTTTAGAAATAAAAGAGTGGATGGATCCAGAATAAAATAAAACATTTTTTACTTTAGAGTGGATGGTAAGTGTACCTCTCACCCCTTCGTCGTCCGACTCCACATCGCCGACAGTAGTTTCATGTGACATTCTTTTGTCTTTGGCCTTAAGAGTTTGTTGACGTCGATCATCATCGTCAACCCCTGGATTTGGGCAGTGATTCGAATAATTCCCTATCTCCTTGTACATGAATCATTGAAGTGTAGTAGGTTCATTCTGTGTATCCCTTTCTTTGTTTGCATCATTAGACATCTTCTTCCCATTATTTCGACATTCAATTGCCCGATGACCTTCTTTTCCACACTTATAACATTTTCTTGTCCCCTTAAGAAAATTCCCTCCATGTTTCTTTCCAAACATTGAGCATAAGGGAAAAATCATATTATTTTCAGTGTGGTCTATATATTTTCCTTTTAATTCAATTTTCCTCTTCTTATCAAACCCATGTGACTGATGGGTTACCCCAATCTCCATCTCAACCTTGAGAGCACATCGAACAATTTCATCGTAGCTATTGAAGTCCTTTATGGCTAACACCCTTTCAAGACTTGGTTTTATGCCACTAAAGAATCGATCAATCTTACTCTCAGGTTGGATAATAATTCTGGAAGCGTACCTTGCAAGTCTTGTAAAATTTTCATCATAGGTACCAACGGATTCATCATCCTTTAGCTTCAGTTCAAGAAACTCATTCTCCATCTTTGTTCGAATAATACGAGGGAAATACTTATTGAAAAATAAGATATTGAACTCGTCCCATTCGATGGACTCAATTTCATCCCTTTTCCTAGTATTATTAATAAGATTCCACCATTGATCAGTATCACCTTCCAAACGATACACTGCTAAGATGACTTTATCATGTTCAAAACATTGAAGAACAGAAAATATATTTTTAGTGGTACTCATCCATTGTTCAGCCACTAATGGATCAGAAGACCCGCTGAATGAAGGTGGACGCTGCCTCATGAAGGATTGAACAGAATGTACCTCTTTCCTTTGCTCATTTGGAAGTCCTGCATGATTCATATCATGGGGAAGTTGTGTGATCATGGCTACAAGATTTTTCATTCCATCTCCCATAACGTTTGGTTGCTCAAGGGGACAATCATTGCATTACCCATCGCATTCTGCATTACCACGGTTCCTTCGGGTTCCAGCCATTGACTAAAACCAAGAAGAATAGTGTGAACAACACTAATTATAATAGTAAAATCACATAATCAAGAATAAAATTTCACACTTATGGTCTTATCATTGGTTGTTCATGACCATTTCTAAAACACTATGATTGTGTTCTATGCTTAGACATATCCTTATGTTTCTTACTAAGGATTTCACATCCAAGTTTCCAATGGTTGACTAGCCTCTCTCTGATACCAACTATAACGACCCATACTTTACATACATGGTTATTACATCAAAATTAAAGCATAATTATTACATAATATAAAAAAACCATGAAAGGACCATATAGGTATAGTGCCTTTAGAAACTGGGAAACATAAACAACTTGTTCATAAATCATCTACATTGTCTCCAATTTATTTCATCATATATAGAGTCTCTTTTTGGCATATCCTACTTAATATCCTTCTTCCTGACTCAGGGAAAAGGAAACATAAAAAGGGTGAGCTCAAATTCTCAGTAAGGGTAAACAAAAGAAATTTCAAACATATCATATTTATAAGAACATAACATTTTGAAAATCTTATCCTGCAAAAGAGATCATAACATGGGATAAATCATAGTAGTGAAATATAATTACAAAATTCATAACATAAAACATGAGGCTTTGTGTCATAAACAAATAATCATATAAAATCGTATCTTAGTAGTCCAGACTCATTTCCAAGACTATCTTAGCTGACAAAGTCCTTTTCTGAACCGAGTTCACTCCTCGTTTCAGTCTTCTTTCACTGAACTGGTTTAACCTGCCGTTACAGCCATGTCTATCTCATGATATATAAATCTTTCCCAATCCATTTTAGGGAGATATAAGTCCCACCCATCTCATAATGATACCATTCTTATGTGTTCCACAAAATCATAAACCATACATCATAGCATAACCCATGTAATAAAAATGGGATTCTTAAACATCACGTCATCATAATATAATCCTAAAAAGGATATCGTAAAAATAATTCCATCATAACATAATCAAATCAATGTAAAAATATGGATATAAACAGAACCCTATAATATCTTAGATGTAAAATAATTTTGATAAAACACTTGAACTCCATTCATGAGGTAAATATCCTTTCTACTTAAAAAACATTTTCCTTTCTTAACATGTCATATAATTTTGAACTAAAAGAAGTTGACAAAAAATAAACTTGAAAACTTGTAAAGTAATATTCATTTAAATAATGTTCTAAAAATCCATTCATTCCGTATAAGTTAAAAAAACATTATCCCCATACTTTGGCCGGAAAAGTAAAAAAGTACATCGTACGAAAAATGACAAATGATTCCTTTCATATATTTTACTAATAACTCACCGAAGGGTAAAATTGGATATAATTAATTGTATGAGGATGGAAATAATATTAAATATTGTGGAAACATTTATGTGGATGATAAATATTCCCTAGTAAATTCTGATGTATAAACAATCTCGAATAAAAATGAGATTGTGAGATTTTCCCTTACCTTAGGTCTGATTTGCTTCGTAAGTGTCTGAACCTTCGGTTTAATGATTTAAATAATGTCATGGACTTATTCCAGAATCATAATTAATTTTATGATATCATAAATGGTCATATTCTTAGCTTCTTATTATTAATATTTCATTGCTATTTGTTATTCGGGTGTTTATTGCTTATTGTTCTTATGTGTGTTTTGTAAAAATAAATTCTTATTACACTTTATAGGATATAGATATATCATTTAAAGAATGTTATTAGTATAATATATATCATATTCATTCATTCAATTCATTTATATAATCATTATTCAATGAAAATCATGTAGAACGAGTCACATCACATCGTGGAGACGGTATTCCGTACATACGCACGAGCGATGATATCGTTCCCATGATTGTTGAATTGTATTGGAGTGTATGTATACTATTTAAGAATCAATATAACTTTAAAATAATCATATATAGTCATTATTTACAGCATTATACCCATCCTAGTAAGGTGATGGTGGAAATTAGATTACACCACGACGTGGAGACGGTATTCTATACGTAATCACGCGCGGTGATTTCGTTTTCCGTAGGATGGATAGATGGTGAAATAGAGTTGTTTCATACTTATAATAAAATATCAATATATGAGTGATACTGATGTAATTACTTCATATTGAAAGAACTAAATAAGAAGAAGTAGAAGAAGAAATAATGTTGAATGAAACGGTAACAGACATTACCTCTTCATTGAAGCACCTCTTTGAGACCTCCTCTTATGGCACTATAATTGGTCATTGAAGAAGACCAGGACCTCTAGGATGTTTCTATGGATGTGGGGAAGTAAAATGGGCAGGAGTTGGCCGATCTTTAGGCTCAAATTTGTGTGAGCAATAGAGGGAGGAGGTGCCATTTTATAAGGGAGGAGAGGGGCACCTTTGGAAATATAATAAATATTAGTTTATATTAAATCCCAACCGCACATTAAAATTTCAAAAATGACTCATATCTGAATATTAGATGAGATAGGGTTGTAATATCATCAAAAAAAATATAATTTAGACATGTTGGAATTTATTTTAAACATTATGAACTTGATTTATCCTTTTTATCAATTTAATATTTTTGTGGTAATAATATTCTAAATTTAAAGTTATTATAAATAAATACATATGTGTTGGGAATTTTCCATAATATTACACCTTCTGACATTTTAGACCATATAAATTTAAATTTATAATTTTTAAATAATTTTCTGATTTTTAAACAATTTTATAATATGTTATTTTCATAAAATAACAATAGTGCCAATTTTGACACTATTCATTTATTTGTATTTAAATAAAATATATACCGAAGATATGTTCGAACTAAAAGTTTTAATAGATTCATAAAATGCCATAAGTTTCTATAAAATTAGTGGATCATATTAAATAGTTTATATAATATTTATTTTAATATTTTTAAAACCATTTATTTGATATTTTAATTAATAAAATAATTTCAACATCACTATTGTGTCATACTTAATGATAATTATTTAATCCTTAAATTTTATAAATAAATTCTTTTGATTTAGATAATTTTATTTTTTTCCTGGAGACTATTCATTTTCAATGATTAACTAAGTTTATCACTAAATTAAAATTATTATACTTATAAGATTTAAGAAAGTGACATGTTGTAACTTTCTTTGGTTTTAATAATAATTAAATTATTTTCATGGAAAAAAGTCCTATAAATGAATCTAATCCGACCCTTAGGTGATATGGGTCGAATTTTAGTCATCCAATATGATTTTGGTAGGTGTAAGGGTAATTTTATAATCTTATATTTACCCTTAATTTCCCAATTTACCTTTATCTATTGTAAATAAAATTTACCGTAGTTACTATTCATAATGCCAAAAAATAAAATGAATCCTATAAACATAATTTGGACCCACTGATTCCAAATATGGAATCCATTTTTCAAAATTCAGAACACATAAGTTGCAGTAATTAATTTAAAGTTCATCCCGTTGTTAAGAAAATGGGTTTTAGAAGTTAAAACATTGCCAAAGATTGAAATGTTTTTACCTATGAATTCAATGTGAAATTAATGCTAATGACATACATTATATTAAATGGTAAAAATATATTCTATTTATACTTTAAAACCATTAAATATTATAATTTAACAATATAAATTATCTCAATTTAAAAAGGTTTTTTTAAAAAAAAATTAGCGTATTTTTACTATTCATCAAAATATGAAAGTTACCAGAAAAGTATCAAAAATTTATCCAAAGTAAATTTTTATATCTTGATTCCAAAGAAAAATTTTATTTTTTCAAATTGAACTTATAAACATGTCAAAATCTAGATTTAATGTCAGTGCGCCATCAAAAGGCGTCAAAACTGCATTTTTTTAAAAATAATTATTTTACACGAAAAAATTTATTTTGTTATCATACCATGTTTTAGAAAATTTGTAAGATGAATAATAATGTTATAAATTTCAAAATGTAGTTAATAATATTCATAATATCTAGTCCATAATAATATATCATTGTTTTGTGAAACCTGGTATTGCGTACTACACACGCTATCGAGGAAGGTCACGATTGCGTGTAATGCAAGCCAAGTCAGTATTGTGTGTTGTGAAAGATTCTTTTGTTGTTGCATATAACATAAGACATAAAAAAAATATTTCTCATAAAATCTCATGGTGTTATAGATAGGGTTGAAAAAAACTCATCCAATCACATTTAAAAATGTTTTTTTATATTTTAAGCCATATCTATTGGATAAACCCCATTAAACAAAATTTATTATTAATCTTGTTAAATTATCTTTTTTTCATAAAAACTGATTTATATTACCCAATATAAATATTGATTTTTAATTTTTACTTAATGTGTAGTTCGGAATATTAAATCCATTTTAACTAATTAATATTTTACAGATATTTAAATTTTCATTTATTATATGTAACAAAAAAATTAATAAATATTGATTTTTAAAGAACACCTGATTCGACAATAAAAATATTTTTATATTAAAATCATGCCAAAAATTTATTTGAATAAAAAATTTAATTTGATAAAAAATATGGTGTTTAAAAATTTTCTTCATAGGAAATTGACTTTTTTGCTTTCAACTATACAATTAAATGAAAATTATCATATTTTTTCAAAATTTTATTAAAACATAATTTTGGTTCATTAAATTCATGATTGGAATCCGAAATTAAAATAGTGTTCATAATTATCTTTTAGAAACTAATAAACAACATTTTTTTTAATAAAAATGTTTCTACAATTTATTATGTAATGCTAAAATCATAATAATGTCATAAAGGTAATTGAATGTTTATTAATTGGTATCTTCTTTATTCACTAAAAAATAAACTATATTGTTAAAATATTAAAAATTAACCCTAATCTATTTTATATATATTTATTTTCAAATATATCACTATTTTTTAAAAATATTATAAAATTAAATTAAATAATATTTTTAAATAATTCAATCAATTCATTCCATAACAATTTAAAAAAAATTATTTAGTATTCAAATGAATTTATCCCCATTATATTTCTAAAAAAACAATTATATGAAATGTATTATATCTTATTAAATAAATATTTTATTAATTTAATTTAATATATTTTGTAAAAATGATTATTTTAATTTATTATAATATTAATTCATTTTCTCATTTAAGAAAAATAGTTTTATTATATAATATCACTTTCCACCTCTAAATTATTTTTTCTTTATTTCTAAAAAAATTTTAATAAATATTTCATCAGTTTTTCATCTTATTTAGGAGAAAATAATTAATTATATTTAATAATAAAATTATAACTATTCATTCCCTCTATCCCTATAAATAGGTTTAAGCAGTCATATGTATATAATATTTGTTCACAGTTTATTTATTATCAGGATTTCCTAGGGTGTATGTTATTAATGACAATGTTCATTTAAAACAATATATAAACTGATATCAATGGGTATTAAATTCTACAATCCTTAAAGAAATTTTATCCTCACAATTTAAATTATTATATTCTATATATAATATATCATAATGTATTACTAATAATGGTTAGAAATTTAATAAATTTTATCATGAAGATTAATTTCAATGATATGACTAGGAAGCTTATTTTATAACTACCTCCGTTTAACTCATACTAGAAAATGAGTTTCAAAAAATCTACCTTGATAGATTAGAGTTATATTCCATATAAACCTGAATGAGTAATCTTAATTTTTATAATTTTTATGAAATTATTTTTTCATTAGGATAGAAAAAAAATTGCCTACATTTTTTACATTCCATAATCAAGACATCATCCATTACTGTTCATCATTTTATTAATAATTAATTCATAATTCTTTGGGGAAAACATAAAATTTTAATTAAAAATATTACCAACATAATTATAACAATTTATTCTTCATGTCTATAACAAAAATTCTTATAAAGAACTAAAATAATAACAAATATTTTAAATCCATTATAAAAATTAAACTTCAAAATTTTATTATTTAAATAGTTATATTTAAACCTTGTAAAATATTGCTGCATAAATATGATCCCAAAAAACATAATGTCTTGATAAATTATTATATCAAAATCAATTCGTTTTTATCCCCAAATTATATTTATCACTAAAATATGTATATACCCTAATTATACATTCCAAAATAAATATTCTCAAATTAAAACTACAATAAAATGAATTAAAATTAACAAGGGATGATATTTTTATGTAACATAATAACAAAAAATAGCATTCCTACTTTCTTCTATAATTATATCTAAAAATATTACATCACATTTACTGTATTGATACCATTCAACATAAGTTTCCATAATTCATATTTTATGAATTTTTTAACACTAAAAATATTATTAAAAATAGAATATTTATATTAATCCTCACACAATAATATAAAAATAAAAATACCCCGGAATCATACTCTTAAATCATTAAATAAAACTATAATAGCTCTAAATACATACCCTTGATTGTTTCATTCAACCCATAGTGTTATTATTTTATTATCTATTTTCATAGAAATGTCAATAGATAATCAATTCATGGAGGAAATATTTCTTATTAATTAAACATCATAAAATTAATATTCCACCATAATAAATTTATTATATAACATAGTTTCCATGTAAATCATAATGGATAATTCTAAATTTGTTGTCACACTAATAATAATACGTATCATATTTTCAAGATATCATCAATAATAAAAATAATTGGGGTTCTCTTTTACTCACGAAGCATTTGATTTCACTATCTCTTTATAGTTAATGAATGGAAGAATAATAGATCCATGATTTCTATTTTAATTATTATCATAAATCATTTTATTCTATATATTTTTAAAAATATTCTACCCCCTCTATGCATTAATTAAATAGTTTCATCCCAAATTCTTGACAGATGTGGTATTGAATCATTTTTCTTATATGGTCACAATTAATTGAACATTAATTAAACTACACTTTTATATTACTGTAAGGATATTTATATAGCTTAAAAAAATTTATCAAGCACCATAATTGTTTTTTTATAATAATTATAGGATCCTTATTTATAGCATCTCTCACTCTAGGTCTCTCTATATGGGAATTGATAATAATAATAACTTGAGTAAGTTTCCCTACTATATTAACTTTTTTTTAGATCCAACAATCACTATATTGGAATACGTCATATGGTAATCCCTAAATTGATCATGGATTTTATTCCCTTCCTAACTCTAGGCACCATCACTAAATAATGGAACTCTCCTGGTTATCCAAATTTCATCATGAGTATTATTCTATGGAATATAAATTAATTAAAATTTCTCAAATTTCTTATGGGATTATCACAACATTCTTATTGGATTTTTAATCAAAATTCTAGTTCATAAAATTCATCAAAAAATCATTTTAGACCAACATTAATTGAAAATATTCAATAACCCAGTGTGAATGTTTAATTTATTAGGTTGGTATGAGATGTAATGATTCTCATTGTACATGAATAGTCAGTTTTGAAATCAGGGGAAAATAGATACATAAATAACTACCAAATTACATATAAAATATAAAACCATAGAATTAGAAACAATAATTTGTCATCAAAATCCTTAAAAAAACATTTTCATTCTCCGAATAATGGAAAATAAATACATTTTAGGCATATATCTTCAGTATGGTTTATATACATTAAAATTTATCATGGGTAAGTAAATTTTTATAAATATGACCTAGTAGATAATAAAAAAACATCCCAATCAATAAAAAACTAATTTTAAATTATTATACAAGGATAACATAATTATATAAATCAAATGAATAATGGATACTCAAATATTAATAATTGAATTTCATAAGTCAACAAATTTAAGAATCTCCTCTCAAGGCCTCAACCATGATATCCTAAATTATAACATCAATTACATTCAACCATTACTTCATTACCAATAAATTGATATGTATAAACCAAATAACCATCTTATTTGGAAAACGTTTTTGTCTCATGAGACCTATAAATTCATCAGGGAACTATATTTAAATAATCATCATCTATCACTTTCTTGTCCTATAAATAGTTTATATGTTGAATGATCCATAAACATCATTCTATAAATTTTTTATAAATCATAATTTTTGAATATTAAATCTTGAATATGGAATATTTCACCAGTAAAATAAAAAAATCATAATAGAAATCCAATATTAGAACGTGAAAATATAAATGGTAAGAAATTGGCTCAATATCAAAGTGATGGAAAATTATTCAATATGGAGAAATGAAATAGGAAATAAAAACATATAAGAGAATATTATTTCCAATGAAATGATGGATAATGATAAAATATTTGATCATGGTAATTATATAGAAACGGAGAATAAATTATTAAATATTTATGGATAACTAAAATTTAATCTGATATAATCTTTTTTTAGTAATAATATTTTTTTTGGTAAATTGAAAAGAAGATAAAATAATGAATAAATATTATATTACTTATAAAATTTATTATTGAATGATGTAATAAACAAAATTTAAAAAAACATCTTTCCTATATTAAAATTATACCCTTTAATGTTGATAAAATTCTAAATAAAAATTTACCGAATATCGAAAAAATATTTTCTTTTAAAATTACCTAAATACTATGTATAAAAATATATAAATAAAATACCAACCATGATAGTGGAAAATTATATTATTTTGATAAATAATAAAATAAATTTTTCCTTTAAAATATTTGTAAATAGTGAGAAAAAATAACTCATTTTTTAAAACAATAATAAGATTACATTCAACAAAAATTTGAATATTATCAATTTTTGTAGAAAATGAAATTATATTATCATTAATGTTTTTGAAAAAAATATATGAGAAAACATTTAAAATAATTGTGAAAATAAGGTAAAAGGGTTGAAGGGAAAACTTTAAAATAATATTATAAATGAATGCACTATACATGTAAATCACATGTAGATTCATTATCCATCAAGTACATTAATAAAATAAATTAAACTAGAAACATTCCATTTTTAAAATATGAAAAGAATAATTTTATAGATTATGAAGAAATAATCATTCCAAAGGAAGGCTAAAAAACAACAATCATGAAATATAAAGTGATTGAAATAAAAATACCTTACCTCAATTAAAACATTACTCATAAGCCCCCATCCCTCCTATGTAATATATTTCAAATTATTATAATTTTCTATATGAACATATTCCTTCCAATAATATTATAAATGGTTTAATTAAAAGTAATTAACACCAATTCATTGACAAGAATTTAATTAAATCGCTATATCGAGTGATAAATTTTTTCTTTTTCCATGCATGTTTGAGTTCGACATATTTCATTATTGCACCTTAATCATGGATACAATATATAAATAATAATAATAAACATTAAAAAAATTCATATTATTACATTAAATAAATATTATTTAACATTACATAAACATTCAGGTCATATACCATATAACATCAGTCTTGTTAGTGGTTATTCTAACGAAACATGAGGATGTTATAATGATTGAATGAGTAAAACTATTTAATGATATCATATTAATATAGAATATTCAGAAAATGTTTCATATATTAAGAATCAAATATGTTTATTATAGATAATTTTAGGATCATACATTTATGTTGGATATTTGAAACAAAAAATATCAGCAATGGAAAAGGAAACCAATACATATACACAAACGATACATCCATTCTCATATGAGAAATAATAATGTAATGAAAAATAATATTTTCTACAGAAAAAATAATTATTAACTCATATTCATGATATATATTTTTTAAATTCATCATTATAATTATCCCTCATATATAGTGATAGAAAATAGGTTTCATTTCAATATAGAGATGTTAATCCATACATAAAAGTGAGTGATATTTTCATTCCGAATTTGATGGAAAGGAGATAGAAAATGGTTTATCAATAATAAACAAAATTCACCTAATTTTTATTATACTAGATTAATTATTTTATTTTTGGAGAAAAATATTTGTATTATATAAAAGAAGAAAAAAACATTGAAATATTATTGAAAATTTATAAACATTATTTTTGATACCTCCATTTCCAAATACCTCAATCCTTATTAGAATATACTATTGATGGAACCATATCCTCTAGGTGTTGCCATGGATATTAGGTAAGATATGTTTTCTGGTATTCACTTTTTAATGTGGGTCATGTTGTGTGAGGAATGTAAGAAATGTGGTTTTCTTTTAAATGTAAATTGATTGGAACTATTTTAATTATTCAATGTGATAAATTATAAAATCTTCTATCTAGTTTTAATGTGGCACCATGAAAACTATGGTTGTTATATGATAATTTAGTGGATCAAAAAAATTAAAAAACAATAAAATTCAGAAAATTATAAGAGACTTTTAATGCTCATTGTGACAACACATAATTTTTGCAGTGGGGAATACCATTTTATTATTATTTTATATAGTATAAATCACATAAAAAAATACAAAAAAAATATATATAAATTATAAATAAAAGAAATAAAAGTTATTTCGAGAATTTAAAGAAATATGCAAATGGAATAATAACATGAACAATGGAATTGTAACACGGCCGTTAAGAATATTAATACACTGATAGTAACGTATCAATGCCTATAAAAGAATATTTAATATTTTTGTGACTTATGGATGATAATATGATATTTTCATATCATAGAACATTTATATATAAGTTATAAAATTTTTATTTAAAATGATGGTATTTCTATAAAACATAATTCCTTACATTCTATTTTGTAATTAATATAATTTTCTAAACAAAAACATATTTTCACTAAATTTTTTCATAAATTTTTATTTGGACATCTTTTGATTATATGATAATTAAATTAGACCATAATTATAATTTCAATGTATCCTAAAATCATTTATAATTTTGAAATTTTCATTTTTTGAATAATTTATAATTTTAATTAAAATATAATTCACTCATATATGTTCAGTTATTTTCATAAAATAGAGTTCATTTTTTATTTCAAAAAATTATTAAATTTAAATGATTAATTTTTTTGTATTTTTATAAAGTAGTGTAATATTTTGGGAATAATTAATAAAATAGTTTAATATATATAACATTCTAATTTTAATTCATTATTTCACAATCCATAACTAATTTAATAAGAATAATCATGATATCTCTATCCTTTTATAATATATTTATATATAAGGATATAACTATTCATAGTATCGAGCCAAAATTATAAACTAAAGAATATAATAATTAGAAGGAACCACTCCTCCCCAATAAATACCAACCTCACCACCTCTTCTCCTCAAATATCTAAAACCTTGACTCTTGACCAATATATTCTCATTACTCTACACAATTGTATCCCCTATGTTTATAATCTTTTGACCTCAACAAAATTACCATCATAGTTCCCCTATAGAGGTTCTTAAGAAGATTAATTCAAATTGTTAAACATTCTATCATTTTATTTTTAATTTTTTTTTTCAATTTCTATTCTCTTCCTCATCTCTCCTAATATCCCCAAATAAAAGTGTCATGGTTACTTTATTATCATATATATATAGGAATTTATTATGTTAATGGATTAATTCATCATGAATAAATGTCTCCACTAACTATTAATCTATAAATAAGAACATCATCTTTAATTTGTAGATTTACTGTCATCGTGGATGATGCACTTTCATGGCCGTCAAAAAACCATTATATTTATTGAAAAATATTGTAAAATTTATTTTGTAACATTTTGTATGTTATGGAACTGACTTATATAGATAATATTAAATAGTAAAACTAAATAAGATCATTGTTATTGAAAACTACTAAATTAATCTAAACAATTATCCTTTACATTTTTTCTATTGAATAATTCTCATATATGGGAACAAATAATTTATAATACCAGTTAATCTTATGGAATATCAGCTTATTTATGGTTAATTATCCTCATTTTCATGATCTTCCATACATGTATTAAACTGAACTGATCATGAAGACCATGAAAATGAACTCTCATGAATGATGAAATTGAACACTATAACTCATAATAATGGACATATGAGATCTTATTAAAGGAATAATAAATTAAATACATGTAAAAGATGTTTTTAATAAATTAATTAATTAATGTAATTTTATTATCCGTGATATATATGTGAACAAATAATTTAGGCTTAAGGTAATCAGATTCTCCAAACCATCTATCTTTCTTTGTATTTTACCTCTTTTAAGAAATTTTCATTAAGGAAGATGATTTAATGTACATAAATATCATTTGTTTTTCCTTCACTTTTCTTTCCCTGGATATACATGTTTCCAATTCGTTTTTATGACAAATTCAATGATTCTTCCGAAATAAGTCTTCCTTTTGAAAACAAATCATTTGATTCTCTCGATATTATTCCATCTCCACTCAAAATTGATTGTCAAAACACCAAGTAAGTTATTATATTTTAATTTTAGGAACCCCAATGATTTTCCACTGATAATTTATTTTTCAAAATTATAATTAAACCTATTAAATTATCCATGGGTTATTTTAATACAAATAGTTTTATATGTTTGATGTTGTATGCTTGATTATTTAAATTTTAGTAGGTTTCATGTGTGATCGAAATTATTTAACATTATAATGCATTGGATAATGTTATTTATCTCATGAGATAAGGTGAAATATTCTTGAACATGATCTATATTTTTTCACATTGATGATGTTATGTTTATACACATATGTTTTACATGAACATGATGTCTTCTTAGTTCGAAACTATGTATGGTGGTTGACTACTAAGACATGATGTTTTATTTTAATTCATTTACATGCTCCATGAATTTTACAAATACTTAATATCATAATTATGATAATGATGCTACACTTATTTTTTGATGAAGATAATTATTCTTAGCACATGTTATATTGATTCATGTTCTTATCTATCCGTTTACTCATCTTTTTTCTCATCCAATTCAATGATGTATATACTTAAGTAAATACTTGTAATAAAAATAATATGATTCCACTATGAATCTAGGGAAGAAGGAAATAATTAAATCTTATTTTTTAATATGTAAATTTTATGTTTTGTCTTTATTATCCAAAGATACTAAAGCATTGGATCCAGGTTTTGTAATGCTATTATATTTTATACTTTTATAATGATGTAATGGTAATAAAAGATAATACAGGGTAACTATAGTCAATATTATAGGATATTTTTATTAATTTGGTAATTAGGGATAAATATCATTAGAAAAAAAACCTTATTATGAGTCTAATTACGTGAAAGAACCCATGATGGCATGTTTTTGTTAAATAATATATATAGGGATCCCACTAAGATACACCTTTATAATTAAATGCACAATGAAATAATTTATTTATACATAACTTTTTGACTTTTGTTTTGTTCAAAACATTTCAATTTTATAAAATATTGGTAATGAGGAGAAGCCATTCCAAATATCCATATAATGGAAAATTTAGTGATTTCATGAATAATATCACCAATTATTTGGGATTTGGAGTTCATAATTTCATGGAAATCCATAACAAGTATTCTATAGCATTGAACAATAACCAAAATAGTGTATACCATACTCCTTCACCTAATAATGGGAAACAATCTTTCTATCCCTTAATGTGGAAATAACTACAAAAATGCAGTGGATATTACAATACAATAGTAAAATCATAGAGTTCCAACTCTATGTAGATGACATTTTATGTGGTTCAATGTTTTGAGATGTTGAAGGAGACTTTAGATATTTATCATTTATATGGAGAGATCGGTAAATGATGGGTGTTGTTTGTGAATAGAAATCTGAATGGTGAAATTGAGGAGATGGAGTGGGAAGACGTTGATAAAATATTCCTTAATTTATTTTCCTCGAACACATTGAACTAATATAGAGAGATAATTTATTGATAAAATGAAAATGAAAATTGAATTGGTCATGGATCACAAATAATATTATACCTCTATTTTAGGGTTCACTCCTTGTTTTGTTAGCAATAATGATAATAAAAAAGATACATTCATTAGTTTTTTATAACCAATCCTTTGTATGTATATATCTATTTGAGACATTATAAGATATGAAGAAGTTGTTCAATGTGATCTCAACGTGGAGATGGAGGTTGGAAAAATAACTCATTTCTATGGGGATAATAAAAGAAAAAAAATTTCAAGATATAGGATCTAATGAAAATGTGGAATCTAAAATAAACCAATAATATATTAAAAATGATCTATGGAGAAACATTGTAATTTCACTAATGGGGTAGAGAAATGCATAATGTGTGGTAGATAATTCCACTTATCACATTTATGTAGAACTGAAATGAATAAGCTAGAAAATGTGGTTAAATAAATGAGATAAAAACTGATAGTCAAATCCTTAAATTGTAGGGATAATGGTCACTTTGAAGGAAAATTCACTAAAACTGGAGCCTGTGAGGGTAATAAGTGTCAGCAACCATCTATTCCAATAAAACATGGGAACACATATGCCATGATTACTACTAATGCACAGCCCAAAAATGTTGTTGGGAAATATATATTGGTTATTCATTGAAGAATAACGAATTTTCTTTTTGATTCTAGTTCTACATATTCATTTATATCATGTATGTTTAGTAGAACAACTCAAACAACCCCTTAAAATTGTGAGGTTATGTTATATACGATAAAAAATAAATGTGAAATTATTGCATCCAATTTTTATAAATCCTCCCTTGTTAATTTTTGTGGACAATACCACACAATGAATTCTATATTACATAATTTAGTAATTTTTTATTATATATTGGCCATGGATCGGATATCATTATCGAAAGTTATTATCAACTTTTGGAAAAGGGAAATCACCCATTAAATCCCAAGGAATCCTCCTATTCTGTAAATGTGTATTGAGGGGAATAAATCTCCAATAGAATAATTGTATCATAGGCTGATATTATTTCCATTTTGGGAAATATTATCTAGAATAAATAACATAGAAAAAATAGTGAATCATGCTCGAAGGCATGCCCATTTTCCAGGGACTACAATAATGTGTTCCCTAAATTATTAACTGGAATTCTTCTACGTTGAGATTTTGATTAGTAATTTGAAATAATTTTAATATGACTTCACATATCAAAGACTCCGTATAAAATGGAAACCATTTAGTTGGAGGAACTGAAGAACTAGATACAAGATAATCTAGAAAAAGTTTTTTATATGCATTTGTGCTTCACCCTGGGATTCCGAAGTTCACTTCATCAAAAAGAAGGATGTTTTAATGATCATATTTACTAAATTTATGCACCATAAAAAATCATCATAAGGAATAAGTATCCACTACCACAGATATATGAATTGTTCAATCAACAACATCGGGTCAATTATATTCCTATGGTCAAAATTTGGTTGGGATATCCCCTATTAAACATATGGAAGGAAGATATTCCCAATACTTCCTTTTGAATAACTTATGGACACTTTTTTTTCATACTGATGTCATTATAATTCACTAATGCTATAGAAATATTCATTGACATAATTAATAGTGTCCTAAAGCATAACGAAAACAAAGTTATGGAAGCCTTTTTTAATTATAATATGATATACTAAAAGGGGATGGAGGAACACGAAGATTATATTAATTCTATGAGAAAAAAATGAGAATTTTGAAAAAATTTCAATGTATAATAAATGTGTTTTTTGTATTGAATAAGTATCATTCATGGTGCATGTAATCCCCACAAAAGGAATATATGTTGAAAATTCAAGGATAAAGAAAATCAAAGAGTATTACAGGACAACATATGTAATGAAGTCACATAATTTCCTTAGTTTATATTTTTATTAATTAAAATTTGAGAATAATATATCCTTATTGTCAAAACCACTAACCATGCTAACTCAGATGGAAGAAACTTTTTTATTAAATAGAAAATATGAAGACTTATTCATAGTGTAAAAAAGACTCTTATCACTACTCTAGTACTCAGATGTATGAAAATTTCGGCTATAGAATGATTAATTATTATAATGTGATGGTATACTCTTCATGGTAGTTGAAAATTCATGACCAAATCTATACGACACATAATATAGAGTTAGCAGTCCTGATCATTATATTGATAATCTGGCAGTATTATCTATATGGGGGGAAGTGTGAGTTATTTACTGATCCTAAGAGACTAAAATATATATTCACAGTTAATAATATTAATATTTAAAATTAATGATGGTTATAGTTCATCAGGAATTATGAATAATCTACCAACCAAAATCCATGCAATGAAAATATGGTAGATGATGCTCAATGTTGAAAGGATCAAGAATATTTATCAATTATGAGAATTGAGAAGGGTCTAGTCTTCTTAGATATATAAATTACATACCTGGGTATCATGGAGGAATGATTATCATCAACCCTTTATGTAATGATTTTTCACCCATCCCTCATGGAATAAATAAATGATGATAAAATAAATTAAGGGGAAATTTATAAAATTGTGGATGAAATCATAATTGAGTAATCCATAATGACCTAATTGGATGAGGAAGAAGTCATGAGTTATGGGTTAGGGAAATTTGTACATCCAGTCTAGTGTTTAATAATGATATTCTGAATAATTCACATAGATAGACCTTCTTTATTTTTCCTGGAACCACAAATAAGTATCGAGATCCATGTGAGAACTAATTGTGGGATAATATGAATAATAATATCGTTTAATATACATTTAACATCCTAGTATGCCAGTAAGAGAATGATGACATGGAAAAATACAAAGTTTTTAAAAAATACCCATACCAACATGGATGTGGTAAAACATCACCATGGACTATGTCACCAGACAAACAAAGACATTCAGAGGAAATGATGCTATGTGGGTTGTGGTGGATCATCTTTTAATGTCAGCTCACATTATAATAATTAGAGATTACTTCTCACTAGATGAAAATAAATATATATTCATTAGATAAGTTGTATGTATATATGGTGTAACACTATTGATTCAATCATATGGAGATCTATGATTCACATTAATATTCTATAAAAGTATCCCACAAGCCCTAAACACTATGTTGATCTTCACCACAATATATTATCTGAAAACTATTTTCCAATCTAAATAGACTACTCATACATTGGAAGACATGTTGGTATGATATTACAAGGATATTAATGGAGTATGGGACCAACATCTTCTAATGGATGAGTTCCCATATAACCCTAGTTTACACTTGAGCAGCCAGATGGCTCAATATGAATCCCATTATAGGAAAATATACCGAACACCAACTTGTTCGGATTAATTACATAACAACACATCACATTATTTCAATTTTAAAAAAGATTTATTAAATAATATTTTCCTTGATATAACTAATAATATTTATAGTTCTATCATATTTTGGGTTGAGGAACGTTACATAACAACTAAAAACATGAAACACAATATCTTTATTGAAAACTTATTTTACAAGACCAAAACATTACTTTATTCTTAATCCTTAATGGGATAACCTGGGGAAAAACATAAGAAAGGAATGATCTATAAATCCCATTAAGTGAATAAACATTCCATAACATGAGGAAAATAAAAAAAATTATTCAATTCAAATCAATGAGGCATAAATGAAAAAGAATAATAAGGATTGATTTAAAATGATAATCGATACATTGGAAATTTGGAAAAAACATAAAACAATGCATCACAAACATAATTCAGAGCTAAAACATGAAGACATAACAGTTATAAAATTTCCCATTAATTAATTAGTAAAACCCCTTATCCGAAAAGATGTTTCTTGAAAGTAAATGTCACAAAACACATTAGAGTGCTATTAGGGTTCACTCTTCATAATCATTTCATTATCATGCTTAAGCATGCCAAATAGATCAAATAACATGGATTAAGTCAACATAATAATTTATTACATGATTTATGAATGAGGACTATGTAAATGTGTTCCCTTAATCAAAAATTATATGGGTATAACATTTAATGACCTCGATAGGGGAATGAGTTTGGTGTTTTTTATAGAGTTAATTTGTCTTGGTAAGTCGTGGTGCAATTTTTGCATTATAACGACATCATATTAGATTTTAATAAAATTGGTTGATGAGAAGAAAAGGGGTCTCTCATCATTTATAATTGAAATATAAAGTATTGGAGACATGTAAAGGAATTCCCCAAAGTAATTAATTTTAATTTGAAGGTGTAGCATCATAGAAATCATGATTTAACATGAGAGAGAAAAAACCCTTACAAGATTTTGATAAGGTAACAGGTGTACATAAGGATTATTATGAGGATAAAATCAAGTGAAATGAGATATAATAATTTGTTGATAATTTATAATGATGGTGGGATAGGTAATAATTTATCCAAACATATGATAATGGAAATATAAAAGTCATATGATAAATGATGTGTTTAATTAAAAGTTGATTTGGAGAACCCCATATGGAATTTTGGCATGGAAAGGACTTAGATATTGGTAAAAATGTGGTAATATAAATGGTATTCAAATAAAATAAATATTATTAGGCAACAATGTAATGATAATAATTGAATGGAAACGTAACCAATTTAAAATATATAGGATAATTTCAAAATAAGGTTATTGAATTTATGAATAGTGGGGAAGCTGTGAATCTCTTACTTGATTGTGTGACCTGAATAGCTTTGGAGAGGCTTCTTGAGACATTGTGAAAGCCATGAGATGACCCTAAGGAGTAAAGGGAGGATTTTTGTCGTGATTTAAGGAGTTTTAGTGGAGATAAATTTATGATTGGGTGGGTTTATATAAGAAAAGATGGGGATTTATTTATTATTTCGGTTTTGGAAAACCACATAATAATATATTCAAAACCCCAAACCAACCCATGGTTTGTAGATATGTTTTATATAAAAACGAATTGGATTATATTATTTTATAATTCCATAGAATAAATATAATAAAATATTTTTCTCTCTTATGTGGAGGTGATCCATGGTTTTTATGAAGCAATTTTATATAATTAAAATATATCATACGTCTTGGAAGATTCACTGAGGCTTTATAAATTGAATAAAAAAAGATAAAATTACATTATATTAAAAGAAATTAATTTATTTCGTAGAGGATACATTTTTTAGTATTTATGATATCACTATTTTTCCATTATGAGGATAATAAACACACCATATATTTATATGATATTTTAGTTTTTCCCAAAAATTCTGATATATTAGAAAATTATGAAAAAATCACCATTGGATAATTTTTAAATCATGATTACAAACATATTATTTATTTTATCAAATTAGTTATCTAAATATGTGAAATTTTAATTTTAAATTAAAAAACAACAATAATTAAAAATGATGTAATTTTTGTCAATAAAATTTTCAAACCCTAACAAATATTATATTGGACTTCATAAATATTATATGATAATTGATTTTTTTTAAAAAATTAATTTAATAACAATAATTTTTTTAAATATTATTTATTTCCAAAACCCATTAATTATTCAATATATATTTTTCAATCGAATTTCAATATTAACCAAACTAGTGTTTTTTTCTTTAAAAATAATTAACAATGTGATAATAATATTAGGAGATTATATTCATTACTCTATAAAAAAAATGAACACATTCCTATTTCTAGGGTCTTGAAACATATCATGTTATTACACCATCATATTCTCTATGTGTATGGTGTGCGCTGGTGGGGGATTGATGGAGTTGTTCGGTGAACATGGTTATGGTTGTGATCTCTATGAGCTTAAACTTCTACTCTAAAAGCTTCATATCATGCATAAAATAATATATCTAGACACTACAATGGTCTACGGTAAATCCCATATATTAAATATCCCTCAAGAGCTATGATAAAATGGCTTAATAGGGTACAATCCTTCTGGTCGAGGCAATCACATCCTTTATATGTGGTAAAGGGATTTATTAAAACCATATTTTATTACTAGTCATGCGATCATTATTCAAAAGAAAAATATTATCTAGGGTAAAGATAGTTATCATAAATTTAAATTCAATTGGATATAATAAAAATGATGTGCATGTGATTTCTCTATCAATTACACATTTATTTAAATTAAAATAAATGTGTACATGTGATGTGTCTGGTATGAAATTTTTTAATAAGGATATATGGTAATCATTAGGGACTTAATATAGTTTTGATCAGAGTTCTAGTCATTAATCCACTCCTTCGATTCGATCAAGGATCAGAAAAGGGCTTATGTACCTTGTAACAATCCATCTCTTCTTACCAAATCTCGTATATCTTTACCATGGAAATTTAAAGAGGAATACATTGACACAAAAATCAGAATCTAGGTCACATCGATGATTTTTAACAGAACTCTTTTTCCGTCTCTGATCATCTTTGATATTCTATTGGCTGGTATTGTCCTTCTCCACCAATTAATTTACCATTTCATGACCTAGATGTTTTTGTTACCCAACATCATCCCATCATGTTGGAGTTCATCACCTATTACCATAAAAGGATTCATATGAGGCCATTTGGATGTTTGAGTAGAAACTTTTGATATAATACATCTCCACTAATGGAAGATGTTAGTCCCATCCGTCTTTGATGTCGAATGAGAAATCTGCAAACATGTTCTCATCTGTTTGGATATTCCTCTTTGACTGGCCATCAGTTTGAGTATGATAATCCATAATGATGTTTAGAATACTTTTTAGATTATTTTTTATACATTTCCAAAATATAGGGGTCAATCATGGATGTTGATTTGACACAATTGATATTCGTACTCCATGTTTACATACAACATTGCTTATGTATATCAGTAATATTTTATCGAGTGGGACATCCTCTAAAATTATGACAAAGTGTATAGTCTTTTTAATACAACCCAAAACATCTGAAATTACATTGTTTCACTTTGACATCTTTGGATTTCTGGTGACTAGTTCCATGATGATGTTTTACTATTTCCATAATGGTATGGGAAATGGTTTCATCATACCTTTATACTTCTTACATTAATCCTTCACTTGATGACATACCAGGAACATTGTTTTATATTATTTGAGATACTTCTTCATGTTACCACACCAATAGTGATGTTGGAGGTCTCGATACATATTTTTGTTACATGGGTTAAGGGATAATGTCTATCTATGTGCATCATCCGAATACATTTTCTTTAACTCAGGATTTGATGGAACACATAGTATTGATCCAAATATCACAATTCCTTATTAATTAACATTTCGTTTATATGATCTTTATTGTCCATAGTTTTCACATTATCTTGAATTTTAATATAATATTTTCGATAATCCTATAACCATTCCATTTTTAAATAGTTGTGTAATCATTTGTGAAATTATTGATGATGATCCTTTATTTATGATACTAATTAATATCTTCTTAGAATCATGGAATAAAAAATCCCTATCAATTCTCATATATGATAGAATAGCTTGGTTATTTCTACAAAGAGCATCATCCACCTTTTATTCACTAACATGATGATAGTGGATTGTGCATTCATAATCATTGATGGAATCTAACAATATATTTTGGTTCTTATTTAGCTTTTTCTATATGAATATATATTTGAAATTTTTTTATCATTCTATATTTCAGACTCCCCCCCCCACAATGATATAATTCCTCAATATTTTTAAAGTGGTGACTATATATTTTAACTTTATATCATGCATGTGATAGTTTTCCACATTAATTATCAATTCCCTTGAGGCAAAGGCAATGAATATTTAAATTTTCATCAACACACATACCGGTCCATTTTTTGAAGTAGTGCTGAAAATTAAGAAGAGTTCGCAATTGTGGGTAGTGTGAACTTAGATGTAGTGATAATAAATCATTCATAATCCCTGAATCATTATTCACATTCATCAATTGTGGAAAACATGACTCCTTTATGATCTATCATGGTAAGAGGGTTTTTAAAATCCTGATAAATATTTCAAAAATCATTGATAATATCCAACTAACCAAAGGAAGCATCAAATATCTATTTCAAACATCATCCTTGTCCATCCCAAAATTTATATTTTTATTGAAATACCCATATATATTCCATTTTATGTGATGATATTACCCAATAATGACACTTATTGCAACCATAACTCAATTTTTATATACATTTAATATAGCAACTCCTTTTACAAGGTATTTAGAACAGTTCACAGATTCTCCTCATAGTCCAACATGATTTTAGAATATAATTAAATATTAACTATATATACTTCTAAAAATTTTTCGAGGTAATCTCTAAAGACACTATTCAGAAATTTGATGATGATTTTTGGGGCATTAGTGATTCGAAATGGCATAATTATGAACTCATAGTGCATGTACCTAGTCCGAAAAGTAGTAATGGGGATATCCTCCATCACCCTAACCTAGTAATATTCCAACTAATGATCCACCGTGGAAAAGTATTTTGATTCATAGAGATAATAAAACAAGTCACTAATTTGTGGAAAAAGATAATTTTTCTTTATCATGATCATTTTGAGATCACATTAATCAACTAAAAGGAACATTCACACGTCATTTTTGTTGATGAAGAGGACTGGTGCAGCCCATGGTGAAGCATGTGGGTGTCAAAATCCCTTATCTAGATTATCTGGTAGTTGTTTTTCACTTCCCTATGTTTCACAATTTCTTTCATATATAGAGTCTTGTATATTGGAAATTCCACATGTATAAGATCAATTGAATATTCAATCTCTCGATTATGAGGAAAATCAGGAAATTGTACAGGGAACACATCATTGCATTCCCTAATTATAGGAATGTCATCAAGGATGGTCATTTCCTTAGACTCACTCACGTGAGATAGATATTCCTACTCTTGAGGAAAAAATATCCATTCATGAGATGATGGTTGTAAGGAATATTCCTCCTCCTCCTTACATTGGTACAGAATCGGGGGACGATTTACTATATATGGAGGCATTTCCAACTCGTTGAAATTTATTATGGCTCTACAAAGGGAATTCCACTCCATTCCCAAAATTGTATCACATTATACTAAGGGAAGTTCACATGATTCACTAGGATGTTCAATCCACAAATTATGATAGGGGAGGAGCCATATACAAGTGATTTAATAATTTCCCCATTCTTAATTTTCAATGATATCTCTACATATTTGATTTTCATTAGAGTTTAAATATTTATAATAAACATTCATGTAATAAAGGAATGCTTAAAAAATTGAATAAAACAAAACCTTTCACTATTTGTTTATAGTTCTACAGTATCCATTATATGAATAGGGATAACTATTTTAAAATATATACCTCATTATTAATAATCCAATAAAACTAAAGGGATAATTTATTTATTACTTTAATCTACATAACATTTGAATTTGTAGTCATCAATGTCTGTAATTCATGATATATTTATTATCACATTCTTTTGGGGATATTTTTTTCCTTATTAATGGTTCACATTGAGATTATTAATTTACCCAATTTCATGAACCATGATACCTAGATTTTGGCCCAGAACACATTGTTGGAGCTGTTACTCTTAGCTACATCTGTCAAAGAACAACACACACTTATAAAATCGAAATACAGATGTATTATCTCAATAACCCAAATTCGCTATACTCACCAAAATATAGGAATGATTTCTTAAAATATGCCTTAATCAAAAGGCTTTCCACTAGGGTTTTTCAATCATAATCCAAAAATTAACGAATCATATCCTCTGATACAAAATATTTAAACTCTTAACATTTTTTCATTTTTAAAAATTATTTATTACATAAACATTCATGTAATAAAAAATAAAAGATAAATAGGTCTTGTGTATTTGGGTTTTAAGAACATTACATAACAATATAAAAAATTAAATACAACATCATTAATTAAAATTTCTATGGAATGAAAAAATATTACATCATGCTTAAGACTACGTGGGATAACCTATGGATATTCATAAAAAAGGACTAAAATATAAATAACCATATGGTAATAAACATGGAATAGCATGAAGATAAGAATACATGATATACCAGGTATATCATTGATTCATAAAGGAACAAGAATAATAGGGAATGATTTATCATGATAATCATAACATGGGATGTGTGGAAATAACATAAAATATTGCATCATAAACATAACTCAAAGCTAAAAATACAAATGATTATGGTAGAAAATGTCTTATAAAAAGTCTGGTACAACCCTATCCCAACACGTCTTATCATGATACTAAACATTACACAATTAATTGGTGTGCTATCAGGTTGCACCGTTTTTAATCATTTCATAATCATGCTTAGGTTTGAAACATAGATCATATAACACAAATTCATTTATGGTCATAATTTATTTCACAATCGTGGAATTTGGATTACATACATGTAATTCCCCAATAAATAATTATATGTTCATAAAGGTAAGTACCCTTGACATAGAAATGGCTATGGTATTCACTATCCAGTTATTTTGGCATGGAAAATCATGGTTCCATTTCTTAGCATAACGAAGTCAATTTAAAATTAATAAAATCTTTTTATGAGAGTAAAATGGGTCAATAATATTTTATAAATTAAGTTTATAATGGGAGGGATATTTGAGGAAATTCCCCAAAATACATAATCAGAAATATAATCCATATCATAATGAAAATATTGAAGAAATGGGATAATGAAAAAAACCGAATGTAATATTTTTGTTGGGGAACGGGTGTGTGTAAAGATTATTAGGAGGGTTAAATGATAGTGAAAGTGTATCTCATTATTTAAAAATACCAAGGATATAATGTGGGATAGTTAAGAATATATCCCAACATATGAAAATGAAAATTAAAAAGACATATCATAAATGAAGTGCTTGATGAAATGATGAGAGAGATAATCCCTTATAGAATTCTAGCATAAAATTGATTAGGTAAGGGTCAAAATAAGGGAGTATAAATGGGATCCAATTTGAATAACATTATAATGAAATTCTTGGATTGATAATAATTGAATGGAAACATAACCTATTACAATTGTATAGAATAATTTCAAAAGAATGTTCTTCAAATGAAGAGAAGAAATGACAGTGAGGATATATTATGTGAATTTGGGAAAAAAGGTTTTGGAGAGATTCTTGGGAGCATGAGGGATACATGGGAGACATATAGGTAGTAAAGGGATGATTTTTTCCCTATGATCAAGTAGTTTCAGTGACGGAAAATTGGAGCACTAGTGTATATTATGGTCTTTTATATAAATATATATTAGAGTCTCTTAGGATCGGTATATATCTCACAAATCTTCATATATAGATAATACTTCTATATTATTAATGAAAGAATAATTTTAACTGACTCTAGATCATTTTTTGGTAGTTTTGTCTCATGGAAATTCTATTGAAATCTTTTATAGGTAATTACATTATCATTTCGTATCATTACATAGCAGAAATCCTCCTGGAAACATCACTATATAGCTCATAGAATTCCCCACATGTGGGTAGTGTATGGATAGTGGTATTCATAATATATTTTTTCAATTCCTCAAAGCTATCTTAACATTCACTTGTCTATAAAAGCATAAACCCATTCTATGTAAAAAAAATTATTGGGTATGAAAATTCTGAGAATATTTACAAATGTATTCGGTAATACCTAGATAGTGCATCAATACTACAAATATATATTACTTATGATCATCTAAGAAACACATAAAATGAATTTATATTTGATTGATCAAGTGATACCCCTTCGGTCGTGATATAATGCCCCACGAATGATACTTCCTTTATCCCTAACTCATACTAACTATACATTTCATATAGATTCTCCTCTAAAAATCATTATCACCATATTAAAATAATCCAAATAATTCTCCTTTAACTTTGTGTGTATCAAAATATAAACTATAAATACTACCACAAATTCTTCATTGCAATCATTATTGACACTATTCATTAGTCCTGTGATGATTTATCATGAATTAGTGAGTCTCAATGGCCTCACTATTAAATCATAGTCTCCAAAAATTATATTAAATGTAATATGGGGAATATATTCCTTCTTATCCTTTATTTAGTGATATATTGATTGAAGTACCACCTTATAGAAATGTAAAGCAATACATTGTTGATCAAAAAAATGATCTATTTATATGAGGGGATATTGGTTCTATATTGTAATTTGGATAAAATCATGATAATTAATTCATATATGGATTGATCCATCACATATTCAAATGAAGATGACTGGAAGACCCTATAATGAAGCAAAAGAGAATCTGAAACCCATTCAAAATTTCCCTTATAACTACATTTTTAGTTCCCCAACTAGACGGAGGACATCCAATAAGGATTCATCAATATTTTCAAATATTCAGGCATAATATCAATTGATAAATAAACCACATGTCTAGAAGTAAGATAAGAAAACTCTTAATGTAATTCATAAGTATTACTCTCAATATGGGAATTTATTCAATTATGGTGCCCTCTATGGATTCATTCATTTCACCCATATATTATTTCTTCAAAACTATTTCTTCTCACTATCACCCTGAAATATGAAATAACATAATTCATATAATTTGTATAAAAAATAATTTGGATCTGTCTATAAGATTTATCAATTTGATTCATATTGTCAATTGTTAGGTCTGATTCATCTATTCAAAAATAATTGTGATTAGATTTCATACATAGATTCATAACTCATCTCGTTCTATCTCAGAACCATTTAGCATGATTTTTCTATCTAATACAATTAATATTATATAATTATTTTTTGATATCCTATTCTTTCTAAAAACCTATTCAAATCAAAACCTCCACACTCAACTCCATGTATGTGTGATCTATGATAGAGTAAATTGTATATGAACCCCTTTATATAGATGTATTCCAAAAAAAATTCAGAAACATGTAATAATTTTCCAACACAATGAAATTTTTGATCTCTATATTTCATGTTCATTTGATCTCAATTTCAGAACATATAAAATATTCAGGAATCCTATAAAATAATAACTAATTGTGAAAAACATCATATAACTCAACTTCACTTAAAAAAGAACTTCCCAAGAACAAATTATAGAAATTGATTGTTAAGAACATCGTAGTTTGAAACACAATTTATAATTTTGTTACTCTTGATCCATATACAAACAATTAAAAAATATACAACCTACTTTGTTGTTCCAAACCAATTGATATTATTTGAAAACATTAATTTACCTTCTAATGGGATCTGAGACCTAAAACAATTTTTTTAGAAACATAATTATGTTTAACCATATTATTCACTTACATAATCTTTTCAACATCCCTTGTGTCAATTTAAGATTTGTCTAATGAAACTCATCACCTAATGACTTATCATTGTCCCTATCAAGTCTTATAGATCACCATATAGTCATCAATCATTAGATTAGAATGATCATCTTACTTGCATGATCAGTGTCAAAAATTTATCAAATTAATTTATATTTATTTCTCTTTTGTTCTAATATCTTGAAAATAGTAAAATTTATGCCATATTTTTGGCATTATAAACACACATAAAACGGAATCTACAAAGCCAACCTTTTCAAAAAAATGAATATATGTTGATTCTGGTTTGATCAGGTGTGTATGATAAAATACATCAAATGAATCAGGTCTCATCATTATCATTGATACTCATTTGTATTCATAAAAGTCAACCAACCATCCTAAGATAATATTATCTCTCTAGTACTCTCCCAACAGATGATACATGTCTTGAAAATAAAATCTTCAAAAACCCATAAATTATACATTCTCTTATCTTCAACAAATTACATATAGTGTAATGACATATTCCCGATTTTTTATAAATAAGTGATCCTAAAATCATCATCATATTTTTTTATTTCAAACATATCTTTTGACATTCGGGTTATAGTACATCATCATGGTCCATTCTGAAAAGCACTATTATAGAAATACGAGTATGATAATAATTTCACTTTTTAAACAACATTCCAAACATAATACAACAAATGATAGAATTTATCAAAAATATTTGTATCGTATCTTATGATTCTAAAAACCATTTTAAGATCAACCAGAATATTCAATATGATTTTATTTTGTAAAAATAAATTTGAAACCAACACATTTATAAATAAAAAAACCTCCATCATCTGAAAAAAACATCAACCGAATTAGTCCCCACAATCTTGAATATTATATTTTGTTTACAAAAAAGATTAATAAATTACTAAAAAATTCAAATATTAAACTATGGACCACTTATAAACAACTATAATCCTATATGAGTGAACATGGTGGTATAAAAACTAATCGTGGAATACAAAAACAAAGTCGTCCATAATCAATGATTTACCAAACTAATTCTTGAAATTCAATCCCTCTGACTCATGAAAACTAATCAACCAAAATCTATTAAATTTTTTTGCACATTCCTATAAGAAAAATGTTTGTTACATTCCATATATTCAACATATAAAATAGTTCAAATATTCACATGATGATATCATAAAATATCTTTTTTATGAACTCCCCTTATATACATGATTTCCATTAAAGGATTAATATATACTAATTGATAGATTTATGAAACATAATTTTTATCCTCCCTTCATTACACAATCGAAAAAATATATTGGAGATAAGATAGGATCACATACCTCAAACATGAATAGAAATATGTTGGATTCCTTTGTTCAACCTCCATTTATTAAAATATCCATTTGGTAATGGTTTTTTTGAAAATGTCATCAACTTGATCATTTATAGGAAAATATTCCATTATGAGTCCATTCTTCCCTATATATTATTTTGTGAAGTTATTTTTGATATCAATATTCATTGAATTATAATAAGTGATCGGATTTATAGTGTAATTTATTCAACATTGCTTATAAAGAACTATGATATGTGGTATCTAGACTACAAGAAAAAAAATTCCAATTGAGTATTCATCCTCATAAGGTGTGTTGTAGTTTTAGTTTGGGAATTTTTTTTTCCTAATTTAGGCTGAGTGGTATATAATTTATCATTGAAGTTTTCTAACTCAAAACAATTTTCCATTGATTTTTTTACAAGATTAGATCTTCTCTCATTGAAAATACATTCCCAATCATCATCTGTATAACAAAAAATCATTATGAGTTGACATATTTAATACCAAAATATATTGTACATATGATATATCTAAATAATTTATTTCCTGCTAATAGAGTGATTATGTGGATCACTTTGGATTCATTCACACAATGAAATAGTATATACAACATGTGTTCTTAATGTAGTCACATATAATAATCCTTAAAGGAACTTCCAATATTCCTTAGAATTCACTTCTTTTCCTTCTCTATATTTATATAAATATGTTCCCAATGAAATTGGTGTGGATTCTAGTTTTTAATTATCCATTGTATAATTCTTAATAATTTATTTATAATACATTAATGGAGATAGAGAAATAATCATCCTTTTTTATATTTGTAATCCAAGAAAATACATCATATAACAAGTCATGGAAATATCCGAAAAATTCATCAACTCTACAGAAAATGCTTCATAAGATCATTTATCCTTCCTAAAAAATATAATAGCATAAATATGAAAAATTGAAATGTGATAGATATAATATTTTTATTCGATTTATATATTACTCTCAAATTTACATTTCTAAAATTACAACTTCTTTATTGAAGCGTCCAATCTAGAATATCAATCTATCAGAGCATCCATTATCCTTTACATGTCTGTCACCAGAATTTAGACATAAATTTCATATATTCTATATAAAAATCAATATGGTTTTTCAATATAAATATCTTCATTACCTTTATTATTATTAAATTCATACTTAATATCCATCTTAAAAACTTTATATCATTATTGTGTAGAAATTGAAATAATGATTATGATTGTTTCTAATATCAAAAAATGATAAAAATTTCTAAAAAAATCAATTCCTGTTGTTTTTTGGTTACCATTGTGAACCAATAATTCTCTATATCTTATCACTTCACCATTACCAATTAACGTTTTTTTGAATTACCCAATTTTTACTAAATAAATATTTATTCAATTGTTTGTGAAAAAAATCAATGTATCATTCACCTAAATATATTTTTTTATATTCATAACCTGAATCCACACCTAATGCCTGAAATATTCCCAAACATATTTTTGATCAATGTTTGGAAGAAATAAGTTTGTGAAAAATTATACAAAATAATTTTATGAATTGAACTCCTTTTTTTTGGATCAAGGATACTATTTTGTACTAACACTTATTTCACCATCCTATGATGAGATGTTTGGATTTACTAATTATCACAAGATATAGTTTAGTATGATTATTATATTTGGGTGGAATCATTGTTGTTGTAGTTTCTTCCATTTTTTGATATATATACAATTTAATCTTAATCATTTTAATGTGTTTATGAAATATAATTTTCATATCTTCAAAGAAATTTTACATTTGAATAATAAATTTTCTTTCATTTTCCTTTATTAAAACATGTATATCCTCTAAAATTATGATAACAGTTATGAAAAAATTAAACTTCAACTCAAAGGTCAAATTATCCAAGATTTTAACTTTTTTTAGATGAAAGGACTCCAGAAATTCATTAATTTTTTCAAAAATGACTTTAATTTTGGAAAACTTTTAATGTACTCATAATAGAACATGGAATATAGAATCAATGATTCTAAAAATAAAATGTTTTACATATCACTTGCCTCAAATAATAGTGAGAAATATGAAGTTTGTGTAAAATTTATGTCCCATCTCCAATATACCATTATTCCTTATTTAAGAAACCCCATTTAGTTTTGGTGTTTCAGTTTAACTAAACACATTAATAATACATTGTTATTTCAATGTAACTTTTTATTTCCAAAATTTATTATTCACCACAATATTCATTTTTCAACATCCTCGTAGAATATCAACATTTTTTTATTCTATTCTCTTGAAATCCTTAAGCATTTTTAGATATTTCAATTAATTTTTCAAATACAAAAAACATGTCACATGAGTAAAATAATAATTTAATTAACATAATTAATTTTTTTTTCTCTCATCAACCAATAAATGATTGAATGAATCAATCTTGGGGGACGAGTTGTATGAATTTATAATTTCTTGTGGACTAATTCCTTTTTAACATTATATCGAATGGTGTAACAATGATATCTTCTTCTTTTCATATAAGGAATATAAAAAAATATGAATTTATTTATTAAATTTCTCACATTCCTCTAACACATATTTCTTATCCATTTTTTCTATAATTAATTTTATTCAATCATTCTTAGTTGACAATAATTTTATGTATCACAAATATTAATGATGCTAAGCTTTATAAATTGGAATTTCATAAAAAAATTTCATCTTCAATTCTTTAAAAACCCATAGTTCTGGAAAATTATAAATTAACATAATAAATTTCATTATCACTTAATATGTTGTGTTTAAACCCATTAACAAATAAGTCCATTATCTATTTTTCCCATGTAATTTAAGATCAAACATCATTGATCCAAAGATATTAATCATTAAAAATTTTTATTGATCATTCCTTAATCTCATAAAATTTCTTCAAAAAATTAAAACATCCTATCATATGTGAAGAGAAAACATTTTAAAAAATCCAGTGGTGTTCCCCTTTTGTATATTTGATAGAAATTTTATAATTATATCTTTTTCTTTTCATTAATCTATCATTACATCATGCTTTTGGGAACTTTTTTATAATTTTTATGTTTATATAAAAAAACAAGAAAACATTTTAAAATATGTATTTACTATTCAAATCTTCAAAAATTAGTTCCCAAATAAAGGAATCCATGTTAAACATTTATAAAAACATATTAATGATTCCTTCGTTAATAGTATTATCTCCCACATATAAATTTATTCTACTTAACCAAGGTTTTATTGATGTTTTGTTGATTGAACTAAAATATATTTTCTAAATGGATAAGTCCACTACAATACTTGTAGTATCTATATAAATGGTACTTTCATTTGTCACATTAATTCTATATTTAGTAATAAACTTATTTTTCAACAAATTTTGTACTCTCACATTTAATACAATATTGATCCCCATGTGTTCTGATATATTTTGAAAACACCATCTTTAACATGGAATTATTACATTCTATAAGAGAATTACAATGGTAGAAGTAGTCTATTTGTACATTGAAATTTGAAAAATCACTAAATCATCATCGTTGGTGACTTTGGATACATACATGATTTTCTCATTTTTCCTAATCATATAAAAACAATTCATGTTTATTTTCGACCATTGAAGTTAATTTTTATAATCTTTTTCTAGATCACACATCACAAAACATTTTCCAATTTTAAAAATCAATTATTTGAAACTCATAACTCCCTTCTCTGTTTTAAGAGAAAATTTTTTCAAAAACATATTACTCTTCCTTCTTAATGTTTCACAATAATTAATTATGTTTATTCAGATTATTTTGTTCTTCTAATTAATTTTTGAAATTATATATGTCTTCCAAGAACATTGATATATATTCAATAAAGTATTTGAGATATTTTTTTGTAGAAATTTCATTTTTAACTTTATTAATTTCTCTTTGAAGTCTTATAATTTTTCTAAGACATTTTTTAAATCTATTTTCATATATTACTTTAACTATGTATCTTCTTCATAACTATTAATTTTTAAAAAAAGTATTATAATTTAATTTTTTAAAAAAAATGTTTTTTATAAGAACATCAATGATTTTTTTTATTTCACTATTGTTATTTTCATCCTAATAAGGAAAAAATATATTTTTTGATTTGAATGAAATTTTATGCTTTCCATTAGTACGAGATTTAAAATTTTCAACTGGATTATTAAGGAATGTTCTATAATTTATATCATTTTCCTCTCGTTCTTCATCATTATTTCATTAAATGGAATTTTTTAAAAATGCGCAATGGCTCCACGACCAAATATGTTTAATTGTCTGTACCATTATAACATACCCGTTCCTCTTTACACAAGTTTAGAATACCGAAAAAATATTTCATCAAAATTTTTACTAACCTCATTGTCGGTGTGAGTGTCACCAACTTATTCATCAGCATTAATCTTATTAGATATTCGTTTCTTGGAAGATTTGAAGATAATTTTTTGATTAACTTTCTCATTTGTTTTCAAATCATTCTTTTCTTGTATTAATATATATAATGATATTTATATAAATGTAATAAAAATATTGAGTTTTAGGTTCTATATCTTCAAAATATAAAACATTTTCATCAAAATTATCTAAATGAATTTTTATGAACATTAAATTTTTTTTTGACTCTTCAAATGTATCAGTAATATATATTGGAGTGACTAAAATATTGTTAACCATTCAAATGAAGTCACTAAAATATTAAAATTCACCCATTTTGAGATCACAATACTTCACTGTAACGCCCCTACCCCAGTTACCCAGAGGTGGTGAATTATTACATAACATTGGCATGATATAAGGAACCAATTTCTGAATGACCGATCATTTTAGTATCCATGGAAGTACTAGATACATTCAAAAGATTTATATTACATTATAAAATAAAAACATAAAAAATAAATTGTCCCCGTTTTGAACACACTTATATGCTTAGCCTATCCCTGGAGGTCAATCATAAAATAATTCTTCACATCCTAGAAAAAATAAAATATAGAATGGGGTGAGCCCAGATTATATGTATGGATAAAAATATTTCGAAAACATTCATAAATAAGAATAATCATTTAAGGAAATGTATTGGTATAAAAAAATAATTTTAATCATAAACATCAGCATAATATGGAACTGATAAAAAAATTCCATTTACTTATTGTCATGGATATTCTACTAGTCAAATAATAAAATGTAATATATATAGCCACTTTCATAACGATGTAATGCATAATTCCAGACTTCAAATCCAAATAGTCAAGGCCTTGCGCCAAGACTACAAATAAATTTTTTTCAAGGCATTGTGGCAGGACACAATTTTTTCTCAGGAGTCTTACCTATGCATCGGTGAGCTATAGCAGGATCCCCCCCATCACTTACTATGTCTAAAGCATTCTTCATATGATAAGGTTTAAAGATAACATAAACATTTGTATTAAAAGAAGCTCATGAAATGTCAATACTTCATCAATAAACCATGAATGGTGTACAAATAACACATCCATAGAAAAACATACAACAAAACATTCAATACCTTATGTAAATTTTCTATCATAATAAATAAATAGAAAACAATCTTAACATTGATCAAAGGATGTTGACATATATGAAATCAAATCATTTTTTAGACAAATATCTCTTTCTATTTTGAAATTATTTATAAGTTATATAATTATAAAAGAAAACACTTAATTTGAAAATTTTATTATATGATTGTATGTGAAGCATCAAATATGTTATAATGGAGAATTATCACTGCACCTGCTATATAAGTTAAAAAAATTAATTCTAATCTTAATTTTGTCGAAAAGGTCATAAAGTACAATGATTGGAAAATGAAGAAAAGATTCCATTCAAAACATATATTGTCAAATAAGGGTATAAATGACTTTAACCTATAGTCTCTAAATAGTAATAATGTTCTGAAATTCATTTTTAAGAAAACACAAATATCGATGATAAAGAGGTCCTAACAGATAAGTACTTAAAAACAACCTCGGATAATAAAGAGATTTCAAAATTAACCCTTACCTTGTACTTTTACTTACTAGATTGTTTGTCAACCTCATATATAAAAGCTAAAACAATTTTATTAATTTATAAATGAACAATATAAATAAATATGATATCATATATGTTCTTATAATATTGACTTGTTAATAATATTTTAGTAGTATCATCATATCAGGTGTCAACTGATTAGTTTTTATTTATATGCTTGGTTACATCAGCTGTTTTTGTATTGGATAGGATGTATTTTATTCATATACAAAATGATATTATGTTCATAAATATTATTTTTTATAATTAAATGAAAATTATTCTTGAATGGTTATGATGGAGAATAAATCTCATCGCATTCGTGGAGACTGTAATCTGTACGTACGCACGAGAAACAATATCATTTTATTGATGAAGAAATAGTATGTAATTGGATGTTATATCGTATATAGAGAACAATTAACATGTTAAATTAATTTTTTACATTATTTATACTCATTATTATACCCATCCAAATAATGAAGTGTTCGAATAACAAACTACACCATGACATGTCGACGGTTATCCATACCTATGCACGTTTGGTGACATTGTCATTTATAGGATGTATATAATAATGAATATGGTGGTAAAATTTATATAATAACAAAGAAATATAGAATATTATGTAGTTATTATTTTAAAAATTAAACTACAAAGAAAGTGGATGTGGAATAAGAAAAAAACTTGAAAGAGGTGATGAAATATTTACCTCTTCTTCGGGTTCTTCTTTTTGATTTGATCAAAATGGATTTGTAGGTTGGCTTTCTATCCAAAGGAAGGAAACTTGGATTAAGGTATAAAAGTTGGGAGGATACTGGAGAAAGGGTTGGATGAGACAAAAGGATTTGGATGTGTAAAATTAGGAGAAGGGTAAGTTCCCTTTTATAAGACATGTGAGGGAAACTTTAAGAAAATATTGAAATATTATTTTATGATAAAATACTATTTGTATTATAATGGCTCCAAAATAAATTATTTAAATTCTAATGTGGATATGGGTAGAAAAACACTAAACCAATAAGATTTAGTCAGGTTTATGTCATCATATTAACCTTATCTTTTAGATTTAACTCTTAGTTAAATAGTTTTACATTTATCATATCTCTTTCTATTTTTATATTATATGGTTAATAAACATACAATAAGAAGACAAAACAACCCCATGTGGTTAAGTATTAATATATATAACCTTATCAATGTTCTTTGGACGATACTTATATATTTATTAATATTATATCAATTAATAATATAACATTTGTTTTATAAACTTAATTATGTCAATTTTGACACCCTTTAGTAATTGATTTTTTTGAAAGCCATAAAAACTTTATAAATTAGAATAAAATTTATTTAAGCAACCCTGACATGTCATTTTAACCTAGAAAATTAGTGTAATTCATCAGAAGTCTCAATTTACATTTATTTGGATATTTATAATATCAATTATTTTAATATTACATTAATATGGTAATTATTATATCATCATTGTGTCATAAATAAATTAAATTATGTAATGTCTAAATATTAAAAATAAAATACCATTATGTAGGAAATATTTTGAGATTTCTATTGAATATTTATAGTCGAATTTATATTTTGTGTAACCCTATATTAAAAATTGTTTAGTAATTAAACATTGAATTTAAATCTTTTAACTCTTCTTTAAATAAAGTAAGAATAAATGTTCTAATCTAATTAATGTCGACCAAAGAGAATCATATGTTATTCCTAAAGTTATTTTTGGTTGAAGTTTACTTATACAATAGAAATAAGAGATATTTTAGGGTAATTATGATTGCATTTTTACCCTTGATTACCCTATTTACTTTTAACCCTAGTAAATAAAAGTCAAAATATACTATTCTCCAAAAATTATTTTAATCTTATTGAACGACATTTTACATACTTATATTAACTTTGTATCACATATTTTTGATATTAAACTCAAAGATGCTGTAAAATTACGTTTTATTCAAATTTGAAAATGCTCTTAGTAGGTGGGTAAATGTCATTAAAAAGTTCGATAAAATTTTAAATATCTAAGCTAATTATAAAATGACTCCAATGAATTGCGTTGAACGTATATAGTTATTATGTATGTATTTTGAACTAAAATAATTTAAAATAAAATATATTATTATTTTAATAAAATGTCGGTTTTCTTTCAAATATATATACATCTTAGTGCGACCAGAGAGTATAGAGAAATTGGAGCGATGAGAATTATCCCACTATTCCATTTTTATATCATGTATATCTGGAACACAAAGTCTCTTCCCAAATTTCCAAATTACATCTTTATTTACGAAGTCCATCCATCTCCCATAATTCATATCTTTAATTTAATTTCTAAATTCCTCATCATCTGTCTAAAAAAATTTTATCCATTATTGTAAAGATGGTTTGGAAACCATTTGAAAATGAAGAAGTGATTCACCTTCCATGGTTATTCCAATATCCGTCATTACTAGATCTTGGAAAATATGACCCTTTTCAACTCTCATATTGTTCAAAACTCTATGATAAATTCTTCACAAAGCATCTACCACCTTATTTTCCATCCCAAGGTAGTAATGTATAGTGAAATCATAATCCTTCAGTAGTTCAAGACATCTCATTTTCCTCATGATCAGTTTTTTTGTGAGAAAATATACTTCATACTTTTGTGATTAGTATAAATCTCACATTTTTTACCATAAAGATAGTGTCTCCACATATTCATAGAAAATATTACATATTCTATCTCAATATCATGAGAATGATAGTTTTTATCATGAATTTTATTTGTCGTGATGCATAAGAAATAACTCTATCATTCAGCATAAGGACACAACCAAGCCCCTTAATTGAAGCATCACTATTAATAACAAGCCCATTGTTCCTTGATGGTAGAGTAAAGATATGAGAATTAACTAATATTCTATTCAGTTCTTCAAATCAGTATTGAAAACTTTTTTCCAAACAAATTTATCCCCATTAAGTGTGAGCTTGGTTAATAGGTTATCCAATCAGGAAAAACTCTGGACAAAATGACCAGAATAACCTGCTAATCCTATGAAACTGCATACCTCATTTATACTCATTATTTCTGGCCATTATTGGATTTTCCTTGTCTTAGAAGGATCAATAATTATTTCATCCTTATAGACAATATGGATAAGATACGAAATCTCCTGAAACCGAAATTCACACATGCTAAACTTCACATATAATTAATTTCATCTATGAGTATTTATGAGAACGTGCATGTGATTTTTTTGATCTTCATAATATTTTGAGTATTCCCACATATCACCAATAAATACCACATCATATTCAATATGATATTCCAGGAAAACACTTTTCACAAGATCCATGAAAATAGAGGGTGCATTAGTCATTCCAAAAGGCATTATTGTACACTCGTCATGCCTGTACCTGGTTCAAAATTTAGTTTTCATAATTTCTATATTCTTCACACACTACTGATGATATCCAGATCGAAGGTCAGTATTTGAAAAATATTGAGCATTACGATGTTGGTCGAATAAATCAACAATACAAGCTAGGGGATACATGTTCATTATTGTTAGAGCATTGAACTCCAATATGTCAATGTACAACCTCATAGATATGTCTTTATTCTTAACCAAAAGGAAAATATCTCCCCATGGAGAAAAAACATGGGAGAATCAATCCCTTATTACATAATTCCCTTATTTTTTTCTTATGTTCTACTAATTCCACAATGGGTATTCTATAATGGATCTTCGATATGGGCCTTGAACCAAGAATATAATCAGTGGAAAACCTAATTTCTTGTCCTAGAGGATGTGTAGGTAAATACTTTGGAAACACATCAACATATTTTTGCACAATAGGTACTTACTCTATTCGAACATTTTTTTCCTCGTCCATAATTATTTCATTCTCATCCTCCCCAATAATTGAATTTGATAGAGTTAGTGGGGGTGTATCTACATAAGAATTAGATGGTGTTGTTAGTTCTCTAAATAGCATGCACTGCTTATCATCACCAAAAATTGATACCTCCTTTTTCTTACAATAAAATTTCACATAATGGTCCTAAATCCTATCCATTACGAGGATTATATAAAATTCTATCATGTGTGTGACAAAAAGTTTAGTAGATAATGAAAATTTATAGGTCCTAATGAGAACTGATTCACAAAACATTGTTCTGATGATACATCGCTTAGGTGTTTTACTAACAACACCCATGTTAAGTCAAATTAAAAATATCTAATTATCAAAGAAAACTAGGAAGATATGAAACAAGGTGATGATACAAAGTCAAATAAGGCATTTTCTAAACATGAGGAAACCATTAACTTAACTCCCACCATTTCTTTTGGGGCTTCAACCTCAGCATTAGTGACCGCATAAGCTGGACCTTTCTCCCTTTTCCTTTTCTAAGGTAAGTTTCCTTGGTGATTGGGACATTCATTTGTATAGTGATCTTTTTCTCTACAATTGTAGAATTCAACATCCCCTTTCTTCCCCTTGCAATCACGAGCTTGGTGGCCTTTTTCACCACACTTATTTCAGGCTCCCATTCTCATCAGGTATGTACTGGGGTGTTTCTTCTCACATTTACCACAAGATGGATATTCACCTTTTCTATTATTCCACTTATTTCCATTTCTAGAGTATTCAATAGATCTCTTCTTCTCCAGCTTTTATTTAAATTCGAATGTCATAAAGAATTCTTTTTGTATCATGATATCACATGAGACAATATTTTTGTATGATATGATTGATTGTGATACTAATACTCACCGGAGAAATGGTTTTAACCCATAAAATAATAAATCAATCTTACTCCTTGGGTTATGTATATAATATGCAGCATGCCTTGCTAACCTAGTAAAGTTACCCTTATATTTTGTGACATTCTCATCATCTTTTTTCCTTAGACTCAGAAATTGCCTATCCATATCCGCTCGATGGTCTTGAGTAAAATTATTCTTCTTAGAAAAGTTATTTAAACACCCTATATTCTATATTTTATACTTAATCATATACCTTTGTGTTTTGAATCAATTACCACCATTGATCTACATCGCCCGGGAGGCGATAAACTACGATTAAAACTTTTTCCCTTTCGTCACTCCCTATGGTGTGAAAAATTTTATCTATGAAATTTATACATTTTTCAGCTAATAATGTATTTGTACTCTAATTTAATGTTGGTGGATTTTTCCTCATGAAGCGGTCTAAAATTGATCCTCTTCATTGTGGATTTGGGTTCTTTATACGGGTAAAGATGTTATTCATATCCTGAGTGAGTTGTCTTATTATGGTGATAAGCTGATCAGTACCAGTTGCATCACCAGGTCGATTATAATTATCTTGTGTAGGAGGTAAATACCTACATGGATTACGTGCATTGATACGGTATTTATTCCATCTACAAGAAAGCATTTCTAAATAATGGCATAGAGTAGATTAGTTTATGAATCACAATAGATAAATCCAAACATATTAAACACTTTATTTAAATTGAATAGTTTATGGATATAGTCCATTATATAAAAAAATTAGGAAGTTTATACTCATAAACCCTTCATAATGGTTTGTAAGGAAAATGATAATTATCCTATGCATATTCCCTAGGAGTGTCGTAATCCAGAGTGAAGCAAGGCCTATTGTCATACACCAATTCATGTTTGTGTCTTTCTCAAAGCGGTGCTTTCGGGTATTACCCCTAGGTACATATGTGCTAGATCCATCTCTACCTACTCATATCCAGACATGGATGTATTTTTTAGAAAACTCACAAAATCTCTACAGTACCAAAATTCTAGGATATTATTCTATACTAATCCTCAAAGTCTATCTTAGGGAATCGTTCTCTAATCAGTGTTTTTCAAAATCTAGTTTCTAACACTGGTACTAAATTTCCTATCATACCAACTATAATTCCATGACCCCAGTAACCCATAGTCGGTGAATTATTACATAACATCGGAATGATATAAGGAATCATGTCCTGAATGACCAATAATTTTAGTAGCCTTAGAAGTACTAGATACATAAATCACTTTTACATTAAATCTTGAAATAAAAACATCAACAACATTTTTCCGCTTTTTGAACACACTTATATCTTTATCCTATCCCTGTAATTCAACTATAAAATAGTTCTTAACATCCTTGGAAAAGAAAGACTTTGAAAGGGGTGAGCTCAGATTCTCAGTAAAGATAACAATAGAGTGAAATGTTTTTTAAATAAGAATAAGAATTTATGGTAATGTATTTGACTAAAACAAAATTATTTTAAATTTAAGCATCAGAATAATATGGAAAATATAAAATCAAATAATTCAATTTACGTATTCTCATGGATATTCTACTAGTCTAATAATCACATTCAACATCAATATCCACTTTTATAATGATCCAATGCATAATGTCAGACTTCATAACCACATAATCAAGGCCTTCTTCCGAGACTAAAAATAAGATTTTATCATGGCCTAGTGCGAAGACACTAGTTTGTCTCATGAGACCTACCGATGCATCCAGGAACTATAGTAGGCTCCACCTGTCACTTACTAGGTCCAATGTATTCCTCATATTAAAAAGTTTAAACAATACAGAAACATTCGTATTAAAACTAACATAATAAATGTCAATAATTTAATAATAACCGAAAAATGGTCTAAAAATAATGCATCCACAAAAAAAATATCACATAATGTTCAATAAAAAATGGGGTTTTTTTAATCATAATAATGAAACTACAAACAAAATTAAAATCCATCCAAGGTTGTTGACATATGTGAAATCAAAACATTTTTTAGAGAAATATCACTTTCTATTTAGAAATCATTTAAAAGTTAAATAATTATAAATGAAAACATTTATTTTGAAAATATTTTTATAATATTGTATGGGAAGCTTCGACAATGTTATAATGAATGATTATAGCCACACCCATAGTATAAGTTAAAAAAGACATTCTTACCTTAATTTTGTCGAAAAGGTCATAAAGTAAGTTGTTTGGAAAACGACGGAACGATTCCTTTCAAAACATATATGGTAAATAAGGGCATAAATGACATGAAGCTATAGTATAGTAAATATTAATAATTTTGTGAATTAAATTTTTAAGAAAACATGGATGTTGATGATAAAGAGGTCCCAATATATACTTACCTAAAAACAACCTCAAATAACAAAGATGTTGTGAAATAAACCCTTACCTTGTTAATTTCCTTAGAAGATTGTACGTTATCATCCTATATAATAGTTAATGCATTTTTATTGTATTATTAAAGAACTATATACTTAAATATGATATCATATATGATATTATAATATATCTTTTTTAGTAGTATTTTAGTAGTATCATCGTTTTAGGTGTTACTGATTCATTTTCCTTTACGTGATTGGTTATGTAAGCCATGATTGTTATATATAAGATGTATTTGATTCATATAAATAATGATATTGTGTTCATAAACATTATTTTTAATAATAAAAAGAAAATTATTCTTGAATTATTATGATGGGGAATGAATCTATTCACGTTCGTGGAGACGGTAATTTGTACGTTCACACTAGCGACAATATCATTATATTGATGGAGAAATCATATGTAATTGGATTTATAATCAATATATTGAATAATTAACTTGTTATATTTATTATTTATATTAGTAAAACTCATTATTATACACATCCAAATAATGATGTCTTTGAATAACAAACTACCACACGACTTGGAGAAGTTAATATGTATTTTCACAAGTATTTTCATAGAATAACAAGCCATGTGAACCTCATGTGTTTCATTATTAATATATATATATATAAACCTATATATATACTTTGGAAAAACTATATATTTTTGTGAATAATATATCAATTAATAATATAATATTCGTTTTAAAAACTCCATTGTGTCAATTTTAACACTATTTAGTATTTGATTTTTTTGAGAGACAAAAAAACATTATCTGTAACATCCCAGGTAAATAAAGAATAAATAATTTTCATATGTATTAATATTTATGAATTAAATATTAATTTTTCTTTAAATGGGTTTCAATGTCTGATAGCGTACCTGATACACAACAAAGAGTTTCATTGAAATTTTACATTTCACACTAGTAATAAAATAATTTTATTTTAAATGGTAGTTAACACATAGCCGTTGTATTGGAAGGAATGAATATAAATAACTAAAATATGATTATATATGTTTGTTAAATTTTTGTACATTTATCAAATAAAAGATAAAGTCTTAAAATACAGAAAGAATTCAATTTTAGGCATATATACCTTAATTTTCAATAAAGGTTCACTTATCGCCTTTTGATGGTGAACCGTCATTAAATATAGATTTGATCACTCTTAAACATTATATTGGACCAAATATTACACTTTTTTAGAATCGGGACAACAAAATTTAATTTGTGTAAATTTTTGGTATTTTACCGATAAAGTTCATTTTTTAATGAATAGTGAAAAATGTTGAATTTTAATTCAAAACCTATTTTTAATATAATTTATTTATATGATTAGATTATCGTTTGAATTTGTTTTAAAGAGAAATTAGAATATATTTTTACCATTTAATCCAATAGTGGTCGTTGAATTAATTTTACTTTAAATCGGTCTTAAACTAGTGTCAATCTTTTGACACTTATTGTTTCATAAAAACAAGCTATTTTCTCTGACAGTGGGAATTAATTATTAAATTAATTAATGTAACTTATATGTTTTGAATTTTGTAAAATAGACATCATTTTTTAATTCATAATATAAAATATATATTAGGGTGAATTTTTTGTATTTTTCTGAAAAACTTCAATTTTTGATGAATAGTGAAACCACTAAGTGGTACTTAAAAAAACTGATTTTTCATTTAAATGAATGTTTTCCACCATTGTGTTTTTAATTTCAAAAATCCAACATACATGGTTTCCATTAGGAAGTAAAATGTGGTTCAATGGGATTAAATTTTTTTGGTGAATAGTAACTTTTATGTTTATTAATCGTGATTAGAGGTAATTAGTGTAATTTAAGGTAAGAATGATGTTTTAATAATATGAAATGAAATTGAAACATGTCATACCCTTATTTTATGTGTCATGGCCGACCAAGAAAATCCATTAGTCAACTTGGGGACCCCATGGAGCCACATTGGAAGGAAAATGACATTAATATATTTTTATTTAATGTTAAAATAAAAATGTCACAAACATGAGTTGTTTTACTAAACCATTCCTTAAATGGGGTTATAAAAGTCATATTTTTTAATATAAATATTCATTAGAAAGATAAAATGATTTATTACATCATGATATTTCCTTTATAATTTTTATACATTAAATAAATTAAATTATTTATGACACCATGATGATGCAGCGATTACCCCATTATTTAATGATTTAAATAAAATGAAAAGATAACGTAAAATTTAAGACATACACTTGTCAAAAACCTATTGGATGGGTATATTTCGAACCCTTATCACCTTATCCTCGAATTATATAAATGTGGGACCTTTTAAATCCGATACTCATTTTATAATAATGTAACATTTCTTTACCTTCCAAGAGTTCCCCTCCTCTCCTCTTATAAAAGGACCCCACATCTACCACCTTACCCACACTTATAAAGCCTTTGGCTCAGCCAACCCCTTCCCATTTTGTCTCTCCACATCCCTCTCTTACTCCCAGAAGCCTCACTTTGGGCAGAAGTCTTCCCACGGAAGCCTTTGAGCTCAAATCAAAAAGAGTTACCTGATATTAAGGTAATGTCTTCACTTGTGTTATTTTGTATTATTATTCTTCTCTAACACCAGAAACACTTTTTATTCATTTATTTTGTAACAACTCCAGTATATTCAATATACTAGGATGTTTTTATAAGATTAATTTGAGCTACACTTACACACACCAACATCCAATGGTTAAAGAACATAATATTTCTGTGGATGGCGAATTTCTGCCTCACGAAACGATGATAGTTCAACACTCATATAACACCTTCAAAGGTGGAATTTAAGATGTCACTATATTTATATATGATATATAATATTTTTATGTTTTCCTTTATTCTTCTTTATTTTTCATTTATGTCAAACCTTTATGTTTTCCATTATGGGTAAACACAATATCTTCATTTTAGGAAGTACGGACTACCGCCCCCTCAAAGTGATTTGATTCGTTAATGCCATATGTGGGACGTATAAAGGATGGAATTAAAGTTATTATATATGATGTTATACTGGAATTATAATATACCTTTATATCATTATTATTTATTTTCATTAAATTATGATATTGAAATGAAATTAGCGTTAATGCGTACGTACGGCTTATCGTCTCCATGAACGGTGCATTTCATTTCTTATCCCCAAATGTAATGTAATATTAGAAGTACATATATATAATTGATATGTATGATATATGGTACATCTTAATGATGAATATAATTCTATAACTAAAATATACAAAACTCTAATTTAGTATTAATTCCATTAATATGACATAAAAATGAAAGTAGCGTTCATGCGTACGTACGGATTACCGTCTCCATGAACGGTACATTTCATTTCTTACCTCTAAATATTTATGTAATATTATAAATACATGTATATGATGGATAAATATTATATATATGATATCTTACACATGAATATCATTCTGGATATAATGAACCTTTGACCACACAAACAGCATGTAATTGTAAGAAATCCACTTTTGACTTAAGAACCAATAATCGACAAAACAAACATTATTAACTTAAATGATTACATAATGTTTATAACATGGTAATAAGTGATATAAAAGTAATAATTAACATAAATAAGGTTATTAAGAAAGTTGAAATTAACTCAAGTTTATTATTCAGGGCGTTAAAGAACGATCGAGTCAAGTCGGACTCGAGGTAACGGAACTTCGTAACCCAATTTACGTTCTTTGGGTTAATCTCCTACTTTCAAATTACGTCATTATATTATTATGTCAAATCTAGTATTTTTATTTTATTTATGTGTACTTATAGTGAATACACATAACTGATCTATTTTAATTAAAAAAATTATATTTGTAAGGGACTTCGTCTCAATCTCCTTTCATTGAGGCATATTTCGTTTTATACACAACTTTCTTTTATACGGTGTATAAACCCATTTGAATTTTACATTTATAAAAAAGGAATCTTTTTCTATGAAGCGTTTTACTAAATGAAAAAAAGGAATGTTTGTTTTAACTTACGCGGTGACAACGACCATTTCCGCCTCCGCGGGTATTATTTTGACTTTGGCTTCCTCAACAAGCCATAATGTTTTTAAAATGAAATAAATACCATATACTCTTTTTTGTATTTTGGTATTGAAAATGGTTTTTATAATGGAATTGTTATGTAAATATATTTAAGTGATATTTTGGGATCAAAGTGTGGGAATGTTTTCTTTCCATTATAATTATTTTATGTCTTATGATTTTATAATGGTACTTAGACATTTGACGGGTGGTTATGTGATAAACCATATGACGGGTGGTGCCATGAATACCAGGATGGGTGGTTACGTTATAACCACCAATTCATTTGGAATGGAATTCGGACGTATGGATATTTCATTAAGTGATATGTGTGGAAGTCGACCGTATGGTTATTCCCCTTAATTATGTTTATGTCCCAAGTTACCTTTATATGTTATGTGATCTTTATATGGGTTTTCTAGTAATCATTTGGTTACAAAAGGGTAAGTAATGATGTTTTATTCAGTGAAGAGTTTTTACTATTTCATAAAGTTGAAAATAATTACTTTGATAAAGTATACATGGATTACTTGTTGTTTTGATAAACTAACAGTTTTCATTCATTGTGAATCCTCTACTGAGATTTTTATGCTCACCCCAAGTTTTTTTAAATGTTTTTCACAGGACTTAATGTGGAATAGGGTCAAGGATGGGATCAAGGGAAAGTCATGCTATATAAAACATGGAACTAGACATGTTTCTTTTTGAGAGTTTTTTTATTCTATGGAAACTTATTAGAAGTGTCTACTTTGTAATCTTTTGAGGTGTAATAGTTATGTTCTAATTCTCTAAAACTCTAAGCCTGACAAAATCCTCAATGTGAATTATTCATTTAATTCAATATTAAGTACGGTTTAAGGTTGGGGCCATATAGTGGGTTTCAGAGGTCAATTTAGACAACTTTAGGAGTTAGGGTATTGTTAAATTAATGTCCATAAATTAATTTATGGTCAAATTGAAATGATATAGCATTTATAGATTACCATGTTGATTCTCCTAAGATATTTCGGTGTTAAAAATGGTATTTCATAGAGGAAATAGAACAGATTTTCTTGGAAGGCATACAGAGGGAAATGACCTTTCAAATCAGTATCCTGAGATGGTCAGAATCAGAACAAAAAAGTTTTTTGCATTGATGGCTCAGTTGACTTAGGAGAAAAATGTTGGTTGTGTTTATTGATGATATTTTGGTGTTTTCTAAAAGTAAAGAGGAGCATGAAATTCATTTAAGGGTTATCTTCCAAACCTTAAAAGAAAATAAACTGTATGGGAAATTCAGAAAGTGTGAGTTTTGGTTGCAACAAATTTCATTCCTTGGTCATATTGTTTCTAAATATGGGATAACTGTTGATCCTGAAAAAACAAAGGTTGCAGAAGAATGGCCAAGACCCACAAATGTTACTGAGATCCGTAGTTTTCTTGGTTTGGCAGGTTACTACCGAAGGTTTGTTGAATATTTTTCACGGTTATCTAGTCCAATGACTAAGCTAACTCGGAAGGGTGATAAGTTTATCTGGAGAAAAGAATGTGATGATTGTTTTTAGAAGTTGAAAAGAAGCTTGGTGAATGCTCCAGTTTTGGAATTTCCTTCCAGGAATGGTGAGTTTTTTATCTACAATTATGGTTCATTGAAAGTACTTGGTTGTGTCCTTAGGCAGAATGATTAGGTAATTTCGTTTTCTTCACTTCAGTTGAAAACTCATGAGGTAAATTTCTCTACACATGATTTGGAAAATAGCTGCTATTGTTTTCGCTTTAAAAATTTGGAGGCATTATTTGTATGGAGTAAAGTCTGAAATATATACTGAACACAAAAATTTAATGTATATATTCACTCAGAAAGAATTGAACATGAGACAGAGGAGATGGCTAGAATTTATCAAGGATTATTATTGTACAATTCATTACCATCCTGGAAAAGCAAATAAAGTGGTTGATTATTTGAGTCGAAAAAGTAATGCTTCATTAACTATGTTGCGTTTGGAATGTGATCCTTTGGTTAAGGATTTGATGAGATTTGGCATGGATGTTGTTTGTGCAAGATGTACTTCTGTTTTGTTTTAGGTATCAGTGAAATACTATCTATCAGACAGAATTAAGCAAGCACAGAGGGAAGACAGTGAGTTGCAGAAAAAGGTAGAGCTGGTTCAGAAGGGTAAGTTGCCTGAATTCGACATTGATAATGATTGTGTTTTATGGTTTGGGAAGATATTGTCTGTGCCTTGTGATTCACAGTTGAAGAGAGAGTTGTTATTTGAGGCTCATAGTCCCCCGTTTTCAGTTCATCTAGGAAGTATGAAGATGTATAGAGATCTTCGGGAGTATTACTAGTGGGACGGAATGAAAAGGGATATTTCTGATTTTACTGTGAAGTGTTTGACTTGTCCGCAGGTTAAAGCAGAGCTGCAGTTACCAAAAGGGATGCCTCAGCCTTTACCAGTGCCAGAGTGGAAATGGGAAAATATAACCATGGACTTTTTTGTGGGATTACCGAGGACATCTCGAGGTAATAATGCAATCTGGTTTATTGTTGATCGATTGACTAAATCTGCTCATTTCCTTCATATTCGAGATAAATTCTCTCTAGATAAACATTCTCGATAGTATCTTAAAGATATAGTCAGGTTTCATGGAGTTCCCCTCTCCATTGTATCTGATCGTGATCCCAGGATTACTTCTAACTTTTGGAAAGGCCTTCAGAAGTCGTTGGGAACTGAATTAAATTTTAGTACAGCTTTTCATCCTCAATCAGATGGGCAGTCAAAATGAATGATCCAGACTTTGGAGGATATGCTACAATATTGCTCTATGGATTATCAGGGAAGTTGGGACCAACATCGTTCTTTGGTTCAGTTTTCTTATAATAACAGTTTTCATTCCAGTATACAGATGGCACCATTTGAGGAATTATATAGGAAGCGATGTCGAACTCCAGATTTTTGGGATGAAGTGGGTGAAATGAAGCTTATGGGACCATAATTGGTAGAAGAGATGGCAGAAAAAGTTCAGTTGATTCAGAAACACATGAGAACAGCTCAGAGCAGAAAGAGAAGTTATGTGGATAACCAGGGGAAGGATCTATCTTTCGAGTTATGTGATCATGTTTTTCTCAAGGTTACTCTATGGAAAAGTGTGATGCGATTTTGTAAGAAAGGAAATCTGAGTCCAAGGATCATTGGACCATATGAAATTCTAGAGAGAGTTGGATAAGTTTCATAAAAAGTGGAATTACCTAAAAGTTTATCTCAGGTACACAATGTTTTTCATGTTTTGATGTTGAGAAAGTATATGTCAGATCCATCACATGTATTGAGTCTAGAGGTAGTTCAGCTAAAAGAGAATCTCTCTTATGAAGAACAACCAGTCCAGATTCTTGACCGAAGACAGCATGTGTTGCGAAATAAGGTAATTCACCACGTAAAGGTTTTGTAGAAAAATCATATGGTCGAAGAGGAAACGTGGGAATCTGAAAATGCTATGCGGGATAAATACCCCCACTTATTTTGATAAGTGATTAAAATTGCGAGGACGCAATTCCCAAAAGGGGGGAAGGATGTAACATCCCAGGTAAATAAATAATAAATAATTTTCATATGTATTAATATTTACGAATTAAATATTAATTTTTCTTTAAATGGGTTTTTATGTTCGATAGAGTACCCGATATGCAACAAAGAGTTTCATTGAAATCGTACGTTGTACACTAGTAATAAAATAATTTTATTTTAAATGGTAGTTAAGACATAGCCGTTGTAATGGCGGGAATGGATAGAAATAACTAAAATATGATTATATATGTTTTTTAAATGTTTTTACATTTATCCAATAAAAGATAAAGGCTTAAAATACGAAAAAATTCAATTTCAGGCATTTATACCATAATTTTCACTAAAGGTTCACTTATCGCATTTTGATTGAGAACTGTCATTAAATATAGTTTTGATCACTCTTAAACATTCTATTAGACCAAATCTAACTATTTTTTAGAATTGGGACATCAAAATTTACTTTGTGTAATTTTTTGGTATTTTTCTGATAAAGTCCATTTTTTAATGAATAATGAAAAATGTTGTATTTTAATTCAAAACCTCTTTTTAATATAATTTATTTATATGATTAGATTATCATTTGAATTGTTTTTAAAGTGAAATTAGAATATATTTTCACCATTTAATCCAATAGTGGTCGTTGGAATTAATTTCACTTTGAAATCGGACTTAAACTAGTGTCAATCTTTTGACAATTTTTGTTTCATAAAAACACGCTATTTGCTCTGACAGCGGGAATTAAATATTAAATTATTTAATGTAACTTATATGTTTTGAATTTTGTAAAATAGAAATCATTTTTGAATTCGTAATATCAAATATAGCATAGGATGAATTTTTGGTATTTTTCTGAAAAACTTCTAATTTTTGATGAATAGTGAAACCACTAAGTGGTACTTAAAAAACTGATTTTTTGTTTAAATGAAAATTTACCACCTTTGTGTTTTGAATTTAAAAAATCCGACATACATGGTTTTCATTAGGATGTAAAATGTGGTTCAATGGGATTAAAATAATTTTTTTTTTGAATAGTAACTTTTATGTTTATTAATCGCGATTAGAGGTAATTAGTGTAATTTAAGGTAAGAATAATGTTTTAATAGTATGAAATGAACTTGAAACATGTCATACCCTTATTGGATGTGTCATGGATGACCAAGAAAATCCATGGGTCAACTTGGGGACCCCATAGAGCCACTTTGGAAGGAATATGACATTAATATCTTTTTATTTAATGTTAAAATAAAAATGTCACAAACATGAGTCGTTTTACTAAACCATTTCTTAAATGGGGTTTTACAAGTTAGATTTTTTGATATAAATATTCATTAGAAATATAAAAATATTTATTACATCATGATATTTCTTTTATAATTTCTATACCTTAAATAAATTAAATTATTTATGACACCATGATGATGCAGTGATTACCTAATTATTTATCAATTTAAATAAAATGAAAAGATAATGTAAAAGCTTAGATCTACACTTTACAAAAACCTATTGGATGGGTATATTTCGAACCCTTATCACCTTATCCTCGAATTATATCAATATGGGACCTTTTTAATCCGAAACTCATTTTAAAATAAAGTAACATTTCTTTACTTTTCAAGAGAGCCCCTCCTCTCCTCTTATAAAAGGCCCCCACCTCTACCACCTTACCCACACTTCCAAAGCCTTTGGCTCGGCCAACCCATGCCCATTTGGTCTCTCCACATCCCTCTATTACTCCTAGAAGCCTCACTTTGGGCAGAATTCTTCCCAAGGAAGCCTTTGATCTCAAATAAAAAAGAGTTTCCCGATTTTAAGGTAATGTCTTCACTTGTGTTCTTTTGTTTTATATTGCTTCTCCAACCCCGTAAACACTTTTTATTCATTTCTTCTGTAAAAAATCAAGTATCTTAAATATACTAGGATTTTTTTATAAGAATCATTCGAGCTACACTTACACACACCTACATACAATGGTTAATGAACATACTGTTTATGTGCATGGTGAATTTCTGCCTCACGAAATGATGATTGTTCAACACTCATATAACACCTTAAAAGGTGGCCATTAAGATGTCGTTATACTTATATATGATATATAATATTTTTATGTTTTACTTATGCTTCTGTATTTTTCATTTATGTCATACCTTTATGGTTTACATTATGGGTAAACGCGATATCTTCATTTTAGGAAGTGCGGACTACCGCCCCCTCAATGTGATTTGATTCGTTAATGCCATATGTGGGACGTATAATGGATGGATTTAAAGTTATTATATATGATATTATAATGGAATTATAATATAACTTTATATAATTATTATTTATTTCCAATAAAGTATGAGATATAAATGAAATTAGCGTTCATGCGTACGTACGGCTTACCGTCTCCATTAACGGTGCATTTCATTTCTTATCTCCAAATGTAATGTACTATTATAAGTACATATATATAATGGATATGTATGATTTATGTTACATCTAAATGATTAATATAATTCTGGAATTAAAATATACATACCTCTCATTTAGTTTTAATTCCAGTAATATGACATAGAAATGAAAGTAGCGTTCATGCGTACGTACGGATTACCGTCTTCTTTAACGGTGCATTTCATTTCTTACCTCTAACTGATTATGTAATATTATAAATACATGTATATGATGGACATATTTGATATATATGATATCCTAATCATGAATATCATTCCGGATATAATGAACCTTTGACCACATGAATAACATGTAATTGTAAGAAGTCGACATTTGACTTAAGAACCAAATATCGACAAAACAAACATTATTAACTTAAATGATTACATAATGTTTATAACATGGTAATAAGTGATTTAAAAGTATTAATGAACTTAAAAAAGGTTTTTAGGTAAGTAGATATTAACTCAAGTTTATTATTCAGTATTTTAAAGAACGATCGAGTCAAGTCGGACCCGAGGTAAGGAAACTTCTTAGCCCAATTTCCGTTCATTGGGTTAATCTCCTACTTTCAAATTATGTCATGATATTATTATGTACTATCTTGAATTTTTATTTTATTTATGTGTACTTATATTTAATACACATAATAGTTCTATTTTATTTTAAAAAATGATATTTTTAAGGGACCTCGTCTCAATCTCCTTTCATTGAGGCGTATTTCGTTTTATACACAACATTCTTTTATACGGTGTATAATCTCCTCTGACTTTTACTTTTATACAAAAGGAATATTTTTCTATGAAGCATTTTACTAAACGACAAAATGGAATGTTTGTTTTAACGTACGCAGTGACAACGACCTTTTCTGCCGCTGTGAGTATTATTTTGTCTTTGGCTTCCTCAACAAGCCGTAATGTTTTTAAAATGAAATAAATACCATATAATATTTTATGTATTTTGGTATTGAAAATGGTTTTTATAATGGATTTTTTATGTCAATATATTGTGATCAAACTATGGGAATGTTTTCTTTCCATTATATTTGTTTTATGTCTTATGATTTTATAATGTTACTTGGACATTTGACGGGTGGTTACGTGATAAACCATATGACGGGTGGTGCCGTGAATACCAGGATGGGTGGTTATGTTATAACCTCCAATGCATTGGGTATGTAAGTCGGCCTTATGGCTATTCCATTAAGTGATATGATTGGAAGTCGACCGTATGGTTATTCCAATTAAGTATGATTATGTCCCATGTTACCTTTATATGTTATGTGATCTTTATATGGGTTTTATGGTAATATTTTAGTTACAAAAGGGTAAGTAATGATCATTTATTCAGTGAAGAGTTTTTACTACTTCATTAAGGTGAAAAGTAGTACATCGAAAGAGTATACATGGTTTACTTTTTGTTTTGTTAGGATAATAGTTTTCATTCTTTGTGTATCCCTTACTGAGCTTTTTATGCTCCCCTAAGTTTTTTTAAATGTTTTTCACAGGGCTTAATGTGGAATAGGGTCAAGGATGGGATCAAGGGAATGTCATGCTATATAAAACATGGAACTAGACATGTTTCTTTTTAAGAGTTTTTTGTTCTATGGAAACTTAGTAGAAGTGTCTACATTTTAATCTTTTGAGATGTAATAGTTATGTTCTAATTCTCTAAAACTCTAAACCTGAAAAGATCCTCAATGTGAATTATTCATTTAATTCAATATTAAGTATGGTTTAAGGCTGGGGCCTTATATTGTCACTTCGAATAAAATTTATTTAACCAACCCTAATATTTCATATTAACAAATTTAATTAGTGTAATTCAAGAGAAGTATCAATTTAAATTTATTTTATATATTTATAATATAAATAATTTTAATATTTCATTAATAAGGTAATTACTGCATCCTCGTTTTGACATAAATAAATAAAATTATATAATGTCAAAAAATTATAAATACAGTACCATTATGTGGAAAATATTTTTATCTTTCTAATGAATATTTATAGTCTAATTTATATTGTGTGTATCCATATATTAAAAATGGTGTTGTTATTAATCATTGAATTTAACTCTTTTAGCTATTTTTTAAATAAAATAATAAAAGATTTCATAATCTAATTCAAGTGAATAAAAGAAGGTATAATATTATTTTTAAGGGTTTTTTAATCGAATTATGAATATCCAATAGAAATAGGACATGTTTTAGGGTAATTATGAATTAATTTTTACCCTTAATTACCTTATTTACATTTAACCGTGGTAAATAAAAGTCAAAAGTTAGAATTTTCCAAAAATTATTTTCATCTTATTAAACAACATAATACATAATGATATCAACTGGTTCTCTCAGATATTTTAAATTCATCTTACAGAAGGGGTAAAATTATGTTTTATAAAACTTTTGCAAATGCTCTTAAGTGGTGGGTAAAAGACTATGAAAAGATCGATAAAATGTTATACATATAAACGTATTATAAGATGAATCCAATTAATTACATAGTAAATATATAGGTATCATGTATCTATTTTGACCTAAAATTAATTAAAATAAAATAACTATTTATTTAAATAAAAAATCTGTTTTAACTAATAACAATGTGTTTTTTCACTATTCATAAAAAATTAAAAGTTATCAGAAAAAATAACTAAAATTTACCCTAAGCTAATTTTGATATTCCGAATAAAAAAATTAAGTGAATTTTGAATGTTAAAATTTATAAAATTTAAAAAAATGGGTATTGCTATTCATAAAAGCTAGTTTTATTGGTTGTAGTGCGTTAGAATCTCAATGTTGCGTACAATGCAAGTTATTTCATTATTAAAAGGGAAACATACAGTGGAAATTTGGGGTGTTACCTTCACCCACTAGATTTATAAAATTCCCATATTCACATTTATATTTCATTAATAATTATTTTTTAGCTATTCCAAAATACTATTAGAATATTGAAATAACATTGAACTTTGAAACTCAGTTAAGAGACTGAATAATGTAAGCCATTTTTTCCTCAATAATTCTAAATATTTTTGTTATAAACAACTATAAAAAAATATTCATTCCTAGTGGATATCTATATACAGTAGACATTATAACATTATATCAATTAGAAAGAAGATATAGAAAGAAAGTATATTTCATGATAATGAAGTTACATACTTTCTAAACCGGAATCCCCAAAAATTTCACACAATTCAATTTATCCATATTGAATTATATTAAAACATCATGAAATTAAATAAAATGTCACATTTACAATCATACTAATTGAAAAGGCCCATGCTGAATCTATGTAATCATTCAGAGGGTTAGGGTTGAATCAATGATATCATATTATTTTATATTACCATTCTATTAAAACAACATTTGTATCCTATAAAAAATTTATCACATTGTATAAGATGAAATATTCATAAATCCAATGGAACATAAGAAGTATCAAGTATTACCATGCAATGATAATATATTCTCTTTATCATGGTTTTGAATTAATACAATATCACACATTCCACTAGAAAAAACTATTTTTTAAAGGATACAAAATGTTGTAAATACCATTAACCTTTAATATTAAAATAATTAATAAAATAATTTATTTTATTCTTATAGTATGAGATATGTAAATAATATTTTTACATGTATAGAAACCATCACCAATAGGTTCATATCATTTTCACTATAATTTTTCTATGTATTTAAATTTTCTATTTATCAACAATTGTTATTCTGTTTCTCACATAGATTAATAAACGATCATATTCCCCAAACATTATATAAATACTCATTTATATCTCATAGTAATAAATCATAGTCAGATTATTCTATTTAATTCCTTTGACTTATTCCTCTATTATAAAATTTTTCTGATTATATTTTTTTTATAGATCTAGAGAAAAACCCTTTCCATCTTGTAATATCTCAGTACGACTATTCATTCCAATCAGATGAATCATATCCAGTAATCTGATTACCTATTATATAGGAAAACCTATTCTAATCAAAAACAAATTTGATCAACTTATTTTCTGATTTAATGGTGTCAGTGTATGTTTTTAATAAATCATTTATATGTGTTCACTTGAAATATAAGTGTTGGAAACTCAAAATAATTTTACGCATCAATGATGTTTTTTTATCTCTAACAATCATTTTCATTTGAAATAAATTTTTCCACATCACATATCTTTATGAATATTTTTTATTTATTATGAATTATAAAAAATTCAAAAAAACTCAATTAACAATGAAAATGGCCTCCAGGGCAACTCAGTATAAACTTTTATATTCTAGTACATCTCATTAAAATACCCACCATTTCAATCTGATACAATTATCCAAAATAGAAATAATTAATAGAATCTAAATTATAATTCAATGTTCAAAGTCAATTGTAACTATTTAAGAACATCATTTAATATTATTAATTCATAACAACCATACAAAACATGTTCTGTGAAAACCTATATTTGTATAACCTTTTAATTAAAATAAATTATCTATTAAACTTTCCCTTAGTCTGATGAAATATAAAATCCAAAAACATATCGGGGTCAACATATAGTCTTTTGCACCATTACCTAAATCTCATTCATTATATTTGCCTCACCATTTCCCATAATTGATTGTTTTCAAAAACTTCTCAGATAAATAATTTTCTCTATCTCATACAATTTTAAATCACAACCCTCAAAAAATTTCATTGTAATTTGTAACATTAGAACAACTCAGAACACAAAAAATAATAAACCATACATTTCAAAAAAAAATGGTACATCTGATGATTCACATATAATTAGGCATATCTAATGATACTCATCAGTTTAAATATATGAAATTAGTAAAATTTTATGTCATTAAAATTCATGAATTTCAATCAACCATCCCTCAAACATATTCTATATCAGGTACGTCTCATATTGACAATCTACAACTATTAATCTTCAACATTATAAAAACACTATAAAATTAAATTTCTTGTTCTTAAATAATCTATGTCGTGTTACATTACTTCATTATTATGTTTAAATCATTTATATTACCTTGAAATCGTCGTAATTTTTATTTTGAACATCACTCATGACATTATGAGACATGTACATCTTTATGGACTATTCTGAAAAGATCTATTTTGGAAATATGAGTCCAAATATAAAAACAACAAGTAAAAAAATTCATTACCAAAAACATTATTTGATGGAATTTATCATGAAATACGTGTGTGGTCAACTATGTAAAAACCAGTTCATCCAATCATAATTAATTTAAAAGATGATGTGATTTTTTTATGGATGAAAAAAACCGACCCATTTAGCCAAAAAATAACATCCATCATCCGAAATACAATCTCCAGTGAACTAGGTCCCAATAAATACTACATGGAATAACATAACCAAATACACATTATGTTGTTCTACCAAAATAAGGATGTAATTTCATAGAAATGAATCACTCTATACATCACCTAAATTTCATGATATCCCCTTATACATAGTATTAAGAATAGAGTTATGATTATTTTAGGTTTGTAAAAATTTCAAAATATAACTATACCACTAACTGATTCCAACTAAAGTTACCAAAACCTAATAAATATACTATTATTTTTAGTTAGTATGATTACCCATATAATATTGCCAGTGGATAAAGGGGCCTAGTTTAATTAGAAAATAAGATACCTAAAAACATGAAACTAAAATAACGATTACTTATTTTAATCTCAATAATGTCCTCTTAAATCCCATTGATCTTTTAAAACACTACAGGATTAAATGAAACATATCTTAATGAAATATTTTATCTTAAAAAGGGATTAAATATGATAATGAATAATTATATGCGAGTTAAAATGAATATCATGATATCATAACATACAAGGATCTAAAATAATAATATGGATGAATATAAAAAATAAAATCATAATATAATGATGATAAAATAATTTGGTTTCAACAAATAATATTACATAAGAAACGATAAGGATAACATCCAAGATAACATCACACGGTGGATACAGTCTCACCATGGATTAGGTTTATTCCCTAATCCCAGACATTATATATCAAGGACAGAAATACATTTCCCAATTCATTGTAGTACTATCTAGGAAGACGCATCATAACATGTAAAAAATTATGGGTTTCATAAAAGTAAATCAATCATGTGGTAAAAACAGAATGATTACAAATGGAATGATATGGGTTACATTGTCTTACCTCATTTAAAAATGCGAGGATATTTCGAAATGATTCGAAATTTAATAAGGAATTAAATAATTTTAAATTTAATATATGAGTACAAATTCATATGGTTAAAAATACGGAATTCATTTTGTAACACCCCAAGCTTCTACGGTATGCTTCTCTTTGAATAATGTGATAGTGTGTGTTGTATGCAACACCGAGTTCTAACACACCATAACCAATCAAACTAGTCGTTATGAATATTAATACCTACTTTTTTAAATTATATATATCTTATATTTCAAAATGAACTTCATTTTTGGATTCAGAATATCTAATTTATCCTAAGTTGAAATTTTGGTACTTTTCAGATAACTTTAATATTTTGATGAATAGTGAAAATTACAAAATTTTAATTAAAAACAACTTTTTTAATCAAAATAATTAATAGTGATAAATTATGAATTTGAGTGGTTTTAAAGTATATTTTGAATATATTTTTACCATTTAATATAATTTTGGTCATTGGACATAATTTTACAATTAAACCGAACATAAACAAGTGTCAATCTTTTGATAGTTATTATCTCTTAAATACATGCTTTATGTTTTGACAGCGGGAATTACATTTAAATTATTTTCTGCCACATATGTGTTTTGAATTTAGAAAAATGGATTCCATATTTGGAATCATGATGTTAAAATTGTGTAAAAAGGTAACTTTTATTTTTAGACATTTTGAATAATTACTGCGGTAAATATTTTATTTACCATGGTTACGGGTAAATCTGGTAAATAAGGGTTAAAAAAATAATATTATAAAAATACTAAATTACCAAAAAACGTGTCCTAGCCTTATTGGTTGATAAATTTTCGACCATATGCATCTTTGGGTCGATTTTGGGACCCCATGGTGCCACTTGTAGGTGATAGGGACACTTTATTTTAATTAAGTTAAAATGAATACAAAAATTACACAAGCATATATCTTTTATCAAAACAATTTTTACATTGGGTTATATATGTTTTATTTTCCACTATAAATATTCATTAGAAAGATATAAAGATTTAATACATAATGATATTTTATTTATAATTTTTATAGATTAAATAATTTAATTTATTTATGACACAATGATGATGCAGTAATTACCATAATAGTGAAAAATTAAAATAATTTATATTATAAATACACAAATAAATAGAATTTGAGACTTTTTATGAATTAAACTAATTTTATAAGTTAATATGACATGTTATTATTGATTTAATAATCTTTTGTCGAAGTAATAATTCTGTTGTGAGTTTTACAAAAATCAATTATTGAATAGTGTCAAAATTGACATAAAAGAGTTTTTAAAACAAATATTATATTATTAATTGATATTAAATTCCTACAAATCTAAGGTTCGGCCACGATACTTATATCATGATAGGATCATCATTAATGGACCACTTGGGGGTCTCTTAGATGTATATGGTAAGTTTATTAACCATATAATATAAAAATACAAAGAGACATTGTAAAAGTGAAACTAATTAACTTAGAGTTAATACTTAAAGATAAGGTTAATATAAGTACCCAAACCTGTCTAAATTCTATTGGTTGAGTTGTTTTAGTCCTATAACCTCCTTAAACTTTGAATAATCAACTTTGTATCCATTAGAAACCGAATATTAATTTATTATAAATTAATATTTCCAGCTTTTCCAAAGGTGCCCCTCACCCCTCTTATAAAAGGGAACTCCTCCTTCTCATTTCTTAACACCTTCATAGACTTTTGGTTCGGACAAAATCTTCCCATATACTCTCCCAACTTACCTCACCACAAACTAGAGGCCTTAGTTTGATCAGAAATCCAACCTAAGGTTCCCTTTTGATCAAATCAAAAGGAAGAACCCGAAGAAGAGGTAATGTTTTCACCACCCCTTTTCAAGTTCCTTTCTTCTTCCACTTCTTCTTTCTTTGTTATTACCATTATAAAATAATAAATCCAGTATCTTATATATACTGTGATGTTATTATAAATATGGTACAACCATATTCAGTATTCTATCCACCCTTTGAATAACATGTCACCATACGTGCGTACGTACGACTTACCGTCTCCACGTCGTGGTGTAATTGTTATTCAATATATTATTATTTGAATTGGTATAATAATGATGTGTAACTCATGTAAATAATAAATATAACATGTTAATGATTCTTTATATATTATATACCGTCCATTTATATATTATATTAATATCAAAAAATGATATTGTCGCTCGTGCGTACCTACGGACTACCTTCTCCACGAACGCGATGAGATTCATTCTCCATCGTATCCATTGAAGTATAATTATCATTTTCTGATTTAAAAATGATGTTTAAGGACTTGATATCATTCTGGATATGAATAAGATACATCCTATCCATAACAAACACGTCTTATGTAACAAAACATATAAAAGAAAACGAGTAAGTTAACACCCGAAACGACGGTAATTCTAAGATATTATTAACAAATCAATGTTAAAAGATCATATACGATATCATATTAATGATTCTTTTATAATTTCATAACAATTATTTCACCATTATACAAGAGTTTAACCTACCCCATCCAATAAAAAGTACAAGGTAAGGGTTATTTCACAATCTCTTCATTATCTGAGGTTGTTTATACGTAATAATCTAATGGGATCTCTTTATCATCCACATCCATGTTTCTTGAAAATGTATTTCAAAACATTTTTACTATTTACTAGAATACGAGTTAAAGTAATTTATACCCTTTTTGACTTTTATAATTGGTTTATAAAGGAATATTTCTGTCATTTTCAAAACAAGGTTCTTTTTAACCTTTTCGACAGAATTAAGGTAAGAATGTTTTTTTTAACTTATACGGCAGGTGCGGCTATTTTCCACCATTATAAAATCTTCAAAGCTTCCCTTACAATCTTATAAGAATAGTTTCAAAGAAAATGTTTTATTTTATATGGCTCTTAAATTATTTCAAAATAAAAAGAGATATTTCTCCAAAAAGAGTTTTGATTTCATCTATGTCAACATCCTATGTTGGATTTTACACTTATGTGAAGTTGATTTATTATGATACTAAACTTCTATGTTGTATTGAAGGTTTTGTGATATGTTTGACTGTGGATGTGCATTTTTATACCATTCATGGTTCATGGTGAAAGTATTTACATTTCGTATGCTAGTTTTAATACGTATGTTTATGTTATGTTTAAACCTTTTCATATGGGAATGCATTGGACTTAATATGTGACAGGTGGAGCCCGCTATAGCTCCTCGATACATCGGTAGGTATCATGAGACAAACTAGTGTCTTCAGACAAGGACTTGGAAAAATCTTATTTGTAGTCTTGGCATGAGGCCTTGGCTATTTGGTTATGATAGTCTGGCATTATGCATTTCTTCATTATGAATGTGGTTAGTGACATTGCATGTGATTATTCGATTAGTAGAATATCCATGTGAGTAAGTAAATGGAATTATTTCATTTTACATTTTCCATAATATGTTTAATTTCAAGTTTAAAAGGCTTTTGTTTTAGTTATACATTGCCTTAAATGTTTATTCTTATTTTTGAAAGTTTCTGCTATATTGTTATCTTTACTGGGCATTTGAGCTCACCCCTTTTCTATGTTTTATTTTTCCCAGGATGTGAAGAAGTTAGTTATGAATGACCTGCATGAATTTTATGTGGGGATATGAGTGTGGAATATGGAGACTATGTTGTAGTAGTAGTTTTTCACTTTGTGATGTAATGTAAAACTTTATGAATATATATATTGTTTCCAAGGATACTAGACCAATTGGTCTTTTGAGATTTGATCTTTCTTGTGATCATGCCAATGTAATGTAATAATGCACCGACTCTGGGTAACTAGGTTCGGGGCGTTACAGTTGGTATTAGAGGAAGTTTAGTACAAACCTTGGAAGCTAGATTTAGATAAACTCTGATTAGAGCACGTAGACCTAAGATGAATATTGAGGATTAGTATAGAAGAACTTCCTAGAATTTTGGTATTGTAGAGATTTTGTGAGTTTTCCAAGAAATACATATTTGTCTAGATACGAGAAGGTAGAGGTGGCTCTGGCACAGATGTACCTAGGGGTAAAACCCAAAAACACCGCTTTGAGCTAGACTCGAACGAGAACTGGTGCACGACAACGGGCCTTGCTGCACTCTTGGTTACGACACTCCTAGGGGATATGCTTAGGATAACTCTCATTTTCTTTACAAATCATTTTGAAGGGTTTATGAGTATATACTTCCTCAAAGAAAATATTTTCATGATTATGGATTATATCCATAAATAGTTCAATTTATGTTAAGTGTTTTATAAGTATGGGATTATGTGTTTTGATTCATAAACTGACCTATTTTATTCCATTGTTTAAAAATGGATCCTAGTGGAAGAAATGGAAACCGTATCAATGCACTCACTCCATGTAGGGATTTCCCTCCTTCTCAAGATAATTATAGTGGAGCTGGTGATGCAACTGGTGCCGATCAGCTAATCACCATACTGGGACAACTCACTCAGGTTATGAATAATAACCTTACCCATATGGAGCACCCTGATCCGCAGCGTGGATGATCAATGGTAGATCGATTTATGAGGCAACAACCACCAACGTTCAATGGGAGTACAAATCCATTAGTAGCTGAGCAATGGATATTTTCCCTAGAGAAAATATTTCAGGATTTGGGGAGTAGTGAAAGGGAAAAAGTTATCATGGAAGTTTACCGACTCACTGGAGATGCTGATAAATGGTGGTCATTGATTCAAAATATGAAGGAAGATGATGAGGTATCAAATATGGAATGGAGGGAGTTCAAAGATCTGTTTTTAGAGAAATACTTTCCTCATGACCATCGAGCAGATATGGAAAGACAATTTCTAAGTCTGAGACAGAAGGAGGATGAGAATGTCACAAAGTATGAGGCTAACTTTACAAGGTTAGCAAGGTATGCTTGTGATTATATTCGTAACCCAAGAAGTAAGATTGATCTTTTATTTGATGGGTTAAAACCATTTCTCTGTCGAGCATTAGTCTCACAATCCTTCTCGTCATTCGAAGACATTGTCTCATGTGCTATCAAGACTGAAAAGGAATTCTCTAAGTCTTATGACTTTAAAGAAAAGCAAGAGAATAAGAGGCTTGCTGATCAATCTGGGAATGGAAATAAGGGGAAGAAAGGAAAGGTTGAATATCCATCCTGTGGTAAATGTGGGAAGAAACACCCCGGTACTTGCTTGAAGGGAATGGGAGTCTGTTACAAGTGTGGTGAAAAAGGCCACCAAGCTCGTGATTGCAAAGGGAAGAAGGAAGCTACCAATGTTCAGTGATACAATTGCAGAGAGATGGGGGATTATGAAAATGAATGTCCTAAGCATCAGGAGAACTTACCTCAGAATAGTCCAAGGGATCAATGCCAGGCTTATGCTATCACTACTGCTGAGGTAGAAGCTCCGAAAGACGTAGTGGCATGTAATTTAATGGTTTCCTCAAGTTTAGCAAATGCATTATTTGATTCTGGATCATCGCATTGTTTCATATCTTCCGAGTTTTCTAAGAAAATTAGATATTTCCAATTTGATTTAACAAGGGAGTTGTCAGTTAAAATTCCCAAAGGAAGTATCATTGCAACAATGTTTTGTGAATCAGTCCCCATTAGAGCACATAAATGTTCTTTATCGGCTGATCTCGTTGTCATACCTATGATTGAGTTTGATATAATCCTCGGTATGGACTGGCTTTTGGACTATGATGCGAAGATTTATTGTAAGAAGAAAGAGGTTACGATTCTTGATGATAATGATAAGGAACACCTTATCTTTTGAGCAGAATCGTCACCACCTTATTCTTATATAGATCCATCCCCAGTAGCTCAACTAAATTCAATTATTGGGGAGGAAGAGAATGAAATAACTGTCGGTGAGGAAAGGAATGTTCAAATAGAGGATGTACCTGTTGTGAAAGAATTTGTAGATGTATTTCCGGATGATTTACCTAGACATCCTCCAGAATGAGAAGTTGAGTTTTCCATTGATTTAATTCCTGGATCAAGGCCTATATCAAATACCCCTTATAGAATGGATACTGTAGAATTAGTTGAACTAAAGAAAAAACAATAGGAATTGAGTAATAATGGATTTATTTTCCCTAGTGTTTCTCCATGGGGATCTCCTATTCATTTTGTTAAAAAGAAAGATGGATCTATGAGGTTATGTATCGACTACAGGGAGATCAATGCTATAACGATAAAGAACAAGTATCCTCTACCTCGCATTGATGATTTATTTGACCAACTGCATGGTGCTCAATACTTTTCAAAAATTGACCTTCGATTTGGATACCATCAGTTGTGTGTGAAGAAGGAAGACATTCCAAAGACATCATTTCGAACCAGGTACGAGCATTACGAGTTTACTGTAATGCTTTTTGGATTGACTAATGCACCCTCTGTATTCATGGATCTGATGAATAGAGTTTTCAAGGAGTATCTCGATGAATTTGTGGTGGTATTTATTGATGATATTTTAGTATACTCTATAAGCTACGAAGATCATGAAAATCACTTGCGCAATATCTTGAAGACTCTGAGAAGACATTAATTATATGGGACATTTAGTAAGTGTGAATTCTGGCTTCATTATATTTCTTTCCTTGGCCATATTTTCTCTAAAGATGGAATTTTTGTTGATCCTTCTAAGACCAAGGCGATCCAAGAATGGCCAGCACCTACGAGTATAACTGAGGTACGTAGTTTTATTGGTTTGGTAGGTTATTATCGATGATTCATCCAGAATTTTTCCCGATTGGCTAACCCATTAATGAAGCTCACACGTAAAGGGGTTAAATTTGTTTGGACAAAAGAGTTTGAAGAATGTTTCGAAGAACTGAAGAGAAGATTAGTCAATTCTCCTATATGGACTCTACCATCGGTGAATGATGGGTTCGTTATTAATAGTGATGCATCGAAGAATGGAATTGGTTGTGTCCTTATGCAGAATGATAGAGTTATTGCCTATGCATCATGACAGTTGAAAATTCATAAACAAAATTATCCTACTCATGATCTCGAGTTAGCAGCTATGATCTTTGCTTTGAAGATATGTAGGCACTACCTCTATGGTGAAAATTTTGAGATTTATACTGATCACAAGAGTTTGAAGTATATTTTCTCACAAAAAGAACTCAACATGAGGCAAAGGAGATGGCTTGAATTACTCAAGGATTATGACTGTACGATACACTACCACCCGGGGAATGCAAAAAAGGTGGCAGATTCTTTGAGCAGAAAAGACCATGGAGTTTTGAACGTGATGAGAATTGAAAGGGATCCAATTTTGATGGATCTAGTTAAGATGGACATGGGAATAACCAGAGAAGGTGAAACATCAATGCGTTTTCAAATGGTTTCCAAACCATCTTTACTAGAAAGGATTAAGAGTTCTCAGACCGATGATGAAGAATTTCAAAAGAAGATTAAAGCTATGAATGATGGGAGACTGGGATACTTTGTGTACGAAGATAAAATTTTGAAATTTGGGAAGAGACTTTGTGTTCCCGATATACCTGATCTAAAAATGGATTTGATGGATGATGCTCATATTTCCAATTTCTCTATACACCCTGGGACCACCAAAATGTATAGAGATTTGAAAGATCATTTTTGGTGGGACAACATGAAGAGGGAGATTGCTGATTTTGTGTCAAGATGTATGGTTTGTCAACAAGTGAAAGCTGGAAGGCAACAGCCTGGAGTAGTCATGCAAACTCCTCTCATACCGGAGTGGAAATGGGACAATATTACGATGGACTTTGTCATTGGGCTACCAAAGACTCCTAGAAGGAACGATGCAATATGAGTTATTGTTGATCGTCTAACCAAGTTAGCAAATTTTCTTGCTATAAGAGAATATCTACCTCTGGAACGTCTAGAAAGACTATATATTAATAAAGTTGTGAGACTTCATAGAGTACCCCTATCGATTGTTTCTGATCGTGATCCCCATTTTACTTCAAGATTCTAGAAAAGTCTTCAGAAATCCCTGGATATTGAACTTCATTTGAGCACTGCTTACCACCCTCAGACAGACGGAAAATCAGAACGGACTATTCAAACCTTATAAGACATGTTGAGATCTTACTCACTTGACTTTCGGGGTATGTGGGATCAATATTTACCTCTGGTAGAATTTTCCTATAACAATAGCTTCCATTTGAGTATTCAGATGGCACCATATGAAGCGTTATACAGAAATAGATGTCGTACACCAGCCTGTTGGGATGAAGTTGGTGAAAGAAAACTTGTAGGCCCAGAACTGGTGGAGGAAACAGTGGAAAAGGTGAATGTAATCCAAAATCACATCAAAGCAGCTCAAAGTAGGCAGAAGAGCAATGCCGATAATCGAAGGACGGATTTGGAATTTCAAGTCGGTGATTATGTTTTCCTGAAGGTATCTCCATGGAAGGGAGTCATAAATTTTGGTAAGAAAGGTAAATTGAGTCCCAGGTACATCGGACCTTTCGAAATTCTAGAACAAATTGGGGCTGTAGCTTACCGATTGGCAATACCGCCAAGTCTCTCTAAAGTTCACGATGTGTTCCACGTATCTCTGTTGAGGAAATACATGCCTGACCCAACGCATGTACTCACCTATGAGGAATTAGAGCTGAACCCGATATTTCCTATTGTGAAGATCCCGTCAGGATTCTTGATACGAGAGAACAAGTACTGAGAAACCGGACGACGCGTCTGGTAAAAGTTTTCTGGAGAAACTATAAGATGGAAGAGGCAACGTGGGAACCAGAGGAACTTATGATGAAGAACCACCCGAGTCTTTTCATGTGATAAGTATTCTAGAAATTTCGAGGAAGAAATTTTTCGAAGGAGTGGAGAATGTAACACCCCAAGCTTCTATGGTATGCTTCTCTTTGAATAATGTGATAGCGTGTGTTGTACACAACACCGAGTTCTAACACACCATAACCAATCAAACTAGCTGTTATGAATAGTAATACCTACTTTTTGAAATTATATATATTTTATATTTTAAAATGGACTTAATTTTTGGATTCGTAATATCGAATTTAGCTTAAGGTGAAATTTTGGTACTTTTCGGATAACTTTAATATTTTGATGAATAGTGAAAATTACTAAATTTTAATTAAAAACAACTTTTTTAATCAAAATAATTAATAGTGATAAATTATGAATTTGAGTGGTTTTAAATTATATTTAGAATATGTTTTTACCATTTAATATAATTTCGGTCATTGGACATAATTTTACAATTAAACCGAACATAAACAAGTGTCAATCTTTTGATAGTTATTATCTCTTAAAAACACGCTTTTTGTTTTGACAGCGAGAATTAATTTTAAATTATTTTCTGCCACTTCTGTGTTTTCAATTTAGAAAAATGGATTCCATATTTGGAATCAGGATGTTCAAATTTTTTAAATAGGTAACTTTTATTTTTAGACATTTTGAATAATTACTGCGGTAAATATTTTATTTACCACGGTTAAGGGTAAATCTGGTAAATAATGGTTAAAAAAATAATATTATAATAATACTAAATTACCCTAAAACGTGTCCTAGCCTTATTGGTTGATAAATGTTCGACCATATGCATCTTTGGGTCGATTTTGGGACCCCATGGTGCCACTTGTAGGTGATAGGGACACTTTATTTTAATTAAGTTAAAATGAATACAAAAATTACACAAGCATATATCTTTTATCAAAACAATTATTACATAGGGTTATATATGATTTATTTTCAACTATAATTATTCATTATAAAGATAAAATTATTTAATACATAATGATATTTTATTTATAATTTTTCAACATTAAATATTTTAATTTATTTATGACACAATGATGATGTAGTAATTACCATAATAGTGAAAAATTAAAATAATTGATATTATAAATACACAAATAAATAGAATTTGAGACTTTTTATGAATTAAACTAATTTTATAAGTTAATATGACATATTAGGATTGATTTAATAAACTTTTGTCGAAGTAACCATTCTGTTATGAGTTTTACAAAAATCAATTATTGATTAGTTTCAAAATTGACATAAAAGAGTTTTTAAAACAAATATTATATTATTAATTGATATTAAATTCCTACAAATCTAAGGTTCGGCCAAGATACTTATATCATGATAGGATAATCATTAATGGACCACTTGGGGGTCTCTTAGATGTATATGGTAAGTTTATTAACCATATAATATAAAAATACAAAGAGACATTGTAAAAGTGAAACTAATTAACATAGAGTTAATACTTAAAGATAAGGTTAATATAAGTACCCAAACCAGTCTAAATTCTATTGGTTGAGTGGTTTCAGACCTAGACCCACCTTAACATTTGAATAATAAACTTTTTAGCCATTAGAAACCGAATATTAATTTATTATAAATGAATATTTCTAGCTTTTCCCAAGGTTCCCCTCACCCCTCTTATAAAAGGGAACTCCTCCTTCTCATTTCTTCACACCTTCAAAGCCTTTTGGTTCGTCCAACATCTGACCAAATACTCTCCCAACTTCCCTCACTACAACCTAGAGGCCTTAGTTTGATCATAAAGCCAACCTAAGGATCCCTTTTGATAAAATCAAAAGGAAGAACCTGAAGAAGAGGTAATGTTTTCACCACCCCTTTTCAAGTTCCTTTCTTCTTCCACTTTTTATTTCTTTGTTATTACCATTATAAAATAATAAATCCAGTATCTTATAAATACTGTGATGTTATTATAAATATGGTACAACCATATTCAGTATTCTATCCACCCTTTGAATAACATGTCACCATACGTGCGTACGTACGGCTTACCGTCTACACGTCGTGGTGTAATTGTTATTCAATATATTATTATTTGGATGGGTATAAAAATGATGTGTAACTCATGTAAATAATTTATATAACATGTTAATAATTCTTTATATATGATATACCATCCATTTATATATTATTTTAATATCAAAAGAATGATATTGTCCCTTGTGCGTACGTACGGACTACCGTCTCCATGAACACGATGAGATTCATTCTCCATCGTATCCATTAAAGTATAATTATCATTTGATGATTTAAAAATGATGTAGAAAGACTTGATATCATTCTGGATATGAATAAGATACAACCTATCCATAACAAACACGGCTTATGTAACAAAACATATAAAAGAAAACGAGTGAGTTAACACCCGAAACGACGATAATTCTAAGATATTATTAACAAATCAATGTTAAAAGATCATATACGATATCATATTAATGATTCTTTAATAATTTAATAACAATTATTTCACCATTATACAAGAGTTTAACCTACCCCATCCAAGGAAAGGTACAAGGTAAGGGTTATTTCACAATATCTTCATTATCCGTGGTTGTTTATACGTAATAATCTAATGGGATCTCTTTATCATCCACATCCATGTTTCTTAAAAATGTATTTCAAAACATTTTTACTATTTACTAGAATATGAGTTAAAGTCATTTATACCCTTTTTGACTTTTATCAGTGGTTTATAAAGGAATCTTTCTGTCGTTTTCAAAATAAGGTCCTTTTTAACCATTTCGACAGAATTAAAGTAAGAATGTTTTTTTTAACATATACGGCGGGTGCAGCTATTTTCCGCTGTTATAAAATATTCAAAGCTTCCCTTACAAGCTTATAAGAATATTTTCAAAGAAAATATTTTATTTTATATGGCTCGTAAATGATATCAAAATAAAAAGAGATATTTCTCTAAAAAGTGTTTTGATTTCATCTATGTCAACATTCTTTGTTGGATTTTACGCTTATGAGAAGTTGATTTATTATGATACAAAACGTCTATGTTGTATTGATGGTTTTGTGATATGTTTGACTGTGGATGTGCTATTTTTATACCATTCATGGTTCGTGGTGAAAGTATTGACATTTCGTATGCTAGTTTTAATACGAATGGTTATGTTATGTTTAAACCTTTTCATATGGGAATGCATTGGACTTAATATGTGACGGGTGGAGCCCTCTATATCTCCTCGATGCATCGGTAGGTCTCATGAGACAAACTAGTGTCTTGGCACAAGGCCTTGGCAAAATCATATTTATAGTCTTGGCACGAGGCCTTGGCTATGTGGTTATGATAGTCTGGCATTATGCATTCCATCATTATGAAAGTGGTTATTGACATTGCATGTGATTATTCGATTAGTAGAATATCCATGTGAATAAGTAAATGGAATTATTTCATTTTACTTTTTCCATACTATGTTTATGTTCAAGTTTAAAAGGCTTTTGTTTTAGTTATACATTGCCTTAAATGTTTATGCTTATTTTTGAAAGTTTCTGCTATATTGTTATCTTTACCGGGCATTTGAGATCACCCCTTTTCTATGTTTTATTTTTCCCAGGATGTGAAAAAGTTAGTTATGAATGACCTGCAGGAATTTTATGTGGGGATATGAGTGTGGAATAGGGATACTATGTTGTAGTAGTAGTTTTTCACTTTGTGATGTAATGTAAAACTTTATGAATATATCTAGTGTTTCCAAGGCTACTAAACCAATCGGTCTTTTGAGATTTGATCTTTCTTGTGATAATGCCAATGTAATGTAATAATGCACCAAATTTGGGTAACTAGGGTCCGGGCGTTACACATATTGAAAGAATATATTCAGAAACAATGATGGAATGTGTATCACAATGAATATTCAAAACAATTTGTAATGCAATCAGATAAATTCTTTTGTGGAAAGAATGGGATAGATTTTTTTTTCAAATTCATAGGATATACTAAATCAATATAAATCAAATATTACATTATTTAATGTTACCAATAAAGTAATAAATATTTTAAATTACTATTTCAAAAAGGTTATAAGGGGATTTAAATGTTTCCCCTTGATCATATTTTCTATTAATAAACGTATTTGTGAAATAATGTAATGGACTGTATCTCTCCATAAAAATATGATATAATATCTAGATATATATATATATTAGGTATTTATAAATAATTTATAAGATTATTAGAACAATAAATAGAGTGGTTAAATATATTTATCTATATAAATTTTATAACATTTGGAAAAAATTCGTACATTATGTTCCAGAATCCGTATATGATTGTACATAAAATCATGGTTATCAAATTATATTTATCAATAAAATGATATAGAAACAATTAAATTTATATTTAATTTATATTACCATATAATGGATTCTTACATTTAATTAATTGATATATAATATTTATTTTTTGTCCAAAGGTAGTTTTTTTCATTATTCCATGATCTGATCACTAGGGGATATTTATTTTAGTTCTCGTAAAATTGGTATAAAAGTGTAGATGATAAATGAAATATAATTAATGAAGGTATTGAAATTTTAATTGTCCCAAAAACCCATATCCATTCTAATATAATGAAAATACAATATGTAAAACTACCAGTATTATACGGTCAATTCATTTAGGCCGTTTTAATGGTCGTCCTAAAATGGTTTCGTTTTATTTTATATCATGGAACTATGTTCATTCATAAATATTAAAAAAAATAACATAATTATTTAATTAATTATTATATATTATAATATAAATTAATACATCTATGGTGGTGGAAACATTAAATAAAAACCTATAGTCTATATATGAGATAGCATGTCATAATAGGGATATTGTTCCCTTTTTTAGAATATGGGTAGAAGTGAAAAGTTGGATGGTATGTATTCCATTAAAATATAAAATTATAGAAATATATTATACTAGTGTTTTTATTCCATGTTCAATAGAATATTTATTGAGGCTAATGTGGACGATAAAAATAAATGAATATGATTTGGGTATTGCCTACTCATTTTGGATGTATCTTCTTTGGATTCTACTTAACTTATGTAGGACTGGTATTTTTATGATTCCTTTATAACTATTTCATAAACCTATTATTGATATTATATATAAGAAGAAACAATTTCCGGATCTACGGAATATATGTGTTTTCTAGAAATGTGGTGGGGAGGGGTGGCATTTTTATGGGAGAATAATGTTTTTTGAATATTTTATTAATCAGTTGATTGTCTATTCTCTAGAATAACAATAATAAATATTATAATTAATATATATAGTAAATAATATTAACTATTTATAACTATGGGGTTAATAAATAATTGATGACTCAAAATTAATATATTTCTCTTATAATGTTAAACAATGTAAAGTATTGTATTTCACTATTCACTGAAAACTAAACAATGTTGGAACAAAAATTATCTCAAAACATTTTTGATGTATATATTGAAAAATTGAAATCTATTTTAGGAAAATAATATTACATATATGATATATTTATTTCTTAAATAAAATACTCATATATAAATAATTAAAGATTTAGATTTTATGATCAATTCTCTTACCCTTTGAAATATAACATATTGTTTCATATTGTGATTTTATCAGCACAATACAACATAATATTTATTTTTATATACATTTACTTAAAATAAACATCCTTTTATATCATTATAAATTTTATAAATGTTACAGTAAATAGTTATGTTTTATGAAATCATTGACACTTAACTTGTCAATTTAGAAATAATTATTTACTTTTTCATAGGTTTAAATATATCATATTTTAATTTAATAGGATATGAAAATACTATTTTACTCTTCCATAGGGGAATATAACATTATAAAATTAATCTTACTAATAATAATGATCAAATTTCTATTATAATAGTTTGGTTACTATTTTAACAATTTTATTACGATTCTGAAGGATAGATTTATAATGACCTTATAGGATAGTTAATTACTATAAATTCTAATATTTCATTCATTATTCATTCAAATAAATTATCTCCAATTGTTATACGGATTTCCCTTTTCAACATGAATATTTTCTTTTGAATATTTTTTCTCATTTACAAAGCATTGTTCATGTTTGTGGTTATTCTATTGGATCACGTATAAACAAAATCTCATTCATTAGATATGTTATTATATATATTACAACATTGTAATATTTTCAATAATTATAACCATTTTCATTTTCAAAATGTAATCTTCATAATAATATAAAAATATTTTTCTTGTCATACCATGTAGTGCATGTTATTTAAACTACATTACAAAAAAAGAAACAATTGTAAGAAGAAAAATATAATTGATAAAATTTTCTATAATTATTATTATGACTCAAGGTTACTACTAACTATTAGACAACATTAAAGAAATCCATAACTCCATATATTTATATTTTGACTCTCAAATAGTTGAATCATCCCAAAATAAAAATCAAATATAAATATAGTAATTACCATTGTTGGAAGGGATTCCACATCATGCCTATAAATAATTCAATCACTCATCTATGTTCGTTGATCATTAAATACAAGGTTAAAATCTATTAGTGAATGTAACCCAATGACAATTTTTATTGAACATTATTCAATTCCCCAATATATTGTGGTGTGAACTATATTGAATTTTTTGTGATTGTTATTTTGGGAATTCACATTCTTGGCATTAATAAGAATTATTGAATCATCATGGTATACTCAATAAAAAATATGATCTTGGGTTTCTACCTCCACATGACATACTATGAAGTGGACTAATGTTATACTCTAAAGATTTATTATTAAAATTTTCTTCTTTTTTTCTTACGAATCATTGTTACCTGAAATTTTACCCCCAAAATTTCTATTAATTCCATAATTATACTATCCTTGCTTTTATAAAATATATATATATGTTAATTACATAAATATTAATTGAAAATTCCTAGAGTCAAATCACTTACGCATGAAACATATAATAACAACATGATTGTGAATACCTTTTAAGAACTTTCTTTTTCTTCATCTAAGGAAATCCATACTATGTGGTTAATGATTTATTCCATTATCTATTTATTTGGATATGGTTCAAGAAAAAAAATAGATATTTCTATTAGGATATCAAAATTATACTAAACTGACACATGAATCTTCAAAAAAGTAATATTGTAACTCAAAACATGAATGAAAATGAGAAATATAATATAAAATATGTATAGTCTCCTCCAACAAAGAAAATTATTTAAACAAAAACATTCAATTTACCTTATAATCTTTAATAAAAATACAATGATAGGTAAACCCCAACATTACTGTACAATGAACTATATATTCACCGTTATGGGAGTTTAATCAATCCTTTATATCTGAAAAGAACCATGAATAAATTTATCAACACCACAAATATTCCTAAAATAATTTTTCTAAAACTAACTCCTAACAATAAAACTTGTCTGATAAAAATATATAAATAATATCTTGGGTATATATCCGCCCTAATTTTTTTTTCTAAAATTTAATTGTATTCAACTTTTATATGATGGTTTTAACATAGGCATATATTGTATTTTTTTATCTCAATAATGTAATGTATTATTTTTTTAGCTTCGTCATTATATTAATTAAATAAATTATCCACGAAATAAGATTTTGGAAAAACAATGTCAAATGGTAAAATGGGTTCTTATATGGATAATATAATTTAGTAATTTTCAAAAGTTCTTTTTAAGTTTATTGGAATTTCCACATTTCATTGTTGAGTTTTCATGAGTAATACTTTTAGAAATAATTGATTGTTTTCATAGATATATTCTTTGATGACTTCATCAATAGTTTCATTCCTCTTCTCATTTTAGGGAGGTATGGTGTATATTTATTATAAAACAATCCATATTATCTAGAAATCACCGTACTAGATTTTTTTGATAGTATGTGTCTAAATACCTTAATAATAGATTTTGAACTACTAAAACAAAAAATGGACATATAAAAAAACAATTCCACCTTTATAATTTAATTATTATAAATGGTTTCAAATCAACATACTTTGAGGAAAAAAATATAGGGTTGAATAAGTGTAAAATATATTTGAAGAAAAAGATAATTAATTTTATCCTAAAAACAATGAAATCGACGTCAATTATGAAATACCACAACATTTAATGATAATTAATGATGTTTTTAGTTAAACAGATTTGATCACATACTCATAAGAAGAATCATGGATTTTTATGTTGGGTTGGAGAAAAGTATCATCAATGAATTATTTTATTAATTATTTATTCCACACCATGGTATCCTCTCTTTAGTGCATTGTAAAAAAATATAATATAATTAATATTTTTATATTAGTTAAAAACCAAAGAATTATCCCACATCTACACTACAAAAAAATTTATTATCATAATAAAAGTAAATAAAAAAATCATTTAGTAAAAAAATACTCTACATATATTTTAATTATATACGTATAATAAAAATCACAATTTAACTAGTAATTCAGGTGATCAATAATCATTCCATAATCTCAGTGGAAAATCACAACTCATACTAAAATTGTTTATTAATTTCTAATTTCTTACCTCAATGTACATATTGTGACACCAAACATCAAAATTGATCAAATAAGATATTATTTTATAATTTTTCTATCATATATATTGATGTCATTATTTTGATAAAATATAATCACATGATAAAATAGGTGTTTTCATTCTATATATTGGGAATATATTTAATTTCCCTATGATTGGAGTAACAAAAATTAGATATAAATATAAAATTGATAAATATTCTAAATGTAAAATAATTTCCATGAAAATAATTATTCATTATAGTGTTATTGATCTTTAACTCCATGATTTTTTATCATTCAATTTATATCAAATAGAAACTTCAATCCATTATTTCCATAAAAATTACCCCACTACATAGTCACATTCACGAAACTATATCTCAAATCAAATCTCCCATATATGTGTACCATAATTACTGATGTGAAAAATCATATCTTTAACTAGTTTAATTATTCATTTTTTTAATGATAACACTATATAATTATCTAATATATTTAAATGTGGTTAAAAATAATAATAAATCACTGATTAAATTTATTATAAAATTGTATGTCCCAAAACTATATATATCAAATCCACCATGAGATATAGATATTAATTTTTTACTATTATTTTTGAATTTTTGAAATTTATCCTAAAATTTAAAAAATATTTTCCATGAAAAATTCAGTTATTAACCATAAAATGAAATATCTCACAATTTAGCTTTTGGAATTTCTGTTCAAATCTATAAATTTCCTAGAAATTTTTTTTAGGGAAGAACACTAACGAGTGTCTATAAATGGTAATTTGTTCCATAAAAATCATTATATATTCCACATTTAATCCTATAATGAAATATATTTCATATACCAATAAATGGTGATTAGTTCATTATAAAAATGGCAGGACATGTGCTAGCATGTCAGGATCTATGTGTGATAATGATTATAATTTATAGATAGACTTATAATGTAACGATCAAAACATTCATCAATGAAAATTCAAATTGATATAATTAAATGTATTATTATGTTATATCATCATATAACATATGAACTTACTTGTATTTATGTTTTTTGTTTTTAGAATACAGTTAGGAATTATTACAATAGCTACAATATATGTTGAACAGTGATCAAATGATTATTATTAATATAGGGCTTTATCAAATCCAATTTACCCAGACAGAGGAAGTGGTGGCCCCATCCACTATAATTTCTCCTTACAAATCCCATTTGGTGGATCTTGTAAAGGAGGTGGAATCACTAGGCTTCACTCATGACCAATCCCAAGATGAGCTTCAACACATTATGATTGAGTAGAACCGTCTACGAGAGAAGTGGAAGATGATTGAGATTATTACCTAACCGATGTTATTTGAAAAACACCAAGTGTCTATCAATATCGCACCTCATTCCCTATAGTCTAATGCTGGTGTTATAAGTTTTTTTATTGAGACCCTAGTATTATTGTTGTATAAATTATTTTTATAGAGAATATACATTCATTTTATTGTTTTTACTTTGTAAATAGTATTTAGAGTACAAATAGTATTTTTTGTTAATATTCAATTAAGAAATATTTTTTTTCAAAATTAAATGAATTTTTAATTAAATAATCATTATATAAAATATTATTAATAAATTAATTTTTTATTTAATATAAATGATTGTATACTTTAAATGAAAACTATTGTGATTTTTATTAAGGATGGAAAGCCGCTTTTTTGTAAAAAGAAATGAATTTTTTATAAATGTTGGGTTTTTTTAAAATTAAAATTAAGATATTCAGAAAATTATATAGATAAGATGAATATTATTTTTGGAATCTAGACTTCTAAATTATCCAAAATTAAATTTTTCATAATTTTCAGAGATAGTCGAATTTTTGGGTAAAAATTAAATAATGTTTCATTATATAATGTGTTTAATAACACCATAATGACCTAATAGTGATGTAATAACATTATATAAATTATATTTTCGGAAAATATTTGTATTTTATTTAAAATAATATAATTTATATTTGTTTGATAAGTTTTATTGTGCCTTAGTTCACACACCAAGACATATAAAACATTTTAACCTATTAAACTGATTTCTTTGAGTGTGTGAATCACCTCCACTTAAGAAAGCCTAATATTTTATGATATTCAGAAATTTTACATAAAACATAAATATTTTTCACTACCCTTTGGAAAAAACCATGTGTTTTTCGATGGTTTTGATTAGTTTAGTGTGTAGTGTCCAAAACCTAAATAATAAATAATTCCCTCTAATTTCCTATAAAAACCCACACAAGATCCAACTTCCTCTTCACTAAATTCCGTTGGATCTTGAAAAAACCCTTCCCCCCAATTTAAATAATTTACCCAAGGTGCCCCAAGATCCCAATAATTATCCCTCAAGCCTCTCCCAAACCTTTGGGTCCACACTTCCATGTAAGACATTCCTTTTTTTCTAATTATATCTGTGCTTCTTAATATTTCTATACAACATTATTTTCAATTATAAATGTTGGGGGTATGATTTCCAACCTCCCTAATACTTTCCTCCTTTCGTTTTAATGAATAGAGACCCCTTTCTCTCTCATATATGCCTTCCATGTATACATCTTACAATGCTGAAATCCCGTAAGGGATTTCTTCCTCTCTTAATTTTTTCAATGTTTCTTTATGTTGTTATACCATTGTATTTTCAATTAAATTGTTGGGGTATGATTTTAAACCTCCCCCATAAATTCCTTTTTATTTTTTATTGATGCAAGATCCATTTCTCCCTCATTAATGCCTCCCATGTACACCCATTACCATGTACAAATTCCATATGGGGTTTCTCTCTCCTAATTTACAACAATATATTATATTTCATTATGAATCTGAATTCCATTACATATGTTGCGACATGTTTCTATATGGACCCATTATTTTCAATTTCTTGTACATATTTTGATACACCCCATTTTATCTCATCAACAATTTTTATGAATTCATGTGTCATGCCATTATATTGCTGAATGAGCATCGCAATTTTCTAAGCCAATGTAACAGTGTAGTGAATACCATGCTCGTTTATCAATTAAGGGTATTCCCATTTATGCATATTTACATACTGATTATAGAGATTCGCGTATTAATTCCAAATTCCATTATTGTGGAATAAATTATTATGTTTAACGAATCCATGTTATATGTTCCATGTAGAGTAATTATGCATGAAATGAAATGATTAAGAAATGTTCCCATCATATCCCTACAATGAATTGGTTAAATATTAGTTTCATGATATGTCAATGGATATGATGGTTTAGTAGTACTAATTCAAGTGAAATGAGGTTTTAGTAATTCTCTAGGTGGAATTATCTGTGTGTCATGTAGACACCATGTTAAGTGTTGTTTCCATAGTTCCATGTTATGATAATCATGCAATATCATGCCTTTATTTCCAAGTTTATATTATGCTCCATTAATTTCATTGTTTCCTAAAATGTATTTTATTCTTCATGTTATTCCTTGTTTACTCTTTTAATTTTCTTTACATCTCATCCATTTATTATGCATGTCCTCGGGTTATCCCATGCAATTCTAAGTACGAGAGAATGATGTTGTCATGTTAAGGAAGTTTTTACTAAAGATTTTGTGTTTTTTGAACTATGTTGTTGTATAATGTTGATAATTTCCTAAGAAACTAGACCTCTTTATCTTTAGATTTTTCATAATGTCATGTTTTAGGTATTAAATCATGTTTACATCTGTAATAAAGAGCAGGTAAGTCATAGTTGGTATCAGAGGATATTTTTAGGTACATTGGGGATTAGGATTATAAAACCATAGTGAAAGCCTTTGGGATAAGACTAATTATAATAAATACATCCCTAAAATTTTGTGGAAAATTGAGTAAGTGGTTTATCAAGAAAATACATCCCTGTCAGGATACATGTGGGTAGAGGCGGCTCTTGCACAGATGTACCTAGGATTGAAAACTCCAACAAGGAGTTTCATGTTTGACCCGAGGTATCCTAGTACAAGACAATGGTTCTTGAATAAATCTTAGTTATGTCACTCATGGGGGTTATTCATTGGTAAATTTAAGCTTAGATTAAACCATTGTTATGTGAATAAAAAAATTCCTCGATGAAAATATGTTGGGAAGTAGGTCAAGGAAAACATAGATTAATTACTATAGATTAGAAAGTTAATGAAATAAAAGGTATTTATAATTATAACATTTTTCCACCTTTAATCTCCATTTATGTGTTACCCCAAAATTTCGTTTTTTTTCCACCAATGGCCGGTAATAAGAGGACGCAGGCTAACAATCGATTTGAAGATCAATGTAATGACTTTTCTAATGAGATTCTCAATCCAATAGGAGAGAAAATCATGTACATTTTCACAATACTCTCTCGGTTTACTCACACTTTAAATAGTAACAATGGTCAATAATAACATTCAACCACCCTTAGAAAGGAAAAGTCACAATCTAATGCTTCATGAGACAACGACCTTATAATTTTAATTGATCATCTAATCCCTCAATTTACAAACAATGGATCAAATCCATTAAGAACATCTTCTCTATCCTCCAATGTTTTGAACAAGAGAAGGTTATTATGGATGCTTTTCTTATGGGGGGTGAAGATGATAAATATTTCACATTGATAAAAATTATGAATTCTGAGGAAGAAATCAAGGCATTGGTATATAAGGATTTCCGAAAAATGTTCTTTGATAAATATATTCCACACAGACTCTGAGTTAGGATTGAAAGGGGCTTTCATTCCCTCAATGAAAAAGATGTTGAATCCATTGGAGCATGTGAGGATAAATTCTCATGTCTTGCACGATATGCATCCAACATTGTCCTTACCCAAAAATGCATGGTTGACCACTTCTTTGGTGGGATGAAACCTAGCCTTCCAAAGGCCTAGAGATCTGTGACATCGATAACGAGGGGGAAATTTTATGATGTGAAATCAAGGTAGAAATAAAGATTGGTGAATATCAATGGTATCATAGGGATAATTAGTATATGTTGGAGTTAAATTCTAGTGATCCGGTGGATTAATCCAATAGTTCTATGAAATTCCATCTCCCCATATTCCAAAGGTGTGGAAAGAAAAAATCTAGAAATTTCTTAAAGGGGACAAGGAATAGCTTTAGGTGTAAACTCCCAAGTAAGTAATGGATAATAGATATTTTATATATGTCTATTAATGAATTAGATAGTGTTTTAGAGGCTTAAAATGAAAATAAATCCAATCTTAAGCATAGAATACACTAATATTTTTAAAAGATTGTTTTACTGCCTTTGATCGTAAAACAATTTGGAATCTATCTTTTGACAATTTTATAAACTATTTTTTTCAAAATAAACTTATTCTTTATGATTGGGACATCAAAATTTACTTTGTGTGAATATTTGGTATTTTTCTGACAATGTTCATTTTTTAATGAATAGTGGAAAATACTGCATTTTACATCAAAACTGCTTTTTAATCTAATTTATTTATATGATTAGATTATCTTTTGAATTGGTTTTGAAGTGAAATTAGAATATATTTTTACTATTTAATCCAATGGTGGTCATTCGAATCAATTTCACTTTGAAATTGGACTTAAACTGGTGTCAATCTTTTGATACTTATTATTTCATAAAAACACGTTATTTGTCATAGCAGCGGGAATTAATTATTAAATTAATTAATGTGACTTATATGTTTTAATTTTGTAAAACAGACTTCATTTTTGAATTCGGAATATCAAATATAGCTTAGGGTGAATTTTTTGTAATTTTCTGAAAAACTTCAATTTTTGATGAATAGTGAAACCACTAAGTGGTAGTTAAAGAAACTGATTTTTCGTTTAAATGAAACATTTCCACTTTTTTGTTCTGAATTTCAAAAATCCTACATACATGGTTGTCATTAGTATGTAAAATGTGGTTCAATGGGATGAAAATAATTTTTTGCTGAATAGTAATTTTTTTTCATTAATCGCGATTAGAGGTAATTAGTGTAATTTAAGGTAAAAATGATATTATAAAAATGTGAAAACACCATGACACTTTTCCTAAAACTATTGGGTGAGTCATGTCCGCCCAAGACAACCCATGGGTCGATTTAGGGTACCCCATGGAGCCACTTGGGTGAGATAATGACTTAATGCTTTTTTTTAAAATAAAGGTGAAAATGACACTAACATAAATTGTTTTACTAAAACAATTTTTATAAGTGGTTATAATAATAATATTTTTTCCTATAAATATTAATTATAAATCTAAAAAGTTTTCCTACATCATATTATTTTTTTATAATTTTTAGACATTAAATAAATTAAAATATTTATGACATCATGATGACACACCGATGACCTCATTATTTAACGATTTAAATAAAATGGAACGATAATGTAATATCTAAGACCTAAACTTGTCCAAAAACTATTGTATGGGAATATTTAGAAGCCTTATCATCTTATATTAGAAATATATCAATGTGGGACCTTAGAAATTGGAAACACTTTTGAAAATAAAATAATAGTTTCATGATTACCAAAAGTGCCCCTCCTCTCCTCTTATAAAAGGCCCCAACCTCTACCTCATTTCACACACTCCTCAAGCCTTTGTCTCGGCCAACCCCTTCCCCTTTACTCTCTCCACATCCCTATACTCATCCTAGAGGATTCCCTTTGGGGAGAATCCTTTCAAAGGAATCCTTTAGGCTCAAATCAAAAGGAGTTACACTTTTAAAGGTAATTCTTTCTCTCATGTTCATTTGTTTTATTTTTCTTCTCCAACCCCCTGAACTCTTTTTATTTACTTATTTTGTAACAACAACAGTATCTTCAATATACTATAATGTTGTTATAATATTTATTCGAGCTACACTCTCACACAACTACATCAAATGGTTAAAGAACATACGGTTTCCGTGGATGGCGAAATTCTGCCTCCCGAAACGATGATTGTTCAATACTCATCTAACACCTTCAAAGGTGGCCATTATGATGTCACTATTTTTATATATGATATATTATATGTTTATTATTTCTTTAATCTTCTGTATTTTTTCATTTATGGCATACGATTATTGTTTCCATTATGGGTAAACACGATATCTTCATTTTAGGAAGTGCGGACTACCGCCTCCTGAAAGTGATTTGATTCGTCAATACAATATGTGGGCTGTGTAAAGGATAAAGTTAATGATATTATATATGTTATTATACTAGAATTATAATATACTCTTATATCATTATGATTCCATTTCAGAAAATACGAAATAGAAATGGAAGTAGCGTTCATGCGTACGTACAACTTACCGTCTCCATGAACGGTGCATTTCATTTCTTACCTCTAAATGTGATGTAATATTATTAATACATGTATATGCTGAATACATATGATATATATATGTTATCCAAATCATTAATATCATTCTTGATATAACGAACCATTGACCAAATTAACAACATGTAAGTGTAGGAAGTCTATTTTTGACTTATGAACCAAATACCGACAAAATGGACATTATTAACTTAAATGATTACATGAAGTTCATAACATGGTATAAAAGGAATAATGAACTTGAAAAAGGTTCATAAGAAAGTAGAGATTAACTCAATTTTATTATTCATGAGATTAAATAACGGTCGGGTCAAGTCAGATATGAGGTATGGGACTTCGTCTCAATCTCCTTTCATTGAGGCATATTTTATTTTATACACAACTTTCTTTTATAAGGTGTATAAACCCATTTGACTTATACATTTATTCAAAAGGAATCTTTTTTATACGAAGCGTTTACTAAACGACAAAAGGGAATGTTTTTGTCATATGTATGCAGCGACAACGACTTCTCCGCCGTCGTGACCGTTATTTGAGTTCCGGCTTCCTCTACAAGCCATACCTTCTTTTTAAAAGAAAAAAATAAATACCATGTTTTACTTTTCTTTTATTTTGTTATCGAAAATGGTTTTCATAATGTTTTTATATAAATGTGTTGTATTGATATCTTGTGATTGAAAGGTGGGAATGTTATGTTTCCTTTATCCATGTTTTATGTGATATGATTATGTTGAGGTTCTTGGGCATTATTATGAAAACGGGTTGTTCCGTGATAAACTAAGGGCGGGTGAGCCTGATATAGCTCTCCAATGCATTGGGTAATGCAAAGGAGTGAAACGTTAAGGTTTCTCCGAAGAGATTTTAGGGAATATACTGTGATGGGTATTCCAAACGTAACCAAGAGGGTTACTCCCTATGTAAGAATGTTATGAATGCCTCAAGTTACCTTTATGTCTTATTATTTCTACGATTTATTCATGATTTGACGATGTATGTTAAAGTGCTTATGTTTTATGGGTAAAGTATGATCTCATCCTTATGTATATATGTACCCATGTTTCCTTTCCATATTTTTATATCCCTTACTGATCTTTTAATGCTCATCCCATGCTTTTTTGAAATGTTTTTCACAGGTCACGGGAAAGGTACTTGATAAGATGATAGTGTCAAGGAAGTGTCAAGAAAGAATCCATGTTTTATTATCAATATGTTTACGTTGATGGGAAAACGAATACTATCTTTTATTGTAACCACTTTGTTTAAATGTGGGTTGTAATTCATGTTTTAAGATATAATTCTCTAAAACACTAAACCCCAAAAGATCCTCAACGTGTAATCTTGTGATAACTCAAGATTATGTATGGTTTAAGGCTGGGGCCTTATAGTTGGTATCAAAGGTCGGTTTAGACAACTTTAAATGTTAGGGTATTGTTATGTTAATGTCCCTAAATTAATTAATGTTAATATTGAAATCATATAGAATTTACAGATTACCATGTTGCTTTTTCTAAGACATGACTTTGTTAAGAATGCTTCTTCGTAAAGGAAATAGTGTAACTTTTATGGGAAGGCATACATAGGATAATTTCCTTTCGAATCAGCAACCAGAGATGGTCGGAATCAGAATTGAGTATTTTACTGCACTGATGGCTCAGTTGAATCAGGTTATAAATGGTGGTTGTGTTTATTGATGATATTTTGGTGTTTTCTAAAAGTAAAGAAGAGCATGAAAGTCATTTAAGGGTTGTTTTTCAAACCATTAAAGATAAGAAACTATATAGAAAATTCAGAAAGTGTGGGTTTTGGTTGCAACAAATTTCTTTCCTTGGTCACATTGTTTCTAAAGATGGGATAACCGTTTATCCTGCAAAAACAATGGTTGTTGAAGAATGGACAAGACACACAAATGTAAACGAGATTCATAGCTTCCTTGCTTTGGTAGGCTATTACTGAAGGTTTGTTAGAAATTTTTCATGGTTATCTAGTCTAATGACTAAGCTAACTCTGAAGGGTGTTATGTTTATCTAGATAAAAGAATGTGATGATTGTTTTCAGGAACTGAAAAGAAGATTAGTGAATGCTCCAGTTTTGGCACTACCTTCCAGGAATGGTGAGATTGTTATATACAGTGATACTTCATTGAAATGACTTGGTTGTGTCCTTATGAAGAATTATTAGGTAATTGCTTATTCTTCACGACAGTTGAAAACACATGAGGTAAATTACCCAACACATGATTTGGAATTAGCTGCTGTTGTTTTTGCTTTGAAAATTTGAAGGCATCATTTGTATGGAGTAAAGTGTGAAATATATACCGATCACAAAAGTTTAAAGTATATATTCACTCAGAATGAATTGAAAATGAGACAAAGGATATGGATATAATTAATCAAGTATTATGATTGTACGATTCACTACCATCCTAGAAAAGCAAATAAAGTGGATGATGCTTCGAGTCGAAAAAGTAATGCTTCATTAGCAATGTTGCGTTTGGAACGTGATCCTTTGGTTAATGATTTGATGAACTTTGGCATAGAAGTTGTCGGTGCAGGAAGTTCTTCTGTTTTGTTTCAGGTATCAGTGAAATCTTCTCTATCAGACAGAATCAAGAAAGCAAAAAATCAAGACAGTGAGTTGTAGAAAAAGGTAGAGCTAGTTCAGAAAGATATGTTGCCTAAATTCAACATTGATAATGATTGTGTTTTGAGATTTGGGAAGAGATTGTGTGTTCCTTGTGATTCACAGTTGAAGAAAGAGTTGTTATGTGAAGCTCATAGTTCTCCATTTTTAGTTCATCCAGGTAGTACTAAGATGTATAGAGATATGCGGGAGTATTACTGGTGGGATGTAATGAAAAGAGATATTGATGATTTTATTGTGAAGTGTTTGATATGTCAACAGGTTAAAGCAGAGCGGCAGTTACCCAAAGGGATGCATCGGCCTTTACCAGTGCCAGATTGGAAATGGGAGAATATATCCATGGACTTTGTTGTGGGATTACCGATGACATCTCGAGGTAATAATTCAATTTGGGTTATTGTTGATCGCTTGACCAAGTCTGCTCATTTCCTTGCTATATGAGATACTTTTTCCCTGGATCAACTTTCCCATTTGTATCATAAAGAGATAGTCAGGTTACATGGAGTTCCTCTCTCCATTGTATCTGATCGTGATCCTAGGTTCACTTCTAACTTTTGGAAAGGCCTTCAGAAGTCGTTGGGTACTGAATTAAATTTTAGTACAACTTTTCATCCTCAATCAGATAGGCACTCAGAACAAACAATTCAGACCTTGGAGGATATGCTATGAGCTTGTTCGATGGATTACAGGGAAGTTGGGACCAACATCTTTCTTTGGTTGAATTTTCATATAATAACAGTTTTCATTCCAGTATACAGATGGCACCATTTCAGGCATTATATGGGAAGCGGTGTCGAACTCCAGCTTTCTGGGATGAAGTGGGTGAAAGGAAGTTGATGGGACCAGAATTGGTAGAAGAGTTGGCAGAAAAAGATCAGCTGATTCAGAAGCACATGAGAATAACTCAGAGTAGGCAGAAGAGTTATGCAGACAACAGGAGGAAGGATCTATCTTTTGAGGTAGGTGATCATGTTTTTCTCAAAGTATCACCATGGAAAAGTGTGATGCGATTTGGTAAGAAAGGAACGCTGAGTCCAAGGTTCATTAAAACATATGAAATTATGGAGAGAGTTGGATCAGTTGCTTACCGAGTGGCTTTACCTCCGAGTTTATCTCAGGTACACAATGTTTTTCACGTTTCGATGTTGAGAAAGTACATGCCAGATCCATCTCATGTTTTGAGTCCAGAGGTAGTTCAGCTGGAACAGAACCTATCTTATGAGGAACAACCAGTCCAGATTCTTGACCACAGGGAGCAAGTGTTACGAAATAAGGTGATTAACCAGGTAAAGGTTTTATGGAAAACCCACATGATTGAAGAGGCAACATGGGAATCTGAAAATGCAATGAGGGATAAGTACCCCCATTTATTCGATAAGTAAATAAATTGCGGGGATGCAATTTTTTAAAGGGGGGAAGGATATAAAATCCCAAGTAAGTAATGAATAATAGATATTTTATCTATGTCTATTAATGAATTATATAGTGTTTTATAGGCTTAAAATGAAAATAAATCCAATCTTAAGCATGGAATACACTAATATTTTTAAAAGATTGTTTTACTGCCTTTGATGGAAAAACAATTTTGAATCTATCTTTTGACAATTTTATAAACTATGTTTGTCAAAATAAACTTATTCTTTATGTTTGGGACATCAAAATTTACATTGTGTGAATTTTTTGTGTTTTTCTGTCAATGTTCATTTTTTAATGAATAGTGGAAAATACTGCATTTTACATCAAAACAGATTTTTAAACTAATTTATTTATATGATTAGATTATATTTTGAATTGGTTTTGAAGTTAAATTAGAATATATTTTTACCATTTAATCCAATGGTGGTCATTGGAATCAATTTCACTTTGAAATTGGACTTAAACAGGTGTCAATCTTTTGATACTTATTGTTTCATAAAAACAGGCTATTTGTCATAACAACGGGAATTAATTATTAAATTAATTTATTTTACTTATATGTTTTGAATTTTGTAAAATAGACTTCATTTTCAAATTCAGAATATCAAATATATCTTAGGGTGAATTTTTGACAATTTTCTGAAAAACTTCAATTTTTGATGAATAGTGAAACCACTAAGTGGTAGTTAAAGAAACTGGTTTTTCGTTTAAATGAAACTTTGCCACTTTTGTGTTCTGAATTTCAAAAATCCGACATACATGGTTGTCGTTAGTATGTAAAATGTGGTTCAATGGGATGAAAATAATTTTTTGGTGAATAGTAATTTTTTTAATTAATCGCGATTAGAGGTAATTAGTGTAATTTAAGGTAAAAATTATATTATAAAAATGTGAAAACACCATGAAACTTGTCCTAAACCTATTGGGTGAGTCATGGCCGACCAAGAAAACCCATGGGTCGATTTAGGGGACCCCATGGAGCCACTTGGATGAGATAATTACTTTAATTCTTTTTTTTAAAATAAAGGTGAAAATGACACTAACATAAATTTTTTTACTAAAACAATTTTTAGAAGGGGTTATACTAATAATATTTTTGACTATAAATATTAATTAGAAATATAAAAAGATTTAATACATCATATTAATTTTTTTTTAATTTTTATACATTAAATAAATTAAATTATTTATGACATCATGATGATGCAGCGATGACCTCATTATTTAACGATTAAAATAAAATGGAAAGATAATGTAATATCTAAGACCTAAACTTGTCCAAAAACTATTGGATGGGATTATTTCTAATCCTTATCATCTTATATTAGAAATATATCAATGTTGGGCCTTAGAAATTCGAAACACTTTTGAAAATAAAATAATAGTTTCATGATTTCCAAAAGTGCCCCTCCTCTCCTCTTATAAAAGGCCCCCAACTCTACCTCATTTCACACACTCCTCAAGCCTTTGGCTCGGCCAAACCCTGCCAATTTACTCTCTCCACATCCCTATCCTCATCCTAGAGTATTACCTTTGTTAAGAATCCTTTCAAAGGAAGCCTTTAGGCTCAAATCAAAAGGAGTTACACTTTTAAAGGTAATTCATTCTCTCATGTTCATTTGTTTTATTTTGCTTCTCCAACCCCCTAAACTCTTTTTATTTACATCTTTTGTAACAACACCAGTATCTTCAATATACTAGGATGTTGTTATATGATTTATTTGAGCTACACTATCACACAACTACATCAAATGGTTAATGAACATACGGTTTCCGTGGATGGTGAAATTCTACCTCCTGAAACGATGATTGTTCAATACTCTTCTAACACCTTCAAAGGTGGCCGTTGTGATGTCACTATTTTTATATATGATATATTATATGTTTATTATTTCCTTATGATTCTGTATTTTTTCATTTATGGCATACCATTATTGTTTCTATTATGGGTAAACACGATATCTTTATTTTAGGAAGTGCGGACTACCGCCCCCTGAAAGTGATTTTATTCGTCAATACCATATGTGGGATGTGTAAAGGATAAAGATAATGATATTATATATTTTATTATACTGGAATTATAATATACTCTTATATCATTATGATTCCATTCCAGAAAATACGAAATAGAAATGGAAGTAGCGTTCATGCGTACGTACGGCTTACCGTCTCCATGAACGGTGCATTTCATTTCTTACGTCTAAATGTGATGTAATATTATAAATAAATGTATATTCTGAATATATATTATAAATATATGTTATCCAAATCATTAATATCATTCTTGATATAACGAACCTTTGACCAATTTAACAACATGTAAGTGTAAGAAGTCAATTTTCGACTTAAGAACCAAATACCGACAAAATGAACATTATTAACTTAAATTATTACATGATGTTCATAGCATGGTATAAAAGGAATAATGAACTAGAAAATGGCTCTTAAGAAAGTAGAGATTAACTCAAGTTTATTATTCAGGAGACTAAAGAATGGTCGGGTCAAGTCGGATACGAGGTATGGGACTTCGTCTCAATCTCCTTTCATTGAGACATATTTTATTTTATACACAACTTTCTTTTATACGATGTATAAACCCCTTTGAATTTAACATTTATTAAAAAGGAATCTTTTTTATATGAAGCATTTACTAAACGACAAAAGGGAATTTTTTTGTCGTACGTATGCGGTGACAATGACTTCTCTGTCGTCGTGACCGTTATTTGAGTTTCGGCTTCCTCTACAAGCCATACCTTCTATTTAAAAGAAAAAAAATAAATACCATGTTTTACTTTTCTTTTATTTTGGTATCGAAAATGGTTTTCATTATGTTTTTATATCAATGTGTTGTATTGATATCTTGTGATTGATAGGTGGGAATTTTATGTTTCCTTTATGCATGTTTTATGTGATATGATTAGGTTTAGGTTCTTGGGAATTATTATGAAAACGGGTGGTTCCGTGATAAACTAAGGGTGGGTGAGCCCGATATAGCTCTCAAATGCATTGGGTAACGCGAAGGAGTGAAAATTTAAGGTTTCTCCGAAGAGATTTTAGGGAATATACTGTGATGGGTATTCCAAACGTAACCAAGAGGGTTACTCCCTACGTAAGAATGTTATGAATGCCTCAAGTTACCTTTATGTCTTATGATTTCTATGATTTATTCATGATTTGATGAGGTAAGTTAAAGTGCTTATGTTTTATGGGTAAAGTATTATCTCATCCTTTTGTATATATGTACCCATGTTTCCTTTCCATATTTTTATATCTCTTACTGATCTTTTTATGCTCATCCCATGTTTTTTTGAAATGTTTTTCACAGGTCACAGGAAAGGTACATGATAATATGATAGTGTCAAGGAAGTGTCAAGAAAGAATCCATGTTTTATTTTCAATATGTTTCCGTTGATGGGAAAAAGAATAATATCTTTATTGTAACCACTTTGTTTAAATGTGGGTTGTAATGCATGTTTTAAGATCTAATTATCTAAAACTCTAAACCCGAAATGATCCTCAACGTGTAATCTTGTGATAACTCAAGATTATGTAAGGTTTAAGGCTGGGGCCTTATATTAGGTATGGATGATAATGGCACTTTGTCATTAACTACCAAAAAGAAAAACCTATGTTCATGATTTGAAGAGAGGAAAGCATCGTTCGACCATCATCATGTTGTTCATTACTTCAACTGAAAAGAACCAGTTCACTAAGAAAATTAGTGCCTTAGAAAAACTATTTCATGTGGCTACCAACAACATCCAAGGAAGAAAGGGTGAGAATTTTCCATCACTGCCAACAAATTGAACCCTAGAAACAAAGTTGTGACAGGTATACATGTTATTCATTAATGAATAGAGAATGTAAATTTTGATTTAGGCTAGACATATTTCTTTATATACTGATAGTTTTGTACAAAAGTCTCAACACCCCCAAAAATCATGGAAGTAGTGATGTTAGTGAGTACAGAAAATTGGGAAATAATTTCCAACCATTAATATAAACCCTGCTGTCCTAATATGTGGATTGAACTTCTTGGAAAATATTTTCATACTCCCTCTGGTGGAATTTAATGCAATTCTCATTGTGGATTTTCATTCCTTATATAGATCCAACATAACTATCTGTGAGAGGGATATCACTCTCCATAGGAAGAATCAATCCCAGATTCTATAAAAGTGCAAGGAGGATGATTAAGCATTATTAGATCCATTATTTCAAGAGTTGATATTACATCTATATTAGAATGCGTATGTGGCTCATACGATTGAGTCTAAGGAAGAAACAATCCTTCAATACATTCCTATTATGATGTAATTTGCTGAATTCTTTCCTAAGGAATTTCATGGACTTCCTCCTAGAAGAGATGTTGAATTCTCAATTGATCTTATACCTTGGGTGTTTCCAATATCCAAGACTCCATATTGAATGGATTTTTTGGACCTTGAGAAGCTGAAGAAACAATTATAGGAGAATATAGATAAAGGATTGTTACACCCTTGTGCTTCACCATGTGGTGAACCAGTCCTCTTCATCAAGAAGAAGTATTGGACAATGCACCTTTGCATTGATTATTGTGATTTCAAGAAAATAACAATATATTACTAGTATCCTCTTCCACGAATTGATTTCTTGTTTGACCAACTATGTGGTGAAAAATACATCTCCAAGTTTGATTTGTGAATGGGATATTACCAAGTAAGGGTGAAGAAGTAGGATATCCACAAGGCTCCTTTATGTACAAGATATGGGAACGATGAATTAATAGTAAGGCCTTTCGGACTCACTAATGCACTTGAAATATTCATGGACATGATAAATAGTGTATTTATAGATTACCTCAACAAATTTGTGGTAGTATTTATAGAAGATATTATAATACACTCCAAAACCAAGGAGGAGCATGAGGAAAATCTATGAAATTTACTAGAGACCTTGAAAAAGGATAATGTCAATGAAAAGTACAACTAGTGTGAGTTCTGGTGGAAGGATGTTCCGTTCTTGGGACATCTCATCACAAGAATTTGGATATATGTAGATCCCTCCAAGACAGTTACAGTTGAAGGGTGGATGAGGACAACATCGGTAACAGATATCCCTACAATCATGGGGTTACCTGGATATTATAGCCAATTTTTGATAAATTTCTCACAATTTTCATAACCTATTACCATGCTAACATTTACGGGAGTCATTTTTTTATTGACTGTTGAATGCGAATAGAGCTTCAAGGAGTTGAAAAGGAGGCTTATCATTGTGTATGTACTTACAATACAAAAAAGTGGAGAAATTTTTGAGGTATTCAGTGATGCATTAAAGAAGGGCGTGAGTAGGGTGTTGATGAAAATTTACAAAGTCGTTTCCTATCCTTCATGGAAAATAAAAGTTCATGAACAAAACTGTCCAACAAATGATCTATAGTGGGAGGCAGTGATCTTCACTTTAAAATTTTCTCGACATAACCTCTTTGGGTGGACGTATGAAATATACCTGTATCACAACATCCTCAAGTATATATTCACAATGAAAGAGTTGAATATGAGACAATGAAGGTTGTTAGAGATGATCAAAGACTATGACTTCTCAATCCATTACCACGTAGGGAAAGAGATAAGGAGGAGTATGATCTGAGTAAGAAAGACTCAGCTATTATATCATTGATGAGAATTGAAATGGATGCAATCTTTTTATATTGGATGAAGATTGAAATTTGATTCATAAATATGGTAACATAATTAATCCTTTCACAAATGGTTTCTCAACCATCTCTTGGGGAATGGTTAAACGATGATCAAAAGAATGATGTTGGAATTGAGAAGTTTGTGGAAACTATTAAAAATGGAAAATCATCAGAATTCAATTTCAATGATGAATGAATTGTGAGGTTTGGGTCAAGACTATTTGTTCAATCAAATTTGGAGATAATGGATGAACTTTTGGTTTATTCCCTTAGATCAAATTTCTCTATTCACACGGGAAACACAATGATGTATCAAGATATCCAATAGTATTATTGGTAGGATAACATGAAGAAGGGGATCACTGGATATAAATCAATGTGCCTTGTATGTCAGCAGGTGAAGGCCAAGAGGAATAGGTCTGTGGGGAGAGGTTTTGAACACTGGCATGTTGGAATGATGTTTGGGAACAAAAACTGTTAGGTTTAGAGATGGTCGAAAAAATGGTGGAGAAGGTTAAGACCATCCAGAATCATAACAAATCTTCTCAGATTCAATAGAAAAGCAATGCTTACAATCATCTACATGAACTATAGTTTGATTTAATGACATGGTATTCCTCTGCATATCACCATGGAAGAGAGTTATGATATTTTGGAAGAAGGGAATTCTTAGTACTAGTTATATCGGCTCTTTTGAGGTCCTTAATCGTTTTAGAGGAGTAGCCTATCGACTAACACTCACACCGAATATATATCAAGTACATGATGTATTCCATGTATCACTCATAAGGAAGTATATTCCTGATCCATCGCATGTACTCAATCTATAGGTGGTACCATTGGAGGATAACCACTCGAATGAAGAGAAGCCGTTGAAGATCTTACATCATAAGGAAAATGTTCTAGAAAATAAGACAATGCCCCTTTTCATGGTGTTTTTGTGATACAACATGTTTGAAGAAGCAATGTGGTAATCAGAGGAAGTGATTAAGCAGAGATACTCGCATATATTTTTCATGAGGGAAAAGAAATTTCATGGGAGAAATATCTTAATGGGGGAAGATTGTAACGACCCCAACATTTATCAATGAAATGTTTTCATGATCTAATTAATTTTCTTATTATGTAAGAAGGTTATATAACATATTAACTTTTTTGGTTTTATGTTTTTGGACTTTAATCTAATGTTATGAATTGTGACCATTGCTAATATAGTTGTTTAATAGTGATCACATGTTTAGTATAAATATAGGTATTTAACATATCCAGTTTACCCAGAAAAATGAAGTGATGGACTCATCTATTAAAATTAATCCACAAAAAGCCCATTTTTCAGAGCTCAAATAGAAGGTGGCATCACTGGGCTTCACGCATGATAAAGACCAAGTAGATCTTCAACATGTTATTCTTGGGCGGAACTTCATATTAAAGAAGTGGAAGTTGATATAGATTACTACCCGAGAAATATTATCTGATCCTCCCTAAGAGTATTTCACCATTTCACAACTTACCCTTCTATCCTATGAAGTTGTTATAAGGGGTAATGTAATGAGATGCTTGTACTATGATTATGTAAATTATTTTTATAAGGAATATAAATTCATTTTCATATTGTTACATTGTAAATAGTTTTTAATGCACAAATAGTATTTTTAGTAAATATTAAATTAAGTAATCTCTTTTGATGATTTAATGGATTTTAAGAATTTAATATTATTTTAATAATATATTATTACTAAATTAATTTTTATTAAATATAAATGATCGTATAATTTTTACGAATACAATGGTTATTTTTATGACGATTTGAATGCCCTTTTTTTACAACACATGAACTTTCGATAATTTTTTTAATTTTACAAGTTAACAATTCAAATATTAAACAAATTATATTGATAAAATGAATTTTATTTTTTCAATTAGGATATTTAAATTATCCAACATTAAATTTTTCATTATTTTCTATGAAAATCAAATTTTTAGGTAAAATTTAAATACTGTTTAATTATATAATGAGTTTTAAGAAATCGTAATGGCACAATAGTTATGTAATGAAATAATAGAAATGATATATTAGGTTAATATATGTTTTATCATTAACATAATATGATTTGGGACTTTTTTGTGATTATTTTTATGGTGCCTTAGTAGACCCCCCAATACTTATAAAAGATTTTATCTTTTTAAATTTATTTCCTTGAGAGTTTGACTCACCTCCAAAAAAACGCTGATATTTTAATATTTTTGTCCATTATCCTTATAAATAATGTATTACACTCCCATTTGAAAAACCCCATGATAAAAAAAATGTGATGGTTTGTGTTTTGGATTAGTTTAATGTATAGTTTCAAAAACCTAAATAATAAAGAATGCCCTCTCCTTTCCTATATAAACACACCCAATCTCCCACATCCTATTCACTCAAAGCCATTGGAGCTCAACTAAACCTATCCTTACTCTCTCTATAATCCTACAAAGTCTCCCCAATCTCCCAATATGTCTCTCTCAAGCCTCCACCAAACCATTTGGACCACACTTCCATGTAAGGGATTGGCTTCTTTCAAATTTTATACATGTTTCTTAATATTGTTATTTGTTTTATCTTAAATGGGGTATGATATTTCAACTCCCCTATCCTGTAATATTCATTTTTAATAATGATAGACCCAATTATTTCTCATTTATTCCTTCCATGTATACTTGTTACCATGAAGAAATTCCTTAAGAGATTTCTTCTTCTATCAATTTTGTCCAAGTTTCTTTATGTTAATATACCCTATTATTTTCAATTATAAATGTTTGGGTATGATTTATCACCTACCCCATACTAACATATTTATTTTTCAATTATGAGATATCACTTTATCTATCATTAATTCCTCCCATGTATAGTCGTTAGCATGCTGAAATTTCATAAAGGATTTATCTCTTCTCATTTACATTAAAGCAATTATTTTTGTATTATGTATCTAAATTCCATTACATATTTTGGGAAATGTATCTATCTGACCACATTACTTTCCATTTCATGAACATATTATGACACACCCCATTCCATCTCATCAAACATTTTTATTAATTCTTATGTTACACTATTATGCAGCAGAAATTGCACTACGATTTTCCTAGTAAAAGACATTGTGTAGTGAATTCCATTCCCATTTATCTATCATGGGAATTCACCTTTATGATCATATAATTATTTATTTTGGGGTTTCATGTATGAATTAAACATTCAATTATCATGTAAGAAATGATTATGGTTATTAAATCCATGTTTAATTTTACTTGTGACACACTTATGTATGAAATGAAATGATTAAGAAGGGTGAGCCCTGATTGCGCTTCAATGTAATAGGTAATGATTAATATATTGATACATGAAATTAAATTGTGGGTACTTATTCTTATTCAAGATCAATGAGTGTTTACTTATGCTCCATGTGCAATGAACCTTGGATCATGCTAGTACAATGTTATGTGTTGTTGCCACATTTTCTTGTTATGATAATCATGCTATATCACGCCTTCATGTTCATGTTACTCTTATGCTCCATTGATATGCCTGTTGCCAAACATTTATTGAATTATTCATGTTATTAATTGTTTACTACCATACTTGGAAATATAGATCACCCTTTTATTTTTCATTTCCTCAATTTGTCACATGAAATGCAATGTACGATGGAATGTTATTGTCTTGTAAAGTAATTTTTCAATAATGATTTTGTGTTTTATGGTCTATGTTGTTAAGTAATATTACTTATATCCCAAGACACTAGACCTGTAAATCCATTGAGCTTTCTTAAGTTCATGTTTTATGTAATAAGTCATGTTTATGTTTATATTAAAGAGAAGATTTGTTATATATAATGCCACTTGAATTTAGATATACTAAAAAATATGTTAATAAAATACTATTACTCTTGTTTTCTATCCATTTGAGCATTTAATTGATAAATTAGATGGGATTGATACTTCTTTATTTCAACTTATAAAATTATATTTGATATAAATACACCAATTCATCATAGTTTTTGTGAATATAAACAATCCTTCATTCATCAACACTGTAATTCCACATATAAAAATAATGACATTGATTGGTATTATCCATTCAAAATCAGATATTTTATAGATGATTTCATAAATTAAGTGTCATAAAACCTCCATCGACACATCATAATTTATCACAGGTATTCACCTCATTTTAATATATCTTATTATCTTCCATCCTTATTTATGATTTACCATAATATTATTAAGTGAAGAAAATATCCCTTAAATATAAACTATGATCTATGCAATGTCCATCATCCCTAAATTCATCACATAAACTATCAAAATCACTTTCTCTTTTAAAAATTAGTCACACACCATCAATGGTATATTTTTACTCCTCCCAATAATTAATACCTATTATTATATTGTTGTTACCTCAATTACTTCTTTAATGGATTCATGTTTAAGGTAATTTTGATTAAATTTTTTTCATAAAAGGTGTCAACTTTAGTGAATTCATCCTACTGGTTGAGATCCTCACAACTATCCACAGTGTTTCATTATATTTATTCATCAATCAATATCTTCACATATTTTCCACTTCAACTTAAATATATATTATTAATTACACTACTTATGTGGTTATGATTTCGTAGAAATATACATGTTCATATATATATATATATATATATATTATATAATACATAAATAAAATAGAATTTCACATTATCCTCACTATCCTGGAAAACCAAATGATTGTAATTTAGATCAATGTGTTCCTTCCATATAGAAAAAATGATGTTATAAATAAGATCAACACATATACTTATTTTTTATCTTGAATGAGAATATATGAAGAAGAAATATAATTTTAAATTTTATTCAATATGACCACTTTAATAATGACTAGGTGTTTTATGGATGGGTTCACTAGTTGAATAAAAACTCATATATAGTATTTATAACATTAAAATAAATTATAAATAAATATTCTCGGGTATAATGTTTTTAACCATTACCCAAAAATTCAAAGGGATTTACCTTAAGAGAAATATTAAGAAGTGTATGGATAATAAATTATAACCAGATCACAATGTTTGGGTATGTGATTCCATTGTACTATATCTAATATCCCATTTCATTGGTGGATATCTCCAATGTTCTCTAATTTTTTATAAGTTTAATATAATTTATTTTAGAACATTGAGTACATTTTAACATGTTGATTTTCTATAATGTATATATTAATTGTGTATTTATGTTTATAAAAAATATATATACTTCTAATATTCAACTAAAATATTCCATTATAATTCCCTCTCTTTAACGGGAGTAGTTGGCTTGTGATGTTTAACATCATGTGTATTTTATGTATCATTTTTAGTCCTTGTTTTTTATTTATAAAAATCATTTCTAACTTCTTTGGTGAATTCTGTCCCTTTAAATTCCATATATTTTTCACAATAGTTGTTCTTTTCCATATCATTATCCTTCCCATTTTCTTCAATATGCTCTCTTTAATCTGTAATACTCATATAGTTATACATCTCAAATATATTCCTTCCATTATTCATCATTATAGTCTATATTTCCACCATTAGAACATTCATGTTACCTGATAATGTACAATGAGTTATTTTGAAAAAAAATCATTAAAAATACATCCAATGGGATGTTAAATATTATTGAATCAATACTAGAAGTTTTAATGTATATTAAATGAATTTAAATATTTGTTTTATCTTTTTATCAACATTGATCATTATGAAGAAGGAATGTTTTCACTAACTCTTAAAAAGAAGGATGTACTCCAAGAACCGATCCCTAAAATTAATATAGGTATTTTTGATGTATAATTTTAAACCTGATGGATTATATTTTTTCAAATATTTATAAGTTACGTTTTTCATGGGGAAATCCTTGAGTATATTAGGAATATTTCATGTTTTTACATCATTTTTTTCTTGATTTTTTGGTTAGAATAATTTTTTGAGTAAATAGATATTCAATGTATGGTTTTGGCTGATTATATCACAAGTATATAATTTATCACATTTGATTATCCAAAATCATATCTAGAATATATATATATATATATCCCCATAGATTTCATATGAGAGAGATTGTTGTGGCCTTGGTGGTAATTTATTGTTTTGGATTTCTAGTAGTGCCTCATGTTTATTAGACATAGTTTCCACATGGTATGAAATATTAAATTTATCCCAAAATTTAATAACTCAAAATCATAGAGGACCCCTCCCATTTTTTACCCCTAAGAAATGTTTTTTCAAAATCATACATTATCCACCATTATTAATACAATTATTTCCTAATACATCCACCTTTACAAGTGAAATCATGAACTACTCAATAATATATAAGAAAAAAATGTTCTAGTTTTATAACTACATATAAAAAATCAACATCGGTTGTTGTAATATTTCAATACATATTTAATAATTCCCACACCTTGTAAATGCATCCTCTATCAGACCAAACAAATATAATGTCACATCCGATCTTCCATATTTTCACATATTGGAAGTTAAATTCCAAAAATATCTCAATAAGATCATCCCATGTGGTAGTTCAATAAAAATATAATGAATTTATTATGTATTTACAATATTCCATCTAAATTATGAGGAAATAATTTAGTCAGATAAGATAATTGGACATAAATTTATTTTTTAATGTATTGTAAATATCTAAAATTTTGTAGAGGTTTTTATTCCATTCCATACTTTGTAATAAAATTAATTGAAAAATTTTAAGAATGATTTATTCCAAAAACAACTTATATTAAAATTATCTTCATCATTATATGGATTCATGATACTAGTTGAAACTATATCAAATGATGTGGTCTCTTATTCCAAAATATTCATATAATGTTGACCATAATGGTATCTATATAATATGTTTGATAGTTCATCATTCACAATAGGGTGAGATTGATAAACCTATAATAATAAATTGAAAATAAAGAAATAATAGTCAATATCGGTGTTGAAATCCCCTAGTTTCCCATTATCTAGATTCATTGTTCAAGCGAAATATGAGTGGATCATATGCCAAAGCATTATTAGTATTATAGTATAAGAACCCATGTAAATAAAAAGAATAAATAAAATGAGAAAATTTAAATAATATTAAATCCTTGAACAATGAATCAAACAATAACTTTTTTTGTCTTATTTAATGAAATATTCTCTCTAGTGAATTTGTTCTAAAACTCATACATTCCCATAAGTATCATCACTTATTAAAGAGGAATGTAAAATTTCATAATTGATTCTGTAGATCCTTTTCTATAACTACTAAAATTTAGTATCTAAAATAACTTTTTGTGGTTTAAAAATATGAAATTACACTTATACATGATAAACTATAACAAAAAATTGTTGTAAAATTTTAAAAAATTTAAAAAATATAAACAGAATAAAAATAATTTAACATAAAATTGAACAAATGAAACCAAATATAACAACTAATTTATATATAAAAAATTTTGTGAATTAAATTTTATTTGTTGGTTTTTCTAAAAAATATGATCTTATTAACCTGATAATTAGACTAGACTAATTAAGTCTAAGATTCAATAATTTTAATCAATTATTATTATATAAATGAGTACTTAAACTAATCCAAATAATGAAATTCTTTATAACCAATAGTACCAAATTAAAAAAATTTAATATCAACTTTCTATCATAAAAATTTTACCATTCTCGCAAAAGAATTATTTTAATATCACAATATATTTATTATCTTTCTCATTCCATTTTATAAATATTTTATAATGAATAAATTAAATAAATTAAATAAATGTAATATAAATTATAAATGATAAATCCATAATAAAAACAAATAAATCATAATATATATCTTACTCATACTCATAATTTGTTATATCCATTGGAATACACACTCATGGTTGATTTGTATTTATTCACAAGTGAAACATCTATATTAAGAGATGAAAGAAAAATGTAACATTATAAATAAATCAATGAAATATTATATGTGAATTAGTAAAACAAAACTATAATTAAAATTATTTTTCTTATTAATCAATATTTGTATTCAATATTTTATAATTGTATCTAGAGTTTTAAAAATTGTAAAAACTAACAAGTAAATAAAAAAGATTCAAAATAGAAAATATTTAATGATTGAAACTATGTCATGGTGAAATTATAGTAATCATGACATGATTAATAAACAATAAATATTCATTTATAATAAATGTATCTTATCATTTTAAAATTATGTGTATTGTGATGTGATTATAATATATTTCCTTATACAAATGTTTATCATAAAATATCAAGGATCATCCCCTAAAATTATTTAATGTTATTTTATATTAAAAAATATTTCTCAAACCATTTGAACTATAAAGGGGATCCTATTATACTGTCAAATGTTTTTTTCAATCCACATACAACTTTTATAATAATGAATGATATTAACATTCAATGAAACAATTCAATCTCTCTAAATATTTATCCATAAGTTAAATGGTATATGGATTCATTACGGCTATGGTTATATGATCATGATATAAAAAATTTATTCTAGATACTTCCAAATCATTCAAAATAAGGGAAAATGTGGAATGATGTTAATAAATTTTTATATGGTTTCTAAGGGTTCAATAATTTTCTACACTCTTAATAAACACACAATATCATGTATTATGTGTTAGAGAATGAGTTTACTAACATCCCAATTTTTTTATCAAATATATCATATATAATCCAACATCACATACCATCCACATGAAATAAAAATAAAAATATTAATTATCAATTTTTAAATGAATAAATATAAATTGGTGAAATATTACATGAAAATTTAATATTATTTAATATATACTGAATTACCCATCATTAAAATTAATTTTCATATGTATTTAATTATTACCACAAGCATGTTTTGGGATTTTCATCAATTAAATGACTTTTTTCAATGATTATATTTATGGAATAATGGATATGTTGTTGATATTATAATAAGATATGAATAAAGTTTCTAAAACCCCATGAGTTGGTATAGAATAGAATTTACATTATATTTTAGTGTACAAAAAAATATTATCTTATTATTCATGCCATTATCGTTTCACCAATCATTAATAAATGTTATTTAGGTATGTGAGATGGATATCATCTCTTCTAACATGGTTTTTTACATTTTTTGAACAAATATGTTTGGTATCATGAAGAAAATGCTCATTTATGAATTTTTATTTGAGATTTATTCTAAATAAATTGTGTTTTTTCTTTTATATTTTTCCCATTTAATTTTAAAATGTATTTTGATAATAATTTTTTAAAAATATATATATATTACTATTCTCTTTATTTAAAAATACACAAAATTTTAAATTGTTATAAATTTCATTTACTATCATTTAAAAATTGAATTTTGCTTCAGTGTCATTTTAGTGAAGTTAATATTTTAAGGTACCATATTGGAGTTCAAATTTCTCCCTAATTATACACATTAGTGTGAATGTTGACATACTTTATTATGAAATATGTGAATCTAGTTATCTGTTCAATATGTGGGGGCTCATAGTAGTGTCTATGTGATAGAGGTGGTGACATGGGAGTGATGATCACATATTGGTTTTTTATATTAATGCATATAGATTATCCTCTCAATATTTTTCAATCATCTATATATTTTAATCATTATTTTGTAATATTTTTTTGATATATATGTGTAACATAAATATGATCTAAATATAGATATTTGGGATTATCATTACATGTTTGAGATAATTATTTCATTTAGATTATATATTTTTTGTATATGTATTAGATGTTATGCCATAAATTTTCAATTAATTTTGTAAATATTTATTTTCTTTGGTGTGGTTGTCATAATGTATGGACAAATTATTATATAAACCATATCAGAATACATCACAATTATTTCAATTTAAAAACAGAGAACTTTTTTCCAATATAGGGTGAACATCGTTAATTTAATTTAGTTATAGATAATTAATTTTTTGATATCTGCAATGATTAAAATAATTAATAGATTCTGATTTATCTGATTTGGAGTTTGAGAGAATGAGTGGAAATATAAATTGTGTGGAGACTGTATACCTATGTGGTACATTTATTTATAATGAGTAATCAAATTTATAAATTTCTCAACACACTTTATAATGTAAATATTTTAAATCAATGTAAAAATAATTTTTTATATTCAAATCCATGATATCCCATAATTTAACAAATATCCATTAGTCAAATTTATATAAATATATTTAAAAAAAACTAAAAACATAACATATTAAATTTTTATTTAATGAACTACAATAAATGATATATTTATATGTATTGTATTAATGATTATGAAAAATATATTCTACCTTTGATATAGGAGGATTTATTTGGAATGTGATTAAAAATTCAATCTATTCATATTTAACCAATTTTTACAAATTCTACCTTTATTCTTTAAGCATTGTATGATCAAATGAATTTACATTAGAAATTATTTATTAAAATTAAATGGTATTTAAATAAAATGGAATAAATCTAATCTTAAAGTAATATGTCCTTTTAAAGTTGTAACTGTCATTCTACAATAATTCGTATCTAATATAATTAATAAAAACTGTATTTTATTAATGAAATATAATAGTAAATTTAGAAGAATCGATTTCTAATAAGTGAACTGATTCATGTTATTATATAATCATGCTTTAACTTTTATTTCCCTACACATTTAGAATAATATCAACTCATATCTACTATTGAATTATAATATATTTCATGGGTATAATAATTTAAGGGTAACTACTGAAGAAAAGAATCATTAATGAATGTTGGGAAAACATTACTCCACAAAAAATATAAAAAAAATTCAAAATGTTATCACAATGAAAAAAATTTCCTCATTAAAGTATTGTGTGAAGAAATTATCACTAGTGATAGGAATAAATTGAAAAAAATATATGTTGTGATATCTATATACACAACACATTTATAGTTTCTCCTCAAATCAAAATATATTAATTCCATTGAAATCTATTTTATATAAAAATCAATTCATTTCTAATCAATTATTTAATTAACAAATTATTTCTTTTTCAATATGAAATGTTGGGTGTATATGTGGAAAACCTGGAGAAATATTAGGATTTATCTTAAATCCTTCGTTATTCTGTATTTAAAATCTTCTAATCATAATCCTTTAAATAGTGTATTTTCATTTAACAAGTCATAGTTTTTATTTTCTTGTCAAATATTTCCAACACTTATTCAATAAATCATGATATATTTCATTTTTTATCTATCACCAACCACCCCCATTGGAAGCACTCCATGTCTAGTAGTGAAGATTCATATGACCTTAAAATCCAATATTCAATAATAAGTAAGTTTGAGACTTTCTCCAAGGAAATTAAAATAAAAAAAGAGGCCTTACAATCATAAATCTAGGTATCACAATATAAAAGCACTATCCAAATCCATCACATTAATATAAAATTTCCCTCAATCCCACATTGCGTGTAATTTCATACATAAATAATTTTCACCAACTAATAACTAGTTTAATAACTTATGGATGTTACTCCACAAACAATAATTAATACAAATGATCACTTTAAAATTATATATTCAACAATGATCAATAACTCCCAAAAAATGTATATAAAGATAAAATATAATTAAATATAGGTCCTAATAATTGTATACCTTGTATGATACTCCCTAAAAACTGTTGTGGAAATGTTGATGGATTATAAAAAGCTTAACTGAATGAATTATAGAACAAAACCATCAATAATATCAATTTGATGACCATAAATATGTAAGAAATATAACTTACCAAATAATTTAAATATGAATTTTATAAAAATATATTATAGAATATATATTTTAGTGGTACGCATAAATACTTCCAGCCTGAAATAGTTTCTCTCATAACCAATAGCTAATAACATAGAAATCTCACCCTTTTTATATGAGAAAAACCACTTTATAATTATAAAACCATAACCACGACCACATTTGACATCAACTACAATACATAAATAGACTTATACAATATAACAAAATAAAACCAACACTTATTTAAGGTAAGGTACTTAATGATTAAGGATATCAACCATGTCCCCTACTCATTCAAATAGCTCTTATACAAAAATACACATCATCACACCATCACCCCATATCATAACAGAACGTCATGTCATCACATCCTCTGATCATAAACTCATGAAATCAAAACATATCTATGTGTGGAAGACTGATCCGAGAAGGGAGTATTCAACCATCCATATAATGTCCATCCATGATATTTTATAAAAGAGTAGTAACCCTAATCCTTAAATGGGTGATAGTTATGTTACTGACTAGAGTGGTTGTCCATAATAAATAATATAAAATAAAAATCGAAAATTATAAAACCCGCCATAATCCAATGAATCAAGTTATAAATGTATTTAATATTTGATTATGACTGAAAATATTCAATTTTCTCCATGCTGCAAACCAAACATTTGTTCCACAACCAACACCATCATGATCTAACCACACCAACAGTACCAAAAATAATCCCAAGAATGATTATTTTTCATTTAATCACATACATTGAAATTATATTATTAATTTACCACCATTATATATTTATTAGAAACATTGGATTACTTTTTTACAACAATATATGATCCATCCCATTTTTTTCATTTAATTATGAAATTCTATCATCTAATCATATTCAATCCATTCCCCTTAACCATTCCATTAATCTAAATTTCTCTTCAAAATCAATCACATAGTAGTAACATTCTACCACCCCCAATAACAACTATAATGAAAATTTCCTTAGATAACTATAACCATCATCAGGATGACTAGAGTAAAATAGAGGCTGAAAATAAACATTTTCACAAAAAAATGTCTTCATAAATTCTATTTTATCATACATCCATATTAGTTACCAAAATTAACCATAATAATGAACATTTTAATTATAGATATTCTGATTTTTTTTCATTACATACTCTAAATGAAATATCCAATTATGAATGGTGAACAGAAAATATCAATAATAAATAATAGTGATATCAATGTAGAATGATTGTCCATCAATATAATAATCAACATAAAAATATCATGGAATCTATAGAAATAATATAACGACCATAGTTTTCAGCCTAGAGAGCTTCAGGTTGTTGATCGAGTCTTTATTTGGGGTTTTCATCAGATGGGATACCGCAAGTTGTGGAAGAAGGTTAAGTTGTCACCATGGTTCATAGTCCCCATTTATAATGTAAAGAATCATGGAAATGTGAAATATAGGATATACATTGCATCTCGGTGACATTGATTCACATCATCTTTCATGTCTCGCAACTATGAAGGTACCAATCGGGTCCCTCCAATTTGATCAAATGTGAATATGATGATCTTTAACCTGAGGTCGCCATAGTTTGGAAATCAATTTTGTTTATGAATTTATATGATAAGGTGTTAGATAGATCTATAAGTCCCCTAGTTTGTGTACTATGGCAGTTCAGATGGCATTTCCCTAAGATTTATGAATATGAATCATTTATGTGGCTATAGTGTCCATTACTTTTTGTGAGTCTATAAGCATGAGTACATAATAGGAATAGAAGTATTTAATACTATGTATAATTATGACACCCTCTATTTCAGAATTTTATCATAGTTAAACTTTTATTGTATTTGGGTTCATTCTAGATGTTTTAAAGGGTCATTGTTTGAAAATGAGGAATTTTGGAGATGATTGGCTAGTCTCATGGTTGGAGCTTGGTTAGAACTAACAATGTGGTTACCATGATATTTGACATTGGGAGTCTAAATAAAGTATCTTCCTTATTTAAGAAAGGACATTAAAACTGAGTTGCTGACAAGGGAAACCATGTTGTTTAGGGTGATTATCTCGGATGTCATGAGGTATGATCATGGTTTTCCAAAACTATATGTTCCATCACATTGTTTACGGACCTAGCCTTAAACATCACTTAATATCAAGTTTAAATTAAATAATTCAATATCATATGTTTTAAATATTTTCATCGGATTATTGTTTTATATAATTTGGCCATAACACATTAAAAGTATACCCATACATTACTAGTGGACAAGTATACTCTGTAACCAATTTTTTCTCCAAAAAAATCTTAATTTAAAAATAAAGAATGATTTTATTTCATGATAAATATTTAGAATTTTATTATTGAACTCATACTTATCATAACTCTGACTTAAAGCATGAGGATATATTTTTAAAATTATGGACATGCAAAAAAATTTATTTTAGGGGCATAAAATAAATAAAACACTTAAGAATTAGAATAACCATATGGATAACATAAAATTGAATTATTTAAAGAACAAAATAATTACATAATCCATTGGTGCACTGTCTATGAGGTCCCATCTTATAAGCTACTATAGTCTCACCTGATGCTATCTAGGTCTACCAATCATATAATATATAATGGTTTGTCACAAAAATTTCTGGGAGCACCCATTTGATATAATTTTCAAGGACGTTATCATGAGTAAGACCCTTGAAAATTCTCTTAAATCCATCTCTAATACACTTTCAGATATCAAAATATCATTTTGTTGTAAAATTTTTTTTAAAATTTATTAACATCCCACATAACAAGAAAACCATTTTCTTTTAAAAGACATGTGAATAGTTATTAAGGAAACCATATAAGATTAATCTGACCTGATGGATGGAAAATCCACTCACTCCATATATGATACAATATATTCCCTTTGACTATTGTAAAAAGAGCTAAGTAATGGTCATTAAAATATGGTTTTTAAAATAAACACCATTACAAATAGATAATCATTTTGGGGTGCATTAAACAAAAGAATATATTATCTATATATAATTTAAATCCATATAAATGAAGTTAAAAAACACATAATATATTTATTGGAAATATAAAACATAATCTTGGATTACATTAATCATTATAGTAAGCATTTAAACTACAGAATGTATATTGAGGTAAGAAATCCAATACATTGAGTCCAACACATCACATTCTTTTTTTATCATCTAGAATCCTAAAATAATGTAAATTATTTATTTTATTAAAAACATTTTTAAGGTTTATAATTTATTTTCTATTACTTATTAGCATGTTATGACTATTAAATCATTACTTAAGTTCACATGAGTCCTTTTGACAGTATTCTATTAATAAGCCCAAAATGACATTAGTATGTTGACTCTGATCAATGTGATCATTAATACACCATACTTAAAAAGAAAATCCGGAATTAATTAAAATTATTATAAAAAATTTAATTTTAAATTCATTTATTAAATACGGTTATAAAAATTGAACTATGATACATTAATGGATATGGTAGGTCGTTCATACTTATTACTAAAGTTTCCATTTTTCAATTATCATCACAATATGATTTTAAGATACATTTTATCTTTCAATAATTATAATTATATATTAAATATATTATTAGTTATTTAAATATACTTAGATATACCATCTATGAGGTGTGGTGATGAAAAAATAATCACATCACTTTCTGGTGGCAATAATTATAAAGTACACAAGAATGATATTATTATTTGTCTGTGTATGGAATGATAACTACGTAAATGATATAATATATTTTAATAATGATACATTTCTCATTACTATAATGTACTATCCTTAAGTCCATCAATGTAACTAGTCTTTAAATATGGTGATGGAAAATAATATAAATCGATTCAGGAGGAAATATTCCATCGTACACACAAATGGTGAATTCAATTCCCATTTGTTGATGGTGGAGATTGATATCTATTTGTAAACTAACATAAATAGATATCAGTTAATTTATGATTATATAGGTTTTATTTTAAAATCATTTAAGATGATTTTAATGTAGTTAATGAAGAAAAAAACTAAACCATACATATAAAAATAATACATCTTTTATGGAAATTATCATTTGAAAAGACCTAATGATTATTGGGGATTGTGTTATAACCAAAATAATGATAATAAAATGATGAGAGTGACTCGAGGATTTAATTTTTACATGGATTGGAATAAAAAATTGTTTTAATGTACGATGAATTGTGATGAATATATTTCCTTGTATACGAGAGGGGTGGGGAACACTTGAAATTTTCAAAGTATTAAAATATTATAATACTAATCTAAAACCAACAAAAATAAAAAAGGAATATATATTGATAGGATGTAATATTTTTTACAATATAACCTCACCTATTGTCTTATTTAATATTTGATGTTTTTAAAAAAATGTAATAATATATTAATCCCATAAAATATCATTATCATAAAATTTGATATTATTTATTAAAATGACATTAAAAAAAATAAATATATAAAGTTGAATTAAAAACAACTATTTTATAATATAATAATAATGTATTGATAATATATAAAACTCATGTATCTACTGAATTATCTGTTATTATATTTACTTTCATATTTCTAATATCATTTATTTTATTTTTTATTTAATTGAGTTATTTCTACATAATCGTTTTATAATCATTTAAGTAATATATTTTATCCCTAAAAATTACATATAAATTTACATGATGAAGAAAATAATTTAATATTTCAGAAAACAATTTATGGACAATTATATACTCTAGCCCACAAAATATGAAAAATATTATATTTATTAAAAACAACAATGTAACATGTTTTACGATTCTTTTATATAAATTAATATAAAGAACTAAATGTAAAATATGTGGCCCCAAAATGTCTTAAATTGTTATCAAATAAGATTATGGTAAAAATATACTAATACAATTGAATTTGGGAATGATTTAGACTAATTTTCTAATATATATCAAATTATTTGTACAATTAATTACAGAGTTTATTCTTAATTGTGGAAACAAAAATTAATATGGCTATAATTCATACTAACCTATATAAATGGAATTATTTGAAGAAATTTAATCAATCAATTTAAAAAATGATATAAGTTTTTAGATATTCTAAACTTGACATTCATGGAATTAAATTTAAAATTAAACAGAGAAACCAAAATGGAAAATTGTTTTTAATAGTTCTTCTAAAACATAAATTTTTTTTATAAAATTAAACTATAAATCCCATTAAAACACATAATAAAATTATTTTAAATTAAAAATAATTATTTAAAAAATTTATATAATCAACAACATAATTTTTTAATTGAAATACATTAATATAAATTACCATTTCGGATAAAAGTTAGTATTTATCACTATTCCTTTATAATTCAACATTTTTATAAAATTATTAAAAATTCACTAATCATATATAAAATTAACATAATATAACAATTTAATTTTTTAATTAAATAATTAAACTATATATTTATAATAAATTTCATTATTTAATTCTATAATACTAATAAATGTGAAAAAATTTATTCTATCAGGATCTCAGTTATTACATTCTCCCCCTTGGAATTTTCATTCTCAAAATTTTATTTGATTATTCAATAATGGTTAATACTGTTTCATCATCTCATTTTTATATTCCTAGGTTTCTTATTCAATATTATATGTTTTCCAAAAAATAGTATCCTTAGGAATCCGTTTTTTCTATAACACATGATCTCTTTGATGAATAATTTAAGCCAAAATTTATGTATAATAGTTTTTTTATTCCAACATAACTAATTCAAGGATCAAAATATATGAACATGAAACATATTTTCTTAACATTAAAACATGTAATATATTGTGTACTTGGGAAACACTCTATGTCAAGGCCACTCGGTACAAATTTGATCTAACATTCTCATGGATTACATATGGCCTACAAAATAGGAGACATTATATTTGTAACATCCCAAGTAAATAAAGAATAAGAAATATCTCATATTTATTAATATTTTTGAATTAAATATTAATTTTACTTTAAAGGGGTTGCTATGTTCGATAGCATACCCGATACACAACAACGGGTTTCTTTGAAATCTTACGTTGCACACTAGTAATATAATATTATTATTTTAAATGGTAGTTATCTCCTACTAGTTTTATTGGTGGGAATGAAAAAAACTAACTACAATATTATTATAAACATTTTTTAAATGTATTTACATTTATCCAATAAAATTTAGAGGCTTAAAATGTGAATGAATCTAATTTTTAGTATAATTTCTATTAAAAATCTTGATTTACCACCTTTTAATGCCGAACCCTATTTAAATATAATTTCGATCACTTTAATACATTCTATTTGACCAAATAAAATTCTTCTTTATAAGGGGACATCAAAATTTAATTTGTGTAATTATTTTGAATTTTTCTGATAATGTTCATTTTCTAATGAATAGTGAAAATATTGTATTTTAATGCAAAATTTCATTTTAATATAATATATTTATTTTGATAGATTATCATTTTAATTGGTTTTAAAGTTTATTTAGAATATAGTTTTACCATTTAATTCAATGATTCTCATTAGAATTATTTTCACTTTGAAAGTGGACATAAAGAAGTGTCAATATTTTAATAGTTATGGGTTTTTAAAAACACGCTATTTGTTTTAACAATGGGAATTAATTTTAAAATAATTAATTCCACATCTATGTTTTGAATTTAGGAAAATATAAATCATTTTTGAATTCGAAATATCAAATTTATCTTAGGTTAATTTTTGGTATTTTTCTGAATAGCTTCAACTTTTGATGAATAGTGAAACCACATAGTAGTAGTTAAAAAACGGACTTTTTCATTTAAATAAAAATTTACCACTTCTGTGAGTGGAATTATAAAAATCTGAAATACATGGTTGTTTTCAAGAAGTAAAATGGCGTTTAATAGGATGAAAATATTTTTTGGTGAATATTATCTTTTGACTTTTATTAACCACAGTTAAAGGTAGATAGGGTAGTTTAAGGTAAAAAGAATATTTAAAAAATTTAAAATTACATTAACACTTGTCATAACCTTTTTGGATGAGTAATGGGCGACCATGGGCATATTTGGGTCTATTTTGGGACCCCATGAAGCCACTTATGAAAGATAATGACACTTTAGATTAATTATTTTAATGCAAAGGAAAAAATGACATAAACAAAAATCTTTGAGTAAATTAATTTTTATATGGTGATATATAAATTATATTTTTAAATATAAATATTCATTGGAAAGCTAAAAAATTTCTTACATCCTGGTATTTTTTTAAAATTTTTTGAAATCAAATGAATTAAATTATTTATGACACAATAATGATGCAGTGTTACCTCATTAATAAATGGTTTAAATAAATAAGATTATAAAGACTAAAATAATATCGAAAACCTAACCAATTCCTATTGGATGATTTTATTTCTAATCTGAGTCATCTTATCATATAATTTAATGTGTTTTGGACCTTTTTAAACCGACGTTAAGTATATAATAAAATAATGTTATCACACTTTCCTAAAGAGCCCCTCCTCCCCCTTATTAATGGAGACCACTTCAATCAAATTCTTCACACCTCTCAAGACTTTTTCCTCATCCACAATCTACCCAATTAATCTCCCTACATCCATCTATTCCTACTATAAGCCTTATCTTATTCAGAAGGCACTTCAAGAAGTCCTTTTGGTCAAACCAAAGGGAGATACCCAAATTTAAGGTAATGATTTCTCTTAAATTATTTTCTTTTATTTTACTTCTCCAATGCCTAAAATATTTTTATTCATTAATTTTGTAAAAACAAATGTACCCTAAATATACAAGAATGTTTCTATGAGAAGGATTCTAACTAAACAAACATGCACCTCCATCTAATGGGTGATGAACATAATGTTTCTATGGATGGAAAACTAATGCCTCACGAAACGATGATTGTTCAAATATCTCCAACCACCTCTCATGGTGGCCATTATGATAGAACTGTATTTATATATGATATATATTATGATTATTTTTTCTTTATGCTTCTTTTTTTACATTTATAGAAATACTTTACAGTTTCCATAGTGGTTAAATACGATAGTCTCATTAGAGGAAGTGCGGACTACCGCCCCCTCAAAGTGATATGACTCGTTAATGCCTTATGTGAGACGTATAAAGGATGGATTTAATGATATTATATATGATATTATACTGTAATTATAATATATCTATTTATAATTATTTTTTATTTCCATTAAAAAAGAAATAGAAATTAAAGAAGTGATCATTCATATGTACGGCTTACCGTCTCCATGAATGGTGCATCTCATTTCATAGCTCCAAATGATATGTACTGTAATATACATATATATATATACTGGAAATATATTATATATATGATATATAAATAATTAATATAATTCTAGATATAATGGACTATTGACAACATGGGAAACTTGTAAATATAACGTCTTCATTTTTGACTCATGTACCAAATATCGACAAAACAAACTTTATTAACTTAAATGATTACATAATCTTTATAACATGGTAATGAGTAATATAAAAGGAATAATAAACATGAAAAAAGATCTTATGAAAGTATAAATTTTCTTTAGTTTATTATTTAGGAGATTAAAGAACAAACGGGTCATGTCAGACTCAAGGCAAGAGATTTTCTTATCTCACTTTTATTTCCGGGAGGTTTCCATTGTTCGCCACTTATTCATTGCATGTGGAGTATTGTGTACTACCATTTGATTTATATTAGCATGATTCTCATTATATCCATGGTATTATGTGATTCATCTGGTTGTTATTAACTTTTGGTTATACAACTAAGTTGATTACAATGTGGTAAAGGGTTTCATCTCACATTTTATTTTTGTGAGATTCATGCTATATTTTCCACTATTTACTTTTCTGTGGTGTATGTACTTCCCATGATTGTATTCATTGTGTAATATAATTCAATCTATGGGTATTTACATCTTCATTTTTATCCTTATTTCATGGGTTGTATGTTTCGTAAGTTACCAAATCGGTAAAGGAACCTTTTAACAATATTTTTATTCCCTGGGTTAATCTTCTAATTCTTGATTATGTCATGATATGATTCTGTTGTGAATCACTATTTATTATTTTTGTATTAATTTCAACTCCCTTTTCTGTGGATAAACTTATGATACACATAATCACTCCATTGATAAATTCTCAACTCATCGATATGAACTTGATAAGATTAATTTTAACTCATTCTCAATTTATTCAGTTAAACATCCAATTCATTGGTGTTGTTTTTACACTAATATGAGGGAATATCCATTGGTGGATTTAAACTGAATATCCAATCATATATAGTGTATTTATATTTTTCACACAAAATTATGTTGTTGATTTATCCTTAACCTAAGGATATAGTCTTTATAAGATATTTCTGCTGAATTTACATTCTATTGAGACTTCATTGTTTTTATACTCTAATTCACTTTTATATGGTGTATATAATGTACTTTGACAGATTATTTCATGAATTCATTTTTTCACATGATATTATAATGTTCAGATTAAATGTTATTCCTCAATTATTTGTATCCAAGCATCTCACTTTTTGTTAAAAAAACTCTTTAAACTAAATATCTTTTTAAATGTTTTAAAGAATTATTCTTCTAAATATTTATCATTGATTTACATGTTTTCAAAATGGCTTTTAGGATTTATTTATATGGACATTAATGTTTTCATATGATACTTATTTTAAAAGTTTTATTGTGGTATGTTGCACATTAATTCAAAAATATATTTCAAATGGTTTTGAAAATTATTTGATAAAAAAGTGATTATTTCAATATATTGATTTGATATATTTGAATGTGTAAATGTTATCTTACCTTTATACATGTGTTATATGTTATGATTATGTTATGTTTATTGCGAATTGTTTACCTATATGGGTTGTTCCGTGATAAACCTAGGGTAGGCGAGCCGATGATAGCTCTCCAATGCATTGGATAACATGAATGAGGTAAGCATGATATTTATCCTAAGAGATTTAGGGAATATGTTGTGATGGGAATTCCAAGTGTAACTCCATACGTTGCTGTGATAGCATGAACGTAAGATTGATATGGACGGAATAAATAAACTTTATGATTTATGATTTGTGTTTGTTATTCATAAATATTATGTTTTAGTAAGTTATGATATGATTGAAAAGTATGGTTTCATTGATTTGCGTTTATTGATGGGATAATGGTTTCCTTCCTTATTTAATAACCCCTATTAAGCTTTTTATGCTCATCCCATGTTTTTGAATTGTTTTCCTCTAAACATAATGATGAATAGGGTCAATGATGGGATGGAGGAAAAGTAATTCTCTCTAAAACATGGAACTATGCATGTTTCTTTTAGGAGTTTTTATTTTATGAAAAAATGTGTACTGAGTAGTAGTGTCCACGTGTAATATTAAAGTTGTTATGTAATAGTTATGGCCTAATTCTATATTACTATAAACCTGAAATGATCTTCAATGTGAACAATTCATTTAATTCAAGAATATGTAATGTTTAAGGTCAGGTCCTTACAGTGTGTATGAGAGGTCTGTTTAGATAACTTTTGAGGTTTGGGTATTCTTTAAGCATAAGTGACATAAAAATAATGATTAGGATTTTAGAAAGATTCGTACTTTATTGACAAATTAAATTAGTTTAGGATAATATGAATAACTATATATTAGTATTTACCCTCCTCATAATATATTATATGATTATTTTACTGATATAGTCACAATTAACTTTTTGGTTTTAGTAAATGGTTGGATCTAGCAGGCATCAAAGTCAAAGTGGATGTGAAGAAAACCGTGATGGTTTTATGAATGAGAAACTAAATGAAATGTGAGCTGCAATGAGAACTCTTATGGTTATTCTTAACCAACTATCTGGAGTCATGATTGAAAACCTGATCCTTGGTGTTTCTTATAAGGCATCTTATATGCATGAAAAAAATCCCTATGTATGTTCAGGTAATAATCATAAAGGTAAGTATGTTCAAAAACCTATGTGTCAAATATGTGGAAAGAAACACCTAGGAAATGTTTCAAAGGGCCGGGAAGATGCTATAGATGTGGAAATGAAGGTCACAATGCAAGAACCTGCCATGGAAAAAGGAAACATCCAGTTGACTCTAGGAAAGGGAATGAAGTTCTTTCTGAGGGATCAATTGAATGTTTTAAATATAGGGTTCATGATCATTATACAAACAGATGTACTACAAAGATGTTTTGGGAATGAGATCACCAGGATTATACAAATATATGTTTACCGATACCTATTTCCATTTCAATTGAGGATGAAGAAACTGACAATGACCAATGAAAAATATGGATTATTTCTTAACAAATGTTTTGAAATTATTAAATCATAGGATATGATTCATTATTTTTTTGTATGAAATAAGTATTTCAGAATAAGTTTGAAAGGAATTGTTAATGGATCACGAAGAACGTTGAATGAGTATGAAGTAAACCTATATGGGATTCAAGAGTTATAATAGATTTTAGAATGGTGAAATTCTTAAAAGTATTAAGGATATTTTGATGATGGGATTACATTAGAAGTCTTTTTATAGTATGTGTAACCTTAAAGTTTGATATATGAAAATTTTATTCAAAGAATATTTATCTTTTCTTTTGTGGATATAGTTATAAAGAACCATTTGGGTTTATATGGTCCTTGAATTTGAGGCAATTACATGTTTATATATTTTGGGATGAAAAATGAAAGTTATTTGATAAAATTTGTGGTTAAAATATGTCATGGTTATTTTTTATGATTTTATATCTTTTAAGGAATTTTATAAATTTTTTTTTGAAAAAGGACGACACACAAACCGCGTGACAACCCATTGTATCAGACAAAGCTATGAGAATCGAACCCACAACCAAAGTTTGATTGGATTTACCCCTACCACTGGACTACGTGATGTCCCTGGTTAGTATGACTAATTATATTTAGTTATATGATTTTATGAATCAAGAATAAGTTGATTTTGAGTTGTGTATGGAATTGATTAACCTACCATGGAGAATATGTGATTAGGTTAATTTCTTTTCAATATAAGTCTTTAATAGTATCTAATGTTATTTGGAGATAAATGTTATGATTTATCTTGGAAGACTATGAGATTAAATACTTATATGATTATGGTTTTTTTATTAGTTTGAATTACTTTGAAGAATTTTATGGAAAATTGTCTATCAAATGGTCCTTGTGGAAATTTGGGTTTTGATTGAAAATATTTGGATATTAAGATTAGTTTTCTTGTAAAAGATTATCCTTTTGGGTATTATCTGATCTCACACAAAACATTTTCGTTTTGTTTAATGTCTAAAGATATGGAAAATTATATATTTCATATTTTTTGGATTATGTGATTCTCTAGAAGTTGATTATAGCGATTTTAATGTGACCAAGTCAGTTCGAATACTCATCGTTGGTAGAAAATATGTGTTTTCTATAGAAGTTTAGAAAAGTATGAAATTATATATGACAAGTAAGTTTGTTTCCTTATGTTCTTATTATATTTAGTAAATAAAATCATCAAAATTATGAAAAGGAACATAAAACAAAAATATGTTGTTGGTTTAACTTTCCTACTGGTTAATCAAAGACCATTTAACACATCACAAGTTAGTGATTTTCTGGTGGTTAACTTTCTCCTAATTAGGTTTTCTACCACTCTCCATTAGAACATGAAAGTATGTTTTCACTTACACATCCATGTTTTCATGGAATCCTAGTATCTATTGGCTCTGGTGACCATTGTACTTCTCTTTCTTTCTTTTAATGTGATATTTTTACTAACTCATTTCTGATGTGGGACTTTTAATGAAGTTTCCAATCCCAGTATTAAAATATCGGGGACGCAATTTCCAAAAGGGGGGAAGGATGTAACATCTCAGGTAAATAAAGAATAATACATATTTTATATTTATTATTATTTGTAAATTAAATGTTAATTTTATTTTAAAGGGGTTTCTATGTTCGATAGCATACCCAATACGCAACAACGTGTTTCTTTGAAATCTTAAGTTGCACACTAATAATATAATATTATTATTTTAAATCGTAGTTATCTCCTAGCCATTTTATTGGAAGGAATGAAAAAAACTAAATACAATTTGATTATACATATTTGTTAAATGAATTTACATTTTTCCAATAAATGTTAGACTCTTAAAATGTGAATGAATCTAGTTTTAAGAATAATTTACAATAAAAGACTTATTTAGCAACTTTTAATTGATAAACCTCTTTAAATATAATTTTTTATGCATTAATACATTCTATTTGACCAAATAAAATCCTTCTTTTGAATGGGGCCATCAAAATTTACTTTGTGTAAATTTTTGGAATTTTTCTGATAATGTTAATTTTCTAATGAATAGTGAATTTTTTTTATTTTAATTCAAAACTGAATTTTAATATAATTTATTTATATGGTTAGATTATCTTTTTAATTTGTTTTAATGTGTAATTAGAATATATTTTTACCATTTTATCGAATTTTGGCAATTAGAATTAATTTCACTTTGATTGTGGACAGAAAGAAGTGTCAATCTTTTGATAGTTTTTGTTTCTAAAAAACATGCTATTTTTTAAATATGGGAATTAATTTTAAATAAATAATCCCACTTCTATGTTTTGAATTTAGAAAAATACAAATAATTTTTGAATTCGGAATATCAAATTTATCTTAGGGTTAATTTTGGGTATTTTTCTGAAAAACTTCAATTTTTGATGAATAGTGAAACGACTTAGTAGTAGTTAAAAAACATACATTTTCATTTAAATAAAATTTTAATACTTCTATGGGTTGAATTTTGAAAATCCGGAAAACATGTTTTTTATAAAAAAGTAAAATTTGGTTCAATAAGATGAAAATATTTTTTGGTGAATAGTAACTTTGACTTCTATTTACCGTAGTTAAAGATACATAGGGTAATTCAAGGTAAAAAGAATATTGTAATATTTACAAATTACCTTAACACATGTCCTAACATTATTGGATAAGAAATGGATAACCATGGGCATCTTTGGGTATATTTTTGGACCCCATGGAGCCACTTAACAAAGATAATGACACTTTAGATTAATTAATATAATGTAAAGGAAAAAATGACATAAAAAATCATTGAGTTAATTTATTTTTATATGGAGTAATATAAATTATATTTTCGATTATGAATATTCATTTTAAATCTAAAAATATATCATACAACATGGTATTTTTTTATAATTTTTAGACATCAAAGGAATTAATGTATTTATGACACAATAATGGTGGAGTGTTTACTTGATTAAGAAATGGTTTAAAAAAATAAGATTATGAAGACTAAAATAATATCTAAATCTATCCAATTCCTATTGGATGATTTTATTTCGAATATGAGTTTTCTTATATTCTACTTCAATGTGTTTTGGACCTTTTGAAACCGCGTATATGTTTATAATAAAATAATGTTCTCAAACATTCCTAAAGAGCCCCACCTCCCACTTATAAAAGGAGACCACTTCTAAAAAATTCCTCACACCTCTCAAGACTTTTAGATCGTCCAAAATCTGACCAATTAATCTCCCCACATTCCTCTACTCCTCCTAGAAGCCTTATATTAGGCATAAGTCACTTCAAGAAGTCCTTTTGTTCAAATCAAAGGGAGCTACCTAAATTAAACGTAACAGTTTCTCTTAAATTGTTTTCTTTTATTTTACTTCTACAACCCCTAACTCTTTTTATTCATTTATTTTTTAACAACAACAGTGTTCTCAATATACTAGGATGTTTTTATTATAATCATTCGAACTAAACATACACATACCTCTATCAAATAGGTGAAGAACATAATGTTTTTGTGGATGGCAAACTAATGCCTCATAAAACGATGATTGTTCAAATATATCAAACTGCCTCTCATGGTGGCCATTATTATGGCACTGTATTTATATATGATATATATTATGATTACTTTTTCATTATGTTTCTTTATTTTTTCCATTTATAGAAATACTTTATGGTTTCCATAGTGGTTAAATATGATAATCTCATTAGAGGAAGTGTGGACTGCCGCCCCCTCAAAGTGTTATGACTCGTTAATGACTTATGTGGGACGTATAAATGATAGAGTTAAGGATTTTATATATTATATTATACTGTAATTATAATATACCTATGTATCATTATGTTTTAATTCCATTAAAATAAGAAATAGAAATGAAAGTAGCGTTCATGCATACATACGGCATATCGTCTCCATGAACTATTCATTTCATTTCATACCTCCAAATGATATGTACAGTTATAAATATCAATATATACTGGATATATATGATATATATGATATCTAAATAATGAATATCATTCTGGATATAATGGAATATTGAAAACCTGGAAAACCTGTAAATATAAGGTGTTCATTTTTGACTCAAGTACCAAATATCGACCGAACGAACGTTATTAAAATAAATGATTACATAATGTTTATAACATGGTAATAAGTGATATAAAAGGAATTATAAACATGAAAAAGTTTCATAAGAAAGTATAAATTAACTTTAGTTTATTATTCATGAGATTAAAGAACGAACGTGTCAAGTCGGAAACAAGGTACGAGATTTTCCTATCTCACTTTGAATTCTGTGAGATTTTCATTGTTTTCAATTTATTCATAGCATGTGGAGTATTGTTTAATACCAATTGATATATATTATCATCGTTCTCGTTATATTCATGGTATTCTATGATTCATTTGGTTGTTATTAACTTTTGGTCATACGACTCACTTGATTACAACGTGGTAAAGGGTTTCAGCTCGCTTTTTATTCCCGTGAGATTAATGCTATATTTTACACTATTTCTATTTGTGTGGTTTATTTAATTCCCAATATTTTATTAATTGAGTAATATAATTCAATCTATCAGTATTTACATCTTCATTTTTTGATCCTTTTTTCAGGGTTTGTATGTTTCATAAGTTACCAAATCGTTAAGGGAACCTTTTAACCCGATTTTCATTCCATGGGTTAATCTTACAATTCTTCATTATAGAATGATATGATTATTTGGGGAATCACTATTTATTATTTTTGTAGTAATTTATACTCCCTTTTATGTGGATATAATTTTGATACAGATTATCACCCATTGATAAATTCTCAAGTCATCGATATGAACTTGATAAGAGTAATTTTTTACTCAATCTATTTTTATTAAGTTAAACATCCAATTCATTGGTGGTTGTTTTTACAATAATATTTTTGAATGTCATATTATTGATTTAAAATGTCTATCCAATCATATTGAGTGTATTTATATTTTCCACACATAATAATGTCTTTGATTTATCTTTAACCTAAGGATACAGTCTTCATAAGAGATTTCATCTCAATTTACATTCCATTGAGACATATTTGTTGTCATACAAAAATTCACTTTTATATGGTGTATATAACGCACTTTGACATATTATATCATGAATTCAATTATTCACATGGTATTATAATGTTTTCATTAAATTTTATTCCTCAATTATTTGCATTCAAGCGTCTCTGTATTTGCTAAAAAAATCTTTAACTAAAATATCGTTTTAAATGTTTTACATATTTATTCTTATAAATATTTCTTATTAATCACCATGTTTTATAAATGGGATCTAGGATTTATTAATATGGAGATTATTTTATTCAAATGATAATTCATTTAAATGCTTCATTGTGGTGTGGGACACTTTGATTCAAAAATATCTTTTTAAATGGTTTTTAAAATGATTTGATAAAAAATTGTTTATTTCAATATATTGATTTGAAATATTGGAATGTGGATATGGTATCTTTACTTTATACATGTGTTATATGTTATTATTGTGTTATGGTTATTGGGATTTGTTTACGTATATGGTTGGTTTCTTGATAAACCTAGGGTGGGTGAGCCCGAGATAGCTCTCCAATTCATTGGGTAATGTCACGGAGGTAAACGTGATGTTTCTCCTATGAGATTTAGGGAATATATATAGTGATTTTTATTCCAATTTTAACTCCCTACGAAGCTATGATAGCTACAATATATGTTTGATATGGATTCCATAAGTAAGATTTATGACTTATCAATTTAGTGTGTTATTCATAAATATTATGTTTTCTAAGGTATGTTATGATTGAAAAGTATGGTTTCATGGAAATGTATTTATTGATGGGATAATGTTTTCCTTCCTTATTTTATAACCCATACTAAGATTTTTACGCTCATCCCACATTTTTGAAATGTTTTCCACATGACATAATGATGAATATTGTCAAGGATTGGATCATTGAAAAGTCATGCTTCTTAAAACATGGAACTAGACATGTTTCCTTTAAGAGTTTTTATTTTATGAAAAAAATTGATAATGAGTAGTAGTGTCCACATGCAATATTCATGTTATTATGTAATAGTTATGGCCTAATTCTATAAAAATATACACCTGAAATTATCCTCAATGTGAATTATTCATTTAATTCAAGAATATGTAATTTTTAAGGTAGGGTACTTATAGTTGGTTTCATAGGTCGTTTTAGATAACTTTAGAGGTTAGGGTATTCTTTATACATAAGAGAGATATCCATAACGGTTAGGATTTTAGAAAGATTAATAGTTGTTATTGATAATTTAAATTAATTTTAGATAACTTGAATAAGTATATCTTAGTATTTACCATCCTCATAATATATTATATGATTATTTTACTAATATACTCACACTGGCCTTTTTTGTTTTAGTTAATGGCTTGATCTAGTAGGCATCAATGTAACAGTGGATGTGAAAAAAACTGTGATGTTTTTATGAACGAGCAACTGAATGAAATGAGAACTACAATGAGAACTCTTGTGGTTATTCTCAATCAACTATTTGGAGTCATGATTGACAACCTGAATGTAAAGACCCGTAAATTTCAAGGAAATTTTTTTTGTTAATTTTCATTGGAATTTTACAAGAACGCAGTTTCTGAGGACACCTAATTCCGAGGCCCGGTGTGCCCGGAATCATTTTCTGTAGTTTGGCTCGGGTACGTTCAGTGAACGGACGAGCGGGTTTTTCTAACTTTTGAACCGGTGCCCGAAATCGAATTCTCAGGGCACTGATGGTATCACAGCGCCGGTATTTGCTTAGAAACGTCTCTTCAGGAGTTGCGTTTGCTCGGGTGTGGTTTTTAATTTTTGGGCATAAAGTTTAGAAATAAAATAATTTGTTGGACAAACTTTATTTTATTTCAATTAAGCCACTTGAAGCCACTTGAAAGCCACTTAAACTGAGTTCAACCGGATAGGGTACTATCCAGAAATAGCCTACCCTCTTGGTAGGATATTTGTGAGGTGGGGCCCGCACGAGCCCCGCCGTTTCTTTCCGCTAAGTAATGCACCCGCGAAAACCCGTCATTATGAAAGTCAACTAACGCGTTTTCTTAAATTCTTAACAGACCATTTAATTGGGAAATTTTTCTTCGTAAATTAAATGAGCTGTTACTTTCGTTGAATTAATACAATGAATTGATGGGTCGTTACTTACCTTTTCATTTGTTGGCGTTATAATAAAATAAGACCAACAAGGTCTCTTGAGGATTACTCGTTGATAGGCTTGACAGAATCCTTGAGCCTTCATCCTCCTTCGCGAAGAACGCGAAGAACGCGAAGAACGTCGGCCTCCGACGAAGAACGCCGAACCCGTGGAAGTTGACGAGGCGACGCCGTGTTCCGCGACGCTGACGTTCCCTTCCTGCAATGTTCTTCTGCGATATCTCTTCCTCCGGAACGAATCCTCGATCTGCTGTTTGAGATCGTCGACTCAACACCGGTTTCCACGACGACGTGATGCCCTTCCGTGGCGACGCGACGATCTCCTCCTTCCGCGACGAGAAATTCCACGAAGGACGTGCATACGACGACGACCAACGAGGTAGGGGTTGTTGTGAACTTTTCCTTTTTCCCGTGTTGTTTCCATTTAAGAATGAAGAACCCAATTCATAAACAATTTTTATTTCCTTAAAAAAAAAATTGGATATGTATTCATATGTTGAATATTGTTCCTCCCGTTTTTTATCACTAACGCGGAGGGTGCGGGCCAAACGAACACGGCCCAACAACCCTCCACCATTCTTCGTTATTGTGCGGACTTGACGGGCGACGACGGAACGTGCCGCAACGGAAGTGTGATGTTTCCGCAGTGAAGAGCAAGTCCCGGGAGGAGCAGCGGCGTAGAGGGGAACATAACCGGACCAGCGGAGCGACTCCTGTGGCCCGCGGAAGCCGCCGGCGGCGCGGGTCGCCGGTGTGGCGGCGCTGGTAGCTGGGAGCCGCGGCACCCCGGCGCGCCGCCGGACAAGGCCGCCGCGGGAGAAGCCGCGGCGGCGGCACTCGCAGACGCGCAGCCGCGCGGGTCCGGCGCGCGCGGGACACGGCTGAAGTCGTGTCCGGTTGTCCGAGCGACACCCCGCAGGTGCCGCGGGGTTGTCACGCGGGGGCGGCGGCTCCCCCCCGCATCGCTTGGCTGTCCAGGGTGACACCCCTTGGGTGCCGCGGGGGTGTCACGCGGGGTTGGCGGCTCCCCCCCGCGTCGCGCGGCCAAGTCGAGCCGGGCTGGCCGAGCCAGGCCGGTCCGAACGGCCCGACCCCCCCCCCCCCCTTGGGTCGGCCGAACCGGGTCGACCCAGTCTGACCCGGTCAGACCCGGTCCGGCCCGGCTAGGGCGCGGCCCGGCCGTTCGGACCGGCCTGGCTCGGCCAGCCTGGCTCGACTTGGCCGCGCGACGCGGGGGGGAGCCGCCAACCCCGCGTGACACCCCCGCGGCACCCAAGGGGTGTCACCCTGGACAGCCAAGCGATGCGAGGGGGAGCCGCCGCCCCCGCGTGACAACCCCGCGGCACCTGCGGGGTGTCGCTCGGACAACCGGACATGACTTCAGCCGTGTCCCGCGCGCGCCGGACCCGCGCGGCTGCGCGTCTGCGAGTGCCGCCGCCACGGCTTCTCCCGCGGCGGCCTTGTCCGGCGGCGCGCCGGGGTGCCGCTGCTCCCAGCTACCAGCGCCGCCACACCGGCGACCCGCGCCGCCGGCGGCTTCCGCGGGCCACAGGAGTCGCTCCGCTGGTCCGGTTATGTTCCCCTCTGCGCCGCTGCTCCTCCCGGGACTTGCTCATCACTGCGGAAACATCACACTTCCGTTGCGGCACGTTCCGTCATCGCCCGTCAAGTCCGCACAATAACGAAGAATGGTGGAGGGTTGTTGGGCCGTGTTCGTTTGGCCCGCACCCTCCGCGTTAGTGATAAAAAACGGGAGGAACAATATTCAACATATGAATACATATCCAAAATTTTTTTTTAAGGAAATAAAAATTGTTTATGAATTGGGTTCTTCATTCTTAAATGGAAACAACACGGGAAAAAGGAAAAGTTCACAACAACCCCTACCTCGTTGGTCGTCGTCGTATGCACGTCCTTCGTGGAATTTCTCGTCGCGGAAGGAGGAGATCGTCGCGTCGCCACGGAAGGGCATCACGTCGTCGTGGAAACCGGTGTTGAGTCGACGATCTCAAACAGCAGATCGAGGATTCGTTCCGGAGGAAGAGATATCGCAGAAGAACATTGCAGGAAGGGAACGTCAGCGTCGCGGAACACGGCGTCGCCTCGTCAACTTCCACGGGTTCGGCGTTCTTCGTCGGAGGCCGACGTTCTTCGCGTTCTTCGCGTTCTTCGCGAAGCAGGATGAAGGCTCAAGGATTCTGTCAAGCCTATCAACGAGTAATCCTCAAGAGACCTTGTTGGTCTTATTTTATTATAACGCCAACAAATGAAAAGGTAAGTAACGACCAATCAATTCATTGTATTAATTCAACGAAAGTAACAGCTCATTTAATTTACGAAGAAAAATTGCCCAATTAAATGGTCTGTTAAGAATTTAAGAAAATGCGTTAGTTGACTTTCATAATGACGGGTTTTCGCGGGTGCATTACTTAGCGGAAAGAAACGGCGGGGCTCGTGCGGGCCCCACCTCACAAATATCCTACCAAGAGGGTAGGCTATTTCTGGATAGTACCCTATCCGGTTGAACTCAGTTTAAGTGGCTTTCAAGTGGCTTCAAGTGGCTTAATTGAAATAAAATAAAGTTTGTCCAACAAATTATTTTATTTCTAAACTTTATGCCCAAAAATTAAAAACCACACCCGAGCAAACGCAACTCCTGAAGAGACGTTTCTAAGCAAATACCGGCGTTGTGATACCATCAGTGCCCTGAGAATTCGATTTCGGGCACCGGTTCAAAAGTTAGAAAAACCCGCTCGTCCGTTCACTGAACGTACCCGAGCCAAACTACAGAAAATGATTCCGGGCACACCGGGCCTCGGAATTAGGTGTCCTCAGAAACTGCGTTCTTGTAAAATTCCAATGAAAATTAACAAAAAAAATTTCCTTGAAATTTACGGGTCTTTACATTCAGGTTGTCAATCATGACTCCAAATAGTTGATTGAGAATAACCACAAGAGTTCTCATTGTAGTTCTCATTTCATTCAGTTGCTCGTTCATAAAAACATCACAGTTTTTTTCACATCCACTGTTACATTGATGCCTACTAGATCAAGCCATTAACTAAAACAAAAAAGGCCAGTGTGAGTATATTAGTAAAATAATCATATAATATATTATGAGGATGGTAAATACTAAGATATACTTATTCAAGTTATCAATGTGATCATTAATACACCATACTTAAAAAGAAAATCCGGAATTAATTAAAATTATTATAAAAAATTTAATTTTAAATTCATTTATTAAATACGGTTATAAAAATTGAACTATGATACATTAATGGATATGGTAGGTCGTTCATACTTATTACTAAAGTTTCCATTTTTCAATTATCATCACAATATGATTTTAAGATACATTTTATCTTTCAATAATTATAATTATATATTAAATATATTATTAGTTATTTAAATATACTTAGATATACCATCTATGAGGTGTGGTGATGAAAAAATAATCACATCACTTTCTGGTGGCAATAATTATAAAGTACACAAGAATGATATTATTATTTGTCTGTGTATGGAATGATAACTACGTAAATGATATAATATATTTTAATAATGATACATTTCTCATTACTATAATGTACTATCCTTAAGTCCATCAATGTAACTAGTCTTTAAATATGGTGATGGAAAATAATATAAATCGATTCAGGAGGAAATATTCCATCGTACACACAAATGGTGAATTCAATTCCCATTTGTTGATGGTGGAGATTGATATCTATTTGTAAACTAACATAAATAGATATCAGTTAATTTATGATTATATAGGTTTTATTTTAAAATCATTTAAGATGATTTTAATGTAGTTAATGAAGAAAAAAACTAAACCATACATATAAAAATAATACATCTTTTATGGAAATTATCATTTGAAAAGACCTAATGATTATTGGGGATTGTGTTATAACCAAAATAATGATAATAAAATGATGAGAGTGACTCGAGGATTTAATTTGTACATGGATTGGAATAAAAAATTGTTTTAATGTACGATGAATTGTGATGAATATATTTCCTTGTATACGAGAGGGGTGGGGAACACTTGAAATTTTCAAAGTATTAAAATATTATAATACTAATCTAAAACCAACAAAAATAAAAAAGGAATATATATTGATAGGATGTAATATTTTTTACAATATAACCTCACCTATTGTCTTATTTAATATTTGATGTTTTTTAAAAAATGTAATAATATATTAATCCCATAAAATATCATTATCATAAAATTTGATATTATTTATTAAAATGACATTAAAAAAAATAAATATATAAAGTTGAATTAAAAACAACTATTTTATAATATAATAATAATGTATTGATAATATATAAAACTCATGTATCTACTGAATTATCTGTTATTATATTTACTTTCATATTTCTAATATCATTTATTTTATTTTTTATTTAATTGAGTTATTTCTACATAATCGTTTTATAATCATTTAAGTAATATATTTTATCCCTAAAAATTACATATAAATTTACATGATGAAGAAAATAATTTAATATTTCAGAAAACAATTTATGGACAATTATATACTCTAGCCCACAAAATATGAAAAATATTATATTTATTAAAAACAACAATGTAACATGTTTTACGATTCTTTTATATAAATTAATATAAAGAACTAAATGTAAAATATGTGGCCCCAAAATGTCTTAAATTGTTATCAAATAAGATTATGGTAAAAATATACTAATAGAATTGAATTTGGGAATGATTTAGACTAATTTTCTAATATATATCAAATTATTTGTACAATTAATTACAGAGTTTATTCTTAATTGTGGAAACAAAAATTAATATGGCTATAATTCATACTAACCTATATAAATGGAATTATTTGAAGAAATTTAATCAATCAATTTAAAAAATGATATAAGTTTTTAGATATTCTAAACTTGACATTCATGGAATTAAATTTAAAATTAAACAGAGAAACCCAAATGGAAAATTGTTTTTAGTAGTTCTTCTAAAATATAAATTTTTTTTATAAAATTAAACTATAAATCCCATTAAAACACATAATAAAATTATTTTAAATTAAAAATAATTATTTAAAAAATTTATATAATCAACAACATAATTTTTTAATTGAAATACATTAATATAAATTACCATTTCGGATAAAAGTTAGTATTTATCACTATTCCTTTACAATTCAACATTTTTATAAAATTATTAAAAATTCACTAATAATATATAAAATTAACATAATATAACAATTTAATTTTTTAATTAAATAATTAAACTATATATTTATAATAAATTTCATTATTTAATTCTATAATACTAATAAATGTGAAAAAATTTATTCTATCAGGATCTCAGTTATTACATTCTCCCCCTTGGAATTTTCATTCTCAAAATTTTATTTGATTATTCAATAATGGTTAATACTGTTTCATCATCTCATTTTTATATTCCTAGGTTTCTTATTCAATATTATATGTTTTCCAAAAAATAGTATCCTTAGGAATCCGTTTTTTCTATAACACATGATCTCTTTGATGAATAATTTAAGCCAAAATTTATGTATAATAGTTTTTTTATTCCAACATAACTAATTCAAGGATCAAAATATATGAACATGAAACATATTTTCTTAACATTAAAACATGTAATATATTGTGTACTTGGGAAACACTCTATGTCAAGGCCACTCGGTACAAATTTGATCTAACATTCTCATGGATTACATATGGCCTACAAAATAGGAGACATTATATTTGTAACATCCCAAGTAAATAAAGAATAAGAAATATCTCATATTTATTAATATTTTTGAATTAAATATTAATTTTACTTTAAAGGGGTTGCTATGTTCGATAGCATACCCGATACACAACAACGGGTTTCTTTGAAATCTTACGTTGCACACTAGTAATATAATATTATTATTTTAAATGGTAGTTATCTCCTACTAGTTTTATTGGTGGGAATGAAAAAAACTAACTACAATATTATTATAAACATTTTTTAAATGTATTTACATTTATCCAATAAAATTTAGAGGCTTAAAATGTGAATGAATCTAATTTTTAGTATAATTTCTATTAAAAATCTTGATTTACCACCTTTTAATGCCGAACCCTATTTAAATATAATTTCGATCACTTTAATACATTCTATTTGACCAAATAAAATTCTTCTTTATAAGGGGACATCAAAATTTAATTTGTGTAATTATTTTGAATTTTTCTGATAATGTTCATTTTCTAATGAATAGTGAAAATATTGTATTTTAATGCAAAATTTCATTTTAATATAATATATTTATTTTGATAGATTATCATTTTAATTGGTTTTAAAGTTTATTTAGAATATAGTTTTACCATTTAATTCAATGATTCTCATTAGAATTATTTTCACTTTGAAAGTGGACATAAAGAAGTGTCAATATTTTAATAGTTATGGGTTTTTAAAAACACGCTATTTGTTTTAACAATGGGAATTAATTTTAAAATAATTAATTCCACATCTATGTTTTGAATTTAGGAAAATATAAATCATTTTTGAATTCGAAATATCAAATTTATCTTAGGTTAATTTTTGGTATTTTTCTGAATAGCTTCAACTTTTGATGAATACTGAAACCACATAGTAGTAGTTAAAAAACGGACTTTTTCATTTAAATAAAAATTTACCACTTCTGTGAGTGGAATTATAAAAATCTGAAATACATGGTTGTTTTCAAGAAGTAAAATGGCGTTTAATAGGATGAAAATATTTTTTGGTGAATATTATCTTTTGACTTTTCTTAACCACAGTTAAAGGTAGATAGGGTAGTTTAAGGTAAAAAGAATATTTAAAAAATTAAAAATTACATTAACACTTGTCATAACCTTGTTGGATGAGTAATGGCCGACCATGGGCATATTTGGGTCTATTTTGGGACCCCATGAAGCCACTTATGAAAGATAATGACACTTTAGATTAATTATTTTAATGCAAAGGAAAAAATGACATAAACAAAAATCTTTGAGTAAATTAATTTTTATATGGTGATATATAAATTATATTTTTAAATATAAATATTCATTGGAAAGATAAAAAATTTCTTACATCCTGGTATTTTTTTAAAATTTTTTGAAATCAAATGAATTAAATTATTTATGACACAATAATGATGCAGTGTTACCTCATTAATAAATGGTTTAAATAAATAAGATTATAAAGACTAAAATAATATCGAAAACCTAACCAATTCCTATTGGATGATTTTATTTCTAATCTGAGTCATCTTATCATATAATTTAATGTGTTTTGGACCTTTTTAAACCGACGTTAAGTATATAATAAAATAATGTTATCACACTTTCCTAAAGAGCCCCTCCTCCCCCTTATTAATGGAGACCACTTCAATCAAATTCTTCACACCTCTCAAGACTTTTTCCTCATCCACAATCTACCCAATTAATCTCCCTACATCCATCTATTCCTACTATAAGCCTTATCTTATTCAGAAGGCACTTCAAGAAGTCCTTTTGGTCAAACCAAAGGGAGATACCCAAATTTAAGGTAATGATTTCTCTTAAATTATTTTCTTTTATTTTACTTCTCCAATGCCTAAAATATTTTTATTCATTAATTTTGTAAAAACAAATGTACCCTAAATATACAAGAATGTTTCTATGAGAAGGATTCTAACTAAACAAACATGCACCTCCATCTAATGGGTGATGAACATAATGTTTCTATGGATGGAAAACTAATGCCTCACGAAACGATGATTGTTCAAATATCTCCAACCACCTCTCATGGTGGCCATTATGATAGAACTGTATTTATATATGATATATATTATGATTATTTTTTCTTTATGCTTCTTTTTTTACATTTATAGAAATACTTTACAGTTTCCATAGTGGTTAAATACGATAGTCTCATTAGAGGAAGTGCGGACTACCGCCCCCTCAAAGTGATATGACTCGTTAATGCCTTATGTGAGACGTATAAAGGATGGATTTAATGATATTATATATGATATTATACTGTAATTATAATATATCTATTTATAATTATTTTTTATTTCCATTAAAAAAGAAATAGAAATTAAAGTAGTGATCATTCATATGTACGGCTTACCGTCTCCATGAATGGTGCATCTCATTTCATAGCTCCAAATGATATGTACTGTAATATACATATATATATATACTGGAAATATATTATATATATGATATATAAATAATTAATATAATTCTAGATATAATGGACTATTGACAACATGGGAAACTTGTAAATATAACGTCTTCATTTTTGACTCATGTACCAAATATCGACAAAACAAACTTTATTAACTTAAATGATTACATAATCTTTATAACATGGTAATGAGTAATATAAAAGGAATAATAAACATGAAAAAAGATCTTATGAAAGTATAAATTTTCTTTAGTTTATTATTTAGGAGATTAAAGAACAAACGGGTCATGTCAGACTCAAGGCAAGAGATTTTCTTATCTCACTTTTATTTCCGGGAGGTTTCCATTGTTCGCCACTTATTCATTGCATGTGGAGTATTGTGTACTACCATTTGATTTATATTATCATGATTCTCATTATATCCATGGTATTCTGTGATTCATCTGGTTGTTATTAACTTTTGGTTATACAACTAAGTTGATTACAATGTGGTAAAGGGTTTCATCTCACATTTTATTTTTGTGAGATTCATGCTATATTTTCCACTATTTACTTTTCTGTGGTGTATGTACTTCCCATGATTGTATTCATTGTGTAATATAATTCAATCTATGGGTATTTACATCTTCATTTTTATCCTTATTTCATGGGTTGTATGTTTCGTAAGTTACCAAATCGGTAAAGGAACCTTTTAACAATATTTTTATTCCCTGGGTTAATCTTCTAATTCTTGATTATGTCATGATATGATTCTGTTGTGAATCACTATTTATTATTTTTGTATTAATTTCAACTCCCTTTTCTGTGGATAAACTTATGATACACATAATCACTCCATTGATAAATTCTCAACTCATCGATATGAACTTGATAAGATTAATTTTAACTCATTCTCAATTTATTCAGTTAAACATCCAATTCATTGGTGTTGTTTTTACACTAATATGAGGGAATATCCATTGGTGGATTTAAACTGAATATCCAATCATATATAGTGTATTTATATTTTTCACACAAAATTATGTTGTTGATTTATCCTTAACCTAAGGATATAGTCTTTATAAGATATTTCTTCTGAATTTACATTCTATTGAGACTTCATTGTTTTTATACTCTAATTCACTTTTATATGGTGTATATAATGTACTTTGACAGATTATTTCATGAATTCATTTTTTCACATGATATTATAATGTTCAGATTAAATGTTATTCCTCAATTATTTGTATCCAAGCATCTCACTTTTTGTTAAAAAAACTCTTTAAACTAAATATCTTTTTAAATGTTTTAAAGAATTATTCTTCTAAATATTTATCATTGATTTACATGTTTTCAAAATGGCTTTTAGGATTTATTTATATGGACATTAATGTTTTCATATGATACTTATTTTAAAAGTTTTATTGTGGTATGTTGCACATTAATTCAAAAATATATTTCAAATGGTTTTGAAAATTATTTGATAAAAAAGTGATTATTTCAATATATTGATTTGATATATTTGAATGTGTAAATGTTATCTTACCTTTATACATGTGTTATATGTTATGATTATGTTATGTTTATTGTGAATTGTTTACCTATATGGGTGGTTCCGTGATAAACCTAGGGTAGGCGAGCCGATGATAGCTCTCCAATGCATTGGATAACATGAATGAGGTAAGCATGATATTTACCCTAAGAGATTTAGGGAATATGTTGTGATGGGAATTCCAAGTGTAACTCCATACGTTGCTGTGATAGCATGAACGTAAGATTGATATGGACGGAATAAATAAACTTTATGATTTATGATTTGTGTTTGTTATTCATAAATATTATGTTTTAGTAAGTTATGATATGATTGAAAAGTATGGTTTCATTGATTTGCGTTTATTGATGGGATAATGGTTTCCTTCCTTATTTAATAACCCCTATTAAGCTTTTTATGCTCATCCCATGTTTTTGAATTGTTTTCCACTAAACATAATGATGAATAGGGTCAATGATGGGATGGAGGAAAAGTAATTCTCTCTAAAACATGGAACTATGCATGTTTCTTTTAGGAGTTTTTATTTTATGAAAAAATGTGTACTGAGTAGTAGTGTCCACATGTAATATTAAAGTTGTTATGTAATAGTTATGGCCTAATTCTATATTACTATAAACCTGAAATGATCTTCAATGTGAACAATTCATTTAATTCAAGAATATGTAATGTTTAAGGTCAGGTCCTTACAGTGTGTATGAGAGGTCTGTTTAGATAACTTTTGAGGTTTGGGTATTCTTTAAGCATAAGTGACATAAAAATAATGATTAGGATTTTAGAAAGATTCGTACTTTATTGACAAATTAAATTAGTTTAGGATAATATGAATAACTATATATTAGTATTTACCCTCCTCATAATATATTATATGATTATTTTACTGATATAGTCACAATTAACTTTTTGGTTTTAGTAAATGGTTGGATCTAGCAGGCATCAAAGTCAAAGTGGATGTGAAGAAAACCGTGATGGTTTTATGAATGAGAAACTAAATGAAATGTGAGCTGCAATGAGAACTCTTATGGTTATTCTTAACCAACTATCTGGAGTCATGATTGAAAACCTGATCCTTGGTGTTTCTTATAAGGCATCTTATATGCATGAAAAAAATCCCTATGTATGTTCAGGTAATAATCATAAAGGTAAGTATGTTCAAAAACCTATGTGTCAAATATGTGGAAAGAAACACCTAGGAAATGTTTCAAAGGGCCGGGAAGATGCTATAGATGTGGAAATGAAGGTCACAATGCAAGAACCTGCCATGGAAAAAGGAAACATCCAGTTGACTCTAGGAAAGGGAATGAAGTTCTTTCTGAGGGATCAATTGAATGTTTTAAATATAGGGTTCATGATCATTATACAAACAGATGTACTACAAAGATGTTTTGGGAATGAGATCACCAGGATTATACAAATATATGTTTACCGATACCTATTTCCATTTCAATTGAGGATGAAGAAACTGACAATGACCAATGAAAAATATGGATTATTTCTTAACAAATGTTTTGAAATTATTAAATCATAGGATATGATTCATGATTTTTTTGTATGAAATAAGTATTTCAGAATAAGTTTGAAAGGAATTGTTAATGGATCACGAAGAACGTTGAATGAGTATGAAGTAAACCTATATGGGATTCAAGAGTTATAATAGATTTTAGAATGGTGAAATTCTTAAAAGTATTAAGGATATTTTGATGATGGGATTACATTAGAAGTCTTTTTATAGTATGTGTAACCTTAAAGTTTGATATATGAAAATTTTATTCAAAGAATATTTATCTTTTCTTTTGTGGATATAGTTATAAAGAACCATTTGGGTTTATATGGTCCTTGAATTTGAGGCAATTACATGTTTATATATTTTGGGATGAACAATGAAAGTTATTTGATAAAATTTGTGGTTAAAATATGTCATGGTTATTTTTTATGATTTTATATCTTTTAAGGAATTTTATAAATTTTTTTTTGAAAAAGGACGACACACAAACCGCGTGACAACCCATTGTATCAGACAAAGCTATGAGAATCGAACCCACAACCAAAGTTTGATTGGATTTACCCCTACCACTGGACTACGTGATGTCCCTGGTTAGTATGACTAATTATATTTAGTTATATGATTTTATGAATCAAGAATAAGTTGATTTTGAGTTGTGTATGGAATTGATTAACCTACCATGGAGAATATGTGATTAGGTTAATTTCTTTTCAATATAAGTCTTTAATAGTATCTAATGTTATTTGGAGATAAATGTTATGATTTAACTTGGAAGACTATGAGATTAAATACTTATATGATTATGGTTTTTTTATTAGTTTGAATTACTTTGAAGAATTTTATGGAAAATTGTCTATCAAATGGTCCTTGTGGAAATTTGGGTTTTGATTGAAAATATTTGGATATTAAGATTAGTTTTCTTGTAAAAGATTATCCTTTTGGGTATTATCTGATCTCACACAAAACATTTTCGTTTTGTTTAATGTCTAAAGATATGGAAAATTATATATTTCATATTTTTTGGATTATGTGATTCTCTAGAAGTTGATTATAGCGATTTTAATGTGACCAAGTCAGTTCGAATACTCATCGTTGGTAGAAAATATGTGTTTTCTATAGAAGTTTAGAAAAGTATGAAATTATATATGACAAGTAAGTTTGTTTCCTTATGTTCTTATTATATTTAGTAAATAAAATCATCAAAATTATGAAAAGGAACATAAAACAAAAATATGTTGTTGGTTTAACTTTCCTACTGGTTAATCAAAGACCATTTAACACATCACAAGTTAGTGATTTTCTGGTGGTTAACTTTCTCCTAATTAGGTTTTCTACCACTCTCCATTAGAACATGAAAGTATGTTTTCACTTACACATCCATGTTTTCATGGAATCCTAGTATCTATTGGCTCTGGTGACCATTGTACTTCTCTTTCTTTCTTTTAATGTGATATTTTTACTAACTCATTTCTGATGTGGGACTTTTAATGAAGTTTCCAATCCCAGTATTAAAATATCGGGGACGCAATTTCCAAAAGGGGGGAAGGATGTAACATCTCAGGTAAATAAAGAATAATACATATTTTATATTTATTATTATTTGTAAATTAAATGTTAATTTTATTTTAAAGGGGTTTCTATGTTCGATAGCATACCCAATACGCAACAACGTGTTTCTTTGAAATCTTAAGTTGCACACTAATAATATAATATTATTATTTTAAATCGTAGTTATCTCCTAGCCATTTTATTGGAAGGAATGAAAAAAACTAAATACAATTTGATTATACATATTTGTTAAATGAATTTACATTTTTCCAATAAATGTTAGACTCTTAAAATGTGAATGAATCTAGTTTTAAGAATAATTTACAATAAAAGACTTATTTAGCAACTTTTAATTGATAAACCTCTTTAAATATAATTTTTTATGCATTAATACATTCTATTTGACCAAATAAAATCCTTCTTTTGAATGGTGCCATCAAAATTTACTTTGTGTAAATTTTTGGAATTTTTCTGATAATGTTAATTTTCTAATGAATATGAATTTTTTTTATTTTAATTCAAAACTGAATTTTAATATAATTTATTTATATGGTTAGATTATCTTTTTAATTTGTTTTAATGTGTAATTAGAATATATTTTTACCATTTTATCGAATTTTGGCAATTAGAATTAATTTCACTTTGATTGTGGACAGAAAGAAGTGTCAATCTTTTGATAGTTTTTGTTTCTAAAAAACATGCTATTTTTTAAATATGGGAATTAATTTTAAATAAATAATCCCACTTCTATGTTTTGAATTTAGAAAAATACAAATAATTTTTGAATTCGGAATATCAAATTTATCTTAGGGTTAATTTTGGGTATTTTTCTGAAAAACTTCAATTTTTGATGAATAGTGAAACGACTTAGTAGTAGTTAAAAAACATACATTTTCATTTAAATAAAATTTTAATACTTCTATGGGTTGAATTTTGAAAATCCGGAAAACATGTTTTTTATAAAAAAGTAAAATTTGGTTCAATAAGATGAAAATATTTTTTGGTGAATAGTAACTTTGACTTCTATTTACCGTAGTTAAAGATACATAGGGTAATTCAAGGTAAAAAGAATATTGTAATATTTAAAAATTACCTTAACACATGTCCTAACATTATTGGATAAGAAATGGATAACCATGGGCATCTTTGGGTATATTTTTGGACCCCATGGAGCCACTTAACAAAGATAATGACACTTTAGATTAATTAATATAATGTAAAGGAAAAAATGACATAAAAAATCATTGAGTTAATTTATTTTTATATGGAGTAATATAAATTATATTTTCGATTATGAATATTCATTTTAAATCTAAAAATATATCATACAACATGGTATTTTTTTATAATTTTTAGACATCAAAGGAATTAATGTATTTATGACACAATAATGGTGGAGTGTTTACTTGATTAATAAATGGTTTAAAAAAATAAGATTATGAAGACTAAAATAATATCTAAATCTATCCAATTCCTATTGGATGATTTTATTTCGAATATGAGTTTTCTTATATTCTACTTCAATGTGTTTTGGACCTTTTGAAACCGCGTATATGTTTATAATAAAATAATGTTCTCAAACATTCCTAAAGAGCCCCACCTCCCACTTATAAAAGGAGACCACTTCTAAAAAATTCCTCACACCTCTCAAGACTTTTAGATCGTCCAAAATCTGACCAATTAATCTCCCCACATTCCTCTACTCCTCCTAGAAGCCTTATATTAGGCATAAGTCACTTCAAGAAGTCCTTTTGTTCAAATCAAAGGGAGCTACCTAAATTAAACGTAACAGTTTCTCTTAAATTGTTTTCTTTTATTTTACTTCTACAACCCCTAACTCTTTTTATTCATTTATTTTTTAACAACAACAGTGTTCTCAATATACTAGGATGTTTTTATTATAATCATTCGAACTAAACATACACATACCTCTATCAAATAGGTGAAGAACATAATGTTTTTGTGGATGGCAAACTAATGCCTCATAAAACGATGATTGTTCAAATATATCAAACTGCCTCTCATGGTGGCCATTATTATGGCACTGTATTTATATATGATATATATTATGATTACTTTTTCATTATGTTTCTTTATTTTTTCCATTTATAGAAATACTTTATGGTTTCCATAGTGGTTAAATATGATAATCTCATTAGAGGAAGTGTGGACTGCCGCCCCCTCAAAGTGTTATGACTCGTTAATGACTTATGTGGGACGTATAAATGATAGAGTTAAGGATTTTATATATTATATTATACTGTAATTATAATATACCTATGTATCATTATGTTTTAATTCCATTAAAATAAGAAATAGAAATGAAAGTAGCGTTCATGCATACATACGGCATATCGTCTCCATGAACTATTCATTTCATTTCATACCTCCAAATGATATGTACAGTTATAAATATCAATATATACTGGATATATATGATATATATGATATCTAAATAATGAATATCATTCTGGATATAATGGAATATTGAAAACCTGGAAAACCTGTAAATATAAGGTGTTCATTTTTGACTCAAGTACCAAATATCGACCGAACGAACGTTATTAAAATAAATGATTACATAATGTTTATAACATGGTAATAAGTGATATAAAAGGAATTATAAACATGAAAAAGTTTCATAAGAAAGTATAAATTAACTTTAGTTTATTATTCATGAGATTAAAGAACGAACGTGTCAAGTCGGAAACAAGGTACGAGATTTTCCTATCTCACTTTGAATTCTGTGAGATTTTCATTGTTTTCCATTTATTCATAGCATGTGGAGTATTGTTTAATACCAATTGATATATATTATCATCGTTCTCATTATATTCATGGTATTCTATGATTCATTTGGTTGTTATTAACTTTTGGTCATACGACTCACTTGATTACAACGTGGTAAAGGGTTTCAGCTCGCTTTTTATTCCCGTGAGATTAATGCTATATTTTACACTATTTCTATTTGTGTGGTTTATTTAATTCCCAATATTTTATTAATTGAGTAATATAATTCAATCTATCAGTATTTACATCTTCATTTTTTGATCCTTTTTTCAGGGTTTGTATGTTTCATAAGTTACCAAATCGTTAAGGGAACCTTTTAACCCGATTTTCATTCCATGGGTTAATCTTACAATTCTTCATTATAGAATGATATGATTATTTGGGGAATCACTATTTATTATTTTTGTAGTATTTTATACTCCCTTTTATGTGGATATAATTTTGATACAGATTATCACCCATTGATAAATTCTCAAGTCATCGATATGAACTTGATAAGAGTTATTTTTTACTCAATCTATTTTTATTAAGTTAAACATCCAATTCATTGGTGGTTGTTTTTACAATAATATTTTTGAATGTCATATTATTGATTTAAAATGACTATCCAATCATATTGAGTGTATTTATATTTTCCACACATAATAATGTCTTTGATTTATCTTTAACCTAAGGATACAGTCTTCATAAGAGATTTCATCTCAATTTACATTCCATTGAGACATATTTGTTGTCATACAAAAATTCACTTTTATATGGTGTATATAACACACTTTGACATATTATATCATGAATTCAATTATTCACATGGTATTATAATGTTTTCATTAAATTTTATTCCTCAATTATTTGCATTCAAGCGTCTCTGTATTTTCTAAAAAAATCTTTAACTAAAATATCGTTTTAAATGTTTTACATATTTATTCTTATAAATATTTCTTATTAATCACCATGTTTTATAAATGGGATCTAGGATTTATTAATATGGAGATTATTTTATTCAAATGATAATTCATTTAAATGCTTCATTGTGGTGTGGGAAACTTTGATTCAAAAATATCTTTTTAAATGGTTTTTAAAATGATTTGATAAAAAATTGTTTATTTCAATATATTGATTTGAAATATTGGAATGTGGATATGGTATCGTTACTTTATACATGTGTTATATGTTATTATTGTGTTATGGTTATTGGGAATTGTTTACGTATATGGTTGGTTTCTTGATAAACCTAGGGTGGGTGAGCCCGAGATAGCTCTCCAATTCATTGGGTAATGTCACGGAGGTAAACGTGATGTTTCTCCTATGAGATTTAGGGAATATATATAGTGATTTTTATTCCAATTTTAACTCCCTACGAAGCTATGATAGCTACAATATATGTTTGATATGGATTCCATAAGTAAGATTTATGACTTATCAATTTAGTGTGTTATTCATAAATATTATGTTTTCTAAGGTATGTTATGATTGAAAAGTATGGTTTCATGGAAATGTATTTATTGATGGGATAATGTTTTCCTTCCTTATTTTATAACCCATACTAAGATTTTTACGCTCATCCCACATTTTTGAAATGTTTTCCACATGACATAATGATGAATATTGTCAAGGATTGGATCATTGAAAAGTCATGCTTCTTAAAACATGGAACTAGACATGTTTCCTTTAAGAGTTTTTATTTTATGAAAAAAATTGATAATGAGTAGTAGTGTCCACATGCAATATTCATGTTATTATGTAATAGTTATGGCCTAATTCTATAAAAATATACACCTGAAATTATCCTCAATGTGAATTATTCATTTAATTCAAGAATATGTAATTTTTAAGGTAGGGTACTTATAGTTGGTTTCATAGGTCGTTTTAGATAACTTTAGAGGTTAGGGTATTCTTTATACATAAGAGAGATATCCATAACGGTTAGGATTTTAGAAAGATTAATAGTTGTTATTGATAATTTAAATTAATTTTAGATAACTTGAATAAGTATATCTTAGTATTTACCATCCTCATAATATATTATATGATTATTTTACTAATATACTCACACTGGCCTTTTTTGTTTTAGTTAATGGCTTGATCTAGTAGGCATCAATGTAACAGTGGATGTGAAAAAAACTGTGATGTTTTTATGAACGAGCAACTGAATGAAATGAGAACTACAATGAGAACTCTTGTGGTTATTCTCAATCAACTATTTGGAGTCATGATTGACAACCTGAATGTAAAGACCCGTAAATTTCAAGGAAATTTTTTTTGTTAATTTTCATTGGAATTTTACAAGAACGCAGTTTCTGAGGACACCTAATTCCGAGGCCCGGTGTGCCCGGAATCATTTTCTGTAGTTTGGCTCGGGTACGTTCAGTGAACGGACGAGCGGGTTTTTCTAACTTTTGAACCGGTGCCCGAAATCGAATTCTCAGGGCACTGATGGTATCACAGCGCCGGTATTTGCTTAGAAACGTCTCTTCAGGAGTTGCGTTTGCTCGGGTGTGGTTTTTAATTTTTGGGCATAAAGTTTAGAAATAAAATAATTTGTTGGACAAACTTTATTTTATTTCAATTAAGCCACTTGAAGCCACTTGAAAGCCACTTAAACTGAGTTCAACCGGATAGGGTACTATCCAGAAATAGCCTACCCTCTTGGTAGGATATTTGTGAGGTGGGGCCCGCACGAGCCCCGCCGTTTCTTTCCGCTAAGTAATGCACCCGCGAAAACCCGTCATTATGAAAGTCAACTAACGCGTTTTCTTAAATTCTTAACAGACCATTTAATTGGGCAATTTTTCTTCGTAAATTAAATGAGCTGTTACTTTCGTTGAATTAATACAATGAATTGATGGGTCGTTACTTACCTTTTCATTTGTTGGCGTTATAATAAAATAAGACCAACAAGGTCTCTTGAGGATTACTCGTTGATAGGCTTGACAGAATCCTTGAGCCTTCATCCTCCTTCGCGAAGAACGCGAAGAACGCGAAGAACGTCGGCCTCCGACGAAGAACGCCGAACCCGTGGAAGTTGACGAGGCGACGCCGTGTTCCGCGACGCTGACGTTCCCTTCCTGCAATGTTCTTCTGCGATATCTCTTCCTCCGGAACGAATCCTCGATCTGCTGTTTGAGATCGTCGACTCAACACCGGTTTCCACGACGACGTGATGCCCTTCCGTGGCGACGCGACGATCTCCTCCTTCCGCGACGAGAAATTCCACGAAGGACGTGCATACGACGACGACCAACGAGGTAGGGGTTGTTGTGAACTTTTCCTTTTTCCCGTGTTGTTTCCATTTAAGAATGAAGAACCCAATTCATAAACAATTTTTATTTCCTTAAAAAAAAATTTGGATATGTATTCATATGTTGAATATTGTTCCTCCCGTTTTTTATCACTAACGCGGAGGGTGCGGGCCAAACGAACACGGCCCAACAACCCTCCACCATTCTTCGTTATTGTGCGGACTTGACGGGCGACGACGGAACGTGCCGCAACGGAAGTGTGATGTTTCCGCAGTGAAGAGCAAGTCCCGGGAGGAGCAGCGGCGTAGAGGGGAACATAACCGGACCAGCGGAGCGACTCCTGTGGCCCGCGGAAGCCGCCGGCGGCGCGGGTCGCCGGTGTGGCGGCGCTGGTAGCTGGGAGCCGCGGCACCCCGGCGCGCCGCCGGACAAGGCCGCCGCGGGAGAAGCCGCGGCGGCGGCACTCGCAGACGCGCAGCCGCGCGGGTCCGGCGCGCGCGGGACACGGCTGAAGTCGTGTCCGGTTGTCCGAGCGACACCCCGCAGGTGCCGCGGGGTTGTCACGCGGGGGCGGCGGCTCCCCCCCGCATCGCTTGGCTGTCCAGGGTGACACCCCTTGGGTGCCGCGGGGGTGTCACGCGGGGTTGGCGGCTCCCCCCCGCGTCGCGCGGCCAAGTCGAGCCGGGCTGGCCGAGCCAGGCCGGTCCGAACGGCCGGGCCGCGCCCTAGCCGGGCCGGACCGGGTCTGACCGGGTCAGACTGGGTCGACCCGGTTCGGCCGACCGAAGGGGGGGGGGGGGGTCGGGCCGGCTCGGCCCGGGCCCGGACCCCCCGTCTTCAGACTTTTTTCGGTCAAATGCCCGTATCGTGAGCTACGGGCTTCCAAACGAATCGCCGTCAGTGGCAACACGATCCTTGGATCGAGACGGTCGATTCGGTATATCGCAATCAAGGTTTCGGAATACATTGAGTTTGTCCGGGTTGGTTCGTACACGAAACCAACCAGGCCTTCGGAGCGGAAACACTCATATCTTGAGCAACGGACGTCCGATTGACATGCCGTAAGCTTTGTTGTTTTCCTCTATGTGAGACGGATCTTTTGACTCACTCCGCATGAGATTTAGACGCATGGGGAGTACGGACGGGTTGGTTTTGCCTTAAAAACCAACCGGGCCCCTGGGAAGAAAAAGCCAATAACTCTCAGACCGGGCGTCCGATTGACGCGCCGTCTGCGACGTTGAGTTCCTGTTGACGATACGGATCTTTTGGATACATCAACTTCGGACTTTGTGTCAGTTGATGTATCAGCCGCTCGGCTCATGGAGCGGACCCTCCCGAAAGAGTTTGCTGTGTGCGGGAACCCTAGTGCTGGCTATGACTTCGACGACGATGACTGTACAGAGATCCTCGGTGGATTCGACTGCGATGATGATGAGAACAGTATGGGAATCCTCCTAGGTTTTGGCAGTGACCACTACGGTACACCATAGGATACATCAACTCCGGACTGCATGTCAGTTGATGCATCGACCTTTTAGCTCGTGGAGTGGACCCTCCCGGAACGAGCATGCCATGGGCGGAAACCCTAGAGACGGTTGAGACTTGGCCGCTGCTGATCGAACGACTCGGTGTGTTACGGATAACACGACAGAGGTGCGCTTGGTTGTAGTAGCACAGAGGAGCGCTTGGTTGTAGCGACAGACCCACGACAGAGGTGCGCTTGGTTGTAGCGGCACAGGGGAGCTGTTGGTTGTAGCGGCAGACCCACAACAGAGGTGCGGTTGGTTGTAGCGGCACAGGGGAGCGCTTGGTTGTAGCGGCAGACCCACGACAGAGGTGTGCTTGTTTGTAGCAGCACAGGGGAGCGCTTGGTTGTAGCGGTAGACCCATGACAGAGGAGCGCTTGGTTGTAGCGGCACGTGGGAGCTCTTGGTTGTAGTCGCAGGCCAACAGTACCCGATAGGTGGAGAACTACAACAGTCTAAGGTAAGAGGGAAGCGCTTGGTTGTAGCGGCATTACCATTGTAATTGATGGAGGATGATTTTCCCAATAGATAGGGGTTCAACTTCATGATCTATCCAATGTGGGTCATTGCGGGGGGTTAGTACCTTCCGATCCTTTATGGGTCCGACGGATTAGATGAATCAGTGGCTACATCTGATCATCTCTATCGTCATTGGAAGAAGTATACCTGTGTGAGCTGAATCGTGTGTTACTCTCCTTTGGGGATTGTGTTGAACTATCCTGTGTGGATTTACTGTTTACTCTCCTTTATGGATTGTGTTGTGCTATCCTGTGTGGGTATACGTTTTGCTTTCCTGTGTGTACTGGGTTGTGCGTGAGCTTGGACGTTGGAGCCGAGCGGGTGTTGATGACTTAGGTATATGTATGGGAATATACCTAAGCAGTGTCAGTTGTTACTTTGTGATTGTATCTTTCGTGTGGTTTATCCTTTGTGGATTTCGGGAGACCTTCGGGGTCTCGGGGTCCCTACTGAGTAGCTTATACTCACCCCTGCACGGGCTTTGCCCGCACTTCGCGGTATTGGTTGCAGACGACGGACATCGCTGATCGTGGTGGTGGCGTGCGGAGCAGGACGGTACCTGGAGGTGGACCACTGGGCGGGACGTACTCGGAGCGGTCAGGTGGACCTGAGGAGCTATGGAGGCTATCTGTACCCACCCATCAGGTGGGACATCCATAGGACGGCTCGACTCTGCAACTTTTCTTTTTAGTTACTGTTTTTCCCCTTTCAGTTGTACTTTACAGTTGAGCTTGTATTTCCGGCCCCTTTTTCTTTCAGCACAGCTTGTTACAGTTTTACTTATTGTTTACTTTTCCACATTCTTACTCTCTGGTGCCTGTTTACTTTTCAAAGTAAATGCCTTCCCTTTTGTTGGGATTTACGCCTTGGTGCTAGTCGCCAGCCCCTGGCCTATGGAAGGTGGCCTTGGGGTAGTCATGGCACGGGCCCCGAGGGCGGGTCGTGACAAATTGGTATCAGAGGTGGTCGGTTCTACCGCAGACTATGATCTTTCTTCTATGTGAAGCAATAGTGTTTAGCGTATTGATTGTGGTTATCAGTCCAGGGAGTCCAGTGTTGGTGCGGCGGCCGACGTATCCGTACACCAGGACCCTGACTTCTGATTTCTGACTTAATGCACGAAAACATTGATTGAATGTGTGTTTCAAGTATTCTTTGTAATTACTTGTGTCAGCTCACCAGGTATACTATTCTGACCGTGGCGCACTTGTTTCCTTTTCAGGATGGCCCGACGACAGCAGCCAACTAGGCTTCCGAGAGTAGAGCGCGACGATAGCCCGCCGAGTGATGAGGCATCGGTACAGGGCCCGTTGACAACAGAGGCACCGACGGTACCTTTACCCGCCGAGCCCCCGATGCTTCCAGCACCGACCGCTGATGATGCATGACGCCTCGGATCTCTGCATGAGTTCCAGCGCCAGCGACCACCCAGGTTTTGTGGGGAGATGGACTCCCATGCAGCTGAGCACTGGCTGGAGGTGGTCGTACAAGTTTTCAGATTAGTAAGGACACCAGCAGACCTCATTGTGATCCTCGCAGCGAGCCTCCTGCACGTGGCAACAGGCAGATGGTGGACCTTGATGCTCAATGTGCACGACGAGACATCTCTTCTCTGGACGGACTTCGAGAGCCTCTTTCGCTCAGAGTTCATCCTGGACACCCTCCGTGCGGTGCACATTCAGGAGTTACTACAGTTGTGGCAGGGTAGCATGACAATGGCCCAGTACTCGGCGAGATTTACTGATCTCCCGTGATACTCCACAGATATGGTACGGGACCCGTTCTTCTGGGGTCGGACCTTCGAGCAGGGACTGAGGCACGAGATCAGGGCTCCAATGATCTCCCTCAACATTCCGACACAGGCAGAGGTGTTAGAGAGAGCCCTATTAGTGGAGAGTTTCCTTGTTGAGCAGTCTCTAGCAGTAGGACCCACCACTTTCTGGCATGTGGCAGAGTCTTCTACAGTGGGAAGTAGACAGATGACGCAGGGGTCCAAGAGGACTAGACCTGCAGGTGGTCGACAACATGACTCTGGATCGTTTGTGTGAGGCACTCGGGGTGGACAACGACTTGCCATGAGAGGGAAGTATTACTCATGCGGTGGGATTGGTCACATGGCTCGTGACTGTCCGACCCGCCATACGGATGACCATCAAATGAACGGAGAAGCCCCCAGGAAGAGGCAGAGGTTCGATCAGGGCGGGCCGCAAGGAGCAGGCGGCCATGGAAGTGGAGCTGGCCGTGCAGCTGGAGGTGGATGACGCTTCGGGATGTTGCCACCACCACCACCAGGAGGACCACCCCGACCTTAGGGGGCAGGAGGACATGGGAGAGCTCAGCTTCAGGCAGCTGAGGCCTACAACCATGGAGCTCCGGGAGAAGAGAGACAGGAGTAGGACTATCTCCAGACCTGGAGACTTTTGTTCATGTTGCTTCGAGTTATGTTAATGAATGTTTGTAGATGCTTTGTGTCTTTGTACTTGAGCTGCAGTAATAAAAGACACCTTTTCTTGTGGCATTTACTTTCCTGTCCTCTTTTTTGTAGTTACTAAGAGGTTTCAGTTTAGACTGTTGACTTGACCCTCACTTGTGAGACATCTACTAGAGGAGACCCAGTTACCACACACTGATGCTCACAGTGTGACTCAACCCTTGGAGGCGAGAGTAACGGTTGGATCTCTTGGTAGTAGCGTCGAGGCCTTACGACTTCGTCCTCGGTATAGATTAGTAACATCCATGTCGGAATTGACGGTATTAGGAAAAGGAAGTGGTTCATCCCGGGGATGAAACCAGATTTATCTTATCAGCAAAGAGGAAATATTAGAAGCTCTTGTGGGACCGGAGATGGTCCAGGCCACGACAGAGAAGGTCCAGGTCATCCAGGAGCGGATGAGGACAGCTCAGAGCCGACAAAAATCTTTTGCTGATAGGAGGCAGAGGCCACTAGAGTTCGAGAATGGCGACGACCTCTTCTTGCGTGCCTCACCTCGACGTGGTTTGCAGAGATTTGGCGAGGTGGATTATCGCCTGGCTCTACCACCTCAGTTGCATTGGGTGCACGGCGTCTTCCACGTATCTCAGCTGAGGAGATACGTGCACGAACCGACGCAGATCTTTGACCATGGAGAGCTGGTCTTTGATGATGGGACGACTTTTGCGGAGGTCCCAGTGGAGATAGAGGATCGACAGGAGTGGGTCCTACGTGGACGATCGATTCCTCTAGTGTGCTTCAGATGACAGCTCGAGAACCTCCAGGAGAGCACTTGGGAGCGGGAGGCTCCGATTCATGCTCAATACCGCCTTTGTATCCCTAAGATTGTAGTGAAGCTTTACGGGGACGTAAATTCCTGTGGTGGGAGTAATGTAAAGACCCGTAAATTTCAAGGAAATTTTTTTTCCTAATTTTCTTTGGAATTTTACAAGAACGCAGTTTCTGACGGCACCTGATTCCGAGGCCCGGTGTGCCCTGAATCATTTTCCGAAGTTTGGCTCAGGTACGTCAGTGAACGGATGAGCTGGTTTTTCTAACTGTTGAACTGGTGTCCGGAAACGAATTCTGAGGCCACCGATGGAATCGTAGCACCGGTATTTTCTTAGAAACGCCTCTTTCAGAGTTGTGTTTGCTCCGGTGTGGTTTTTAATTTTTGGGCTTAAAGTTTAGAAATAAAATAATTTGTTCGACAAACATTATTTTGTTTCACTTAAGCCACTTGAAGCCACTTGAAAGCCACTTAAACTGAGTTGAACCGGATAGGGTACTATCCAGAAATATCCTACCCTCTTGGTAGGATATTTGTGATGTGCGGCCCACACGAGCCCCGCCGTTTCTTTCCGCTAAGTAACGCACCCGCGAAAACCCGTCATTATGAAAGTCAACTGACGCATTTTCATAAATTCTTAACAGACCATTTAATTTGGCGGTTTTCATCATAAATTAAATGAGCCGTTATTTTCGTTGAATTAATACAACGAATTGATGGGTTGTTACTTACCTTTTCGTTTGTTGGCGTTATAATAAAATAAGACCAACAAGGTCTTTTGAGTTTTACTCGTTGAGAGGCGTGAATGAATCCTTGAGCCTTCATCCTCCTTCGCGAAGAACGCGAAAAACGCGAAGATCGCGAAGAACGCGAAGAACGCCAGCCTCCGATGAAGAACGCCGAACCTGTGGAAGTCGACGACGTGACACCATGTTCCGCGACGCCGACGTTCCCTTCCTGCAACGTTCTTCTGCGACGTCTCTTCCTCCGCAACGAATCATCGATCTATTGTTTGAGTTCGCCGACTCAACGCCGGTTTCCGCGACAACGCGACGCCCTTCCGCGATGACGCGGCGTTCTCCTCCTTTCGCGACGAGCAATTCCACGAAGGACGTGCGTACGAAGACGACCAACGAGGTAGGGGTTGTTGTGAACTTTTCCTTTTTCTCGTGTTGTTTCCATTCAAGAATTAAGAACCCGATTCATAAACCATTTTTATTTCCTTAAAAATTGTTTTCGGATATTTATTCATATGTTGAATATTGTTCCTCGCATTGTTTTTCACTAACGCGGAGGGTGCGGGACAAACGAACACGGCCCGACAGCCCTCCGCCGTTCTTCGTTATTGTGCGTATTTGACGGGCGACGACAAAACGTGCCGCAACGGAAGTGTGATGGTTCCGCAGTGAAGAGCAAGTCCCGAGAGAAGCAGCGGCGCAGACGGGAACAGAACCGGACCAACGGAGTGACTCCGGTGGCCCGCGGAAGCCGCCGGCAGCCGGGAGTGGCGGAGCCCCGGCGCGCCGCCGATTAAGGCCGCCGCTGGAGAAGTCGCGACGGCGGCAGTCGCGGACCGGCGGCCGCGCGGGTCCGACGCGCGCGGGACGCGGCTGAATCCGCGTCCGGTTGTCCGAGCGACACCCCGCGGGTGCCACGGGGTTGTCACGCGGGGGCGGCGGCTCCCCCCCCCCCCCCCCCGCGTCGCTCGGTTGTCCAGGGCGACACCCCGTGGGTGTCGCGGGGGTTTCACGCGGGGGTGGCGGCTCCCCCCCCCCCCCCCCCCCCCGCGTCGCTCGGCCGAGCCGAGCCGGGCGGGCCGAGCCAGGCCGGTCCGACCAGTTGGGCCACGCCCTGGCCGGGCCGGACCGGGTCCGACCGAGTCGGACCGGGTCGACCCGGTTCGGCCGACCCAAGGGAGGGGGGGGGGGGGGGGCGGGCCGGCTCGGCCCGCGCCCGGACCCCCCGTCTTCGGAGTGCTTTCGGTCAAATTCCCGTAACATGAGATACGGGTCTCCAAAAGAATCGCTGTCAGCGGAAACACGATCCTTGGATCGAGACGGTCGTTTCGGTATATCGCACTCATGGTTTCGGAATACTTTGAGTTCGGCCGGGTTGGTTCGTACACGAAACCAACCGGGCCTTCAGAGCGGAAACAGTCATATCTTGAGCTACAGACGTCCGATTGACGTGTCGTCAACTTTGTTGTTTTCCTCTAAGTGAGACGGATATTTTGGCTCACTCCGCCCGAGGTTTGGACGCAGGTGGAGTACAGTCGGGTTGGTTTTGCCTTAAAACCCAATCGGGCCCCTGGGAAGAAAAAGCCAATAACTCTCAAACCGGGCGTCCGATTGACGCGCCGTCTGCGACGTTGAGTTCCTGTTGACGATACGGAACTTTTGGATACATCAACTTCGGACTTTGTGTTAGTTGATGTATCATCCTCTCGGCTCGTGGAGTGGACCCTCCCAAATGAGTTTGCTGTGTGCGGGAACCCTAGTGCTGGCTGCAACTTCGACGACGATGACTGTACAGAGATCCTCGGTGGATTCGACTGCGACGATGATGAGAACAGTGCGGGAATCCTCCTTGTTTTCGGCAGTGACCACTACGGTACACCTTGGGATACATCAACTCCGGACTGTATGTCAGTTGATGCATCGACCTTTTAGCTAGTGGAGTGGACCCTCCCGAAACGAGCATGCCGTGGGCGGAAACCCTAGAGATGGTTGAGACTTGGCGGCTGCTGATCGAACGACTCTGTGTGTTACGGATAACACGATAGAGATGCACTTGGTTGTAGCGGCACAGAGGAGCGCTTGGTTGTAACGGCAGACCCACGACAGTGGTTCCCTTGGTTGTATCGGCACAGGGGAGCGCTTGGTTGTAGCGGCAGACCCACGACAGAGGTGCGCTTGGTTGTAGCGGCACAGGGGAGCGCTTGGTTGTAGCGGCAGACCCACGACAGAGGTGCCCTTGGTTGTAGCGGCACAGGGGAGCGCTTGGTTGTAGCGGCAGACCCACGACGGAGGAGCGCTTGGTTGTAGCGGCATGTGGGAGCTCTTGGTTGTAGCAGCAGGCACACAGTACCCGATAGGTGGAGAACTACAGCAGTCTAAGGTAAGAGGGAAGCGCTTGGTTGTATCGGCATTACCACAGTACTTGATGGAGGAGGAGTTTCCCAATAGCTTGGGGTTCAACATCATGATCGATCCTATGTGGGTCATTGCGGGGGGTTAGTACCTTCCGATCCTTTATGGGTCCGACGGATTAGATGAATCAGTGGATACATCTGATCATCTCTATCGTCATTTGAATACGTATACCTGTATGAGCTGAATCATGTGTTACTCTCCTTTGGGGATTGTGTTGAACTATCCTGTTTGGATTTACTGTTTACTCTCCTTTGTGGATTGTGTTGTGCTATCCTGTGTGGGTATATGTTTTCTTTCCTGTGTGGACTGGGTTGTGCGTGAGCTCGGACGTTGGAGCCGAGCGGTAGTTGATGACTTAAGTATATGTATGGGCATATACCTAAGCAATGTCGTTTGTTACTTCGTGATTGTATCTTTCTTGTGGTTTTCCTTTGTGGATTTCGGGAGACCTTCGGGGTCTCAGGGTCCCTACTAAGTAGCTTATACTCACCCCTCCACGGGCTTTTCCCGCACTTCGTGGTATTGGTTGCAGACGACGGACAACGCTGATCGTGGTGGAGGCGTGCGGAGCAGGACAGTACCTGGAGGTGGACCACTGGGCGGGACGTACTCGTAGCGGTCAGGTTGACCCGAGGAGCTGTGGAGGCTATCTGTACCCACCCTTTAGGCAGGACGTCCAGAGGACGGCTCGACGCTGCGACTTTTCTTTTCAATTACTGTTTTCCTCTTTCAGTTGTACTTTACAGTTGGGCTTGTATTTCCGGCCCCTTTTTCATTCAGCACATCTTGTTACAGTTTTACTTAGTGTTTACTTTTTCGCTAGCTTACTCTATGGTGCGTGTTTACTTTTCAAAGGCAATGCCTTCCCTTTTTTTGGGATTTACGCCTTGGTGCTAGTCGCCAGCCCTGGCCTATGGAAGGTGGGCTTGGGGTAGTCACGACACCGGCCCCGAGGACGGGTCGTGACACTGAACCTTGGTGATTTTTATAAGGCTTCTTATATTCAAGAAACAAATCCTTGTGGATGTTTAGGTAATATTCATAATGGTAAGTATGTCCAAAAACCATTGTTTCAAGGTTGTGGAAAGAAACACCTAAGAAAATGTTACAATGGGACGGGAAGATTCTATAGATGTGGAAATGAAGGTCATAAAGAAAGAACCCGCCATGGAAAAAAAATTTATCCAATTGACACTAGGAAAGGGAAATAAGATCTTTCTAAGAGATAAATTGAATTTATTAAATGTGGTGTGAACGGTCATTATACAAACAGATTTCCTGTTATGATTTTCGATAATGGGACCACCAGGATCGTACAAATATATTTTTACCAATACCTAATGCCATTCCAATTGAGGATGAAGAAACTGAAAATGAAAAATGAAATTTATGTATTATTCCTTTACATATGTTTTGACATTATTGAATCTTAGAATACGATTCATGATATTGTTTGTTGGAATGAAATTTTTTTGAATAACTTGGAAAGGAATGGTTAATAGATCATGATGAACAGTAAATGATTAAAAAGTCAACATATAAGGGATTCAAGAGTTATGATAGATTTTAGGATAGTGAAATGCTTAAAATTATTAAGGCTCTTTTGATGTTGGGATTACATTAGAAGACTTCTTATAGTATGTGTAACCTTGATGTTTGATATAATAAAATTTTATTCAAGGAATAATTATCTTCTATTTTGTGGATATAGTTATAAAGAACCATTTGGGTTTATATGATCCTTGAATTTGAGGTAATTATAGGTTAATACATTTTGGGATGAAAAATGAAAGTTATTAGTTGAAATTTTGGGTTATAATATTTTATGGTTATTTTTGATTAATTTATCTCTTCTTGGGAATTTTATAAATTTTTTGAAAATGGACGACACACAAACCACAAGAAAACCCATCACGTCGGACAACGTTGTGGGAATCAAACCCACAACCAAAGTGTGATTGGGATTTACCCATACCACTGGACTACAAGAAGTCCATAGTAAATATGAAAAATTATTTTTAGTTAGAAGATTTTATGAATATAGAATAAGTTGATTTTGGGATATGTATGGAATTGATTACCCTATCATGGAGATAAATGTGATTAGGTTAATTACTTTTCAATATGAGAATTTAAGAGTATCAGATGTTATTTGGAGATAAATTTAAAGATTTATCGTGGAAGACTATGTGATTAAATCCTTAGGAGATTTGGGTTTTCATATTAGTTTGGATTAATTTGATGAATTTAATGGAAAAATGTTTAATAAAAGGAACTTTTTGAACTTTGGGATTTGTTTGAAACTTTTTTGGAGATTAAGAGTAGTTTTTTTTGTAAAAGAGTATCCTTTTTGGGAATTATCTGATCTCACACAAACAATTTTGGTTTTGGTAAATGTATAAAGACATGGAAAAAATATAGTTCATATATTGTGGATTATGTGATTCTCTAGTAGTTGATTATAGTGATTTTAATGTGACAAAGTCAGTTTGAATACACATCATTGGGAGACAAGATGTGTTTGTTGTAGAAATTTAGAAGAGTATGAAAGTCTATATGACAAGTATGTATGTTATCTTATGTTCTTATTCTATATAGTAAATAAAATCTTTAAAATTATGAAAAGGAACATAAAACAGAAAAACATTATTGCTTTACCTTTCCTACTGAGTAATCAAAGACCATTTACCACATCACAATTTTGTGTTTTTCTCGTGGTTAACTTTCTCCTAATCATGTTTTCTACCACTCTCCATTAGAACATGATGATTATTTTTCTTCCATATCTATGTTTTCATCTAATCCTAGTAACTATTGTCTCATGTGTCATTTTTAATTCTCTTTCATACTTTTAAAGTAATAGTTTTACAAACTCTTTTCTGATGTGGGACATTTAATGACGTTTCCAAGCCCAATTTTAAAATTGCGAGGACGCAATTTCTAAAAGGGGGGAAGGATGTAACATCCTAGGTAAATAAAGAATAATACATATTTAATATTTATTAATATTTGTGAATTAAATATTAATATTACTTTAAAGGGGTTTCTATGTTCGATAACTTACCCGATATGCAACATCTGGTTTCCTTGAAATCTTACGTTGCATACTAATAATATAATATTATTATATTAAATTCTAGTTAACTTATAGCAGTTGTATTGGTGGGAATGAACAAAACTATCTAAAATATGATTATACATACTTTTAAATGCATTTACCTTTATCCAATAAAATTTAGAGGCTAAAAATGTGAATGAATCTAATTTTAAGCATAATTTACAATAAAATGCCGATTTACCGCCTTTTAATGATGAACCCCATTTAAATATAATTTTGGTCACTTAAATATATTTTATTTGACCAAATAAAATCCTTTTTTAGAATGGGGACATCAAAATTTTCTTAATGTTTGAAATTTTTCTGATAAAGTTCATTTTCTAATGAATAGTGATAAATATTGTATTTTAATTCAAAACTGCATATTAATCTAATTTATTTATATGGTTATATTATATTTTTAATTGGTTTTAAAGTGTAATTAGACTATATTTTTGGAATTTAATCCAATGTTGGTCATTATAATTAGTTATACTTTGAAATTGGACATAAAGAAGTGACAATCTTTTGATAGTTATTATTTCATAAAAACACCCATTTTTTTAACAACGAGAATTAATTTTAAACTAATTAATGCAACTTATATATTTTTAATTATTAAAAATATACATCCTTTTTGAATTTGGAATAAAATATTTATCTTAGAGTGATTTTTGGTCTTTTTCTGAAAAACCTCAATTTTTTATTAATAGTGAAACCACTTAGTAGTAGTTAAAAAACAAACATTTTCATTTAAATAAAATTTTACCGCTTCTATGAGTTGAATTCAGAAAATTTGACACACATGGTTTTTATCAAGAAGTCAAATGTGGTTCAATAAGTTGATAATAATTTTTTGTGAATAGTAACTTTTGACTTTTATTTAAGACGATTAAAGATAAATAGGGTAATTCAAGGTAAAAAGAATATTGTCATAACTCAAAAAAAATTAACACATGTCCAAATCTTCTTGGATGAGTACTGGCTGACCATGGGCATCTTTGGGTCTATTTTGGGACCCCATGGATCCACTTATGAAAGACAATGAAACATTAGATTAATTAATTAAATGTAAAGGCAAAAATGACAGAAACAAAAATATTTGAATAAATTAATTTTTATATGGTGTTATAGAAATTATATTTTTGACTATGAATATTAATTGGAAATATAAAAAAATTCCCTACATTATGGAATTTTTGTTAATAAATTTTTGACATTAAATGAATTAATGTATTTATGACACATTAATGATCCAGTGTTTACATCATTAATAAAGAGTTTAAATAAATAAGAAAATAAAGACTAAAATAATACCCAAAACCTTTCAAATTTCTATTGGATGATTTTATTTAGAATATGAGTCATCTTATATTAGACATTAATGTGTTTTGGACCTTTTGAAACGGATGATATGTTTATAATAAAATAATGCTCTCACAATTTCCTAAAGCGCCCCTCCTCCCCCTTATAAAAGAAGACCACATCTAACCAATTACTCACACCTATAAAGCCATTTGGATCGACAAAATTCTAACCAATTAAGTTTCCTACATCTCTATCCTCCTCCTAGAAGCCTTACTTTAGGAAAAAGGCACTTCATGAAGTCTTTTTGTTGAATCCAAAGGGAGCTACCCAAATTAAAGGTAACAATTTCTCTTAAATTTTTTTCTTTTATTTCACATCTCCAACACTAAAATATTTTTATTCATTTATTTAGTAACGAAACCATTGTCCTAAATATATTATAATTTAGTTATGATAAGGATTCTAACTACACTTACACATACCTCCATCAAATGGGTGAAGAACATAATGTTTCTGTGGATAGAAAACTAACACATCACAGAACGATGATTGTTCAAATATCTCCAACCGCCTATCATGGTGTCCATTATGATGGAACATAATATATATATGATATGTATTATGTTTATGTTTTTTATTATTCTTTATATTTAAATTTATAGAAATACTTTATGGTTAACATAAAGGGTAAATACGATTATCTCATTAGAGGAAGTGTGGACTACCACCCCCTTAAAGTGTTATGACTCATTAATTCCTTATGTGGGGCATATAAAGGATAGATTTAATGATATTATATAAGATATTATACTGGAATTATAATATAACTATGTATCATTATGTTTTAATTACATTAATATAATAAATATAAATGAAATTAGCGTTTATGCGTACGTACGTCTTACTGTCTCCATGAACGGTGCATTTCATTTCTTACCTCCAAATGATATGTACTATTATAAATATATATATATTGGATATATATGAAATATATGATATCAATATAATTAATTTAATTCTAGATATAATGGACTATTGAATATATGGACATCTTGTAAATATAAGGTGTTCATTTTTGACTCAAGTACCAAATATCGAAAAAATGAACGTTATTAACTTAAATGATTACATAATGTTTATAACAAGGTAACAAGTGACATAAAAGTAATAATAAACATGAAAAAGGTTCCTAATCAAGTAAAAATTAACTTTAGTTTATTATTTAGGAGATTAAAGAACGAACTGGTCAGGTCAGACAAAAGGTAATGGATTTTATTATCTCACAATTAATTCCATGAGATTTCTCGTGATTAAAACGTATTCATTGCATGTGGAGTATTGTGTACTGAAATTTGATATATATTATTATGATTATAATAATATTCATGGTATTCTGTGTCTAATTTTTTGGTTATTAACTTTTGGTCATACGACTCAGTTGATTAGAACGTGGTAAAGGGTTTCATCTCACTTTTTATTCCCATGAGATTCATGCTATATTTTCCACTATTTACTTTTGGGTGGTGTATGTATTGCACAATTTATTATTCATTCTATAATATACTTAAATATATGGGTTTTTACATCTTCATTTTTATATCCTTATTTCATGGGTTGTATGTTTCGTAAGTTACCAAATCATTAAGGGAACCTTTTAACCCAATTTTCATTCCATGGTTTAATCTTCTAATTCTTGATTATTTCTTGGTATGATTATGTGGGGAATCACTATTTATTATTTTTTTGGTAATTTATACTCCCCTTTCTGTGTATATACATTGATACACATAATCACTTCATTGATAAATTCTCAACTCATCGTCATGATCTTCATAAGAGTAGTTTTAACTTAGTCTCTATTTATTGAAATAAACATCCAATTCATTGGTGTTGTTTTTACAAGAATATGTGTGAATGTCGTCTGATTGATTTACACCGAATTTCAATTCATATTTAGTGTATTTATATTTTTCTTGGATAATTGTGTCATTGATTTATCCTTAACCTATGTATACAGTCTTTATAAGATATTTGATCTCAATTTACATTCTATTGAGACTTCTTTGATGTTATACACCAATTCACATTTATATACTGTATATAATGTACTTTGGAATATTATATCATGAATTACATTATTCACATGATATTATAATGTTCTAATTAAATTCTAATCTTCATTTATTTGTATCCAAGCGTCTCTCTTTTTGTTAAAAAACACTTTAACTAAAATATCATTTTAAATGTTTTAATGATTTATTCTTATAAATATTTCAAATTAATGTCCATGTCTTCAAAATGTGTTTTAGGATTTATATATGTGGACATTAATGTTTTCAAATGATAATTAATTTAAAATCCTCATTGTGTTATGGGACACTTTGATTAAAAAAATATATTTTTAAATGGTTTTAAAAATTATTTGATAAAACATTGTTTATTTCAATATCATTATTTGATATATTGGAATGTGTAAATGTTATCATGATGTTATACATGTGTTATATGTTATTATTATGTTATGGTTATTGGGAATTGTTTACGTATACTGGTGGTACCGTGATAAACTTATGGAGGGTGAGCCCGAGATAGCACTCCAATGCATTGGGTAACATGACAGAGGTAAATGTGATGTTTCTCCTAAAAGATTTAGGGAATATACTATGATGGGTATTCCAAGTTTAACTCCCAACATAGTTGTGATAGCTACAATGTATGTTTGATATGGATTCCATAAGTAACCTTTATGATTTATGATTTGTGTGTGATATTTATTAATCTTATGTTTTTATAAGGTATGTTATTATTGAAAATTATTTTTCATTGATTTGTATTTATTGATGAGATAATATTTTCCATCCTTATTTTATAACACTTATTGATATTTTTATGCTCATCCGATTTTTTGAAATGTTTTCCACAGGACATAAATATGAATATGGTCAAGGATACGATCAATGAAAATTAATTCTCTCTAAAACATGGAACTAGACTTGTTTCTTTGAATGTTTTTTTTATGAAAAAAATCGATATTGAGTAGTAGTTTCCACATGTAATATTCATGTTGTTATGAAAGAGTTATGGCCTAGTTCTCTAAAAATATAAACATGAAAAGATCCTCAATGTGAATTCTTCATTTAATTCATTAATATGTAATGTTTAAGGTTGTGTCCTTATAGTTTTTATGAGAGGTTAGTTTAGATAACTTAAGAGGTTATGGTATTCTTTAAGCATAAGTGACATAACCATAATGGTTCGGATTTTAGAAAGAATCGTAGTTTTTTGATAAAGTAAATTAGTTTAAGATAACTTGAATAAGTATATCTTTGTATTTACCCTCCTCGTCATATATTATAAAAATATTTTCAATGATATACTGACACTGACCTTTTTGGTTTTAGTAAATGGCTGGATATAACAGGCATCCAAGTAACAGTGGATGTGAAGAAAACTGTGATGGTTTTATGAACTATAAACTGAATGAAATGAGAGATGTAATGATAATTCTTATGGTTATTCTAAACCAAAAATCTGTTTTCATTATTGAAAACCTGATCCTTGGTAATTTTTGTAAGACATCGTATATGCAAGAAAAAAATCCCTTTGGAAGTTCAGGTAATAATCATAAAGGTAAGTATGTTCAAAAACCAATGTGTAAAGGATGTGGAATGAAACAACTAGTAAAATGTTTTAAAGGGACATGAAGATGATATTGATGTGTAAATGAAGGTCAAAAAGCATGATCCTGCCATGGAAAAAGGAAGCATCTAGTTGAATCTCGGAATGGGAAAGAAGTTCTTTCTATGGGATTGATTGAATGTTTTAAATGTGGTGTGCATGGTCATTATTCAAATAGATGTCCTAAGAAGATGTCTCGGGAATGGGATCACCGGGATCATCCAAATATATGTTTACCAATACCTAATTCCATTCCAATTGAGGATGAAGAAACTGACAATGAAAAATGAAAGATATGGATTATTTAGTTACATATGTTTTGACATTATTGAATCTTAGGATATCATTCATGATTATGTTTATAGGAAAGAAGTATTTCAGAATAAGTTGGAATGGAATGTTTAATGGATCATGAAGAATGTTGAATGAGTAAGAAGTCAACATATAATGGATTCAAGTGTTATGATAGATTTTAGGATGGTGAAATTCTTAAAAGGATCAGTGACCAATCATTCTTATCCAAGATGACTTGTTTACCCCATGGTGAAACACTTATACATATAAATAAATATTTACATATTATCCAGTAGTCTATTCTCTAGGTCCTCATGTTACACAATTTCCATCCATTACAGAGTCTTGTATATTGTCAACACACAATTCATAGGCGCAATTGATAATTCAATATTCCTACTATGAGAAAGACCACAAAATTACATTGGAAATAGAATAGTATGTTCCCTCATTATAGGTATGTCTTTGAGAAAGATCCTTTACTTAGAATCAATATTTTGAGCTAGAATCTATTTCTCAAAGGGAAATAATAACTAATATTTATATGATTTTTTAAAATAAGATTCATCCCCATCCTTACACTTGTACAAAATCAGGTTATGATACCCAATATGGGAATCAATTTCATTACCAAAATAATTTTTGTTGGCTCTATGCAGGGGAATCCAATTCATGACTAGAATGGAATAAAATTCAAAAAAGGAAGAATTAAAAGGATTAATGGGAAGATCATCCCAAAAAAGTTCATAAGGATGAATTATATACATTGGATTAAATAATTTCACAATTTTCTATTTTCTCTCAAATAACATCTTCCAGGTTTTATGGTGGTGTTTGGATAATTCTATTAAACATTCATGATACGAAGGAATGAAATAAAATATTGATGATAACCATACCATTAACCATTTGATTATGGTTATAATTTTTCATATATATAATTGTGGATGTGTAATTTTAAACTATTAAACACATAAAGGGTAATCCAATGATATTAGTTGGATAAATTTTAATTTAAATTTAATTCTTTATCTTATTGATTTATTACCTTCAATCTATGTTATTTATTATATATTTTTGTGAATATATTCTTACTAAATTTTTGTGTTCCCTTAATTATGAATCATCATGAACTTAAGAATTTACAAAGGTAATCTATTTATAGTATCAAACCAGTTGCATGGTAAGGCACATTGTCTTGTACCCATTTACCCTAAGTCCAGTTCAAAATACTTTATATGAGTTGTTACTAATAAATATATATATTCTAGAATGACATCAACCTATAGTATCCACAGATTAATTTTTTACAAGATAATCCATTTACTCAATATGTACAAAAATTAAATGTCGTTTTCTTATACATATTATTATCTATACGAATTTTAGTAGAGTTAACTAATCCTAATCGCAAAAATAATTAAACCTTTTCTCTGAGACAATCTATATCCACCATTATCATTATTTCACATTATTAGTTATTTTCTTATATAATAACACACAAAATAAAAACCAAATAATTGACATGTCATGTTTTATTGGTAATTTTTTAAGTTACATAATGATATAAATAGGTAATATAACAATATAATTGAAAAATTCTTTAACTTGATTGAAATAATAATTCTATATTAAAATATCATTGGATGGCATGTGGAAAACATCATAAGTGGTGGTATATAAATCATACTAAGGGTATAGAAAAGGAATAACATTAATAATATGATACATGATAAATAAATGTAATATCAATCAGGAATAAATGTTACATGAATAATAAGGTATGATATAACATGATAATATAACATGAGAAATGTGGAAACTACATAAATCATTTAATCATAGAATATAGGTCAAGAATAAACATCCAAAAAATAATGGTTGAAACAGTACCATAAATGAATCAGGTAAACCTATACACCAACATGAGATATCGTGGTACTAAACATTACTCGATGTATAAGAGCAATATATGGGTACACCCATCGTAATCATTTCATTCTCATGTTTTAGTTTTCAACATTAATCATAATACATGGATTCAGTTATCATAATAATTTATTAACTGATAAAGTAATGTATAATATATACATGTAATTTAAAAATATATAATTATATGTGAATTAATGTGGATTACCAATATAGAATAATTTGTTTGGTATTCACTACAGATGTGATTTGGCATGGAAATCTGTTGTGAAATTTCAACAACATAATAGTGTAATATAAAAATTTATAAAAATGGTTGATGAGAGGGAAAATTAGTCTCTCATTATTTTGATATGAAATTGTATTTAATAGGGACATTGAAAAGAATATACCAATATTATATGTTTTGAAATGTAAGGCATAAGGTAATGAAGAATCGTGAATAGATAAAAGAATCTGTATTAAATTTCAGTGTGGTAATGCGTGTAAAAAGTATCAGGGGAGGCATAATGAGAATGAAAGGAACAAATAATATATATATATATATATATATATATATCAAAATTAATTTAATGGAAATATGGAATATAATATCCCATCATAATAAAATAGAATATAAAATACATAATATTATAGTAGTTCTTGATAAACAAAGAGAGTGGAAGATAATATACATGAACGTGTGAATCTAATTGATTTTTATGGGATATGTAAATGATTTTTGAAACCATTAGAGGTATTTAATGAGTATGTGTAAGAGTAAGAACATGTTCAATGGAGTTTTAGTGAAGATAAATAAGAGAATTTGTGGGATTAAATAGGAATATAGAGATATTTCTTTATTATTTTGGTTTTTCCACCGACATAATAAAATATCCAAAACCAAATACCATATAATGTTTTATCCCTTTGTTTCATATAAATGGGATTGGTTTTTATTATTATATAAGTAAAATTCCATAAATTATAAAAAAATTACACTTATTGATGTAGTGAAGAGTCACACTCTTAAATAAATGATTGCAAATCCTTATAATATATCATAAGTTTGGTAGGATTCACAAAGGATATATAAAATAAATAAAAGAAACCAGAATTCACATTAAATTAAATTAAAAAAAATATTTAGTTGTGGATCCCATTTATATTACTTATTGCATCACATTTGTGTTATTTAGAATTCATAAAACACAATGTATATTCATATGGTATTTAATTCTTACCCATGAAAATTATATAGTCTAGGATATTTTATAACAAATCACCATTGGATAATCATAAATTCTCATTCCAAAAATAAAATTCATTTTATCTAAATAATACACTAAATATTTTATTTTTCAAATTTAAAATAATAAAATTCATTTATAGGAATTTTTTTTAAATAACAGTTTCAAACCCTTATAAAAATTAAATTTGACTTCATTTATATTATATGATTGTTTATATATATTAGGAATCAAATAAAATATTTTTTTATTTAAATATTATTTAATTAAAAAGTACATTAATTAATTAAATAATATTCATTAATTTATTTTGAATTTAACCAAGATATACTATTTGTGTGTTATTGTGTAAAAATAAAAATCACAAATAAAGTAATAATTATATGATGAAAATATATTTATTATCCAATGAAAAATATTGCAAATACACATACAGTTAGGTTCTTGATACATATAACATTAACACATTGTCAAACTCTCTAAGAGTAAGGGGCGTGATGGTTAGACTATCATGGGGTGGTTTGGAAAACATTGTTTAGGTCGTAGTATCGATGATCATAAACATTAACCATAAAGGTTTTTTCCCATCCTTATGTTGTTGGATTTTAGTTTGGGATTGTCAAGGGAAAACCCCAAAAATTCTATCTCTAACTGAATCTCCGATTAATGGGATTCATATGGTATGACTATAATTTTTGAGGTAATCACATCATTTTTCTATCACATCATGATTTGTTAAATCCCCATATTTATACGAATCATTTTATTTTATTCAATGGATATATTATCAACACTAAAGATACATAGTGTTATTTTAAATAAAATTTGAATAAAAAGTCAAAAAATGTGCTTGTGTTTTCTATAACCATATTATATAATTTTACATTTAATAAAAATTATTATAGAATTTTATTTATCATAGTTTGTTTCGTTGCAATGTAGTATTCAGAATAACTTCTTCATTCTCTTTCAATGGATGGTACCCTGACCTGAGATTAATATTTTGAATGTATTGTGCTACCACGAGATGAAAACACATATAATTAATATAAGGAAAAGGATATTTATTCTTAGAAGTGATGGTATTCAATGATACATAATTTATTAAAAGACTCATATAACTCTCTTTCATTCAAATAAATATAATTGATTATCCCATGGTTAAGTGATTTTTATAATAAAGCATTTATCTTGTAACTTCTTCAATTACAATTTCACTTAAAAATGATCAAACTGATCAATTTAATAATGAGGTTTTTATAAAGTCTTAGCATTAAATAATAAGTCAACATTTTTATCATCCTCCTAGTCTTGAATTTCACTAGATAAATCATCTTTAACAAAAACCATGTATTCATGAACTAATGGAACATGAATAATCTAATTTTATTATTCGTTTCAATGAAATGTGCTATGTAAATTTCACTACAACTTCAAATAAATTTATCTTCTTATTTTCTTGTTAATAATAGTAGGAAATCATTACTCATAAAATTATAAACATTATCATCAATATTAGCATGACAAAATATAAATCTAATCGATTCCACAAAATTATATCAAACATAAATATATGTAGTTATAAAATATATATAACATATACCATTTATAAAATAAAAATATTATGAATAATATATATTTTAGTTTCACTAAAATTCCATCCTCCTTTAATCACCAAATGTTATATATCACTTTCATAATGTGATATTCCCAGTATTCATTAAAATTTATCAAAAATGAAATATTGAGAATACTATAATCAAGTAGGGTATTGGTATAAGTTTAATACAGAAGTAACATACATGTCACCCAACAATCTGGTGGTCCCACATAAATTGTACAATAAAAATGAATTTTTTTACCATTATATGTTTTTGATCATAATGATTTTTATTAGGAGTAATGAACATCAGACCCGTGTTAGTAGAATGGTCCAACTAAATACAACTAAAACAACTCATCATTGTATGGATATTGGTTTCCCAAATATTTGGTTGTTCTATATTCCTTTCTATACATTAATTAGTTATGTTTCCAGGCTAACCACCCTGGTAACTTTATTGTGACATCATAAAACAATTTCCCATGTACTTCATAAAACATTTATCAATATAATATAAATTTAATTTCATACCTTAAAATTACTCTTTGATGAATTATTCTCCTATAAACCAAACAACATCTTACTATTATCATCACGAGGAACATATATGTCAAAAAACCCCATTTCAAATTTTTCAGCACTATAAAAATATTTCTCATATCATACTAATTATCAGGATTCCAATGCTCTTTGAATTTTTTTTCCAAAATAGTGTAATTTATATTAAATTTAAAATCATTTTTGGGGAAAAAAATATGTTATCTTCATTTCCAACATTGTCAAAATATTTTCATATGAGGCCAAAATATCATTATCATACAATATTATAAACCTTAGTTTTTTCTCCATTCTAAGTCACATTGTCTTATGTAAATATTTTTCAAGAAAAAATAACTGAAAATAATTCCATTCCATATATAATATATAATATTTATTTCCTATATTCTTTACATGATACCACCATCGATCTGTTATACCATCAAAATGATAAATTTCAATGGTTTTATTTTTAAATTAAGAACATCCAATCACTAAATTTTTTTTCTCCAGTGCATTAATCGATCCTTAGGCTACCACTGTGTCAGACGTTCCACTAAATGATGGGGCATATTTTATCACAAAATTCTCTTCAACCTATATTTTCATATATGGTATATCTATTTTCTCTCTAACATAGACACTACATCCAATTATATCATGTATCAACTAATAGATAACATTAAATTACATTTTATTTCCAACTCCCGCCATATTAGGATTCAGATTTGGAAGGATATTTTACTCTTGATTGCCTCCCACCATGAATTTCAAGATTTATATATGGAAAAATATTCTGAAAAGTCGTAGTTTAGATGAATAAACATGGTAATATTCAAATGGAACATCATTTATATAAAAAATGTGTTATATTTTATTATATTATTATGTTATTATTATTATATAAACACCAAAATTTATCTAATCTCTCTTCTAGTACCAAGTACAAGGACCCAACACTAAACCCTAAATCATCAAGATTTTAATGTTTTGATTTCATTACTTTTATTTTTTAGGATCTTTTAAGGTTTATAGTTTTATATAATTATTTTTTAACTCTTAAAAAGTAAACACATTTATTAAAAGTGAACACCTATAATCACTATTCATTATTTCACCAAACAAAACTCATTAAAAAATAAAACAATATTTAATTTCATGATAAATATTCAAAATTTTATTCTTGACATCATCTTTGTCCCTACTCTCCCTTTAACACATTGAAAGAAATTTCAAAACATGTGATGAGACCAAAAATAATAGACTATTGAATAAATAAATAAAATTAGTCCATTGAAAATATGTAAACACATTTTCTTTAAAAAATACCATTTTACTCTTAAAATGGAATCTGATTCTCAAAATGATCATTATCACACATTTTTTAAATCAAACCATTTCAATGATAACTATTTAGAAAGCATATAAAATTCATATAGGATCCATTAGAAATAATAATAATATAATCCTAACAGCCTGTTAAAAAAGCATGTATCCTGAAGGAAAACTTATAAAATAATTCTCAAAGGAAAAAAACATTACCCATTGCATTGATGGTATTACAGTGTGCACCCATAATATAAAATTCAATGGGATCACACGGTGTAATAGAGGATAACCTCTTATAATCTATAATAGAATCACAAAACACTATCTATGTACACTAATTATAGAAAATTTAAAAGGTCCACATCATGAATAAATCCCTTGAAAATTCTTCAAAAAACAAGTGTAAAACACATTTTGATATCAAAATACTAGTTTCATGTAAAAATAATTTTTACTATATAGAACCTATTCCGAAAATACTAACACAATTTAATATGAAAAGTAAAATGAAATCATATAATGGAAACATTAAATATAGAAAGAATATTTCATATGTGAAAAACATCTCATGCGGTACAATTTTAAAAAATTACTTTATAGTTTTTCAAAAAGACTAAAAGGGGATCCTTAAAAGAATGTATTTAATAGAATGTCTGTTACAACTATCGTATCATTGAAGTAAGTGTTAATAAAATTAATCGATTATGTGTATCTACTATAAATTCACATAAAAACAGTGAAAATAAAATAAAATATACGAATAAAGTCATTTCCCATATAATATTATCTTAATATAATCAATGAATTACATGTTTTTTCACGTGAACGAAATCATAGTTATGAAATCACATACCTCAATTCTGAATTGTCACATGCATTATTTATCATCCTGAATAAATTTAATTATGTCAATTATATATGTTCTTTAGTACCTATTTATATATTAGTATTCACTTTATATCTATATTTAGCTTGTAATAACAATTCCATATTTATTTACATTCATGTAGGATGTTATGATGATATTCAGTTAATATATCCAAAATGATTTAGGTCTTTGGACTATAATCAAAGAGGTAATTATGCGAACATATTGAGAATAATAATGAATATATAATTAAAATTATTTTATATATATTATACGTTTATATACATATATTAAATATGGTTATTAAAAATAAACTATGTAACACTCATAGAGAGGGTTGGTCGTACGTATACACGAGTAACATTTTTTCTTTCAATTATCATTTACAATGAAGGTAGGTATTTTTTTATCTTCCATTAAATAACATATTTTTTTAAAAATCATATTAATCATTTTATTACACTTATATATATTATTTATGTTGAGTGGTGATGAATATTTAATCGCATCACATCGTAGAGATGATGATTAACATGTAGTAATGAACGATGTTATCATTTTTCTACATAACGAATGATAAAAACGTAAATGATAAATTATAATTTTTTTAAAAAATTTAATGAATATATTATATAAAACTTAATTAAATAATTATAACAAAATTTTAAATATGTCATTGAAAACTAATCATATCAATTCACGAGGCGGTATTCCCCCGTACACTCGAACAATGAATTCATATACCATTTGTTGGAAGTGGATATTGATATTGGTCATTAAAATAACATATTAATATATATGTATCTTTAGGATAATAAATTTATTAATTTTTAATGGTTTATGAAAATTTTATGTATGTTTATGAATAAACATTTCTATTATATGAAGATAATAAAATATACTTATTATTTTGAAATTTTCCATGAAAAAACCCTTATGACTACTTTGGATGCTATTTTACCTAATCAAATGACTAAATAAATAGGATAAGAACTCTATTAAGGTAAAAATTATGGTATTTACCAATCAAAATATTATTTCTGTTTTATGAATTATAAATATTCGGTGGTATTTTATATGATAGTAGTGGGGAATTTATGGAATTTCAAAAAATATTATAATATAATAAGATAATTAATTTAAAAAATATATAATTAACTATTCATGAATAAGATATTATAAATTATATGATATATTATCCCAATTGAAAATATTTAATATTTTTATTAATTTTAAATATTTAAATTAAACATCATTCCTATAAAATTTCATTATTCTTATATTAAAAACTGTTTTATATTAAAATTAATATAATCAAGACATATGGAATAATTGAAACAATATTTATTTATATACTAAACTTGTCATGTTTGTATATATAACTCATGTATAACATCAAATATCAAAAATTATATTTATTTTAAAATTGTAATGTCATTTTTTGATATTTCCACTAATTAAAAAATTATTTCATCATCATTATGTATTAATTTAAGGTGAATATTTCCTCTATAAAAACTAAACAAATACCACGATAAATATAAATATTTTAGGTTTCAAAATAATTTTTTTTTCTGAATCATTTATTCATGAATCCCACATGTTATAAATGTTATACTTATTAAAAAAATATTGTGATATGGTTTACATTTTATTAAAATTTATTACTCTAGTGGACATTATTTCTACAATGTGGCCCCAAATGGTCATAAATTTTTCCCACAAAACATTATAGATGAAACATATTATTAAAATAGAATTTCTTTCAGGTTTTAGGGTCATGTTCTAATCCTCATAATATAATTTATATCTTTAATTACTTGATTTAACATTAACCATGGTAACAATAAACATTAAGGTTACTATTCATATTTACTAAAATATAAAAGGGACTTCTTTATAAAAATAAAAACCCTTTAAAAAAATATGAAAACAATTTTCTAAAATTCAAAACACAAGATTTTAGGAATTTAATTTAATACTAATCCATCAAAACACAATAAACAATAATTTTCCCAAAAAACATGCAATTTTTAAATATAAAATGTTTGTATACAATATGAATGTATAATAAAAATTAAAAAATCTATATTTATATTATTTAAAATTAAATGGAATAATTAAATAAAATTATAATACAAAAGATAATTTTATCATGAATATAAACTAAAATAATTCCCAGTTTTCATTAATTATCTATGTTATTCACCATTCCATGAGAAATCAATATTTTTATAAATTTTCTAATAAGTCAATATAAGATAATTTTTAAATGATGAATTCATAAATAAATTATTTTTTCCAAATTAAAACACTATATTTCAAAATTTTATATTTAATATCATCATATAAATAATTAGGTTGATAAAATTATGTCATATTTTATTTTATTAATTACATAAATATTTATAATGAAATGAATATTTTAATAAAATAACACTAAAATCATGAAAAAACATATTCTATCCGTATCTAGATTAGTACACATGAACACTATGTGACCCTTTTGTAAAGGATAATAGACACACATGGTTGTGTACGAATATTCTAATCATATGGAATGACCTTGTAAGGCCCATTCAGCCTTTAAAAATTTGGAATTTACCTATTTTAACTTATTAATTTTATTCCAAATCCTCTCACAATCCATATTAGTCTCGACCTATAACTTCCAATAAAAACTCTATATGCTTCTCTCATTGGATTCTTGGTTTATTTTAATTGTTTTTAATGTATCTCTCTTATTATGGTCAGTTTTTTTGTGTGGTTTCCTCTTCTATAGTTAGATTCTCGTAAATAATATCCTCTCCTAGTCACATTGGTACCATTATGGGATATGAATTCCTTATAAAAATATTTTAATATTGTTTATTTCAATTTCATATGGATTTAGGATTGTGAAGGCCAGATCTATTCGTTCTTGATCTCTATTTTCAATGGCGATTAGTTTTCCCTCTATTCCTGAGGTGGGTGTCTCTATTAAAAGATTTAATAATTCAATATGTATATGTCAATGTAAATTAATTTTTGTTATTAAATTAAACAAAGAGATTTATTGACTTATTTTTTATGGTTAATATTCATTCTTTAAATATGGGGTTTTATATAAAAATTAATAATGAAAACCATGTTTTTGATGAATTTTATAAATCATGATTTTGGTTATAGAATTGGTTTTCAAGCATTATTTCGGATATTATTGGATATGTTTTTGATAAATTATGATCATTTTTTGAATGGTTTCTGGCATTCTTAGAACATTCGGTAAACTAGGGGTTTAAGGAATTACACTTGTCACTTTAGTGCATCTAATTCCACTACATGTTATTTATTTATTTTTTGTGTGTAATTACACTATGATTAAAATTTATTGGACACACCTCATTCCTATATTTGGGATTTACATTCAATTTGGAACATATTTTCATTGGTTAGATCTAATATGGTGTTCATTTTCATCTATGATTTCTTTATCACTTGATGGTAATTTCATAGTAATTTTATCACCTTCTTATGTTAGGATGTATCCATGGTTGGACTATGTTTTTTTCCAAATTATATCACATATTAATGTCATATTACTTATAATGTGAATGTGAAATGATTTTTATAAGAACACAATGATTATTTGTAAAATTATATTTTAATGAAAATGATTTGAAAATGGTAATTTCATTAATGTGAGAAATAATGAATTCTTGATATTAGATTTTTTTTATATATTATATTTTGTAGTCATATTGGGCCTTTATCTGAAACAAATTTTTTTCATCTGTGTGGTCTCAGATATTGTTTTTCATGACTCATGGAATGGGAAGGGAATTTTGTGGAAAACTTGTTTATTATATTAACATCATGTTTGTAGTATGATGTTATTGATGTTACAATTAGTAACATGGAGACTTATTGGTATTTTATTATTTTATTTTTTTTCCATTTTATAGTTTCTATTAACATATTATGTATTAGGAATATTTGTTCTATACTTTTTCATGGCACTATATTTTATGTTCAGTTATACATGATACTTATCTTTAATTTTTTTTCACATCATCATGCGTCAGACCCTCTTGGGTTACTTCTCTAGTTGAACTAGGTTGGTCAGTTTCATTAGGTGATATAGTATGAAGGGAAGGATAAAATAAAGGTTTCATAAAAAAATTTGTGTTTAAAGGCACAATATTCAATAATAAGTATTTAGCGGATGATTCTATTTATAATTTGGGGGATGAAACTAATGAAATTACATAAAATATATAAATATAATCACTAACATTCTCATTCACAATGATAAAAATTGGTCCTGTAATCAATGGTATTATAATATTGGTTCAAAATATCTTCTACGAATAATAATTAAACAATTTTATTTATCATTCAAAAACTTATATCATAGTTTAACCCACCGACCCACACCATCATAATTATGTTTTAACATTAACTGGTTTAACAATATTTTATAGTATTTACTAATCATTTTGACAAAATAGAAAAGTATCCTCCATTAAAATTATATAAATTTTAATTACAAATATGGATAAAATTTTCAAACAATTATTTTCTATAAATTCAATAAATTCTTTTAAAAAAATATGAAAAAAGGAAAGCCCTTCTTATAAATCCATTTTTAATCATAAACCGAAATTAACATTCAATCAATTCTATGTAAAAAAATTAAATAATTTTAAAAATATTAGATTGAATATATAATCTATACATTTCATTTATATTATTAATCTTTTTTAATTAATTTAATTTAAAATCGTAAAAATACATTGCAAACATAAAAACAGTTCTATGAAAAATAAATCATTTCCCTTTTAATGATTTTATGTTCATTCCAAATCATAAGAAAACAAATATATAGATTATAGTAATATATATATATATATTATAAATTTGTTTTATTGAAATAATTCTTTAATTGATATTTATAAACATTATCTAGATGAAATTACATAAAAAAGTGAACAATATATTTCATTGAAAACTATTTCATCTAATCATTAAATGATGTCATTAAAATTTAATGCTTATAAAAATAGTTCTATCAGTATATATATATATATATATATTTCATAATAAGTTTAATCCTATTCATAACAACATATAAAATGGAGAGGTTATAAATGTATATAAAATCATTGGTTTATTTAAAGTTGGGGTAGTGTTTAAATATATCTATCTAATACTTAAAGTTTATTTAAAGGGAAGTACATAAAAATTTATTCGGTGTTAAATTATAAAACCATTAAATTTAATTGTGACCTAGAAATTCACCAATATAGATTAAAACAAATGTGTTATTCTCTATTTCATCACATCTTCATTTTCATATGATTTTTTTTAATTTTTTATTCCCCCATTAATACTAACCAGGTGAGTTTTCTTGTTTAATAGAACATTATTTCTAGGATCTATGATTTCATGATGTTTTTCATTATAGAAAATTCCATGTAACAACTATATTATATCTAAGTTCAATACATGTGAATGTTAAGATATGAAATTCTCCTAAAGATATAAATGAGACATATCATTAACTTATGAAATGTTTGGTGGAATTGAAAAGCGATAAGTTCCAGTCTCTACTCGATCAATGATATAAATTGGATCCTTATACCTCGGGTTTATATTTAAATTTTTTATGAATCACCTAAAATTATTATTGAGTGAAATTAATAGAAATGAATTATTACAAACTTCTAATTATATATCTCATATAATGTTATGATTTTAAATATTTTATCAACCTTGAGGAGTCCTTATGTTCTATTGAATGGCTCTAAACTTATCATCAAATTCTATAACTAGCTGTGGTCCTTATAGATTTCAATATCTTGGTTTATCTTACAATGTTGGATTTATTCACTTACTTCAATTATAGGATTCCAAAGTATCAATTTTAATTATCAAGTGAAATCTCTTTAAATATGATAATATAATAATAGGAATCAGTTTATCCAATAAAAATTTGAAATATTATGAACATGACATTTTAATATCCACCATGGTTTAAACGGTTCAATCAGACTAACTATATTTCTAGGGATTATAATAATAGATTAAACACAAATCAATATCTAAATAATAATGTAGAAATTTCAAGAAATATGAGGAAATATTCATATATTTATCTAATATAATAGAATATGGTACCCCATTCTAGATTACCAATTACTAAATGATTATCCAGTCAATATGTTAAAGATGAAAATATACTGATATATTAACGAGATGATATAACATTTCAAGGGGGATAAAAAAATCAAAATATATTTTTAACATTTAGATGTTTTGGGATTTTTGATAATGAAATTCATTGTGTTGTTTTCCCTTAAATAATGTTATGGTTAAAAGTAGATACATACCCTCATACTACTACCTCATAGCCTTATTATGATATCATTTTAATAACTAATATACAAACTCTCAGATATATTACATCATGTTATACAACCATAAAAACACTTCAAGATTTATAGATATCTGCATACATCTCAGATGTATATAGAATGATGATCTTTGATATTCTTCTAATAGATCATTAATTTTTTCTGGTTATAATGGGTCACAAAATCAGTTTCCAAACCATATCATCCAATCTCAATGAATTTTGTACTCCAAAATTTTTAGCACCCTCTTATTATTCTCAAAATATTTATTATTTTTCACCTTATTAATCACAAGCATATATGATAGAAAACTAATTTGTGCATGATAATATTTTTCACTTTCCTAAAATATTTCAGATTTCAACATATGAAAATCATTAAATATTGGATATTTTATAATCCTTATCAAATAAAATAAAGGAGGACCCTTTTGACTCAATAAATGTATTATATGTTCACATTCTCAAGATGGTGACTTATTGATTAGTGATAATAATTAACAAACTCCAACCATCGTCCTTGGTTTATATTCAATTATTTTTGAAAGAATTTTTAAATTTAACTTTTATAATCAGTTTATCAGTCACTGCTTGGACCAGAAATTTAAATCAAAAATAAAATATATGAAAGGATTACTATTGTTAACCCCAGATATATAGCCATGTCATTCTACTCATGATCCAAAAATAGAATATATGAATAATAATGAACAAGGAAATTTGGTATAAACACATACTAGAACCTTTTTAGATGATTCTCTTTTAACAACCTAATATTTTAAAGGGAAACACTATGTTGGATAACATATAAGATACCTGACATCAAGATTAAATGAACATAAAAATGATTCAATTTAAATGTGAATGTTATAACATAGTAGATAAATTAGTGGGAATGAAAATTATTAATAGAATTATTAAATATTTAATAGTCTTACTCATTGCAAATTTTTTAATAAAATTTTTTATTTATGTACAATATTTTTATAAATGTCATTTTATTTTTCAAAAAAATTATAAAAATTGTCATCAAAAGTTATATTTATTAATTTTTATGTAAAAAATACTATAAAAGTAAACAGTTTATATAAAATGTATTTGATAAAATTAAGTACATTTTTTAAATCAAAATATAAAAAAATTTTTATGGTTACATTTAGTTAACCCTCAGGATAGTTGTTTTTCATAGAATAGTGAAAAATTACATTTAAAAAAAATTATTTAATGATGAATTTTCAAAGTAAAATTAATTTTTTGATTATTTTAAAAACAATTACCTAAAATCTATTTATATTAATCTAATATTGGTATTTCAAATGGATATTAAACTTGAAATTATTATAAAAACATTTTAATTTGAAAGAAGAATTTTTTTTCTGAAATTAACATTTTTACATTGCATATTTTCAATATAAATCTAAATTAAATTTTAAAACATTTTTGTTTTGAATTTTTAAAAATTTATTTTTTATTAATATTCTAGGGGTCAAAATTAATTAAATAATCCCCTTTTTCAAATATATATTGTTTTTTGTCAACTTTTTGTTATAATTTTAAAGGGAAAATTGAGTAGATAATGGTAAACATAAATTGGTATGGGATATAAAAAGACTCTATCAGTTTACCCAATTAAATTTTATGATATATATCAAACCATATTCATCCCAATATTCTAATAATATCCATTTGAAGAAACATGGATGAGAGTATGGTATTTATAATATTTAGTTAAAAAAAGTGAAAGCTGCCAAACTCATGGTTTTAAAAGATAATAAATTTATAATATAAGTTCTTTTATAATATGATTGAGAGTAAAATATTTAATTTAAAATATATAATATTTATCTTCATCATGGAAAAATATTTTCAATTTTTAGTTAAGAAATAATTAACTTAAATTCATTCACAATGTTGACATAGAAATAATTTTGTTTATAGAAATATTGAATAATTTTTTTCAATAATCATAAAATAATTATAATTTTATTTAATTAATACGATTAACTAATTTAATATACTAATTTGACTGTATGGGAATTTATTATAATAATTTTTATGATGTTATCTTGTTGTATCGGTATTTGTAAATTTTAATGTACCGAATAGTGTCAAACATGGCATAAATTTTATTTTAAAATAATAACATTTTTATAAAATGATATGAAATTTGTTAAAATTTTTATTTTGAACATATTATTGGTATAATGTTTATAATATCACAAATTATCCCTTTATGAGTCTTTTTTCATTTTATAATTACTATATTAACCCTCATATATTAAGAACATATGATGTTATTCTAAGAGTAGATGGAATTAAAAAAGCACCAAAACAAAAATATAAGGGGAATAATTTATCCTAAAATGGCCTAAAAATTATTGTATTGGTGGAATTAGCTCTATCCTAATAGTATATTAAAAAAAATTCTTTTATTCTTATGTAATTGAAAATTCATTCTTATTAATGTAATATTTTGAGAAATTCCAAGAGTATTCATCCAAAATCATTTATAAGGGGACCTCATCTTATCAGAATCTCAAACATAGAAACCATGTTGGTAGAGACATTACATGAATAAATACCTTCAAATAAAATCTTTAGAAATTAAATAGAAATTATTTTTCCATGACACAATCCTTAGTGGTCTATGATATTAAACAACCAAGGATTTCTAAAGAATATGTATTGTTTTAAATTAAGTTATTATTTTTTTCATCTACCAAAACATTAAAATATTCTTCATCTAGGAGGAAGTAATTAACCATGTTTCCTTAATATAATAATATTTTCCTATGTTAATATCCTCATTTAAATAATTTTCTACATCCATCAAATTTTAAATGATGTTATCATTCATCCGCATGGCGGACTACCACCTCACCAACAAATGAAATTCAATTTCAATAAACATATATCGATACTGGTTATAATGATGAAATTAATAATAATATATGATATTTCATATATATATATATATTATTATGAAATTATAATATATCATTTATTTTATGTCTTTTCCATGCATAGAAAATTGGTAATGGTATTCATGTGTATGAGTGAATTATCACATCCCTGAAGCGATGTGATTCATTTCTCATCACTAAATAAATTTTTTGATAAATATAGGTATATTTAAATTATGAATATGCTATTAAGTATATGATTTTAATTATGGTAATATAATTTGATTCTTATATTCTTTTTATAATTTCCATTTAAAAATAGAAAAGTTACTAATTCATTCATACGACCTACCGTCTCGATGATTATAACATATAACATTTTTCATATCAACATTTAATAGAATTATTTAAATGAAAAAATGTATTAAAAATGGAAATTATTTGATGAATATTGTTATGTATATGTTGTACTAATGAAAACATTAAATATATCAATCATACTAAGGTAATTTTGGATTTAATTACCAAATATCATCAAATCAACTGATGTAATTTAAATAATTAAGTGACTTTAATGACCTAAAAGTAATTATAAGGAACAATGAACTTGAAAAAGGGTTTAAAAATTTAAATAATTTATATATTTTTAATATTCTAGATGAAAAATAATGTGTGTTTAAAATCAGACTCGAGGTATGTGACTTTCTTGAAAAATATAATTTTAATGTTTCTTACAAAAATCCCAAAATATTTTTTTTAACATGTACGGTAAGATTATAGATTCCCAATATCATAACAAATTAATGATTTCATTTTTATTTTATAATTATTCATAATTATATTCAAATAAAATGGCTTCTTTAAGATATGTACAATGATTTATTTTGAAATCCCATTTTAAAAGGAAATGTTATTTTGTTATCCAAAATCAATTTTTTTTCAGTTTAAAAAAGTTTTTGAAATGAATTATTTTAAAATATTTAATATTATAAATAAAATATTCTTTATACAGTACTTGATCATTAAAAATTGTAATTCAAATGTAGTGTCAGCAAATCCCATTATATCTTGACATATGGAGGCCCACATGGTTCTAGGAATGGTCATTAAAACTTATCATAGGGTGTCTTATAATGTGTCATCGTAGGCCATTACATATTTACTCCGGGTAGCCCAAATAGTTTCTAAAAGATTTTTATATTCATAAATGATTGATTCTCACAAATATAACACAAATTCATTAGAAAATGATAATTCTTATAGTCTTATATATTGTTATTCAATGTAAATGGGATTTAAAATAGACTTATGAATATGATGATCATTGTCACTAAAAGAGTTTTTAATTACCCTATATGGAATTTAATTATTTTCAATTAGTAAAATAGATGAGTGTTTTTCAATTGTAAATTATTAATTTCATATTCCAAGGGAACATTTAAAATAAATATAAATGTTTTTTGAGTTCTCATGGTTTTCACTAGTTGAATGGTTTTATATATTATTATGTCCCATAATGATATTTTTATACTAATATCATTTTTTTCTTAAATAATAGGGGTTAAGGAATTGTTGGGAAAAGGATGTGATTAATTTGGAGATTGTGATGTTATATATTATAGAGAAACAATGTATCATTTTATAATTTTTCATTTCTTGGTAAAATTATAGGATACTAGGTGATAAGTTTCCACATATAACATATGCGTTTAAATTAAAAGAGTTTTCCCAAATTATCTAAAACACTAAAATGAAAATACACTCATAATTTCAAAATTATGATTTTTAGTTCAAAAAAAATTAAAAAAAATATATAGGTGGGTCATTATAGTAGGTATTACAGGTGGTTTTAGAATAATTTTCAGAATAGGATATCTTATTAAGAGTTATGGATATCATTTTTATTTTATAATTTTTAGTTTGATCATATGTTTACAGTATCATAAAAACATTTTTATTCTTTAGGTTAAGAAATTTTATGGTGATTGCTAATATTTTTAGATACATCCATTTTTTTTTGTTAATTATGGGTTGTAAAATTTTGGACTGTAAAAAATAAAGGAATGAGATAACTATTGAGGTTAATACAAAATAGGGTCATTTTTGGAGATTTGTCATTATTTTGGGATTGATATAATAATAATATAGTTACAGAAAAATGATAACACATGGAACGTGTGACATCATTTATTCATAAAAAATTGATGAGAATTTAACCCATAAAAGATAGGATATAGTGGTGATCTCCTACCACATTAATACTTTATGTCACCATTAGTATGAAATTTTATTTTTTTTTGTTAAATTATTTGGTAAATTGTGAATTATTAAATTTTGGTAATATTTGATTCCATGGGGTTGGAAAATAATATGGTGATAAATTGATTAATTTTTTTACCCATGGCATTATTATCTTTTTTAAATCCTAAATAATTGAATTAAGTAGAAAAATATGATGAATAATTGTTAAATTTTCATTGGTAGTCAAATATGATTTTATTTTGTATTTAAGGACATTTGAATTAATTATTGAAATTGTCAGCATATCTCTCTGATTATTTGATGTATGAAATTGAAATTTTATTAAGATTCATTATAATTGATTGATGATATTTGGATATAAATGATAATTGTTTTGGGAATACTATGTGATTAAATCATTAAGTATTTTGGGATTAAATTTAAATCAGAAATATATTTGATGAATTTTATTTATTGTTACTTTCCGAATGATCTATGTTGAACCATCAGTATTATTATTGAATATTAGAGACTACATTCATATTTCATGATATAATTATTTATTATTTTTATAAAATCATCTTATATTTTACGAACAATTTTTTCTTTTGTAAATTATTAAATACATCTTGAATATATTTTTTTAATATGTATTTTCTAATCCATCAAAGATGATTGTAGTGCTTAAAACATGGAAAAAAAATCATACGCATCATTTGGAGACTAAGATAAGATAATGGTGGAAATGGATTAAAATATGAAATCAGTCTTTTCAAGTATATATATATCCTTATGATCTTATTTTATATGGTAATGGAATTTTTCAACTCAATGTAAAAGATAATTAAATAAGAAAGTTATACAAAAAAATTATCCATTTAAATTTCTTATTGAGAAAACAATGCACAATGAACTCATTAAAAATTTATCATAATGAGATTGTTATCATTATAATGACCATGTTATTCATAACAATCCATAAAAAAATTATAGTGAGTTTTTTCTTCAATGTGAATTGTTGGGATAAATGTAATTCAAGTATGTTCTTTATATTGTGACCTTCATGCTTTCCTTTCTCTAATTAAAAATTGATGTTTTTACATTTTTTCTATTTGCGGATTTCAATATAGCTATTTCAAAATATCTAACCACAGTTACCATTCCTACGTACACTATTTTATGAATTATATTTCTGAAAATGTGGAGAATGTAACATACTAGATTTAAATGGAAACAATTTAATTGATATTGTATAGGATATGACACATCGAGATTAAACAAAAAAATAACTATTTCTATTTAAATGTGAACATTATGAAATATTAATTAAATTGGAAGAAAAAATTATTATTAATGTAATTATTAAATATATAGTGGTATTACTCAATTCTAATATAATATTTATTTATTTATAAACAAGTACTATATTTATAGAAAAGTAAAGTATTCTTCAAAAAAATTAATGTTCATCAAAAATTATTTTTATTTCTTTTTATGTAAAAATAATATGATTATTTTTTAGAGATTTTGGAAAATATATATTATAAAATAGGATTCATTTTTTAAATCTTCAAATAAAAATTGTCTCTTCGTAAAACATTAGTAATTTTATAAATATTTATATTTTTCATTCAATAGTGAAAAATAAAGATGTTAATTTACAATTTATATTTTTTCTGGCATTTACAATTTTTTTTAAAAAATTAGAATGTTATAAATATTAATCAGTTCATTTTAATTTAAATTAGTCCAATTTATATTAATGGATCTTATACATGAATATAGTATAAAAACTTTTTAAATTTAAATATGTCATTTTTCAAAAAAAAATTGACTCTTCCTTTCATTTTGCCGATTTAAATTTACATTAAATTATAAAACCCATATTTTCCTAAATTTGAAAAATATATTCCTTATTTCTATTATGGAGATATAAATCAAATAACATGTTTCTAATTATTTTCAACCAACATGAATTGTAATTTTTATAATTTATATTACCACTCTAAAGGGTAAATCAAGTAATTAAGAGAAAATACTAATAAGGACTGTAAAATGACAACAACTCCATAACCAATTTTATTAGATTAGGTAGGTTTTAAAAAAATAGTCCATGTATCTAATTAAAAACCTTTTGAATACAAATGATTGAGAGTAAGATATTTATTAAAAAAAATTAAGGAAAGTAAATGATGTCATATACAAGATTCTATTATATATATCATTTCTAGTATAATGTAATTGAATAGATATATAAAACTATAATTATAAATATGAAATGTAAAATATTTATACTCATCATGGAAATTTATTTTTATTTTTTAGATAATAAATACTTACCTTAAGGGAATACACAATGTGGAACCGGTAATGGTTTTATTAAACGAATTGTCAAATAAATGTTAATTAAAATATAACAATAATAATTTGATATAACAAATACGTTAAAATAAGATTATGAAATAATTTTTAATTTTTTTTGTTATCATATTTATTTCTATGCTCTCTTCTTCTAAAGATAACTTTAAATGACAATGTAATGAATAGTTTCAAAATTGAGATTAACTATATTTTAAAATAAAAATCATTTTATTAATATATATAAAATTAATAAAAAAATATTAAATTCATCAAAATAATTATTATAAGTTATAAATAATTCCCATTGATCTTTTTATATATATTTTTCAAGTTTATAGTAACTACATTGACCATCAATGAGTAAAAATACATGTTTTATGGAAAGAGTTAAAAAAATAAATCAATGATAAAATAAAAAGATAATGTTAATAATGTTACCTACACATTTATAAAAACAATTTTATAAGATTATTTCAACCCATAATCATTATAAATTTTAAATAAATCCACATGGTGCCACTTGGAATTTTAAATTAATTTATATGAATATAACATTTTGAGAACTTTCATGAGCTCCCCTCCCCTCCCTAAAAGACACCTCTTATTCTCAATATCTTACACGTGGAAAACATTTTGGATCATTAAATATCTGAAATGTACCTTCTAAAAATCACCATTACCTTTGAAATGGAATTAATTTATGTACAAAGAAATCCTTTTGTGTCTAACGTTGTAAATCTGTGAAGGATTTCAAAATAATATTTGTTGTTTTTTATTTAAGCATTTCAATTTTGTTTCCTCTGCCACCTCCTTAAAATATTATTAATCGAATATTAAATAATAAATAAAATATCCAAAATATAACATTATGTTATAATGTTATTATCAGTACCTAAATCTATATCTACTTCCATCATATAGGAAAATAATTTATCATTGTTGTGTACATCAGACTACCACCTCACGAACCGATTAAATACTTTTTTGTAAAACTATATCTAAAAAATATTTATAATGATGAAATTAATTTTTATATATTTTATTCATAAAATATATATTATTCTTAAAAGATAACATATCATTTATATTCTTACCTTTCCATTCATAAGAAAATGATAACATCTTTTGTGAAAATGTATGAATTATCACCTCTACGAAGCGATTTGATTAATTTTTTATCACCACATCCCATAGATGAAATATATAAGTTTATTTGAATGATTAATTTGATATTAATAATATTATTATAATTTTTTAATGTTAATATTATAGTTACATTCTTTCAAAAATCACTATTCAAAAATGGAAATGTCACTCATGCGTACATACGAACTATCATCTCCAGGATTTCAATGTAGTTAATTTTTCATATCCATATTTTATATAATGATTAAATAGTATAATGGATATAAAAATTAAAAATTATTTTAGGATGTCATTATTTATATAATTTAATAATGACAACTCTTACTATATACTTCATTCCAAATTAATTTTGGGATCATGTACCGAATATTTTCAATACATCTTACGTACGATTAAATAATCATGTAATTGTTATACCATTGTAATAAGTGGTATAAAATTCATAATAAGCCTGAAAAATGTTATCAACCATGAAGATAACGAACATAATTTTATTATTCAATAATATAGGGATAACCATGGAAAAGTATCTTTGAGGAAAGGGACTTTCTTTTGTAAAATATTCATTCAATGTTTATTTTTAAAAAATATAAATAATTTTTTTCCTATAATAAATGATCATATATTAATGTTATAACAACCCGTACTTTACAAAAATTGTGATTAATTAATAATTGAAGCACACTTATTACAACATATAACAAAACCAGGAAAGGACCGTATAGGTATAGAGTCTTTAGAAACTGGGAAACATAAACAACTGGTTCATAAAGCATCTACTTTGCCTCCCACTTATTTCATCATATATAGAGTCCCTTTCTGGAATATCCTACTTAATAACCTTCTTCCTGACCCGGGGAAATAAAACATACAAAATGGTGAGCTCAAATGCTCAGTAAGGGTAAAAAAAGAAAAATCAATCACATCATGAACATAACATTTTGGAAATCATAACCTGCAAAAGAAATCATAATTTCATACCATGGGATAAATCATAGAAGTGAAATGTAATCCCAATAATCATAACATAAAACATGGAACATTGTGTCATACACACATAATCATAGAGAATCATTTGTTATTAGTCAAGACTCATTGTCAAGACAATTTTAGTGGAAAAAGTCCATTTCTGAACGGAGTTCACTCCTTATTTCAGTCCTGTTTCACTAATCTGGTTTAACCTGCCGTTCCAGCCATGTCTATCTAATGTGATATAAAATCGTTACCCAATTATTTGGAGGGAGATATAGGTCCCACCCATCTCATAATGATACCATTCTTATGTGTGCCACAAAATCATAAACCATAAATCATAGCATAACCCATGTAATAAAAATGGGAATCTTTAAACATCGTGACATCATAAAACAATTCATATAAGATACAAGAATTAATAAAAATATTTCCATCACAATATAATCAAATCCATGTAATAATAGGGATATAAACATAACCCTTTATTATCTTAGATGGAAAATAATTTTGATAAAACACTTGAACTCCATTCTTGAGTAAAATATCCTTTCTACTTCAAAAATATTTTTCCTTTCTTAACATGTCATACAATGTTAAACTAAAAAAATTAGATTAAAAATAATCTTGAAAACATGTAAAGAAAGATTCTTGGAAATGTTGTTTTAAAAATCCAATCATGTCGTATAAGTTAAAAAACCATTCTTCTCGTAATTTTGTCGGAAAAGTCATAAAGTACCTCGTATGAAAAACGAAAAAAGATTCCTTTCATATCTTCTACTAAAATCTCAACAAAGGGTAAAATTGGATATAAACTATTGTAGAAGGATATAAATATTAATGTTGAGGAAACATGGATGTGGATGATTAAATACACCCCAGTAAATACCAAAGTATAAACAATCTCGGATAAAAAAGAGATTGTGATATTTCCCTTACCTTAGGTACGATATGCTTTGTATATGTCCCAAGCTCCTGTATAATGATTTAAATAATGTTATTGACTTATTAAAGAATCATATTATTTCATATATGGTCATATTCTCAGCTTCTTATTAGTAATATTTCATTACTACTTGTTATTTGGGTGTTTATTACTTTTTGTTCTTATGCATGTCTTTTCGAATAAATTCTTATTTTTCTTTTTTTAGTTTATAGATACCTAATTTACAGAATGCTATTACTGTAATATATATCATATTTATTCACTCAATTCATTTATGTAATTATTATGCAATGAAAATCATGTAGAACGAGTCGCATCACATCGTGGAGACGGTATTCCGTACATACGCACGAACGATGATATTGTTCCCATTATCGTGGAATTTTATTGGAGTGTATGTATACAATTTCAGAATCAATATAACTTTAAAATAGTAATATATAGTCATTATTTACACCATTATACCCATCCAATTACGGTGGTGTTGGAAAATACATTACACCACGGCATGGAGACGGTATTCCGTACGTACGCACGCGCAGTGTTTTCGATTTCCATAGGATGGATAGACGGTGAAATAGGGTTGTTTCATAATTATAATAACATATCAGTATATGAATGATACTGATGTTAGTACTTAATAATGAAAAAACTAATGAAGAAGAAGTGTAAGAGGAAATAATGTTGAAAGAATTGGTAACGGACATTATCTATTCTTTGAAACGCCTCTTTGAAACCTCCTTTTAGGGCACTAAAATTGGTCTTTGAAGAAGACCAGGACCTCTAGGATGTCTCTAGGGAAGTGGAGAGGAGAAATTGGCAGGGGTTGGCCGAGCATGAAGGCTCAAAGTGGTGTGAGAAAGATGGTGAGGAGGTTCCCTTTTATAAGGGAGGAGAGGGGCTCCTTTGGAAAAACTACAAATATTATTTTATTATAAAGTCATGTTCAGTTTTAAATAGAATAAAATTGATTTATATCTAAGCTAAGGTGGTTATGGGTAGAAATAATCTCATCCAATATAATTTACACAAGTTTAGGGTCCTATTTTAACCTTATCATTTAGATTTATCATTAAGTTAAATAATTTTACTTTTACCGTGTCTTCTTGTGTTCTTATATTATAAGGTTAATAAAAACACAATAACAAGACAAACGAACCCCAAGTTGTTTATTATTAATATATATAACCTTATCTATGTCATTTTTCCGAACCATAGACTTTTAGGAATAAAATAAAATTTAATAATATAATATTTGTTTTAAAAACTATTTTATGTCAATTTTGACACTATTTTGTAATTGAATTATGTGAAAATCATAACAGAATGATTAGATCTAAAAAAGTTAATTAAATAAATAATAACATGTCATCTTAACCTATAAAATTAGTTGAAATCTTAAAAAGTCTCAAATTACATTTATTTGGGTATTTATAACATCAATTATGTCAATATTTCATTAATAAAATAATTACTGCATCATCTTTGTGTCATAAATAAATTAAATTTTTTACTGTCTAAAAATTACAAATAAAATACCATTATGTAGTAAATCTTTTTATCTATCTAATGAATATTTATAGTCGAATTTGTCTTATTTATAACCCTATATTAAATATTATTTTCTTATTAAACTTTGATTTTAACTATTTTAACCCTTCTTGAAATAAATTAATAATAAATGTCCTAATCTAATCCAAGTGGGCCTAAATGATCATATTTTATTCCTAAGGTTGTTTTTGGTCGAATCACACTTATAAAATAGAATTAAGACATGTGTTAGGGTAATAATAATATCATTCTTCCCCTTAATTACCCTATTTACTTTTAACCGTGGTAAAAAAAAGTAAAATGTTACTATTCACCAAATATTATTTTCATCTCATTGAACCACATTTACTTACTAACATCAACTGTGTCTCTCGTATTTTTGAAATTTCACTCACAGAAGTGGTAAAATAAATTTTTATGAAAAATTCAGTTTTTTTAACTACCACTTAGTGGTTTCACTGTTCATTAAAAATTGAAAGTTTTCAGAAAAATACCAAAATTTCACCCTAGGCTAATTTCGATATTCTGAATCCAAAATTGAAGTCCATTTTGAAAAATAAAATTTATAAAATTTCAAAAATTGGTTATTACTATTCAGAACGGCTAGTTTTAAAAAAAATTAATAGCATATCGTTGATTAGTGAAACTCAGTATTGCGTACGACGTAAGCTATCGAGGAAGGTCGTGATGTCGTGTAAAGCAAACCAAGAATGTTTTGTGTGTAGAAAAAGATTCTTTTGATGATTTATATAACATAAAATTATCGGGTGTTACATTCTACCCCCCTTAAAATGAATTTCACCCTCAAAATTCGTCACTCTGTAACAAACAGATGAGGACATATCTCCCTCATCATATCCTCATGCTCCCATGTAGCTTCTTATAATTGGTTATTACTCCATAAAACTTTCACCAATCCAGTGGTCTTGTTTCGTAGGAATTTTTTGCTACGATCTAGAATCACTATCGGCTTTTCTTCATAAGAAAGATGTTGCTCTAGCGGTATAACTTCTGAGCTAAGTACATGTGAAGGATCAGGTATGTACTTTCTCAGGAGAGATACATGGAACACATCGTGAACTTGAGAAAGATTCGGTGGAAGCACTAATTGGTAAGCTACCTTCCCAAAATGATCCAGTATTTCGAAAGGACCGATATATTTAGGGCTCAACTTCCCCTTCTTTCCAAATCTCATGACCCTCTTCCAGAGAGATATTTGTATGAACACTTTATCACCCACTTCAAACTCTATGTCTTTTCTTTGGTTGTCAGCATAACTTTTTTTTGACTCTGAGCTGCTCTTATGTGTTGTTGAATAGATTTGACCTTTTCTGCCATTTAATCAACGAGATCAGGTCCTAAAAGCTTTCTTTCCCTAACATCATCCCAACAAGTTGGAGTCCCACATTTATTTCCATAGAGAGCTTCATAAGGATCCATCTGAATACTGTAGTGAAAGCTATTATTATAAGAAAATTCCACCGAAGGTAGGTGTTTATCCCAACCACCCTTGAAATCCATATAGCAAGCTCTCAACATATCTTCTAGAGTTTGAATTGTTCTCTCAGAATGTCCATCTGTCTGAGGATGATAAGAAGTGCTGAAACTTAACTTTGTATCCAGAGTATGCGGAATACTTCTCCAGAACATTGAGGTAAACCTCGGATCCCGATCAGATATAATAGAAATTGGAACTCCATGCAATCTTACCACTTCCTTTACATATATCCTGGCAAGCTGATCCAGAGAGAAATCCTCTCTAATAGCGATGAAGTGTGCAGACTTTGTAAGACGATCAACTCTGACTCAGATAGCATTATTTCCTTTGGATGTTTTAGGAAGTCCGGTGACAAAGTCCATAGTGATGTTTTCCCATCTCCATTCGGGTATGGGTAATGGTTGTAACATCCCCTTAGACTTCTGTCTCTCAGCTTTAACATGCTGACAAACCAAGCATCGAGAGACATATTCAGCAATATCTCTTTTCATTCCATCCCACCAGAAGTACTCTTTCAGGTCCCTATACATCTTCGTGCTTCCAGGATGAATAGAGAATGAAGAACTATGAGCCTCATCCATCATCTCCTTCATTAATTCGGGGATGGTAGGAACACAAACCCGATTCCTGAACATTATTATCCCATCACAATCATGGTTGAATTCAGGAACATTTCTCACCTTCTTTTGTAACTCTACATATTTTTTCTGTGCCTCTTTAATCTTCACATGTATAGATGGTTGAACATTCATTTGAGAAATATACGATTTTCCCCCTCTCATTATAATTCCAAGATCCATCATTTTTAAATCCATAAATATTGGATCTTTTGTGATCCTCATCATGGATAAACTGGCATGATCTTGTCGACTTAATGCATCTGTCACCTTGTTTTCTTTCCCAGGGTGGTAATGGATTGAGCAGTCTCAATCCTTAATCATATCCAACCATCTTCTTTGGAACATATTCAGCTCCTTTTGTGTGAAAATATACTTTAAAATTTTATGACCAGTATAAATGTCACACCATTCTCCATAAAGATAATGCCTGCAAATCATTAATGCAATGATTACCGCAGCTAACTCCAAATCATGAGTTGGGTAATTTTTCTCATGTATTTTCAACTATCGTGAGGCATAAGCTATCACCATATCATTTTGCATTATAACACACCCCAAACCCTTCTTGGATGCATCACTGTAGATCACAAACATTTCTCCACTACAAGGCAGTGTGAGCACAGGTGCACTGGATAACCTTTTTTCATCTACTTGAAATTCTTTTCACATTCCTCCATCCAAACAAACATAAATCCTTTACGAGTCTACTTGGTGAGTGGATTAGATAATCATGAAAAAATGTTTCACAAAACGTCAATAATATCCAGCCAAACCAAGAAAACTTCGTATCTCAGTCAATGTTGTTGGTATCGACCATCATTCGATAACCTCTGTTTTTGCTGGATCCATAGATATCCCCTCTTTTGAGATTATGTGACCCAAAAATGAAACTTTTTGAAGCAAAAATTCACATTTGGTAAATTTGGCATAAAGATTCTCTTTTCTTAGGGTCTTCAATATAATTCTCAAGTGATATTTATGTTCTTCCTTTCTCTTTGAATAAACAAGAATATCTTCTATAAAGACTTCCAAAAACTGATCAATATAGTCCTTAAAGTCTCTATTCATCAGATCAATGAAGATAGCAGGGGCATTATTAAGACCAAATGGAATCACTATAAATTCATAGTGTCCATTCCTTGTATAGAAAGTCGTCTTTGGTATATCCTCCCTTTTGACCCTTAATTGATGACACCCTGAATGAAGATCAATCTTGGAAAACTATTGAGCTCCACGTAGTTGCTCAAATAAGTCATCAATGCGTGGGAGAGGATATTTTTTCTTGATAGTGATCTTATTCAGTTCTCAATAATCAATGCAGAGTCTCATTGATCCATGTTTATTCTTATCAAATAGAAAAGGTGCTCCCCAAGGTGATTCACTAGGGCGTATGAACCCCTTATCAAGATTCTCTTGGAGTTGCATCTTCAATACCTGCAACTCAATTGGGTCCATTCTATAAGGTGTCTTTAAAATAGGCAAAGCACCTGGTACGAGTTCTATTGAAAACTTAACTTCACAATTTTGTAGAAGACCCGGCAATTCCTCCGTAAAGACATCATCAAACTCTCGTACAATGGTCATATTCTTAATCGTGAGTTTCTCACCAACCATTTGAGATAAATAACCTTCATTTTGTGGAATCAAGACCCATAAGATGGAAGAAATTTCCACTGGAAGGTTATGTTAATCCATGCATTGATAGACGATCATATATTGATCTAGAATATGAAATGTGACTTCTATTCTTTTGAAATTGATATGAGATCCATATAAAGAAAGCCAATCCATGCCAAGAATCACATCAAATTCCTCTATGGGAAGGATCACATGATTTGTAGGAAACACTTTCCCACAATCTTCGATCGGTGAAGAATTATAAACTTTTGATGAGACTGTTGTGCCATTAGGGGTGGTCATAGCTAACTCAATGTCTAATTGTTGAGGTAATATAGTGATATCATTAGAAAATTCTTCAGAAATAAAAGAGTGGGTGGATCCAGAATCAAATAAAACATTTTCTACTTTAGAGTGGATTGTATGTGTACCTTTCACCACATCGTTATCGTACTCCACATCGCTGATAGAAATTGCATGTGACTTTCCTTTGTCTTTAGCCTTAAGAGTTTGTTGACGTCGACCATCATCATCAACCCTTGGATTTGGGAATTGATTGGCATAATGCCCCATATCCTTGCACATAAAACATTGAAGTGTATTAGGTTCATTCTATGTATCCCTTCCTTTGTTTGCATCATTAGACATCTTCTTCCCATCATTGCAGCATTCAAATGCCCGATGACCTTCTTTTCCACATTTGAAACATTTACTTGTCCCTTTAAGACAACTCCCTCCATGTTTCATTCCACACTTTGAGCATAATCGAAAACTCATCTTCTATTCAGTGTGTTCTTTAGATTTTCCTTTGAATTACATTTTCCTCTTCTTATCAAACCCATATGACTGATGGGTTACTCCAATCTCCATCTTGAATTTGAGAGCACATCGAAGGATTTCCTCGTAGCTATTGAAGTCCCTTATGGATAACATCCTTTGACGAATTGGTTTTAAGACACTAAAGAATTGATCGATCTTACTCTCAGGATGTATAATAATACCAGAAGCGTACCCTGCAAGTATTGTAAAATTTGCTTCATAGGTACCCACAGATTCATCATCCTTTTACTTCAGTTCAAGAAACTCTTTCTCCATCTTTGTTCAGAGAATACGAGGGAAGTACTTATTGAAAAATAAGTTATTGAACTCGTCCCATTCCATGGACTCAATTTCATCCCTTTACCTCGTATTCTTAATAAGATTCCACCATTGATCAGCATCACCTTCCAAACGATACACTGCTAAGATGACTTTATCATGTTCAGAACATTGAAGAACAAAAAAATTATTTTTATTAGTACTAATCCATTATTCAGAAACTAATGGATCAGTAGACCCGCTCAATGAAGGTGGACGCTGTCTCATGAAGGATTCAATAGAATGTTGCTCCTTCCATTTCTCGTTTGTAAGTACTGCATGATTTATAGCTTGAGAAAGTTGTGTGAGCATGGCTATAAGATTTTGCATTCCATCTTCCATAATGTTTGGTTGCATAGGGGGACAATCATTGCATTGCCCATCGCATTCCGCATTAACATGGTTCCTTCGGGTTCCAGCCAATGACTAAAACCAAGAAGAATAGTGTGAGCAACACTAATTATAATAGGAAAACCACATAATCAAGAATAAAATTTCACACTTAAGGTCTTATCCTAGGTTATTCATGGCCATTTCTAAAACACTATGATTGTGTTCTATGATTAGACATATCCTTATTGTTCTTACTAAGGCTTTCACATCCTCGTTTCCAAAGGTTGACTATACCTTTCCTCTGATACCAACTATAACGACCCGTACTTTACAGATATTGTTATTACTTCAGAACTGAATCACACTTATTACAACATATGACAAAACCAGGAAAGGACTGTATAGGTATAGAGTCTTTAGAAAATGGAAAACATAAACAACTATTTCATAAAGCATCTACTTTGCCTCCCACTTATTTCATCATATCTAGAGTCCATTTTTGGCATATCCTACATAATAACCTTCTTCCTGACCTGGGGAAATAAAACATACAAAAGGGTGAGCTCAAATTCTCAGTAAGGGTAAACAAAAGAAAAATCAATCACATCATGAACATAACATTTTTTAAATCTTAAACTGCAAAAGAAATCATAATTTCATTCCATGGGATAAATCATAGATGTGAAATGTAATCCCAATAATCATAACATGAAACATGGAACTTTGTGGCATACACACATTATCGTAGAGAATCATTTCATATTAGTCAAGACTCATTTCCAAGACTATCTTAGTGGACAAAGTCCATTTCTGAACCGAGTTCACTCCTCGTTTCAGTCCTGTTTCACTGAACCAGTTTAACCTGCCGTTCCAGCCATGTCTATCTAATGAGATATAAAATCTTTACCCAATGCATTGGAGGGAGATATAGGTCCCACCCATCTCATAATGATACCATTCTAATGTGTGCTACAAAATCATAAACCATACATCATAGTAGAACCCATGTAATAAAAATGGGGATCTTTAAACATCGTGACATCATAAAAAAATTCATATAAGATAAAAGAATTTATAAAAATATTTCCATCACAACATAATCAAATCCATGTAATAATACGGTTAGAAACAGAACCCTTTATTATCTTAGATGGAAAATAATTTTGATAAAACACTTGAACTCCATTCTTGAATAAAATATCCATTCTACTTCAAAAACGTTTTTCCATTCTTAACATGTCATACTATTTTAAACTAAAATAAGTTGATTAAAAATAAACTTGAAAACTTTTAATAGAATATTCATGGAAATTTTGTTTTAAAAATCTATTCATTCCGTAAAAGTTAAAAAAACATTCTTCTCGTACTTTTGTCAGAAAAGTCAAAAAGTACCTCGAATGAAAAACGACAAAAGAATCATTTAATATCATTTACTAAAAACTCAACAAAGGGTAAAATTGGATATAAACTATTGTAGAAGGATATAAATATTACATATTGAGTAAACATGGATGTGGATGATAAAATACACCCCAGTAAATACCAAAGTATAAACAATCTCAGATAAAAATGAGATTGTGATATTTCCCTTACCTTAGGTCTGATATGCTTTGTACGTGTTCGAACCTCCTGTATAATGATTTAAATAATGTTATTGACTTATTCCATAATCATATGATATCATATATGGTCATATTTCTAGCTTCTTATTAGTAATATTTCATTACTACATGTTATTAGGGTGTTTATTACTTTTTGTTCTTATGCGTGTCTTTTCGAATAAATTCTTATTTTTATTTTTTTTAGTTTATAGATACCTCATTTCCAGAATGTTATTAGTGTAATATATATCATATTTATTCACTCAATTCATTTATTTAATCATTATTCAATGAAAATCATGTTGAACGAGTCGCATCACATCGTGGAGACGGTATTCCGTACATACGCACGAGCGATGATATCGTTCCCATGATCGTGGAATTGTATTGGAGTGTATGTATACTATTACAGAATCAATATCACTTTACAATAGTCATATATAGTCATTATATACACCATTATACTCATCCAAGTAAGGTGGGGGTGGAAAATAGATTACACCACGGTGTGGAGACGGTATTCCAAACGTACGCACGCGCGATGATTTCATTTTCCGTAGGATGGATAGATGGTGAAATAGGGTTGCTTCATTCATATAATAAAATATCAGTATATGAGTGATACTGAGGTTATTACTTAATTATGAAACAAATAAAGAAGAAGAAGTGGAAGAAGAAATAAAGTTGAAAGAATTGGTAACGGGCATTACCTCTTCTTTGAAACGCCTCTTTGAGACCTCCTTTTAGGGCACTAAAATTGGTCTTTGAAGAATACCAGGACCTCTAGGATGTCTCTAGGGAGGTGGAGAGGAGAACTTGGAAGGGTTTGGCCGAGAATGAAGGCTCAAAGTGGTGTGAGGAAGAGGGGGATGAGGTGCCCTATTATAAGGGAGGAGAGGGGATCCTTTGAAAAAACTAAAAATATTATTTTATTATAAAGTAAAGTTCAGATTTAAATAGTATAAAATTGATTTATTTCAAAGCTAAGGTTGGGATGGATCGAAATCCTCTCATCCAATAGAATTTAGACAAGTTTAGGTTCCTATTTTAACCTTATCTTTTAGATTTATCAATACGTTAAATAATTTTACTTTTACCGTGTCTTCTTGTGTTCTTATAATATAAGGTTAATAAACTCACTATAACAAGGAAAACGAACCCCAAGTTGTTTATTATTAATATATATAACCTTATATATGTTCTTTTTCTGATCCTTAGATTTTTAGGAATAAAATAACAATTAATAATATAATATTTGTTTTAAAAACTATTTTATGTCAATTTTGACACTATTTAGTAATTGATTTTTGTGAAAATAATAACAGAATTATTAGTTCGAAAAAAGTTAATTAAATAAATAATTACATGTAATTTAAACCTATAAAATTAGTGGAATTCATAAAAAGTTTCAAATTACATTTATTTGGGTATTTATAACATCAATTATATCAATATTTCATTAATAAGATAATTACTGCATCATCTTTGTGTCATAAATGAATTAAACTATTTTAAGTCTAAAAATTACAAATAAAATATCATTATGTAGGAAATATTTTTATCTTTTTAATTAATATTTATAGTCGATTTTATTTTATGTGTAAATCTATATTAAAAATGATTTTCTTATTAAACTTTGATTTTAACTATTTTAACGCTTATTTAAATAAATTAATAATAAATGTCCTAATCTAATCCAGGTGGGCCTGAATGGTCATATTTTATTCCTGAGATTGTTTTTAGTCGAATTACACTTATCCAATAGAATTAGGACATGTTTTAGGGTAATAATAATATCAATTTTACCCTTAATTACCCTATTTACTTTTAACCGTGGTAAAAAATAGTAAAACGTTACTATTCACCAAAAATTATTTTCATCTCATTGAACCACATTTTACTTACTGACATCAACCATGTCTCCCGGATTTTTGAAATTCCACTCACAGAAGCGGTAAAAATATGTTTTATGAAAAATTCAGTTTATTAACTACCACTTAGTGGTTTCACTATTCATCAAAAATTTAAAGTTTTCAGAAAAATACCAAAATTTTACCCTAGGCTAATTTCGATATTCCGAATCCAAAAATGAAGTCCATTTTGGAAAATAAAATTTATAAAATTTCAAAAAGTGGTTATTACTATTCATAACAGCTAGTTTTAAAAAAAATATCATATCATTGTTTAGTGAAACTCGGTATTGCGTACGACACAAGCTATCGAGGAAGGTCGCGATTCCGTGTAAAGAAAGCCAAGAAAGTGTTGTGTGTAGATAAATATTCCTTTGTTGATTTATATAACATAAAATTCTAAGGTGTTACAAATGTTCAAATTACGATTTAATGATTTAATTAATACATTATAACTTTTCATTCTAATTTTAAAATAATATGGTTTCTTTATGATGGGTACATTGATTCAATTTAAAATTTTTTAATTTAGTGTGTATTTTGATACATATATGTAATTTTCATATGAGTTTAAAATCGTTTTTAAATGAATTATTACTATTAAAATTGAAATCATAAATTGTATTTATTTAATATATGGTTATTCAGAATTTTATATTGGGATCCCAGATTGAATATCTAAATCCCATTACAACATAAATTGTGGTGTCTCTAATAGTATCGGGTATGAATGTTATAATATAACATGTAGGGGATAAATAAATTATAAATATTTAATAATATATTCAATTATTAGGGGACCCAAATATTTCTCAAAAGCATTGGGTAATAGAGGTTTCTTAATTCATCCATCTGGTTATTCAAAATAAATAGTTATTAGATGTGATTTTTTTAAAGCAATACACAAATTCAACCCAATTGGTTTTAATTTCATTTTATAGGTTTTAATGATTTTCTTTAAAAATTGTTTTTGTTTTTGAAGTAGAAATATATAATTTCTTATTCTCAAAGAACATTTGTGATAATGATAACCATTATTTGAGTTTCCATATTTTTAATTAGACTGCTGGTTTTTATTATTTTTATGTCCCTTACAAATTTATTTCTTATAATCCCATGTTTCAAAAGGTATTTTATAGTGTTTATGGATGAGTTGTGACTATGATGAGGTTAAGGGGAATATTGTGATTTTTTTTTGGAAAATTGTACATTGTTTTTTATTTTATAACGATTTATGGTGTGATACTGAAATAGATAATGATTGATAAGTGTCAATATATAAGGTATCAGTTTACATTATAATATTTTTACCTAATTCAATAAAACAATACACAAAAATGATCCTCATAATTTTTTGATTGTGTGTCTTTATTAAAATAGAATGATACTTATTGCTAAAGTTTTTGTCTTTATATAATTATAAATCAAAAACCCATCATTGATGTAGGCTGGTATAATAATATATTTTGTTACCACACATATATTCAGTTATTTGAAATTTTATGTGAAATCATCTGTCAATATGAATGTGAACCCTTTCTAGGTTCACAAGATGAGTTGATTATATATTTAAAAAATATATATATTACCAATAATCTATAATAAGGATAAATGTTTAGAGAAATATATATCTCTTTCATAGTAGTTAGTATGGGCTAATGTGTAATAATGGCTATTTTTCATGGATCGAGTAATATACTGTTACATGGTAATACATGACCCAATATAAACCATAAACGGCCAAAACCAAACCTTTTTAAATGAATTACATAGATAACCCCTTTTAAGGTATTAATTATAATAATCATGTTATCTCTATACTCATTCTTATCTTTTATTATATTAGAAAACCAAAAATATAGACATCTACAAACCAATCCAGTAAATCTCTAAACAAATATTGATTAAATCCATCCAGATATCAATGGAAATAGTAAGAATAAATAGAATCTCTATTAATACATAGATTATATAACTCATATAGAAGAATATATTGTGAAATTTTTTAACCTTTTAAAATTATTTTATAGAAGGTACAATGTAGTTCAAACATTTGGATGTTTTGAGATCCTCAAAATTTGTCAAAACAAATTATCAATATGGAGTAATAAATAATTATTAATGATTATAATAATCTTAACTTATTCATAATCAATATGAAATTTAATTGAGATTTATTTATTCCAAAAAAATATCTATTTCCATTCACAGTGGAAATAAAGGCTAAAATAATCCCTTAAAATGATTTTCATATAGTGTTTCTTTCAATTCCTACAATTCAATGATGAAAATTCCATATAAAGTCTTTGAAAATTGTGTTGCATATGATATGAGTTATTTTTTCGAAATTTAATCATGATTTAGGGTATGGATAGGGACATATTTTAGAAAGACATTAAAAAACTAACATACAATAGCAATTACTTTGTAGTTTAGTATCTCCCTATGTTTCTGAAAATAATATCCCCTTTGAACAAAAATCAATTCCTATACAAAAAATTTAATTTACATTTGATTTTTATATTTATTCTCTCATTGAGAATAACAAATGGTTTGGTTGTAATAACAAGTTTTACTTCCATTAATGCAAAATTCACATTATAATTATAAAAATAAAATCAATCCATGATAAAAATAAAATCAAATTCAACTAGAGAGAGAATATTGAGATATTCCGGATGCATATTCCCACAAATGTAAATTATTGTATAGTCGTATAATAGGTATTTGATCATCATAACATCATATATTTTCATTAATAATTGAAATCATAATTTTCTATGAGGAAATATTATACCATTATAAGTGTTTTCATATATAAATGAGTTCGTAGAACCAAAATAAAAAAAAGGAATTAGAAGCTCTATGGTGTATGGTAAGTGTGTCTTTCAAAACATTGTTTTCATACCCTACATCAAATAAAGTAATATCAAGAGATTTACCTTTTCATAAGCTCTTAATAGTTTATTGACATCAATAATTATTATTTAACATTTTATTCCAACACTTGTTAGAGTAATTTCATCACTCCATACAATTGATACATTAGATTGTGCGTAGTGTGTTTTGTAGTGATTTCACTCCATTAGCTTCATTAGAAAATTTTTTTCCACCCCATAGGCATTGTATTTCATGGTGAGCATCCTCTCCACACTTAAAGCAATTATGATTATCCCTTATCAAATTTTCATCATTCTACTTTCTGCACTTATGGAATAAAATAATACACATATTCAACCCAATATAGTTATAATTATTATATTTGTAATCCATTTTAATAATAATTTTCTTATCAAAATCATGAGATTGATGGATGAATCTGATCACCATTTCAACCTTTACAGAACATTGAATGTTTTTTCAAAACTACTAAATTAATTTACTTATAATTACCATTAGTGACATGGTTTTAATCTAGTAAATAATTTATCTATATTTCAATAATGTTGGATAACTATACCAATATCATGCCTCAAATATGTTGTTAAATTTAACTCATTAGTACTAACAGATTCATCATTATTCTACTTTATCTCAAGGAATTTCTTCACTAATTTTATATAAATTATGCGAGGAATGTACTTGTTGAAAAACAACCTTTTATACTCAATTAATTCCATCCAGAAAATTTCAAAATATTTATTTTTTTTTCTTGATAAGATTACACCATTAATATTTTTTCATTCTAAATGCTGAACATCCAAAATAACATTTTCATTATCAAAAATATTAGAGGAAATAAAATATATATTTAATGGTACAGATTAATTACTCATGACTTTGGGGATATGTGGACCCAATTAAAGAAGGTATATGTTTAATCCTCTAGGAATTAATATAAATTTGTTCCCTATTTTCCTTGTTTATAATATCAGTAAGAAACATTTCATTAATTTTTTTAAGAAAATCGTTGATATTTACTATTCTTGTTTTAGTGAAATTTCATCACTCATGAGGAAAATCCTTTCATTTTATTTCACATTGGGTATTAAAAAAGTTCCTCATGTTCCCATCAATTTAATAAAACCAAATAATTATTTTGGAAATAATAATCACAGTGATAAACCATATAATCATGGTAGTCATTTAATGAATACCTAAATCTGGATTCCATATTTTCAAACAATGTCACTTTCAGTTTAACCTATACCATCTATGTTCATCATCTAATCAGATCAATTATAGTGGATCGGAAAAAAAATTAAATTACAAAATATTTCTCCTAAATAATTCCAATATGGGTATACAGTATTAGGCCCACTCAATGTACATCATTTACGATCAACATAATACATAATATTTCTCTTTAAAGTTGTTACCCATAACTTAACATGCCAACTAGACTGACCACTAAACTTGTATCCATATTGGTCACCAAATAGACCCAAGTGTGACTCCAAATTTGTTATAGGACACTAAATAATAGCGAGGGTCTAAGGAGGTGATAATATTTAGACTATACTATCATAGTCAGTTTTTACATCGATATATATGGTAATCAAATAAGAAAATAGTAGAAAAATTTTTAAATAAAGAAACAACAATGGATGAATGATATAAACTGAATATAAAATATTTACAATGAAATTTTAAATCTATTTAAGAATGTATATATTATAATACATAATCTAAATATTAAGAAACAATCGGGAAAATGATAAAAAATAGTAAAATAACAAGGAAAAGAAATAAAATACATGAGGGTGAACTCCATGAAAATCCAGAGGTCCATCTCACTCATGTGCTCCTTACTCGAAGGTACACACATGATTTTAATACAAAACCATCATGCATCCTAATCATGGAACCAATAAGGTTGGTTCAGGTACCCTAGTGATATGTCAGAGCAAATAGTGGGTGAGATAAACTCATTTAACCACCATAAAAAGTTTCTAAAGCATAATAAATTAAATGAATATTTGCTAATGTAGTGCGCATATATGAATAGAATAGTTAAAGATATTGACAACATTAAATAAATTGGTTTGCTCAACATCCAATTGGATAATTGGCCAACTCTACCTACTTTAGGTCTAGGATAGAAAGAACATATTCTTAGTGATTTTATAAATATGGTAGTAATATATATATAATACAATTATATATTCTATAAACCTATATGAACCAGTTACATGAATACTTATGTGTCCATATACCTTGAATACTATGTTACGGATTGACAAGGGTGTACCTCAGACATCCTTAAATAAATTAAATGGGCTTATATGATCAGAAAAATTTAACATTCCACACTACTTATAACGAGTTGGTGATTTCATTTTCTTCGCTCAAGATGGTCTGTATTCCATCATTCCAACACACATGGTATTGGATGTTTCTTCCTACAAAAACCTGAAACCAAGTACATTGTGGTTCATGCCCATCATTTTTATAGTGTTAACTGTGTGACACATCATGCACAACATCTGATGTAAGTGAATGATATAGAACTATGCTTTTTGAAACCCTTACCATAATTCCATAAATTATATCAAGTTGTAATAAAATTTACATTAATATTTTCCCCTAGTAATTACCTCTCATGCAATATACCCATTGTGCCTAATTATAACTAAGTGATTCGATATACACTATTTAAATTTAATAAAACAAGAAACAAATGTCATGACCGTTGCACCGTTTATAAGATAATTCAATTATAACATTGTATTTATTCAATGATGGAAATCCATCATGAACAATACATTCCATATAATACATTTCATTTAATTAATATTATTAAATTTAAAAAGTATTTCCAACCTACTTAGAAGGCATATTGTTTTTGGAAAATTAAGTGAGGGAGTGTAACATCCTAGGTAAATAAAGAATAATATATATTTCATATTTATTAATATTTTTGAATTAAATATTAATTTAACATTAATGGGTTTCTATGTTCGATAGTGTACCTGATACTCAACAACGACTTTCTTTGAAATCTTATGTTTCTTTCTAATAATAGAATATTATAATTTTAAATGGTAGTTAACTCCAATCCATTGTAATGGAAAAAATGAAAAAAAAACTACAATATGATTATACATGTTTGTTAAATGTATTTACATTTTCCAATAAAAATTAGAGGCTTAAAATATGAATTAATCTAATTTTAAGCATAATTTACATTAAAATATCGATTTACCACCTTTTAATGTACAACGCTCTTTAAATAATGTTTTGGTCTTTTATATATGTTATATATGACCAAATAAAATTTTTCCCTTGATTTCAGACATCAAATTTTACTATGGGTAATTTTTTGGTATTTTTCGGATAATGTTCGTTTTTAATGAATAGTGGAAAATATTGTATTTTTAAATCAAAAGTGAATTTTAATCTAACTTATTTTTATTGATATGTTATCATTTTAATTGGTTTTAATGTGTAATATAAATATATTTTTACCATTTATTCCAATGTAGGTCATTGTAATTAAATTCACTTTGAAATTGGATATAAACAAGTGTCAATCTTTTGATATTTATTGTTTCTTAAAAACATGCTATTTGTTTTAACAACGAGAATTCATTTTAAATTAATTAATGCCACATCTATGTTTTGAATTTGAAAAAATAGAATTAATTTGTGAATTCACAATATAAAATAATGCTTAGGAATAATTTTTGGTATTTTTATGAAATACGTCAATTATAAAAGAATATTGAAATGACACAGCAGTAGTTAAAAAAATGACTTTTTCAATTAAATGAAATTTTACCACTTCTGTGAGTTGAATTTGAAAAGTCTGAAATAAATTGATGTTATAAAGATGTAAAATTTGGTTCAATAAGATGAAAATAGTTTTTGGTGAATTGTATCTTTTGACTTTAATTTACCGCAGTTAAAGGTAGATAGGGTAATTCATGGTTAAAGGAATATTATAATTATTCAAAATTTACATTAACAGATGTCCAAAAAAAATTTTATGAGTAATGGAAGACCATGGGAATAATTGGGTCTATTTTGGGACCCCATGGAGTCACTTATGAATGATAATGATACTTTAGATTAATTAATTTAATGTAAAACCAAAAATGACATAAACAAATATATTTTAGTAAATTAATTTTTTATGGTGTTATATATATTATATTTTAAACTATAAATATTCATTGGAATGATAAAAATATTTTCTAAATCCAGTAATTTTATTTATAATTTTTAGACATCAGATAAATTAAATTATTTATGACATAATAATGATATAGTGTTTACCTCATTAATAAAAGATTTCAATAAATAAGATTATAAATATTAAAATTTCATCCAAAATCTGTCCAATTACTATTGGATGATATTATTTTGACTATGAGTCATCTTATATTCGACTTTAATGATTTTTGGATATTTTGAAACCGAATATCATTATATAATAAAATAATATTATCACACTTTCATAAAGAACCCCTCCCCCCCTTATAAAAGGAGACCACTTCTAACCAATTCCTCACATCTCTCAAGCCTTTTGGCTAATCCAAAATATTCCCAATTAAGCTCCCTATGTCCCCTCATCATCCTAGAGGCCTTTACATAGGCATTAGGCTCATTAAAAAGTCAATTGGTTCATACCAAAGGGAGTTACACAAATTAAAGCTAGCATTTTCTCTTAAATTGTTTTCTTTTATTTTACTTATCCAACCCCTAAAATATTTTTTTTCCTTTATTTTGTAACAACACCCATATAATAAATATAATAGTATGTTTCTATGTTATTTATTCGAACTACACTTACACACACCTCCATCAAATGGGTGAATAACATAATGTTTTTGGGGATGGAAAACAAACGCCTCACGGAACGATGATTGTTCAAATATCTCCTACCGCCTCTCATTGTGGCCATTATGATGTAACCATATTTATATATAATATATATTATTTTTATGTTTTCTTTATACTTATGTAATTTCTATTTATATCATACCTTTATGGTTTCCATTATTGGTAAACGCAATAATTTCATTTGAGGAAGTGCAGACTACCATCTCCTCAAAGTTATATGACTCGTTCATACCATATGTGTTATGTATAAAGGATAGATTTAATGATATTATATGTGATAAAATACTGGATTTATAATACTACTATGTATCATTATTTTTTAATTCCATTAAATATGAAATAGATATGGAATTATCTTTCATGCCTACGTACGGCTTACCGTCTACATGAACGGCGCATTTCATTTATTACCTCTAAATGTTATGTACTATTATAAATTCAGGTATATACTTGATATAAATGATATATATGATATATAATATTTATTATCATTCTGGATATAGTGGACTATTGACCACATGGACAACTTGTAAATATATGGTGTTCAATTTTGACTCAAGTACCAAATATCGAAAAAAATACCATTATTATCTGAAATGAATACATAATGTCTATAAAATGGTAATAATTGATATAAAATGAATTATAAACATTAATAAGGTTCTAAAAAATGTATAAATTAATATTATTTTATTATCCAAGAGATTAATGAACGATCGAGTCAATTCGGACACGAGATAAGAGACTTCGTCTCAATCTCCTTTCATTGAGGCATCTTTTGTTTTAATACACGAATTTATATTATACGTTGTATAAACACACTTTAATTTTCAGAGGGAATATTTTTCTATGAATCATTTTACTAAATGACAAAATGGACTGTTTGTTTTAACATAAGATGTGACAACGAACTTTTTCACCATTGCGAGTCTTATTTGATCATTGACTTCCTAAACAAGTCGTAATGTTTTTAAAAGAAAATAAATACCATATACTCTATTTTGTATTTTAGTATTGAAAATGGTTTTGATAATGGATTATTTTTCAATATATTTTATTGATATATTTTGATTGACATGTGAAAATGATTTGTTTGTTTTATATTTGATTTATGTCTTATGATTTATTAATCGTACTTGGAAATTTGATTGGTGGTTATGTGATAAACCAAATGACGGGTGGTTCCGTGAATACCAGGATGGGTGGTTACATTATAACCTCTAATGCATTGGGTATGGAAGTCGGACATATAGCTATTCCATTTAGTGAAATGTGTGGAAGTCAACTATATGGTTATTCAATATAAGTATGTTTATGTCCCAAGTTACCTTTATATGTTATGTGTTCTTCATATAGGTTTTATGGTAATATTTTGGTTAAAAAATTGTATGCAATGATCTTTTATTTAGTGAAGATTATTTTCTACTTCATAAAGGTGAAAATTATTACTTATGATAAAGTATTCAGGGTTTACTGGTTGTTTTGAAAAACTAACAGTTATCCTTGTTTGTGTGTCCCTTAATGTGCTTTTTATGCTCGTCCCATGTTTTTTAAATGTTTTTCATATTACATAATGTGGAAGAGGGTGAAGGATGGGATCATGGAAAATTCATGTCTTCTTAAACATGGAACAAGACATGAATATTTTATTCAATAGTTCAAGTTTTGTAAAAAAAAATGAAAACTGGGTAGAACTGTCTACATTGTAATCTTTTGAGATGTAATAGTTATTTCCTAATTCTCTAAAACTCTAAACCTGAAAAGATCCTTAATGTGAACTATTCATTTAATTCAATATTATGTATGGTTTAGGGCCGAGTCCTTATAGTTGGTTTCAGATGTCAGTTTAGATAAATTTAGAAGGTAGGGTATTGTAAAATTTATATCCATAAAGTGATTTTTGTTAATATTTAAATCATATAGAATTTATAGATTACCATGTTGCTTCACGTAAGATATTTCAATGATCATAATGGTTTTCCACAGAGGAAACATTCCAGCTTTGTTAGGAAGACATCAAGAGGGAGACAACCTTCCAAATCAGTAACCTGAGATGGTTGGAATCGGAACCAAACATTTTTTTGTAGTGATGACACAGTTGACTCAGGCTATAAATGGTAGTGGTATCCATGCACGAGTTCAGCCAGATCAACTATGAAAGAACATGACAGTTGTGGAGCATTTCCTGAGGTAGCATCCCCTATCATTTAGAGGATCATCTTACCATGTTCTAGAAGAAGGGTGGACTAAAGCACCGGAAAATATTTATGATGTCATGGGTTGTTGAGAACATAAAAAGGTTAGTCTCGTTGATTACCATTTTCAAGGTGAAGCTGATCAGTGGTGGTCGATGGTGAAAAATATCAGGGATTGTGAGGGGATTGATGTGCTAGATTGGGATGAATTCATGGGTATGTTTCTTGAGAAATATTTTTCTAAGGTGGTTCGTCTTAGGATGGAAATAAAATTCTTATAATTGAGGTAGGAGGATGACTCAATGGCTTCTTATGAAGAAATATTCAGTCTACTGGCAAGTTATGCACCAAATTTTATCCGAGATCATGATAGTAAGATAAATCAATTATACTCAAGACTAAATCCACGCTATCGAAGTGTGTTAGACTCTCGTGAGATCAAAAGTTATGAAAAACTTGTTCAATTTGTGGAGAAGGTGGAAATGGAGTTTGCAGTTGATCAAGTGTTCTTTTTCAAACAACAAAATAAGAGGTCCAGTTGGCAGGAAAAGGGGATGAATTCATCAAAGAATCTTGGAGGTAAGAAAAAGAAATATCCATCTTGTTAGAAGTGTGGTAAAAAGTATCTCGGAGAATGTTTATCAATGTCTGGAAAGTTCTTATAGTGTGGTAAGTCTGGTCATATTGCTCGTAACTTTAAGGAAGATAACCAAGAAGACAATGAAAATCCATCGGTAAGATGTTTTAAGTATAATGAAATGGGTCATTATGCAAATGAGTGTCCAGAGAATAAATCAACTGAGGGAAAGAAGCCAGACTCCAAACAGAAAGGGGTGGTGAAATCCTTTGCAACTACTTCAGCAGATGTTGGGCCATCAAATGAAGTAGTATCAGGTATACTATTTGATTGTTCATATGATTCCAATGTGTTTTTTGATTCATTGTTTACACACTCTTTCATTTCTTATAATTTTTCTAGTTAATTGGGAATTCCATCTCATGATATGAATACGTAACATTAGGTAAAAACACCTGGAGGAAATTTTGAGACAAAAATAAATTATAAGAACATTCATGTCCTTGTGGGTGGAATGAATCTACCTGCAAACCTTATTGTTTTCCACTTAGTAGAGTTTGATGTTATTTTTGCATGGATATGCTTTCCATTTATCATTCAATGTTTGATTGCAGAGCTAAAGAGGTTTCTTTTCAAAATGATTGATAGTTTGTGTACAAGAATGGACCCTTTCTTTTGATAACATATCACGATGCTGTGAAACGAGTAAAAGATATAAATGAATGTTACCATCCACATATTGTTGCAAATAAAAGAACTATTCAGATTAATGATTTTCTAGTGGTAAATGAGTACCTTGATGTTTTTCCTGATGAGTTTCCTAGTAAAATACATGATAAGGAAGTTGAATTTACTATTGACATAATTCTTGATGCTAATCCAATTCCAATACCCCCTTATCAAATTGATCAAATTGAACTTTTAGTGATAAAGAAGCAATTGCATGATTTATTAGATAAAAGTGTCATTCTACCTATCACATCAGCATGGGGTGCTCTTGTATTGTTTGTTAAAAAGAAATATGGTTCAATGAAACATTGTATTGATTATAGAGCATTGAATAACACCACTGTTAATAATAACTATCCTTTTCCACATATCGAGGATTTGTCTGATCAGCTCTAGGGAGCACAGTATTTTTCGAAGATTGATTTGAGGTCGGGGTACCTGAAGTGAATTGTGTTGCATTTGTTGTCAATGAGGCATGAAGTTGTCCTGGAATGAATGGATGTCAAGGAGTCAAGATGTGAATGTCATAGGATGTGATGGTGCTGGTGATGAATGGAGAATGGCCATGGAACTTAGAGGAATGTCACTTAGGAGATTCACTAAGTGGCATATGAGATGTGGTTGAAACATTCTCTAGTAAAATCTGACGATTGTTGAGCTGATTTTAAGTTCAAAGAACGTGTATCCTGATGATACAATGTCACAACATTGTTTGAAGACCATGCATTGTAGTGACAATGCATGAGGAGTTGAAGAAGATCCATCCACAAGTACTAAGTGGATGAAGTGAGCTAAAGAAGTCCATGCACTAACACTTAGTGCATGTGAATTTGAAGAAGACCCAACTTGATCTCTGATTAGATCAATGAAGCACATTGGAGATTTCATGTTGATTCAGGAGTTCGGTTGAAGATGAAGAACCTTCAATAATTCCATTCTTAAATGATGATTATATGTTGAAGAAGGATGATGAATTCTAATGAAGAAGAAGAAATAAAGAAGAGGAAGAATGGCTTAGAAGAAGAGGAGGAGGCATTTGGCATTTAGAATTGGTATTTTTCATGGAGGACTTTGTTTTTTACAAAGTCCTATTTGTTACTTTGCCAAAAAAAAATATTCCAACCTCAAGGGCCAGCCTTAAGGGTTCAACCCAAGGCACATGTGGGACCAGGTCACCACGCCCACGGGGATCCCGTGGGGCGAGCTCAGGGCGGCAGGGCAGGGGCGCACCCGCAGACACCACAGAGGCGCTGGGGCACGCCCGGAGGAGCGCGATAGGGGGCCGTGTGTAAGCCCCCGAGGGCACGCGGTGGTGAAATCCGCGCACCGGAGGAGCATAGTGGGCGCCAGTAGCGCGCCCGCAGGGAGCTGAGAGTGGGCGCAGAGCGCGCCCGCAGGGAGAACACGGTGCGGGGCGGCACCGTGGAGGGAGAGAGTTCAATTGTGGAGTAGCGGAGAGCGGCAGGGTGATAAACCGCGGAAAATCCGCGGAAGGTTTCGATGTGGGACGCACATTTTTCACCGGGAACGAATCATGGCCGTCCGAGCCATCACGCGCCTTATCCACGCCGCACGATTCATCTCCGCGGCGATGATCTAATCATGGCCGTCGCGCATCACGATCCGACGGCCGTGGCTCGTCTTCCACCTCGAGCTCGAGCCGAAGCCACCAGCGAGCCCCGCTGAACCAGGCACCTTCCCGACGACAGTTTTGAAGATCCCGACCATCATTGTTCGATCCAAAGACTCCATTGAGATCGTCTAAGCACACTGAATACATCCATGCAATAAAATGGGCCTGCATGCACGAAATGGAGGACCTAATGTTCGGCCGAGGCAAACCGAAGGTGCCGAGGCTATGTTAGTTCGTGTCTTGCATGGGAAAGAAGAGACGAAGGCCGTGCATGCGTTCTAAGTCGCATGCACGTGGAGGAAACCGAAGAAGAAGGAATCCCGCGTGAAACAGAGAGTAAATACGAGATTTGAAAAAAATCTTTAAAGAACCGAAATCTTCGGGGTTTCGAAAGATATCTCTCCGCGGAAGGCAGAGGCTCTCCTCGCCTATAAAAAGAGAGGCTGAGGCTCGAGGTTGCTTGCTGATCTTTTGAAGAAAAACGATAAGTTCCGCGAGTGTCTTGCCTCGTGAAGAACAGCCTGCGCGCCCCCTGCGCGGCAGTGAAGCCCGGAGCCACCCCTTGGCTCCGTGAGATCCTTTTGCTCACTTCTTGTGCAAAAGAAGGAGGAAGGGAAACACGACCTTGCGCGCCCCCCTCTGTGCATCGCGCCCCCTTGCGCGGTTTGCACTTGCGCGCCCGCGGTGCCTTGCACCCGTGGCTTGCGCGGCCCTTGTGGCTTGAGCCTTGCACGACAGTGTTGAGGAAGTTTGGCAGCACCCTTGCGCGCCGCTTGCCACATTGAAGACTTGCGCGGAAGGCAGTAAAGGCCACCACATCTAGTGTGTGTGCGCCAAGTGGAGAAAAAGGCCCTACGGCTGGTGGGTGCAAAACAGGAGGAAGGCCGAGGCCTTAGTGCCTTGTGTGCAAAGTGAACAAGAGGAAGACCACACATTTGTGTGTGTGCAAAGGAGGAAGGCCATTACATACCTACGGATTGTGTGTGCAAGTGGAGGCCTAGACTACACATTGTATGTGTTTTAGAATTGGACAAGGCCATACCTTGTGTCAGGATTTGAAGAAGAAGGCCGTAGCCCTTGTGTGTGAAAAATGAAGAACCAAGTGTGTGCATAAGTGAAGTGCACACTTTGAAGAAGATTAAAAGAACAAGGAAGTGAGTGTGCTTTGCAAGTAAAGTAGGCCAAGCTCAAGTGTTTTCAAAAGTGAAGAAGTTTTGTGAGCAATGAGATAAGGAGGCCGAACCTAGTGTGTGTGCACTAAGTGAAGTGAACACACTTAGAAGAAGGAAGAAAGAGGAGACCCTCACACTAAAGTATAACACACATTCTAGTGTGTAAGAAAATTGCATAAAGTGTGTGAAGTCTGAGAAGTAGGTTTGTGCTCAAAAGTGATTACACCCTTTGTGGGTCTACTGCACCAAGAAGGGGAAAGGGAAAGTGCATGCATGTATGCATGCACGTGCACACGTGAACAGTGCTAAATCAGTGGTGTGCATCTGAGGAGTCCAAGACTTGAAGATCTTGAAGAGTTGCCATGCACTCAGTGCATGATGTTGAAGTGAACTGAGACTGAGCCAGACTGAAGTTAAAGAGATTGGTTGTCTGAGTTTTCAGTAGATTGAGAAGACCCTGATCATCACAAGTGATCAGAGGTACAGAGCAAGGCCAGCAGTCTTTATCCCAGACTGCTGAGGATACTTGAAGAAGACCTTAAAGTGAAGAAGAGCTACTCGTGCGACTCGAGGAGCCAAGAGAAGACCCTGTGGGACTCAGGGAAAAGAAGTCTTCAGTGGGATTCTGGAGCAGGCCAGTGGGACTCTGGTAACACTGTGTGAAGCAGTATAAAGACCCTCCTGTGGGACTCAGGAGAGATACAGTGGGACTCTGTATCGACCATTGTAATTTTAACAGGTTATAATGGAGAATCCATGCTGGGAGATCATGGCAAGGATGTAGGCCTTTGGTGCCGAACCTTGTAAATCCTTGTGTCCTGTGCCTTTTCATTACTGCATTATCCGGGAAAGGTTGAGAGATACAAGAAGAGTGGATCGAGGCTTTAACCAGCCATAGAGGTTTAATTGATTAAGAATCAATTAGTAAAAAGTTTTAAGGGATCACTGATTCACCCCCTCCCCCTCTCAGTGATTCACACTGATCTGGGCACTTCAGTACCATCAGTTGTATGTAATGGAATCAGACGTTCGGAAGACTCTGTTTCATATTAGATATGGACATTATAAATTTGTAGTTATTCCTTTTGCGTTAACCAATGCATGTAACACCCCGCCCCTACCTCATTGGATTGAGGAGGCAGTGAAGGATACTTGGCCATAAGCGACGTCCCCAAGGCGTCAAAGGGTGGCAATGAATTCCAAGGGCTTCAAGATCAAGTTGGGGAACGATTTTCCATTAAGAAAAAACTAACCAAACCATCCACTATCAATCACTATATGATTCATGAAATTTCAAACCCAAACATGCATTCCCAAAAGACAACCAAGTTGTTCCACAATAAAACACAAACCCAAAACATCAAGACATGTCTACAAAATATCAGAGTACACTGCGGAAACTAAACAACCAACTCCACAATCCATGACACCACCACAGCTCCACGCCAAGCTCCAAGATTCATGCTCCACCAAGGGATCACAATTCTCCACTAAAGGAGGGAGATTCCTTGCCTTTTCCTATGTCACGATACACAACATCTGAAAAGAAACCAACTTTCCAATGAAGGGGGTGAGTACTAAAACTCAGTAGGGTTTCCCCAAATGACTTCCCTACACATGGCACTAGGATAAAACTGAAAGCACATTTATATAAAACAATTTATATAAAATAATCACAAGTGACACCATTACTATAATCCAACCATGCTCTTACCAAGACATCACACCCAAATCATGAAACCAAGGGAATGACAACCAAACAAGCCACAATCATCCAAATATTCACACATTAGCACAAAAATTTCATCTTCCAAAGAAATTAACAATAAGCAACCAAAAAATCTAAACGGTGGAGCTTCCGTCCAACCCGTTCACCCATTCACACTAAGCGGCACTTCCCGTCCACTTACCATTGATGGTGGCCCTTCCGTCCACTATCCATCCCCCTTTTTTAAAGTGGTACTTCTTTCCACTTCCACACATCATTCCAATAAATCACAACCAAGCATATAACCCATCAAGGTCACAATAACATGAAATCAACCAATTCCATAGCATACCAATACACTTCAATAAATCATCCATTTATTGAAAACCATTTACTATGCCAAACCACATTTCAATAAAACATCGTTTTTATTGAAAACCATTTCCATCAATCATTTTGAAAATCAATCATAGCATCCCATTTTAAAATCTCCATTTTAAAAGCCACAACAAAATCATTTCACCACGAAACCCCCCTTTTCCCAAAAATCCACAAAACATCACCCAAATGATTTTCAACCAATTTTACATAACAATTCACAATTAATTTTCAGAACAAAAATTAATTGTAACAATGAACCACTAGTTCTAACAAAGTTCAGTCGTGAGAGAAGCCACATACCTTTAGGGTTCCCAAGAAATCGACCCACAAGCCACCCAACCCCAAAATCCGGTGAATGCACCATCAAAACCTCTCTAGATCCCCTTCCCTAACATCCACAAGCCTTAAAATCATCATCCAAGGAAACCACAACCCTAGATATACACACACAAAGTGTAGATCTAGAAAACCAAGAAAGAGGGAAGATCAGATCTAGAGGAAAACACAAAGAATCCATGAGAGAAGACATACTCGAGAGCAACCACCTTCAATACACCTTGAAACCCCTTAAAAAACCTTCCAAACCATGTGAGAATGCTCCTCCACCCCATGAGATCTCAAGAACCCAAGTGAGACACGAGTGAGAGGAAGAGAAAAGTGAAATAGGTCAATCCTGAGGGATCCCAGAACTTATTACCCTATTTTTAAGTGGCCTCATGGTTTTGAAAACTGTGCGCTAACCATGCGCATGCCAATACCTTGAGAGCTAGGGTGCACTCGACTTCCTCGCACGGTTTGGAAAACTATGCACAGGCCATGCGAAACCTACTCTCTCCCCCTGCATGGTTTCTTGGAGCATCTGCATGGTTTCCCATAACCGTGCTCAACCCGTGCACCCCATTACAAGCCTCCAAACTCATCCAAAACCATTTCAAACTCTCCCAATCTCTTCCAAAATCATCCCATGCACTTTGACCACATAAAAATAAATAATAAAGGCCACATACCTCAAATCGGTGGTGCTACATTATCCCCACCATTAGACTTTCCATCCTTGGAAAGTAGTGAACTCGCCCTTTGCCGAAAGAGCTCGGTCCACTGCTCGACCATCTCTTTCTCCCGCTCCAAAGTCTCCTATTGAATGTGACCATGTTGCCACAAAACACGAACTAAACCGAGGCTTTTCCATGAAGGGCTTTATCTTACCTATCCACAACCCGCACTGGCACGTGCACCATGGAAGAAACCAGTTCTAGCTCAACATGATCCCATCAAATCACATGGTCACAATCCGGCAGATACTTTTTCAACCGCGACACGTGAAACACACTATGCACCACACTGAAACTAGGTGGCAAAGCCAAATGATAATCCACCTCACCAACCCGCTCAAGAATCTCAAAAGTACCAATATACCTCAGAGATTACTTTCCCTGATTCCCAAACCGACGATGTCCCAACCTAGGAGATATCCTCAAGAACACATGATCACTCACCTAAAATGAAAACAGCCGTTGACGATGATCCTCATACGATTTCTGACAACTCGGTGCCATCTCCATTCTCTTCCTAGTCAACTTGATCTTCTCTGTAGTCTCCTGGACAGGGCTCGGTCCAACTATCGAGGACTCACCCGTTTCCACCCAACATAGTGGAGAACTATATGTCCTCCCATACAACTCTTCAAATAGAGCCATTTGTTTGTATGCAAGATAACTAATATTACACGAGAACTCAACCAACGACAAGTGCACCTCCCAGAAGCCACCAAAATCCATGACACAATCTTGCAACATATCCTCCAGAGTTTGTATCGTCCTCTCTAATTTTCCATCCGTATGAGGTTGATACGCCATACTCATCGTCAACTGCATTCCAAGGGCTTGCTGTAAGGATTTTAAGAAATGAGTGGTTAACCTCGGATCTCAATCTGATACAATCGAAACTGGAACACCATTACTCTTTACCACCTCCCATATATAGATTTTGGAAAGGTCCTCCACCGTATGAGATTCACGAATCGGGATGAAATGGGACGACTTTATTAGCCAATCCACTATCACCCAAATGGCATCGTGATTTATGACTGTTCTTGGGAGACCTGTGACAAAATCCATCACTATCTGCTCCCAATTCAAAATAGGAATTGGTAAAGACTACAACATTCCTGCTGGCCTCTCATGCTCTACCTTGACCTGCTGACAAGTCAAGCATCTCGAAATAAACTCAGACACTCTTCTTTTCATACCAGCCCACCAGAACTGCGCTTTTAATGCTTTATACATTTTCTGAATTCCAGGAATAACATCCCACCTAGTATGATTATGCGCTGTTTGAAGATCCTCCTGACAAGAAACTGGTACAACAATCTGATTCTGAAAACACAAAATTGAATCTCCATTCGTTGACAACCCTCAATGGTCTCCCAACCATTGAGCCTCGACCCCATGGTCACACACTCAGAATCAGATATATATGACTTTTTAACCAGTCTAACCAAGTCATTAATCAACAAAATTGGAATGAAGACTGCTCTATCGCCCTGGTCCTCACATTCCAACCACATATCAGCTTTAACAGACATCAACTACCCCTGGTTCGATTCCTGTTTGACCACCTCAACATATGATTTTCTGCTTAATGCATCCGCTGCCTAATTTCCTTTACCTGGTGTTTACATCAAGTCAAAATCAATCATCTAGAGATATTACATCCATCTCCTTATTTCAAGTTCAAATCCCTTTGTGAGAAAATATACTTCAAGCTCTTGTGATCTGTATATACCATGAATTTATCACTGAAGAGATAATGACTCCGTACTTTCAAAGAATGGACCACTGCTGCCAACTACAAATCATGAGTGGGGTAGTTTTTCTCATGAACTCTCAATTATCGTGAGCCCTATGTGAACCACATGATTTTATAGCATGATAACACACCCCAACCCTGATCCTGATACATCACAATACACCACATAACCTCTTCCTGGATCTTGAAAAACCAAGATTGGTGCTGATGTAAGATGACCCTTTAGCTCTTCGAAACACTGCTGACACTGTTCATTCCATCGGAATGGAACATTCTTTCTTGTCAAAGCAGTCATCCGTGAATCCAAACATCAAATATCACGATCAAAACGCCGACAATACCCATCTAGACCAAGAAATTAATGTATCTCAAACACATTCTTTGGCAGTTTCCACGAGATAACATCATCTATCATTTTGGATCCACTGAAACACCCCTTTCTGAAATAACATGGCCATGAAAATGAAATTTCTATATCCAAAAGTCACACTTTGACAATTTGGCATACAACCGATGATCCCTCAAGATCCCCATCACTGTCACCAAGTGCTGCTCATGATGTACCCTTGTCTTTGAATACACTAGAATATCATCTAAAAACACCACCACAAATGAATCCAGATATCTCTGAAATATCCGATCAATCAATGAAATAAACACCGTTATCGCATTCGTTAGACCAAAGGGTATAACCACATACTTATAATGTCTATATGTACTTATGAAATCTGTTTTAGGAATATCAGACTTCCTCACCCGCAATTGATGAAATCCCGACCTCAGGTCGATCTTGGAGAACCAATGGGCTCCCCTCAACTGGTCAAACAAATCATCAATTCGTGGAAGTGGATATCTATTCATTATCGTAACATGGTTAAGTCTACGATAATCAACACATAGCCTCAATGTTCTATCCTCCTTTTTCACTAACAACACTGACACTTCCCACAAAGACGTGATAGGCCAGATAAACCCTTTTTCTTTTAACTCTTCCAACATGAATTTAAATTCCCGCCATTCAGCTGGTGCCATATGGTAAGACAGAAGTGAGATAAGAATAGTCCCCAGAAAGAGATCAATCGTAAACTCCAATTCTCTTATCAGAGGAAAACCAGAGAATTCTTCATGAAATACATCCATAAACTGATCCACCACTGCTAGAAGAACACTCTGCTCAACACTGTCAACTGATTCCAATGACAAAACTGCCAACTTATACGATAACGTACCCATTTCTGGTGCCAAAAAACTCATTGAACCATGTTATTCATGTTTCTATACTCTAAAGAGATTTCAAATGCCATCGTGTGTCGTAAAAGCCATTTGTTCATGCATCACAATCGATGTGGGACTTAAAAGCCACCATCCAATCCATTCCCAATATTACATCAACTCATCCAGCTCAATCACTGGGATATTCTACACTATCTCAACCTCACCCATAATGATTCAAAATTCTATACACATGAAGGCTCGACACTCTCTTCGACCCAGATGAGTTTGATGTTTCAAAACTGAGGGCATCATTTCTACACTTAAATCCAACAAATCAACCACACATGAAGCAATATAAGATTGTGATGTACCCTTATAAAATAGCACTTGCATTAAGGTATAATTTGAAAGAATAGTACCTCTCACTGTGGATAGTCCCGACTAATCATCCACCACAACCTTCTCACCTCCGAACACATGTTTTCTTGCAACAGTCTGCTCTTTATTACTCTACTAAGGTGTCATGGTATTCAGAGAATCACCATGACCCACTTTACTCTGATGTCTTGGGTTTTATTGTTGCCCCTGTCCTGTCGAAGAATACGATGTTTGTGATCCCTGAGGAGTGTCACGTGCACCCGACCATGGAGAATTCCGAAAATAATGCTGCAGATCACCCATCTTCTTAAACTTATGACATGATCGAGATTGTGTTATACAATCCCGCTTGATGTGGCTCCTCAAACCACACTAAAAACATCCAGGATTAGTCTAGGGATTCGGAGGAAGACTCATCGATCATGTCGTCAGATTATATGCCATATTCTTGCCCTGGGAATAAGTGCCCCTCTTCTTCTTGAACCCAGCATTAGATTTCCCACTATTCCCCATGGGTACCACCATGCTTCCCCTACCCGATGCTCCTGAAAGATCCCACTCACCAACCGAGGCTCTATTCACCATCTCTGTGTAATCATCTACACATAGTACTACTATATTTGAACAAGATTTATTTCCTTAATCCCGCTAAAAAGAATCTTTCCTTCAACGACGTGCTACCCGCCACCTCAGGTGAAAACCTCACTCAGTTCATAAATGTAGATGCATACTCTGTCACAGACATAAGATCTTGCTTAAAACTAAATAAAGAAGACATACGTTGAATTCTGAATGGATGTGTGTCTAATTGTTTATTAAACAATACCTCAAATCCATCCCACATCATACCCTGGTCCTTCCTAGCTTGGACTACCAACTCCCACTACAGATGGGCAATATCTCCCAACATATACATGGAAAACTTCACTTTTAACTCTACCGGAGTTCCCAAGAATTCGAAGATCTTATTCATTCTATTCAACCATGCTTCTGCCCTCTCTGGCTCTGAATCACCTCTGAAGATTGGTGGATTGTACTTTTTAAACTGAACTACATGATCCAAATGCCTTGTTTCATCCACTTTGTTTCCACTTTCCACAGCTTGGAAAGCATGCATTATTCTTTGCACTAGCTGCTGGTTCACGTGAGGCTCAGGTGCTATCACATTCTTAGAAGCCTTCTCTGGTTGGTCTCTATGACGCCTACCCGGTGCCATTTCAATAAAAAGAAAACAAACAACCATGACTCTCACTTCCATAGACATCATAAAATCCCATTTCAAATAACATTACACAACCCTATCACAAAAAGGATTCCCACCAGTTCACATTTTCCACATGTTTGATATTTTACCATTTTGAAAACGAAACCATTTTCAAAATACCAATTTATTCACATTACAATTTCACACATTCTTATCACATCATAATTCATTATACCTCAATGAAATTTTCATCCTAGGTAGAAGTAATTTCAAACATGCATGCCATGCTCATCTCATTGGCTACACCCACAACCATGAGATATCCAATGCCTATAAGTGTATATAAAACACTTATGTACCCAACTCCCTGGTAACTTGAATTTCAGCATAAAGGGTTAACTACATTTTATTATGCTATATATTCCAATTTCCGACATTCCTACACCATTCTACCATACCGACTCATGGAATGTAACACAACGAATGTTAAAACCAAATCTGAAGATCAAATACAAAGGACTAAACAAACTGATACCACTTGTAACACCACACCCCTACCTAATTGGCCTGAGGAGGCGGTGAGGGCTACATAGCCTTAAGAGACGCTCCCAAGGTGCTAAAGGCTGGAAATGAATGTCGAGGGATTCATGATCTAGTTGGGGAACGGTTTTTCCATAATAAAAAACCAACCAAACCATCCACTATCAATCACTATATGATGCATGCATGTTCAAACCCAAACATACATTCCCAAAAGACAACCAAGTTGTTCCACAACACAAATAAAACCCAAAACCACTAGACATGTCCACAAAAAATCAGAGTTCATTGCGGATACTAAACAACCAACACCCCAAGCCATGACACCAGCACAGCTCCACACCAAGCTCAAATCTTCATGCTCCACCAAGGGATCACAATGCTCCACTAATGGAGGGAGATTCCTTACCTTTTCCCACGTCACGATACAGAACATCTGCAAAGACACCAACATTCCCAAGAAGGTGGTGAGTAATAAAACTCAGTAGGATTTCCCAAAATGACTTCCCTATAAATGCAACTAGTATAAACCCGTTAACACATTTATATAAAACAGTTTATATAAAATAATCACAAGTGTGACCATTACCATAATCCTACCATGCTCTTACCAAGCCATCACACCCAAACCACAAAACCAAGGGAAAATCCAACCAAACAATCCATAATCATCCCAACATTCACACATTATCACAACAATTCTATCTTGAAAAGAAATTCACAACAAGAAACCAAAAAATCAAAATGGTGGAGCTTCTGTCCAACCCGTTAACCCATTTACACTAAGAGGCACATCTCGTCCCCTTACCATTGATGGTGGCCCATCTATCCACTATCCATCTCCCTTTTTATATTGGTACTTCTAGCCACATCCACACAACATTAAAATCTATCACAAACAAGCTTATAACCCATCAAGGTCACAAAAACATGCAATCAACCAATTCCATTGCATACCAATCCACATAAATAAATCATCCATTCATTGAAATCCATTTACCATGAAAAACCACATTTCAATAAAATAAACTTTTTATTGAAAACAACTTCCATTAATCATTTCACAAATCAGTCATAGCCTCCCATTTTAAAATCTCCATTTTAAAATCCACAAAAAAAGAATTTCACCACAAAACCCCATTTTTCATAAAAATCACCAAAATATCACCCAATGGAATTTCAACCAATTTCAGATAACAATTCACAATTAATTTGTAGAACAAAAATTATTTTTAACAAAGAACCACTAGTTCTAACCATGTGGAGTCGAGATAGAAGACACATACCATTTGGGTTCCCAAGAAATCGACCCACAAGCCACCACTCCTCAAATCCTGCGAACACACCACCAATATCTCTCTAGATCCCCTTCCCTAACATCCAAAAGCCTTAAAATCATCATCCAAGGCAACTAAAACCATATATCTACACAAAAATGTGTTGAAATAGAAATCCATGAAAGAGGGAAGTGCAGATCTAGAGGGAAACACAAAGAAACCATGAGAAAAGACTTACCCGGGAGGAACCACCTTCAATCCACCTGGAAACCCATTAAAAACCTTCCAAACCAAGTGAGAAATCTCCTCCAACCCTTGAGAACCCAAAAACTCGAGTGATCAACGAGTGAGAGGAAGAGGGGAGTGAAATAGGTAAATCCTGGGGGAGCCCTGAACTTATAACCCCATTTTTATGTGGTTGCACGGTTATCCCGCATGGTTTTGAAAACTGTGCGCTAACCATGAGCACGGAACTGCCTCGAGAGCTAGGGTCCACACAGTTTCCATGAATTTTTTGGAAACCCGTGCACAGGCTATGTGAAACTTATTTTCTCCCCCTTCACGGTTTCCAAGAGCATCTGCATGGTTTCCATTAACCGTGCTCAAATCGAGCACCCCTTTATAAGCCTCAAAACTCATCCAAAACCATTCCAAACTCTCCAACCTCTTCGCAACTCATCCCATGTATTTTAAACCCTTTAAAATGCATAAAGAGGGAAAATAACTCAAACCGAGGTTGCTACAATACACCTGCTATATTCAAGGACCATAGGAATGTAATTTTCCGTGAGTTATTGGATAAGATTGTGGTTGTGTTCATTGAAAATATATTGTATTATTCAAAAAGTAAGGGGTAACATGAACGTAATTTAAGGGTTATCTTTAAAATGTTGAACGAAAAGATACTATTTGGTAAATTCAGCAATTCTGAGTTTTGGTTGCAACAAATTTCATTCCTTGGTCACATTGTTTCAAAAAATGGCATAACTGTTGATCCTGCTAAAACAAATGTTTTTGAAGAATTGCCAGGACCCAAAAATATAACCGATATTCATACATTTCTTGGTTTGGTAGGTTATTATAGGAGGTTTTTTGAAAAAATTTCATTTTTATCTAGTACGATGACTATGTTAACTCAAAAAAGGTGTTAGGTTCATTTTGATAAAAGAATGTGATGACTGCTTTCCAGGAATTGAAAATAAGATTGGGGAATGCTCCAGTTTTAGCTCTTCCATCCAGAAATGGTGACTTTTTTATTTATAGTGATTCTTCGTTGGAAGGACTTGGTTTTTTCCTTATTCATGAATTATCATGTAATTGCTTATACTTCACATCAGTTGTAACACCATGAGTTAAATTACCCTACACATGATTTGGAATTAGTTGCTATTGTTTTTGCTTTAAAAATTTGGACGCATCATTTGTAAGGAATGAAGTGTGAAATATATACTGATCACAAATTTTTGAAGTATATATTCTCTCAAAATGAATTGAACATGAGAGAGACGAGATGGTTGGAATTAATCATGGATTATGATTGCATGATCCATTACCATATGTGAAATGAAAATATAGTGGATGATGCTATGTGTCAAAAAAGTAATGCTTCATTAACTATGTAACCATTAGAAAAAGATCATTTGGTTTCTTATTTGATGAACTTTGTCATAGAAGTTGTTGGAGCATGAAATTATTCTGTTTTGAATCAGGTGTCAGTGAGATCATCTCTATCATAGAGAATAAAGAAAGCGCAGAAAGAAGATAGTGAGTTAAAGAAAAAAGTAGAGTTGGTTCAGAATGGTAAGTTACCCGAATTTAACATTGACAATGATTGTGTTTTGAGGTTTATAAAGATATTGTGTGTGCCTTGTGATTCATAGTTGAAGATTGAGTTGTTATGTAAAGCTCATAGTTCTCTGTGTTCAGTCCATCCTTGTAGTACTAAGATATACAGAGATCTTCATGAGTATTGTTGGTGGGATGTAATGAAAATAGATATTGCTAATTTAACATTGAAATGTTTGACTTGTCAGCAGGTTAAAGTAGAGAGGAAATTACCCAAAGGGATTCTTTTGCCTTTTCCAGTTCCATAGTGGAAATGGTGAAATGTATCAACGGACATAGTTTTGGGATTACCGAAGACATCTCGAGGTAATAATGCAATCTTGTTTATTGAAGATCTATTGACTAAATCTGATCATTTCCATCCTTTCCGAGAAACATTGTATCTAGATCAACTTGATCGGTAGTATGTTAAAAAGATAGTCAGGTTTCATGGAGTTACCCTCTTTATTGTATCTGATCATGATCCTAGGTTTATTTATAACTTTTGAAAAGGCCTTTAGAAGTCGTTGGGTACTGAATTAAATTTTAGTACAACTTTTCATCCTCAATCAGACAGTAAATCAGAACGATCAATTCAGATATTGAAGGATATGTTACATTCTTGCTCAATGGATTATCAGGGAAGTTGGGACCAACATATTTTTTTGTTTGAATTAACATATAATAACGGTTTTCATTTCAGTATACAGATGGTCATGTTTGAGGCATTATATAGAAAGTGTTGTCGAACTACAGTTTTTTGGGATGAATTATGTGAATGGAAGCTCATGGGACAATAATTGGTATAAGAGATGGCAGAGAAAGTTCTGTTGATTCCGAATTACCTGAGAACAGCTCAGAGCAGAATGAAATGTTATGCAGATAATCTAAGGAATGATATTTATTTTGAGGTAGGTGATCATGTCTTTCTCAAAGATTATCCATGGAAAAGTGTGATGTGTTTCTGTATGAAGGGATAGTTGAGTCTAAGGTTCATTGAAACTTAGGAAATTATAGAGAAAGATATATCAGTTGCATACAGAGTGGCTTTAACTCCATGTTTATCCTAGGTACGCAATGTTTTTCATGTTTCGATGTTAAGAAAGTATATGCCATATCCATCTCATGTTTTGTGTCCAGATATCGTTCAGTTGGAAGAGAATCTCTCTTATGAAGAACAACCAGTTCAGATTATTGACAATAGAGAGAAAGTGCTGCGGAATAAGGTAATTCACCAGGTAAAGGTTTTGTTAAAAACCAAATGGTTGAAGATTCAACATGGGAATCTGAAAATGCTATGAGGGATAAATACCCCCACATATTTTGATAAGTAAAATTACGAGGATGCAATTCCCAAAAAGGGGGAAGGATGTAACATACCAGGTAAATAAATAATAAGACATATTTCATATTTATTAATATTTGTGAATTAAATAATAATTTTTCTTTAAAGGGGTTGCAATGTTCGAAAGCGTACCCGATACGCAACAACAAGTTTCTTTGAAATCTTATGTTGCACCCTAATAATATAATATTATAATATTAAATGGTAGTTAACGCCTAGCTGTTGTATTGGTGGGAATGAACAAAACTAACTACAATATGATTATACATGTTTTTTAAATTTATTTTCATTTATCCATTAAAAATTAGTTGTATTAAATATTAATGAATCTAATTTTGAGTATAATTGACATTAAAAGGTCGATTTACCACCTTTTAATGGAGAACCGTCTATAAATCAATTTTTATCATTTTTATATGTTTTATTTGAACAAATAAAATTTTTAATTAGATTTGGGACCTCAAATTTTACTTTGGGTAATTTTTTGGTATTTTTCGGATAAAGATCAATTTTCAATAACTAGTTGAAAATATTGTATTTTTATTTAAAAAGTGCCTTTTAATATAATTTATTTATATAGATAGATTATCTTTTTAATTGGTTTTGAAGTTTAATTAGAAGATATTATTACCATATTATCCAATTTTGGTCATTGGAATTTATTTAACGTTGAAATTTGACATAAACAAGTGTCAATCTTTTGATACTTATTTTTTCTTAAAAACACGCTATTTGTTTTAACAATGGAAATTAATTTTAAATTATTTAAGGCCACTTCTATGATTTGAATTTTTAAAAATAGACATCATTTTTGAATTCAGAATATCAATAATTCTTATGCTGAATTTTTTATATTTTTCTGAAAAACATCAATTTTTGATGAATAGTGAAACCACTTAGTAGAAGTTAAAAAACTAAATTTTTTACTTTAAATGAAATTATACAACTTATTTGAATTTCATTTCATAAATCTGACATAAATTATTGTTATAAATAATTTAAATTAGGTTCAATAAGATGAAAATTATTTATGGTGAAAAGTAACTTATTACTTTTATTTACGGCGGTTAAAGATAAATAGGGTAAATCAAGGATAAAAGAATGTTATAATAATTCTCATTTCACCTTAACACATGTAATAACCTTATTTTATGAGTAATATCTGACCATGGGCATCTTGGGGTTTATTTTTGGACCCTATGGAGGCAGTTATGAAAGAAAATGACACTATAGATTATTTAATTTAATGTAAAGGCAAAATGACAGAAACAAAAATATTTGAATAAATTAATTTTTATATGGTGTTATATAAATTATATTTTCTACTATAAATATAATTTGGAAATATAAAACGATTTCCTACATCATGGTATTTTTTAAATAATTTTTAGACATCATTTAAATTAAATTATTTATGACACAATAATGATGCTTTTTTAGGTCAGTATTAAAAGATTTAAATAAATAAGATTATAAATATTAAAATAACATCCAAAACCTTTCCAATTCCGATTGGATGATATTATTTAGACTATGAGTAATCTTATATTTATCTTTAATAATTTTTGGACCTTTAAAAACCGAATATCATTATATTATTAAATAATATTATCACAATTTCTAAATGGTCCCCTCACCCCCTTATAAAAGAAGACCACTTTTAAGCAATTCCTCTCACCTATCAAGACTTTTTTCTCCTAAAACCTCAACCCAATTAACCTCCCTACATCACCCAACTCCTCCTAGATGCCTTAACATAGGAATAAGGAACTTTATGAAGTCCTTTGGTTCAAACCAATGAGAGTTACCCAAATTAAAGGTAATGTTTTCTCTTAAATTGTTTTCTTTTATTTTACTTCTCCAACCCTGAAAATCTTTTTAATAATTTATTTTTTAACAACACATGTATTCGAAATATACTAGGCTATTGTTATGAGAAGGATTCAAACTACACTTACACACACCTCCATGTAATGGGTGAATAATATAATGTTTCTGTGGATGGCAAACTAACGCCTCATGAAACAATGATTATTCAAATATCTCCAACCGCCTCTCATTGTGGCCTTGATGATGGAACTATATTTATATATGATATATATTATTTTTTATGTTTTCTTTATGCTTATGTAATTTCAATTTATTGCATACTTTTATTGTTTCCATTATAGGTAAACAAGATAATTTCATTTGAGGAAGTGCGGATTACCACCCTCTCAAAGTTATATGACTCGTTCATACCATATGTGTTATGTATAAAGGATAAATTTAATGTTATTATATTTTATAAAATAATGGAATTATTTTACTACTATGTATAATTATTTTTTAATTCCATTAAATATGAAATATAAATGGAAGTAGTGTTCATGCGTACGTACGTCTTACCGTCTCCATGAGAGGTGCATTTCATTTCTTACCTCTAAATGTTATGTACTATTATAAATACATGTATATACAGGATATATAATATAAATGTGATATCTACATAATGATTATCATTCTGGATATAATGGACTATTGACCACATGGAAAACATGTAAATATAAGGTGTTCATTTTTGACTCAAGTACCAAATATCAACAAACCGACCATTATTAACATAAATGATTACATAATGATTATAACATGGTAATAATTGATATAAAAGGAACTATAAAATTTACAAGGATCTTATTAATGTAGAAATTAACTATAGCTTATTATTCATGAGATTAAATAATGACCGAGTCAAGTCGGACATGAGGTAAGGTACTTCGTCTCAATCTCCTTTCATTGATGTATATTTTGTTTTAATACATGACTTTCTTTTGAACACAATATAAACACCATTTACTTTTAAAAGAGAATCTTTTTCTATTAAGCATTTTACTAAATGAAAAAAATGGAATGTTTCTTTTAAGATAACCGGTGATAATGACCTTTTCCACCACTGAGAGTATTATTTAACCTTTGGCTTCCTCAATAAGCCTTAATGTTTTTAAAAGAAAATAAATTCCATATACACATTTATGTATTTTTGTATTGAAAATGGTTTTGATAATGTATTTTTTATTTCAATATATTTAAGTGGTATATTGTGATTGATATGTGGAAATTATTTCATTCCATTATATTTGTTTTGTGTCTTGTGATTTTATAATGGTACGTGGTCATTTGACGGGTGGTTACGTGATAAACCAAATTACGGGTGGTGCCGTGAATACTAGGACGATTTGTTACGTTATGACATTCAATGCATTGGGTATGGATATCAGCCGTATCGCTATTCCATTTAGTGATATGTGTGTAAGTCGACCGTATGGTTATTTCATTTAAGTATGTTTACGTCCCAAGTTAATTTTATATGTTATGTGTTCTTTATATCGGTTTTATGGTAATATTATGGTTACAAAAGGGTATGTAATGATCATTTATTCAGTGAAGAGTATTTACTACGTCATAAATGTGAAAAGTATTACTTATGATAATGTATTCATGGTTTACCTGTTGTTTTGAAGAACTAACAGTTTTCCTTCACTGGGTAACCCTTACTAATCTTTTTATTCTCATTCCATGTTTTTGAAATATTTTTCACAAGGCATAATGTGTAATAGGGTCAAGGATGGGATCATGGAAAATTCATGTTGTCTTAATCATGAATCTAGACATGACTCTCTCTTTTTTGAAGAGTTCATGTTTTGTAAAAAAATTGGAAACTGCGTAGAATTTTATACTTTGTAATCTATTGAGATTTAATAGATAGGTTCTATTTTTCTAAAACTCTATACCTGAAAAGATCCTCAATGTGAATTATTCATTTAATTCAATGTTATTGAAGGTTTAATTCTAAGTCCTTATAGGGAGAATATATTTCTTAATATTGTTTTATACAATGTACTAAGCATTCCACTTATCTAGAAGTATCATAAAGGAATATGAAAACACACAATCAATAATGCTAAGAAACATTCAAATCATATGCACTAAATTTCAATTTAGAAGATAGTGTACCTCATCCAATGAGTCTTATTATTAAAAATTGTATCATTCATAAATAATTCATTTAGCAAAAATAAGCATCAAATTCAAGAGCAACAACTCAATTATCAAACCAAAACATCTATAAAACTACTAGACATTGAAAAAAATCAGAGTTCAGCAGATCACGTAGAAGGAACCTTAAATAATATGGAAAATTATTCCAAGGTGAAATATCATTTACAATTCGTGAATGAAATTATCACGTACTTTGGGTTCAATTCGACAATTATATAAATAAGGAAATACTGTCAATAACCCACATTTAACTATTATAATGAATTCCAAACATTTATTTAGTAAATTATGAAGGGGAAATAAAATCCATCACAACCATGTGTTGTTCTTATTAGAGTATTAGATCCACTATTAAAAAAACAATAATTAATACATGTATAAAATGTTTTTTAAGATGATTTAAAAAGAAGAAATAAATTATAGGGAGATGCACAACATTAACTGATGTAGGGAAGAAAAACATTAAATTTAAAATAATATAAAGATGGGTAAATATCCATAAAACACATACCTTACTCTTAGAAAACTCTACATTTCTTATATTAAGGACTGATTAAGTTCGGTTTGGAGTAAATTGATCAAACTAAAATCAACCATGAAAATGTCATGAATGATCTGACACCAATATATTTCAATAGATATGATGAACAAATTATTAAGGAATCAATGTTATTTGGGAGATTATCGATGTGGTTTCATCGTGATAAATGATGTTAGAAATGTGGTTCAAATCCATGAGTTATCATGATCCTAATGTTGGTGGAGGAGAAACCAATGAATAATTGGAGTGACAGTTTATCAAAAATAAATGAGAATGAAGAAATATGGAAATAGGATTTATCCCCCACTATGAAAAAAGAGACCGTTTCACCCTTAAAAACTATGGCACAATGTTTGGTTACACGGTTTCCCAAAATCTATACCAATCATGCCACTCCCACTGCATAGAAACACTACCTCAAATGGTTCTCATGTACGATTTTCCCCAACATTGAGCTATCTATGAGATGAAAAGTGATATATCACTATCTAAATTGCAGTGAGAATGCGAGATAGTCTCCTGGTCTAAGAAACTATGTACATCCTATGAAAATTACTCATAATGACCTGTACCCTCCTCACATTTTTTACTGGTTAGAACATGGTTTATGAAAAATCAACCTCCCATAATAGTCTATGAAAATAATTATATATCATTTTTATAACTCCAAAAACTAAATGAACCAGCATAGAAATCTGTTAACCATTTAGGAAAGCCAAAAAAAATAAATTATTTCAATTTCATTCACAGAATTATGTTCCTATTCTCGGTTCAATGAACTGACGATCCACTAATAACCCAACATTTAAATTCCCATTAAATTAAACCTTGGATAAAAATAGTTCATTATAATGTCCCCATGTTATTACTTATCATCTAGTAGAATCATTTTTTCATAATAACATTTTCACATAACCTACAAGGGTCATGAATCCTAAATTAAATGGTTGATTTTCATTCCCAAACTCCTAATGCACTTCCATGTATTACGTAATAATACGACACTTAATCCACTAAAAAATTATCTAGTGATAATTGTCCAATGAAAACATTGAAATAATGAATCCCTAAGACTGTTTAGAAAATGACACATTCACATCATCATGTTTTTAATCATATGGCTAATGGTTCTCCCAAACATATGTTTCATGATTAAAAAGGACAAATTTCGAGTCAAGTTACATCCACCATCCAAATTTCCTCTCAAAGAATGGATCTAGAAAATCTAGTGATGCTCAGGGTACAATTAACGTCATTGGGATAACTAGATTACTTATGAGGTTATATTAGTAGAACTGATCAAAAGGAAATAGTATAATCCCAAATGAGCTAGTGGAAACAGTTTAGGTATGGTTTCCATGGAGGAAACAACTGACCTCTAAACTGCACTCGCCATAACCTAGTTAAGATATTTAGTATGGTTCCTCACTCAAATAATAAATCATACATGTATAATAAAAATTTTAGTAACTACATCTTACTATTCTCAAAAAACCCAGCTTAGATGGATGATGTCTTAAAAATTGAACAAAAATTCCTTCGTTCAAGGCATCTCATGGATACCACGTGAAGATTCACTGAATCCCAAACAAAACATCAGGTGAAGTTCCTTGGTCAAACCCTCATGTAAAAATTTTATCTACCAAGACGCAGTGAAAAAAAGGTGTGTAACTCATATCCATACCACACGAATCATCCCCCATTAGACATCACTTATGACCCCAAAAACAATAATGGGATAACCTTGGATTCATTAAACGGAAGTCTATGTAACCATCTCAAGGAAGTCCATAATCCATGTTAACATGTGACATGTTGGTATATTGTCATGACGTCAATATAATATTATTGAATAAGCCCAGAGTTGCATCCTCTTGGTGGTCAAGTCAGAGGAAAATGGATGGTGTCCATGTGTCTATCAATGGCATCCCACCATGGGAACCCATGTGTCAACTAGAACTATCCATTCCCCAATAAAAAACCATGAATCCAACACACAAATCTGATAAATATTTTTAATTCAAATAGAAGTACAATTGATTTTTTTATGTAAACATATAATGGATTCTTTATTTATTCATCATGGATGATGTCAAGATAGGAGATATAATGATCACTTAAAAAAGTACACAAAGAGGATATTGAGGACCTCCAAATGGATTCATGACACATCTATCACACTAACAAAATTATTTTGTATAGTATCCAACCAACCTACCCACCTACTTGATGAAAGAATTGTTGTTTCAGTACTGGTCGAATTTGTAGAAAATGATTGGGTTTCCCTTCTGATGCATCATCATTAACCAATTACAAGAATTTACCACTTGTGATGTCAAGTGATCTATAAAAAATAACCTCCAAATTCCATCCTTGAACAATGTTCTTTCTCAATGGTTACATAAAAAATAATCAACATCGACATAGTGATGTAGAGAAATCACTAGAATGATTAAGAAAATGCTAGCCTTTAGGGAATTCAATCATGATCAACCATTTACAATGGTCCCCCCGTGGTTGTTTTTCCATCTACCTTGAATGAAAAAAATTTACCTGAACTGCCATGATGGTCCCAAAAATAGGACATTTTTATTGCTTGAAATAATATATATCTTAAATGCTAAAATATGTTCTAGGTAATACTCTACTAAAAGCAACCTATAACACATCCCCCGTTCATGATTAGAAACATCACCATTATTAGTGTAATTGAAAAAACCAAACATGGTCGGAATTTCAAAACACATGATCTTCTTGGAACTCCATCATGATCATTGGGTGAATTTTATTCATTGAACACCTAGGTAACTCTACTTTGGAGATGACCTGAGAACATACTCAACATGTCAAATCTCAATGATTCTAACGAACCCAACTAGTTCAATAGAACATTTTTCAAATTTGTGGGTCCCACATATATGAACACACACTACTGAGTGGATTCATATTCAAGATGTTACATATATTACAAAATCCATGGGCTATCCTCACTATGAATTCATGTATCATTTGGTATGTAATTTTTTTTAACCCTATGTCATATTGCTCCATACTACCATTAACATGGTAGATGAAAAACCAATCCTTGCATCACTTAATATGAATAGAGTGTTTCATAAGCATTGAACTAGTTTAGCATGCCCTTGGAATGTCTAACATATTGATATAGTTCATTAAAAGACCCCACACACATGAAAATGTTTAAGGATACCATTACCATCTTCCCAAATAAAGGTTTTATTTAGAAATGATGAGTCTGACAAAGGAAAATGGCTCTTAAATGGTACCATACAGAGAAAAATTCATTTCCTTTAGCAAGGAAGTTAGGCTCTCTGGGTTCTACGTACCTCTGGATAGTCCCTTTTTAAATCATAATTGTTGAACCTATTACTAGGTCACACATAATATATTTCACTAGGTCAGGTTCCTATCATTTAATCCGACGATGGAAATGAGGAAGGACTAATAAAAATGATCCTGATTCTATTCCAGGGAATGTCAAAGAGGTTCTTGAACTTATCATAAGTTATGCTTTAAACTAATTATACCACAAGAGGTTCCATTATCATGTCATTACATTGATTTAAATTCAATATTTATTCATTTTAAATATTTAAAATAGAAAATCATGTTCAAATTATAAAACCAAATCACATGGAAACTGATAAGGAAACCTATGACGGTCCATTGGAGCCGTACAAGGATCATCAGAATTCAACCAAATTAGAGTAATTTAATTACCAAGGTCTCAAAACACCAGTATTGGGTATTCTCATAATAAGAATTCCCTGAATGAACTACATGGTCCACTTGTGAATTTAGGATTGAACATTTATGGATTTTAATGAATGTGTGGTAATGTCAAAAGCCTTTATAAAGGAAAGAGGGATTATGAAATATCTTTGTTCCACAATCATTTTGATGTCTCTTAATCACAAAAAAATTATAATCGAGATTGTGATAAGGCATGGATTTCCTCATCATATCATAAATATATACAATATCTTCCGTATATATCCTAAAAAACTATTTATCAACACTCAATACATAGATCACCATTAAATGTTCCAATCTTGTCAATTCAGATATATCTAACTAGATGGAATCACATCCTTCCCAAGATCAAATAAAATAGTAATTATTATATCAATATATCATTAAACATCTATTAAAAATTATAGTAATGTTCATGTTATGGTGAGAATACCAAAATAATAATTTGGATGGATAATGATGTTATAAATGGGAATCCTTAATGGAGTTCAGAAATACTAGTAATTTGTAATTGCGGAAAATTTGGAGTGAATTTTTTTTTTGTTATCTTAAAATTTGTTCAATAGAAGTTATTTAAATACATTGGGATAATATTTGTTGATACATTAGAGATATTTCTAATGTTTCTACATCAAAGTAATTAATATATATGAGTCATTTAGTGAAATTTATGTGTATCATCCATGATCCCCAGATGTTAGTGGAAAAGGGTAATTTATTATACTCGATTGGAAGTAACCACAATAAATTTTATTTTATCATTAATTATTATATATTGTTTTACCTGGTAGATGAGTATTGTAACAATCATTGATTTTAAATGAACACAATATTTTTCAAAACCAGAAAATAGTTAACATCATGCTTAAACACGTAATGAAATAAATGTATTTAAAATTAATAGCTCTAACATAGAGGTTTAATGGGATTGATTGAATATTTTTAACTAAATTATGATATATATATATATATATATATATATAATTTTCTCACTCAATGAAAATAAATTTATTAATTATTAAAAAATAACATCTTAATAATTATTAATGTGTTTTTGTTCTATAGAAATAAATTCTCCACTTAAATAGTTATTATGACTATTTGATAGAGAATATTTTAAAAAAAATATAAAAATAGATCAAATTAAAAAAATAAAATCATTCTGTGGCATTGTCATATAAAAATTAGATTAAATAGAAATTTTGGTTTTTTATGAATATGAAATTTGTTTGGTGAAAAATAAATTCATTCCAGTTTTTATGAAAGGTGATAACAGTTATAATAACCTCCAAGACATAAATATAATAAAAAAATTATATATTTTTTTGGAAAAAATTCTGGAATTTATACAAAAAATATCATATAAAAATAATTGAAATATATAAGTTTGAATTTATATCATGATAAATTTGAAAATCATTTTCAAGGACCATATAGTTATTACGGAGCACTGAAATAATTATATCATATGTTTCAAATATAATATTTGAGAAGGAAGAATAATTAACATGACTTAATATATAAATAGTAATTATAATTTATGGTTTGGATGGGAATATTTTAATTTTGGATTAATATAACTATTGACCTGTCCAAATTAGGGGGAAATTCTTTTACAATCCTAGAAAAGTCAAAAATACATTTTAAATAAGGTATAAGGGATTATTTTTGAGTAAATATAAATATCTAATGTATAGGAAATTATATAATGAACATGATATATTTATTTTTGTGATGTTAATTTGTTTTTAACTTAATATAATTTAATTATAAACTTAAATTCTTACACAACACTGACACAATGCTTTTGCAAGCAATAGAAAAATAAAGTAATTAATTTTAAACATTTATAATATTAGTTTTTTGGGAGATTTATAGTGTCTTAATAATTTTATAGGTATACTAAAACAATTATAGGTTTGAGTAAATGTTATTATTTTAATTCCATTTGTATATTTATAACTTTAAATTCATGTTAAATTAATAGTTCTAAAAATATCTTTTTTGATATTTTATAATAAACAACCTTTTTAAAAGAACTAAAAATAATAAAACACTATATTAGGAATTATGATTGTTTTATTGTTTAATATATCCACTATGATCCATTTATGGGTCACATTTTCTTTTAAAATGGCTATCGTTACACCAAAATATTTAAATATTTTTATATCAAACACATCATCAAAATGATTATTGGGGAGTTAAAATAATTAGATAATGGTGAGTAATTCACCAAAATTGTGATAATTTAAGTTTTATGGGAGGATTTTGAATTATAATAATAATATAATAAAATTATTTCAATTTGGTTTTATTTTAAACAAAAAATAATTTATATTTAATTAATGCGTTAATAAATTCCAAGAGAACCCCTCCCCACACTTTTAACGGGGATCCTCCTATCCTCTCTCATCACATATTTTGAGCACTCTAGTTAATGGAATCCACAAAATATATTTTTTAAAATCCCTCCCCAAAAAATAGAGGTACTAATATGTGATAAAATACAAACCTTATTGATTATAAGTTATAATGAATGGGAGGTTATTCAATTGAGATGTATCGTATTCAACTGAATATTTTAGTTTACTTTATTATTTAAAAACCTTAAATACTATTATAAAAAATTTATATAATAATTTAAAAATATAACAAATATTTACATGTTATTTTGTTAATATATTATACTCAATACGTCTATTACATCCATCATATGTAAAATGAAATGATCATTTATATGTACATTGGACTATCGCCTCGAGAACAGATGTAATTCATTTTCCATCACCACCTAACACAGATTGTTATAATGAAGGATTTAATGTATTTATATGATATTAATCTTATAATTATAATTCAAAAAATAATATAAATAACATATTCTAAAACATTTTATCAATTGAAAAATGAAAATTTTGTTCGTAAATATGTGTTGATTCCAACCTCCTTGAAGTGATGTGATTCATTTTTCATCAATAAATCTAATGGTTGTTTTGTATAAGTGTATTTGTTGATATAATATGTTATTTATGATATAGTCGTCATTATGAAAAGTTAAAACAGTACACACCTTTTTTTCCTAATGATCATTGTAATTTGAAAACATCACTTATGCTTACGTAAAATTAACCATCCACATTACTATAACGTAATTAATTTCACATAATCATAACTAATAGATCGTTCTGAAAGTATATAATTTTTATAAAATTATTTATTATTATTTAATTATTATTCCAAATAATATTTAATTATTAACTTTTTTACCTTAGTCAATATACTAATGTTCTATTACAACTACGAACTGAACGTCCTCCAAAACACAAAAAATTAGAATTTATCTATTTATAAAATTAAATATTTCAATGAAATAAATGAATTAAATTTTTTAATGATAATATTATAAACATAGAAAAATATTTTAAATAATAAAATATTTTCTATTATTATATTATACAGTATATAAAGGATATAGAAGGAAATTTAGACTAAAGTTAACAGATTCCATATCGATTTACCTTCATTAAGGAATATCATAAATTTATACACCTAGTTTTTTTATATTGTGTATATAAAACGATTTTTTAGATAGAAATAATTCAATAAAAGGATGATATCTTTTTCAAAATTATTTTTTTATAATTGATCGCTAATTTATGTATCACAAGTTCAGCGTGGGTTATCTATGAAGAATCTATGTGGGTCATGTGAAGGGAAATTTTATACAAATTGCACAAGGAATACTAGATATATGTTACGTAGAATGGGGATGGATTACTAGATTATAATCATACCATGATTCATTGAACTGAGGTTCTTCATAATAAGGTACATCTAGAAGTGTTTCATTAGAATAAAAGTATTTTTGAAGGGTTAAATAGATAGATATTATTGGATAAAGCTTATCAGACTGAGTATTACCATATATAATTTTTATATGTAACATTTCATGGAATAGATATAGAAATTTTTTAAATGATTATATATATTCCTTTCATGAATAAGATGGATTTTATAGACTAAAAGACTCTTTATATAGTTGATTAAGTTATTGATTAATTTATAAATTGGAATAGGTGATCCATCATGCATATGGAGGGGTACAATATAAACAAAAATATATTTCAATTACTCTTCAAAAAAATAGAAGGAAGAGCTAATATGTTATGGGTATTACTATTTGTTTAAGTGGATCATGGATTGGGGTATAACCATATGAGAAGGAATATTAAAAATGAACGACGGGTGGGGGTATTACATACAATATAAAAACCTCTAAACATTGGGGGTAAAACGATAGACAATTAGAACCATGATAAGTGTGGTGTAGAACATAAGGTTCAATATTCCTATATGACACTAAATATCTTTTAGGGGATAATCAATGTTGGGTGGTATAAAAATCATTAAATTTAGTTTTTCACATTGTCAAAACCATATAAATATCTTTAATTAATATCTATCTACATATTTACTTCATATTAGGTGATGATGTGAGTCATATTTTAGTTGATCGAGAACACTAACATGTTTAAAAATTTTAGTTTTGTGATAAATTCATAAAATTATGTGATCACCAATTCACCCCTCCATCTCTCAATTATTATTCACTAATTTAAGAACAGTTAAAGGTATGAAATGGATGGTTTCCTCTAAAATATATTTTTTCTTTTATGAATGGTGAATATAAATTTAACTCTACATACAGGTTTTTATAAATATTTTTTTTTGAAATATTTATCATATTTATAAGAATAAATTTTTACCCCACCTTTTATATCATAGCATATCATTAATAGATGATTCTTCATTTTTATTTCCATCCATTATATAGGTTTTCATTACTGATACTGATCAGAAAAATATAAAATGTGAAGGGAAATCTCAAAACACCATTTTAATGCCACTCAATAATAGAATTTATTAAATAATTTATGTGGATACCAACTACAATATTAATGGAAATTGGAATGTTTAGAGGGCTATGTTAAATATAGATAGGATTATATTTAAAGATATCAAGATGGTTTATGATGAAAACCTAGATGTATTATTTATAATAGTCATTGATATTTTCAAAAATATCAACAGTTTTGGGGAGAAGTATGTAGATTGTACATAATATAATAGACTGATGAGAAACATTAAATATAGGAATTATCAAAATGATTCATCAAACAAAGTAAAAGGGGATCTATCTTTTAATGAATTTCATGATATTATTTTTGCATATGATATTTGAAAAAGAACATCCCTTGTACATATGGAAAATGATGGAATAGGATTTAAAGATATGTCACAAAATAATGTTTATAGATCATAAAATAGAATAATAATCACATTATTCATTTGTTGAGGAGTATTGAGAATATTTGTACAAAATTATATCTCATCTCACTAAGTGATATAGTAATAGAAATTGGAATGGATTTGGGAAAAAATTATGTTATCGAATTATAAATATAATGCCCATTTTATAGGTCATTATCTATATAATATGATTGGTTTTACATATTTATATGAAGATTATTATAATTATAGGAAACATACCTTGAATAAATTTATTAAATGAATTACTAGTAAAAAAGAACAGTTTTTCAATAAAAAGGGAGAGGGATGATTCCACGTCTCGAAATAAATATGATGGTGATTCCAATTTCATAAACTATCTTATAATATAATGTTATTCATCATTGAATGGTGATGAAAAACATAAAATAATATAAATGTAATTGATTCAAAAATAATATTTAGATTAAACGGTTGATCAAATTACATAACTACTGATGGACACAATAAAATGAATAATGTTTCTAAGGAGATAAATTTTATAAATTAGGTGAGTATAAAAATTGAAATGGTACAACATATGTAAATTATATAATAAAATATGAATGTATTAATCTTAATAGTATAATTAAACCTCATGAAGAAATTCCATGAGGAACAGATAATAGTAAAATGAATGAAACTACACTTATTGAGTAATTTAGGAAGATTGAATTTATGTTTCATGAATTTTAGATGACAGTAAATGTTATTAAGGAATAATCAGCTAATAAAGAGGTATATTTGGATGATAAATAGTAATTGTTTCTTAAAAATGGTCTTATGTTACATAATATCATATACTATTTCAATAAATATGTTTAGGAGATGGGTGAATCACCAAATCCGGGTGAGGAAAAGGTCCATCGAGGTTGATTGATTCAATTATCAATAAATATCAAGATAAATCTACATTTACTAAAACTTATTAATCCAATTTCTTAACTAAATTATATGTGATTAGTTATATTACTAATAAATCATCTTCTATAATGAATGATTTTATTTATTCTAGAATAATTCCCCTGAAAAAATATACCCACAGTTTATCAAGAGGTAATAATAACAAACATCATTTATGAAATATTATCAGTTTATAAATCATGATTCATATGGAATATTGAGTATTTTTAATAATTTTGGAGTATTTAAATATAAAAATGATATAATAATCCTCTAATAGAAAATATGTACAAATAAATATGGGGGTATGATATATATAAAAAAATTAGTATAATTTAGAAAGGAATATTATGAATATATAAATGAATAATATTTTTATGAGGCATCAGAGTTGATGAATAATGATTATCATGGAAAAAAATGCTTAGTTGTTTGTCCAGATCAAATGTTAAATTCCAGAAATATTGATGAAGTAAAAAAGTCATATTAAATAAAAAAGTAAGATAAATTCCTCAATAGATATGAATAATGTTAAGAATAAATTGTCTTCATAAGATGGTTTGATGTCACAAAAAACATTAAGTTGTGTAATAATGATTGGAATGGAACTAAAAATTATAAACCTATCATATAAGAATAAGAATAAAGGTAGAAATTGATGTTTAAAAATCAAGAAAATGATGTTATTTCCAAAAAATAATAGTATATGATAGCCTAATTTTATGTCCTTATTGATGGAAAAAAATCTATTACCAAATCTATGAATACTATTTACAAGGGTGAAAGCACATCCAATTAAATTTTCAAAGAACAAGAAGGATTCAATGTTAGGAGAATACTCTCAATCTGAATTATTCATTAATGTATCATTAAGGTTCCTCTTTATTCCCATTATTGTTTTTTATTTGATATAAATTTTATTAAATTGAAGGAGAAGTATTAGATGATTTGATTATTTACTGTAGTAGTTTTATAGTAATAAGATATATCCATCATGAAATATCAGAAATAATAAAATGAGTTATGTAAGAACATTGATTTTATATGAGATAAGGAGACTTTGTATATTGGATTAATTCATTGGTTTAGATCAAATATGAATTAATAGTATGGAATGAAAGGATATTGGGGTATTTAGGGATTTTTCATAGCTAAAAACCTTGGGTTTCATAGTAAATAGTTAGGCCTCATGGTTAATAGAAGTCATGTCACCTAGTTCAAACTAATGCAAAAAACAGATTTGGGAGGTTTAGTTTATAGTATGTGGACAAACAATTTTCTCTAACAGTATAAATGAATCTACATGACAATGTATGTTCTATAGACATCCTGAAGTAAGGGTTTTTTCATGGTTAGTAAACAAGTTCATCCACACCATGACAGGTTTCTCTTGAGTCAATGTGTTGTGCAAGATTGGAACGTTGTTTAGTAATATTTTTTGTAAAAATGTGCTCTCATTAAAATATGGTTAAGATTACAATTTTAACCTTGAGGACTTATAACATATATACTCAATCTATTTTATTTCTCGAACATATATCACCTACGTCTTCATTATTTGAGAGATTATTCCATGTAATTCACATATATTATTTGATAACTACTCCATCTGACCAATGAATTGGGATTTGTTCATTTCTTTAGATTCTGATTTGTAAGATCTCAAATATTTTTGATCCTTTAATCATTTATATTTCCATCAGTTATTCTATTTTGGTGGGATATCATATGATCAATTATAGTTTGTTCATATATTGTTAAATTTGCATCCCATCTAGGATAATATAAGTGTTGATACTGGATGAGGCATCCACTATAGGAATAAGGTAGGGCGTGCATGAATTTTCCCTCAATGTCAACCATTTATAATGGTTTTCATTTTGTGAGAACCGGTTTTACTATGTGTTTCTCCATTAATTTATCTACATATTATTTTATCATTTAATATGTAATACATATCCAGAATCAACTATATTGAAATATTTTCTGATGATTCCTCAATGTAAACCACCCAATGTAAGGTTGGTTCTTTGTTATGCCTTTAGTGACCCATGTTTGGTTTATCTGTGATGTTTTTTGGGAGCACAAGACATGATCTTTGATAAGGTATGTGTATCATCATAATTTATAATAATTTAAAATAATTTTATTGAATATATATATATTTTACGATATCATATAGCCTAGTTCAATTACAAATTAAATTGATAATTAGGTGCATGTAATGGCCCGGGGTTTTGGAATCCATTACTTGGTGAAAATATGATGTTGGGTGTTCTGGGTAGTCTGGGAAAGTTATCGCAGCATCTTGATGAAGCTTAAGACCCCTAATGGTATCCTTAGCCAACTAGTAACAGGCCTACATATAGCTTTATCCTATCGGTAGCAGGCCTACCGGTATCCTTAGTCTACCGGTAGCATCCCTACCGGCAAATCGAACTACCTGTAGCTTGGCATATTGGTAGCTCGACCGACTAGAAGATTGGCATACCAGTAGCTCAGCCTACCGGTTGATCGGTCTACCAGTAGCTCGGTCTACCAGTAGCAGGCCAACCGATAGCTCGGGCTACCGGTAGCTCGATCTATAGGTAGCTCGGTTTACCGGTAGTAGGCCTACCGGTAACACGACTTACCTGTAGCTCGTCCTACCTGTAGTCGCGGCTTACCGCTGGCTCAGCCTATCGGTAGATTTGGAAAACCTCTATCTTGGCCTACTGGTAGCTCAGCCTACCAGTAGCCTCAGCCAACCAGTTGTCCTAGCCTACTGGTGACCACAGGTTTTCCCAGTGGCGACTCTTTTTGCACAAATTGGCTTTTATGCTGCATTTGACCCCCCCTTTAAAGCCATTAATGGGTTTTAATTAAATGTTGGTGAGGTGTGAGTCTTTTTTAACCACCCCAAATGGAAAGGACTTTTATGTTGGATGTCTGGGGTGGCCCAACCACGTGGTAAACCCACGATCCCGCTCCTTCCGTGATTCCGAGTTTTTCTCCGTATCTTAACCGTTAGAGGTCGCTATATCTCAGCCCTTATATCCTAAAGGATAATATTCTCCCTACGTTTCTTCTTTCTAGATCACCCTACACTCAGAATACCATTCCTCCAGGTGAGTCTTACCTCACCCCCATGAAGTTTACCTAGGTCGCGTTCCGTGGAGCTCCTGCTACCCAGTTTCCAGTTTCAACAGGAGGACTTAAATGACGATAATTGATCAATCAAGTTGGGATTTCACCTACTTCTCTCCTTTTTGTGTATCTTGCGGGGTGGGTACACTACTGCATCTGTATAATTGGATGAAACAATCTTTAATGAAGATAATAAACTGATTCTACAGAAGTAAGGGGAGGGGTGTGATCGATGAAGCTGCTCTGTTTTTCTCCTCTTCATGATTAATGATTTCTAAATTGTGCGGGATTATGCCTACCAAAAATCATGGTCGTTGGTTGTCTTTCTCTATGCACTAATAAACCCTTACCCATTTTTATGTTTAAATGGATTTTATTTTGGATGTGGACCTTTTTCTGTGTAAAGGAAATTGGTTAATTACGTATATTCGGCTAAATAAATTTGAAGCACCAGGATCAACTCCTTTTCTATGATAAACCCAGTTTAAGCCCAGTGTAATTGAAACCGTGGAGTGTGTTAAATATTTTAAATCTGAAAATACCTATTGAGTCTGCCTTGTGTTGGTAGTATTGTTTTGGTTGTTTCCTCCATGGGCCGAGTACGAGTGACCTTGTGGTTTTCATGGATAGGGGCTTAGATTGATGGGGTTATGTGGGTGAGGATGGGATCCTCTGTTTGTATCACGAATTGGGGTGGGATCATCTTATGTTGTGAAACCTTTTTATTCATAGTTCTGGGAACTTGGGACTGTATCTCACTTTGACGTGCTTTGGTTCAAATACTTGGAGCTGTCTCACTTGATGTGATTTTACAAGAGAACCGGGTGTGAATGTTTAAATTGCTGTTGGGTGTACTATTTCCTTGGCTTGTTCTTATGCTTACAAGTTTCCCAAGTAGGTTCAAAAACTTATTTAATCATTATTACTGAATATAAAAAAAAGGATGGGACAAATGGGGATTTGGTTTGGTGTGAGTAGTGACATGGGCATGGGTTTTGTTCTCTTCTATTATGAACGAATAGTAAGGATAGTGTTCATTAGGATGGATGAAGAAAACCCTAGATTGGGTGAGTTCTTGTTACAGATACATATACTTGTAGTTTTTTTGTTTCTCATTCATGCCCCACCCAAGTTGAGCACTTAGTGTCGAACACCCCCATTTCTGGGGGAGGGTGTTTCTTCCAACACTTATATTAGTGGCTGGTTTTTAGCTCCTTTATTCTCCCTTTCATGGATATCCCAAGTAACATTGGGTAGGTTGTGTTGGCATGAGGTCCATTATTAGCCCTAAAATATTCAGGCGGTGTGGTTTCAGTGGTTGGACCAGGTGTTTATGGGTAGGTGGTTTCCCAAGTATCATCGGGATGAGGCCCTGGTGTCTTCAGGCGTGGCAGCAGTTCTTCTAGCCCGGGTGTCTTCGGGCGTGGAAGTGGTTGTTCTGGCCTTGGTGTTTGCAGGCGAGGTTGTGTGTGGAGGTTGTGGCCCAGGTGTCTGTGGGAATGATAGTGGTTATGGCCTAGGTGTGTGCGGTTGGGGATTGGTAGTGGGACCGTGGTGAGGTTGTGGCCCAGGTGTGTGCGGGTGGCTTTTGGAAGTGGGACATTGGTAAGAATGGCTGGATTGGTTCGATGCGTAGGATGTCTTTAATAACCCATGGGAAAGTGGCACAGGGTACCCAAATATCAATGTGCTATTACTATACTTTTCATGACTTGCGTTATTTGGGGAGTGTTCCTTTTTGAGGCTCGGGTGGATATTTTACATTACTAGGTGTTTGGTTATCACTTTTTCTAAGGGGCATTAGAATGTCACCACACTTGTGCACGAGAGCATTTGGTTTTCCCGACTAGGTATACTTGTATTCTCACCCTACGTATATAAATCTATTTTCAGGTTTCCAGGAGGACTTTGGGGATCATGATAGACTTTACTAGCTCAGACCTTATGACCGATCATTTTAGTTGGTGTTGTTCTATCTTTTGGTACTTTTCTTTGTAGACTCATTTTACATTTTGGATTTAACTTTTGTAACCTTCATTGGGAATGGTTCTTGGATTTACTTTTACTTTCAATTTTGGTGTTGTGGGATTCATTATCTTATATCTCGATCCTATTAAAAGAATAAGGGTAATGCCTTCCATTTAGTTTCTGATTTCACACCCTTGGTGCCAGTCGCCACTCCGGGACCTATTGAAGGCGGGTTTTAGGGTTCATTATCTCTCCGTCAACATAAGTAAGGAAGGGCCTGGAAATCTGTTGACCCTTCCCTCCTTTTGGTGAAGGCGTGTCATGATAGAATGGTCTTAGAGGTGATGGTTGAGAGAAAATATGGAGTTTAGAGTTATGAACAGTGAGGATTTCATGGGATGGTAGGGAAATAGTGTTTGGTGACCTTGGTGTCTGAATTTGGGAAGGGAAGACCGGCTAGGAATCGGGATTTTAGGGCCCCCCATGATCCGATGTAAGGACTCTAGAACTACCGAAAAACCAAGTGAGACTACACTGATTGCAGGGTAGAGACCCTAGGAAAGGTACATGCATCATAATGACTTGTGTTCTTGTGTTTCTGGGGATTTTTGGTAATTTGAAATAAATATGAAGTTTAAGGAAAACATAAGAACAATATTCTACACTACTTGGGCTTAGGCATTCCTTATTTACCCTATAGCTATGGCACCTAGGATGATACCACGGGTGGTGCGGGAGATCAAGGCCCATGAGGTAGACTTGGCCGATTGGTAGAGGACTGATTGAGAGGTGGAGGACAACTAGTGGAAGAAGACGCTTTGAGCCTTCCAGCGACAGACCCTCAAGAAGTATAAGGGCATCACCTATGACATGAAGACGGAGAGATGGAGAGAGGATATGGTGATAGCTTTCGGCTTGATTCGGGCATTGACCAAGTATTGGGTTCCTCTGGCTGTTAGCCAGATGCGGGGAGAAAAATGTTAGTTGTGGACATTCTACCTGGGTGAGAGGAGAGAGGCTGAGGTGGCATGGGCTGATTTTGAGATGGAGTTCCAGGAGGAATTAATCTCTTCTACGATGAAGGCAGAGAATAGGTAGGAGCTGCTCCGCCTCCAACAGGGGAGTATGTCAGTAAGGGGGATGGGAATCATGTTCAAGGACCTCCTCTATTTTTCTCCAGACCTCATTCCAGATGAGAAGTCTCAGGAGAGACGATTAGAGTAGGTGCTCTGACTCTCCCTCTAATACGATGTTTCTCCCTTCCCCTTACCGACATAATTGGATGTCCAGAAGATGTCCGAAGTGGTGGAGAGGATGCACGCGCTAGGTGGTGTCTCACGAGATGGGATTCATCTAGGACCATCAAAATAAATGGTTTTTAGCACCGGACCTCCAGCCTTAGGACCCTCTGGGTTCTAAACAGCAGGAAGCAGGCCGCAGCAGTTCCAGTTCTGGTCCCCTGGTCCTCTCCCTTTCCCTTGGGGCCCATGACCAAGGGGGTTCATATGTGGGAGACATGAATATCTCCAGAATCAGAGCCCGTACAGAGTACAACACGGCGGTAGCGAACAAGCCCATCAGCCACCCTAGCAGCAGCTTCTAGATAGGCCCTTCCAGCAGCAGCAACAGGGGCAGCGAGCACTCGCTCTTCTGAGGGAAGGCATTGCAGGGGAATGCCGATCTTAGGGCACTCCTCAGGGACCTCGAATAGGGCATGGTCCGGGAGGCAACAGATACCCGAGAGGCAGAGGAGCTGGGCGTGGGTAGTTGCACGCCGCAGAGGTAGTAGTTCCAGCAGGACTAGAGGTCATTCAAGGTACTATCAGTTTGTTTATCACCCTTGCTTATGCCTTGTTCATTACTGAAGCTTCGCACTCCTTAGTTTCACACAGTCTAGGACATTATTTGTTTCTAGATTCCAAGTGACTTCCAGTTCCCCTGGTTCTGATCACACCTGTCGGAGGTCAGGCCGACTTGTTATATGTTTGTCGATGATGCAGACTGATGATTGGGCCACATCAGTCAGTCAGGGATCATCTAATATTGCAGATACAACCATATGATGTCATCCTAGGTATCGACTGGATGTTCTCTTTGTGTTCCATCATCGATTTCTTCTGATTTAGGGTCGTGTTTTCAGACATGGGTAGCCCTCATGTTACATTCACAGGCGAGCAGAGCGGTCAGAAGGGCAGCAGGCGAGAGGAACCCCTCCTCTCCTTGTTAGCTGAGCTGTCAGTAGTGTCAGTAGGTGCTGAGATGGTGGAGTTACCAGAGATCATCAGTGAGTTTATGGGCGTCTTTCCGGATGAGGTAAGGACTCTACCCCTCAACATGATATCCAGTTTGGGATAGACTTGCATCCTGGTGCTCATCCAATTTCGATGTCTCCTTACCGGATGGCACCTTCGGAGCTACGGGAGCTGCGGATTCAGATTGACCATCTGATAAAGATGGTTTATGTTCCACCCAATGCACCACCGTGGGATGCTCCAGTTTTGTTCATAAAGAAGGCGGACGGTGTTCTCATGTTGTGTATAGACTACAGGAGGCATAATCAGGTGACGACCAAGAATCGCTACCCACTGTCAAGGATAGATGATCTCTTTGACTAAATAAAGGGTGAAGGATGTTTCATGAAGATCGACCTACGGTCTGGGTATCACCAATTGAGGGTAAAGGAGGGAGACATCTCGATGTTTGCCTTCAGGTGCAGATATGGGCACTTCGAGTTTGTATTCATTCCATTTGGTGTTACGAACACCCTTGTTGTGTTCATGGGGCTTATGAAATCCGTCTTCTAGGGGTACCTGGATCGATTCATAGTGGTGTTCATCGACGACATCCTGATCTATTCAAGATCATAGGAGGACCACACAGAGCATCTGAGGATGGTTTCAGAGGTCCTATGACAGCACCAGCTCTATGAGAAGTTTTCAAAATGAATGTTCTGGATGCAAGAAGTACACTTCCTAGGGAACATGGTGTCTGAACAGGGGGTAGCGATTGACCCATCAAAGGATGAGGCGGTTGTTTCTTGGGTAGCACACAAGACTGTTGCAGAGGTTTTCAGTTTCCTCAGGCTGGCAGGTTACTATTGGAGGTTCTTACCGAACTTCTCCCAAGTTTTAGCCCCTTTGACAACCTTGACCAAGAAAGACCAGGTTGTCATTTGGAGTGAGTTGTGTGAGGTAGCCTTCTGCTAGATAAATGAGAAATTGGTTAGTGCCCCAGTGCTGAGACTATCATAAGAAGGGGTGGTGTATGAGGTGTTTTGTGATGCTTCTGAGAAAGGCCTCATATTTGTGTTGATGCAGTGTCAAGGGGTGATCTATTATGGGTCTGGGCAGCTATGCCCTCATGAGCATAATTATGGCACCCACAATCCGGAATTTGCAGCGGTCGTTTTCGCACTGAAGTTATGGAGGCATTACCTCATCGGAAAATGATTTGTGGTCTTCACGGATCACAAAATCATGAGGTATTTATTGTCAAAATAGGACCTAAACTTATGGCAGCAAAGGTGGTTAGAGTTCCTCCAAGATTATGACTTCGAGATTTCCTACACTTCCAGAAAAGTGAATTTAGTGGCCGATCCTTTGAGCAGGAGGTCACAGAAGGATGCGGTCCGAGAGTTGACACATGCTTGGAAGGAAATGGAGGAGTTGGTTGCCTTGCACCTGGATGCGAGGATGGATTGTGGTAGAGGTTTCATGTATCAGATGATAGTGCAGTCTTCTCTGTTGCGGCAAGTGTAGGAGTCTCAGTGGGGAGACCCAGAGTGCGAAGTGATGCGTGAACGAGTTGACCAGGGCAATGCTCCAGTAGGGTGGACGGAGGATGGTTAGAACCAGATGGTTTTCCGAGAAACGTTTTTTGTTCCGGACACAATGTGTGGCCATGTTGTTAGTGAGATCCAAAACTCACCCCTAGCAGTGGAACTGGGATATTCCATGATGTAACAAGGTCTGAGAAGACAGTTTTGGTGGCCCGTAGTAAAGCGAGCAGTGACAGAGTTTTTTCCCAAGTGCGTAGTGTGTGGGTAGGTGAAGGCTGAACATCATGTTCTAGGCTGCCTGCTGTAGTGTCTAGACGTCCCTGAGTGGAATTGGGACTATATCTTAATGGTTTTCGTCACGGGACTACCCAAGGTGCAAGGGGGCTGTAACGCCATCTGGGTAGTTTTGGACTGCTTGACGAAGTCGGATCACTTTCTGGCGATTAAGGAGACGAGTGCAGTGGACACTCTAGTATAGAAGTATGTGGATGAGGTAGTGTGGTTTCATGGTGTTTTGATTTCCATAGTCTCAGACATGGATGCATGTTTTTTCTCACCAGTCTGGAGGGGTTTGCAGCATGCTTTTGGCACCCAGCTGCGACATAACACTACATTCCACCCCCAGATAGATGGGCAGACAGAGCCCGCCATCCAGACCATAGAGGCTATGCTACAAGCTTGCATCCTGGACTTCGGGGGATCATCGGTGAAACACTTGACTATGGTAGCGTTCACCTACAATAATAGCTACAAATCTACCATTAGCAATGCTCCATTCGATTCACTATATGGTAGGTCGTGTCGCTCACCCGTGAGCTGGACTGGGGTAGGGGAAACAGGATTTCATGGCCCAGAAGTGGTGCAGAGCATGACAGTGAAGGTTATTCTTATACGAGAAAGGATGAAGGTGGCTAAGGACCGGCAGAAGTCATATGCCCATGATAGGAGGAGACCCTTGGAGCATGAGTTAGGAGACCATGTGTTCTTGATGGCCTCCCCTTGGCCTAGACAACGGAGGTTCGTCAAGGGAAGTAAGCTTTCCCCCAAGTTCATCAGAGCCTTCAAAGTGTTGCGGCTGTTCGGAGAAGTGGCTTATCAGCTAGTGTTACCACTGTCGCTACTAAGGATACATGACGTCTTCAACATCTCCCAGCTTCGTCGATATCTACATGACGACTCCCACATCATCGATTGGGGAGAATTAGATGTGGAAGATGATGTGACCTTTATAGAATGACTGATCAAGAATGATGATCGTAAGGAGAAAGTGCTTCTTGGATGAACCATCCCCTTGGTTCATGTGTTGTGGAGGCATGGTGGCATGGAAGAGTGCACTTGGGAGCGGTAGTCTCAGTTACACGTCCAGCACCCAGAGCTGTTTTGACTTCCTTGTTGTTTTGTTCTGACCTTGTTGAGATGTTTTACCTGGTTCTTTAATGTATTTGAAATACTTGTTTTCATAGCTATGAAATGATCTGTTCCATGTCCCTCTATGTGTGTGTGTCCAAATGTGTGATGATGGAAAAACTTGAATGCTAACCAGGATGCATTAATGTGGATACGATTAATCCCGTGCGGGCGAGTCAGTGCCGCCCAAAGAGGATAATATCCTGATGTGTAGGAAGGGACTCCCTGACTCAGATTTTGGGCTGTGTGAATCCTTGTGCTTGTCATAAATGTTTTGGTTGATAACTTGGGCGAGTGTTCCTAGATGTAGGAGGGGTTCTGTTCCAGCCTTAACAACTCAAGGGTTTCCCCTGAGAACTATCATTAGAGGGTGGTTGTTATTACCCCACTCTTCTCCTTTCTAGTTTGTTCATAAATTCTCGGGGACGAGAATAGTATGAGAAGTCTAAGATGTAATGGCTCAAGGTTTTGGGGACCATTACTAGGTGAAAATCTGATTGTGGGTGTTTTGGGTAGTCTGGGAAAGTTATCGAGGCTTCTCGGTGAAGCATATGGACGATAATGGTAGCCTTAGACAACGAGTAGAAGGCCTACCATTAGCCTTAGCCTACCGGTAGCAAGCCTACCGGTAGCTCGGCCTACCGGTATATTGGCTTACCGGTAGCTTTACCTACTGGTAGCTCGGCCTACCCGTAGCTCATCCTACCGGTAGCTCGGCCTACCGGTATCAGGCCTACTGGTAGCTCAGCCTACCGGTAGCTCGACCTACCGGTAACTTGGTCTACCGGTAGCAAGTCTACAGGTAGCTCGACCTACCGGTAGCTCGGTGTACCGGTAGCTCATCCTACCAGTAGCTCGTTTGACAGGTAGATCATTCTACCTGTAGGCGCGGCTTACCGGTAGGTCGGTCTACCTGTAGCTCAGCTTACCGGTAGCTCGGCCTACCGGTAGCTGTGGCTTACCACTGGCTCAGCCTACTGGTATCCTCGGCCAACCGGTATACCTAGCCTACTGGTGACCACATGTTTTCCCAATGGTGCCTCTTTTTGCACAAATTGTATTTTAAGCCGCGTTTTGACCCCCCCTTAAATCCATTAATGGGTTTTAATTAAATTTTGGTGAGGTCTGAGTCCATTTTAACTCCCCCAAAGGGTAGGGACATTTATGTTGGATGTGTGGGGTGGCCCAACTGCATGGTCAACAAACGATCCCGCTCTTTCTGTGATTTTGTGTTTTTTTCCATATCTTAACTGTCTGAGGGCACTGTATCTCATCCCTTATCACTAAATGGCTAATCTTCTCCCTACGTTTCTTCTTTATCGATCAACCTAATCTCATAATACCCTTCCTCCCAGTGAGTCATACCTCACCCCCATGATGTTTTCATGGGTTGCGTTTCATGGAGCTCCTGCTACCTTGTTTCCAATTTCCACAGGAGGACTTAAACGATGATCTTTGATCAATCAATTAGGGGTTTCACCTTCGTCTCTCCTTTCTATGTATCTTACTGGGAGGGCACTCTACTTCTTTTATATAATTGGATGAACCAATCTTTAATGAAGATAATAAATTAATTCTAAAGAATTAAGGGGAGGGGTATGATCGATGATGCTGCTCTGTTTTTCTCCTCTTCCAGGATTAATGATTTCTGAACTGTGCGGGCTTATGCCTACTGAAAATCATGACCGTTGGTGGTCTTTATCTATACACTAATAAACCCTTACCCCTTGTGATGTTTAAATGGATTTTATTTTGGTTCTGAACCTTTTTTTGTGTAAAGGAAATTGGTTAATTACGTACATTCCGCTAAATAAATTGGAAGCACCAGTTTCAAATCCTTTTCTGTGATAACCTCGGTTTATTACCAGTGGAATTGAAAACATGGAGAGTGTTAAATATTTTAAATCTGAAAATAACTGTTTAGTCTGCCTTGTGTTGGTAGTATTGGTTTGGTTGTTTCCTCCACGGGCCGAATACATGTGACCTTATGGTTTTCTTGGATAGGGGCTTAAATTGCTGGGATGATTTGGGTGAGGATGAGATCCTATGTTTGTATCACGAATTGCAGTGGGATCCTCTTCTATTGTGAAACCTTCCTATTCATAGTTCTGGGAACTTGGGACTATATCTCACTTTGATGTACTCTTGTTCCAATACTTGTAGGGGTCTCACTTGATGTTCTTTTACAAGAGAATCGGGTGTGAATGTTTAACTATCTGTTGGATGTACTCTTTCCTTGGATTCTTATAATACTTATTAGTTTCCCAAGAAGGTGGAGATACTAATTTAAACATTATTGCTAAACATGAAATCAAGGATGGGACAAATGTGGATTTGGATTGGTGTGAGTTGTGACTTGGGCATGGGTGATGTGATCTTCTCTTATGAATGAATACTAATGATAGTGTTCTTTAGGCTGGCTGAAAGAAAAACCTAGATTGTGTGAGTGCCTATTACCTATACGTATACTTGTAGTTTATGTGTTTCTCATTAGCCCCCACCAAAGTTGATCACTTAGTAACGAACACCCCAATTTCATCGGTGAGGTTGTTTTTTTCAACACTTGTATTAGTGACTGGTTATTAGCTCCTTTCTACTTCCTTTCCCGGATAGCCCAAGAATCTTCAGGAAAGCTGTGATTGCCTGAGATCCATTATTATCCATAGAATCTTCGTGCGGGGTGGTTGTGGTGGTTGGAATATGTGTTTATAGGAAGGTGGTTTCCCAAGTATTTTCGAGATGAGGCCAAGGTGTCTTCGGGCATGGCAGTAGGTCTTCTAGCCTAGGTGTCTTCGGGTGTGGAAGTGGTTGTTCTGGACTAGGTGTTTGCAGGAGTGGTTGTGTGTGGTGGTTGTGGCCCTGGTGTCTGCGGGTGGGATAGTGGTTTTGGCCTAGGTGTGTGCGTGTGGGGTTTGGCAGTGGGACTGTCGTGATGGTGTGGCCCAGGTGTGTGCGGGCGGGGTTTGGCAGTGGGACTGTGGTAAGAATGGCGGGATTGGTTCGATGCGTACGATGTCTTCAATAACCAGTGGGAAAGTCGTGCAGGGTACCCAAACATCGATGTGCTATTACTATACATTACTTGACTTGCGTTATTTGGGGAGTGTGCCTTGGTCAGGCCTGGATGCATAGCTTTCCTTGTTAGGTGTTTGGTTATCTCTTTTTCCTAGGGGAATTAGAATGTCTCCTCACTTATGCATGAGTGTCTTTGGTTTTCCCTACTTGTTATACTTGTATACTCACCCTACGTATATAAAATAGATTTCATGTTTCCAGGAGGACTTTGGGGATCGTGATGGACCGTACTAGCTCAAACCTTGTGACAGATCATTGCAGTAGTTGTTGTTCTTTCTTTTGGTACTTTTCTTGGTAGTCTCCTTTACATTTTGGATTTTACTTTTGTAACATTCATTGGGAATGGTTCTTGGATTTACTTTTACATTCAGTTTTGGTGTTATGGGATTCACAATCTTATCTCCCGATCCTATTAAATGAAAAAGGGTAATGCCTTCCATTTAGTGTGTGATTTCATGCCCTTGGTGATTGTCTCCACTCCTAAACCTATTGAAGGCGGGTTTCAGGGGTCATTATCTCTCCTTGAAATTAAATAAGGGACTAGAAATCTGCTAACCCTTACCTCCTTTTGGTGAAGGCGGGTCGTGACAACGCTCATCCTTATTTTACATCATCACATATAATGAATGGTAATGGAATGAACCTAACAAAATGAATTTTTCATGAGTATTACATGAAAAATGAAGTCTTATATATATAAATTACATGTGTAAAAGGTTCTTACTCATTTTAGGAAATTTTAATCATTATAGGAATGGTTATAGTTGATCCCTCCTTATATTCCAGATGGAATTACTAGATCACTTAGACAATTCCATTCTGATTCATTGACCCAAATGCCATGGGTGATTCCACCACAGATTATGGTACTTTTCTAATAATGTGAATAAAATGGTGTTGTATCAAATATTTACTTGAAAAATCATCAACATATTATTATTCATTGGATTCACTCATTAGATTCTGCATTATGTATTTATACACACGACACCATAGATTAACCACATTAGGCCTAGTAATTCTTTACTCATGATTACCATGGATGACCACCATGGACTTATTTAATATCTTGTATAGTGGAATGCATTGGTTTTACCCATTTAATTACACTCATAAAACATATTGAATGACTTCATGAGTTACCACTATGAGTTGACCCACCCAGTATGATAAAGGATTCCATGGTCTTACTTTGGATCATATGTTTTTGTTACATCATTTTATAGTGTTGTTAGAAAATTCACATATGGTATCAATATAATAAACAAACCATGATAAACAAATTAAATGAATATAATTTTAGTGACACTAGTTGAGGCTGAAGTAGGTATGAGTTATTTATATTGAACTACATTACTTTTGACATACCTACACATTATATAGTTTAAATTGACTAAATGGATTTGTATAAAAACTATTGTTGGAGGACTACTAATATATATCTCACATTCTATTCAAGACTTTGTTGGTTACAAGGATGATTATATGATCACATATGTGGAAATATGTATGATTCTTTATCTGGACACCCGAATTTCATTTCATTGGCTGGGAGTGTGGAAGAATATGACCAGGCATGTACTGGGAATGTTTGGGTATTATTTTCATATTTTATTATTTTTTATATCATGTATTATACAGTCTTCATGATTCCATGTATTTATTTTTCATTTCCTTGATGCATGAAAGTATAATTTTTTATATGATTCATTTTACCACTATTGGTGATTACTTACTATTTCATGGTACTTATTCTTATGCCTCTTTTATTAATTATTAATTAATATACTGAATTTAAATAAAGGTTTATTTCATATCATTGATGTGTTACACTATTTATTGAGTTCATATTCTCCACAAGGACACACCTTAGGACATCTATACAAGTAAATAAAATATGTTGTATGGTGAGGTATACTTGAGGCAATGTGGCCAACCAGGTTCAGTAACTCCAGAGTGACCAAGTTATGGGGTGTCAGAATGTTGTATTAGATGAAATTTTCTTTAACAAAATTATTTTTTGTCATACTTAAATATTATATTATGAATATGTTTGAATTTATTCATATGTCATTCATTGGAGTAGCAAACCCATATTTGGTGTAAACATCGTGTTTATTAGGAATTGGAGAATAATGTTCCTTATATTACAAATTACAATAGAAATCCTATCACTATTGGAGGATTCACAAAAAATGTAGCGTTTTTTATAATTTATGTAGATTCAATGTTGGTCTAACAAGGAAATGGTAATTGTTACATCCATCATTATAAGAACCTATTATATATATTAAATGCATAGTATGTGATATATATATATATATATATATTTACTACTTTCATTTAATGTCTTGCCTATTATTGTCAAGTGATCCATATTTAATATATATTACATTGATATAAATTAAATCTATAGGAAATATAAATTTTTTGTTTTAATTCTTAGCATCAATTAAATTGTGTATTACCATGTAGATTTAAGCTAGCATCAAAAATACCGAATTTTGATCCATGTAAGTTGTGTATCACTGGATACATGAACTGTAATTTTGATGTTTTTATGTCAAAACCAAATTTAGTTTATAATCTATATAGGCCTTTAGAAATTGAAATGAGAAATTCCTTGAATCAATCGAGCCTATTTTACTGGACAAGTCAAAAGACCAAATATAATAGATTTTGGTTCAAATTATATGACTATCAATATGAATTTATTATTTATAAAGAAATGTATAAAATGGGACAAATAATCCCTATAAGTTAACATATATTATATATAAATTCTTATATATATATATAAACTATAAATTTTAAAATGTGAATTATCTTGTTTCTCATAAATGATAAGTCTAGGTGAAATTTAAAAAGTGTTTTCCTCTTTCTATTGCACATGATCGAGCCATTAATATATGGGATCCCTAGTATAGAAAAACATGAACCCATACAAATACCTTGAAATTATATGGGGGTAGTTGGGGTAGAATGTTGGGTTGTGAACCATTTTCATTTTTTACCCTTATATTAGTTATCTTATCTTCCTTGGGATCTATTATTGAGGCTTTATCATGGAATTTATAGAGCTATTCTACACCGATGTCCCCAATTCATGATATAGAATGATGGTGATGATAATATATAAGAGAAAGTTGGACCAGATTCACTAGTGTTACCTTAATTAGGTCCACCTATGGAAACTCATACTATTACTGAACAATTCTTAGATGCGCTACATGACAAGGGTTTCCTATGCGTGAAACAATCAATGAATAGTGCACCCTAACCAGCCCCTATGAAGTCTGATCATACTAGGGATTTCATAAAGCATCATCCTCATATATTCCAAGTGGATGGTCATCCTTATGCTAATATGTAATGGATAAAATCTATTTTACCTATCTTTGATCATATGAAGATGCCTCCAGAGATGATTTTCATAATCTATTGGTACATGAAATGTGATTCTACAAAATGATTGTTGGATGTAATTACCCAGGAAAGTCATCATCAATGTATCATTTAGGTGGACATCCAAACTACCATACATGATTATCTTATCTTCTAGAGATTGAGAGCATTCTAAGGAAGCTAGTTCTACCTCAAAAATCTAGTCGTCATGTCCATCATATATTATTCAGTATGTTTTGATAATATCCAAGGATTTGAACAACATTATAGTAGTGTTGAGCTATTGTGTTAACGATGCTTCAAGGGGGGGATCTTGGATTACATAAACTCTCAAGTTTCTGCCTTCCTCGAATATTTTTTTATGTTAATTAATAAAGATATAATAATCAAGTTAAAATTGAGGAAAATGTTTAGTACATGGCATAATGGTTTTCTGTTGATATAGGGTAGTAGTTCTTCTAGAAGAATGAATAAAAGCCTTAAGAGTTCTAATAATTGTATTTTATCCCAGATTATCAACACCCCTATAATAGTTGTATGATATCAGTGGGGATGGTAGGGGTATTTGAATCCTTGGTTTGATAGGGAACCTTGACAGTGTTGTCCTTATTACTAGACGGGTCATCTTTAGAAGTTTTTCCAAACCTTTCCACCTATGTGAAGTGAGTGATAATTCAACCCAGATACACCTCTTAGAACTAGATCACTGACTCCACATAAATATTTAAGATTTATTAATACAATCCAAACTGACTGAGGATGAGGTCACTACTAGTGTATCCAAACCGAATATTTTTTCTTCCCGTAGACAAAGGGTGTTCCATTTCTAGCTCAAGGTCACAGATCATGATAGTTTCACACATTATAGAAGATACATGGGAATAAGAGTTGAATACCATCTACTATATGGGGTACTATTCTAGAAGCTAATAATATCAAATTAGATTTATTCGATAGTAGTTCCTTGATCTCATTTATGACTATATAAAACGTGAATAGTATTGGACTTGAAATTCCTTACATTAGTGGGGTGATGGCCATGGACAATCTATTTGGTGTGTGATCATTGGTATATGGAAATGTATGGATTTTCCACTTGAGTTAGAGCGTTATCATTCTATATAAAATATTTTCTTCCTAAATATGATGGGATTGATGTTTTTCTGAAGAAAAAATGGTTGGTCCCCAATCATGCCTATGTGGACAGATATCAACATATGGTATGATTTACATCACCATAGGGAGAAACTTATCTTTACAAGGGACATTGGAGTGTCCATGAATTAAGAGATATAAATGAGAATCATGGTCTAGGTGGAGTTACATATCATATATTCCGCATTAATATGGAGGAGAACGAAACAGATCAGGTTAATTTTCCTCTTGTGGTGGATCATTTAAAGCATGTCATCATAGATGACTTCTCAAGACTCCCACCTGAGAGAGAGGTATATTTTAGGATCAAACTCACTATAAATATGAATTACTATATATACCTACGTATAGGTATATCTTACTAAGATCTAGAAGCTCAATTGAAAAGTACAGTATTTGTAATATATGGTTTGTATCTGAACCATTACTTATATTTGAGATTTTCCTATCCTTTTCAGACAGAATTCATGTGGACCCATACATATTTATATGGATTAAAAATGGATGAAACAATTTTTATTTATGAATTTTTTAAAATTTTCTTCTATCGATGATATCATAAATTACAAATGAGAATCTAGAGTGTTCTCAAAGATCGACCTAAGATTACTCAATCATTATGTGCAAGTCAATCCATCAGGCCTACCAGATTCAACATTATAAATAATATGTGGTAAATATGAATATTTGGGTACTCCGTTTGGTCTTATAATCGTTCCTTCATATTTCATGGGATTAATTAATCGGTTTGTACACCCCTTCCTAGATTATTTTTTCATGGTTTTCATGGAAGACAGATTGGTGTATTATTATACATGAAGTAAAATTTCAAAGAATCTTGAGATCATATTCATTACACAGAGCGAGCATAATTATTATAGTGAGATAAAAAATTTCCACTTATGGGTAAACATGGATCACATATTATAACATATTACATTTTAATCATGAATATCTGTTGACCCATAATAGGGGAGCGGGGTTTTTTCATGAGAGCATCCCAGGAACACGTTTGATATAGATTGTTTCTTGGGAATAACTAGATATCATAGGAATTGAAAAAATAATATATCATTCAATGGGAAACCTCTTACTAGTCATCCTAATAATAGTGTTAATTTATTTATGTTTGAAGCTTGTGATAAAGAATTTTAGGATTTCGAAGGTCTAAGACTTCAGCATCATCCTAATTCTTATGAAGCCTAGTAGAGGTTATATGATGTTATTTGATGCATCATGAAACATAATTAGTGAAATATTGATACAAAGGGATTGATTTATTTCATATAGGTCCCACTATATGAGACCTCATAAGCATAATGAACCGACTCACATTCTTGAGCTTGTATATATCATTCATGACTTGTGTTTTCAGAGGCATTTTCTAAGGGTGGGGGAACTTTTGGTGTATGGAGATAACATAAGGCAAAAATATATCTTTATGTAGTCTATCTTGAATAATAGAATGTGGAAATGGATTTAATAACATAGAATCTTATATTATGAGCTTTCTAATACATATGTATAGGTAAATGTTGTGGCTAATGTACTGAGATAGAAAACATTGTGTCAATCCATTCATAAATAAAGTGATGAATGTATGTTGATGGAACTATTTTTTAATGTTTAATCATTAGCTTCAAGAATTTCACAATAATCCGTTTCATGCAGCCTTTTAAATTGTCACATTACTTTGGGATATTAAGAATAATAGGTGGTTCTATGATTATAATGGATTGGACTCACGGGTAAATATTTTTTATGAGGATCCACATCCGTATTGGTCTGTTGATTGATATGGAAACCTTGGTATACTTTGGAACACCTAAATTTATACAAACATATAAGAGTAGCGAATGTGAGAATCTAATTCTTCCCCGTTTTTAGTGATACTAGTTATCACCAAGATCTATCAAAATATGTGCCGCATGAATTGGTTTCATATGATGGAGGGTCAATTTTTTTATTTTATCATATGGTGTACCACATTTTAGTCGGTTATTAAAGAACACGAGTGACATGTTGGATTATTACACGTATTAAAAATCTTGAAATTGAAATGGGATGACTTCACTATGGATTGCACGAATTTTTTATGATGTTGACCTCATTTTTGTAATGTGTTTTGGGTTCTTATTGACATAATGAATAATATAGACCACTTCTCTCCTATTAGCGATTCCGGATCAGAAATGTTTTTGGACAAAATGTATATTTTTGAGGTTATAGGACTACTCGAGGTACCTGGTTCTATAATTTCAGTTAGATAAACTTATTTCATATCATGTTTTTGGAAGGGTTTATATAATTATTTCGGTATATATGTGCATCTATGTAAAAAAATTAGTTGCAGATAAATAGAAATATGAAGGATACTATAAAGTGATTGATGACATGCACTGAACATGCATCATTAATTTGAAATATTCATAGGAGAATGATATGCCTCTCATATATTATTTTTCAATAATAGTTTTTGGGTAACAATTGAGATGACTCTATAAGCGGCCATATATGGTAGTTTGTGTTATTCACCAATGTTATGGCTAAAGGAAACTTATGTAGTTCTATTAGGACATCATCAATTGAAAAATACATAATATATTTTGAACATGATCTAAAAGTGTAGTGTTATTTCTCAATATAGAATGAAAGAATATTCTGATCTCTATTGATGCCCTCTCATGTTTGAGGTTGGGGATATTTTTCCCTTGATGGTATCACCAATAAATGTACATTGATGCGTACAAATAAAAGGGAAGTTGTCTTATTACTATGTTGGGCCTATTTATATCTTTTATGATGTCAGAATGATATCCTGTTAGTTTTTGTTACCACATTTGTGATGTTACATGGATTAAATCTTCCACATTTCACATCTTAATAATTACCATTCCAACTTGTCTCGTTCTTTTTATCCCTAGAATGTGGAATTAAGTGTTGATGCATCTTTTGAGGAGTGTCACATTAGTATAATTGATCAGAGAATGAAGGATCTATGAGGTAGTGTTTTTTCATTCATACAGGGGTTATGGAATCATGTTCTTGTATATAATGAGACTTCGGTGTGGAAGGATCATGTACATTCTTAGTTTCAAAAGTTATTCATAGATCAAATTTTCCCACCCATGGAAGGGAAACTCTGGGATGATTTCCATTTTTGGGAAAATAAAATGGAAACATATATATTAAAGTAGTTATATAATAGTTTAATGTCTGTATAATTCATTATTTTAGTTCTAATGTGAATTCATAGTAAATATATAGGCGTTTTGATGGAGTTTATGGATTTTTCAGATCCTAAATCTTCGAGTTTTTTAAGTGACAAATATACTGAATTGGTAGATTAAATTGTTTTACCTAGTCCACATGGTTCGAGAGAACCATGAAAAGCATTTCATTGCATAAACAAGGGATTCAATGTTTTCTCTAAACATAATAACTAGGATTCTGCCTATTCAAGTGTTATTATCTTATTTATTGAAGGGTTTTTTGTGGGAATTGGATGTTTATTCAAACATTAAAGCCAATCCATGAAAGTAACCACTTGACGTAGTTACACATACATTATTGGTAAGTTGTTTGGATATCTATTCAGTCATACCATGCACCCATTTAAAAATGGGAAATTTTCTAATTTTTCCTTTAAGGACTTATAAAATTACTCCTCCTATTATTTTCATCCTATATCAGAAAAAAGCTTCTACTTTCCCTTATTGAGTGCATCTATGTTGGAATAAAACCAGGATAAATGATAAAATTTCCATATGAGAACGTATCCAGGATCTAATCATCTAATATTTTCCTACTTTTGTGATTTCCAATCCTTAGGCTACGTTCTCTCGGTTTCCTTTTAGGGATGAATCTATATTAATATGAAATTATATTCCCTTTTTTCATGGTGTTAGTGTATAATTATATTTTCATCTAATTTAGGTCAAGATAAGTGCTAATATTGGATGAGGCATCAACAACAAGAATCAGTTATGTGGTCTATGACATTTCCCAAAACTTCCTACCATTTATAAATTGTTTTTGATGTATGCTTGATAGTTTCACATAATATTTCTGAATAAATATAGCTTTATAAGATTTAATAATATATGTATTAATTTCAAGCCGTAATTAAATCTCATGGAATAATTGGTTGTTGAGTCCTTTCTGTTATCCACCCCAAGTTGGGTGTGTTCTTTAGTAATTCCTATAGTGTCCCCTGATGTGTTTACCCATGACACAGCTCGATTACGTTAAACTAGAACATTGTTATGGTAAGTGTTTATTCCAAATTAATAAATCATAAAAACTATGTAATAGGATGAGTATATATTTATAGATATCACATTACCTAGTTAGATTTTAAATTTAACTATTAATTGGATTCATATCCGTTTTTAACCTTGTCACATATGATAAAATGAGATTGAATGAACCCAACGATGTGGTTTTGGAATGAGTATTACATGGAGTATGGCTACATATATATGTAAATAAAATTATTAAAAGGTTGATAATTCATTTGGTCATTTCTCATCATTATTGGAATAACCTAAATTGAGCCTTCCATGGATTCTATATGGAATTCGGTGATCCTTGAGAGGACTCCATTATGTTTCATTGAAATGATTCTATTTAAAATACCCATCCTGGAATCTTGAACTTTTATTATGACATTAATTCCTCAAATTTATACTAACAATTAAGATGATATATTTTTTGGATATTAGAATTACATTGACACACACATTAAATTCATCATAACTTATTTAGACATGTGACACCATGAATACACCCCATTGGGCCCAGTCGTGTATAGCCTAGGATTACCATGGACACGATCCATAGACTCATTAAGACTCTTTTATAGTGGAATACCTTCTCTTTACCCATATGGATACAGTAAGACTCCATAAATATATTTTACCATGATTTACCACTATTAGATGGATCAACCCTAGAGGTTTAATATTCCTTGGTATCTACTTGAATCAAACGAAGGTTCATCAGATTGAGGTACACTGATAGAGTTTCTCAGATAAGAAGTAATATAAAAAGGTACAATGGAAAAAGGGTACTGAAATAGATTACTAGATAGAGTGTTAAAGAATAGAATTTTTCAATATATTATTACTTGAAAATTATTTATAATGCTGATATTTTGGATTATCCAAGTATTTTAAGATTAGAAATAAAATTCTAGAAAAACAATGAATGATTTATTGAAGACATTTAATGAATTTATAAACAATAGTATGTGATCTAAATGTTCTCTAAGGAATCTTATTTTAAGAATAAGATCTATCTATACTTGATCAAAACAGAATAAGTAATTTTTATGGTTTGGGTTTATAACCATGTGCTTAAGAGGCTCCAAACTAGGGGGTATAACTAGTAACGAAGGAGGATGAAAAATAAAGGACAGTTGGGGGAAAATCCAACTATGGCTAATGTGTTTGTTAATGGGGGGGGGGGGGGTAGAACCAGGGTCAATTAGAGGAATTATTAGTGGGATGTATTAGTTGTTTATGTCTATGATTTATTATTCAGGAATATGTTTTTAGTAGATAATCCATACTATGGTGTATAACTCATATCAAGGGGAGTGGGTCACATTGTCTAAAACCTATAAATATCCAATGTTGTTATCTATCTTACTATTTACTAAATGTGAGGTGAGGTTGTGATATAACAATAAATTGATCTGGAACTCTAACATGCATCATAAGTTTAGTTTGGAGAAGAATTCAAAAATCTATGTGTTCACTGATTCACCAGCTCCCCACTAAGAGATATTAACTTTATCTAGGAACTATAAATCCAATATTTTATAAAAATATCTATAACCTTGGTAATGTAAAATATTAGAAATGAGTGATCTCAAATACTCATTAATAAAAAATCATATCAATGAATAATAATGTTTTATATAATTTGAATAAGAGAAAACTTGGTAAGGTAATTGCATTTTGACTAAAATAATCATATAAGAAAATTATTTTTCTACAATACAATATCAAATGACATTTAATACCAAGTGTTAAAATATATACCGTGGAATAATATTTCCAAAACATGAGATAAATTTTTTTCCATGGAACATAACATAATAATATAATGATAAAATTTTGTTTAATTATAAGCTTAATAAATTATAAAATTGATATTAATGCTATTAGTGGTAATTTCAATCCACAATACGGTGAAAAAATATTCCCTAAATGATACCAATTAGAAAAAATATGTTCTTTGGTATATATAAAAATTACAATATACAAAACTCCAGAAAAAACATATATGCAGTTATTTTTAAATTAACTCATGAATAAATCTTTCAGAAATCATGTTCACAGAAAAATATGATTATCTCATAATATATAAAACTATAACCAATTAATTTTATATAGATAATGAACCCTATAAATGAAATTATAGTAATCCACAAATATGTGCTCAAAATAAAATCAATCAATCATCATGTCATAATTAATCCATGGATGTAAAATCAATTTCGTAACATTTACAAATGGTATTGTATTAAATTACACTAAAATTTCCAATAATTGACACCCAATAATCAATCAACCGATGGATATATGTAATAATTTCATATGATGATTATTTTTATATAATAACTCAATATTAGGTATATCCATTAGATATAAAGAGAAGAATTAAATAGAAAGTAATTATTTTTCAATAAATCCTTTAATAATATCATCCTAAAAATATAACATGTCACATAACAATAAAAAAGATAAAAATTAAAAGGTTATATGAAGACATTTAAAAAAAATTACAATTAAATCTCAATAAATCATCATTGAATATAAAATGTAGAAAATTGAGGGAAATAAAGAGTCCAAGAATAAATATATTAACAATAAATAAAATACACCATTTTAGAAATATTTTTATTTATACCAACTTTGTAAAAACCATAACAGGATTTTCATTTTAAAATGTTTATGTGAGACGATAAGGTCACATTTTTATTTCAAAATATAAAATAAAAAAAATTTAAAGAAAAAATATAGATGTGTTATGAAAAAAGAATTTAAATTGCATGAAGCTGTTCATATAAATTTTAAAAGTATTTGAAATAAAATCATTAAGGAGGAATATTTGGAATAAAAATTTAGTTTTCCATGGAATAATATGAGGAAATAATTTATGAAGTTGGATATATATTAATATAGTTTACTTATAATTAATGAGATCAAGAAGAAACATCACAACTCAATGCACATACCATAGAGTGATCAAATTTCCTTTCATATAAAATCAATTCCCATAGAATGGATTTATCAACCTGTATAATAAATATGAAATCATTAATAAAAAATAATTTTAGATTATTAAAATAGACTGCCTTTCCAACTATTCGATTATAATCATTCAGTATTCCATTATTTGTTGGCTGTTGTTAATTTTTGTTATTTGGTTAAAGTGGTTTTGACTATATAACACATGATTTGTAATGTTGATGTGAATCCTAGTTCATTGATTCAAAGAATATCATTTATATTTTATATAAATTTCTAGAATATATATATATCATCTTGGTTTAAGAGTTTATAATTCAAATATATGACACCTTTTGTTCTTATTCTTGATGATAAAATTAGTGAGGAGATTATTCCATAAATTTTTTTAAAAAAAGGTAGTTCATTAATAATGAGTGTAAATATTATTATAACATTAATACAATAAAAAAATGACGTAATTTATTTATCAATGATAAATATTTTCATAAATTTGTTTTCCATAGTCATCCATGAAAAAAAAATTATAATATCTTTCGTGTATGTTGATAAACTGACCTAAACAATAATACACTATAATTAAAATATCTGTATTATTATTATGTAATTTAGTTGAAAATAATTATTATATATGTATGATTACTTTTTTTAGGTTTTATTAAAGAAATTTATTAAAATAACGATGGGTTATATGAAGAATATAATTATAATAAATTTATCATTTAGAATTATGGAATCATGATTCCAATTGGTGTGGTCGTTTTAAGAGGTTTGATTAATGAAGATTAGTTTTTACTAATATTATTATTATAATGACCCATTTAACTTCCTAGAAAATTAATGATCCCATAAATATTATATTTATTCCTTAAGAACATTTCTATAAACATCAATGAAAATAAGTGTTTAAAAATGAAATACACCATTCATGAAAGTTGTTACAACATATTACATGGGGAAGAATATTATTTTTTGAATGGTTTGGATATATATTTAAAATGATTATTTATTTAATATAATAACATTTTAGAATACTAATTTTACTAATATTAATATAATAAAATGTTTCTGCTTTGTTTATGATAAAATATAGAAGAAAAATAATGGTAATGGATAAAACTGACATTAAAGACATGATTTATACATTGAAGAACAACGTCGAAGTGGATGATTCAAGAAAAATTATGTAATAGGGTTCATCAAAATATAGATGAATTCTCTAAGGGAGGTAGAGGATAAGATTTATATGTAATTTCTAAGGATTGTATTGTCTAGATGTTTATGGATGTCTGATACTTTTATATCTTGAAAAATATCATTTTCATAGAATTGATTTTTTGGTGATGTGTATTTATGGAATCACATTGTATTGATGTGTGTTTGGTGAAGATATAATTATTTGACAAATGGATATCACTTTAAAATCATAAATATTTATTCAATAATATATATTCATCATGTTTCAACTACTATATTTTACCCATTTTTACACATAGTTACCCCTTTATTTTTGGCCATTTTATATTTGAACACCATTTAATCTAATTAATCTTATGAACATAGAAAAATGAAAATTTATAATGTAAAAAAACAATTGAATTATTTTTTAAATTAGTGTTTTATATTATTATGTTTTCATAGTCTACATTCATACAGATGAAACATTAAATGAGTGTTAGTATATTTATATATATAGAAAATAAATTTCAGTCATTTTTTAAAATAGGTAAGCATAATTTACTTATATAAGTGATGTGGACTTATTTTATTGCATGTTTTCACTTTTGTTTTGTCCAATTTATTATGTTTTAAATTTTTTAATGTCATTTAATTATAAAATTATCGAATGTTATTTAATTTAATTGCATTTGTTATCTATTTTAATTATTGATAAATACAAATTTGGTTTTGTTTAATATTATACTAATTGTTCTTGTTCTAAATTTACATATATTTTAATTAAAAATTACTTTTTTTGATTGTCCATTGTATATTTATACACAGTTTAATTTATCCTTGAACATACAAAAATAGTCAAATTTCTATAAAGTCATTATCTTCATATCTTAATTTCCATTCAAGATATAAACATATATGACATAAAAATCACATACACGAATTTTCAAATATTCTAGTTACATTAAATACACAATTAATGAATCCAATGTCACTATGTGAACAAATCTATGGATATGAAAATCCATGTAGGAGAAATTGACATACCTAGTTTGTCACATGGAAAAATTATCGCATCATATGATTATGTATCCAATTTTTTATATTGATAAACTTTCTGGTAGTTGATTTCAGAGATGCCGATTGGTGATGTATCCAGCTATGAAAATTTATAATTTAGTAACTTTTTTATGTATATAAATTCATTGCCTAGCAATATGCTCAGCATATCTAATTTCCCACATTCCAATGACATTTTATAATCCAATAGTTCCCCAAAAATTCATAAAAAATGATTCATTTTCAAATATGGGATAGTCATTTAAAATTTAACATGGATTTCACAGAATTTTAATCGGAATTAGTGAATAATAAGATCATTGGTTATACCCATTTATGTGGTGTCTATCCGAATATGTGGTAATGCTTAGTTTTTAACATAAAATTTCAAGGGGAAATGAATTAGGATTTGATTAATGAAATAATTCCATGTAAGAAGAGAAAGATATAGAGTGAAAGTTCTATTTTTAGAATAAAGAAATGTTCCTTTATTTCTTAAGGATGGTTGTGTTTTGGTCAGATACTAAAAAATAAAATTTATTCAAAAAAGTAAGGAGTAAAAGGGGAAATTAAATGGATCCAAAAGTAAGAAAATTTTTGTTGTCCATAATATAATAAGTAAGAAAATATGAAGGAAGCTCATTCCTCCAAATAATCTTGTGGGGAAATCCCATGTTTGCAAGACCATTGGCAATCTTGTTCGTTTCACTGTTGGTGTGAGGTAAAATTAAATAAGTATTCATATGTGAGTTATGATAATCAATCCATCGGGATGTGAGAGTCCAAGAAAGATGAGCGACCCCATTCCAATTGGCTAGCACTATTGTTTTAGAATATCTCTCAATCCAAATGTTATTCCAGTTGTAAATTTTGGAAAACTAAATTGTCTGACTAATACCCATCATTTCAGCCTCCAATGAAGATGAGAGACCTCAGATTCTGTAGAATCTTCCTAGGATCTGAAAAATATGATCTCTAAATATGCCACCATAGCCCGAGGATCATGGGTTTACCATTGAATCTTTGTCCACATTGACTTTGATCTAGCCAGTAGGAGGAGTGTGCTAGAAAACATCAATAGTGTATTTGGGCTTCGGGTAGTTTCCATGAACTCTGATTTGGAGATGGATCTGAAAATACATAACAGAGTTATCGTAGTGGAACTTTTTAATTGAGGTAGACTCTCTAATTACAATTAAAATCTTCATTTTACTTTCATTCATTCTTAAGGATTTTTTGTTATAGATAAAAAAATTTCTACTATACCAGATGACGTGAAGGAGCTCCGAAACTACTGTGAGAAAGAGGTTTTTAATTTGTGGGGACCTCGGGAAAACAACCATCCTTTTTAGTTGGGAAAAACTAGAGTTATCGAAATTTCATCTGCACTTAAAAAGATAAAAGATGTACTGCCAAAGAGCAGAACCATTGTCACAAGATAAGAACATATGATTTATTTCCTCACAATGTTTATTGCACATTCTAAATTTAGATCCATGATCAATATCATAAGATTGTAAATAAATATCAGTATGAACTTTTTGATGCACAATCTGGAAAATAATAGCATGAAGAGATGGTTTTTACAATGCTTTGCTGATGTTTTTAACACAGCATAGATAATTTTCAGATATGGAAAAGTAGTGGTTATATAATGTTTTTGATTCAAGCATGCCATTTTGTATAGTCACCCAAATTAAAAGGTCATAAATAAAAGTGAATGTGTAATTCTCAGAATTCAATTTATCATTATCATGAAAATTATAATGGAGAATTAAACATATCCCAAATGATTATATTAGTTGGGACATGGGTAAATTCATTAGGCTCCTTATAAATGAGGGTAGGGTTAGTCCAATTGTCAAACCAAAAATTTAGAGTAGATTCCTAGGTGAAAATCAATCTGGAATTTTACATGATGGAGGAAAAATCAGTTCTGATAGAGGGAAAAATAGAAGAAGTCATATAACGATGACTAAATATCTTATTATTATCAATGAATTGAGACCTATGAAAATTAATGGAGTGACAGTTATTATTTTAAGAGACCATGTGAGTCTCGCTTGGAGATCATAATTAAATTTTTTATGCTTTTTTATTCCAATGCCTCATTTCTCTATGGGTATAGAAAAGGTAGACCATGGGAATGTTACCAATTTTCACTCGAGAGTACATACACTACAAATAATGTTCTTTATAGCAATATTAAGATGTTTTAAAAGTCTTACAGGCCATTTATTGACCACAATGGAGTAAACCATATTAGAGACTATAGAGAATTTGAAAGGGCAAACTCATCCCTCAATTAAAAGGATTTTCCCTTTACAAGAAGAAATTTTCTGATGAATATGATCAACAATGTGATGGAAATTGATGGATTTGTTTCGGCCCTAGAAAAGGGGGACACCACAATTTGAATAAGGGAGGTAACCCTACTTGAATCCTAGAGCATCAATAGTATGACCATTTCTATTGGCAGGAATCTATTACCAATGTAGATAAAAGATATTTATCAATTGAGAAGTTGATAATACACTTCTTCATAGTGCCAAATAGAGGTTTTGATGTTATAAATATATCTATTTTCTCCTTGGTGGAATACAATGATATCTTCAACCTGGAAAAGATGGGATGGGGCATTTAGGTTTTTAGAGGCAATAATCAGTTTGATCACGCCTTGTTCTATAGCTTGAGTGAATAATCTACTCAGCTAATCATCCGCATTAGAGAGAAGAATGGAAGAAAGAGGATCACCTTTTCTAACCCCCTTATAACATTTACAGTAGCCTCTAGGACTACTATTAACAAAAATCAAGATATGGGTTGAGTTGAAAATGGTTTTGATTCTATTGGTAAAAATGTAATTTAAACCAAAATTAGCTTGAAATTTACATATAATGCACCAATATATAGTCTCAAAAGGGTTAGTGATATCTAATTTTAGGGAAACATTCCCACCAATAGAGTTTCTATTTACAGGATTGGTGGATTCAAAGGCGAGACAGATACAGTCTTGTATAGACCTGCCTTTGATGAAGCCAAATTGATTCGAGGATACAATTCTATTACTAGTGGTTGATATTCAATTAGTAATGATCTAGGTAATAATTTTAAATAGTGTGTTTACAAGGTCAATGGGTCTAAAGTGATGGTTTTCATCATCATTTTCCACTTTTGGAATAGGATTAAGGGATTGAGAGTTTAATCGAAGATTATAAATGCATTTTACAAAGATAGTTATAACCATTATACATACATCATTCTGAATGACATCTTAGTGTTTTTGAAAAAACCCGTTATTGAAACCCTCAGGCCCAAGGGAACAATCAGGGTTTGGTCCAAATACAGTGTCCCTGATTTCATTATCTAGGGGACATAATAAAAGAAATGATTATCTTCAACTGTAATCATATTCAGGATGAAATTTTTCAAGAGATCCTTGTTGATATTATGGCTATTGAAGATGGCTTAGAATTAAAAAACTACATGATTATCTATCCTTTCACCTGAATCAATGAGGTTATCACAATACCTTAAATAGGATAGGGGATTACTGGCTTTTCTAACCCTTTTAATAGAGTTATAAAATTTAGTATTTATATTTCTATAATCTATCCATTTAGCTTTGAAAATTTGTTTTTTGATGTTATCCTTAATGCTGAGCATATAAAGTAATTTAGAAGATATGTTAATTTTATTTTTGTGTTCATTAGAAAAACATGAGGTAGAGTTATTATTTTGAATTTGAGTAACCTTTTTTTCTATGAATTTGATTTCCTTGCAAATATTATCATATTTGGATTTACACCACTTTTTGAGGATATGTTTGTGATTTTTTAATTTAGTTGTGCAAGAAAAAGAATCATTAAAGATACCCATGTTGTTCCATGATTTATTAATTAATTTTAAACACTTAGGGTCTAAGGAACATTCAATAATAAAACTAAATGAAGACAATTATTTTGAAAATTATGGGAAAACTAACCAGGATAGGATGGTGGTCCGTAGCTAGTTTAGTCCATGTAATCCTCGAAATATTATCCCTTTTATCGAGGTATGATTCATTAGTGAACGCTCAATCATGTTTACTCGCCACAACGCTATTGTTATGATGTCTATACCAGTTAAATTTGGAACCTGTGAGATTCACATCTGAAAAGTTATTAGCCATTATGGAGGCTTTTAATTATTTTAATGAGATATTGGAGTGTAAAGGACCAGGTTTTTCTTGAGGAGAAAGAATACCATTAAAGTCACAAACCAAAAATCTGGGACACTGAATTTTTTTGTTAAGGTGGGAGAGTACATTCTAAAGGGGTCTTTTATCATGATATTTTTTTTGCATGAACAAGAGTGTTGAAGATGCGTGTGAGATCAAAGTTGTAATATCATGTCAAATATTGATCATTAATACTAATATTTTTTACATTTTTTAGGGATGAGTGAATGAATATCCAAAGTGTTTCAATGACATCGCAGTTGTTACAAGCGCCTATGAATGAAATGCCAATATTACAAATATGTAGAAATGTAGGAGTAAAATTAGTTTTAGGTTCAATTATCACAAGAATTTTTAGGATGATGAATGGTAATGTAACATTTTAAAAAATTTAGGGTGTCTTGAATTTCAATACCCTGACGATTCCAAATCAAAAGATGCAATAAGACTTGTTTTTTGTGTGTAAACCCCCTTTCTGTTTACCTCTAGAGATTTTACCTCTGGTTATTCTAGGAGAAAAATATATGTTTGGTGTGTAATTTTTTTCTTATTTACATACATTAGTATCAGGATTATGCTTAGAATTAACTACCTTGAAATTAGTTGGAACAGATTGATTTGGAGGAAGAAGGCTATTGGATGGAGCCATGTCTTGGTTAGACTATTTCACAGCTTCAGAATTTGTAACAGTTTCAATGGAGACCGAGATCGAAACATCCAAGTATATGATCTCCTTTTCTTCTTCATTATGTATGATTTCGGTCTGAGATATGGATGAAGGAATGCAGTTAAAATTTCTGGGTTACTCAATACCATTAGGGGGAATTCTGAGAAGCTGATAGAATCAAGAGAACTTTCAAAGGGAGGAGATAGAAAGGGGGGTTCAGGTCTTGAGGGATGAAGATGGATTGCTTATCCTTAAGAGATATTTTTTTTCCAGATTCTGAGAAAAACAATCAGGACTATCCCCTTGTACATAAGAAAAATTTCATGTATCTGAACTGATAGAGGATGGAAGAGAGAGGTGTTCCCCAAAAAGAGTCCCAGTAACACTCTTGTTCAAGATACTCGTACCCTTTGACAATTAATGTTGGATCATTCTGGAAAGAGATGTGAGTTCATTTTCATTTTCATCACGTAGAATAAGAGAATACACAACATTGGATTAATCAGGGGCATCCAGTTCTGTTTGCTCTAGAATATTTTGAATCTCATTTTTCATGTTATGTCTAATGGATTGTTCTTCTATTTATTTGTCTTGATCCTCCACCAAGTTATCCCATGAAATTATAGCCACATGATGTTATTTGGCAATCGATTTTCTAGATTTCTGTTGGGAGGGCCCTGATTTATCAGGGGGAGGGCCATTATCCTTCTTATATTTTTTCACTTATGTCCATTCCAAGGCATTGTGGTGATTTGAGACCCTATAGACCACTCTAAAACATGGGATTGAATTTCATAAAGTCTTTCAAAAGTCACATAAGGGGGGAAATTTCTCATATTCTAGTTTAACCTATGTCTTATACTCATTTGCATTGACGATAATGGACTGAGGTTGTAAGGTTTCTAAATTAATCTCAATAAATATCCCAGCAAACATGCTCAGATCAGCATTCAGCGTTATTTGATCTACTATTAGAGGAGTTCCAATGAAAAAAGAGAGATCATTTAGGATCTTCAGATGCCAAAAGAACCAATTATGCTTATGGAATCTAACACAGACCTGGGCCTATTTACTCCTTTGAGTATTTGGATTGAAATTGAAATCTCATTCTGATATTGGAAGAAAACAAGGCCTAAGTTGCAGGTTTCTAAATCTACAGACACTGTCAATTTCATCTTGCACGTTAAAAAGCATGTGAAAATACCCTAACCTAGGAGAATTGATTTCCAATTTGTAAAACCCTATCAGTCAGAAAATTTGATGTTTCAGTTCAGGATACAACCAGGGTCTATCACCTTTTTCATATGAAATTCACCCTATAATAGATATATACATAGATTTTGACATTTTTGAATCGCATCTGGGTTATCCTCGACATAGAACCCTCCATCCTCCAGCAAAAGGATATTGCGTTGGTGATCTATTTTTCATCATTCATGTGTTTTCTCATTCTCTAAACAACTATCATCCTCATATTTTCAGTAGAATTATTATAGAGGAACCTATAGTTAGTGAGAGATTTTTTTATTAATCATATTTACTAGAAACCTAATAGAATTAGTATCATTAAAAGTGTTTATTTTCTGAAGGAGTTTTTTATATCAAAACCATAATATAGGTTTTTTCGACGAATATATGATCTCATCTATGTGTGGTTGTGTGGATAATTTAATTAGTAAATATTTTATTAATTTACCTATATTTAAATTATTTTAATTAATATAACAATCTTAGAAATTTCTAGAATTTTTCATAAAGAACACGAACAGACGAAGACACTCTTTAGGCCAACAAATTCGGTTCCCCTACCACATCATCTGATTATACCAGATTTCTCAATGATATACTGTTTTCACATATCGATTTCATCATAGTAAAATAGTTATATAATCACAATTTTATCCCCACAAAAACTTCTTCCTTAATTTATATCTGAAGTTTTTTTTCTCTTCGTGGTCACTCTTACTCACACTCACATGATTCCTTCCTTGTGGAGAAACCCCTTCTCACTAGTAACTAGTATTATATACAGTTATAAGTTGTTAATTTCCTTTTCAGTTGTGGTAAAATATGGTTATATTTTTATTATTTCTCAGGATGTAACATGTGAATAAGTTAATAATTTTTATAACATATATATATATATATTAATGTTAAAAAACTAAAAAAAATCATTTAAAATAACTCATATATGAAAATATTTGCATCATATGAAATCCTAGATCCTATAATTTATATAATAAATATATATCTGATTTATTTGAAAAATATTAAATTGAAAAAAAATATTTAACATATGATTATTAAAATTTTAATAGTAATAGAACTAAAAATATTATGCAACCTCAACCTCAAAATGAGTTGATAGATAGTGAAATGATTAGAGGTATTCATTTTTATATTGTTCCAAATAACCAATATAATATTAGTAAAAATTAAATGTCTCAAAATTATTGAAAAAAATATCAGAATATCATGTTCCAAACATATGATGGAATTTTAAGAAAATAATCTCTATAATTCTTTAGGGGCTTTTAATAAATGAAAAAATAGATACCACATATGGGGTTTAGATATGAATAACATAATTTTAGATAATTATCATTTTTCAAAAACGGTAACAAAACCCCATGGTTTTATAAAATGAAAATGGAATTAATTAATATGTGGGATCAACAATATAATTATTTTGATAATGATTATTTTCCAGTATAATGATCAATGAAATAAGACAAATCATCAATGGATTTAATCTAGATGAATGTGTCCAATTTTAGAATGAGTTGAATATATTCATTGGAATACATAGGTTTCTACCCAATTATTAGTGTAGAACATAATAAATTGGGGATAAAATATAAAATAGTCTCATTCCATACAACCAAATAGTAGTTGAGCATTCCTCTATAGGGTACATCCCTAGAATAACTATTGAAGAAGTGAAAAATTTTCTACAAACATGTAGAAAATTTATATCCCAAGTGTTCAAGACAAAAACCCCTTTTTAATGAGGATACCAATTATATTCATCAATATTACACTAAAACATATTGTTATTATAATTAAAATACTCTTTAATTTAATTAGGGGCAATGAACCCACTGTGGCATGTAGGGGCATTCAAAATCCTACTGTCTGAATTTTGACATTGTTCGCTTTCATCTAAATATGAAAATATCAATAGTTATATGCCTAATAGACAACAAAATCTGATCCATTTTAAAAAACCATTAGTAAAATAAATTTGAATAATAAAAGTCCGGTTGGGAGTGATTAGGGAGTGTTTAGACCTTCTAAACCCAATGGATTTCAAGATAATTTCAGTAATGTGTAATATCTAAACTATCATAGGGTTGAAACATTCATTCAATACGCCAAATTATTATTTTGTACTGTTACAAGAGAATAGGTATTTTTGAATAAAAATAGCCTATCTTGATTTATATAATGATTAAAAAGATTAAATAAAAAAATAGAAAAATAAAAGAAATTTTACAATGATTTGGGGTGTAGAGATAAGGGTAATCATTAGAGAACTACTTAACTGTACCCATAAAAGATGTTGTGGGTTCCAAAGGTACCATTTGTATAAAAACCAACTAATAATATATAAGTGAAAATAAATATGAAAAATTAAAATATCAATGATACTGAAACCCAAAACTAAGAAAAATCATGATTTTGTAAATATTGACATCCCCACTATAGAAAATTTAAAACCTATTTTTTCAACAGAAAACCATAATATAAAAGGAATTATAATATTTAATCAAATGAGGAAGAAGAATATTAAATAATCTATTAAGTGGTTTTCATAAATTTTGAACACTTTATCCCTTACAATCTCATTTCTCAAAGAGATTCCTTATGAATAATTAGAAACTGAATATTCTAATGTTCCTTGAGGTTGTTCAGCGACATCAAATCACAATGTATTTTATTAAGTCCTAAATTAAAATCCGATGTTATATTAAATTAATATAGAATATATATAAAAATTAAACATCTGTGGAATAATTTTCTACTTGTAGTCACATATGGAAGTGTAGTATTGACTTACAAAATAGGGTATGTCCTATGCTTCATGATCTTGGGTGTATTTTCATCCCATGTACACTAGGAGAGCGTAGTCAGTTTGATATCAAGTGTAAACTTTTTGAGAGTATAAAACAGAATTTCATATCATTATTTCATCACCTGATGTCATTTGAACTATAATCCCAAACATGTGTCCCACATGTAGCCTATTTGTCCACTACTCTCCTAATTTTTATAGTTGAGGATTTTCTAGTGAGAATTGGGAAGTGATAATTGATGACTAAATTTATCATACATGACATGAAAAATGACATAGAATTAAAAAACAATTTACATATTCCATTACATTACACCTAATGATAATACATAGGTGTTTTCCAAGATATGTGGATATATAATTTTAGATAAAAATGTTTGGGATTTTTTATTAAAAAATAACAAGGAACCTTCACCAAAAGAGAATGTTTCAATAAAAAATTTACACGAATTAGATGTTATATTTTACTATTTTTTATAATTAAATAAGAAATTTACAGTTTGATTTCTAAAATTGTGAGGATATTAGAGATGCAAATTTATAAAATTTTAGAAAATATTTATAGCAATGTTCTAGATGAGATAAAATCATTGAATGATTAATTCTATTTTAATTAGAATAAGAACTTTTAGGGACAATTTATGGTAACTCATTTCATTGAAATGAATAAAACTAACATGTTTTGAAGTTTAATTTGTTGTTACATTTATGACTTATCATGTGGTTTTTTTAAAATATCCTATTAATTTATTGAGAAGTGTGTTATTTACTCTATATAATGGTTAATAAAAAATGAATTCCAGACTCAATATCTAAATTTTTTCTATCTTTCACAAAAACTAAAAGTACAAATTTAATACAATGGACCTCATAATCTATATAGGCCACCATATAAGATAAAATTTCACAATCATAGATTAAAATTATACCATAAAACTATGAATATTCATTCTTGGGGAAAGAATCTACACTATTTGTAATTATTTCCAAAAAATATGAAGTAATACCATGATGTAAAAAATTAAATTTATTGAAATTATTTTTAAAAAAATGTTAGTCCATTTGTTAAATAATGTGGATTAGTCCTTACTATATATACAAATTTAATATTCATCTATAATAGAAACTAGGAGTTGAGTCATGGAAAGGATTGAATTTAAACATAAACAAATTAGTTAAACATGTTGTCATGAGATTTCATGATAATGAAATAATCTACCATATATCACATCAAAAATGTGGGAATATCATTCAGGTAGTTCCAAATAAGAGTGCAATGAACATTATAACCAATGATAAAAATAAAAAAAATCCAAATCAAAAAACTAAAAAAATTATAGATTCTACAATGATTACATCAAAACTAAATTTTCTGACTAGAAAAAAATTGAAATCCCATTTTGAAACAAACTTTAATACTGGTTTCATTGAAATAAATTTACATACATCCTTTATGGATACATTGGTGAAAACTATATTAGAATATCTTTTTAATATAAATAATTTTCAACTTTCATATATATATTTTGCATCATTATCTTATCAGTGAATTATATTTGAATTTTGTGATTTCCTTGCCACATTTTGGAGATCCATGATGGCCATTTTTTTGATATAATATGGTAGATAATTTATGTTTCTATCTATGAATTCATGATATTGGGAAGTAAATTTAATTTTTATTTATAGAGTCTACTATATTTTCTAGAGTGATTTCGGGAAATAAATATCATTTTATATTTATAAAAAGATTAATCACATTGTAAAATAGGGTGAAATATTGTTACTAGAGGATTATATAACAAGAAATGATGATTATTATGCTATTATTAAGGGAATACATAAGTTTCTTCTGTTGTAAATGTTAATGGAATTAGTATTTATTAGCTTACTCCTTGTTTTACCTTATATAATGAAAATACTTTCATAAAATCACAAGCCCCCATTTCTCATCGTTATTCAATGATCACCCAATTGAGTTTGAAGAAAATCACATGGAATCATTTAATATTATCAATATTAAATTAACATCTTCAAAAATAATAAATACTCCAAAACTATAAGACACCACTCGTAATAATGTGTGATTATAGTTTTGAGGAAATATATGATGATTTTCAATATAGGATAGAGACAAGTATTTATTTAATTTAATTTCTAATAAATCATTTCGATGATTCCTAGTAAAATTACTCTACCACAATGATGGAATCGTATTTTTTCTTATTTTATATAAGATAATTTCATGAAATAAATTATTGTTTATAATGTTTTAATTTTCACTAATAATTATATATCCAATAATAGATGGCTATGAAATATTCAAAACCAATTTTTATGAGATGGAATCTCAAATTACAATATTTTGATCAAAAATTCATTATAATAAATTATAAAAAATTTAATTGGTTCCCACTTTTCTAGGTTACACAATAATAAAAATTAAAATATCAGAATATATAAAAACAATATTTCAAAATGAAAAGTTGTTTACTACCTTATTTGAGATGTATACCAAGATTGCAGATATTTCAAAATATATCTCTATAGCAGTCATGAGTAAGGATATTTAATTTAAAAATGAAAGAAATCTATTGTTAAATATATGTAAAAAAGGGGTGATAATCATCTTTATTTCATGTGGTGTCATACTGGAATACTAATGATATGTGGGGATGAAGAAGATGTGCTACCAATTCTAAATTTATGAATTCATTCACCATGGGGTGTACATATGGGGTTGATATAACTACCCATATGGTTATGTATGATGGTTTACACAACCCCAAATTCTTTATTTATTATAATATATTAATGATTATGTGAAAAATATTCATAGGATATGATATTTTTGTGGGAAATATTTGTTATAAAAGGGGCTTGTAGATTTCTAAATTATTATTATGTGGGAAATGAATTTCATGGGTCCATTTCCATCTTTTTATGGGAATGAATATTTCATTATTGGAGTATATTATCTATCCTTATGTGTTGATGAAATTTCCCTCCCCAAAAAAACCTTTTTACTAGGGTTTTCAAGTTCATTAAAAAAATATATTTTTAGATTGGTGTATATAAACATTATATGTTTAAAATAGAACATATTTCTATAATTACAAGTAAATTGAATTAATTGAAATTTTTGGGTACCCATTAAGGATTGGAACCACCTACCATCTAAATTCTAGTGGTCTTGTTGAATATTATAATAGGGAAATCAGTGCAATAATGATGAATAATATTTGTAGATTAATGATGGATTAGAGAATAAAAAATGATAATGTTTTTCTTGATTACAAGTCTCTTATAAGAATTTCTATATATAGTACACTACTTAGAATGAGTTGTACTTTCCTTTGGAAATTCTACATATTTATTTTTTGGTAGTGAAGATCATAAATATTGATTTTAAATCATACTGATAGAGATGGTTACTATAATTGAGTGATATGAAAGAAAATTTGAATGAGATATTTTTAAAAATATAAAAGTTTCAAAAAATATATTAAATTCCTTTAATGAAATAATAATTTTGAACATGAACATCAATAATGGTAAGATATTGTTACTCTTAAATCCATGGATGAATATGTTTATAGAAAATTTGGAACAAAAGTGGCATGCATCCAAAAAGATTCACATATTGTTGGTTAATGCATCTATTGATTTTGTTGGAAAAGAAAAACATAATTTTTTTGGTTATTTTATTAATATTTAAACACTATTTTGATTAGGATACAAATGTCTTAGGTTTTATAAATTTATTGTAGAGTTAATCTTGTAGTCATCTTAATTAAAGACTACAACATTAGGTCTTCCTAGAAACTATCCAATGTATATTTTTCATTTCCTATTAATTTAATATTCATTTATTTACTTTGATTTTTTTTAATTTTATTCTATATTATCTTATAAATCATTTCAATTCCTAAGACACTATAGAAATAAACCAAAAAATAAAATTTATAGTGTTCTTTACTCTTAAGGGATGTGCAGTCAATATCTCTCTTTTTAAATTCTTCTAAACTAAAACATTGATCTCTATAAAAATAATATATATAGTATACTATATAATAATATAGATTGATATTAACATTTTAGAGATAAATTATTTAATCGAAGGATTTTTCAAATTATTAATATGTGATTCAATTTTGTGGAGTCAAATTAACAAATATTATACACATATTGGATTAATTTTTTATTTTATTTATTTTTCATGATTCCCATAGTTTGTCAATTATTTATCTAGGGGATAGTGTATGGCAATTCCAATTTTTTTTCATTTATGCTGAAATAATGTGTTTTAGACTACTATTCACTATTAGTTTTATATTACATTGATTACTGAACTCATCTACTTGAACATTCATTCCATGATCCACTTAAAACTATTATGAACTAAATTGTGAATCATGAAACTATCTAAAAATATCGGTATTCTAAATTTTATAGGAAGTGGTGGGGATGAAAATCAATGAATTCATGGAACATTTCTAAATTTTTGAGCTTTTTCAGAGAATTATTTTTCATGTTCTATGAAAATCCGATCACGATAAAAAATGTACTATTATACATTTAAATTTATTTCAAATGGATTTTTTCTCTCATTATAAGATTCAAATTTGTTGGATTTTTTGGGACATTTGAATGTATGGATGGAATGGGTTTTAAAAATTATTTAACCATGCATCAATAACGAGAAAATAAAAAAACCATTAAAATATTCAAAATTTTCTTCCCCCTTTGGATTAGGATCTACTCATTTTTAATAATATAACTATTATGTATAGTTTTAGGGTAGAATAATAAAAATTTAATGTTTATTTCCTACTGGGACAATATCATACTATATAAGGGGAATTTAATGATACTAAAATTAATATACATACATGACAGAAAAGTGATTTAAACTTTGTTTTTATAAATGTTTATTTTAGGGTTATAGAAAATATTTATGTTAGTATATATTTTTGCGTAATTGGAATTAGCATGTGAAGAAACATAAACATTGATCATAACCCAAGAAAACATGGACATTTAAAAAATACCATGGATTCTACTCAAATTATAATCAAATATCTCATTTGAAACTAGTTTAAAATGTGTAATTTTTATCCGGTGGTGAATCCCTATGAAAATACACACATTGTGTGTTTGTGTGTGTGTTTAAATAAATAAATCCATCTGTAAATTCAATATGACAAATTACCAATTCAATACATATACATTGAAAGGAAACAATTTAATAGAGTACCTAATTGGGAAAAACATATTCATTCAGGAGAGAGAAATATATAAATGAAATAAAGTAGGGGGAAATAAAATAATAAAATAATCATTTTAGTTGAATAAAAAAATTGATTGTTGAATCGTCAAATTTTAGAACCTATGGGAGAGTGATAACTGATGGTTCCTATTATAATGCTTTTTTTTACAATTGAATAAAACCACACATAATCTCATAAATGGAACATCAATTTTAATTAATGTAATGGATGTGAATAAGTATCATATAAAAGTTATGACAATTTCATTAAAAATATCGATTTTTTAATTTCATTTATTCATCAATTATTTAATACTAGTTAATGATAATAATTTTATCATATGTTTCCCAATAAATAAATAAAATTCATTATATTTTTTCAGATAGAAATAGATTATGTGTGTGGGAATTATTTTTGGTCTTATTTTAATGCATGTTTTAACATCCATTTTGATTAATTAATTATTTTTTGAATGATGAATTGTGTTTTTATATTAAAATTATTGAATATTCATTAATTCGGTACAAATTATATATGTCTTAAATTCCATGTAATAATATAATGTTTTTGTTGAATTATTAGACCAATCATTCTTGTTGTGATTTTCAACCCATTTAAAGAATAATATTTATTTTTTATTTTTCATTTTATATTTTATAGAATGTTGAAAATGTATTATAATGTTCTGATGTAGTAAAATTTATTCAAATGGGTTATACATGAAACTTGATTATTTATTTAGGATTAATATGTATATTATTTTATTTTTCCATATTATAATTTATATATAGTTGAATTAACATAGCTTCCAACTTTATGAAACCAGTGTTTCTACATGACCAAATCATTAACGATGAACATCCACCTCAGTGAAATCCATGTTACCGATTTGTTATGTGACTAAATTCCAACTCTGGTTGATCAGAAAAATAGTTTTATAATATGTTGAACATTCACATCATTGACTTGTAATGGAACAATCGTTTGACGTATATTGTATCCATTTACCCAACTGATGAAGTATATGAATGTGTATAATGTTCATTTTACTGAATTTTCTATGTAATCTACTTCTCTATGTTTCTAAATTCTCAATGTATCATATTTTTTCTATTTTGATGAAGTATCATAATCTCAAGGTTATATAAATACTCTAAAAAAATATCCTTATTTAAAAATATAGGTTTTTCATTTCAAAGAAAATATCCCTATAATTCTATTTTTATAGTCTAGTCATTGTATAATATAGTCCTTAGAGATCCCTATCAACATGGATTTCATCCTATGTTTATATTGTTCTCCCTCTTGATAATGTAATTTTTAATGGATACACATTTAGTTTGAGGTCTATGATTGTTTCATGGATGAGGATGAATATATATAGTGACAATGCTTTGTGGTCATTAAGGATAACATTTCAAATCTATTTTTGGGATCTATGCAGATTGTGAAAGAATTATTAATATATTACAGAGGATAATGATGTTGAAAAAATAGAATGTTAAGGATAAAAGAGAACGAATAACAAGAGAAATAGGTAAAGTGTTGTAGTTCATAGAGTTTTTATCAAAATATATATCTCTTGACATTTGTCATTTCACCTTATTTTTGTTCTATATTTTTAAGAGATAAACATGTAATATAAATTGAAATGAATTAGGTCTAGAGATAAATTTATTAGCGTATTTACATTGAGTTAGAAATATATTGTACATCACTATTCATCATTCTATTGTATGAAATTATCTTCATTCTCACTTATTTTGAATTATTAATTTAGATTCATTGTGATGCAGTGAGATTTGATCTTAGTTGAGGATATTTCATAACTGCCTAATCATCTAGAATCTATCTATGAGGGTATTTTTCCCATTCAGGTTTGTACATTATAATAAAATAATAATTAGGCCTTAAGGCATACTTAATTTCCTTATTTTTTAGTTGGGTGTACACATCAATGAGTATCTACAGGATTTATTCACCCATAGTTGACTTTTTGAAAAAAATATTCCTATTATCTTCAGCTCTCATATTGTACTTGAAACACATGAAGGAAATAAAAATCATTTGAGTCCTATAATTATTGTTCTAATACATTAACTATTAATTTTCCTAGATTTACCGACGATATTTTGTTTTATATCACTTTTTTATTCATATTTTAGTATATAAACTTTTACATTTTGCACAACACCATAACATATCAATTTTACAGTTCTAATGTTTTCTTCTTGGTCACACTGAATCAGAATCATAATATTAATTCCATATTAATTAACCCTTTTTCTACACTAACTACTCCTAATAAGGGTTATAAATATTTGATGGAATAGATGAAAACCATGAACAGTAATAATTACTCAAAAACATGTAAAATCAGTTATTTTAAAATAACTACATTACCATAATAATAGAGATTAAATTTAGCACCAGGAAAATATTATTATTCCAAAAACAATTAAACTTAGTACATAATTTGAATATCCTTATTGAAAATAAGAAATTCATTTTTCTATATTCAATTTCTGAAGTTGATAAAGATTATTTATACAAGGATAATGTATAATGCATAAAAAATTTTTATAGTTAAAAAAAATTATGCAATAATTTTTATTTCTTATGACTCACCTATAATAGTTATTCGGTGAATGTTATTTTATTTTTTAATTTTCAATAAATTACCTTAATATCAAACTTTTTTAGTGATTCATTTAATTTATAAGACAAAAATACATTACATATTATAAAAATTGAATAATAATTCTTTTTATGATTGGATGATTAAATATGTATTTATAATTAATTAATTTAAAATTAATCAGTTTTGATTAATTTTTAAAATATATAATACATTGAATTTTTTATATACTTGTAAATTGGATAAATGTTATTATTTAATTAAATCATGTAATAAATATTAAAATTAATTATTTTAAATATAACTATATTTTATATTCCAAAAATGAATTAATAAAAATCTTTATAGTTCTTTAATTATTCATTATATCTAATTAATTAATCCTATTAATATTAACTTGAAATTTATCAATACATTTTAGGGAAAATAGTTATTATATAAATGGGTATTTCAAATAATAATTTTTTTGAGAGAAAATGTTTTCATGATTGATTTGGTATCATTTAATTATATTCCAGTGTTATTGGTATTATTTTGTCCAAATTTATTATTTTACTTTAAATATTTTCTTTAAAAACATATATATATTTAACAAAATAATTGTTCTTTCATATCAACTATATGTAGATAATTCTGACCCACTAATGCATTTACTAATAGTATAACCTTTTAATTTTGAATCAAATCATGTATGAGTTAAATTATACATTAGGTAAATTGTTTTAATGGAAATGAAAAACAAATTTATAAATAATACACATTGGTTTTAAGAAGAAAAACTTCTCATAACCTAGAACAATGTAAAGGTATGTGGTTTGACAAGGACTAGGCATGATTTATCTGGTGTACAAGTTATCTGACCCCACAAAATTCAACATGTCACATAAATCATTGAGATCCATGTTGTTTTTATATGATGTAATTTGAACCAATGAATTGAATTCTATTAAAAGAATGTTGTATGATAGGGGCACACAATGTGAAATAGGATAACACTCTATTTAACAATTATAGACCCATTAATGGTACAAATTGGGTAATGTTTAGTGTCTAGTGTGGGTCCACAAAAGAAACAATTAAAATAAGGAATAATATAAACAACAGATAGATGGATATATGCACAATATACATATTTTGTTCCACAAGAAGTTATATTATGAATAAATCTAGATGTTTCAGGAGGGTATATTATATTTTAAAAATACTCACCATGATATGATTTTTATTATATAACATTTATTTTTAATAATAATTTTATTTTACAAACACAAGTATTTCTAGGAATACATTTCTTGTAAATTAATGGAAATTGGCCATAAACACTTGTAAAATAATGAAAATTAACCCATTTTATTATACTTCATATAAATCATGACATGTTTTATAGTCATAATTGATGTGCAATTTCATAGTATGTTACAAATACCATAAATAATTTTAGAAACATAATATGTTAAAGTGAGAGGTTTGGTTTTTTAATTATGAATTTAAGAAGTATATTTTCTATGATTTTGAATATATATATATATATATATAGTGTGTTCCCTATGATGTCCACATCATCTATGTAATACTCTTAAATTAAATATATTTTATATTATTATAATAATATAGGTTTTGATTCTCATTTGGCCTCAAGGAATGTTACAAAAAATTAAGTAAAAAATTAACTAATTAGTTGAAATTTTCATAACTCGGTATATTTATCTAAATTGGAATTAATTGTAATGAATGATTGATATTCTAATTGCATACACTTTTCAAGACATGATTCATAATTATCATGAGTTTATTCTCTGAAAGATATCTCATGTATTTAGTTTAATTATTTATTATGTGTTTTAATGAATTATTTATTATCAAAATATAATTTATTGATTTAAAAATTATACCAACCTCTATCATTATAAAACATCTTTCATGTCCTAGTATTATTTTTTGTATACCCATTCCATTCGTACTGATCACCTATGTATAAGTAAATATTTGTAATTAATGGAGATTCTAGAAGGTGACGTTTTTTTAGTACTCAAGGCATGATGAATACAACCATGTAGACATGTAGAGGATTAGATAAATTCTATAGTACCAACCAATCATAGGATTAGTGAGTAATTTCAACTATGGTTTTGTTTAGTTTATCATCAATTGATTTAACAACCAACATATAAGTATCAAAGTGTATAATTTTTTTCCTTCTGGGTCTGTTACATTGCATGTGTAGTCATTATAAGAGCTCAGAGGAGTCTAAGAGGGTGATTAGTGGAGTTTGGTTACAAAAGGGTATATGTATTGGGATTACATGACCTATAATCCTGTTAAATTACATGGAACCCAATTTCAAGGATTTTCTAGAACATTCAAAGCATGTAATATTTCAACATTTGAAAAATAAAATTAATAGAGTGGTTTTTTATTTTCCATTGAAATTGAACCCGGTTTATTTCATTTTTTGAAATGGTATTTCCTATCATTTAATACCCCAATAATATACTATTTTAATAATTTTATTTGTCCAAACCATTATTCATTCATCCTAGGTTTTCTTTCTCCTATAGTTCAACAAAAACCGTTGGTGGCCCGAGCAGTCTTTTGAACCCTACTCCTCTATAGAGGATCTATCAATCCTTTCTTTCAATTGTCGATAATAGGTAATTGATCCATGGTGAGTTTTCCCTTGTTTCTATATGTTTCCTCTTGTTATTTACCAAGTACTTTCCTAATGATACAATATGTCATTAGATGAATTCATGGGTAGTGATTTGATGATCTTTTGGTTCCAAAGAGGTTGAGTCACGTTTCTAGTTGTTTGGTTTTCACATACACGCATTCATCTTCACCCTATGGTGCATAAATGAGTTGAAAAGATTATTTAAGGATTTTTTTCCTTATTTCTCTTCAATTGTGTATCACTAGTGGGGTATAACTTTTTGCCTATAAATCATAGTTTCCTCATAATAATCAATGATATGAACTAGGTTAATGGATTGAAAGGGGGTAAAGGGATTTTATTTCATGTTCCTGTGGATTTGATTTAGTTGTTATGTTTTGAATTATAAATTCTAAATGAACCACTAAAAATCATGTATATTGGTTTAATTTGTTATTGCACTAAATAATTTACATTTTGGTTGATTCTTACTGAACACATATATGTGTACATTGATAAATCATGTACACATTTATAGTATAAGGAATCCCCACGACTACCTAGTTTTGGTGATAACCCATGCATTAAAAAGTGGAATTAAATAAGTGAAGCCCTAAAGAACTATGAAATTTTTTATTCTTGGTATGTGTGGTGATGTGTTCTATGGCATCCATGTGGTTGGGTGGGTTAAATATATGCAATGTGAGGTGTTTATGATGTGTGTGTTGGGCTGCTCTGGGTTTTGTTTTGGTGCAGTTGTGGGCATGGTTCTGTGTTGCATCACCTAAGTTGTTATAATCGAATATCAGGTTGATAGATTAATTAATAGTGAAATAAATGATAAATGTCATTGGAATGGTAGTGAATCTGGTTTTGTGGTAGTGTGTTGAAATATAGGGTTGTTTGATGGGGTTGAATCTATTGGAATGCGATATTAGTGGTATAAGTTTGAATTATCGATAGTAGTGGTTGATATGGATGGTTCACCAAGATTTTCTCAGTGGGAGGATGGATGGATGACCACCAACACATTACAACTCACTCTTCTAGGTGGTGTTACCACATGATTAATTGGTAAGGTTTTGGTTTGTGAGGCCTAGGTGTTTGTGATAGAGTTTTTCATTTCTTGATATTTTTAGAATTAGATGTTTTAGTATTTCACAGGTGTCTTTTGGATGACATGTGGTGTTTTCCTTAGGATTCATCGGGTGGGATGTGATGTTTCTGTGGCCTTGGTGAAAATGGGTGGGATATGATGTCATTGTGGAAAATTCATCTATGGGAGGATGCAATCTTGTTTTTGGAACATTTGTCTGCGGGTGGGATGTGATGTGGCTTGTATCCCATGTGTTTATGAGTGGAATTTTTTCCCATGTCCCATGCGACGGGGTTTGGTATAGTATACATGGCCCCTGTGTCTGTAGGCACGTTGTAATTTCCTTCTATCATGAGATGTGACAGCTTGAGGATTGTTTCTTTTAGTTTAGACTAGGTAAACATATGAGAAGTTGTCCAGGGTACCCAAATCTTTGGTGTGCATTCTATATTATGTTAAGTATCTTGCATTCATTTTTTAGAGATCAATTGTGAGGATGGGATGGCTAGTATACGTTGTTAAGTGTAGTTTGGTTCTACTATTTTCTCATAAGGGCATTAATATGATTCCTTTCACGTGTGCATGAGAGAATTATGTTTTCTCTACTAATTATAATTCTATGCTCAACCTACATATACAAATATTAATTCTAGTTACTTAGAGGACTGCAGGGATAGTGTTGGATGTTGTTATCTTAGACGTATGGATAGTATTTGTGTCACTTCATAGCCTTAATTTTGGTACATACCAAGGTGTTTTTATTTCATTTGTAATATTTTTATTTTTAAAAATGAATTTTCGATGGATTTAATTATTCTTTCATATATGTATATATATATATATAACAAAGTTTTTTTTGGATGAAAAATCATAACTACTGATATTGTGTAAAAATGGTAAAAGTCTCCCATTTTATTAGATTAGTATACCCTTGGTGGTATTCTATAACTTGGGGCCAGCTGGATGTGGGACTTAGTGTTCATCATCTCCTTTTCATTATTTCCAGCGCTAGAGGGGTATCCTAGTAGGGAAGGTCTCATGATAAAATTGTATCATATGATATTGTTGATATATAAGAGGGAGTGTGGAGTTAGGTGAATTGAGGATTGCATGGGTAGGTATGGAAACAAAGTCAGATGATCTTGGTGTGTGGCATAGGCTAGGGATGACCAACTAAGACACCAGATTTGTATTCCCCCAATTCATCTAATTCAAGGAATCTATGCATACTGAATGACAATGTGATCATACACCATTTTCAAGATAGAGACCTAGGAATGAAACTTGCTTCACAATGACTTTTGTTATATTTTTATTTTGGTTGTTTTGGTAATGTTGAAATGGATGATGAAATGAGTAAAATGATTTAATATGAATCTTAAAAAATTAAATACAATTTAGGATAGAAATTATTTGTTTACCATTCATCTATGGTACCTGACTATCTTCTGCATGTGGCTCTGGACATAGATGTCAAACAGGCTGATCTAGTAGATCGTTAGAGGATTGATCCAATTTTGGAGGATTTCCAATGGTATAGAATTTTTTGGTTTTTCCAATAACATTCTTTGGGAATGTATGAGGGTAGTTTTTTGAAATGGATATAGAGATCTGACTCGAGGATCCTGAGAACACTTTCAGCTTGATCTGGCCCCCGACAGAGTACTAGGTTCCTTTATTGGTTATTGATATGTAAGGCGTTTCACACTAGTGGTGGAATCTTTACCTAGTGGTATAAGAACAAGACTAAGTTTTTATGGATTTACTTTGAGAAGGAGTTCCTAGGGTAATTTCTATCAATGGACACCAATGCTAAGAAGAGGAATGAGATATTCTTCCTCTAGGAGGGGAGTATATCAGTACCTGAGTTGGGGATCATGTTCAAGGACCTCATTCATTTTGTCCTGAATCACTTTATGGATAAGGAAGCTCGTGTGAAATGCACAGTAGAGGTGTGTTATCCTTCAATATAGTATTTAGTTACTCCATTTATGTTTCCAACGTATCTTGAGGTAATGAAAAAGGAAGAGGTGATGCAGAAGATGCACTTGTGAGGAGGTCTACTGTGATATGGGATTCCTCATTGTTCTTTAAGAGGCATGGTTACTAGAATTAGGTCTTTGGAACTAGGGCCATCAAGGATTTTACCGGTTAGGGGTTGACCTCAGTAGATTCATTTTCTTCCTCTGTACATTGTTTCTTTTCTGTGGGATTGAGGTTGAGGTGAAAATCTATATCATCTGCAAACATCATTAGAATCAGTGCCTTGTGGCTTCCTGAGCATAGTTTGGTGGAGGTTGATAGGTTTAGTGCCATACACAACAACATATTAAAGTAAATCCATTTTAGTGGAAGGTAAAACAACCTTTTGTTCCACTGAGGGTTGATTTATTAGGTAGACATTGTCCTTAGTATGTAACTTAGGGACCTCGACCAAGGGGTGGTCATGGAGGCGGTATTCAGTGGAGGGGAAAAGGAGATGGGCATCATCTGTTGAATGTACTAGAGGCTGCAGTTCCGGCAGGACCAAAAATCACTATGGTTATGATCAGTGGGTATAGTATCCTTGATTTTTATTTATTTGATTTAGGATCCTAGCACTCCTTCATCCCATGTTCTATAGCATGTTCACTAATCAAAAATATATATTTATTTCTAGTGTCCCTTGGGTTTAGTATGCATGTTGGTGGTTAGACCAGCTTCTTTGTTGTGTGTAGAGGCTGTATCATGCTGATGGGACCACATAAGTCATATGCAGATATTTTCTAGATCTAGATGTTCTCATATGATTTCATTATTGGCATTGACTATTTGTATTTTGTGCATTCTATTATAGACATATTTTAGAGGAGATTAGTGTTTTCAGATGTGGACAATCAGCATGTGGATTTATTTGGTGAACGGTGTTGTCAGGTGGTTCATTAGTGTGTGGAGCCCCTTCTCTCTTTTTTGGCTAACCAATCAATACAACAAGTGTATGTTGAAAAGTTATAGATTCCATTATTTGTTGAGGATTCCCTAAATTTTTTACCTAAGATGGATGTGAAACTACCCCTACGACGTGTTGTTGAATCTTTGATAGATTCACAACCCAATGATTCTATGGATTCAGTGGATCTCTATCAGATGAAATCTTATGTGTTTTTAGATTTGAGTATTCAGATCGATTATCTGATGATGGAGGTATTTATTTTTCTCAGTGTATTTCCATGGGGTGATCTATTTATTTTTTTCATAGAAGGAAAATGGTGGTATGAGGTTGAAAAGAGACAAATGTAGGTTGAATAGGTGATAAAAAAGAACGGTTACCCTAATAAATGGATAGAACATCATTTTGACTAGGTGATAGGTGAAACTTGGTTTCATAAGATCGATATATGTTTTGGATATCAGATATTGATGTTGAAGAAGGCAGATATTTTGAAGACTTTTTTCATGTGATGGTACATGCACTTTGAGTTCATAGTCATGTCATTCGGTGTTACGAACACACTATTCATGTTCATAGTACATATGAAATCTGTGTTTCATGAGATCATGGATTGGTTTTTCATCATTTTTATCAGTGAAATCATTATCTACTCTTGGTCGACGGTGGTTCATGTCGGTCTTCTTATGTATATATTCCAGGTTCATCGATGCGACAAACTATATTCAATGTTTCCCATGTGTATGTTATGGGGATGAGCAGTTCATTTACATAGGCTTGTGTTGTCTTATTTTAGTTTGGATATGGAACTATTTACGGTTAATGTAGTTATTTCTTGGTAATCACCTAAGAATGTGGAACAAGTATTCATTTTTTGTCGTCTTGTATGATATTATAATAGGTTTGTACTCGATTTATCTGATGTGGTAGTCCTATTGACAACTCTAACTGAGAAATATCATAGTTTTTTGTGGAGTTTTGATGGTCCAAGAATCATTCATCTATCTAAATGATAATTTTTGTAGTTATCAAGCACTCATGATTACAAAGGACGTGGTTATTTTTGACGTGTTTAACATTGCTTCTCATATAGGATTCAGATGCATCATGATGTAGCATCAAGATGTAATATTTTATGGGTCTAGGTAGTAACATACCAATAAATTTAACTATTCCACCCACAATATAATGTATGTTGAAGTTATGTTTTCAATAAAATTTAGGAGAAATTATCTCATAAGGGAGCACATTGGGGTCCTACCAGATCACAAGAGCGTGATGTATAACTTTTCCCAGCGAGATATGAACATGCAATAAGGATAGTGTATGGTGGTTTTTTCATGAGTATAATTTTGAGATCTCATACACCTAAATAAATAGAAAAATAGTGGAATATTATTTGAAAATGAATTCACAGAAGGATTATGGTTATGAATTTTCTTATTCTTGGAAGTCGATGGAGGAGTTGGTTGAATTATGCTAAACTGCATGGGTGGATGGTAGTAGAGGTTATTTGTCTCTTAAGAATGTTTATTCATCACTGATGATGTAGGAAGAGGAGTCTTAGTGTTGAGACCCATAGGAAGAGGTGTCTTGTGATCTTATTGGCCCTGGTGATGGTTCATAGGGATGGTTAGAGGATGGCCGGATCTTGAGGTTGTTCCACATCAAGTTGTTTTCTCTATTAGCAGTTTGCAAAGGGGTCATTCGAGAGTTTCATATATCTACATTATCGGCACACCAAAGAATTTATATGATTTATTGTAGCATGAGGACAGAATTTTTGTGGATTGGGAAAATATGGTCATTCGAAGAGTTTTTCCATGGTTCTTGGTTTTCTATCAGGTGAAGGTCGAGCATCATGTTCCAAGTCATCTGTTTCATCACTTGTATGTCCCCGATTGGAAATGGGATGAAATATAAATGAATTTTGTCACATTCTATCCCAGATATCATGGTGTCTACAATGATATATGGGTGATAGGGGATCAGTTGATAAAATCATCCCCCTTCTTAGAGATTAAGGAGTCAAGTCTAGTGGTTGCCTTGTCCAAGATGTATATGGATGTAGTGGTGTGATTTCACGGTGTTTTAAGAACCATTGTCTCAGATAGGGACTTGCAGTTTATCAAAAGTGTTTGGAGTTAATTGTATAATTTTTTCGGCACATAATTACCTCACATTACTTATTCCTACCCCCAGATTAATGAGATGATAGAGCGGATATCCAGATGTTGGAGAATATGTTGCGGACATGCGTCATGGATTTTAGTGAATCTTGGGTATGTCAAATGCCATTGGTATAGTACAATTATAATAATATCAATAACAATTCCATTGACATGGATCCATTATATTGTTTATAAGGAAGACCACATCAATCTCTATTGTGCTGGATGGAGGTAGGTGATACAGTTCATAGTCTGAATGTGGTGGAGAGAAAGACAGAACAATTTCATCTTTTCTGTGAGATGATGAAATTAGTGTAGGATCAGATGATGTCATATTCTAATCACAATAGGGGTCCCTTAAAATTCTATGTTGGGTAAAAAATTTCATCAGGGCATTTACTCATCATGGGCAGCAGATGTTTAGATGATACAGTAAGATTTCTCCTAGGTTCGATGGACACTATGAGTTGTTGTTGGGAGATGGAGAGGTGACATATCATTTGGTGTTTCCATAATGTTTATAGAGGATCCAAAACCACTTCCACATCTCACATAACCATTTTTATCCATAAAATAACTCCAAATTCATTGATTCTATGGAGTTTGGTATCATGGATGAGGTTACATTTGGTGACCGACATCTCGAGAACCATGATAATCAAGATAAAGTGATTCATGGATGAAACATTCCATTGGTCTGTGTGTTGTGGAGGTATGGTGTCTAGGAAGATAGTACATGGGTGTGGGAAATTCATATGTGTGACCAATAACCAATATTATTTTGAGATTTGGATCTTTTTTTTTGAAATGTAAGTATTGAACCATGTTTTATATGTGATGAGTTATTTTCCCATAGTATTGTTATGTGTGGTGTGTTGTGTAATAAAGTCTTGATTTGTAGAATGGTGAGGACCTCACACATACTCATGTAATATTAAATTTGATGTGATTAAAAATTCTCAGGCCATTCATATCCACCCAATGTGTATAGTATCATGACATATAGTACAGAATTCCATGATTCAGATGCTCGGATAGTGTGGTTGTTGTGCTAGAGTGGTTTATTTTGTGGTTGTTAAAGTTGACATGATAATATCTTGTTATTGATGTCGGAGGAGTTTTTCTTAGATATGGGTGTTATTCACCCCTACTTTCAGACGAAAAAAAGTGGTTTATCATGGAACATTGATTTGTTTGGTTGTTAGTGGTGTTTCAAGTGTAGTAATATCCTTGAGTGGTATATTATGGGGTGTTTGTTCAGTCCCATATTTCATCTGGGTTTTTTTTGAAGTATTAAGGGTGATAATAATTTTATAGTTATCTAATGTAAAGGTACGTGCCTTCCCGGTTTGTTACCTTGATAATTTATTTGTTAGAAGCGCTTAGAAGTGTCTTCACGAATGTTTGGATGAGTTCGGTTACAAAATGTATGAATTTGAAGGGATTAAAAATTGTGTTATCACATTACATGTTGTGAAATTCTATTTCACGGATTTTTTTATTGTTACTAAATGTGTATTATTTTAGGGATTGAAAAATAAAAAAATTGAGAGGCGATGTGTTTTTAAAAAAACTAAACCCAATTTATCACAGGCCATGAAAGGGTATTACTTGTAGTGTAACACCCCAATCATGTGGATCTTTAATAATTATTTAAATATGAACATTTATTTAATTATCCATGGTTTTATTTTTCCTCTCATTCGAGAAAAACCCTTGGTAGCTTAAGGATTCCTCTGATCCATGTTCATTCTTCTTCTATCGATCTATCTTAGAGGATGTTTTTTGGCGATACATAATCGATATGTGGTGAGTTTTCACCCATTCTCTTCTATTTAGAAATGATCATTTCATTATATTGGTTGTTCTGTTGTGGTTTGGATAGATTTAGAATCTTCAAATGTGGTTTTATGATCATATAGTGCCAATTAGGTTGATGTGCGTTTTTAGCAGTGCAGTTGTTAGTTAAGGTCATTCTTTTTCTCCATACAGTGCCTAGACGAGTTTAGAAGCTTCATTGTGTTATGATTTACATTATTTCTCTACAATTGTGAATCAGTTGGGATTCATATACTTTATTTTGTGTATGTACCATTGTTGTGCCTCACTAATAAATGATAAAAGCCCAAGTATTTGAATTGAATTGTGGTAAAGGGGTCTGATTACATGTTTTTTGGTGTTGATTTTATTGTGATGTTGTGAGTTATATGTGCTAAACGCCCCAATAAAAATCATGGTCATTGGTTTTCTTTACTTACAAACTAATCATGTAACGTGTTGGTTGACTCAAATTGACCACTTTTATATTAAATAAGAATATCATTTCCACTTTCTTAACAAATGGATGGCCCATGATTACAATGTTTATACGATAACCCAAGAATTAACAAGTAGAAATAAATAATGGATGTAGTGTTCAACATAGAATTGTGTTATGCTTGGTATGTGGGGTGTTGTGTTTTGATGGATAGTTTATGTTGTGTGTGAAGTATAGAATTAATGTTAGGTGGATATGATGTGTGTGTGCGGTTGTTACAGGTCTTTTATGTGGGGGAGGTTTTGGGAATAGTTGTGTGTTGGGGAATGGATTGGGTGTAGTAATAGAATCATAGGTTTATTGATTGATTGAATTGTTGTTAAATTGATGAGAAATGTTGTGTAGTGATTCTACAAAGCTAGTTTTGTGGTTGTGTGTTAGCAGATGGGGTTGTGAGTTGGTGTTGGTTCTGTTGATATGTGATTTAGTGGGATGAGTTTGAAGAATGATAGTAGGGGTAGATATGGGTGGATCAACCAGAGTTTCTCCATTTGTATCATGTAGAATTCTTCACACATGTCTTATGATCAATATATCAAGAATTGGTGTTATTTATTGATTAATGTGGTGTTACATTAGTTTATCTATATCTTTTCATTATGAGATGACTTTGGTGGTGTTTCATATTTTGTATTGTGTTTAGTATTTTCTTGAATGGTGATCGAAAGATAAATAATTTTACTTTAAACTAATGGAACTGATTAAAATGAGTGTGAAATAATGAACATGAGCAGTTTTATGATTTTGGATGAACATATAAATGGTTTTGTGTCATGTTTCATGTGATTGTTAATTTAGAAGTTGAATTAAATATGTGGATGTTATGAGTATGATTTAATGCTTGGCAACCATTCTCTAGTCCTGAGAGATTGTTATTATATATGTATCTAATTGTATTTTCCTTTCGATTTATATAATAAAACCACACCAGATGAACACTATCTTTTGAACACCTCCATCATCATTTGGGATGATGTCATTCCAAAACATCTCTATGGGAGGATTGATGGCTAGCAACCATCCCTTTTCTGATCCCTCTTATCAGCAGTTTTAGCCCAAAATTCTACAGGAAAGTTATGGTTTGTGAGGCCTATGAGTGTGTGTGGAGTTGTACATACCCAGATATTTTTGGGTAGATATGTGTTGGGATTTCTTAGGAATTATCTGGATGAGGTGTGGTTTGTGGTCTAGGTTTCTGTTGGTGTTATTGCATGTGGTTTTGTCCTATGTATCAGCTAGGGGGATGAGAATTGGAAGTGGCACATGCTTATGCGGGTGGGTTGTGATGTAGTTTGGAGACCTAGTGTCTATGGGTGGGACGTGATGTGGGTAGTAGCCCATGATTCTATGACCCGGAAGTGGTGTGGATCACATCTCATGTTATGGGACAAGGTTTGTTTTGTGAGGCCCTCATGTGTGGGAGGCTTCTGTTGTGGTTCATTTGGATTAGGTGGGAGTGTGAGGACATTTTCCAATAGGCTAGTGTGGTTAAACCATTTGGAATTGGTGTGGGGTACCCAAATAATTGATGTGATTACAATAATACATTACCTGACTTGCGTCACTTGGTGTGAATTCCTTAGTGAGGATAGGATGGCTATCATACCTTTTTAGGCACATTTTGGTTCTGTTGTTTTCTCACAGGGGAATCAGTACACTCTCTTCCATGTGATCATGAGATACATTTGTTTTTTTTTCTATTATGTACATAATAATTCACACTAAAAATATGTACAATTAAATACAGGTTTTTATGAGGACTACATGGACCATGTCGAGAATTAATTACTCAGACTTTGGGGCTTTGGATGTCACCTCTTATCCTTACTTTTCGTACTTACCTTGTAATTTTTATGGCATTTGTAATAGTTTTATTTTTAAAAATCTATTCTGGATGAATTTTTACATTCCTTGATAGATAGAGACAAACAATAATATATTTATATTGATATAAAAATAAATATATATCTCTGATTTTGTTTTTGGGTTGAACCAAATTATATGCCAATCAATTTGTTTATTGTTAATGACTCCATTTTTCTGAGATTTGCATACCCTTAATGATTGTCACCATACTGGGGATAATACAGGTGTGACTCGAGGTCATCATCTTTTATCCATCATTGCCATCCTGAGAGAGATATATTTGGAGGGAGGGGTTCATTACATACTATTATATATTTAATTAATTTTCTTCCAATGATTGTTTATTTATATAAATATGTGATGCATGATTTATTTTCGGGATAAAAATGATCACAAAAGATAATGAAACTAATGAAAATTATTAGTTAAAATGAATTGAAATGAATATGTATATATTATTTTCCATGTAATGCATTATTATATATGTATGTTCAAATGAAAAAACAAGATGTGAACAAAAAATGCTCAATGAAAATAGTAATTTAAAAAACACCTTCAATTTATTGAGTTACAATGTAACAATAGTCGATGTATTTGTTTGTAAGTATGTAGTGTAATTTTTAATTATTAAATACCCCTTATAATTATAATAGATCAACCTCACCAAATTTCTTTTAAGGGTAATGACTATTTTCCATTCAATAAAATTTGTATGTAATTGTTACGGAAGACTATGATTATGATTTTAGAATAGAGATTCCACTCAAAACATTATTGTGTTACGAGTTATTGTTGTTGTCATGAAATTTCTACCTAAATACATTCACATAATTTTAATGTTCATAGAATAGGTAATGAGTGGGTAAATATAGATACCAACTGTTTTTCCCTGGTGTAGGGTTCATAATTAGCCAATTGGGCGTGAATTGAAAATCATTAACCAATAAATGTAATTTAGAATATATTTTGGAATTTATTGTATGATGAGATTAAACAACTTGATTATAGATGTAAATTCTAGTAAGGTTTAAGAATTTATGATTGGATGAATAGATTAAATTAGTATAAGTATTTAAAAAGTTGCTCGGATCTAAAATAGCCTACATATACTATTAACAACTATTTATCATTTGGAGAGATTGAAACCTTAATAAAACAATTATTTTTATGGTGATTAAAAACAATTTATTGAATTTATCTCCACCATTAAAGAATAACAAAAAAATTCTCCATTTCCATAATGAAGAACAGACACAAAAACTTCATTTTGAAGTGGAGGATGAGCCAAACATTCCATTTTCTAGAAATAAGGCCAACATAAAACTCCACAAGTTTTACCAAACCAAAGAAGAAAGGGTGAACATGTTTTTGGTTCAGGTCAGCATAACCAATAGTTATATTTTCTAGATGATATTACACAATAAAAATGTCCCTAATAATATTTATAACGTATGAAAATAAATCATGGTAACATAATAAATAATTAAATCATTGAAGGAATGAAGATGAGGTTTCTAGCACATGATTAGGTAGCTTCATACCTTCACATTAGATAAATTATGTTCGTTTTTGTAAACCAAACATGTTAGTATGTAAATATTCAAAATATTGATCTAAAATAATTTCAATATATTATATATTGTATACCATGATTGTACTTCTCTTACACTCTCTATATTCTTTAACATTTATATCTAAAATAAAAATAGTTATTTTCTATATAGATAGACTTGATGACCATCAATAAAAACTATCAAGGATAATATTTGAGTAAAATATCCTTAATTATCACCAGAACCTAAAAATACATTATACTATGAATTTAGACCGTAATTTAATTTACCAAAATAAACAATATTTTACCATATCATAAACACATTGAAATCAAATTGAATTGTTCCCTTTGATATTCTAACTATTTGAATTTTGAAAAATGATTCCCTGAATATCAATTATAAAAATCATTCTATTCAAAAAAAATCTCTAGAAAATTTATGTTCTATTCGTGGTTTTAGAATCACCATATTACCATAACCATAGAAACCCATCAATTTCTAAAATTTTATCATTTTTACCATGGAACAAATTTGCCTCTCATTTTTACAATCACTATGTTGTGTTTATCTCCTCAATGTGAAAAACTATGAAAGAAACAATAAATGTAAAAAATCCATAATTTTGAAACCATATAGTCCAAATCAATACATGATATATAATAATAACTATACCAAAATATTTAATTCCAAGCCCCAATTGTAATATTTTAAATGTTGTTTCTGAATATGGAACTTTTTTACACTATGTCAAATACATATGTATTATATATATTGGAATATAGAAATATAACTAAGGTTGATACATTCATTTCTCAAGTTAAATGCATATTGTAATTGACCCTAATAAAAATACATTGAAAAAGAAATTCAACATGATACGTAAGATCCTCTCTCTACTTCTATAGAAATAATATGGTTTTATAAATGGAAATAATTACAAAATTACTAGACATACTATCCAGTATTTACTATATACTATATTTGTCTATATTTTGATTATCTATATGTTATTGTGTTTTTCTAAATATCTAAAATATGGTTTTAACCCATATGTATGGTTTTCTTCCAAAACATTAATATACATAATTTAATCATCCCAAAAATAAGGATTTATCCTTAGCTTGATTCTCAAAATTTCCGATATGTTAATTTTTTCTTTGAATTACAATATTAACTAAAAAATATGATAAGAAAATATATGTCTAAAATATTAAATAAAAATTTTAAAAAAATTACAAATGTAATATATAAAATAAGAAATTAATTCAACAACAATATTTTCCTCTATAATATGTGATTTCATAAAACACCAAAGTAAATAATAAGATAATTTGTATTATAAAAATAGAAATGGTATAAAGATGGTGATATGGATTAGTAAATGATATATATTAATACCAATCAAAACATATGATCTGAAAAAATGATCTACTCAACATTCTCGCCCTTTTTTAAGATTTACAATACCAAAACACATTATTAATAATGAATAAAAATAACCCTCTTTTAGAGGAATATAAGTGATAGAACAATCAATAGTGGTTCATTCACAATAATAACGATCCTAAAAATTCAAAAAATAAATATAAATAATAAATATAAATAATAATTGTAACCAAGTATATTTTTTTAGAACATGATTTATAAGAGAATAATAACCCCCCTTCCCAACTCATGAATATAAAAGTTAAAACAACTAATTAACCAATAAATAAAACATTACAATCCACGCCTTAATCTAAATACTATCTCTCATAATTAATTATAGAATTCAAATCACCGTGATACCATGAAATATAAAATAGTTTATAACTACTCTTCTACAAAATCATCAACGATATAAAGAAATAATATGTTAAAATATTCCAATAATTAAGAAATTTTATTCGATGAATTAATGAATAATAACAAATGGTTATGAATATTTCGACCACTCAGTTGAGATAATATTTTAATCATGATCTCTAGCTATGAAATGAATAATATAAAAATATGAATGATCTAACATATTATAAACTAAAATATTAATTTGGTGAAAAACATAGGCCTAATTAAATGATATACCTGGTAATATAAACCTATATAGGTTTAATAAGACATGAAAATGATCCATTAAGAACCTATGATGTAGACAGATAGACCTCGATTGCAAATTTTGATATAAACATTGACATATGACCATGATATTGAACAAATCTTAATGAACGATTTGATACATAATAACTTACCAAACCATATTTAAAATTAATTATTTATTATATATGATCTATTTTATATTTATTACATATTTTACTATACATTTTATCTATCATAACATCATAAAAATGTCCACACTTTTCTTTTTTTTAATATTATTCATTGACATCATCTCTCACATATCTCTCTTCCTTGAACAAAAGTTGACCGATTCATCATCAAATATTTTTATCTTGTTATATTATCTTTTAACAGACTTTAAATCATCAAAATATTTTCCTTAGGTTTTAGAAATAATATATTAAATATTTTCTAATTTTTTATTTTACTATAAATTTTGTTCTCTATGATTTAATACATCTGAATCAATATAATTTTTCTCCTTTCATATAGTATATAGAAAAATCATAAATATCATGTATCCATATCTAATAGTAAATACTAAATAATAAAATTCATCAACCATCATTTAATTTTCATTAAAACTAAGATTAAAATATTAAGAATTTTCATCAGAATAAGATTAATAATTATAATTACTTAGTTTATACATGTTTCATATCAGCCATATATTTTTCTTTTATTATATAGATACACCCAAATCACTCGATGAACACGATTGAGAATGTGATAATGGAATTGCATCATTTTTATCATCAAAACAATGATGAAAATGTTATTTTTACCTTCTAGAATGATCAAGTGAATCTATACATTCAGAACCACTCCATGCTCAAAAATAATTATTAATAAACATATATTATCTTCATTGATTAATCATTCTCAAACAATGAGGTATTATATGTCATTTCTTCATATAGTGACAAATGTTATTATATAAATTAATATATGTATTACATTTAATGTTATAATTTCATTCATATATCCTGAATTGATTTATTCATCTTATGAATTGATTCATCATTATCTCTTCATAGAGACCCCAAACCTAGTTTCCTAGATACCTTTTGTACTTTTCTATTTCAGCACTATATACATGAAATCATATCCCCAAAGGACTGAATAGTTTAGTATTCTTTGTAAAATTGATACATACATGGAATTCACCTCACATGTAAAAAAACACAATTAGATTTTTTATTCAGATATTCATTAATCACAATAATGTTTCCATTCATATTAATCATTATACACTACCTGGTATCTAGGTAAAATAACACAAAAGGATAGGGTGGGCTCAGATTCCCAATAAGGGTTTTTTTATAGTGGAACATATGAATAAATATGAAATAATCAACATGTCCAGGTAAACAAAAAACACATTCAATTTAATCAATATCATTTTAATAATATTGTATGAATAAGTTACGATCACATAATTCAATATAAATAATCACATAATATTGAAACATAACTATTTATGTTATATTTAATTGAATATTAACATGAAATAACATTAAATGAATTCATAATGATAGAATTCATAAATAAAGATATCATAAACATACCATCAATGGAACATACCAATACTTATTACCATCATGTCATCATTCCAATATGTCATAAATTAATGAGTAATGCCTCATTAGAATACCCAAGCTAATTTTTCTCATATGGCCTATGGAAGCATAGATAGACTATGCAATTAAATGTCCCACCCATGAATTAATAATTCCATGTAACTCTTTATATGAATGGATTGAATTATAATCAATTTGATTATTCATATTTTAAAACTAAACTATGAAATGTTAACACATAACCCTAATAAATAGACATAATGACAAAATATCTAATGTAATATGGAGAAATGTAATTAAAGTGTACAACCATAGTCCAAATTATCGAAACTATCCACAAAAACAAAAATTTTACAATAAATAAATTATAACCACATAGAATCATATGTAATATAAGGTGTTGATGTCGTTGATGAATATGAATATCATAAAAGGGTCCTTAAAATATTTCTATGGAAAAATTAAATTTTAAATAAATAAATATTATTAAAAATAGAAGTTCAAAATATTTTTTAAAAATATTTTTTTAACATAGCCTTTGAAACCTTTCAAAATAATTTTAAAAAAATTGAATTGACATGATAGATGACAATTCCATTCGTGTCACACATGTTAATACACTGATTCCTTTTACATTTTTAGTGAAAGAAAATCATTCGATGATTTTTAATGACATGAATAATCCTATAAAAAAAGTTTTTAAATAGTCAAAATGGGTAAAAATGACATTAATAAATCATTTATTAAGGACAAAAATATTTTTGAAAACATTTTTAGGAAATATGGATTTTGATGAAAATTTATTTTCGTCTGAATATAGAAATAAAGTAATATTTTATTGAATATATCTTATTAATAATATTTTATTCTTTATAGTATCAAATTAAACTATTAAATATTAATTTTCAGAAAAAATTTTGTTTATAATATAATTTTTTTTAATATAGAAATATCAATCAACTCTCTCAAGGAATACATAAACATAAACAACCCCCAAAAATGGGATTATGAATCAAACCCTTATCACTTTGGTAACACTCAAATTGTGATCCAAATAAAATAAATAAATTCATATTAAATATTTAAAACAATTAAATGAAATATATTTACGATATTACATATCAAAATTATAATTATATACACCATAAAAAAGAAGAAGTAGTGATAATGGTGTATCTCTCACTGATGTAAATGTTAAATAAGAAACCATCACCAATAATTTGACTTATTTTGAATGTGTGAAAACATAGGGAATAATAAATATAGTATTATTTAAAATAAGTAAAATAAAAATAATAATTTATATTAATCTATAAATGATTTACTTATATACTTTTATCAATTGTAGATTACCAATTCTTTGTTAAAATTACAGTTTCATCTGATAAAAGATTTGATACACAAGAATATTTTGGTTGGGTAGTTTTGGCCCTTTCAATATCATCATTGTTAAATAACGTACATAATATTTACCATGATATATATATCATATATATTCTATATAAATTAATTTTTATAAATATATAAATGTTATAGATTGAAAATGGATTACACCATTCAATGATTTGGTAGACCATATTTTTGTATGAAAGATATTTATATTTTTTTGAACGATGGAATATAAAAATAATAATAATTAATTAACATATAACTAATAATTTATTTTTTATAGATATCATTTATATTAATAATAAAATCTTTATTCCCAACCACATTAAAATTAAATAAAAAATATTTCATATCAATATGTAAGGGATGTTGTCAATGCGTATGCACGAGCAATATCGTTGTTTTCTAAGGGATTGGTTGTTAAAAAAGTTATATGGGATATTATTTTTCCTAAATTATTTTTAGATGATAAATATCATATATAATCATTAACATTCATACTTCTTACATTCCATCTTAACCATATGTGAAAAACGAATGGCATCACTTAGTTTGGAGGAGGTTTTCTACACACATGAGTAACATAATTTTAGACCACCATGAATAGAATTTAATGGTATCATATGTTACTGTCATTTAAGAAGATTAATATTTAAAAAGTATATATAAAATAAAGTCATTATTTTTTCAAGAAAATATAAGTTGTGATTGAAAATGAATGACACCAGTTCATCAGGATGTAGTCCCTCGTCTACAAGAACGATGATTTCACAAACCATTTGATAGAATTGGGGGATTATTTAATTCATTCAATAATAATAATAAAATATTAGTTTATTAAATATATTGTGGATATTATAACATCATGTTTTAATAATAATTTAATGATCAATCAGAAGATATTAATTAAAACTCTTGGTTAGTGATGTTACTTCTTCTTCAAACACCTTCTTTTGGTTTGCAAAAAAAGGATTCCTAAGTTATTTTTAGGAAAAAAATAATGAATATGGAGTTAGCATGGGTAAGAACATAAATTATTATATTTTTTATTTTCCAAAAAAAAAATATTCTATGTGTGAAGAAAAGAGGACAATGGATTCCTTTTATAAATAGTTTGAGTCACACATTGGTAGGTTTTGGAGAGAAAAAGGTATTCACATGTTATTAACAAGAATCAGTAATCCAAAAGAGAAAATTATAAATCCATGATGGTATTATTTATAAATATATTTAACCAAATGGGTTATGGGGGTGCTTTGGGCCACTAATTACACATATCATTTTAGTTTAATCCCTAGTAAGCCCATTTTTACCATTAACAAGGTAAAATATTTTTCATATTTTTCTTTTTCTTTTTGGTAAATAATTAAGTAAAAATTATTCGATAATTTAAATTAATGTAAATAAGAAAAGTGAATTCAATTTTTTTAATTTTCAATTAATATAACTAGTTGAAAATATAAAATATTACTTTGAAAATAACACTTTAAAAACAATTTAAAAAATAGTTTAACATTATAAATAATTTTAGATGAAAATATTATTTTTAATATAAATTATTATATTCCTCTCTTCATTAAAAAAATGATATTTAATGAGAAAATTGAAAAGAAATTTACAAAATAATTATTTTGAAATGTTGATTTAAAAAAAATTAATTTTATTATTTCAACTACATTACCAAAATATGAAAATGATAATAATTTTAAATTTTGTGCACAATGAGAGCAAAAATAGCATTTTAGAAAATACATATTTTTAAAAAATAACTATTTTCTATTAAATTGATAACTATTTTATCTATAATTAATTTATAACCATTAAATTTACTTTATTCATGTGAAACCCAAATAATTTTAATAATTTATATCATAATATTCATACCCACCATTTTAACATCTATGTTATAATGATCATGCTAATAATTATATTTAATTGAGTGTTCAATTTCATATAAACCATTTATTTGGTGCATCATAATATATAAAATTTATTAAATTTATTTAAATCGATATATACAAAAATTTTGAGGGAGAAAAATTTTCATAAAAAATTACTATTGTATATCATACAAACTATTAAACAAGATAATTCTATTTTAAAATATCACGGTGTTACATTCTACGAACCCTTTAATAAATTGAATCCCCAAAATTTAATCTTCATCTCTGAAATAAAGGGTTTAGAATTTCAAAATCCACTTCATTAGATCACACATCCGGATAATGGATAATAAAAAAAATTACATTTTATAAGAGATAAAGGGAAGTATGATTCCCATCATAAATACTTACATAAATAGGTTTCTATGTAAGAGAACATTAGGGGGAAGTGAAAATATATACATTATATAAAATTTAATATAATTATAGAAATTTTTTGAGAAAATAGATCATATGGAAAAGTGTGATCTATAGAATGTTAATGACCACAAAACGATAAATCTAGAAATGGTAAAAATTCCATCATTTCTTCAAAATGGAAGAAATTATAATATTATTTTCACTTAAAGAAACTTTTCTAATATATGAGGAATTATTCATATCTCTATGATTATAAATAAATATAAAAACATCATATATCTCAATTTTATAACCACAATTTCATCTTTCGGATGTGCTTTCATAAATATCCACTTAATCTTTAACTCCAAAAATGAATTTTTTTCTAATGCCCTAAAGTTTACTTTTTAATGATTTTAAGAACCATAAAAGAGTAACAATATATTAACTCTATATTGAGAAAAATAAAATGGTTATAATAAGTTATATAATAACACACAAGTTTCAATCTAATAGATTCCATAAAGTGTTGTCCATATGGATCATTCAAAATATTTCTATAGAATTTTGGAAGGAAGGTGACTATAACCAAAAAATATTTCCAATAAAACATAATGTTTAATTTAATTTAATTTTCCAAATATTGGAATACATTAATTGCTATAGAACTATAAATAGATCATTATTTCTTCCAAAATTAAAATCTCAATGTATTAAAAATATATTGAATAAATCCAAACATGTAAAAAACTCTTTAAATGATTACAAGAACCATAAAATAACTAATAAATTTCATGGTTTCCAATTCTATCCCAAAACATATCTTTATCATTATTATTTCTAATATTTACAATATATACGTCTATCTTCCCCTAATCATTTGTTTTAAACTAATATAAAAAATGAACTGAATTAATTTTCATTGAACATTTAATCACATACAATAAAATCCATAAACAAAAAACTATTTGAGTCAAATACATATATTATTCATGATTAATATAATGATAATATCATAAATAAAATAATTTTTCGTTATATTTCATCAATCCAAATAAAGAGAACAAGTATTCATTCAACTGTGGATGTATTGATAGAAGAAAAATGGTGTTATTCCTTAGCTTCTTATAAGGTATATTCTCATAAGGCATAGGGAGGTTTTTGGAATAATTCCCTAATTAAATACAGTTATTTCACTTTACATTGTGGTTTTATCCCTTAAAATGTCATTCATATGATTTCTAGTAAATTTCTCCGCTCTCGATGCAAAACCTTATCATTTTAAGAATATACCAATTATAATGTTTCCATAAGTATGACATGTGGGAAAAATTTTCATTCCCTTATTAACATAAACCATTTTTTCTGAAATATTATCTTCATATCATTATTCCCTTCAAATCCATAGGACCTCAATAATTTTTTTTCTTTCTGGAGAGAAAATTATACTGTGATAGATTACCATGATAAATTTAGGGATACTGGTTCCCTTCAATTTTTTGGATTGAACAAATCAATGAAATAGCCAATCGTTCTCTTTCAATGATTGACGTAGTATGAAGTATTCCATGATAACCATGTAAATATTATCTTTAAAAATAGTATCACTTTTCTATACATTATGTCTTATAATAAATAAATTTATTTCAATATAATTGTATTTAACAAGATTAAAAAATTATTCCAAAAAGAGTACAATGAAATAATTCTATTTTACGTTTTATATTTTTTCTTCATCCTTATTATTTTAATCAATCAAGACCATTGAGGTGTATCTTTCAGTAGAAAATAAAATATCATGGAAATTTTTTCTCATTCACTACTTCTTATTGATATAAATATAATATATAAGGAATGTATCCAGTTCTCTGTAGAAAATAGATTTATAGTACCACTGACTGATGGATGTTTCCAATACATGAAGTAGTCTAACATTATTTCCCTTTAATGTTGATATGCAGCCTGATCCCTATGGGAAATGACATTACTCAAAAATGGATTCAACTACAATTATATGATTATAAATTGATCAGTTCAAACTATATATCCATCTCAATATTCATTATCTTTTTTAAGAGGTAAATACCTACATGGTGTATGTGAATTTATATATTTCCAATTCTATATATTCTGTGATATTTTTAAACCATTTCATCCCCTAAATCAGAACATAACATTATAAAACCTAATTTATAATCCAAAACCTGTGAAACAGATAATACAAATTGAAACTTTTATGCATGGCTAATACCATATTCATAAAAATTGTTTGTTTCAAGATTTAATTTTATTTAAATCCTTAATAATGGTTAGTAAATAATTCATAAAATATCATATGTATATATCCAAGGATTATCAAACCAAGTCCACAATAAGGCCCATTATCATACACCATGTGATGATCGTGCCACACCCAATGATAACTTTTATCAACTATTACCCCTAGATATATCTGTATCCAATACCACATCCTTTTATAGTATCCACACATTGAGGTATTTTTTCGATAAGCCATAAAATATATTCTTCACCTAAATCATAGTATGTTTCTCTCTAAATATCTTCAAATTATATCATAGGGTTATTCTCCCTAATATATTTATTCTTAAATCATGTTCCCATGGAATTTATTAAAAACACTCAGATACAAACTGTAGATACTGTGATCTTAGTTCCAAGATGTCGATGGTTACTCATTGACATCGGCAATAGAAATAAGAAATTACATCACCAAAGGACATAATAGTAATATAGTATTTGTAAACTTTATATATTCATGAATTTCATGTAACATTTTTAAAATAAGATACAGAAAAAATTATTTTTTTTAGATCACCATTAATCACATTTAGCATATCCATATATATTAATAACAAAAGAAAATCATGTATCTTAAAAAAATAAAACATTTGAATTGGGTGTGATCATATAATATATATGGGTATGAATGTACTGTGTATGATATGAATAAATAATTATTCATTAATATGAAAAGTTAAATGAATAAATCACATTCTATTTAATAAACATAGATTTCATAATATGGTATAAATAGACGATGATAAAATAATTCCATATAAATAATCAAATGGTCTTGAAACTTAACTTCATATATTCTAACTAATTGAATAATAAAATAAAATATCAATCAATGAATTATTAATGATGGAATTAATAATTTTATACAACTTTAATATGCCATTTTTCCCACGTGAAAAGTTTTCATAAGATCAGGGCCTCATTGCAAGATATCTTACATTAATCGGTAAGGCCTCATCCCAATACCCATGTGAATTTTTCCCCTGAGACCCACTGATGCATTGAGTATAAATGTGAATATGGGACTCACCCATAACCTAATACATAAAATTATTTTTTAACATGATGTGGGGGAAAATAATCATCCTAAACATTCATATTTAAAAAATTAAATATTAAATGTTAATAAATACTTTAATAAATAAACAGAATCATAATAAATCTAGACTAATATTGTGAATGGTAAAGAAATGTATATCCCCATTCAAACATATTATAAATCATATTATGAAATAATATGTTTTTTATCTGTTGAATATATCCTAAATTTATCATTAGTACAATAAAGGCCTTATTCATTTTGTTAAAAGAAATACTATAAAATGGTCATTCAACAAAAATATAAAATAAACTTTTTATATTGAAAAAAATTTTAGATAGAATATTTTGAAAAAGTATTTTAAAAAAAATTTATATGAAAATAACAAATTAAAATATGTTAACCAGGCTTTAAAATATTTATTGGTTGTAATGGTGTAAAATTGGTTCATGCCCAACATGTTATAATATTGATTCAATTTACATTTTTTTGTTAAATGAAAACTAGACATGTTTTAAATAAGACATGACGTTTTCAGTAAAAAAAAGTATAGATATTAAAAATTGGTAATAAATTATTTAATATTTCATTTTTAATAATATAAAATCATTTCTAAAAATATTATTAAAATACATGGATTTTGATGAAAATTATTTTTCACTTAAGAGAGAAATAAAGATAGATTTTCATAAAAATATTTTCTCAATAATTTTAAGTATCAATGAGTTGGAAATGTTAATATTACTTAAATGTTTAGTAAATAAAAAAATTAAAATAAAATAAATTTATTTATATATAGAAATATCAAATAGTTCCCTCAAGTTATACGTAAAATAAAAACAATCATGATGAATGTTGAGATTGTGATATAATCACTTAACACATTGTTAACATATGAATCATTTACATGTTAATGAAATAAAATCAAGTTAAACATTAAATATAATAAGTAAGAAGATAATCAAGATATAACATATCATAATGGGATTTATATCATCCACCAAAAAAATAAGTAGTGATTATGGAGTACATCTCACAAAAGTATAAGTGAGATTAAAACCCTTCTCAGTTGGTTGACTTCCTCTATTTGTCTGATAACATCCTTTTTAATAAATATAATTTTATTACACAAAAATTATGAAAACAAGATCATATATATCAAAAAATAAATTATTTACTTTTTATTATGAACACATTTTTTTAGAAATTGTATCTTAAAATAACTCTTTTATGAGTTAATTACTTCCTTTTAATGATTATTTTTGTTTCATGATTTTCCCCCTTTAATTTTATAGTGGTTAAATCATCTCAAGTATATTGATAATGATATAAATGTGTCTTCTCATATTCATATTCAATTTAAGAGGTTCCCCGAGCTCTATTGATCACATGGGTTCATGCACATCTCCCTAAATAGTAGATGTTTCTGACTAGAATAGATGGAGTAGGTTGTTTTTGTGGGGACACTATTCCCTAAATTCCATAGTGAAACATAGTGGATAACATATTTGATATGAAAAACATTAACAACAAATGAAATACAAGTAAAAAGAATACATAAGGGGTGGAGGAAAATCCATAATAGTATAAATAACTGGAATAACATATAGCAGATAATGATGATACTTGTTATGTCACTGGAAAGATGTAAATTATGGAAACCATGTAGTAGGAATTCATGAAAACCACATGGAATAAAAAATTATTTACACCATCAATTCGAAGAATATCGAGCAATAGTTTTGTCTTCTATTACTAGCTCCATCCTCCAACAACAAGAAATCTATTGTGTTAAACATTAAACTTATTTTTGTCAACACCTACAATCATATACTATCCCATCGGTACAAATTGATCCCTAAGAGTGTATGGGATAAATATTTCAGGTCTACCGCCAATAGTTTCAATAACATCCATCCCAGGTAATGGAAGTGTAGGTGTGTGCAAGCACGCATATAAAAATAATGTAGTATAAGGTTACTAAAAACCCAAGAACCCACATCTTCCACTATCTATTGTGTATACATGTAATTAGTTTATAAATGTATTCGTTATCATTTTATATAATAATGTTACATGAGGCACAACTAGTAATAAAATCACCATGTGACAATTTAAATTGTGAACTTTTTATGATTTAATATGGAACCCATAATTGATAATTAATATGATGTGGTTACATTTAATTCACGAAGGAATCCTAGACCCTAGGGGATGCTAAATCCATAGTAACTATGTCTAGCTTAGGGGTAAAAGTTTTATCCAATGAGCGTCGTCCAATCCATTCCAATAATAATGTTTCTAACTGAGTCCAATGAATTCATACAATTTAAAATGGGAGATAAACTATGGTTGGGCTGAAGGGTGTTTCCACGCCACCTCAATTCACGCTGGATCCAAGGAGTATATATGATCCATTCTATAATAATAATTTAGGAATCCTATGGTCACATTCAGGACATCCATATGAAAACAAGGATCAAATTCCCAATAAGGCGTCCCATATGAATCAAACATCCTTTAATCAGAATGCATTCATCGAGTACCCAAGGAATTGCCTCTAAAATCCATGAGCTAACATGAATCAAGACATTCTATAATAATCTCATGGTCTATGTTTATAAAGTGGAACCATAAATTTTATTCATTACTATTTATTTTTTCATATGATAGTTATGCTGTTAACAAATTCAATTTCTTCCATCCTTTAATTTCATTAGATTTATAAGGAAAAATATCACAAAACCTTTTAATTTAACCCATGTAAATCATGTTCAATTAATATTGTTCCCTAATATTCCTTCCATAAACATGTCACAATGTGCTAAGGGTGTGAAACCAACACTTCATTTACAATGAATGTGGCCAATTCGTCTATGCATGATTTATTTCCCTAATATCATATAAATAAACCACTTACATTTAATCAATTTCCATATGCGGATCAATATGAAGTGATAGGGTAATATCCATTAAAAAATTAATTACTAATTATTAAATTAAATTTAGGAGGCTTACCATTAGAGTGGCCATGGTTGGGAACACCTGAATGATAATGTAAAGGTGTCAAAACACCAAAAAAAACAATTATGGCATATCAACCTTCATGTTGTGTTGGGAGTTTCATATTAAACCACCAAAAACCATTCACATTTTTTAAAAAACATAACCATTCAATTGTAATAACTATAGTAAAATAATATAAAATCTATAAATAATACCTAATGAAATCATGGTCCCCAAAAACTTATTTCCAAAATCAATGAACATGATGAATGTGTTATAGACCACCCACCTCATACTCGTATGAAACACCCCATTATGTTTCGGCCTCTAACTCCCCCAATATCAGAATATATTTAAAAAATAAGCATAAAATCTTAATCCTGGGTCACAATTTAGAAAGCATGAGAAATGAAGAATGTCTTAAGAAAAATCGAGTAGATACCATTGCACATTCAATGTAACAGACATGAAATCTATCAGATCATGGATTAATGGTATCCTTAAATCCCTAGATTATATCATCAATGAGTTCCAAAATGGGTGAAATACAGGCTCATCGCACTAAAATTTGGATTGGGAATGATGAGACAATTTAATTTGATCATTTTGGATAAAATAATATAATCACCCAAAATTATCATATGTAGTGTTTGGCCACATGGTTTTCCAAAATGTGTTCCATAGATGAAAAGAAACATGTAAAAAGAGGTCAGTCACATGGTTAGGAAGAACAATTTGGGAATATAGGAACTAACTGCACAGAATAACTCTGCTAGAAAATTTAGACAATCCGCAGGGATAAATTTAACCATGCAACTACACAGTTTACTGTAACCTTGCGGTAGGGAAATTTCTACCTAAAATCAAGACTCTTAACTATCCAATGATGACACTGATACCTATGTGAACTCCTTCGCTTTTTGATAGAGGTCTTTAATAAGGAGTTAGGCAGAAACATATAGGATCTATATCTGAGTCAAAAACTAGGTTTGTATAGTCTTCCCCCTTAAATTAATTCATCCTTGAGTTCAAATTCTAATGCTGGTAAAACAAATTGAAATTATTTAAATTAATACTGATTTTTATCCTTCAGATGTGCATTATATTTAGTTATATATCCTAAACTATTTGAAATTTTTGTATCTTGTTGGTTATCCTTTTTGTTCAACTATAAAATGAGGGTGTCATCTCCATTTTAACAAATACTAGGCACTTTATTCTTGTCGATAGCCTCTAGATTTTGGGGATATGAGCTTGAGACCATTTGGACCAATGATATCGAGGAACCTCTTATGTTGATCTATGGTTCGGGATGTCACAAAGTGGTACCTGTGGGATCCAGTAATAACAATGACATGATCTAGTGGTGTCATACCATGCATATTGAGGTAAACAAGGATAATGTTCTAGTGTAGGTCTCCCCAAAGGCTACTGACATCCGTGAATCTGAATGGCGTCCTTAATTACAATTGGAATTCCTATTGAAATCAATGATCTAACATTAGTCATGACTTCATATAAATAAATCATAATCCAATTTTATACATAGGTATTTTTAAATAAGTACAACTAATTTCATTATATGGTAAATATGCAATTAAAATTCACAAGGTTCATGTTGATCCATTAGTTATATTGATAATGAAAAGTATCATGAATTTTTTTTACTAAAACCATGTAAATAAAGTTTATTTTATAAGTTTAACATTTCTTCCCTCCGTAATCATTGAATGTTCTTCAATGGCTGTGAAATAGAAAATCCATTTCCCTGAAATAAGGCCATGTCATCTACATTACCATGCTTTCCATAATGTTATTTAAGACAAATACATTTATTTAATAACATTACTTATGTGTTTAATGTGTATCTGAAAAGGTACAAGTCATTAAAAATTCCATGATTGAATAATAAATTAATATAACTAGGCTTACCATTAGAGCATTCCAGCTCAAGAACACCCAAACGATGGCTCGAAAGTGTAAAAAAACAGAAAAACAAAATATGGAATATCACCCTACATGGAGTGTTGGGCGTTGTGTACATAACCACCAACAACCAATCATGTTTGTGGAATGATAATAATGGTAAGGTTATAATGACTATTGAAATGGAATATAAATTCAATAAATGAAACATGATGAAATCACTGGCTCCAAACATAAATTTCCAAATTCGCTGAACTTGAAGGATGTGTTATATATCACCCAACTTGTCCTCATAAGACACTCCCCATAAAATATCTGCGTCAAATTGTTCCTAGAATATAGTTGATCTAATAAACGATTATAAAGTCCTAAACAATAATAACTATTTAGAGAGAAATAGAAATTAAGAATGGCTAATGTAAACTCGAGTACTAACCATTTCACTTCCAACCAGACAATCGGAATCTCTATTAGATCCAGAATGAAGGATATCATTAAATCCCTATATTAGGACCTCAAATATATCCAATATAGGAGAAATAGATATTCCTCACACATGAATTGGGATTATGGAAGAAGGTATAAGTTAATTATATTAGTAAGTGTGAAATATTAAAATCAACAAAAGATTTTCATTTTAATGGTTCAGTTGCATGTTTTTATAAACCATGATCCAACCATGCACATGTACCTAGAGAAAAGTGGGAACTCAAGCGGGTTGGTTGCATGGTTTAGGAAACCATTCACCATTTGTGTAGAGTTTCACTTCCAAAAAATTAATACCATCTACATTGTTAGATATAAATGTGCACCCTACCCACATGGTTTACACTAACTACGTGAAATTTCTATTTCTCTAAAAAATAATAGCTCCGGGATTCGAAAAATTCCCACACACACTGGAGACCATTGTGAACTTATTTAGAATTTGACAGGGTACTTAATAAAAAGATAGATTGATATTTAATGGATAAATAACTAAGTGAAAAACTAGTTCCGTACAGTAAATAACATGTATATTTATTTTATACCAAACTATAAAAGATAGAGATAGAAAATGGATTACACTATTCATGGATATGGTACATAGTATGCAAACATGAATGTTATTTCTATTTTTCCCACTGGATAGAATGAATTGAATATAAATATACATTAAATATTTTAGAATCCAAATTATATATATATATGTATTATTTATATTTTTATAATATATTTTTATTACCAACAATGAATAAATAAATTTTAAAACATGTTGCATCTCTCTATAGATGTGGCAGACCGCTCATAAGCATGATTGACATTATTTTTTCTAATAGATTAAAAGGTGAATTGATATATTATTTATTGTATCACAAAAAGAATGGGTAGATCATAAATATCACATTTATTCATTGTCAATTATCCTTACAACCATCTATGAAACATGTATATAGAAAGATAATCACATCCTTCATGATGTGGCATTCCACTATACTCACGAGTGACATTATCTAACCCCTCATTGAGTGTTAATTAAGAATTAACAAGTAATAAAATGATCCAAGAAGAATAATAATTTCCTAAATATTATTTTTATATAGTAGATCGATAATTATATCAATTCTTCAGTGGTGTTGATAGAAAAATGAATAATAGTGGTTAGCATGGTCATAGATTGTTGCACACCTGAATGATGATTCCTTAACCCATTTGATAGAATTGGAGAATGATTTTTATATTTCCATTAAAAAAATAAAAAAAAGATGAATTTAATATTTAATTTTAATTATATCATAATGGTTTCACAATAATTTATGGAGGACTAAGAAGAAATAAAATTAATCAATCAGTTAGGGGAAATACATATTTATTAGAGAACGTCTTTTGGTTTACACCAAATAGATTCATTGGTAGGAATTTTGATAAAAAAGGAATATATGGTGATAAAAATTAATTAAGGAATTTATATTTATAGATATTGTATAAAATAAAATTTTACATTTAGTGTTGATGATAGGGCAGGGCCATTTATATGTTAGGAATGTGTCACACATGTACTTTTTTAAATATAAAAAGTTTTACTATAATTTTTTACAAACCTAAAGGGTTTTAAATTGTCAATTCTATAAAATATAATAGATATTTTCTAAATATGGCCTTTAAATTTGTTCTGGAATGTTTTTTGTCATTTTAATATTTACCATTTTAGTTTAACCCATAGGTAAACACAATGTTACCTTAACCGTGGTAATTTTTTTACTATTTTAATAATTTAGTAGGGTAAAAAATTATGTTCCTATTGTTAAATAATATAAATTATTCAATTAAAAAAAGAATCCATTTTTCCTCATTCAGATCAAAAAACAAGAAGAATCATATTCATTATAATAACTATTATCCTGAAAAAATGGGTTTCCAAAGTGAAAATTCACATTAGTATTGAATTTTTTAATGGAAATATTCAAAATTAGATTGATTAATATGACATAAATTATATAAATTTTAATATTATATAACAAATTTTACATTAAAATTAATTTAAAGTATATTTTAACAATAGAAATAACTTAAATAAAAATTATTTTTAAAATATAAATTAGTATGTTTCCATATTTATCAAAAAATTAATATTTTCATAATACTATTTTAAATTAAACCAAGAATAATTTTTACATTTATATAAAAATGGTGGTTAATTTTTAAAATAAATTTAGTAAAAGTTTTAAAAACTATTTAAAAATTTTGTATGCAAATAACAACTAAAAATATATTTAAAAAAATACAGTCCTTCAAAACATTTATTTTTTTCTTAAAATGAATCTTATTCTATTCTTATAAAATAAATAACAATTTATTTTTTATACATTTTTAACCATATATTTTTTATAACAATTTTTATACTATTTATATCAACTAATATAAATTCAGGGTTAAAATATTTATGATAATAATAATAATTTAAAAATGTATTGTGTTTCATTTAATCACGGTGTTTTGTGCATCTGAAGCAATAAAAAACTGATTTTATGTAAATTGAAATATATAAAAATGTATTGGGGTCTTATATTATATTCAAATCTTTTTTTCATACATGCTTTCAATCATTATGTTCATATTTTAAAATATTTTTGTAACATGCTCCTAGTAAATTATTGTCAAAACCATATTTACCCAATCTTTTTCCAGAGTATAAAAACATAAATCACGATTAATTGAACTGGAAGAATTATTAATTATATTAAAATAATTCCTTTTTTTCTATTCATCAGCTTCATACTCATTAATCTAATTCTTCAGTGTGATAAAACTTTCATATACAAACAGTATTCCATGAAATTGTTTATTTCATCAATATCTACTTTTATTGCATATGAATATTTGGGTGTTGATACCCAAACTGTTATAAAAATAGAACTATTATGTACAATTCCTTCAAAATAAATCATTTCATTTATTATGATTGTTATCTTAGGAAATATTTAAATAAATGTTTACTTTTCTCCCATGATAGTTTATTTATATTCATCCCCTTACATTCAAATATGTTTTATATAAAATCTTATATAATATATAATGAATAACATTTATAATAAAATTCATATCAAAAGTAATTTTAATTTTAAATATATGAACAAAAATTAATTAATAAGTCAACATTAAATATTAATGATTTTATAGTTTTGAGAATACATTTATACATCATTACCAATAAGTGTATTACAGAAATTATTTGTAAATTTATAATATTTTACAATATTTTCTAATTCTAATTTATTATCCATATAATGTAGTAATTTATTTTACCGTTCCTCTATAAAATGATCTCTCAAACATTTTTATATTCTATATCAAACAATTGGTTCCAAAATAAATATAAAATATAAAATCTATAGAGTCTAAAAAACCCAAAGTGGTTTCTCTAACATAAAATGTAGTGGTATTAAAAAATATATTAGACCATAATAATCCTAATAGTTCATGCTCTGGATTATAGTTATATGTGATGTATGAGGATAAAATATCAATTCATAAGGAATACACACTATTACAAAATTTTATTCCAAACAGGGATGATGAAAAAAGATTCAAGAGTGGATGAATTTGAAATGTGAAATATATTATAGTGAAATAAAATATAATATCATAATTTAGAAGATAATTTTATACAATAATTATATAATAATTGATATGTGAAATGGGTGTAGATAATTAAGGAGAAAATTTATGAATAAGTGGTAACAAGGATACCCATTATAGTTATGATTTAAATAATCTAATGAAACTCATCACACCTCTATATACATGAGTGATATATTACCCACTAAAAAAACAAACATTTTAAGGAGAGTTATTATTCTCTACAACATTCCATTTTCACTATAGAGGTACAACCATGATTCCACACCTTTTTACTCCCATGTAGGATGAAATATAGAAACATCGTTTTGATGTGGTGGATAAGCCAACCATTCCTTTAAATAGATCCAAGGAACACCAAAAACCAACTATATTTAATCATAGCAAGATAAAAAAAATTTAATGTGCTTTTTTTATAGGTAATAATAGACCACATATACATTTTAAGATAAGTTAAATCCAATATAAAATAACCTTTGAAATTTTTATATTAATAGATAATTAAACGCACTCAAATTAAAAATTATTAAAACATTGAATGAAGATTGATGATTATTCTAGTGTAGGATTAGGTATATTCCTCCCTTAATGATAAATAAATTATCTAGGATCATTAAAAAAACTATATGGGGTAAATAATGATTCAATTAAACTTTCGACACTTAGTTATATTTAATATTATATATCATAAATGTATTACTCATCTACTACCTATATGTTTAATATTTTTTTTAAATAGTAACTATTTCTTTCTTATAAATAGATCACATGACCTTCATTATAAATTATAAATGATTATATTCATGGGGTTATTCTTTAATTATCACAAAAACATGTAAATAAAATTAATTAAAAATTTAATCCATAAAGGAATAAACTAAAGTAATCAGTATTTAAGTCTTTTAAATACTCCTTGAAATCATAGGGAATAGTACTCTTCGATATTCCAACTATTTATATTTTGAATAAAAATATCCCTATTATTATTTTTAAATATCTATATATAATAAAAAATTATCATTATACTGATAATTATGATTAAAAAATAAGTATCATAATACTAATAAAACCATCATGGTCTAACTATTCTATATTTTTTGGCTGGTATTGATTGTTCTCTCCATTTTTAGAATCTATACGATTTTTTATCTTCACCATTTGAATAAAATTAATATAAAAATGGTTTATAAAACACATAAATAAAAAATCATTATATTTAAAATAAATATAATATTTGATTAACAATTTCACAAAATATAAAAAACGTTACAACATTCTTCAATTATAATATTTTATCTACTAAAAGTGTATACTGTAATTTTTAAAATTGTATAAAATTATTTTGTATGAAATTAATCATAAAATATAAATCTACTTATTGAATGATATATTCTTTACTCCAGAAACATGCATAATCTTATTTACATTGATTAAAATACATTGTGTTATAAATTTAATTGGATGAAAAATATTGTTTTTCAGTTTCTCAATAAAGTAAATTTCATATACATGAATAAGTTTTTAGTAAATCACTATGTAATATCATTCATCGTATTTGAATGATATTTTCAATTTTTTGATGATACAAAATTTCCAATAGTTATCAAAATATCAGAAATTTGATTTTGGACCATGTATATTGATTTCTTCAAAAGGATTATGATATGAATTATTTTATTATATGACATAAGTTTTTATATTTAGCTAAATTTTAATAATTTCAGAATATATAAAATCATTTGATTAAAAAATCAATAAAAAATCTGAGAAAAAATAAAAAAAATATAAATATAAATATAAATATATTACATATATGGAAAACAAATAAATAAAAAATCATTAGTTTCTTCTACAAAAAGTGCATGATTAAACAAAAATCATTAAAATAATATAATAATAGTAAATAATAAAAAATAATTGATGATAAATATTATATAATTGTTTAGATGTATTAGTAATTATTAAATAATAAACAAAGTGTAAAGGATCTACCCAAGAGTTTCCCCAAAAAAATTTGAGTCACTATATATTTTGAATCAATTATATATTACTAGTGTAATTTCATAAAATATTTCCATTATAATTTAACTATTTATTAATAAATTTATAACATGTAACAAAGATATAAAAATAATGATAATATTTCATTTATTAAAGAAAAATGAAAAATCTACCCATGAAACTTAATAATAATTTTTCAAGAATGAAAATTGTATCCCCTAAATAATCCTAATGGTTGAATAGGAACCTCTACATTGTACTACAATATAAAAATATGTTTTTTATGTGGAAATAAGTAATTCATAATCATTAACCATAAAGAGTAATTTCAGGTCATAAATACAAGTATATGTAATATATGGTGTATGCATCATGTAAAAAGTGAATCATCTTTGAATATATGTTTTTAGAGATAAATACATATCATAAGAATTTTTATTGAAACACTATGATGGATTTTTTCAATGAACATTAAAATGTGAATGATAATATGAAGGTAAATGATATTTCAAATAAACTATTCACGTCCAAACAGGAAGATGAATATAGGTCTATTAAACATTTACTAAATATGTTATTTTAAATCGATCATTTAGAATAGTTATGTTTTTATATGGATAAAAATTTATTCATTAATATAATATTATCGTCCAGTACACCTTCATTCCCCATATACATTAAAAATTTTAGAATAAAATTATTTGATAACATACTCCTGAATCTTTTAATTATCATCCATAAAAATTTGTATGTATTGGAGGGAACATGGTTGCTTACCCATTATGATGAATGAACTAAGGGAATGGTTAAAAATTCTATGATGATGGTATGTAAATCCATATTCTAATATATTTCCAAAGTACCAAATGATATAATGGGAATGTAATGAAGATTGGGTTACATGCATCAAATTATACAAGAACGGTTAGTTGAATATGAATTACAAAAAATTTAATAAGAATATTGTAGATCCCTTTAGAAAAAATATGTTCATTGTTAAATTTAATTTTTATATTTTACTTCTTTGGTTTTAAATTAAATATTTAACTAATATATCTATGTTAAAATATTAGACAAATGGACGATCATAAATATTACTAGAAATCATATTAATATTTATGTTGTTGATGGGGTTTTAATCGTACATAATATATAGAATATTATGACATAATGACTTCCAAGTGCATTTATATTTATGAAACTATTATTTTTTATATACTGTCACAATTGTTTTTCTCAGTGTCTATTTTTAGAGACAATGAGACATTATTTCTTATTAGAAAATATTTTATTTTTGTTAATTATACTTAATAAATATTTTAATCACAATTGAATCATGTATTACCAATATCAAAAATTATAGATGAATATAAAATATGGGACCCAAATAAATCCCATATAAGGTAAGATAATTTTAATTCAATTAAAATTAAATGAAACTTTCATGAATATACCTAAAATTATTTTTATACTCTTTAGGTCTAAAACTCATACATGTTCTGATACGAAAACAAAAAATTTAATAATACAAGGATTCCATTCTAAATTAAAGGTATAATTTCAGAAAATATTATTTAATTAGTTTAAAAATATATATTTAAACTACACAATAAATGTCTTATAGGAAGATAAATATAAATCATGAGACTATAATAATATAATTTAGTGTAATGATTTAAAAAATTAAAAATAATAGCTAAATTTAAATAAGATATTATGGGTGGGTTATTAAATATATATCTTAATCATGAATTAAATTATCAAAAAATATAGATAAGAGTTATTACTAAAATGAAATTTCATTACACACATCGAAGTGGTGATCTTAGTAAAACATGGAACCATGATGAGTCTAATAGGTATATTGAATTCTTAAAATACACCTTAACAGAATTTTTTAGCAGAAACATAAACACATAACAATATTTCATGAATTATGAAAGTTAGATATCATATATGTTATAATATGAATGAAATCTACAATGATTGATAATCATATGTATTGTTGATAACTATTTATTATGGACTATTTAATAAATAACATGCATTAGAAAAAGACTAAGTGAATCTTAGTGAATAATATTAAAAGTTCATAATTATATTACAATCCCCAAAATGGAGGGGTTTTATTTTAGTGCATATTTATAATATAATAAGAGGGGTGAAATACTATATAATAGAATCAATGTTATATAATCACATTACTTGGAATAAAGATATTAAATCTATGAGACTTAGTGGGAGGATTTTTTCCACAGAAACATACTATAGAAGAATTATACTATAATATTTTTTGTTTTATACTGAATATGGTTGGTGATATATTATTCATCTATAAATTATGAATACTTCACTTTGTGATAGAAGAAATCATAAAGATTATATTAACAATGAAAAGAATTTATCAACTGGGAATCAAATTCTATATTATGGTTTTTTCTATTGTTGATGTAGATATCTTTTGTGTTATTCAAGAGGAAATGAGACATTGATGGTAAACCTAGTACCTATATGGGATGATTGGTCACTGAATATTTCAAGCGACATCTCAGAATATACTGTGTAAGAAACATTCCAATATTTATCTTGTTAAAATCCATTAGAAATCTACTTGTAATATAAAACATATATGACCATGAAATCTTCTTAATTTGTGTCAATATCAACTTATTTTTTTAAAACATTTCTAATATGTCAATATGGAACAAACATAAGTTTTTTTTACACTTTAGGATTTTAATTTGGTATGCAAGTTGTTGAAATCCGTTTATTGGTTGAAGTGAGCATTTAGATAATGTAATATTCTTTTTAATATATATGTTAGTTTGGTATAATTATTGAATTCATATATTCCATTTTTATGGAAGATATTAGTGTTTTTCATTGGTTTTCCATGAGATATATATTCTGAATGGTACATGGACGATATATATATTAATCATAAAATTAGTTATGAAAAATATGGAAACATATTCTCCCATATATTCACAAACTGGTGATCCAAATTTCTGGGAAAGAGATCTACTATGATATATTTATAGGCTTTCATAGATAAATTCATATATAATAATTTGAATTTTTTTTGAAAAATTAAAAATTTCAATAATTCAAGTGTTAATTTTTTTTCAATGTCACATGGCATGAAATATATAGGATTTTATGTTATATGTATTAAGAGAAGATTATTATGATTAATTACGTTCTATATAGTAATTTTTTTAATCTATCACATATTCCTATTATTACACGATATGATTTATAATGAATAAAACTATTGTTGTTGTCGTAAATGATACAAAACACTATGTATAAATGACAATGTAACACCCCAATACATTACAATATACGTATTTTTAAAAAGTTTAATTTTAGCATTATCCTGTGTTTTAAAAAAAATAATGATTATATTACATTTCATGCAACACTGAATTTATATTGCATCACACCAAACAAAGGGTTACATCAATAGTTTTCTTTTAATACAATACCAAATTTTATTAAACCAGAATAATTAATAATTATTATTGAACTGTTATTTTCTGGTCTTTAGAATGGAGGGTATGAATCATATTATAAAAATTATTAAAATTATTAGGTATGCAGGAAAAATAATAAATTTTTATCAATGAAATGGAATTTCTCTATAAAGTTGTCTAGTCTTGATTTAGACATATAATTTATAATAAATTTTAACAATTTTTAAATATATATTTGAAAAAATAAAACAATTTTTTTAATATTTTAAAACCGAAATTTTCTTAAGGATAATTTTGTGTATTGATATGAATGTTTCATTTTTTTAATAATAAAAAATAATCAATTTTAATTGAAAAATTTATATTGATTTTAATTATTTTTATAGATGAATTATACTTTATACTAGTTTTAATGTAAAATTAGTTCAATTTAATATAATTTTTCTAATTTAGGTTTTTTGAGTAATTTTAATTTTGAATTTGGATATAAAAACCTAGGAAAATATTTATTATTTCCGATCAAAAACTTTCATTCTAATCAAATATGCGTGATTAATTTTATATTAAATTATGAATCTTATTGTAATTGAATTTGAAAAAATGTATTATATATTTTGAATAATAAGTATTTGTATTATATGAAAATAACATAATTTTTCCAAAAAAAATTACTGAAAAATGCTAAAATTAAATACTCTAATTAGTTTTAGAATGGTATTTTGCACAATACATGTGTTTCTATTAGAAATAAAATTACACACAAATATGATTATTATTTAATAAATTAAATTTAATATTTAGAATCATTATGTATATATTACCTGAAAAATTGATTTTAATTTTATTATTAAATTAATAATTACCTAGCTAAATAAAAATATACATCTGTATGTGGAATAACTAAAAGGGTAAAATTAAATCAATTAAAGACTAAGAAATAAGATTGAGAAATAAAGTTCCTTTTTTAATATTACAGGTTGAAATTTTACTGATATGATCCCCCATATTATTCTTCACTTTTGTAGGAAATAGAGGAATTACTGACCTCCAAATATGGAATACATTGGGGTATTTATAAAAAATTTCACCCCTCTTCAATTATAAAGGGGCACTCACTAGATTAAATTATTCACCCCACCCAACCATTTTAGATATTCCAAGACCTACCAAAATCCATTTACATATTCCTTCATCTCATCTTCAAATCACTATTTTTGGCCCAAATATTCAATTAGTGAAAACCAATAGAGGATACCTAAGGAAGAGGTAAACATCTTCAGTGAACTTTTCTTTTTTTATTCCACCACATTCTTAAATTATTATTAAACCATAAATATATAATAAAATATTTATATTAGATATAAATATATGTTATTTTTTAAATTCATTACCAAAATACATATCCTTTTCCATGAAATTGGTAATTAAATCATCGTTCATGTTAACGGAAGATTACCGCCTCGAGAACCGAGGTCATTTGTTTTTCCAATAACACATCCCATGGTAATGTATAATGAAGTATATAAATAATATTTATGATTTTTATAACATATTAATATCTTCTGATTCAATATATAATATAATCATTTTTTAATTTCAATTCCATAAGGGTTATTAGAACATCGCTCATTGGTACGGTGTATTGATGTCTCGGAAGCTGTGTCATTCATTTTTCACTAAAAGTTTACATGGATATTATGAAGGGTAAATATAATGAATATATTTGATAGAAATTCAATAATAATTAAATTTATAAACTATTTAAAAGTCTGAAAAAATACAATGTATCATATTATTTCATTAATTGGAACATTGTAATGTCGTTTGTAGAGGTTTGGAATACCACCTCCACAAAACTATGTGCTTCTTTATTCATCCCCACAACACATGAATGATATATATAAATATATTTAAATTATGTATATGTTATTTATGATCTTATTATCATTATTGGACTATAAAATATTACTGTCATTTTTTCCATAATGATTGTTGAAAAATATAAACATTACTCATTCATATGTACGTCCTATTGTCTCCATGATCGTAACACGGTTCATTTTTCATAATAATTTTTAATGATTGGTTTTGAAAGAATGATTTTGGAATAAATATGATAATTATTTCAAGATTATTACTCTGGATATGTTTAAATAACGACCACCTAAACCATGGTAAACACACCAATAATATTTTGAAATAATGAACCAAACATTCTCAATACACCTAATATGGACATTACTGTTTAGATATTAAATTATAAATTAATAATGAAATAACATATATGAATTGAGTATAATGTATTAAACATGGAATATTTAATTAATATATACTCATATATATATATTATTAATATATAGAAGTTAAATTATATGTATGGAATTTCTGGACTCAAAGTAATGATTACTCTTATACCACATTTAATTTTCATGAGACATATTACATATTGAAAAATTAATTTCAATGATTTTCAAATATAATGACCCTATTAAATGTAATATCATTACTTTCTCATGCATCATGGTATTTTTAATTTTAGTTTTAATTATTTTGTCTTAGTGTAATTGATGGGAATGTAAGAAAGTGGTAAAGAATTTCACATATTATTTTCATTTAATTGGGTTATATTTCCTCTTATTACCATTTGATATTTTAATATTATTTTTGAAATTTATAATGAATATATTATTTTTTATTTATACTTAATATATCTGTATATACATTCTTCGAAGATAATTTAATCAGTGATTAATTTTCCCTTGAATTTTATGATCATTAAATGGTACATTTTCTCAATTCCCATTCCATGATTTTTATTTTAATGTAATTCACCTATATTATTTAATGAGGTTTATATATAGTGCATTTGACCCGTTATATCTTTAAATTTTCTAATATTTTTTTAATTAATGTATTTTACTGTTAATAAATCAAGGGTCTTAGATTAAAATGTTTCCAAATTAGTAAATGGTCTTAATATAAAAATAATCATTTAATGTTTACATTCATATCATTTAAAAGAGAGTGTATTTTTAACTAATAATTCCTAAATATAATTATTTATAGTCATGATTCCTCAATTATTGGTTATTTCTTTTATATGTTTCTTAGATTCTTTCCAAAAACATTCTCCATTTTATTGTGTGTTGTTTATATATTAAAATTTCATTATTAAAATAAATTATTTTCTTGTTAATATGACACTATTCTCTCCAAGGTGTAAGTCCATGTCATCCCACACATGTTCAATAAAAAAATAAAAAATTATTTTAACCCTATAGAAATTATTTATTGAAATTCTTTTTACCCATATTGTTTTATTATAAAACAGTTTGAATATATTCTCATTTAATTATCTATGAACGTCACTATTCTAACCATTTTACACCACAAAATGTTTGTTATTTTTAACTTTTACTTCATGTACCCAATTATCCAACATCATGACCATAATTTCGTTGAATCTTCTTTTTCGTGTTTTTAAGGATATTTTAATAAAAATGATTTCCCAATCTTCTAGAAATTATAATTTTATAAATTTGGGTCTTCATTAAAGGTTTTTTAATTTTTTTTTAAAAAATTCAACAAGAAAATATTATTTTTCTCATGAAATAATATAAATTATTTTTAAATATTCCATTATTTAGTTATATGGTTTTTTCTATCAAAAATGAAATTGATTTTGTTTTTTAAAATTTATTATTTTTAACAAAATTATTTTCAAAATTAAGTGGGTATTTTCCTAAAAATTAATTTAATGATATTTTAGTCGTATATCCATTCCTTAATAGAAAAAATAATCATTCTTCCATTTTATAAAATAGAGACATTATTTAGTGAATAAATTCCCATTATTTCGTATGATAGATAAATATTTTTTAAAAAATTGATTTTTTATAGAACCCATTACATTTCCATATGTTTATAATATTTCAAATAGGTCATCATGGTACCCATTTTTTCATTGGTTAATCCTATTTCATAGATATTTTTATGCAACCTATCTATTTTAAAATGATTAGTCACGATACAAAGGGATTATCCTAAAACAAATTTATTTTCCATTGCCTAATCAAGATATAATAGGAATGATAGTTTTTAGTCTAATGATGAAATTTCATATCTATATACTATTTTGGTCCTATGTTTCTTGGACGTAATATATGATAGATGTGCCCATAAAATTGTGGGTAATACAAATATAAATTATAAAAGGGGTGCATCCATATAGTACTATGTTATCTTTGTATAGGTAACAAAATGTGTGCACCCAGATGGGAATCCAATGCATTGGGTAATGATTATGTTCTTTGATTTATTATACTTTATGTCCTCAATATTATTATTCTAATATTCAGAGTTTTGTAAGAGTGAAATGATAATTATGTTCCATGATACCAACACGTTAATATATATTATTTACATTTGTTTTTAATTTTTCATTTGTTTAAGATTTATATCACATGACTAATAATTATTCCTCCCCATTACTCTTTCCCTTGTTAAATCTTAATTCAATGCTTCGTGACTGGTGATTTAGGTATTGATGTGTATGAATTCCATTACTATTTTATCATTCCCCATGATGTTTCCTTTATACACACATGTACTTCATATTCTCATTGATGAAATTAGATTGTAAATTATTTTTTTAATCTTATTATTATTTTTCTCTCACCCTTCATATGATTATTTTTACCCATGTTATCAATAAATATATTGAATGAATAATTTATAGAATGGTTTCATGTGCATGATTTTGATAACATAATATGAAATAAGAAAATTTGGGTTATGTGGGATAAAATCACATTTATTGATAAGGGTGTTGTTTATGTATGATTTATTCATAATTATATGAAATTTTACACATAAAAGGTCCTTTGGGATATAAGTAATCCAACATTTCCTTTTCATGTAAATTATTTTGGATAATAAAATTATGTAGCATTTATCTCAATCAAAGAAATTAATGAAATGTTTATGATTTCATCACAATATCCTCGAGTATGGGTTCTAGGTTGTTAGAATTGGAATCAAAATTTAATTTAGAAAATGTTTCAGATCAGTATATTTTCATGTGATTTTATCTTAAGAGATATAGATTCAATTTTAGTTATGTAGTATTAAGGAATGTCATATTATCAATGTCAAAGACACCGCATTAGGTATTTTTAAGTAGTAAATTTTTTTAGGTGATTAATAAAAATTTGGCAGATATTTTATTTTTTTGGTGTATTTCTAACCTCTATGATCAAAATGTAGTGTTTCTTAAGGATGATTTTTTCAAATTTTTCAAGTAAAAAAAGGAAATCTCAAAGGCTGGTCGATAACTTTTCACACCCAGTAAGGATGTGGGACTTAAACCCACAACTAATGGTAGACAAGGGTGTGGTTCCTACCACATTCCTACACTATGTCCAAGTTGGTTTGAAAATTTAATAAGTAAATAATTTTTCCTATTTTTTGAAGAATGTTGGAATTAATTTTTGGGAATACGATTGAATTTTTTGGGAATAATATATTATCAAATGAATAAAATTATGTGGTTTTAAAAATAATTAAGAAATGTTTGATTAATATTAAGGATAACTATTTAGGGAATTATTTGGTATTAACTCTATGTATTACTATTGAAATTGAGAGATTAATGATTGAAGGATTACTCCATTAAAGAATTATATTACCTTTTTCTAACCATTTTGGGTTTTTAATGTCTAAATATAAAGGTAATATATTTTCTTGATTTTGGGGATTATGTGATCCTTTAAAATTTGTATTTTTAGTTCTTCAGAAATGAAAAATTCGTCATTATTACACCTAATTTGGGGTAAAAAAAGATGTTCTAGTGGAAATTGTGTAAATAATGTAATTTTACATATCTAGTAAGTATATTTCACTATTTATTAGTCTAGATGGTGAAATAATTATTCAAATATAGAAAAATTATATTATATAAAACAAATTGTCTTCTTATCACCATTTCTAATGAACCTATGGTCTTTTCAATCATGACATATTTGGTGGATTTTAGACCTAAAAATTCCATTTATCATTTATTTTCAAATTCACAACAGTTCATATCAAATTAAATGATTATTTATTTATTTTTACATGAACATATATTCATATCCAACTATATTTCCCCTGTTTGTAATCCTAGTATGTGTTATTATAGATTAACTTCATATTACATTTTCTCTTTTTTCAACACGATGTTTTTATAACTCATTTTCAAAAGTGGAATTCCAAAAAATGGCTATTTTCAAATATATAACTATCGATTATAAATATCTTCTTCAAATTAAGAGGATTAAATTTATTAATAAGGTGAGAATGTAATGGCCTAATATTATAAAAGAAAAAAACTATATTCTCTTGCTTAAATAACACAAAACACTGAGAGTAGATAAGAATGTAACACCCAAAGACATTATAAAATATTCAATTGAAAATAATTAATTTCTTCAATAGATATAATTCCACAAAAAATTTATATTAGATTATGTTTCATGAAAAAAGTATTTTACCATTCATAACATGAAATAAGTAATTTATTTGACACCTTTAGTGACACTCAAGATAAAGTGTTAGTAAATAATAATATAATATTATTTTTATTTAATAGTTAACCCTTGTCCATTATATTGGTGAATATGAGTAAAAATAAATAAATTAGAAAAAAAAATATGGTTAACCAAAGTAAAAAATAAAATTCATTAACTATAGATTTATTATGAGTGAAATATGAATTAGTTGAATGAAAAACCCGAAATATTTTCTGAATAATTGTATTTTTTATATAAGTTACTCTATCTATGCTTATCACATATAAAATATAATATAATTTAAAAAAAAATTAAATATTAATTTTTCAAAAAATCTAAACTTTTACAAATTTTATACAAAACATATGATTGTGTGAATTGTTTTTATTTTTCTTAAAACATTTATTTTTTGATGAATATTAATGAATATTAAATTTTATTTTAAAACTACATTTTAATATAATATATATATTTTATTAAAATATATTTTTAATTGTTTTTAATTTTTTTTAAAACTCAATTTTATATCATTTAATCCAATTTATTTCAATTGAATAATTTTCATGTTGGACTTTGATATAAAAACATAGCAAACAATTTTAAATTTTATCATTGAAAAATTCTTTCTTCCTCACATCTGCAAGATTAATATAAAATTAAATTATGAAAAAATTATTAGTTCATTTGGGAAAATTTATTAATTATTTTAGAATATAATAATAATTATTATATAATAATTTTAAATCAATTTTATAACTACAGTGGTTAGTAAAATATATAACATTAATTACGTATATAATAGTTAAAACATGGTGATGTGCATTAAATTTGTTTGTATAAAAATTAATTATAAAAAAATGAATGATTTTTCTTTAATATACTTGATTTTATATATAGAATCAATAGTTGTTAAATAACTAAATAATTTCAGTTTAATTTTATTTTTAATTGATTAATTACCAATAAAAATAAAAATATAAAAGTTACCATGGTAAAAACTAACCGGGTAAACTTCTATAAACTTAACGAATGTGGAATAATTTTATAAAACAGTAACACTGTCAGCCAAAAACTAATTGCTACTGCATTACATTAATATAATGTAAGGATAATAGGAATCAATTTATTAAGTGTTTATTATTATAGAATATTTGTAAATATACGTTATAAACATGGAACCAAATTTTCATTAGGAATAAAAAAGCATAATATAGAACACAATTAAATACCTAATATCCAGAGAATCATTCCAATAATACTTCTCCATACTCTAGATAATGGAACAAAATAAGGGTGAGATCAAATTCCCAGTAAGGATAAATTATTGTGGATGATATCATGAAATAATATTGAAAAAAAATATGGAAGAAAGAATATATTTTTAAATAAGGGAATATAAAATATCACATATGATAAAAAATTTACCTTAGTGATTTTAAATAATATTTTAATCACATATAACACAAATAATGATATAATTAATAATTTTATATATCTTCCCTATAATGTTCTATCAACATGATATTTACTTACATGATCATTCCTCAAGATTTTTTGAGTGTTTGGGTAGAAACATGTCTAATTTGTGTCTATATCTATCCTATTGACCATTTATAACTACTTAGAAACAAACATTCACGGTTTTACACAAACTAATTTAACACCATGAGACTACCTATACATCGAGGAGATTAAACTAACTAGTCCATAACCTGTATAATGTAATTCCAAAACATTCCTCAACTATGTATAATCAATTTCAATCATAAACAATGTGTCTTTTCAAATATTCATATTGAGTAAGGGATACATATTTATTAATATTTCATCCACTATATAATATATCATTCAATGTTGCAAAAGTATTTAAAAAATTATACTATTTATGAAAACATAATAGCAATCATAAATAAGGTTTACATTTAGGCTATATGAATATACATTTATCACTATAAAGTTACTAACCTAAGGGGAAGATAATAAAAAATAAAATTTATTCAAATAATTGAATATCAATATTTTCCATGTTTAAAATAATCGTAATCCATATAGATAGATAATAATGTTGGTATTAATAAAAAATATTACTTGTTTAGGATAATTAACAACAAGGGTTGGTGACATATATGAATGGAAGTAACATTAAAAGGGCATTAAAATCCTTTTTGGTGAAAATAATTATTAAACATTCGAATTTGTCCCATACCAATATGTAACATTTGAATATTGAGACCTATGAAAAAATAGCATGAAATGAAATTTATAATACCATGATAAAATTATATTCAAGATATAACATGCCAAAGAGCAGTATATAGACCTTATAAAATAAGGAATGAGTATAACATTAAAAAACATCTCAAAGAATGAATTATTTGACAAAAATTCAATAACCTACATCAAGAACTCATACAACCTATGATTCACCTATTGAGAAATAAATATAGAATGTGAGATAATGATCCCCAAGACCTGCCCCCAGTAGTCAATTTTTGTGGAAAGCATAAGAAATGTTATATTAATCTCCCATAAATTGGAGGTATAAAAATTTTAATAGTAACCAATATCGGGTGATACGATGTATCAGCCTCAAAATAAATCCAAGAAAAAGGTATAAATGAATCAAAATATCCATCCCATAATAATAGTTAAAAATATACCTATAACAAAACATGTGTTTGTAATGTAGATACCAAAAACAGGGCTGTGAAGCAACACAGAAACTATACTAATGCTTGAGCTATTACGGTACAATACAGTCCTAGAAATCTACCTAGATACCTAAAAACAATTTTATTTGCATAGGTTGAGCATACAATTATACTCATTATAAAATGTAGAAGTCTATTTTGAATATTTAAGGGGTACATAATAATTCCTCCATGATAAAAATCACAGAACAAAAAATTACATAACAAGGTATACTATCCATCCTAATAATCTCACCATGGTAAACAGTCCAAATAACATGAGTCAAGTAATTTAATATAGTAATAATGTCGATAAAAGGGCACCCCCACCACATTTAGGTTATCAGACACTCTCACACCCTAATGACAGACGTCCTAGAACTCCCACCTCTTCCAAATATACCAAAACTATAATGACACGACCTTAAACATTACATAATCTTGAATTATGTTAATAATTCACATTAAGGATATTTTCAAGTTTAGAGTATTAGAGAATTAGGCCATAACTATTACATTACATCTCAAATATTATATTTTAGATGCTACAAATGACTATCCTTTTATTCATTAAATAAATACTCTTCAGAGATAACATAAATTTTTTCATGATATAAATCTTCTATAATTCATCCTTTCTCTTACCCTGACATATATCATGTGAAAAAAATTTCAAAAAACATGGGATGACCATAAAAATCTCAGTAAGGTTCACAAAATAAATAATGAAAACATTAGTCCATAAATACATACAAAACATAATCTCTATAACATTCTTCATGAAATCAAAATATGTTTTAATAACATAAAGAAATCGTAATTTATAGAGGTAACTTCTAGAATCTATAAGATAATTATGTTGTAGCTTTCATAGCTATGGTAGTTACATTTAGAATACCCTTGATATTATATTCGCTAAATCTCTTAGTTGAAACATTAAGATTTACCTTTTTCACATTAACAAATGCATTGTAGAGCAATCTCGGGCTCACCTGCCCTATGTGTATCGTTTAACCACCTATATAATTAATAAATGACAATGAACAACAAAAAATTCCATACTCATGAAACAAACATAAAGGAAATATAAAATTTCCAAATTTCAATAACCATATATAAATTAAATATATTGACATAACCAATCTATTATCAAAAACATTTTCAATACCAAAATATGTAAATGTGTATATGGTAATTATTTTCCATTTAAAAAGTTACGGCTTATTAAGGAAGCCAAATATCAAATAATGATTGCAATGGAGGAAAGGTCATTGTCACCGTGTACATTAAAAAAAATCCCCCTTGTGGTTTAGTAAAACGCTACATAGATAATAATTCCCATTGAATGAAAATACAAGGAAAAAGATTTATTCACCAAATAATAGAATGGTGTGTATAAATCAAAACATTCATCATTGAAAATATATTGAGACGAAGTCCCATACCCAAGGTCTGACATGGCTCGTTCGTTCTTTAATCTCTTGAATAACAAACTAATGATAATTTATACTTTCCTAAAAAACATTTCAGGTTTATTATTCCTTTTATATTACTTATTACCATGTTATAAACATAACTTAATCATTCAAAATAAAAATGGTGGTTTTGTCGATATTTGGAACTTGCGTCAAAAAATTAACTTAATATAATTACATGTTTTCCATATGATCTAAATTATTTTATCTCCAGAATGATATTTGAGATTTTTATATCATATATATAATTTAAAGCCATTATATATATGTCTTTATAATATTACATTTGAAGATAAGAAATGAAATGCATCGTTCATGGACTTGGTAATCCGTACATACGCATGAACGCTACATTCAATACAATTTTATATTAAATGGAATGAAAACAAAATTATACATTGGAATAAAATAATAATTATATTATATCATATATAATTACAGTAATTCCATCTTTTATACATTCCACATATGGAATTAACGATTCATATCACTTTGAGGGGGTGGTATACCGCACATCCTTAAATGAAATTATTGTATTTACCAATTTTGGAAAACATAAAGGTATGTTGTAAATGAAAAATAAACAGATAAATAATATAAATATAACATATATCACATATAAATACATTTCCATCATAATGGACACCATTATATGTGGTAAAATATATTTGAACAATCATCGATTCGTGAGGCAGTAGTTCACCGTCCACAAAAACAGTATGATCATATCCATTAAAATGAGCTATGTAGAAGTGTAGTTCGAATACTTATCATAACAACAAACTATTATATTCACTATACCATTCTTGTTATGTGAACAATGAATATAAATAGAATATGGAGTGGAGAATTAAAATAAATGAAGATAACAAGCAGGAAGACGTTGCCTTTAAATCGGGTAACACCATTTTGATTGAAGCAAAAGGCTTTCTTAAAGTTCCTTATGTATAATGTAAGGATTCTATGAGGAATATAAGGATTCATGGAACTAATTTAGGTATAGGATGGCTGATACAAGAGGCTTTATGGGTGTGTCTGATAGGTTATAGGTGGTGGCCTTTTATAAGGGTGTTAGAGGGGCTTGTTATGAAATTATGAAGGAATTATTTTATTATAAAATAATATTTGGTTTTGAAAGGTCCATAATTTATTAAATTCATATATAATATGAATATATGTATAAATAAATTCAACCAGTTAAAATTGGACTTGTTTTGGATATTTTTTAATCCTTACAATTTTTAACCCTTTTTAACTTATTTAACTCTTACAACGTTTTCATGTATATTGATGCTATATTGTAAATATAGTTACCTTAAAATTTCAATCAACCCAAAATTTGTTGATTAAATAAATTTTCAACCTTATCTAATTCATTTTAAAAATTTATATTTTTAGGAGAATTTGTTCATTTTATAAAACAACAATTTTTAAAAAAACTCATTTTTTTCAATTAAAATACTTTTCATAACATGACTTTTTAGGAAATTAATAACAACAAGATAATTATAGAAAAACATCATTATTTAAAATATAAAAAGTCATAATCATCCCTAAAATTAGTTTATGGCATAAAAAGTTTAAAAATAATTTTATTTTAATATTTATAATCTCATTTAGTTAAATCTATCATTAATGAGGTAATCATTACATCATCATTGTGTCAGAAACAAATTTATTTATATGATATCTCAAAATAATATATAAAATACCATGATGTAAGAAATACTTTTATCTTCTTGATGACTTTTTATAGAAATATATCAATTATATAGACTGCATAATATAAATGTTTTACCAAAACAATACATGATTATGATATTTTTATTTTTATATTAAATAAGAAGCTATTAATGTGATTATATTACCCAAGTAGCATCCAAATGACAAAGGTTATACCCAAATATTTTATTGGTCGGCCATGACTCGACCAATAAGGGTAGGACCAGGGTTAATGTAATTTTATATTATTATAATATTTTCTTTACCTTGAAATACCGTATTTACCTTTAACTACAGAAAATAAAAATCAAAGTTACTATTCACCAGAAATTATTTTCAACCCATTGAACCAAATTTTACTTACTAATGAAAAAAATGTATGTAGTATTTTTAAATTTCAATTCACAGATGCAGTAAAATTTCATTTAAATGAAAAAACTCAGTTTTTAACAACTAAGCAGTAATTTTAACTATTCATCAAAAATTGAGTGTTTTCAGAAAAATATCAAAGATTCTCCCAAAGATAATTTTTATATTCAGAAATCAAAAAATATTCCTAATTTAAAAAATTAAAAAAATAGATGTTTCAATATTTATTTTAAAATTAATTTTTGTTTTCAAAACCAAAAAGCGTGTTTTTATGAAATAATAATTATCAAAAGATTGACACTTATTTATGTAAAATTTAAATGTGAAATTACTTTGATGGAATGAAATTATATTAAATGGTAAAACTGTATTCCAATGAAACTTTAAAAACATAAATAACAAAATAAAAATATAAATAAATATGATTAAAAGACAGTTTTCAATTAAAATGCAGTATTTTTCACTATTCATTTTAAAATTAATTTTATTAGAAAAATACAAAAATTTCATCCAGTGTAAATTTTGATATCCCTATTCTATAAAATAATTTTATTTTTTCAAATAGTACATTTAAAACTAACAAAACAAGATTTAAAAATGGTTTTCTGTTATAATGCGGTAAATCGATCTTTTAAAGAATATTAGAGAATTTACTCTTAAAATTGGATTCATTCACATTTTTTTTCCTTTAATATTTACTGGATAAATTTAAAAACATTTAAAAAATATATATAATCATATTTTAGTTATTTATGTTCATTCTTGCCAATATAATGACTATGTGTTAACTAACATTTTAAATAATAATATTATATTACTATTATTTATTATAACTCAATGTTTTGTTCAATAAAAAATTCCAAAAAATCTCATTATTGCTTATCGGGTACACCATCGAATATATCATCCCCTTTAAATCAAAATGAATATTTAATTCACAAATATTCATAAATATGAAAATTCCATATTCGTTATTCACCTGGGATGTTATATCGTTCCCCCTTTTGCAAATTGTGTCCCCACAATTCTATTTACATATCAAATAAAAGGGGGTTCTTTTCTCTCATAGTATTTTCAGATTTCCACATTGTCTCTCCAATAATATGGTTTTTCCACAAAAACCATACCAGATGAATTACCTTATTCTTCTTCCCTTGCTATTTACGGTAAAAAATATGGACTAGTTGTTAAACATAATAAAAATTGTCTTCCAACTGAACTGCCTATGGACTCAAAAAAATGAGATGGATTTGGCATATAATTTAACAACATAGAACCATTAAAATCATTGTGTACCTTGGATAAACATGTATTTAAATCCACTATGTAAGCAACTGATCTAAATTTCCCCCGGAATTTTTAGGGTCCAATGAACCTCGGACTCAGCTTTACCTTCTTACCAAAACATATCACTATTTTCATGGAGAAGTTATGATAAATACATGATCACCTACCCTGAAAGAAATAACATTCCTCCAGTTATCCGCGTAACTTTTCTATCTACTCCGAGCTTTTCTCATGTGCTTCGGAATGAATTGAACTTTTTCTATCATCTCTTCTACCAATTTTGGTCCCATCAGTTTCCTTTCACTTACATCATCCAAAAAAGCTGGAGTTCGATAATGCTTTCCATATACTGATTCAAATTGTGCCATCTATATACTAGAATGAAAAATTTTATTACAAGAATATTCAACCAAAGAATGATTTTGGTCACATCTTTCATAGAAATCCATTGAGAAAGCACATAACATATATTCCTGTTTATGAATTGTTCGTTTTGACTACCCATCTGATTGTGGATGAAAATATATACTAAAATTTAATTTAGTGCCCAATGACTTCTGAAGGCCTTTCTAAAAGATAGAAGTAAACATGGGATAATGATTAGATAAAATGGATAGGGGATCTATATGAAACCTCATTATCTCTTTAACATACAACCGATAAAGTTCATCTAGAGACAATGTATCTCGAATAGTAATGAAATGAAAATATTTTGTTACTCAATCAATAATATCATAGATTGTATTGTTACCTCGATATTTATTTTGTAATCCCATAACAAGGTCCATGGATATATTTTCCCATTTCCACTCAGGCACCGGTAAAGGCTCAATCATCTCTTTTGTTATCTTCCACTCTTCTTTAACCTATTGACAAGTCAAGAACTTCATAGTAAAGTTTGCAATATCTATTTTTCTTCCATCACACCATTAATACTCTTGAATATCATTATATATCTTAGTACTACCATGATTAACTGAAAACAGAGAACTATGAGCTTCATATAACAACTCATTATTCAAATATGAGTCATAAGGAAAACATAAGCTATTTCCAAATATAAAAATACAATCATTATCAATGTTAAAATCATGAAACATACCCTTTTGAACCAATTACACCTTTTTTCTGCAACTCACTGTCTTCCTTCGACAATTTCTTAATTCTGTCTGATAGAGATTATTTCACTAAACCTGAAATCAAATTGTGGAAATTCTAGCACCAAAAAATTCTATTGAATAGTTCATAAAGTCTTTAAACAAAGGATCTTGTTCCATACATAAAAATCTTAACATAGCATTACTTTTCTGACTCAAATCATTGACTACTTTATTTGCCTTTCCTGGATGGTAATGAATTGGGAAATCATAATCCTTGATTAATTACATCCATCTCACCTATCACATGCCCAATTCTTTCTGATTGAATACATACCTAAAATTATTTTTGTCAGTATATATTTCAGATTTTACTCCAAATAAATGATGCATCTAATTTTTTTAAAAAAAAATAGCGCATAATTCCAAATAATATGTAGGGTATTTTATCTCAGGTGGTTTCATAGAATCTGAAGCATAATCAATTACCTGATGATTCTACATTAGTACACAACAAAGTCCATAAACGAAGCATCATTATAGATAACAAACTCAAAATTTCTGGAAGGCTTTTCTTAAAACCTGAGCATTCACTAATCATCATTTCAATTCCAGAAAACAATCATAAAAAACTGTTGTCCAAATAATCATAACACATTTTCAAGTTAACATAATCTTTGGGAAAGATAATCATGAAAAATAGTAAACAAACCACCAATATTAACCCGCTAAACTATGAAATAAAATGATCTATATTATATTTTTGGATCATGGATAATCTAAAAAAAATCAGGATCAATAGTTATGCCTTTTTTGGAAACAATGTGACCAAGGAATGATATTTTTTGTTACCAAAACTCACACTTGCTGAATTTCCCATATAGTTTTTTTTATGGTTTTCAAGAAAAGAATTAAATGACTTTCATCTTCCACATTTCTTTTGGGAAAACCCAAAATATCATCAATAAAAAGAACCACAAACACATCCAAGAAATCACGGAAAATTTTATTCAGGATTTCAATGAATACAGCAGTTGAATTGTTAAACTAAAATGGAAACACTAAAAATATAAAATGGAAATATCGTGTACAAAATGCAGTCTTCAGAATGAAATATTCTATTATTTTGAACTGATGGTACACCGAAAATAATGTAAATACTAGAAAGTTTTGAGCTCCCTAGTGCTGATCAAACAAATCAACGATATGAGGAAAAGGATACATGTTCATAATAATGTTGTTATTCAATTCTACATAATCAATGCAGAGTCTCGTTGAACAATATTTATTTTTATGAAACTAGATAAGAGCACCCCATGGTGATGTGCTAGGTCGAATGAAATATTTATCTAATAATTAGTCTAATTTCTTCTTTAAATCTAAAATGTATAATTAGAGTCATTCGATAAGGGGGTGTTGAAATCGGTTAGGCCTCATAAACTAAGTCAACATTGAATTCAGCTTCATGGTCAGGTATTATTTTAGGAAACCCATCATGAAAAACATAATGATACTCATTTATGACTAGGACATCATTAATCTAAACTGATCTATTGTTTTCAAAAATATCATCAAGGTAACATTCATTTACACCTTTTACTAGTTTCTCAGCTTCCTGATATATTATCAATATTAAGGGGTCATTCATGTACACAAAATTAAATTCTTTCTGAAAAAAACATCTTTATCTCTGCAGTCAATCATAGCATTATAAACAAAAATCCAATCCATACCCAAAATATCTTCAAACACTTCTAGGGGAAAAAATAAAGTTTTAAGGTAGATTTTTTCTGCACATAAAGACATAAATGTTCTTGTAATATCTCTTTGTCTGAAAATTTTCTTCCAATGTTAATACTATAAGTATTGGATTCATATCTTGATATGGAATTCAAAATTTACTTGAAAACATCTTAAAAATGAAAAAATGTATAGACCATGAATCAAATAAAAGATTGTAATAATTTGAATAATGAAATAGTGTATCTGATTCTACTTCATTCCATGGCCCAACATCTTCTGAAGCAGTTGAAAAGTATTTCACCACCCCTTTCTTCTTGTTGTTCAGCTACTTTCCCTCAGTTGAGTTTTCCGTAGGACGCTCATTTACTTAATGAGCCATTTCATTGCACTTATAAAATTTACCAACTGTAAATCAGCATTTTTCTTTCCTTTACACTAATATGTTTTAGTTAAATTACAAAACTTATATATTAATTTTCCACATTCGTAGCAGTTAAAAAAATTCAAAAGATAGTCCCCAGCATGGGTTTTTCTACAATTTTCATATAAATTTAACTAATTTTTATTAACATCATCGTTTTTTTGGATTTATTCGCTTTCATTTTCCACCATGACCTCTTATTCTGTTTTTTAGAACACCTAATCACTGGAACACTCAATTTCCACCTTTTCTACACATCGAACAAGTTTTTAAAAACTTTTGAAATCATGAGAAGATAAAGATATTCAATACTTTGACTTTAATATTGATTAAAAATGGTTTTTATTATCATGATATCATATAATACTTGGATCATACATTTCAAGTCAATTGAATTTAGATTCATAAGTAGCCACTGAGTCATCCTCCGTCCTCAATTTTGGGAATTTTTCTTACATCCTATGAAAAACGACCTTAGGAAAATATTTCTCAAGCATACATTTAACTTCATCCCAATCAAGATAATAAATCTCCTCACTATCCTTGATATTTTTTTTCATCGACCACCACTGATCAACATCACCTTGAAAACGGTAAACTGAAATACTACAAATTTTGATGTTCAAAATACCCATTGACATCAAAAATCATCTATAATGCGTTAATCCACCCTTCATCTAGAACATTGTTATATGATCTTCAGAATGATTGGGGATGTTTCCTCATGAAATTCTACATTACTGGCATTTTACTCTGTGGTTGATATGGCTGATCGCATGCATTGATATCACCACCATTTATAGCCTGAGTCAATTGTTCATCACTATAATAAATTGTTCAGTTCAAATTATGACCATCTCAGGTTGCTGATTTGGAAGGATGTCTTCCTACTGATGATGTCCCGTCATAGTTTCCATGTTTCCTATATGGAAATACATTTTGAACACAGAAATATATTCGGCGATGTAACATGGTAATCATTAAATGGCATATCATATAAATCTTAGCATAAATTAATAAATATATATATTAATTTAACAATATCCTAACTTCTAAAGTTGTCTAAATCGACCTTTGATACCAACTATATAGACATGGCCATTAACATTACCCAATGTTGAGTTATGTTAATAATTTACATTGAGGATATATTCATGTTTATTGTCTTATTGATGAAGTCCATAACAATTATATTACATCTCAAATATTACAATGTATACAATTCTACTAAGTATCCATTTTTTCATAAAATAAAAACTCAAAAAACAAAACATTTATTCTTTTCATAATATAAATCATTTTTAATTCTTCCTTTTTCTTACCCTTCCTTATATCCTCAGAAAAACATTAAAAAAACATGGGATGAGCATAAAAATCCCAGTAAGGGTTATAAAATAAAGAATGAAAACATTAGTCAATATTTAAATAAAAAATAGAAGATCATTAATATACTATATGAAATCATATGATTTATGAATAACACAAAGAAATCATAAATCATAAAGGTGACATGTGAAATCCATAAAATACTTACATTATAGCTGTAACATCAATCAAGGGAGTTACATTTGAAATACCCATCACAGAATATTCCCTTAATCTATTAAGAGAAAAATTAAAATTTACCTCTATCACAATACCCAGTGTATTGGAGATCTATCCAGGGCTCATCCTCCCTTGGTTTACCATGAAACCTCCCATTTACTTAAAAAATTCCCATGATTCGTAACATATTCATAACACATAAAACAAATATAATGGAAAGATAACATTTCCACATTTCAACCACAATATTTCATTAAAATATATTAACCTAAAAAATCTATTATAAAGACTATTTTCAATACCAAAATACTTAAAAGAGTATATGGTAATTATTTTCCTTTTAAAAACATTACGTCTAGATAATGAATCCAAATATCAAATAACGCTCGCGGTGGAGGAATGGTCATTGTCACTGAGTATGTTAAAAAACATTCCCTTCCAAATTTAGAAAAATGTTACGTATAAAAATATTATGTTTGAATGAAAATACCAGTAAAATGAGTATATACACTATATAAAATAATGTCGTCTATAAATTTAAAAATTCTTTATTGAACGTAGATTGAGACGAAGTCCCTTACATCATTACCATCTTGACTCATTCTTTCATTAATCTCATGAATAATAATCTAATGTTAATTTATACTTTAATAAGAACTGTTTTCATGTTTTTTATTCCATTTATATCACTTATTAACATGTTATAAACATTGCTTAATCCTTTATGAAAATAATGGTGGTTTTTTCGATATATGGTACTTGAGTCAAAAATGAACAACTTATAATTACAAGTTCTCCAAGTGGTCAAATTTACCTTAACTTTAGAATGATATTAATAATATAGATATATTATATATCATATATATCAAGTATATATATTTATTTATAATATAACATTTGGATATAAGAAATGAAATGCACCATTCATGTAGACGGTAAGTCGAACGTATGCATGAACGTTACTTTATGTTATACTTAAAATTTAATGAAATGAAAACATAATGATAAAAAGGTATATTATATTTGAAATATAATATCATATATAATTTCATTAATTTCAGCCATTATATGTTTCAGGTATTGCATGAATGAGTCAAATAACTTTGAGGGAGCGATAGTCCGTACTTCCTCAATTTAAATTGCTGTATTTTCCAATTTTAGAAACAATAAAGGTATTATATAAATGAAAAATTAAGAACTATTGAAACAATATAAATAAAATATATATCACATATAAATACAATTTCATCATAATAGAAACCATGAGAGGCGGTACGAGATACTTGAACAATCATCGTTTCCTCTGGCAGTAGTTCTCCATCCACAGAAACAGTATGATCGCATCCATTAGATGTAAGTGTGTGGAAGTTTAGTTCGAATCCTTCACATAAAAAAATAGTATATTTAGGATAAATTTTTTTGTTATAAAAGGCATAAGAATAGAATAGGTTTTGCAGAAAAAATAAAAGAAGAGAACTGGAGGGAAGACATTACCATTATATGGGTAATTCCCGTTGGTTTGAACCAAAATAATTTTTTGAAGTGCCTTATAAATATGGTAAGGCTTCTAGGAGGAAGATAGAGATGTTGGGAGATTATTTTGGCATATTTTGTATAATCCTAGGATATTGAGAGTTGTGTGTAATGGGTTAGAGGTGGTGGCCTTTTATAAGGGGGGCTATTTAGGAAACTTTGAATGTTTTACTTTATTATAAAATAATATTTGGATTCCAAAGGTCCACAACTTCTTTAATTCTAATATAAGAGGAATATATGTCTATATAAATCCATAAAATTATTATTGGACGAGTTTTAGATATTTTTTAATCCTAATATATTTTATTTTACCCTTTGTTATCTTATTTATCTTTTACCATGCCTTCATGTATATTAATACTATATGGGTAATATAGTTACCATTAAAGGCCAATATAACCACATGTGGTTCATTTATGACATTATCATACTTTTATAAGTCATTTGGATAGATCATTTATTTTTATGACTATTTTATCATTTATTAAAATAATATTTGTTTTAAAAACACAACAATGTTAATTTATATACTATTCATGTCATGATTATTTAAAAAATTCAAAAACAAATTCCTCAATTCAAAAAAAAAAGATCATTCATTCAAATATAAAAAGTCAGAATCATCCATAAAATTATTTTATGGAATTAAAATTATCTAGATAAATTTATTTTAATATTTCTATTCTCATTTATTTAAAACATTCATTATTGAGGCAATCATTACATCATCATTGTGTCATACATAACATTATTTATATGATGTCTAAAAATTTAAATAAAATACCATGATTTTGTAAATATTTTAAGCTTTTGTAATGATTATTTATAGTCACAAATATCAATTATATAAGGCTATATTAAAATTAATTTATCAAAACAATTCTTGTTTGTGATATTTTTTTAATTTAAATTAAAAGTTATTAATGTCATTATCTAAGCCATGTGGCTTCAAAATTAAAAAATGTCATACAAAAGGATTTTAATGGTCGGCCATGACTCATCCAATAATGTTATCCAAAGTGTTAAGGTTATTTTATATAGTTATAATATTAATTTTACCATGAATTACCCTATCTACCTATAATTGAGTTAAATAAAAATAAAAGGTTTCTATTTACCAAAAATAATTTTCATCCCATTGAACCAAATTTTACAAACTTATGAGAATAATTTATATCAAATTTTTGAAATTCAATTCACAGAAGCGGTAAAATTGTATTTAAATTAAAAAGTCAGTTTTTAACTACGATGCATTGTTTTCACTATTCATAAAAAATTGAGTGTTTTTAGAAAAATATCATAAATTCACGAAATGAATATTTATATATTTCAAATTGAATAATGATTTCTATTTTACCAAATTAAAAAAATTGATTTTTCATTAATTAATATAAAATTAATTATTGTTGTCAAAACAAAAAATCTTGATTTTATGAAATAATAAAAATCAAAAGATTGGCACTTGTCTACGTCCAATTTCAATGTGAATATTCTTACATTTACAAAAAATTGATATAATATAACAAATATAATCCAATTACATATTAAAACCAAAAAAATTAAAATATAACTATATAAATAAAATAGATTAAGAAGCATTTTTGATTTAAAAACCAGTATTTTTCACTATTCTTTAAAAAATAAGCATTATCAGAAAAATACAAATATTTCAACAAAATTAGATATTGTTGTCTCAATTATAATGGAAAAATTTATTCTTTCAAATATGACATTTACAATTGAAAATATTATATTTATAATGGTTTTTCCATCAAAGGGCGATAAATCGACCTTTTAAAGAATATTAGAGTATTTTTTAATAGAATTTGATTCATTCAAATTTTAAGCGTCTATCATTTATTGGATAAATGTAAAACACTTTAAAAAATATGTATAATCGTATTTTAGTTAGTTTTTTTCATTAACGCCAATACAATGGCTATTTGTTAACTAATATTTAAAGTAATAATATTATATTATTATTTTTTAGTATAACTCATCAATGTATGAATCATAAGATTTCAAAGTAACTCATTATTGTGTATGGGGGATTCCATTGAACATATCATCCCCATTAAAGAAAAATTAATCTTTTTGACTTTGTTAACCTCAGATGTCATAAAAAAATCCTTCCAAAACAAACATGGGCCTCAAAACCACATCTCATCCTTCCAAAAGACACCTAGGCCACCATCCCCACCACATCCGAAAGGCACGTGGGAAAAACAACTTGTCGAATCACACTTGGGCCTCACAAAACAAAACATGCCCAAAGCGCCCTAGGTTATCACTACATAGAAGAGGGAGCAGGGAAGGGCGGGTGGCTAGCCATCCATCCCCCCACTGGGATGTTTTGTAAAGAAACTATCCCCCATAACAATGGAAGTGTATGGTATAAAATTCTCAACTTGGGTGGGTGCATATAGATATCAAAATGTTCCACATCAAAATATATAGGTATAAAACACTCATCATATCCTATGGGGTTCCAAATAATATTTGACACATCATGTTTTTAATAGACATTTTTTTCAAATAAATTTAAATTTCCGTTAATATCTTGCACTACAATAAGTCATTGATATTTTTTTCATGAAACACCCACATGGCGTACATTACACGCAACACGCACATGGTGTACGTAACACGAAACACTGAGTTTCTATGAAACATCTCTTTTTATATAATATAAATGATTAATTTATAACATATAGATTAAACATATTTATATGAATATTAATGTTCTCTATTAATATTTTTTATAAATAGAACATATTGATAATGAATGATATCATTTTTGGTAGAGTTTTTTATGATTAAGAACACAATTTTATCAAATGAAAAACCTATAAAAATGAAATTATTTTTAGACTCAAATATATAGTCAAATTTATAAACTAAACAACGCATTTGAATTAAAATGTCTAAATTAGTATAGGCTAAATTTTTGTGAATTTGGTGAGAAAAGTTATTTTTTTATGAATAGTGAAACATATTACATTTTAGTTAAAACTGGATTTTTTAAAATTAATTATAAATGATTATTGATATTATAAATGTGTTTTAATGCCAAATTAGAAAAAATTTACATCTATTAATATAATTTAATATATTTTAATCAATTTCACTTTTAAAATGAATAAAAAATCTTGACAAACTGTTTAACATTTTCTTACATTAAAACGATATTATTTCCTTTCGTTTGTAGGATTGTCACTAATCATAATTTTTTATCTTACGTGACCTAAATCTAAAAAATACAACATAAAATTTTTCATTCATTCTAAGATTTATATGCTAATACTTCCCTGTAAATTTTGGACCAAAATGATTAGAAAACGTGAATAAAATTTATCACACCATTTAACACCAAATTAAGAATAATTAGAGACTAAACCATAATATTAAGGACCCAAATGAACTATAATATTTTAAAACAAAAATTATAAGTCTAAATTTCATTAATAAAACTTCCCTTAACGAGTTTAATTAGTTTTAATGTCATTTATAAGTTAAAAATATGTTCAAACGTAGCATGATTCAAAAAATTCCAAGTGATTCATTTTCCTTCCCAATAGAAGGCCACCACCTCTAACCATTCCTCACATCTCTCAGAACAGTTGAGTTATTAGATTATTGGACCATGTTGTCTCCCCAAAATCCTTACTTTTACCTTGAATCATCCATTTGTGTTGAAAGCATCCCAGGGAAGCCTTTTCCACAATCCAAAAGGAAGTCACCCGATTAAGATGTAATGTCTTCTCTCAAGATCATTCCAATTATTTTATTTATCTATACCTATACTCTATTTATTCAATTATATTGTGAAAAAACCTGAATCCAGTATATAATATGATGATATAGTAAAATAATTCTGACTTATTCATATACACACCTCTATCTAATTGATGATGAACATTTTGTTACTATGTACTGTGAACTACTGCCTCACAAAATGAGGATTGTTCATTTCTCCCTTACCACTAATCATGGTTTGAAAATATATTTAAATATTTAATGTATCATATTTACTATATATTTATGCTTATTTTTTATATTTACAAAACATATCTCTTTACTTTTCTTTTGGTATTAATATGATACTCTTGTTTGAGGATGTGTGGACTACCGCCCCCCACAGTGATGTGATTCGTTCACAGACAACATAGAATGTGTTAAGGATGGATTTAATGAAAATATATGATATTTATGATATAGTAATTATATTTTAATAATTATATATATATAAATGTATATAGAAATATATTTTATTTAAATACATTCTATCAATATGATTATAATGACGGAAATAGTGTTCATGTGTATGTACGGCTTACCACCTCCATGAATTGTGTATTCCATATCATACTCCTATATAATATATATTATTATAATATATCTATAATTAATATTATGGATATTTATATGATTTTTTACATTCTATAATCTTGAAAAATATATAAATACCAAGGATGTTACAAATTAAGACACATGCGAAGAACGAACAGAATTTTACCTGAAGTGAAACTTTAACATATGATCATTAAAAATCAGGTAATATGAGGTCATAATAAACACATGTATTTTATTATTTATAGTAATATTCTCCAGTAATATATTTAAAATAAATATATATTTATTATATAGTAATCTTGTACGAGAATGGGGAGATATAAGACACAAGGTATGGGAATTTCATCTCACTTTTAATATAACGCCCTGAACCTAGTTACCCAGAGTCGGTGCATTATTGCGTAACACTGGTATGATCACAAAAGATCATGTCTCGAAAGACCGATTAGTTTAGTATCCTAGGAAGAACTAGATACATTCATAATTCTTACATTACATCATAAATTAAAACAAAACTACAAAAACATCTTGTCTTCATATCCCCTCATACTATCCCTGCAGGTCATTCATAATATACTTCTTCACCTCCTGGAAAAATTAAAACATTGTAAGGGGTGAGCTCAGATGCTCAGTAAAGATAAAAATATAGCGAAAGCTTTCATAAATAAACATTATCATTTAAGGCAATATATAACTGAAAGAAAATCATTTTAAACTTGAACTTCAATATAATATGGAAAAAATAAAATGAAATAATTCCATTTACTTATTTACATGGATATTCTACTAGTCGAATAATCACATGCAATATCAATAACCACTTTCATAATGATGGAATGCATAATGGCAGATTATCATAACCACATAGCTAATGCCTCGTGCCAAGACTGAGAATAAGATTTTGTCAAGGCCTCGTGCCATGACACTATTTTGTCTCATGAGACATTCTGATGCATCGAGGAGCTATAGTGGGATCCACCCATAACTTATTAAGTCCAATGCATTTATCATATGAACAGGTTTAAACATATCATAAACCATAACATAATCATATCACATAAAACATGCATAAAGGAAACATAACATTTCCACATTTCAATCACAAGATATCAACACAACACATTTATTTAAAAAAAATACTTTCAAAACCATTTTCAATACCAAAATAAACGAAAATTAAAACATTGTAATTATATTTCATTTAAAAAATGTTATGGCTTGTAGAGGAAGAGGAAACTCAAATAATGGTCACAGCTACAGAGAATTCGTTGTCGCCGCATACATATGAAAAAAAACATTCCCTTTTGTCGTTTAGTAAAATGCTTCATATAAAAAATATTCTTTTGAATAAACATTAAAGTCCAAGGGTTTTATACACCGTATAAAATATTGTTGTGTATAAAACAAAATATGCCTCAATGAAATGAGATTGAGATGAAGTCCCTTACATAGATCATTATTTTTAAATAAAATCAATATATTATGTGTATTAAATATATGTACACATAATGAAAGTACAAATACCAGATAGGACATAATAATATCATGACATAATTTGAATGTAGGAGATTAACCCAAAGAACAGAAATTGGGTTAAGAAGTTCCCTTACCTCATGTCCGACTTGACTCAATCATTCTTCAACCTCCGGAATAATAAACTAAAGTTAATTTATAATTTATTAAGAAACTTTTTAAAGTTAATTATTCCGTTTATATTACTTATTACCATGTTATTATCATTATGTAATTATTTAAGTTAATAACGGTCATTTTGTCCTCTTTGGTACATGAGTCAAAAATAAACTTCTTATAATTACAAGTTGTTTACGTGGTAGAATATACAATATCTCCAAAATTTTATTCATGATGTAGATATCATATATATCATATATATCCAGTATATGTGTTCATTCATAATATTACGTAATAGTTTGTGGTAAGAAATGAAATGCACTGTTCATGGAGATGGTAAGCCGTACGTACGCATGAACGCTACTTTCATTTCTATTTCATATTTAATGGAATTAAATCATAATGATATAAAGGTATATTATAATTACAGTATAATATCATACATAATATCATTTACTCGATCCTTTATACATCCCACATATGGCATTAACGATTCAAATCACTTTGAGGGGGCGGTAGTTTGCACTTCCAAAAATGAAATTATCGCTTTTACCCATAATGGAAATCATAAAGGTATTACATAAATGATAAATACAGAAGCATAATTAAAACATAAACATAATATATATCATATATAAATATAGTCACATCTTAATGGCCACCATGAGATGTGTAAAAAGAAGATTGAAAAATCATCATTTCGTGATGCAGAAATTCACCAACCACATAAACAATATGTTCTTTAACCATTAGACAAAGGTGTGTGTAAGTGTAAATCAAATACTTATCATAAAAAAATCCTAGTATATTTATGATACTGTTGTTGTTAAAAAATAAAGGAATAAAAATAGTTTAAGGGGTTGGAGAAGCAAAATACAACAAAATAACATAAGAGAAGACATTACCTTAAAATTGGGTAAATCTTTTTTGATTTGAGCCAAATGTTTCCTTGGAAATAATTATGCCCAAAGTGAGGATTCTAGGAGTAAGATAGGGAAGTTTAGAGAGTATTTGGGAAGATATTGGGAGAGCCAAATGGCTTTAAGGTGTGAATAAGGTGGTGGAGGTGGGGGCCTTTTATAAGTGGAGAGGAGGGGCACTCTTGGAAAGTCATGAAATGTTATTTTATTATGAAGTTCTTTTCGTATTATAATGGTCCCAAAATTATATATTTCAAGGATAAGGTGGTAAGTGTTAGAAATATACCCATAAAATATGTTTTTCACAAGTGTATGTTTTAGATTTTACATTATCTTTTCATTTTATTTAAATCATTAATTAATGAGGTAATCGCTTCATCAACATGGTGTCATCAAAAATATAATTTATTTAATGTCTAAAAATTTAAAAAAAATTACCATGATGTAGAAAATCTTTTTATCTTTCCAATTAATATTTATAGTCGTAATGTTAACTTATATAACCCCATGAAATAAATTTTTTAGTAAAACTACACATGTTTGTGACAATTTTATTTTTACTTTAAATAAAAAGGTATTAATGTCATTTTCTTACCCAAGTCGCCCCATGGGGTCCCCAAGTTGACCCATGGATTTTCTTGGTCGGCCATGACTCATCCATTAAGGGTAGGACAAGTGTAAGGGTATTTTCATATATTTATAATATCATTTTTACCTTAAATTTCACTAATTACCATTAATCGCGATTAATTAAGCTTAAAAGTTACTATTCACCAAAACATTATTTTAATCCCATTGAACCACATTTTAATTCTTAATGAAAACCATGTATGTCGGATTTTTGAAAATAAAATCATAGAAGTGGTAATGTTTCATTTAAATGAAAAATCAGTTTTTTAACTACCACTTAGTGGTTTCATTATTAATCAAAAATTGAAGTTTTTCATTACAATGCCAAAATTTCACCCTAAGATATAATTGATATTCCGAATTTAAAAATGATTTCTATATTAAAAAATTACAAACATATAAGTAGCATTAATTAATTTTATAATTATTTCTCGTTGTCTCAACAAATAGCGTGTATTTAAGATACAATATATATCAAAAGATTGACAATTGTTTATGTCCAATTTCAAAGTGATATTAATTATAATGACCACCATTGGATAAAATGGTAATAATACATTCTAATTATATTTTAAAACCACTCAATATTATAATTTATCACTGTAATTTATTTTTATTAAAAAAGTTGTTTTTAAGTACTTTTCACTATTCATAAAAAATTGGAAGTTCTCAGAAAAATACCAAAAATTCAACATAGGATAATTTCGATATTCCGAATCCAAAAATGAAGTCCATTTTGAAATATAAAATATATATAATTTCAAAAAGTGGGTATTACTATTCATAATGGCTATTTTGATTGGTCGTGGTGTGTTAGAATCTCGAACTTGCGTACAATGCAAGTTATTGCATTATTGAAAGAGTACCGTATCACCGAAGATCAGGGTGTTACATTCTCCCCTCCTTAAATAAATTACGTCCTCACAATTTGAAAATTTTCATTGAAAATAAAAGGTTGAAAATAGAAAATACCTTTGTGGAAAACCTTCATCGTAAATAAGGTTAAAAAAATTTAGCCTTAATAAAAGGGAAAGGGAAATGAAAAAGAAACCACCAAATTATGATCTCGATAAGGAGAACATTGGTGTCAATTAGAGAAATATAATTAGAGGAACAAAATAAATATTTGTAGGGAGTAATTGCGTTCATCAATCACAAACAAGTGTAAAATTGAGGGCCTCAAAGCCTTAAATCTATGTTGATTTAAAATATAATCAGTTCAACAAGACATAAAGTATTAGGATAACACATTTTTTGTTTTAATATCCATTTAGAAAAAGTTTACGAATTAATTTATTCATTGAATAATAGATAGGTATATATATATTTATGCTTGAAATGTAGAGTTTTAACCTTTAACTAATTTCTACCACAAACTCATCTTTCACTCAAAAAGATAATAGAACACAAAAATATTATGTTTATCATAATCGTACAAGGTTCAAAATATTAACACATACCATTTAGATTAGGAGAACTATTTTTTAATAACCAGGAACTTCCTATAGGCTAGACGTAGGTAATAAAGGCTTGTCGCACTATGGTTGTGGATTCGATTCCTACAGCTTTGTCCGACGCGACGGGTTATCCCCCAACCTACAGGTTGTCCTTTTCCTAAAAATATAGTATTATAATATTTCAAAAATAATATTCACAAATGTTTTAAACTTAAACAATACGTTCAAAGGTTCTACTTAATCCATTCCAACCTTTATAGTTATCCAAAATACTTCTGTCCAACTCACATACCAAATTTTATAAGGAAGGTAAACACAATGAAGATCATTTTTGCTGTGTAATAACATGTGAACACCTTCATCATATATTATTTTAAAACACTAAAACATCCTAAATTACCATAAATCCTTATTGATTACATTCATGATCCCTTATTCCTTATAGAATACTAGATATACCCCTTCTATCCAAAAATGTATACAAATAATCAATATGCTTCAAGGAAGTCAAGAATATCCAATATAATTTATCCAAATAAATCATGTATTATTCCAAAATTACAATCTCAGTATCAGAACCATATTATGGTTTATCTTTCTCTTAACCATATATTTTCCAAAAAAATTACCTTCTATTGAGTCACTTTTCTTGGTTCCACAAAATCTCAATTCCTTAAGGAAATAGTACTGCAGTACAATCCTTATATACTACATAGTTATTATAACCAGTACATCATTGATACAATACTCACATGACATAATTCTTTAATAACAAAATAAGAACTCTAATCATTTCCCCTCATCTGTGGTAGTATCATAACTTTATTATTGTCCAATAACACCATTTGGGGCATACTCTGATGATTTGGACATTGGTTTGTGTAGTGTCCCCTCTCCTTGCAGATGGAGAATTCAACATTTGAATCATTTTTCGTACCCTTGCAGTCACACACTTGGTGTCCTTTTTCCCCACACATATAATAAACTCTCATTCCCATCAGGAAAGTTCTGAGGTGTTTCTTCCCACATTTATCACATATTGGAAAATTCTTCTTTTCCCTCTTCCCTTTATCTGTCTTTCTCTCTTCCATCCATTTTTTCTCTTGCTTACCTTCAAATCCATAGGACTCAGAGAATTCTATACATATCTTATTATCACATGATAATATTTCTTCATATGTTGAGAACACATGGGAGACTATTTCTCTTCTATATTTATTCTTAATACCATGAAAGATATGATCCTTCATACCCTTTGGGTCAAACGTATTGCTGGAGTTCACATTCCTTCTACTGGGCGCCATTTCTATACAATGGCATAAACTAGGCCAGTTTATGAATTGCAATGAATAATTCCAAACTTATAAAATACTTAATGTAAATTGAACGGTTTGTGGATATAATCCATAATCATAAAGACGTTATATTTGAGGATGTATATTCTCATAAACCCTTCATAATAGTTTGTAAATAAATCGTGAATTATCCAAAGCATATCCCCCGGGAGTGTCGTAACCAATTGTGTAGGAAGGCCCATTTTCGTGCACCAGTTCCTGTTCGAGTCTAGCTCAATGCGGTGTTTTTGGGTTTTACCCCTAGGTATATCTATGCCAGAGCCACCACTAACTGCTCATATCTAGAAAGGGATGTATTGCTTGGAAAAATCACAAAATATCTATAATACCAAAATTCTAGGAAGTTCTTCCATACTAATCCTCTAAGTCTATGTTAGGGCTATGTACTCAAATTAGAGTTTATCTAAATCTATCTTCCAAGGTTAGTACTAAACTGCCTCTGATACCAACTATAACGCCCCGACCCCAGTTACCCTGAGTCGGTGCATTATTGCATAACATTGGCATGATCACAAAAGATCAATTCTCGAAAGACCTATTAGTTTAGTAGGCTTGGAAACACTAGATACATTCATAAGTATTACATTAAATCATAATGTAAAACAAAACTACAAAAAAAAAAATTCTTCATATCCCCTGATACTATCCCTGCAGGTCATTCATAATATACTTCTTCACATCCGGAAAAAATTAAAACATTGGAAGGGGTGAGCTCAGATGCTCAGTAAGGATAACAATATAGAGGAAGTATTCATAAATAAACATTAACATTTAAGGCAATGAATAACTAAAACAAAATCCTTTTAAACATGATCTTAGGCATAATATGGCCAAAATAAAATGAAATATGGACATTTACTTATTCACATGTATATTCTACTAGTCGAATAATTACATACAATATCAATAACCACTTTCATAATGATGGAATGCATAATGCCATACTATCATAACCACGTATCCAAGGCCTCGTGCCAAGACTACAAATAAGATTTTGTCAAGGCCTCGTTCCAGGACACTAGTTTGTCTCATGAGACCTTTTGATGCATCGAAGAGCTATAGAGGTCTCCACCCGTCACTTATTAAGTCCAATGCATTCCTCATATAAAGAGGTTTAAACATATCATAAACCATAACATAATTGTATCACATAAAACAAGCATATAGGAAACATAAAATTTCCACATTTCAATCACAAGATATCAATACAACACATTGATATAAAAAACACTTTCGAAACCATTTTCAATAACAAAATAAAATAAAATTAAAACATTGTAATTATTTTTCATTTAAAAAATTTTATGGCTTGTAGAGGAAGCCGAAACTGAAATAATGGTCACGGCTACGGAGAAGTCGTTGTCGCCGCATACGTATGTCAAAAAAACATTCCTTTTTGCGTTTAGTAAAATGATTCGTATAAAAAATATTCCTTTTGAATAAACGTAATATTCAATTGGGTTTATACACCGTATAAAAAAATTTGTGTATAAAATAAAATATGCCTCAATGAAAGAAGATTGAGACGAAGTCCCTTACATAGATCATTATTTTTAAATAAAATAGTTCCGTTATGTGTCTTAACTATAAGTACATATAATGAAAGTACAAATAGAAGATAGGACATAATAATATCATGACATAATTTTAATGTAGGAGATTAACCCAAAGAACAGAAATTGGGTTAAGAAGTTCCCTTACCTCGTGTCCGACTTGACTCGATCGTTCTTTAACCTCCTGAATATTAAACTCGAGTTAATTTATAATTGATTAAGAACCTTTTTCATGTTCATTATTCCTTTTATATTACTTATTACCATGTTATGAACATTATGTAATTATTTATGTTAATAGCGGTCGTTTTGTCGATCTTTGGTATTTGAGTCAAAAATAAGCATCTTATAATTACAAGTTGTTTACATGGTAGAATATCCATTATCTCCAGAATTATATTAATTATGTAGATAACATATATATCATATATATCCATTATATAAATTCATTCATAATATTACATAACATTTAGAGGTAAGAAATGAAATGCACCATTCATGGAGACGGTAAGCCGTACGTACGCATGAACACTACTATCATTTCTATTTCATATTTAATGGAATGAAATTATAATTACATAAAGGTATATTATAATTCCAGTATAATATCATATATAATATCATTTACTCCATCCTTTATACATCCCACATATGGCATTAACGATTCAAATCACTTTGAGGGGGCGGTAGTCTGCACTTCCTAAAATGAAATTATCGCATTTACCCATAATGGAAATCATAAAGGCATGCCATTAATGGGAAATACAGAAGAATAATGAAAAGATAAACATAATATATATCATATATAAATATAGTGACATCTTAATGGCCACCATGAGAGGTGTTAAATGAATATTGAACAACCATCATTTCGTGAGGCCGAAATTCGCCAACCACAGAAACAGTATGTTTTTTAACCATTAGACGAAGGTGTATGTAAGTGTAAATCAAATACTTCTCATAAAAAAATCCTATTATATTTATGATACTGGTGTTGTTACAAAATAAAGGAATAAAAAGAGTTTAAGGGGTTGGAGAAGCAAAATAAAACAACATAACATAAGAGAAGTCATTACCTTAAAATCGGGTAACTCTTTTTTGATTTGAGACAAAGGCTTACATGGGAAGAATTCTGCCAAAAGTCATGCTTCTAGGAGTAATAGAGGGAATTTGAGAGAGTATTTGGGAAGAGTATGGCCGAGCCAAATGGCTTGATTGTGTGAATAAGGTGGTGGAGGTGGTGGCCTTTTATAAGTGGAGAGGAGGGGCACTCTTGGAAAGTCATGAAATGTTATATTATTATGAAGTTCATTTCGAATTACAAAGGTCCAAAAATTATATATTTCGAGTATAAGGTAATTAGGGTTCGAAATATACCCATACAATAGGTTTTTGACAAGTGTATGTCTTACATTTTACATTATCTTTTCATTTTCTTTAAATCGTTAATTAATGAGGTAATCGCTGCATCATCATGGTGTCATAAAAAATTTAATTTATTTAATGTATAAAAATTATAAAAAAATTACCATGATTTAGGAAATTTCTTTAGATTTCAAATTAATATTTACAGTAAAAAGGTTAACTTATATAACCCCATGTAATAAGTTTTTTAGTAAAACTACACATGTTTGTGACAATTTTATTTTTACTTTAAATAAAAAGTTATTAATGTCATTTTCTTACCCAAGCAGCACCATGGGGTTCCCAAGTTTACCCATGGAATTTTTTGGTCGTCAATGACTCATCCAATAAATGTAGGACAAGTGTATGGGTATTTTTATATTTTTATAATATCATTTTTACCTTAAATATCACTAATTACCTTTAATCGCGATTAATTAAAATTAAAATTTACTATTCACCAAAAAATTATTTTAATCCCATTGACCAACATTTTTCTCCCTAATGACAAAAATGTAATTCGGATTTTTGAAAAACAAATCACAGAAGTGGTAATGTCTCATTAAAAAAAATTAGTTTTTTAACTACCACATAGTGGTTTCACTATTCCTCAAAAATTGAAGTTTTTCATTACAATGCCAAACTTTCACCCTAAGATATAATTGATATTCTGAATTTAAAAATTATATCTATTTTAAAAAATTCTAAACATATATGTTTCATTAATTAATTTTATTATTAATTTCTGATGTCACAACAAATAGTGTGTTTTTAATAAACAATATATATCAAATGATTGACAATTGATTATGTCCGATTTCAAAGTGAAATTAATTCTAATGACCACCATTGAATAAAATGGTAAAAATATATTCTAATTATAATTTAAAACCACTTAATAGTATAATTTATCACTATAAATTATTTTGATTTAAAAAGTTGTTTTTTAAGTATTTTTCACTATTCATAAAAAATTGGATGTTCTCAGAAAAATACCAAAAATTCAACATAGACTAATTTTGATATTCCGAATCCAAAAATGAAGTCCATTTTGAAATACGAAATATATATAATTTCATAAGGTGGGTATTACTATTCATAATGGCTATTTTTATTGGTCGTGGTGTGTTAGAATCTCGAACTTGCGTACAATGCAAGCTATTTCATTATTGAAAGAGAAGCGTTTCATGGAAGCCCGGGTTGTTACATTCTACCCTCCTTCAATAAATTTTGTCCTCGCAATTTGAAAAATTTTCTTTGAAAATAAAAGGTTGAAAATAGAAAATACCTTTGTGGAAAACCCACATTGGAAATAAGGTTAATAAAATTTATCCTTAATAAGAGGGAAATGGAAATGAAAAGGTCACCACCAAATTATGATATCGATTAGGAGAAAATTGGTGGAAATTAGAGACATATAATTGGAGGAAAAATGTAAATATTTGTAGGGAGTGATTGAGGTCATCAATCAAAAACAAGTGTAAAATTGAGGGCCTCAAAGCCTTCAATCTATGTTGATTTAAAATATAATCAGTTCAACAAGACCTAAGGTATTCGGATAAAAGATTTTTCGTTTTAATATCCCTTTACCAATGTTTAAGAATTAATTTATTCATAGAATAAGATATATATATATATATATATATATGTTTGACTAGTAGTGAATCAACCTTCAACTAATTTCTACCACAAACTCATCTTTCACTCAAAAAGATAATAGAACTCAAAAATATTATATTTATCCTATTCGTACAAGGTTAAAAATTTTAACACATACCATTTAGATTAGGAAAAATATTTTTTAATAACCAGGGACTTCTTGTAGGCTAGTGGTAGGTAATAATGGCATGTCGTACTATGGTTGTGTGTTCGATTCCTATAGCTTTGTCCGACGCAACAGGTTATCCCCCGACCTATAGGTTGTCCTTTTCCTAAAACTATAGTATTATAATTTTTCAAAAATAATATTCACAAATGTTTTAACCTTGAAAAATATTATCCAAGGTTCAACTCAATCCATTCCAACCTTTATAGTTATCCAAAATACTTCTGTCCAACTCACAGTCCAAATTTTATAAGGAAGGTAAACACAATGAAGATCTTTTTTGCTGCGTAATATCATGTGAACACATTCATCATGTATTCTTTTAAAAAAATGCAACATCCTGAATTACCATAAATCCTTATTGATTACATTCATGATCCCTTATTCCTTATAGAATACTAGATATACTCTTTCTATCCAAAAAAGTATACAAATCCTTAATCTTCTCCATAGAAGTCAAGAATATCTAATATAATTAATCCAAATCAATCATGTATTATTCCAAAATTACTATCTCGGTATCAGTACCATATTATGGTTTATCTTTCTCTTAAACACATATTTTCCAAAAGAACCTGCTATTGAGTCAAATTTCTTGGATCCACACAATAACAAGTTCTTAATGAAATAGTACTACAGTACAATCCATATATACTCTATAATTATTACAACCAGTACATCGATGATACAATACTCAAATGACCTAATTCTTCAATAACAATATAATAATTATAATCATTCCCCCTCATCTGTGGTAGTATCATAACTTGATTATTATCCAATATCATCATTTAGTGCATGCTCCGATGATTTAGACATTGGTTTGCGTAGTGTGCCCACTCTTTGAGGATGAATTATTGTACATTTGAAATCTTCTTCTTACCCCTGCAGTCACGCACTTGGTGTCCTTTTTCTCCACACTTATAACAAACTCTCATTCCCTTTAGGAAAGTTCCGAGTTGTTTCTTCCAACAATTACCACATATTGGAAAATTATTCTTTTCCCTCTTCCCTTTATCCATCTTTCTCTCTTCCATCCTTTTCTTCTCTTTCTTACCTTCAAATTCATAGGACTCATAGAATTATTTACTTATCTTTTTAACACATGATACTATTTCATCATATGTTGAGAACACATGGGAGACTATTTACCATCTAAATTTCTGGCTAATACCATGAAAGATATGATCCTTCTTACTCATTGGATCATACGTATTTTTGGAGTTCACATTCCTTCTACTGGGTTCCATTTCGATACAATGGCATAAACTAGGTCAGTTTATGAATTGCAATGAATAATTACAAACCTATAAAATACTTAACGTAAATTGAATGGTTTGTGGATATAATCCACAATCATAAAGATGTTTTCATTGAGGATGTATATTCTCATAAACCCTTCATAATAGTTCCTAAAGAAATCATGAATTATTCTAAGCAAATCCCCTGAGACTGTTGTAACCAAGAGAGCATCAAGCCACGTTGTCATACACCAGTTCCCGTTTGAGTCTAGCTCAAAGCTGTGTTTTCAGGTTTTACCCCAAGTTAAATCTATGCCAGAGATGCCATTACCTTCTCGTATACAGACAGTGATGTATTGCCCAAAAAACTCATAAAATCTCTATAATACCAAAATTATAGGAAGTTCTTCTATATTAATCCTCAATGTCTATCTTAGGGCTATGTACACTAATTAGAGTTTATCTAAATATAGCTTCCAAGGTTAGTACGAAATTGTCTATAATACCAAATATAACACCTCGACCCCAATTACCCAGAGTCGGTGCATTATTGCGTAACATTGGCATTATCACAAAAGATTAATTCTCAAAAGGCCGATTAGTTTAGTATCCTTGGAAACACTAGATACATTCATAAGTCTTAAATTACATCATAATGTAAAACAAAACTACAAAAACATCTTGTCTTCATATCCCCTCATACTATCCCTGCAGGTCATTCATAATATACTTCTTCACATCCTGGAAAAATTAAAACATTGGAAGTGGTGAGCTCAGATGCTCCGTAAGGATAACAATATAGCGGAAGATTTTATAAATAAACATTAACATTTAAGGCAATGTATAACTAAAACAAAAGACTTTTAATCATGAACCTCAGCATAATATGGAAAAAAAATGAAATAATGACATTTACTTATTCCCATGGATATTCTACTAATCGAATAATCACATGCAATATCAATAACTACTTTCATAATGATGGAATACATAATGAAAAACTATCATAACCATGTTGAAAAGGCCTCGTGAAAAGACTAAAAATAATATTTTTTCATGTACTCATACCAAGACACTAGTTTTTCTCATGGGACCTATCGATGCATCGAGGAGCTAGAGTGGGCTCCACCTGTCACTTATTAAGTCCAATGCATTCCTCATATGAACAGGTTTAAACATATCATAAACGATAACATAATCGTATCACATAAAACATCAATAAAAGAAACATAACATTTCCACATTTCAATCACAAGATATCAATACAACACATTGATATAAAAAAACACTTTCAAAACCATTTTCAATACCAAAATAAAATAAAATTAAAACATTGTAATTATTTTTCATTTAAAAAAAATTGATGGGTTGTATAGGAAGCCGAAACTAAAATAATTGTCACAGCTACAGAGAAGTCATTGTCGCCGCATACGTATGACAAAAAAAATGTTCCATTTTTTCATTTAGTAAAATGCTTCGTAAAAAAAAGATTCCTTCTGAATAAATGTAAATGTCAAAGGGATTTATACACCGTATAAAAGAAAGTTGTGTATAAAAAAAATATGCCTCAATGAAAGGAGATTGAGATGAAGTCCCATACATAGATCATTATATTTAAATAAAATAGATCTATTATGTGTATTAACTATAAGTACACATAATAAAAGTACAAATACAAGATAGGACATAATAATATCCTGACATAATTTGAAAGTAGGAGATTAACCCAAAGAACAGAAATTGGGTTATGAAGTTCCCTTATCTCGTGTCCGACTTGACTCAATCATTCATTAACCTCAGGAATAATAAACTTGAGTTAATTTATAATTGATTAAGAACCTTTTTCAAGTTCATTATTCTTTTTATATTACTTATTACCATTTTATGAACATTATGTAATTATTTATGTTAATAACGGTCGTTTTGTCGATCTTTGGTACTTGAATCAAAAATAAACTTCTTATAATTACATGTTGTTTACATGGTAGAATATCCATTATCTCCAAAATTATATTCAAGATGTAGATATCATATATATCATATATATCTCTTATATACATTCTTTCATAATATTACGTAACATTTAGAGGTACGAAATGAAATGCACCGTTCATGGAGACCGTAAGCCGTACGTACGCATGAACGCTACTTTCATTTCTATTTCATATTTAATGGAATGAAATAATAATGATATAAAGGTATATTATAATTCCAGTATAATATCATATATAATATCATTTAGTCCATCCTTTATACATCCCACATATGGAATTAACGATTCAAATAACTTTGAGGGGGTGGTAGTCCATACTTCCTAAAATGAAATTATCGTGTTTACCCATAATGGAAATCATAAAGGTATTTCATAAATGAGAAATTCAGATGCAAAATGAAAACATAAACATAATATATATCATATATAATTATAGTGACATCTTAATGGCCACCATGTGATGTGTTAAAATAATATTGAACAATCATCGTTTCGTGAGGAAGAAATTCACCAACCACAGAAATGGAATGTTCTTTAACAATTAGACGAAGGTGTGTGTAAGTGTAAATAAAACCCTTCTAATAACAAAATCCCAGTATATTTAAGATACTAGAGTTTTTACAAAATAAAGGAATAAAAAGAGTTTAAGGGGTTGGAGAAGCAAAATAAAAAAAATAACATAAAAGAAGACATTACCTTAAAATCGGGTAACTATTTTTTGATTTGAGCCAGAGGCTTCCTTGGGAAGAATTATGACCAAAGTGAGGCTTCTATGAGTAATATAGGGAAGTTGAAAGAGTATTTGGGCAGAGCTTGGCTGAGCCAAATGGATTGATGGTGTAAAGAAGGTGGTGGAGGTGGGGGCCTTTTATAAGTGGAGAGGAGGGGCACTCTTGGAAGGTCATGAAATGTTATACTATTATGAAGTTCTTTTCGGATTCCAAAGGTCCCAAAATTATATATTTCAAGGATACGGTGATAACGGTTCCAAATATACCCATACAATATCTTTTTTACAAGTGTATGTCTTAGATTTTACATTATCATTTCATTTTATTTAAATCGTTAACTAATGAGGTAATCACTACATCATCATGGTGTCATAAAAAAGTTAATTTATTTAATGTCTAAAAATTATAAGAAAATTACCATGATGTGGGAAATCTTTTTAGATTTCCAATGAATATTTATAGTCGAACAGTTAACGTATATCACCCCATGTAATAATTTTTTGAGTAAAACTACACATGTTTGTGACAATTTTATTTTAACTTAAAATAAAAAGATATTAATGGTTTTTTCTTACCCATGTGGCTCCATGGGGTCCCCAAGTTGACCCATGGATTGTCTTGGATGGCCATGACTCATCCAATAATGTTAGGAAAAATGTAATGTTATTTTAATATTTTTATAATATCATTTTTACCTTAAATTTCACTAATTACCTTTAATCGCGATTAATTAAACTTAAAAGTTACTATTCACCAAAAAATTATTTTAATCTTATTGAACCAAATTTTACTTCCTAATGACAACCATGTATGTCGGATTTTTGAAAATCAAATCACATAAGTGGTAATGTTTCATTTAAATGGAAAATCAGTTTTTTAACTACCACTTAGTGGTTTCACTATTCATCAAAAATTGATGTTTTTCATTACAATGAAAAAATTTCACCCTAAACTATAATTGATATTCAGAATTTAAAAATGATGTCTATTTTACAAAATTACAAACATATATGTTGCATTAATTAATTTTATAATTAATTTCTGTTGTCACAACAAATAACGTGTTTTTAAGAAACAATATATATCAAAAGATTGACAATTGTTTTTGTCCAATTTTAAAGTGAAATTAATTCTAATGACCACCATTGGATTAAATGGTAAAAATATATTCTACTAATACTTTAAAACCACTCAATAGTATAATTTTTCAAAATAAATTTTATTGATTGAAAAAGTTGTTTTTAAATATTTTTCACTATTCATTAAAAATTGGAAGTTCTCAGAAGAATAGCAAAAATTCAACATAGGATAATTTTGATATTCCGAATCCAAAAATGATGTCCATTTTGAAATATAAAATATATATAATTTCAAAATGTTGGTATTTCTATTCATAATGGATATTTTTATTGGTCGTGGTGTGTTAGAATCTCGGACTTGCGTACAATGCAAACTATTGCATTATTGAAAGAGAAGAGTATCGTGGAAGCTCGAGGTGTTACATTTAATTTATATGATATTCATGTTTGGTTCACTACTCATTCCTTTTGTGTGGTGTATTTACTGAACAATATTAAATTATATGTAACATTTACTTAAATTAATTTATATTAAAATACCTTTTACATGATCTTTTTTTAAATGGTATTATCATTCAAAAGTTACCAATTTGGTAAATTGGGTTTTCCCCATTTTTTCTTCTTTGAGACTATTGTTTTTTTAGGAACCTAAAAACCTATTTGAGGTGTATATACATTCATTTTAAATTTCATATTATGTATCTAATTATATTCATTATATCCAATTCTTAATTAAATTTCCTTTGCATACATGTGGATTCTGATCTGATGTTTTCATGTTACAATAGTTTATATATAAAATCACATATATTTTCAATATTGTTTATGTTAATACTACCATTGATGAAATCTTAGGATAAATCTCTCATGAAAAATCATGAGTTTCTTTATCTCGTATTTTTTAAATAATTCTTTAAATTAATTACCATTTTCCAACTATTTGGTACTTACGATAATGTGTTTATTTAAAGTATAAAAAACTCTCTCGTTGGTCAGAAATCTACTATATTAAAAAAACATGTTTTTTGATAATGTTATAAAACTGATTTCAAAATATCCATGAAGATAATTTACAAGGAATAAGCATTTTTATTATTTTATTATTTTATTGCTTCCAATATATATTTTCAAATTAATTTTTAATGAAAATGGTTTTCTGTGTTGAAAAACATTTTCCAATGAAGAAATGATATTTTCATAAAGAAATGTTTTAAATGTTTTTTAAAAAATATTTCCCTAACAAGGATAACATATGTTGGTGGTACTCATGACATTATTGGGAAATTATTCTTTTTATACATTCATACTCTTTCTCTGAAGGTATTATTCTTTCATGGAATAATGTAATGAAACTTATTTCTCATCCATGGGTTATATGCGTTTGAAACCCACTTTATTTCAAGGGATATGGTTATAATGAAATGATTATGAAACCTATCACATTACACATTTTTTGATACATTTACTTGTTTATGATATTGATTTAATTTCATGGGTCATGATATGTTTACTTATGATCTTATGGAATATGTATATATGATTTCTTTATTTGATGGGTGTAACCTATATCTCCTTTTAATGCACTGGGTAGGGTTTTATATCTCATAAGATAAACTAATATGGTCTTGGGAGTGATCCTTGACCACTATGATCTCCATGTCAGTGTACCAAAACTACTAATATAGTATAATTAAAAAACTGATGCAACTATTATGGCCATAGGAGTTAACAATGAATACTATGATGGAATGGGGTGTGAACCCATACTACTATGATCCTCTTGGATGTGATTCCTTAGCTACTATATAAATCATTATACGCTTATGTGTGTGCCATAATTCCATGTATTACTCATATGTTATTCAATCATGGATTATGTCATTAAATTTTTTTATTCATGTCATATGAACATCCATTCATTATTTAATTATTCATGAATAAGATCTTGGAATTGTATGGAATGTTATTTTATTTTTAGGATAACATTTTCGTACACTTATAATCATTAGATGGTAAGTTTTCTCCCTTTTTACCAATACTATTCATTTTATCTCACCCTTTTTAATGTTTCCTTCACCAACTTGTGATGATATGTTTTATTTTTGAGGTTTCTTAGAAGGGTTCTAGTCAAGAAGAACAAAGCGATAGATAATGTTTCTCACTTTTGTATCTGTGTTTATGTATTCCATGTTTCTAAAGGAACTAGACTTGTATATAATTCTTGTGTATGTTTGTATAAAATGTATGTATTACTAAAAATTTATTTAATGTTATTGTTTGAAAAGATTGGACAACAATACATGGAATTAGAGGATAATATTAGTTAATCATAGGAATCGTGGATGATAAAACATTGGTGATAACCCTAATGTCTTATATAAGAATAAATATAGGGTTGAAGAAATTATAGTAAAATTTATTTCACTTATGTTGGTGTATAGAGTGAGTGGTTTCCTAGAAATTAATAATTGTCTGGACACTACAAGTAGATGTTAATAGGTGATATATTTACAGAGGGGAAACAACTCTGACAAGATTATCAGGCATGACTCGGGGTAATAAGGTACACAAAAATGGTTCTTACTGCATGCCAGGATTGAAAATACCGAGGGTATTATTTGGGAATTTACAAACTCATCGTAAAAAATTATCAAGGATTTAAAAATATTTTGGCTATGAATAACCTAGGATAAATATATGGTGTCATATATAATATAATGTATCATAAGGTAGACATAATATATGACATTTTTTGTGATTATGTGATTCCCCATTATGATAACTATTACTCACTCTAGGATTTTGGATTTATTCAATGTCTTGAACATAAAAAATATGATAATGGATATTGTAATTGATAATGACATGATTTTACTCATGAATAAGATAATTCTATGGGAGTTAGAATGAGAAACCTAGTTTCTTGGAAAACACATATTTCTCATGATTTGAATCATGGTGGATTCAAAATGAACTATAGGGGGAACCCCCTTATATTAAGTCTTCAATAAAGAAACATCCAACTTGTTTTAGAAGGTATCCTAATCCATTTTAATGAATTTTTTTTCGTTCAATGAATAGATATTATCCAATATTTAGTTTTTGGATCATGCTAATGCCATTCTAGTTGTTTATCTGTTAGATGGAGAAGCAGATCCTGGGTAGACTCTGATAAAGTATGTAATGCATCATGGTGAGATTGAATCCATGGGTTGGAATGAGTTCAATAAAATATTTTTCAATAACTACCTCAATCAATTTTTTGTGACATGATGTATATTGGGATCCATGAGTGGAATCAAAAAATGATGTGTTTATGGGTACCTACAATGCCAATTTCACATGACATGTGTTGTATGATTATTGAATTTTCAACCATCCTGAAAGTTATTATGATTGGTTCATTATTGGATTAAATCAATGTATCAGAGGGATTTGGCCATAAGACACTTTGGTAACTATGAAGAGATTCTGTGATGTGAAATAAAGGTTTAAAGGGTGGTAGTAGTCACGTATCAATATCATGGATTGGAAAGAATAGGAAGATTGAGTTTAATGGAAACTCAAAAAACCATAGAGAAAAGATGTTGAACATTCCATTATGCTCTAAGTGTGGGATGAAGCATATAAAACATATAATTATGGGTTCTAATAAATTTTTTATGTGTGGAAAATAGGTTCATAGGTAAAATGAATGTTGAGGTGCTGGGAATAAGTTGGATTTAAATGCCAAGGGAGAATGATCGGCACAAAATGCACCTCCCATGATTTAGTTCTACAAGTTAATGGAGAATGGGAATTTTTATAACTACTACCCAAACCCAAGGCTTTGTGATGGGGATTTATTTTATCAACCTCTTAAGATGAGGTAATCGTGGAAGTATCATGTAATAACTATATATAATTATGGGTTTGATAAAAATGTGGTGAAAGGTAAACATAACATCTACTCTAGAAGTACAAATGTTATATTTGGTGTCAAATCAACCCAATATTATATATATATATATATATATTACCATATAAGGGTTTTATTATTATTCCAATGTAATTAGAGTCATAATTAGAATTAAAACACTTTAATTTTATGATGATGTCATCTCAAGAAAATTATTATTCTCATGTTAAATTTTCCGGGAATTTGCTTCCTAAAAAACATTATTTTCAAAATTCGGTTGAATTTTTGTCAACCTAGGAATGGAATGGATTTCCCTACATAAAACCCACATCAAATGTTTGGTGAGAAGATCGACATTGGTGTTATCCTTACTATTTGATATTTTTTTGATGTCATTCTGGTAGTCATTCCTAGTCATACACGAAAACATGATGTTGAATTATTAATTGATCTTATAACTAGTTCCACAACAATTTCAAAGACTCCTTATAGAATTTCCTTGATCATGTTGTAGGAATTGAAGAAGAGGATCCAAGAATACATTGATAAGGGATTAATCGGCCAATGTGTGTCACCTTTGGGTGCACCAGTCAATTTTTGGAAACAAAATGATGGGTCTACATGGATATGAATTCATTATTGGGATATTAACAAGATCAAAATCATGAACAAGTATCATTGTCCCTGTATTGATGACTTGATTGATCAACTACATGGATCTTAATAATTATACTTGATTGAACTTCATTTATAATATCATAAATTTAGGGTCAAGAAGGAGGATATAACAAGTACAATAGTCTATAAAAGGTATTGTCACTATGAATATATGGTGATGAAAATTGTTATTACTAATTCCCCTACTATCATCAGGGATTAAATGAATATTGTCTTTAGAGGATACCTTGACCAATTTTAGTTACTCAGTACGGATGATATTCTTTTATATTCAATGATAATGGAAGAGAATAAAGATCACATGATAATTTTATGAATACCCTATTGATAGATAAGTCATATGAAAAATTTACAATGTGTGAATTTTGGTTGAAAATTGTTTCATTTTTGGATCCCATAATCTCAATAGATGGTATAGAAGAATATCCATCAAAGATGGAGGCTATTGAAAATTTCCCCAGACCAGCCATAGTGACTGAGATCCATATCATTATTGGTTTAGATGGATATCATCTATGTTTTATGGAAAAATTTTCATGATGATCTAATATTCTAAAAAAATTAATTTGGAAGGGTGTTAAGTTCCTCTGGACAGATGAATGTGAGAAAATATCAAGGAAATGAAAAGAAGGTTTGTTAGTGCATCTGTGCAAAAATTACCCTATAATGGAGAAGGTTTTTAAATTATTAGTGATACATACGAGAAGGTATTGGTATGTGTTATTGTTATAAATAAAGTGGTTATAGCCTATTACTCATGATAGTGTATGATTTATCATCAAAATTATCCAACTCATGATTTGGAGTTAACAGCAGTAATTTTGGCACTTAAGATATGAAGGCGTTATATTTATGGGGAAAACAATGATATATATAGTTATCATAAATGTCTAAAATAAATATTCAAATAGAAGGATTTGAACATGATTTAGAGAATATGGTTAGAGATGACAAATAATTATGATGTCTCAATGCATTACAATCCTAGTAAAGTGATCAAGGTGGCTGATTTGTTGACTCGAAAAGATCATGCCATATTTTCAATAATGAGGATCAAAAAACTTCAAATATTTATGGATTTGAAAATATTATATATAGAATTCCAGAAGGAAGGGGGGAAATCATATCTTTCTCAAATGATTTTTCAAACCTCTATCCAAGTGAAGATTAAGGAGGCATATAAGGAAAATGATGAACTACAAAGGAAGGTTCGAAATTTTCATGGGATTAACCATGATCATGATGTAATGATGAGGTTCAAGAACAATGTAAATTTTTTTCAATTACATATTTGATAAAGGATACATTAGATAAATCCTATAGTTCTTCATTTACTATTCATTCTAGATGTGTAAAGATATATATAGACATATAATGATAATTCTGGTGGGATGAAATTTAGAGATATATAATAGAGTTTTTATTTTATGTTTTGTATTCCATCATGTTGAGGATGAAAATAAAATGTTATAAAGGGTTGTTTCAACCATTACCCATACTTGAATAGATATGTGAGAAAATCACAATTGATTTTTTTGTTAGACTACCCAAAAACTCAAAAGGTTTTAACGTTATACGGGTGGTAGTTGATCGCCTTACTATGTTAGAACACATCATCACCTTTAGAGAAATTTCTATCAAGATTATATTTCCATAATATACATTAAGGTAGTGGTAATGATGCATTGGAGTACCAAATTCTACTGTATCAGATTGGGATATGTGGTTTACCTCATTGTTGTGGAAAAGTCTTTTGAAAGAACATGAAATTCAATTTACATTCTACAATACTTATCATCCTCAGAAAAATTATTAGGCTAAATGAATAATTCAAACACTATAGGTTGTGTTGAGATCTTGTTCCATATATTTCAAAGGTGATTGAGATATTCCATTCCTCTAGTCATGTTTTCAAAGAAAAAATTAGCTTTCAGTAAATCATTCATGTTACACAATATGATTCCCTTTATAGTAAGAGATGAATATCTCTAATGGGATTAGATGAGGTTGGAGAAATAAATGTATTAGGACCTACGATCGATGATGAAATAATCGAGAGGGTTAAAATAGTTTTGTACCATGTTATTGTAGATCAAATATATTTGAAAAGTTGTACTAATTACCATCATATTGAACTATAATTTCTTATTGGTGAAAATGAATTTTTATTAATCTCACCCTAGAAGAAAGTTATGTGATTGGGGAATAAAGGGAAACTATTCCCTAGGTATATCTCCCACTATTAAATTCTTCATCGTTTCAGGATGGTAGCATATATCATTAGACTTCCTCCAAATTTCTCTCAATGCCATGTTGTGTTCCATGTATCTCCCTTGAAGAAGTATGTACCGAACCCTTTACATGTACTTAACTCATAGACATACCATTTGATATGGATCTTTCATACTTGGAACAATCTTTTGATATTCATTACTTGTTAAAAAATGTTCTACGAAACAAGACCACTTTCCTTGTTAATGTTTTATGGAAAAATCACCAGTTAGAGGAATCTACATGTGAACTTGAGGATACAATGAAGAATAATGATCCTAATTTGTGTGTACCTAAGTGATGAATTTTGGAAGAGATATTCATTTTGAGGGGGGGAATAATGAAAAAAAACATGTTATTGTGGACCTATTTTTTCAAATAAATTAAAATTTTCATTTATATATTTCAATACACACATCCAAAGGATCCATTTACATGTAACACTAACTTGGAGTACATTATACACAACACTAACATGGTGTACGATACACCCAACATTGACTTTCTACATAACATCTCTTTTTTGTTATAATTTGTGAGATATAACGACTTTATATTCAATAAAGATTGTTATATGAATATTAATACATTATACAACTGTATTATATAAATTAATCATATTGATAATAAATGATATTATATTTGGTAAAGTCTATTTATGTTTAAAAACATTGTATTCTCAAATGAACCACTTATAACAATGAAATAGAATTTAGAAACATTTAGAGCATTAATTATATAATATAGAAAATATTTTTCTAATGACTTTGGTGAATGTTTTGTATTTTTTGAAAAAACATTATAGTTGATTAATAGTGAAAATTGATGGATTTTTTTAAATATAATTTTTTTCTAATAAAATATTAATGCTAAAAGAAATTATAAATATGATTAAGAAATATTAAATAAATATTTCATCTATTAATATATTTTAATACAATATAATCAATTTCACACTGAAGAAAATATAAAATCATAATAATCTTTAGAATTTTTTTTACTTTAAAAGCCCATTATTTCATCCTCTCTGTGGGATTAACACTAATATTTTTTTATCTTCTAAAAATTAAATTTTAAAAAAACCTAAATACACCATTTTATTTATTCAAATATTTAAATTCTTTTAAGTACATGTTAATTTTTGATAAAAAAAATTTGTAAAACTGATTAAAATTGATCACAAATGTTAAGGCCAAATCAATCTTAATTAGGGACTAAACATTACAATTAAGGGGTGAAATGTACTAGAGACTCTTCAATAACCCATTTTCTATCCATATTTCTCCCATAAAAATTCCCTTATTTAGTTTGGTTGGTTTGGAATAATTATTCTAGGTGAGAACATGTGCACACCTAAATTGTTTCAAAATAATTCATTTGAGTCCTTTTCCTTCCATATAAAAGGACACAAGCTCTACCAAATAATCAAAACTATAAAAAATATTATGTTTTCCAATTAAATACCCATGTAGCTTCCAAAAAATACACTTCTTTACCTTGAATCCCCTTTTTTAGAATAAATCATTTCACATAATCATTTTGGAATATACAAAAAAGAGTTGTCGGATTAAGAGGTAATGCCTTCTCTCATGCTCCTTCTATTTATTTTCATTTTTCACTCCATAGAATCTCTTTATTGATTTTTTGTGTTCAAAATCCAGTATCCACAAAATAATGGATGTTATTATTAAAATTAGCTTTCATACACATACACAAAACTCCATCTAATTGATGTTGATCATACTATTTCCATATATGTCGAACTACTACCTCACAAAATGATGATTGGTCATTTCTCCATTACCACTAATCATGGTGGCCATTATGATGTAAAATAGGTTTATATGTGTCATATATTATATTTTCTATGTATTAAATCTTCTTTATTCATTTTAAGAAACACATATTTTTTCATTCCATTTTGTGTTAAAACTATAATCTCGTTTGAGAAATAGTGGACTACTGCCACCTCAAAGCGGTGTAATTCATTCATACACCACATATAATATATTAAGAATGGTTTTAATGAAACTAAATGATATTTATGATAAGATAATTTGAATATAATAATGATATATATATATATATCTTTTATTTTAATGAATTTTTTTAATATGAAAATAAAGACAGATATAGCGCACTTGCGTACGTATGTCTTACCATCTCCATGAATATTGTATTCCTTTTCATAATTCCATGTTATAGATATTATTATAATAAAAATATAATGAATATACCTTATATTTATATCATGGTTTAAATTTTGGATTAATGATATATTTATAAAGATTAAAATGTAACATATTAAGACACATGCAATGAACAAAGTGAATTTTTCTTAAATTGATGAATTAACATAGGATCATTAACCAGTGGGTAATATAAGTTCATAAAAAATCCTATATGGTATTATGTATGAGAATATTATTCATTAAAATATTTATAATATATTTACATTTATTATATATGAATCATATATGAATATAGAGAGATTCAAAACACATGGTAAGGGGAATTGCATCTCACTTTTAATTTCGGTGAGATTCATGTTATGTTCACCACTCTTTCCATTTATATGGTGTATATACTGAAAATGATTGAATTATATGTGTATTATAAATACATTTATGGGTACTAACATATCCATTTTATGATCCTTATTTCAAGGGGTTTAACTCTCAAATGTCGTCAAATCGGTATAATAGTTTTGTGTCAATTATCCTTCTTTGAGACTCAGGTTTTGTAATGCACATAAAATTATTTTTCAGGTTTGTATACTACCATTTGAAATTTTATATCTGGAATATCCTTCATTTCAGGATATGTTATGGTTAATGTAATTTCCTTTTCTTAAATGGAGAGTATTATTCCATGTTACCATGTTGTTATAGTTTATTGAGACAATCTCATCAGATTTTGAGATAGTTATTTTTTATTCTACCTTTGATAAAATCTTATGATAAATCTATAAAAAAACTAATGATATTCAAAATCCACTATTTTTTCATGATATAATCATGTGCTGGTACTATTTTTCAGTCTTTTTAACTAACAATAATGTTTAATGTAAAATTTAACCGTCTCTATCCCTTTTTTAAAAAATTTACTATTTTTAAAAACCATTTTTTCGAAAATATTTTCAAATTGATTTCCAATGATCCTTTATGATAATTTTCAAAGAAAATGGATTTTAATTTTTTTTTCGCATCTTCATTTATAATTTTTCAGATATATATTCCAAAAAAATGGGTTTCAAAATGGTTTATGTTATAAAAAATTCAATGAAGAAAGTGTATTTTCCTAAAGAAATTTTTTAAAAGATATTTCAAAATTATTTACCAACTAAGATAACATGAATTTTCGTTACTCATGCCTTTAAGGGGAAATTATTTATTGCTTTCACTCATTATCACTCTCTGAATGGATTACTTTTTGATGGTATAATGTTATGAAACCTATTTCTCTTTCATGGGTTATATTCTTTTTAAAACCACATCTTTTAAATTGTTATATTTATGATGAAATATTTTGAAATTTATCTCTTTCAATATTTTATGATATGTTTACATGTTCATGATACCCATTTCATTTCATGGGTTATGATATGTTTATTTATTATCTTGTTGAACAAGTATGTATTATTTTATTATTCGATGGGTGTGACCTATATCTCCCTCCAAGGAATTGGGTACTATTTTTTTACCCAATGAGATAAACTAAGATGGTTTTGGGAGTGATCATTTACTACTATGGTGGACATGGGAGTGAACAATGACTACTAGGATTGTCAGAGGAGTTAACTCATTCTACAATAATATCCATGTATGTGAACCATCACTACTATGATAGTATGGGTAGTTAACCCATAATACTAACATATCTTTTGAAGAATTGTCTTAACTACTATAGAAATAATTATATGGTTATTTTATTTCCACAATTTCCTATATTACTCCAACATCATTTCATCGTAGATTATATTCATTACTTATTTTTTATTAATATCATATGAACTCCAAATCATGATTCCATGATTAATTTTTATGATATTTGATATGGGGGTTTAATATTCCATTTTCATGATCACATTCTCATATGATAATTATGTTTTTTATTCATATATGTCTCACTTGATCACCCTTACTGAGAATTTGAGATCACACCATTTTATGTATTACATTTTTCCAAATGCACTAGACTATTACTTTCTTCTTGTATTTATTTTTTAGATTTTTTAGTATTAAAAAAACTTTATATGATGTTAATTATTGAAAAGGGTGTGTCTATATTACAATTATCCCACAATAATACCTTTAATAGAACCTATAAATGGATGTATATGGATGAATTATGGTCACTTCCAATGATGATAAAGGAAATACACTTACCACACAATCATTTTCCCATTATTAAAAGCATACCTATTATTCCATCCCTACCTAGGGAACTAACAACCACGTCACAAAACCATCCAAATAGAAGATGAAAAGTATGATAAAACACCCCAATTCATACTTCCTCCCCACATAGCACTTATTCCAACCACTAACATCATCATTCTTCAATGTAATGCCACCCAACATACGAAAAAAAAAATTAACTCACAACAGAACCCTCTAATGTATCATGTCACTATCATACTTGACAATCCCACAACATAACCATACCATCCTTAGAAAACAAATCAAAATAAAATGAGGTTGAATTCCCACTACACAACACCTCCCACCCAATCATCAATCAAGCACTCTCACAACCGGATATTTCATTACACCCACAAACCATCCACAATCAATGTCGAGCTTTCAATAACAGCACCACAACACCTGTAAAAAGGACAATATATAGAAAAAACACACACACACCATGAATACACACCGAAAAAGAGAATGGTTATTAAGAATTAACACACTTATTCTTTAATTTCACTTTTATAATTCATGGGATATCACAGGAAAAAAATTTCGTACCAATTTATTTAATAGGATATATGTTATTATTCAGGTTTTCATTTTCATATCCATTAAACAACAATATTTGACATGAGAAGTACGCAAATAGAGGCCACCAATGAGTATTATTTTTATATGGAATATTGTAAATATGGATCACAAAAATGATCAATGATAACAGATAAACCATAACAAACATCATAATCATCTTCCCCACCCCTCATTTATTAATAGATTAATAGGTTCAGTTATCTTTGTTATGATCATCTCCCACCCCACATTTATTACCACATTTATATTGAATCCAACCGTATTCACCAGAAGAAATCAGTATTCCAACAATTTAGGATACACAAATAAAAAAGGTGAAGGAATCCCTATATGGATTAATAGTCTATCATCAACTCCTCCTTGTGCTAAAAATAGGGGTTCTGTGTGATGTATGAAAGACAAAATGGGGAAAATGGATATGAAGGCCACAACACGATACATGGATCCGTGAAAAAGAAAGGATCCAGGATCACTATGAGAATACATAATGGATCATGTAATAGATGATATTAGCATTAGAAAAATGCCAGATCATATTTTAATTAAAGGGAGTCTATTCCAAAGTACATAAAAGTTGGGTCACAGCCAAGACCACACGTCTTTTCTATTTTAATTTCATGGTGATGTAAGGATATTATAGATATAATTAATATTCATTGAAAATTATTTATAAATAGTCAAACAATGATTTAAAATATATATATATCAAATAAATTATAATAGGGGAAAACTATAAAAAATGGAAATGCAGAAAATGACTGACTATTTGGTGAGTCAGCGACACGAGTCACTGAAGTGACTCACTAACACCACTTACCAACACCACTCACTAATTCCACTAACTAATGCCACATATATACACCAATCACTAATTCCACTCACTAATGCCACATATCTACACCACTCACGAATTCCACTAACCAACGCTACTCCCAAATGCCACACACTGACTCCACTATCCGATGCCACTCACCGAACACGAGTTACCAAAGTAACCCACCGACATGACCTACCGATAGAGAGTTGCTGATAAGACCCACTGATATCAAGTAACTTATGTGACCCACCAATGTATCCTACTAATATAAAGTCATTGATGCAACCCACTGATGTGACCTGTCGATAGTGAGTCATCGACATGACCCACCATCATGAGCTATTGACATAAAGTCACCAACACGACCCATCGGCGTGTCCAACTGATAGGGAGTCACTAACATGACCCAAAACACAACCAACCAATATTTAGTCACTCATATGACCCACCGACATTACATAAAGACATCAATTCCCTGTTGTTCCCCACCGATGTGATATACCATTCAGAAAAACAAGAAAAATAGAAAAATATTTAAATGAGTCAACATGACCCCCCAAAACACCTCAAAAACTTCATTTTGAAAATGGAATGGACTTGAGGGGTTCATGAAATTAAATTAGATACATCACCATCTTATTATAACCCTAGATTATTTAAAACCAAAGCTAGAATAAAGAGGGTTCTGAAAAAAAAACTACTTAAGAAACCTTTCAAGGATAATCCACCACGTTGGTTCCTAAAATAATTTGAAATATTGATATCCAGGTAAACCTCATCCAACATCTACTACCCCCAACCGACTAGATGATACACCATTCAATCACCAAAACCACACAATCCGAACACATTAATCGGGTTATTCCTTCTTCCATGTCGATATAATATCTGCTCTGGGAGGCACTAACTCGTCCACATGGTTTTAGTCTCATCTAAATTACTACATATTGATTAATAATGGGGTCATACTCTACTCAGGTTTAGTAATATATCACACATCATATAAAAAGGAAAAAACTATTTTAAAAGAAAAAATGTTCATGTATTACATCACGATGAAAAAACAAAAATAAAATCTCAAATCAACTCTTCGTATTGGGTACACATCTATGGTTATTGCACCCATGTACACTTTTTTGGACAAAAATTCGTCCAAAACACCTAAACCAATGGAATGGTATGTACATCCAAAACCTTCTACCGAGGATCCTTGATCACCACTGGCTAGTCCACGAACATTGTGTCAGCTTGATATCTATCTCTCTACTATAAATGACATGGGAATCATCGTGAAGGTACAGATGAAGCCAAGATACGAGAAATACATCATGGATCCTCTCCAACGATAGTGGAATCACCAACTAGTGATCCATTTCACCATCATTCCCCAAAACCCTGAATTTCTCGATGAACATTTGAGATAGCATGATCCCTCTACCAAATATAAACTACACACATATAGGGGGAATCATCGATTACACATATTACCCAACTCCAAACTCCAAGGGCCTCCTCCTACGATCAGAATATGAATTCTTTTGGTCTTGTGTTTCCTTCATCCTCTCACAGACATGATAATACTTCAATGTCATCATCTGCAAGCCCTCAAGACCATGAATAGTTTTCACCCCAACCTCTATAGTACACAATGGAAGAAAAAAACACCTTATATACAATGCTTAAAATGGTTCCATTATAGTGGAAGTGTTTTATCTATTTTGTTTAGTGAACTCAAACAAGGACAGGTTTTGTTCCCAGGATCTACCAAAGTCCATGATTGCATCATAGTTTCCAGGTTCTCTAGGTAATTATATGATTAAATCCATTGAGATGTCATCCCACTTATACACAGTGAAATATAAGGGATACAACATTCCACTATGAACATGGTGCTCATCTTTCACCTACTGGCACACTATGCACATGACTACAAACATCTCTATTACCCATCTCATTCAGGGCCACAAAAATTATTCTCTCAAGCGGCGATACATCATTAAAACAATGTGGTGTACCATTAAATCTGATTCATGCCACTCACAAAAAAATCCCTATTTAATTGCCACTGGAACAAACTGCATTCCATGAAACAACATCTGATTCTGACCATCCTCTAACCAACCCTCTAGAGAATCTCCATGGTTAATGTGATCCTCCATCACGTCTACCATCAAATCTACCTAATGAGACTTATACACATACTACATTTGTAAAAAGTGAACTATCATCTGTAACAAAGATCCTCTAACAACATCCATTCCACCATCTATGTGCATGGAATTCAACTCCACCATCGCCTTCCAAGAATCTATAGAATCTTGAATAACCTTATTATATGAATTCATTCTCAATGAATCAACCACAACATCCACCTTTCTTAAAGGTTAAGAGATCCCAAAATTGTAGTCCTAGAGAAAATCCATCCACCTCGGAGGTTTCATGTTCAGATCTCACTGAGAAATGATAAACCTCAATCTATTAGGATATGTGAAGATCACTATGTTCTCCCCTATTAAGTAATGACTCCAAAAAATTAGCATGAACGTGACCGATGCTAGTGCAAGATCATGGTTTGTTTAGTTACGTTCATGGAGATATATCTTCTTTGTGACATAAGTGATCACTCCCCATGGTTGTATCAGTAAACAACCCATACCCAGATGGAATGCTTCACAAAACTCCCCAAACATCCACCCCTTTATCTGGAAACTATAGTACTATAGAGCTAACCAACATTCTCGTCCTATAGGTGAAAGATACCTAACACTAATCATCAAACACAATGGCCTTGTCCTTTATGGTCATACCCATTAATGGAGTTATAACATGAGGTAAATCCAGTTCAAATCCCTCGTAATTTCATGTTAGAAGAAGGAAACTGTGAACCTCTTCCACGTTATTGGGTTCTTAAAAGGAAACAATCTCCTTGACCATTGAAGTGTCTACTTCTATGCCTTGTTGAGACACCACATTCCCCAAACATTGCACCTCTCTTTTCAAGAACATTCACATGGAAAACATCCCATATAGTTGGTGGCATCAAAGAATCTCAAAGACAGTCATGATATGGTCAGTATACTCTACATATGACTTCATGTATATAACAATCTCATTGATGAATATGATGATTAATCTATCCAATAATACTCAAAATAAGGATATCATAAGTCCCATGAACATGTATGGTGCATTAGTAACACTTAACAGGATAATCACAAACTCGAATTTGACATACCTGCACCTAAAAGCATTCTTCAAAATGTCACCATCCTTTACCCTCATGTAGTGATAACTTGAATAATGATTGATCCTAGAAAGAAAAATTTCAACATTTAGCTTGTCAAAAATATCATCTATCCTCGAGAGAGGGTAAATGTTATTGATTATCAACTGATTGCTCCTCTGGTAGTCAATACACTGCATCAGACCACTATCTTCCTTCTTTTGGATCATGATTGAATCACCCCCAAGACGACACACTAGTCCTAATAAATCACTTCTTCATCGATTAATCAATATAAATCTATATATACAACAACCCATAAGGTTCCATATTCTAGGGTTCCAGCGAAATCATACTATCCCATGGTGGAAATTCTATCCCAAACTAAATGTCACTTTGAGGGTGTAGAGTCACAACCACCTTAAGGAATAATACCCTGAACTCCCCCAAAATCCCTGGGATCCTCATCCATCTCGAAATATACCAATCCAACTAACAATTAGTAAATTAAATATATAAGAGGCTCCAAACATGGGCTTCTAACCTAACAACGTCGCTCACTAAAGAAAGTCACATGCTGACCATCCGCGTCAAAAATTCTAACAATTCTTTAGAAGCAGTCGATAATATTATGCATGGAAAAAATATATTTTATTACATGCACAACATAATGTGGTGACCTCAATGGTATAATTAATTCCCCTTTATAATTATACTTTTCCAATAATAGTCTACATCGTTGGAAAAAATCTTACAAGATGGTTTGGACTTCGATAGGGGTACTCAACACCAGGGCAATGGAAATCCTATCATTGTCTACTCATAGAGAATGGGATAAAGCAAGTGAATCGAAGTAGTAAAAAATCCAAAATCAATAAAATAACAAGAAATACATATAAAAAATATTATTTTACTTCCAATGATCTTTGTCCATACTTGAACAACTGCATCTACAACATGTAACAAACCACACCCAAATCTTCTACCTCGTAGCTGATTACTGCATCCTTGACCATGCTCGGATTGAGGTCCCTGAGGAACACCCTATAGTCTTCTTCCCTAGGAACTATCTCAGCTGGGTAGAGTAGGAGGCTACTATCCCTGCTGCTAAAATGGCTTGGACGGAAACTGTGGTTGAGGTGGGTGTTAATCCTTCCCACCTCCACCATACTGAGCTTGAGAGGCAGATAAGAACTGAATCAGAAGTTTCCCCAATGTCTAAAAATAATACTCAGTAGCCCCATTCCTACATTATTTGATCAAGAGCCATTTGTTTTAAAGGTAAATTCCATAGGTAACCTCCCCACTCATTGGAACCTCGATGCCCCTGGTGGCCGATACTTTCCGATGATGACCATTCCATTTTATGAACTACTATTACTCCCCTCTCATGAAATAAATCCTCATGAGTGAATCATCTTAACTAAAAATCAACCCACTAAACGTTAGCCACCTTCCACCCCCCATGTAATGTTTCTTCCACATAAGCATAACTAGCCACATCTGGACAACCGGCAAAGGAACGCAGTAATCTTCCAGATCCCATATCATTCTGAATCTATTAACATTCTCTTGATGCCCCCTCTACCACTCAATGTATGTAATGCTTCCCACATTGTTTACTAGAGCATGTCATTGGAAATCACGTAGAATCTTCTGCCACTGGTCATCCCCCTTTATTAGATCAGCCTGCAGTATATCTACATGGTCAGCCTGCTAAGAACCACTACCTGTACAACATGTAGACATCAACAAGGATTTATATATGAAAGGTAAATAAGTAATTCCTGATCTTGATTAGTATGGAATCGTAATTGATGTTCATTTTTAATCATTTTATTGTTTTCCCATCCAAATTTAACCAAGACACCAATTCATAGATGAACACATGTAATTATTTTTCATGTACCTTTCTTTTTACCTCTACCATACAAATGGTGTATCTTCACTTAGTAATTCGGTTGGATCAGAGTACTTTCATAGGATTACAGGGGCACTGAAATTCTGTGTCCTAACCAGTCTTCTCTAGTCTACATCCCGCCCCATGATCACCTAACAATTTTATAATACCAATCCATGAAATGGACAGTGTGGCTAACTGCAAGCCCCATCCTATCCTCTAACAATCCCACTGATATCATTATTCCAGGACCACCTTCCTCTAATGATTCCCCTCTAGATTTGGAAATGGTGATAAAGAGATAACTATCCCTGAGTCCCGCCTCTAATAGTTATTGGGGCGACAACTAGATCCATGGGTATTTAAATCCCACAAAATTGGAGGCATTGCCCTTTAATTGGTATGAAAATCAAGATATAATTTGTATCATCAAAAAAAAACACCAAGGCATATGTATAAAAGAAACCCCAAATCCCACCCACATGAATTTTGAAAAAATATATGTGTGTTAAAAAACAATTATCTACAATTTAAATAAAAAATGATAATAAGCAACACATCTACTACCCAAATGTCTCATCTCGTATGGTCAAGCATGGTATCCAAAATCCTCATTAAATCATGAAACTAGTATTAAATACATAGGGTGAGAATACAAGTATACTCAATAAGAAAATATAATGATTCTCATGGAAAAGTGTGTGACTTATACAAATTACCATGTGAGAAAAAAAAAGAAAAACCCAAAAGCACCTAATAAGGTAAACTATCCATCCCCTAATCTGACCAAGCTACAATCACAAAATAATGCTTGTCATGTTATGTAATATAGTAAGAATATCAATGAAAGGGAACCCTACACAACTATCCCACTGATTTTCCACACTCAAACCCTAATGTAAGGAACCATGTTGCTCCCACATCTTTCGAAAATACCAAGACACATCTCACACATAGTCACCTGGACCTCACAACCACATCTCGTCCCACCAGTAGACTCTAGGGCCACAAACCACACCACATTATGAGGAAACAATTGAAGCACAACTCATACACACACAACTGGGCCTCATAAACCACAACCTATCCAATGAATCTTGGTTTATTACTACCTATAAGAGAGAGAAAGTAAGAGTGGGTGGAAATACATCCTTCCTACCACCCGTATGTTTATGAATCAGAAATCCCCCATAAAAATTTGGGTGTTCATCCCATAATTCTCAATTATGGATTGGTTAGAATTGAAATCACAAGGAACCACATGTATATATATATGAATCATACAATCATCCCAAGCTATGGGGTTCCAAACAACAACCATCCCACAAAACTACCCTTGCTGCTACCTATAAATCCATGTATCCAGATAAAGAATTATCACATTTTTATTTGATAAATGAAAAATTATTAACACCAAATCAGTTTGAAATTATCATTCATATGCAAGGTACTAAATCTCTACTGAGATAATGAAACCACAACTCACAACCATCCCCACAACCAATCCAAACAGAGGAACACAACTATTATAAAATACCACACATCACACCTACTCCCCACATAGCACCCAGGACAACCACTACAATCGTCAGTCATCAATGTAATCCCAACAACCCTAAATAAAAACCCCCAAATCATATTATCACCCCTCCAGCATATCACTTCAAAACCATACATAGCATCCCCACTATTTAACATTACCATACCTAACAAAAAAACAGAACTGAGTAGCAGTCCCATTACAAAATACCACTCATCCATTCCACAATCAAAAAATCTCTCAAATTGAGATTCAATTACACTCTCCAACCATCCACTCACACCACCATGCTCCAAATAGCATCACATCTCTAATCATACAATGAAAAAGATAGAAATGTTCCACACATAGCAGAAAACCACACAAAATTAGGAAAGGTGTATCATTATTTAACATGATTATTCATTAATTACACTATGATAATTCAATGGATATCATTGAACAAGTTAGGTCATGAGGAATCCATTTACATAACTAGATATAATTCATTAAACATTTATTTTTGTTCATATTAATTCAACAAAAAGTATTCATAAGACAAGTAAAAAATAGAGGCCACCGACGAACATTATTTTCAAAAGGCATATCACAAGTATAGATCACTAAAAGGATCAAGGATAATAGATAATGTAATACAAACATTATAATCATATTCCCCTCAACTCATTCATTACAAGAGTAATATGTCTGATTATCTTTGATACTATCATCTTTCAACCATCATTTATTACATTATTTAAATTGTATACAACCATATTAACATGTAGAAATCATTATACTTTTCTGGAATGATACAGAAATAAAAAAAGGTTAAAGTAATTGCTACTTGGAAGAATAGATAATCAACAACTCCTCATTGTGATAAAACTGGGGGTGCAAGAGTGCCATGAAAGACACTAAAGGAAAACTGAACCCCAAATAAACAACACATCTCATGAATCCATAGAGAATAAAGGATTTTGGCACACCAAGATAACATCGAATGGTTCAAGGAAAAAAGGATCATGGAATTAGAAAAATATCATATCATATATCAATATAGGGGAGAATATTTCATAGTACTTAAAAGTAGTGTTGTGTCAAGGACCACATGGATAATCCATTTAAAATCATGGGGGAGTCAGTATATTAAAGATATAATTAATAGCCTTTTAAAATTCTAAAAAAAATCATAAAATAAAGTTTCAAACTGGATTTAAGTCAAATGAATTGTATAAAGAAGAAACTGGAAAAATGGGAAAAGCTGGAAATGACTCATGATTGGGTGAGTCACCAATGTGACTCCCAGATGTGTGTCACTAGAGATAGTCAATTATGAGATTCATTGACGACACTCCCTACTCCACTCTCAGAATCCACCTATCAAGGAAACTCACCAATGCCACTCACTAATGTTGTTGAATAATTCCACTCACTAAAGCCAGTCACTTATATCGAGTAACTGATGCGACCCACCGACACGACCTACCGATCACGAGCCACCGATGAGACCAAAAAATAGTGATTAATAGAAGTAACCCAATGAAAGGAACTACTAATAGAAAGTCACAAATGCAACCTAACAATTGCGATTCATTGATGCATCCCAGCGATGCAACTAGCAGACTGCGAGTCACCGATGTGACCTACAGACAGCGAGTCACCGGCATAACCCACCAATGTGACCTACCAACAGTGAATCACCGATGGGACCCACAGATGTGACCAACAATTGGTAAGACTATAACAGAGTAAAAAACATGATATGAGTCTACATAACCTCCCAAAACACCTCAAACACTACAGGTTCACAAAGAAATAGACCAGAGGGGTCCGGGATAATACAACTACGTTGGTAATTTTCCAAATATAATAACACATAAAAGATAGATCCTTAAATGGAATGAAAATCAACATAAAGGTTATTATAGAAATAACTAAATACATATATGGGTATTACATAAATCATAAAATTATAACAAAAGTGGCGAATAAGGAATGTATATCACAAAAATAAATGTGAGATGGGAAAAAACCCTTATTGTAGACTTCCTTTTGGTGGAACACTCTTGAACCACTAGTATAATGTTTTTATGAATTTTAATACCATATATGATACCCATACTCAAATTTATAATATCAAAACTTATTTTATTATATTATCATATTCCCGTTGTGATATTTAATTTTAAATATTTTCACTATTTTATATGTTAATTACATAGTTTTTCTAGGATGCTTTGACTTGTTATTTTTTTATATTAAATATGTCATAATATAATTAATTCTATATGTTAAAAAATTATATAAATATCATATATATTATTAACATATGTATTTATATAAATATCAGAATTATATATATAAGAAATGAAATACATCGTTCATTGAAGATGGTAGGTTGTACATACCCATGAACGTTGTTTCCATTTTTGTATCTTATTAATAGAATAAAATTAAATTATATAGATGTATATTATAATTCTATTATCATATTAATTTCATATTTATTACATATTTTAATGAAACCCATCGTTAATAAATTCCACTTAAGGAATGAATGAATCACATCACATTAAGGAGATAGTAGTCCATTTATCCAAAAATGATGATATCATATTCCTAGAAAATGGTAATAATGAATGTATACATTATATAAAAATTAAATATCCATAAATAAATTATATAAATCTTAAATATCATAAGTATCAAATTTAAAAAATAATTATGTAATTACTCCCAACTCTGATGATATAAATCTAAGAATGAATGACATTGGGTTGTGAGGTCGTAGTCCATTGCACACATGAATGATGATTTTGTGTCACATTTGATCAAAGTGTGTAAAATTTTAGGTCATAACCAAAATACCAACATATTAGTATATTTTGGATACTTATTTTATTATATATAAAATATATAATAAGAAATTAATTAGTTGATAATGAAATAAAACTAATTTGCATCTTGAAGAATGTTACTTCTTTATTTGGGTAACTCCATTTTTTTTATTCCAAAAAAACTATTTTTTATTCCAAATATAGGATTATATTATATGGAGACAAATTTTTGGATCTTATTTGGTTAGTGTTCTTATGACCCAATGGTCTGAGTGGTTTTAAAAAGGGAGGGGATACAATGAGTTTTTATAGTGAAGGGGGAGTGGGGTTCTTGTAAATATAAAATGATAAACACTAAAGGGATGTCTCCCTTACCTAAAGTGCATCCAAAATCTAAAAATAATGTATTAATGTGAAATTATTTTATATAAACACCTTTACCACACAAAAAAAAGTATTTCCATCATTTTGATCCTTAGCATCTATGTTTTTCTATTTTAATAATTTTGTGATTCCACTAGGGTAATTAATTTCCCAATATAGGTTCTTTATAAATTATAACTAAATTAATAAAATATTTATTAATAATTAAAAATAAATTGGAATATTATAATATTTTATTAGATTTTAAATATTTTACTAAAATATCATTTATGATAAAATAACATTAACGTCAATTTTGACAATGTTTACTTAATATAATTTTCAAAATATAAAGACAATGATGATATTTTAATCACAAAAGTTAAAACATACGTAACATTATATTTTATTCTAAATATTATTTTCAAAAAATAATTCATTAAATTTAATTCACTTTTGTTTTCATTTGTATCATTTGTTACATTTAATTATTAACTAAAAAATTACAGTATTGAAATTCGTTAAACTATTTAATTTGAATAATTAAACTCTAAAAATTAAAAACAAAATGTGATGAAAAAACACTTTTACTTTTAAAAATATTTTTTATAACAAAACTAATGTATATTTCATCCATATCTCAAGGATTTATAAATGTTAAAGTTATGGAAGTTTCTTTTTTGTATTTATCCTTACTTTATATATTATATAGGTACAATGCATGTAATATTTTTCATAAGACTCATTAAATTTGATACAAAATGGGATATGTTCATAATTAGTCCCTAAAATTAGTTCAGGACATATTTCAAGGACCTTGTTTCCCTTACGATTAATGTTAATCCACTGAGGAAACTCATTTTTACAATAATCACTTAAATTAAAAATTACTACATTATCTCATTATTAAGGGAAAAAATTTACTCAATATTATAATATTATAAATATTTTACTTATTCCACCAATTTATATCTATCTTTCTAAGTCCAATTCATATAAATTGTAATATTAATATTAAATATAATCCTACAGACAATACGAGAATGTGGGTTTTTAAGTGATAATGTTCAAATGTTCTCTATATTGTTATGTCTAATTTAATTAAAAAATTGATTAAAATTACATAAATTGGTTTAATAGATATAAATTTGACCTATTTTGAAAATAAACTCAATTTAAAAATTAAATTGTACATTAATAACTAATTAAACAAAAAGGTAAATTTTTACAAAATGCAGTATTTTTCAGTATTTATCAAAAAATTAAACATCTCAAAGTATTACCAAAAATACAACATATGATAATTATAATGTTACAAAATAAAAAAATACCGTTTATTTTTAAAAATAAAATTTATAATATGTTCAATATTATATTTCAAAATTGATCCGTCCATAAAATTCTACAATAATTCCGTTAGAAAATTAAATCTTTTCTATATAAAAATGATTTTCTCATTTCATCTGTAAATTAAATCTATTCCATGAATTTAAATAAATATATATATATAATGTAAAAAATAAATACTCCATAAAGTCTTTGTTTGTTATATACACATCAAAGATTGGTCTTACATGTATTATACGCTATCAATGGAACTTGGTATTCTATAAAAACTAAGACAACATAGTGTAACATTTAATGAAAAATATGAAGAAAATTAAATTTATTCTAATGGAAAAATATTTTCGTTCTTTGGTGGTTATAGTCTTTGAACATTAAATAAATTGTGTCTTCTCAATTCAATCATGATCTCAGTAGTCTAGGGATTAATATTTTAAAATAATATTATTGGAAAAACCAAAATATAAATGGTTCCAAAAAATATCCACGTAATAAGAGAGAAATTCATGTACAACTATCATATTGAAGAACATATAACTATGTATCCACATAGGATTACAATACTGTAAAGAGAAAATGTGGTCTGTGAGGAAAATCATAAATAATTATTGTGAGTGTTTGAGTTCATTGATCACAAAAAAGTGAATGATCAATATAATGATGATATCCTCAATGAAATAAATATAAGATAATTTTAAATACCATATTTTCAAAAAGAAATTACATTTTTTCTATATCTCATATATATTTTTGGATCATTTCCATAATTTTGAGTAATTTTTTAACCATCTATAAATATAAAGAAATTCACTTAATATATACATTCTTATTTTATAAGAAAAATTTCATTCTTTGATTTTCACTCGATTAATGTTCAATTAATAACATATAAATATCCAAAAATTATTTTTTAATGAAATATATACAAAAATTTTCTTTTAATAGATCATCAGATCCATAAAAGTGGGTAAGCCTTTTCTTATTTCTCTAAATAATTATAAACCTAATATAGTTAATACAATAAAATATAAATCTCAAAATTAAAACTACTAGTTCGTCATTTTTATTTATTCATTAATTTTTTTAAAAATTTTAATGGAAAATTAACCAGCACAACTTGTTTGCTAGTGTTAGTAATGAAACCCATATTGTCCATTGTTAATGGGTTCAACCCCACTACAATACCAAATGCGGTGGCCTGTCACCCAACATGAGGGTTTTCATTTTTCTTAACTACATTTATATAATTCTTATAATGTTTCAATAATTTATGATGGACCTCCATGAAATAAAATTATGAATTTAATGGATTTTTTTAAAGGGTTTCAAAAAACAACATATTTTTTCATGTATAAAAATAATTTTTTTATATCAACCCTAATGTTTTTGAATAACATTAAACTTATGTCTATAAAATATAATTACTCTTTTCCTAAAATAATGTTTCCTAAATTTTTTTTATAAAATTATTGGGGTTAATTTTAATGAATTTAATCTAAAATAACTTTAATCATTGTAGACTCACATCACATAAATCCAAAAAAAATATTTATTATACTTATAAATTATTATCATCATAAATATATTATTATTGTGATGATATTAGTATCTATTAATTATATAAAGATAGAAGTGCTTTTATGATAATAGTAAATTCAATATAATTGTATTTCCATATTTTATGTTTTCCATAATCTAGTTCCCACATTTTTTAGTTTTTTTTATACCAACTATAATGACGCGACCCTAGAAGTCTCGAGCTTGTGCCATTAATTATAAAATTGGCATGATTATAAGGAATAAAATATGGATGGACTAATTAGTTTAGTAGTTTTTTAAATCTTTATTAAAAAATGACCAAATTTCACATTCCAAATCCAAAAACATAACACACAACATAAAAAAGACACATCATCACTAGAACACTTTCAATGAAATTATCTAAATACCTTAGTAAAGGAATCAATAAGGGTTATCTCTAATTCTTAATATGAGAGATTTATAAAAAACAAACATAAAAAATAATTAATAATTAATATGAAAGTAATTAAATATGGTAATATTAGTCAATATAACTATACACATGATCGTAATACATGATAATGTATATTTTTACTAATCATGTATTCACATGGAATAATAATAGTGAATGAATTCATAATGTTGGACATCTACACTATCATGATCTATCATCAAGATAGATATTTTTCCAAACTATCCTCATTAGAGTTTGTTTCTATGGGTAGAAACCCATCATATTTTATTACATATCTACCCTCATGACTATTTAGAAGTTCATGGAGACAAATGTGAAGTTTTTGTCACCAACCGATTTCATGCAATATGACTTAATATGAATCAAGGGGAAAACATTAACAAGTCCCCACCCTATATTCCAAACTTCTAAAACATTCCTGACATAATTAGTAAACAATTTATAGAATAAACTAGTATCCATGTATACTAATTGATGTAGATTTATCAATATTTACCCAATAAATCATATAACATTTAATGTAGGAACTATATATAAAAATGGAAACATGTTTAGGAGAGAATAATATCCCTGAAAAATAATATAGAAATTTAGGGTAATTTAATCTTCAATGATAACTAGATTTTGAATAACTCAAGGGGATGTTCATGTATATGAAAAATGATTCAAGGGAGTGAATATTAAAACTATCCAGGGACAAAATGATCATAAGCCATCTAGAGAGAGTGAGTGAAGAGGGTATTAATAAAAGATATCCCTAGTCATGGATAATTACCAACATTGTTTTTTGACATTGAGGAGAATAAATACCATTAAAATATCATTAAAATATTCTTTAGTAATGCAATATTTAAACATTCAAATGTGTCCCACACTAATTTAAAACATTTGACTCATAATCCTCAAGATGGAATATCATTAAATTAAACATACAATATCTAGAGAAAAAAAATATTATTTATATAACATGTAAAAGGATCAATCTATGCACTTTAACGAAATAGATATGTATATAACATACTAAATAGCTTAAAGAAGGAAAATTTTGAAAAAAATTCCTTTACATCTTTCGAAACATTAAAAAACTAAACCTCATGAAAGATTTATCCTAAAATAGATTAGTAAATCCACAAAACAATTAGGATATTAATCATAAATTACATTAATTGGATGTATATCAACCACACAACAAAAATAATTGGTCACTATAACATCAATCTCATAGAAAAAAAAGTTGTGATGAGAAAAAATACTATATATTACCATTAATTTTGGTGGAACTATCTATAACATAATCTATAGTAGTTCTAAACATATAATTTTATTATATATGAACAAAAACCATGTTTATAATATTTTTATAATATATAATTACCTATTGGTTTATAATCATTCATCATTTTCATTGTTTCATGTGTTCATTTCATTGTTTTTGGTATGCTTTGACTAGTTATTTTGATCATTTAACATAGAAAATGATTACATCATATAAATAATGTAAAAATTTATTTAAAAATTATATATATTCATTTTATATTTGTTTAATATAATCCCAAAATTATTTACAAATAAAATTAAATCCACCATTCGTGGAGATAGTAAGTCGTATGAACGCATAAACGTTGCTTCCAATTTAATATCATATAAAAAAATGATATACATGCATATTATAATTCCATTATCATGCCAATTTCATATTTATCAGCTATAATAATTAATAATATCTTAAATAAATATCATTTAAATCATGAATGAATCACACCGCATTGAGGAGGTCGTAGTCCATTCATCCTAAAAAAGATGTTGTTATATGACCACAAAATGGAAATCATGAAGGAAAGTGATGTTTTAAAAATAAAGATGAAATAATTCATTATAAATATCATATTTATCATATATAAATTCTAATGGAAGTACTATTACCAAACATGTAAGGTGGAAATGGTATAACAAAGGACATCGGTCCGCGAGACAGTTTTATGACATAATGACAAAATATGATTGTGCTTTCCATTTCATGGATGTGCATGATAGTGTTGGTCATGACATTAACATAAATAAATATCATTATAATTATGATACTAAAATTATTATATAATCAGTATATATAAATAATTCAATTTTTTGATAAACAAGTACAAAATGTATTAATTTAATTACATAAACACTTTTTCGGGTAACCACTTTCTATTTATAAAAAATTACTCCCTCGGTTTGATTTATAACAAAATTTAGGAATTAAAATGTATTTATGTATGTTGGGATATTATTTTGGTAAGTTTAGGATTAACCAATGGGCTTGAGAGTTGTATATAAGTAAGGGTAGAGAATTACTTTTTAAAATAGCGGGGGAGTTTCGTTCTTGTAAATATAAAATGGGAAACAGTATTGGGTGGCCTCCGCTACTTCAAGTGCCAAAAAAATTTACAAATAAGATATAAAATTTAATTAAAGGTCTGCAAAAAACTCCACCAAATAATCATTTTTCCATTTTTTCCATAACATATATCTTCCCCTATTTTGAGAATTCTGGGTTTTCACTAGGGCAAATAATTTTCTAACCAAGATAGTTTATCCATAAAAAAAATTAAAGTGAGATTAATTATATAATTTAGGCTCATATAAATATAAATACTATATCTTATTTACAAACCAAAAAACTCCATGTTGGTTGGAAATTAATTTTATCATAAATGATTGTAACGTGAAAAAGTACTACTTTATCATGAACCGTGCTAACAATGATTTTACTATTTAGGGGTCAATATGTTAATTATAAAAGATAAAATTTTCCATTAATATTAGGTATTATATATTTATTAACATTTTAAATTAAATGGTATTAATATATATTTTTTTATTGTAACTATTTTCATAATATATCATTTATTATAAAATAAAAATAAAGTCAATGTAGACATTTTTTAATTAATTTATATATAAAAATATCAATAAATAGATATAATTTTATTTTATTAAGTTACAAAACTATTTAAGTTGATATATTAATCAAACTAAATTTATATAATCAATTCATTCTATTTTCGTCACTACTGATAATTTTAGTATCATTTATTGTAGTTCGATTTTAAATAAATTTTTGCAGCATTGGAATTCAATATGCATTTTAACTATCTAATTCATATATAAAAATTACATATTAATTAATACTATGAAAAAACTCCTTTAAATTTAAAAATATTTTGTATAACCCAAATAACTTTCATTTTTTCCATATATTGTGCCTTTCTAAATAATAAGTGTATGGAATGTTCATTTTCTGTATTTTTTCTTACCTAGCTTATTATATATGTACCATTCCGGTAATATTATCCTAATAACTCATAAAATTCAACAACATATGATAAATTCTCATAATATTATCATAAAATGTGATTTCAATAAGTTTTATGGTCATATTTTCTCTTAATATTAATGTTAAACCACTAAGTAAACTCATTTTTTAATCATTGAAATTATATTTAGATGTTTTCACCAATTATTATATTAAAAATTAAGATGATATTGTTTGATGATAAATATTTTACTTCTTCCAACTATTTATATCAATTTCATCAAATTAAATTCTTAGATGTGTTATAATTAAATATAAATATAATCTTATAGAAGTGGTGAGAACACGGGTTTTTAAAGTGAACATGTTCAAAAGTCTAGTATGTTTTTATCTATATTCATTGAAATAATGATTCAAATGAACTACATTAGTTAAATAGTTATATAATATATCATTTAGGACATTAAATACTATTTTTAAATATATTTTAACATAACAATAATTTAAATTAAAATGATTTTTTCAACTAAAATGAAGTATTTAAATTATTATTCAAAAATTGAGACATTATAGAAAATTTAAAAAATAACCATTAACTGATTTTTATTGTCCAAATTCAAGAATTAAGTATATTTTGAATGATAAAATTTATATAAGGGTAAAAATATAGTCCTAGAATATGTTCCTTATTAATTATCCAAAACACATCCTTTAGAAAAATAAAGTTTTAATGTGTAAAACTGAATTTTTTATTATCATATGTCTATTAAATCTTTTAGAGGAATCTGAAAACATTATATTTAAAATATAATATAAAACTAATTATAAAATATAGTATTCCTATATTATATAATCTTATAATATTAGTTCTTCATCTCATATACACTGTCGATGTAACTTGACATTGTGTGTAACACAAGATAACATTGTGTTCTATATAAATAAAGCAAGCAACAAAAGTAAATTACATGTAAATGTAAAATGTTATAATTCCATGGGTTTTTAAGAAACTTTTTTTTATTTGGATCTTTTTTTTGGACAAAATAAGCAGTCCTCTCAGTTATTAATTAATTTCAGAGTCATTTGATGTAAGATTGACCTTCCAATAGTAAATATATTTTGGTATTTAAAAAATTCACTCCTCCTAATTTAAACAATGACACACACTCCCCAGACATATTATCACAAAAATATCATTTGTGATCATCTAATACCTACCCACATACCTTCCCAATATTCATCATCTCTTCCTAGAATCATTGTTTTGGACACAAATAAAACCTATGATGGTATTTTGTGTAAACCTGAGAGGGGTACACAAATATGAGGTAATGTTCTTCAACGAGTATTATTTTTATTTCTCTCTCCAGCTCCAGAAATTATTTTTAAAAAATTATTATATAATTATGAAATAATTTTAAATATAACGATATTGTATTTTTCTAGTTTCATAACCTAAATCCTTCTCATATTCCATTTATGGGTTATAAAATCATCATTCATGGGAATAGGGAACTACCGCCACACAAACCAATGTCCATCATTTTTTTAATTACCAAATCTCATGACTACGAATGATTATGGTTATAAATTATATATATATATATGATGTTCATAACATAATTATACACCTATAGTCATTATAAAATATAAATCATTTTTTACCTTCTATTATGTATGGGTTACGATAAATTCTCCGATGTTTATAGGGAACTACAACCTCATGAAGATATGTGATTCATTCTTCACTAAATCATGAAATTAAATGTAGTAATGTCAAACATAATAAATATATTTGATATACATGACATAATAATGATATTAATGACGTGTTTATCATTATTAAAATATAATATAACATTTTATTTTCCATTAATATTCTATTTTTATGTATGAAATAAACCGTGAATACAATACATTGTATTTATATTTTTTATATGTAGATTTTACTTTAATACACATAATATAGTAAATTATTCAATAATAGCATCATTATAATGTAATTCTTTTCTGTTTCCTTATTTTAAGGAATATTTTTATTTTATTCACCAACTTTCTTTTCTGAGGTATATGTATATCCCATTTTACATATCATTTCTCTAACATAACTATTATCATTATTTTTAATTTTTGATTAATTTTTTAATATTTTATGGGGATTATGATTACCTATTTTCATTGATAATCCTTATATGTATTTCAAATTACCTTTTCTTATGATATAGTTTCTTTTTTATGTGTGCCGTTAATTGATTTAAAAAGTTGACTATTAGTTGAATTTTTTTGGAATAAAATCTATCTATATTTCTCTCTACGGTTGGAAACCACTTTCATACAATACCATTTATTATAAAAAATTTAAAATTGTTGTGAACCATATAAAAAATATTTATCAATGGAATATTTACATATGTTTTATTTTTTTCAATATAGATTTAAAGGAATCATCTATTTATATTCTGGGCAAAGAAAATTCCTAACCATTTTATAGTGTAAATGAAATATTTATTTTTATTATTATAAAATCTAATAAATCACAAATCATTATAACCATAAATTTTTTGAATCATAAATTGAATGTTTTAAAATTTCTTTTTTATCAAATTGATCCCAAATTTTTTTGGAAATTGTTGGTTTCAAAATATTTATTTCATTGGAATGGATTTTCAAAATGATTACTTTTTATCAAAGTAGAAGGAATAATATGTTCTATAAATTATTTAAATTATTTCAAAAAAATATGTTATATGTATCGAAGAATTTCTCAAATAAACAGATTTTCCAAATTTTTCTTAAATTTATTCTTTGTAAAACTTGATTTTAGGATTGAAAACTATAATTTACTCATACTTCATATAAAGATATTTTAATGGTATTTATATATTTCAACATCAACGACTAATACTATTACATATTCTCCAATGGGGATTTCATTTAATGACAATATCCTCATTCATAATCTATGCGTATTAAAATTATTTCAAAGAGATTTTTCATTGGACCCTATTCATAGTCATTGGGATAATCATGTTTCAAATAGATTTTCAATGATCCCATTCCATTTCCGTGTTTTATTCTTTTTTGTGGTGTTTTCAAAAAACCTACCAAATTTCCATGGCTTAATTATGTTATGAATATATTTCCATAAAATTCATTAATTTTCAATGAGATATTCATTTCATGAGACGAATGAACAATTATTAATAGTTATAGGTTCAAATGATAAATCTATGTAAATTATTTATGCTATGTTTCATGAACCAAATCCAGGAGTGTGGGTTCAGGGATGTAATTCAAATATTTTTATAGAAATTTTACATATCTTATAAATAATTAATTGATAAAAAATTTGAATAAAACACGGAGATATATAATCATTAAAAATCATAATTATCTTATATTACATGAAATATATGATAAAGAAGTTTTTGGTAATTAGAGAAGTGGGAATCTTAGTTTTCAATGGGATAAATAACAATTTTATCAACTTGTAAATTGGGTCAATATTAAATTAATGGATACAAAAATAATAATGATATGTTTATTGAATCCATTGGTATCTACATTTACAAATAAAATGTATATTGTTTAATTCTATGTTGAAAAAATGAAATATATCATTTTTAAAAAAAGTGTTCAAATATAAAAATTCACTATGAAAGAAAATTATTATCAAAAATAAATTTTTTTTATACTTATACCAATGATACATTCAAGGATATGTATATTTTGATAGAGTAAAGTGGAAAACAGTTAAAGATATCACTTATTATGAGTTTTATATAATAAAGTGATGTGATATGAAGAAGAATAACCAAAAAATAATTTTGAAGGCTAAGAGGTTGTTTTACTGCCATAGTTAAGGCGTGATTTATCATGTCAGATCTATCTAGTTAATGTTTTGTGTTTGGAATTAATTAATGTCTAATTATAATTGGGTTTTTTCAAAAAATATAAAATGAGTATTTACATTTTATTACTAGTATAAAAATAAAAATTCTGTTATATAATGATTGTTCGTACATTTTGTATTAATATGGTAATTTCAATAGAGTATTTTTTTCAATGATAGGTTAAGGAAGTTCCATAATATAGTGAGAAACATGAGATTATATGAAAATATTATTTTAACCAATTCCCACTATCCAAAATTCATTGTCTAATATTTTACAATGGACTAATAAATAAGGAATCACATCCGGGAGGATGAAGTATTTTATTATGCATTATAATATAGATTCATACTTGAAATTATAATTACATTATAAATAAACAATTCCCTCAATTTTTTTCTTTGATAATATAATTATTCCCCTTATTATCCCTTTAATATCAAAAAAAAACTTCTGCATATCGTATTTGAAATAAAATATTAGAAAGGGGTGAGCTAAAATTCTCAATAACGGTAAGCATATAGTTGAAACTATGAATTATTATAGAATATTCAATATTAAATGGTAAAAACTGAAACAAGTGAAATCTAATCAAATACATGACCATGTTTTGGGAGTAATAATTTATAATAAAATAATTGCATATAATAATTATATGATTTTTAAATGTTATCCATTGATACTATAAATTAAACAAATAATCAAATGCCAATCAATAAATGAATTTATATTGTTTTAATACCTTATGTTTGAAAAATAAATCATACAATAAAATTCTTTTTCAAAGATATATAATACCATTGGGTGATTATGATAATAAATCTATATAAATGTGTAAGGCGTTCTCCAAAACCCAAAACAGTTTGTCTCATCAGACCTACTGATGCATTGAGGGGATATATCACGCCCTTCCCATCACATTCAATGTCAAATTAATTATTCAAATGAATATGGTTAAATATATTTTTTCATAAGAATTATTATTAATCTATTATATGAAATTTATATACTTCCCCAGTTGAATTGACATTATCATCAACCATCCAAAGAAAATTGAATGGTATAAACATTGTACATCCCTAGTCAAACTGATGATAAACTACCCAACAAATAATAAGGATGGTAATATTATATAATATCCCCACTAATATTTATGAAACCTCAATCTATATGTTCCTATATGGAAATTTATATATAAATATCACTTGTATCATTATTGTGGAAAATTAATTTACATTCATATTCAATCTTTTTATTTTAAAAGTATAAAATTTGTAGAATATTGTAAAAACCGTTTTTCTAGGAAATTAGTATTAAAAAATAAGAATTTAAAAAATGCTAGGAAGAAAATTTTAACTAAAAATATTCATTTAAACATTCAATGTGATATTCATTTAAAAGACAGTGATGATGGTGGTTAATTATGCACATGTCAAATAATTTAAATTAAAGGCACCTTTTACATTTTCTGTAAAAACCAAATGGGAATTATTTTGGAAATGACATGAAAATTATTTTCAAACAATCGTTTATAAATGAAAAGAGGGTAAATTTTAATAATAAATCATTTTATTATTATTCAATCATTTTTAGTAAATTTTAATGAAATCATGGTTTAGCAGAAAATAGATTTTTAACCAAAGGGAGAAATCATGTGTGATATTCTTAAAAAAATTTAAATAATATTAAGTACCAATGAGAGTTGAAATGGTACTATTATTTCATAATTTTAATTAATATATAAAATATAAGAAAATATATTGATTTATGATAGAATTATTATGTAATTACTTCTTGTGATATTTAAAGAACTACAATCATGAATAATGATGTGACTATAAAATAAACCATTACCACATTGGAAACATTTGTACAATATTCCCCACGAAATAAATAACAATAGATACCATGAATATAATTTAGTTAATGATTTAAAATAAAAAGTGAATTAAAAATACAGAAGAATAGAAATAGGTGGTGAATACGGAGTACATCCCAATGAAGAAAATTTGAGATGAGAAAACCTTATCTTGGGTTTGACTCATCATGTATATTCTTTGTTATCATGCTTAATAATATATTGTTATCCATTTTAGTTCATAATAAAAAATTTATGTTTATTATTCATTTTACATCACTTAGTTCCTTTATATATATTATTTCCTAATAAATTTTGTTAATGTATTATATTTGGACAATATTGGTAATTTGTATAAAAAATGACTATAGTTAGTTGACTATGGTCATGAAAATAATTATTTATACATATATATATTAATAATCAACAAATAATATCATATTTATACTATAATTATACTTTTAAAACCAATAATTAAATACGGTTTTTGTAAAATGAACTACGTTTTGATCATGGAGACGGTATGTCATACATATGTAAGAGTAACATTTCCATTTTTCAATGATAATTATGGATACACGGTATGTAAAATTTTAGGATTACATAATTATAATAATATTATAAAATAATAATTATTTATTTAAATTTATTATATATATCATCAATGTAGTGTGCTGATAAGAAAGAGTCACATATCTTTGCAATTGAAGTATTCCACACATACATGAACGATGTTATAATTTTTCAATGTAAGATAGAAAATGATATCTTATACTCTATGAATGAAAATTTTAAAATTAATATCATAATTATTTTATTTATATAAAATATTTTTATAAATTTTTACATATTACATTATATGGAACGACTTATTGAAATATAGATCACATCACTTCATGAAGTGGTAGTCTGTCATACACACAAACAACATTATCTTATCACCTAAAGAATCTAATATAAACAATTTATAACTAATAAATTGACTCTAGATTTATTATTATGTGATTAATATCAAATATATAGCTTATTTTTATCCTCAGACCCCAACAAGAGATGTGGTAGTGCAAAAATGAATTATATCTATTTGTGAGGTTGTAACCCACCGTACACAAAAAATATGATTTCATAACACATTTTATTGGTGTGGAGATGGGTTTAAATTTTTACATACAGAAAAAATCATATCATTATATTTAATATAATATTTTTAATATTTCATCATGTTTTATTAAAAATTAATGTATGTTGAGGAAGAAATAAAATTAAAACGCTCCTTTTAGAATGACCCCACTTCTTTGGTTAACCTACATATATTTTCACCAAAATCATAATTATGATAGAGTTATTACCAAAATAAACATTATATTATGATATTATATAATTTTTTAAGGGATTTTGGATGGTCCATTTTGAACTTAAAAGGTTTGAATTTGTGACAATGAGATGGAGGGGAGCCTTTGATATGCCAGGGGAGTGGTACACTCGTAAATTTTTTAAATAAAAATGTGTTCTCATGTTATTTAAATGAAAAAATGTCCATAATTGAGTATTAATAAGAAATATATATTATATGATCTAAATATATCCATAAAATTAATTTTAAACCAGTTTTTAGTTCATTTTACTCTTTTTGTTTTAACCCTCAAAAAATCCATTTTTCCTGAATAATTGTAAATAATATTGTTTCACAATTATTTTTTGGAAAAAATTATTTTAAACATATTATATAATATATATTTTTATTATTATATATATTAAATCCATTTTTCAAATTTTCACATAAATAAGTTTCATATTTTAATTTAAAAATAATCCCACATATGCTATGAGAGAGCTTGTATTCTAAGAGAATTTATTCAAATAATTACAATGTTTTTAAAACCAAATTATTGATATAAATTATTAGAATGATCAAAATTAGATTAACAGACATATTATTTCTCTAATTTTACTTGAAAAATATTTAATTTTTTTAATATTTATAAATAATTAATATGGAATGCTAATTTTCATTTAAAATTCATTATTTTCACTCTTCGTTGAAGAATGAATAATTTCAAAATACCCCTAATAATTCAATATAGAATAATTTTGATATATTTATACCAAAAATGATGTTACATTTGTCAAATAATATTTCAAAATGTTATAATAATTAATTTTATATAGTGTGATTATTTCTAGAATATTCCTTCAAACTGAGAAATATATTTTTTTATAAAACATTTCTTTATCTTTGAATCATCCCTTATTTACATTCAATAAAATTGATAACCATTGATTTTAATATAAATATCCATAATAATATAATTCTCATAATATAGTCATTTATATTTACACACAATATACTGATGTCTTTGTTATAATGATCATATATATATAATTATATTTTAAAATATTTTCATGCCTCATTTAATCTTGGTGTCCCAGGAATAAAAATTTGTTGAAGAGATTGTCTTTATTTATAATGTAATATATCATATTGTGTATATGATTCATATTCACAACAAATAATCTGTTTCATGTCACATAAAATAATTAACATTATTCTTATCTTTAACAATATTAGTGTGTTTCATTCTAAAACCCTTAAATAAATTGTATCCTTGAAATATAATCTAGATTTTTATGATCAAGGTTATTTCATTTGAAAGTACATATTTATGATACACACATCATAAAATGTGTAAAAAAATCCCCTTGATAAGATAGAAATGAATTTTTATAGGTCAACTAGAATAAAACATAATTGGTTTCCAAATTCGAGAACATAGGAGGGAAGTGAATATTTCGACCCGGAAGAAAAGAATAATATCCATATATTGATAGTTAATTACTGAGATATTAGGTCATAATATTGATAATGATCTTGTTGATATCGACAACCATGAAGAAATAAAACAATATGTTATGAAAATGGTCTCTGAGATCAATATATATTATATAATAACATTTTATTTTAGGAAAATTTTCCAAATATTGATGTTTTTTCATGACAAGATATAATAACTAGTCTTAATAAAAATTCATATGAACAATATTATCCTTTTATAGTGCCTTTATCAATTTCCACTGCATCCTTTACTGTATGAAATGGAGATAAATATTTTATTATAGAAAAAATTACGGATCAAAATATCCATAATTTAATGTTAACTCATTTCTTCAATCTAAACTCATATTATAAAAAATGCTTATCTTGGGTTATCAAATATGAAAAAATAATCATATAGTGAAGTAATACATTACTCTATAAAATCATGACCAAATTTCAAATTAAAAAATTTCATAAATTTTTAACCATATTACTGTTTCAAAATTTTAATATTCTAAAAATTATAAATAGGTTCACTACATTTCAACGCTAACTTATTATTATCCCCACAATAAAAATGAAGTAACTCACAATCATCGGAAACCAAACATGTGAATTCATTTGTCATGCATTATCTACAAACATATTAAAAACCTAAATTATATTAAAACAATATTTTAAATATAATTCATTATTATTAAATAAATAAAACCTAGATTATTAGATATATTATTTAAATAGAAAACTTTTTAAACTCCCTAAATAATAGAATAAACAAATATGCCGACTAATCATTAATTTGTTCCAAATAATTTAGTGTGATCTAATTTACCTTATCCATATCAATAATCTATTATCCAAATATTATTATTTAAATATCTTGAACACATTCAATTTTATCTTTCCATCATTCATGTGTTTTTCAATATGATAAGCTTCCTACTAAATCTTTTTTCTTGGTCATCAGTATCATTCATCATACATTTTGAAATACTAAATGAAATAATAATGTAGAACAATTCTTATAAATTCCATAAATGATGTAACTAGTATATAATTAATAAAATACTGAAAATACAAATTCATGAATAAAAATATAAAAGCATTAATAATTATTCTATCTATACTAGTAAGATAAGCTTAGGCACAATCTATTAGCTTTTTTGAGGTATATTACCTTGAAATATGGGGAATTCATTTTTGTAGTGGCCCATTTACATATAGTTTTATCATTGGACAAGGGAATGTTTTTTCTTGAAAATTGAATCATGATAATGGTGACCTTAATCTTCTCACCAATTGAAAACTCTCCTTCCACATATAGATGTAATAGGGTGTTTCCTTCCTAAACATTCATTTGTGGGGTAATCCTTATTTTCCTTTATCCCTTTATCCATATTATGTTATTGTATATATTTATCCTCAATCATCCATTATGTTCCGTAAAACATAATTGATTTTTTCTCCATATTTTTATCATGTGATTCTATGTCCACATACGATGAGAATGTTTATGATAGTTGTTCCCATTGAAATATTAGACTGGTCCCATCAAAGAAATTATAATTCGTACTCTTTGTATGGAAAGATTTGATTTTATTCCCATTTCTTATTCTAGGATCCATTTTATGATCGTGAAATTCACTAGATTATATCATATCATTATGAAACAATATTTATAATCCCAAATAAATTTTTATAGAAAATATCTACTGATAAAATTATGTATATAAAAGCAAAAAAAAAATGTGGTTTCCCTATGGAAATATTTAATTTCACATCCTTATTAATTGTTTGTAATGAAAATGTAAAGAACCCAAACATAGTATCCCAGAGTCAATGGATACATTATTTTATTGGTACTAGATACATGAAATCAGATCATGATGGAAATAATATTTTTTTTGTATTTGTAATCGGGATACATAATTGAAATTCAGATGACATTTAATAACATAAAATACACAAATAATTTCCTTTAGACACTAGAAAATCATCCTACTACCATAGAATTATTGCCACAGTTTTGAAATCGTGGCTATATGTGGAAATAGCCACAATTATATAGACTATAGACACTGTTTTTTTAACTGTGTCTATTTTCTTGTTTTCCATGGCCTTGGGCCGTAGATTTCAAAACTGGTTCAATATAACAATTTTATTGATGCCATATGGCCACAGTTTTGTGGCTATAGGGTTTTTGTGCTTCTGTGGGAACCAAATTTGGTGGGAAGCACTATCACCATAGTTTTGAGTCTATTATCATGGTTTTTTTAATATATATATCATAATATATATATATACACACTTGAATTGTAACTCTGTGTATTGGTGAGTACACTGGACCACAAAGGGGAGGTGAAGAGATCGAAACTCGCATGTGAAATGTTTTAATATGGAAATTACCAATGTTAAAACTGTGGATATATGTCAACCTTCACAGTGTCCATGTTCAGGACTATTTCCGTGGTTTTAAAAACTGAGACAATATGTCGGGACCTAGTGCCACAGTGAGATCGGCCATAGTTTTTGGGCCTGCTTCCATGGTTTGGAACCATGTCAATCTTCCTTTTTGTAGTTCTGTTTGATAATCGCATTATTCCCTATAGAGTATCTCTTTATATATATCTCAAAATACATCTTCATATCATTGGAAAAACAAAATAAATTTTTTATCTCACGTGCTCAGTAAGGGTATGTGTAAAACAAAATTAATCAGTAAATAAGGCATAAGAAACAAGGATAGGTGCATGACTGAACAACATCCTATTTAAAAAATATCATGGGTATAATAATAATGGAATAAATGATGATAAAATAATTTTGTATAAATAATCACATGAAATGAAGTATCGCCATATATATTCCTATAATTGAATAATCATAAAGAATAAAAATAACTAACCTCATAATGATATAATGAATAATTATGGCCATCTAAAACATATTATTAGGTCATCTTCCTAGAAGTCTTCGCTAATGGGTAAGGCCTCATCCGAAACCCTATCCAGTTTTTTTGAGGAGACCTACATATTAATTAAGGGGTTATGGTGGTCTCATCATCACACATACAAAGTCTAATGCATTCTTGAACTAAATCCGTGAGAAATAATAATCATAAAAAATCATATAGAAGAATAACCAATAAATATTTGAATACATTCCCCAAAAAATAACCATTATCCATAAAGATTAATTTGATTAATGATATAAAAATAGGACATCTACATTCAAACTGATAATAAACTATTAAATTAAATATTTTAAAAGGTATTAATGAGGTCAAACATAATTAAGAATAATATTAATCAATGTGTGTTTACATAGATGCAAACAATCTAAAAAAATCATTGAAAACCTTTTGAGAGAAACAATTTTTTTACGTGAAACAATTTATTTAAAAAGCCATAAAATTATAAAACAAAAACATTTTATTCAAAAACAAATTGTGAACATGCAATGGATTCCCTATGACAACTCTATATCACAAAATTAGAAAATTATTTCATTCTGTAAAAGGAAAAAAAAACTTTATATATACTTCATCTTGGAAAGCCACAAAGAGTCTTGTTTAGAAAATAACAAAAATATTCATCTCCTAACTTATTCTAAAAATTAAAACACAGTTAAAATTGAAGATAAAAATTCATGGAAGAGGATAAAAAGTAATTTCAAAATAATTTTAGAATATATTCACATCAAATAGGAAAAATTCACTAATGGAGACTTCAAAAGAAACAATCCTAAAAAATCATCTGATTTTGAAATAAACCATTACCTTTAGTCTTCATTCTTAGTGTTTTTAAATATATTATTAACTTAAACAAATAATAATCATATTTATTATATCTTATATTTTTCCCTATAACATTTTACTTATAATATATTAATTATAGTTTGTTTATTTCACTATTTCAAGTGTTAATTTCCTTGTTATCTCATGCTTATTTTGTCTTGAAAGTTTATGTTTTCTTGAACATGATATTGTTTTATGTCTAAATAATATAATTAATTTAATAAATATAATATTTAATCATTAATTAAATATTATAGATCGATTATTTAATTTTTAACATAGAAAATGAATCACATCACTTCATGGATAAGGTAGGCCATACGAACACATGAGAGATGATATCATTGTAACTAGTTAAAAGGATATGAAATTGGACTGTATATTACTTTTCACGATTAAAACATATGACTTTATTATCAACTATTCCATTATTATCATTATTATAACAATCCAATTAACGTGGTGATGAAAAAAATACACAACTATGTGGAGATGAATATATATATGTATGCACATGAGGTACTTCTGTTTTTTCATAGGATGTATAAAATAAAGAATATGGATCTTTCATAATAATAATAATAAATAACTATATATAATTACAGGATTTATTATTATATAAATGGAAAACACGATAAGTGAAAAAATTAATTTGATTGCGTTGCTAAAAACAATTATCTCTTCTTTGGGAGATATCCTTTTGACATCTTCTCAAGGGATCTAGAGTAGGTATTTTTGAATTACAGGACCATTAGTACTATGATAACGATGTTATAAGAGGGAAATATTCTTAAGTGGGTAGGTTTATAATGTTTAAGGTGATTAGAATATGTGAGGGAAGAGGGTACCTTCTATAATAGAAGAGATGGAACATTTCAATTTCCTTAAAATAATAAAATATAATAAGTATATTAATGATTCAAATGATTTCAAATATCCTCTAAAAACATATAAATACATTTTTTACCATATATTATCCCCTTATGCAAATGTTTTTTTAAATAATTTGATAAAATGTTATAATCATGAAATATCATTATTTTCTCTTTTAATAGTATTCAATACTTTGATATTAAGAATTTCAAGAGATTAATATATCTTTTATCCAATACTTTTTGTAGATTTTTAATATGAAATTTTATTCTATAAAATTTATATATCAACATGACTAACTAAGATTATATTACAATAAATGTTTATAATAAAATTTATTCCATTTTATATTAAATAAATTACTTTTTCATCATCATTGTATATTTATTTGAAGAAATTTTTTCAAAAATATAAGTTATAAACTAATTAATACGGAGTACATAAATCATATATCATTCCAAATTATATTTATATTCTTATAAATCATCTTTAGTAACAACATATTAATAATATTATACATACTAAAAACAAAAGTATGACATGTTCTAATTTTAATTAAATAAAAAATTATATGTTAAATTACCAATTGATAATTGAAAAAATGGTAATGAATCCAAAAAATAGATTAATAAGGAAAAAATTACTCATAAATTTTATTCAGGTATATTTTTAATTTAATGGTTCATATCATATTAATAAATAAAATTTAATTTTTCCATTAATTAAATAATTGTTCTATCATCATTGAGGGAAAATTTAAGGTATTAATTTCTTTACTAAGAGCAAAATATTAGTATTTTAAGGTAAATATTTAGTCTTTAAAATAAATTTTATAGTATAATATATTATCTAGGAAAAGTTATATTAAAAACAATTTATACTAATTAAAAACCATAGTCTGAAGAGTTTAAATTTCATTTAAATATAATAATATAAGGGATATAATGTCGGTAAAGTGGATCCAAAAGATTCCAAATTCAACCCAGGGATTATTTCGGTCAAAAAATTCTCATAGATTAATATTCAGTCTGTTTTTAAATTAACTAGTACCCATAGTTTTATTTAAAATTATATTAATCTTATTTTCTTCTTATTGCATAGGGACTATATCAATGATACATAAGCATTAATGATAATTATATAACAAATAAAAATAAAATGTAATTAATTCCATAAATATATATTAATTAGTCTCTATACAATTCAGTTTATTCAGTCATTATATATTTATTCATTTCAATGTCAAGATAAGTTATTTAATTTTTTACTTTTACTATTCTATCTTTACACAAGAATTTCATATTAATTTGGATTAGATTCTTGTCATATTGGTTTCAAATTTGAATTCTAAAAAAATTCGGAATGATATTTAAAAATATTTTCTTGAAAATAATTTCTACCTCGTAATTTGATTCAATAAGACACCAAATTTTATTTTTCAATGCACTGTAGGCACTATACAAGAACTGATTTTTTTTTTAAATTTATCTTAATATAATTTATAAATTATATTTTATATATTATTTTTGTATAATATCTATATTATATTATCATTCATGAGTATTTACATAATAATAGTGAATTTTTACATCATATTTCTTTGGATGATATCAAAAAATATATTGTATTTCATAAAAACACATTTTATATTATTCAACAAAAATTTATCAAATTTATAAAACTCTCAACATATCATAGTTGTAGAATTTTTCTATAATGATTTTAAAAATGGATATCAGTTTATGAAAAAAATTAATTAAAATATTGAGAAATTAATTATGTTTTGTTTCTCATAGAATAAAATTAAAATCATTTTTTATATCTATAAATGATAACCATTGTTATTATATCTGAATCAAATAGTTACATTGAAATTAGTAACTCAATTCATATGGATATAATAACGAATATTGGACAAATAAAACATAAAATCAAGGCCTTTTTGAATACATTAAATACCATATAGGCCTTATTCCATGAATGCTTTATTAATTGGTAAGGCCTCAGCCGAAACCCAACGAAATTTGTCTCATTAGACATATTGATGCATCAAGGGGCTATATTGGGTTATTCCCTTGACATACTATGTCATATTCATTATTCTTATGAAAGGGGTGAAACATAATAACGATAGTAATTTATATCTAAACTAGTATATAAAATTGAAATTCTTCTCCTAATGAATAAAGATAATGATCAACCAATTAAAAAAATTTAATAGTTTCAACAAAGTACATCCCTAGTTAAACTGATCCTAAACTATTCGAGAAATAAAATGGATGGTATCATCGGTCTATATCCTCATTAAAGTATAATTAAAATCAAAGGATATCTTCTAATGGAGAAAATTATTTTCAAATATCACATGGATCAATCCTTTATAAATATATTATTTACATAGAAATTTTAAAATTTTATTTCAAAAAATAGAAAATTCATAAAATATATTCAAATTCATTTTTTATGAAATCAATTTTAAAAAATTAGAATTTACAAAATATTATAAAGTAAATTTTATTTATAAATACTTATTTATCATTGAATTTTATATTAAAGGATATTATAAATATGAATATGGGTAATTATATACATTCCATATAATATTAAATAATGACACCTTTTACTTATTCTATAAAAACCAATTGGGAACTATTTCGTAAATGACATGAACAAACTTTTCAAACCATTTTGTAATAAGTAAAGCATGGGTATTTTTTATTAATAAAAAAATATATGAGTATTAAATATTTTTTAATATATTTTATATAATTATTATAACATAATTCAATATATTTATTATATTTTTCTTTATATGATAACCATGGATATTATTAGATTATAAATTAATCACATGTAAATCAATAATATAATTCATATTGATGTAATAACTATGTTGGACAACTAAAAGACACTAGAAAGTCTTTTTCCAAAACATCTAATACCATAGAGGCCTTATTCCATGAAATCTCTATAAATAGGTTAGGCCTCATCCAAAATCCAAAATATTTTTTCTCATCAGACCTACTGATGGATTAAGGGAATATATCATACCATACCCATCACTTTCTAAATCCAATTTATTTTTCATATGTATGTGGTAAAACATAATGTGAAAAATAATTTTTATTTAAAATGGTATATAAAATTTAAATACTTCCCCCAATGAATAAACATTATCATCCACCATCGAATGAAAAATTAATGGTATCAACATTGTACATCCCTATTCAATCTGATCATAAAGAATCCAAGATATAACATAGATGGTATCATTGTATAATATCCATTTTAAATTATAAGAAACATTAATATATTTTTTCTTATATGGAAAACAATTTTAAAATATCACATTTATCATCACTAGATAGAAAAATAATTTTACAATGAAATTCACCCTTTTTATTTTCATATAATAAAATTTGTAAAGTATTGTAAAAACCATTTTATTCGGAATTAAATTTTAATAACTAAGAATTTATAAAATATTTGGTAATAAATATCCATTAAAAATAACTTTATAAACATGAAAATTCATCTTTAATGAAATAACGATTATGACAGTTGGAATGTATGTACATTCCATGTAATATAAAATAGACTCCTTTTACTTTTTCTATAAAAACCCAATGTGAATCAATTTGAAAATGACAAGAAAATTCTTTTAAAACACTTTTTTAAATATTAAAACATTGATAATTATATTCTCAGTAAGTCTATTTATTAATATTAAATCAATTTTTAATAATGTTTTTTGAAAAATAGGTCAGGTAGAAAATGGATTTTCAACTGATGAGAGAAATGATGTCAGATATTCATAAAAACATTTTATAAATCATATTAATTACCAATGGTCTATGAAATTTTTCAATTACACGAACCTTTTAATTATTAAACATCATTTTAAAAAATATAATTGTTTTATATTTAAATATCAAATAATTATATCATGATACATTTAAAGAAAACCCATCATAAATAATGATGTGACTGTGAAATAAACCATCAACACATTAGTAAATTTTGTATAATATTCCCCAATAACTAAATAAAATTACATAGCATGAATATAATTGAAATAATTATATACAATACAACTAATTTATATAAAGACCTCTAAAAAGAAATAAGTGGTTAATACGTAGTATATCTCAGTGAAGAGGAAGTGAGACGAGGAACACTTACCTTGAGTCTCACAAGTCATGAACATTCTCTGTCATCCTGGTTAAAAAATTATATTAGTTATTAATTTAAATAAATTAATTTTCAAATTTTATTATTCCCTTTACTTTACTTATATCCCTTTTATATATCATGGCTTAATAAATTAATTTAAGATATTATATTTCGAAAATATTTGGAATTTGTATTTTTTTTTGACCGTAGTCAAAGAGATAATTATTTATGGATATATAAAATAATAATAACCGAATAAATAACATATTTATTCATAAATAATACTTTTAAAACAAATCATGAAATATTCGTATGTATAATTGAACTATGTTACGATCAGGGAGATGATAGTGCATGTGTATGCATTAGTAACATTTACGTTTTTCAATGATCATTATGGAAAAAAGGTAAGTAATATTTTATCATCACATTATAATAATAATATCATATATACTGTATTATTTATTTAAATGTTCATATATATATCACCCATGTTGTTTGGTGATGAAAAAAGAGTCACATCCCTCTTTGAATGCAATATTCCACACAGACACAAATGATGTTATCATTTTTCAGTATAAGATAGAAAATGATATATAATATTCATATAAATATAATTATATATTTAATATCTTAATTATTTCATTTATATAAAATATATTCAGATTCATTATCCTTATTACCTTATATGTAATGTGTCAGTGAAAAAAAAACCACATCGCTTTGTGATGTGGTTGTCTATCGTACAAACAAGAAACATCATTGTATCCCATACACAATGGAATGTATCGAAATTATATCTAGTAAATTTACTATAATCAATACCAAATTTGAGTAGTGCTATTTAAAAAAATAAATTGCATATGTATGTGGCGTGGTAGCCCACCGTGCACAGAAAAGCATATTTCATTACACGTTTAATTGATGTTGAGATGGTTTTAGTTATTTACCAACATAAGAAAACAAATCATTATATTTAATATAATAATTCAAAATATTTATCATGTTTTAATTAGTATTAAAAAATTTCAAGAAATAAACAAAATATAATCACTTATTGGAAAACGTCACCTCTTCTTCGGTTAACCTACATATATTTTAACCTAACTGATTCCTAGAATAGATGTATGACGAAACAATTATATAACGAGATTATACAATTTATTAATGGATTTTATATGATTCTTTTTGAAACTAAATGGTTTTAATTTTTGAATACGAGAGGTGCAGAGGTGGCCTTATATAACTGAGGTTAGTGGCACATTTGTAATTTTTGAACATAAAAAGGTATACCCATGTCTTCTAAATAAAGAAATGTCAAAAATGAATCATTCATAATAAATATAAAATATAATTTCTAAATTTATACAAAAAATAAATTTTTATTTGTTTTTAATTCATTTAAACCTTTTTGGTTTAACACTCAGAGAATCCATTTTTTTGCTAAAAATTGTAAATAAATTGTTTTTAAAAATTCATTTTGGGTAAAAAAATATTGAAGTGATTTTATAATTTAAATTATAAAAATTATAAATAGTTAATACATTTTTTTAAATAATCCTAATATATGATTGAAAATTTAATTTAAAATTAATCGCACAGATGTGATGAAGAGGCGTGTTTTCAATAAGAAATTTTTCAAAAGATTTCAATGTTTTTTATACCAAAATTAAATATAAAAAAATATGAGATGATTATCCACTAAATTAGGCTAATAATCATTGCTAATATACATAATAATCATGTTATTTATTATTAATAAACACCATTTTAGTGAATTTTACACTTTGAACATCATTTCACATTATGATTGTAATACCTTCCTAAAATGCACTATTATGTGGTACATTTTTTAACATCATTTGAACTACCAACTGATTCATATTATTAGACATATTTTAATTTGATATTTTGGTAAATGGATCTACACTTCAATATGAACATTTTTCATTTAGGGATCAATGGATAATTCATGGAAGATGATGAGGATATTTTGTGATGAAAGGAAACAATTATGGAGAAGTCAGATTGGACTCCATCCCAATGATAAGACTGCGGGACCCACAATACTTGCCCAATGAATCCCAACATTGTTGGGAGGATAGAATACATATATATAATCAAATAATTATTCAGTATCCAGTGCTAATTAGGCCTCCAATGTGGTCATTTAGGTGGCCCAAACAGTATATCAAAATCTGGGCCAAAATCTGCGGCCCAGAAAAAGATCCCACCAATAAATCCATATCTCGATAACCATAACTCCTTTTGGGATTATCCTTTACAGTCATTTAGGGGACATACGGATCTTAATCTATTTCTTCTATGACCCACATAAATTCGTCCATCTAGAAGGTGTTTCATGCGCCTCTGTTTGGTGGATGCAATCTGGATGCCTTTTTGGGTCAAGGGTGGAAAGTCATCTTTCCACAAACTTTCCACCTCACTAAACCAACCATACTAAAGTGGGAATCTTTGTACTGTTGTATGCTGTACCCAAGACTCATAAAATTCCTATTTAAGGCAGTGTTGTTGAAGGGGTTTAGAAACATTGGATGCTTTGTTCATGTGTAATGTTATGCTGTGATTTTGTTGTCTCAAATTTGTCTTTCACTTGTAAGTTGTTCAATTCACTTTAGTTTCTTAATAAAAGTTCTTCTTATACACTTATTCTATTGTGATACATCTTACTTTGATACCGTTTCCTCAAGGTGATAATTTATTCACACCAAATCTTGTGAAATTATTCACACAATGGTGGAGTGATCATTTTATTTTTGTTGTTTTATTTACTTCTCCATGTCCACCCTCATGAGTCTACATTCTGCTTTAGTTGAAACCATGGGATAAATGGAGGGCTATCCCACTTATGGGATGATCCAAGGGAATAGAAAGGGGATGTATTGGATGTTATTTATCACCCCATTAATGAATAATCACTTCTTTAATTGATATTTTTATTTGATAATTTTAAAACTCCATCATCCTTGTTGAATTTAAGGCCACACACTTCATGTGATAATACAAACCTTTACCATGAAGTGCTCAAAACTTTGATCCTTAAATTGTATATGTGATTTATATTGAAGGGTTTAGGAATTAAATTGGTATATGATGATGTTGTTTTATCTTCTTAAATCAACCAATCTCAAATTTAAGAAATTGAAATCATTGAAAAGGAAATGCGTCCAATTCACCCCTTGTAATAACCTATGATCAACCCTTCTCATAATTTTAATTCACTTTAAATTTTACTGTTAACATAAACCCATCCAAAATCAACCCAAAGTTGTCTACTTAAAAGCCAAAAACAGTTTATAGAGTGTACGTGTCTTTAGGTTACTTCTTAGGTCTCTGGGGATTCGATTACCCATGCTAAACTATAAGGACAATTATACCTTTAACTATTGGGTAAATTTGAGAGAGAATCAAATTTTGGCACCGTTTTTGGGGACCTAAGTAAGTTATCTTGGACACTATCATTTTTTTCATCCCAATTCCCTTATATCATCCCCAATTTCATTCCTATGGAAAATCCTTTTGAACAAATCCAAATATGGGGAACCTCTCCATAGTTTGATCAATCCACCCCATGTGTGATGTAAAATGACCATCCTACTTTCTACATGTTCGATCATAAACAACCTAATGAACCACAATGTTTTTAATCCTATGATCCACAAAACATTCCAACATTTAATTAGTTTCAATCCCCACAAAGCCAATCTGAACACCCTCTTATGCAATTCCATCAACTTAATTATCCACCTGGAATAGACCATCATTCTCAACCCCTTTACCATAATGATCCACAATTATTACTTGAAAAATTGTGTCAAAAAATGGAGATAATGAATTTTGAGGTTTCATCATTGAGGTTAGAACTACAAAGTATTAAAAAATGTGAGGAACCCATCCCTACACAAACTATCCCTTCCATAATCTTATGTGAAGTATCTAGCTTCCCCCAAACCTCTCATGAATTTACTAAAGATAAATCCTTTGGATTTGGGATAGATTAAGTGGATCAAGTAATTGTTGATAGTTCTTTAAATCGTGAGTAAATTGAATTTTTGGATTCAAAAGAGGATAATTTGACATCATGGATTGTGTCACCTAAGTATAACTCCATTGTTGAATTTTCAAAAACACCAACCATTGATCCATTGGGAGAAATCAAAAACTTTGAGTCCATGTCGATTCCAAACACTGATCTTTCCAATTTTTTGATTGAATATTCTACTAAAAAGGAACCAATTTTGTTGACAAATTTGGAAAATGAAACTGAGTTGGATTCAAAATATCAACTTCTGTCTAAATGTCCTATCCAGCCCGAGCCCAAAATTATTGACCTTCCCTCACCGCTAAATAATCCCTTTATAAGGTATAATCATGAACATTAGATTGTAATTCATTCTTCTCTTCAAACCAAAAAATCTGTAATGGTCATTTATGTATTAGGTGAGACTACAGAGGAAACTGGATCAACCATTTTTGATATTCCTTGGATTTTACCACTCATTTTAGAACACAGGTTTGCATACAACAAAAATTATAAACAAAGAATAAATCTCAATCAAGTGGACATGGAGAAACATGTGGTCCTTAAAATATTGAATGTTGGTATTGGATAAGTTGGGGGTTCAAGTCAAGCTAACGACCTTAAACAAAGCGTTGCACGGGAGGTAACCCATTGATTTCATCTTTGCAAATCATCTTTTTTTTAAATAGGATTAATGAATCATTTTAACAAATAAAAAAAATACACTATTTACATGTTCTTCTATTATGATTATAGATTGGTATGAAAGGGGAGCACCATATTCATCTGTGTCACGTGGTGTGATACTTGAGTAATACCATACCCAGAAATTTAAAAGGAAGACAATTTATCATCAGTTTATTTTATTTTATTTTATATATATACATATATTGTAATTATATATATATATACATATATACTATTTTTTTTGTTTGTATATTTTCCTTTTTCCACAAAGGTAACTCTACAAGAAACATGGATATCAAAGGTCTAAATTGGAGCAGCATGAACTTCAAACTTCAACCACCAGGTGACTTCATTCCATGATCCTCATTTTTAATTTCCTTTTTGAAATTTCATTCTCAACCTATACCACATTCTAAATTTTCTTTTATTTAAAAAATGAGGACAATTTTATTTTAAGTTGGGGGGTGATAAAATAAAAATTGATTTCGTGTTAAAAAAATTGATTGATTTGAAAAAATAAATGTAAATGGAAGGAAAAATTCCTTTCACTTTGAACATGGTAATACACATTGAACAATTTGAAACTGAATATCAAATATTATAGCATGCCCTGATTCTGATTTTAATCCTTTTATAATTTCATGGGCATAGATTTTGGAAAGTGTGGCTGTCTAATGTGGTATTTCATTGTTTATATTTTCATCCAAATAAAAAATTATCACAATGCACGTCCTTTGGATAGTGGGGTATTAGTTTGAGTACATGGGGTCCCTTAAATAAATAGCATAGGTTTGGTGATCATTTTTTTTTAATATGATTACTCAAAAAAATTAACAAAAAATTGCGTGTAGAGAAATGAAAAGACCTAATGCGTGGCTTTCGGCACTTGGGGATCGTGACTCCATAGTTGTCAGGCCCAGAGTTATTAATTTTATCTCTATTTTTTGTAATTTAAATTTTTTTTTGACTGATTTAACTCGAGATGATTCCCAAGTATGTGGGCTTCACTTGGTTCCCTACGGTCATTGAGCCTGGGAGTCATCGACAAAGTCTCGCTACAGGGGTTGAATATTTTGAGTGCAATCTCAATTACCCTGGAAAAATTGCAAAAACAAAAAAAAAACAAAAAAAAAACAAAAAATATATATAATACTATTATTTTTGAACACTCATCTTAATATTGAACTATGATTCCACCTAGCGCTTTCGCCATTTCCCCCTTGAATAATGATGAACCCCTATGTCTATTGTGATGCACAACAAAACCTCATACTTAATTGATATTGGATAAAATATGGAAATGAATTTGAACAAAATAATGAGCTTGGGATTGGGATCTCCTTATGAAACTATCTAGTATTAAAATATTTTTACGGGTTTCATGCTTGTTTGGTATAAGGGTTTCTGGTGATCATTGTGTATTAAAATGTTTTTGGAAATGGGAATTTGAATTTCATATTGTTGAGATATATTTTGATCGGGACTAGCAAAACTCATGTTGGGGGTGTGATTAGCCACTAAATGAGGCTAATATTCATTGTTAATATACATAATATTTATGTTATATATTATTCATAAACACCATTTTAGTGCATTTTACACTTTGAACATCATTTCACATTATGATTGTAAAACCTTCTTAAAATGCACTATTATGTGGTACATTTTTTAACATCATTTGAAGTATCCAATTATTCATCTGATTATACAAATTTTAAATTTATATTTTGGGAAATTGATCTATACTTCAATATAAACATTTTTCATTTAGGGATCAATGGATAATTCATGGAATAAGATGGGGATATTTTGTGATTAAAGGAAACAATTCTGGAGAAGTCAGATTGGACACCAGCCCACTGATGAGACTAAGAGACTCACAATACAGGCCCAATGAAGCCCAAATATGGTGGTAGGATAGAATACATATAAAGGAACAAATAAGTATTCAGGAATCAGTTATAATTCTTCCTTAATTGTGGTCATTTAGGTGGCCCAAATAGTATATCAAAATCTGGGCCAGAATCTGCGTCCCAGAAAAACATCCCACCAACTAAGCAATATCTCTAACTCCATAACTCATTTTGGGAATATATTTTTAAGTATATTAGGGGACATCAGGAGATTAATTTAAGTCTTCTATGGCCCACCAAAATTCGTCCATCTATAAGATGTTTCATGCGCTTCTGTTTAGTGGATGTAAGCTGGATTCCTTTTCGGGTCAAGGGTGGAAAGTCTTCTTTCCATAAACTTTCCACCACCCTAGACCTACCATACTCAAGTGGGAATCTTTGTACTGTTGGATTCTCTACCCAATAATCAAAAAATTTCTATTTAAGGGAGTGGTTTTTGAGGTGTTTAGAATCTATGGATTCTTTGTTCAATTGTAATGTTATGTTGCGATTTTGTTGTCTCAAATTTGTCTTTCACTTGTATGTTGTTCAATTCACTTTAGTTTCTTAATAAAAGTACTTTTTAAGCTCTTATTATGATGTTCTACATCTCAATTTGATACCGTTTCCTCAAGGTGAGAATTTATTGACACCAAATCTTGAGAAATTATTCACACAACGGTGGAGTGATCATTTTATTTTTGTTGTTTTCTTTACTTCTACATGTCCTCCGTCATGAGTCTACATTCCGCTTTCATATAATCCATGGGATCAATAGTGTAATGCCCCGACCCCAGTTACCCAGAGTCGGTGCATTATTACATAACATTGGCATGATCACAAGAAAGATCAAATCTCGAAAGACCGATTGGTTTTGTAGCCTTGAAAACACTAGATATATTCATAAGTTTTACATTACATCATAAAATGAAAAACTACTACAAAAACAGAATGACTCCATAGTCCACACTATTATCCCCTCATAATATCCCTACAGGTCACTCATAACTTACTTCTTCACATCCTGGGAAATGTAAAACATAGAAAAGGGGTGAGCTCAAATGCCCATTAAGGATAAAAATATAGCAGAATATTCAAAATAAGCATAAACATTTAAGGCAATGCATTACTAAAACAAAAGCCTTTTAAACTTTAACTTCAATATAGTATGGAAAAAATAGAATGAAATGATGCCATTTACTTGTTCACATGGATATTCTACTAATCGAATAATCACAAGCAATATCAATAACCACTTTCATAATGTTGGAATGCATAATGCCAGACTATCATAACCACATAGCCAAGGCCTCGTGCCAAGACTACAAATAAGATTTTTCCAAGGCCTTGTGCCAAGACACTAGTTTGTCTCATGAGATCTACCGATGCATCGATGATTTATAGTGGGCTCCACCCGTCACATATTAGGTCCAATGCATTCCCATATGAAAAGGTTTAAACATAACATAAACATTCGTATTAAAAATAGCATACGAAATGTCAATAATTTCACCATAAAATATGAATGGTATAAAAATAGCACATCCACAGTCAAACATATCACAAAACCTTCAATACAATATTGAAGTTTTGTATCATAATAAATCAACTTCAAATAAGCGTAAAATCCATCAAAGGATGTTGACATAGATGAAATCAAAACACTTTTTGGAGAAATATCTCTTTCTATTTTTGAAATGATTTAAGATCCATATAAAATAAAACATTTTCTTGAAAATATTCTTATAATCTTTTAAGGAAAGCTTTGAAGATTTTATAACGGCAGAAAATAACCGCACTCGCCGTATAAGTTAAAAAAAACATTCTTACGTTAATTATGTCGAAAAGGTTAAAAAGGACCTTGTTTTGAAAATGACGGAAAGATTCCTCTTATAAAAAGACAAAAAAGGGTATAAATGACTTTAACCCATATTCTTGTAAATAATAAAAATGTTTTGAAATACATTTTGAAGAAACATGGATGTGGATGATAAAGAGATCCTAGTAGATTATTACGTATAAACAACCTCGGATAATGAAGAGATTGTGAAATAACCCTTACCTTGTACTTTTTCTTGGTTGGGGTAGGTTAACCTCCTGTATAATGGTGAAATAATTGTTATTAAATTATACAAGAATCATATACATTAATATGATATAATATATGATCTTTTAATATTGATTTGATAATAATATCTTAGTATTATCATTGTTTCGGGTGTTAACTTACTTGTTTTCTTTTATATGTTTTTTTACGTAAGACATGTTTGTAAATGATAGGAAGTATATTATTCATATCCAGAATGATATCAAGTCCTTAAACATCATTTTTTAAATCATCAAATGATAATTATACTTGAATGGATACGATAGAGAATGAATCTCATCGCGTTCATGGAGACGGTAGTCCGTACGTACGCACGAGCGACAATATCATTCTTTTGATATTAAAATAATATATAAAAGGATGGTATATCATATATACTGAATAATTAACATGTTATATTTATTATTTACATGAGTTACACATCATTATTATACCCATCCAAATAATATTATATTGAATAACAATTACACCACGACGTGGAGACGGTAAGCCGTACGTACGCATGTATGGTGACATGTTATTCAAAGGGTGGATAGAATACTTAATATGGTTTTACCATATTTATAATAACATCACAGTATATATAAGATACTGGAGTTATTATTTTAGAATGGTAATAACAAAGAATGAAGAAGTGGAAGAAGAAAGGAACTTGAAAAGGGGTGGTGAAAACATTACCTCTTCTTCCGGTTCTTCCTTTTTATTTAATCAAAAGGGCTCCTTAGGTTGCCTTTCAGATCAAACTAAGGCCTCTAGGTTGTAGTTAGAGATGTTGGGAGAGTATTTGGGCATAGTTTGACCGAACCAAAAGGCTTTGATGGTGTGAATAAATGAGAAGGAGGAGTGACCTTTTATAAGAGGGGTGAGGGGCACCTTTGGAAAAGCTAGAGATATTAGTTTATAATAAATTCATATTCGGTTTCCAATGGCTCCAAAGTTGACTATTCAAAGGTTAAGGTGTGGATGGGTCGAAAACGACTCAACAAATAGAATTTAGACAAGTTTGGGTACTTATATTAACCTTATATTTAAGTATTAACTCTAAGTTAATTAGTTTCACTTTTACAATGTCTCTTTGTATTTTTATATAATATGGTTAATAAACTTACAATATACATCCAAGAGACCCCCAAGTGGTCCATTAATGATGAAACTATCATTATATAAGTCTCCTGGCCGAACATTAGATTTTTAAAAATTTAATATCAATTAATAATATAATATTTGTTTTAAGAACTCTTTTATGTCAATTTTGACACTATTTAATAATTGATTTTTTTAAAACTCATAACAGATTGATTACTTCTAACAAAGTAAATTAAAGCAATCCTAATATATCATATTATCCTAGAAAATTAGTTTAATTCATTAAAAGTTTCATATTATATTTATTTGGGTATTTATAATATCAATTAATTTAATTTTTCACTATTTTAGTAATTAATGCATCATCACTGTGTCATAAATAAAATAAATTATTTAATGTCTAAAAATTATAAATAAAATATCATTATGTAGGAAATATTTTTATATTTCTAATAAATATTTATAATCTAAAATACAACATATATAACCCTATGTAATAATTGTTTTTATAAAAGATATATGCTTGTGTCATTTTTGTATTCATTTTAACTTAATTAAAATAAAGTGTCCCTATCACCTAAAAGTGGCACCATGGGTTCCCAAAATCGACCCAAAGATGCCTATGGTCGAACATGTATCAACCAATAAGGCTAGGACACGTTTTAGGGTAATTTAGTATTATTATAATATTATTTTTTAATCCTTATTTACCGGATTTACCCTTAACCATGGTAAATAATATATTTACCGCAGAAATTATTCAAAATATCTATAAATAAAAGTTACCTATATACAAAATTTGGACATCCTGATTCCAAATATGGAATCCATTTTTCTAAATTCAAAACACAGAAGTGGCAGAAATTAATTTAAAATTAATTCCCGCTGTCAAAACAAAAAGCGTGTTTTTAAAAGATAATAACTATCAAAAGATTGACACTTGTATATGTTCGGTTTAATTGTAAAATTATGTCCAATGACCAAAAATATATTAAATGGTAAAAATATATTTTAATATACTTTAAAACCACTCAAATTCATAATTTACCACTATTAATTATTTTGATTAAAAAAGTTGTTTTTAATTAAAATTTAGTAATTTTCACTATTCATCAAAATATGAAAGTTATCCGAAAAGTACCAAAATTTCACCTTAGGCTAAATACGATATTCCAAATCAAGGAATGAAGTCCATTTTAAAATATAAAATATATATAATTTCGAAAAATAGGTATTACTATTCATAACGGCTAGTTTGATTGGTTATGGTGTGTTAGAACTCTGTGTTGCGTACAACACACGCTATCACATTATTCAAAGAGAAGCGTACCGTAGAAGCTTGGGGTGTTACATTCTCCCCTCCTTCAAATAATTTTGTCCTCGAAATTTCTAGAATACTACCGCATGAAAAGACTCAGGTGGTTCTTCATCATAAGTCCTCGGGTTCCCACATTGCCTCTTCCATCTTATGGTTTTCCACAAAACTTTTACCAGACGCGTCGTCCAGTTTCACAGTACTTGTTCTCTCGTATTAAAAATTTTGACGGGCTCTTCGCAATAAGACAGGTCGGGTTCCAGTTCTAACTCCTCGTAGGTGAGTACATGCGTTGGGTCAGGCATGTATTTCCTCAATAGAGATATGTGGAACACATCGTCAACTTTGGAGAGACTTGGCGGCATTGCCAATCGGTAATCTACAGCCCCAATTCGTTCTAGAATTTCGAAAGGTCTGATGTACCTGGGACCCAATTTACCTTTCTTACCAAAACGTAATACTCCCGTCCATGGAGATACCTTCAGGAAAACATGATCACCGACTAGAAATTCCAAATCCTTCCTTCGATTATCGGCATAGCTCTTCTGCCTAATTTGAGCTGCATTGATGTGATTTTGGATTACCTTCACCTTTTCCATCGTATCCTCCACCAGTTCCGGGCCTACAAGTTTTCTTTCACCAACGTCATCCCAACAGGTTGGTGTACGACATCTCTTTCCATATAACGCTTCATATGGTGCCATCTGAATACTCGAATGGAAGCTATTGTTATAGGAAAATTCTACGAGAGGTAAGTATTGATCCCGCATACCCTGAAAGTCAAGTGAGAAAGATCTCACCATGTCTTCTAGGGTTTGAATAGTCCATTCTGATTGTTCATCTGTCTGAGGGTGGTAAGCAGTGCTCAAATGAAGTTCAGTATCCAGGGATTTCTGAAGACTTTTCCAAAATCGTGAAGTAAACGGGGATCACGATCAGAAACAATCGATATGGGTACTCCATGAAGTCTCACAAATTTATTAATATATAGTCTTGCTAGACATTCCAGGGGTAGATCTTCTCTTATAGCAAGAAAATGTGCTGACTTGGTAAGACGATCAACAATAACTCATATTGCATCATTCCTTCTAGGAGTCTTTGGTATCCCCATGACAAAGTCCATCGTAATATTGTCCCATTTCCACTTCGGTATGGGAAGAGGTTGCATGACTCCTCCAAGCTGTTGCCTTCCATCTTTCACTTGTTGACAAACCATACATCGTGACAAAAAATCAGCAATCTCCCTCTTCATTTTGTCCCACCAAAAATGTTCCTTCAAATCTCTATACATTTTCGTGCTCCCAGGGTGTATAGAGAAATTTGAACTATGAGCATCATCCATCAATTCCCTTTTTATATCAGGTAAATCGGGAACACAAAGTCTCTTCCCGAATTTCAAAATTCCATCTTCATACACATAGTCTCTCAATCTCCCATCATTCACAGCTTTAATCTTCTTTTGAAATTCCTCATCATCAGTCTGAGAACTCTTAATCCTTTATAGTAAAGATGGTTTGGCAACCATTTGAAAAAGTAATGATGTTTCACCTTCCCTGGTTATTCCCATGTCCATATTCACTAGATCCATGAAAATTGGATCCCTTTCAATTCTCATATTGTTCAAAACTCAATGGTCTTTTCTACTCAAAGAATCTGCCACCTTGTTTTCTTTCCCCGGGTTGTAGTGTATCATGCAATCATAATCCTTATAAATCAAGCCATCTCCTTTGCCTCATGTTGAGTTCTTTTTGAGAGAAAATATACTTCAAACTCTTGTGATAAGTATAAATCTCACATTTTTCACCATAGAGGTAGTGCCTCCATATCTTCCAAGCAAAGATCACAGCTGCTAACTCGAGATCATGAGTAGGATAGTTTTGTTCATGAATTTTCAACTGTCGTGATTCATAGGCAATAACTCTATCATTCTGCATAAGGACACAACCAAGTTCTTTCTTTGACGCATCACTATAAATAACGAACCCATCATTCCCCGATGGTAGAGTCAATATAGGATCATTGACTAATCTTCACTTCAGTTCTTCAAAACATTCTTCACACTCTTTTTTCCATAAAAATTTAACCCCTTTACGTGTGAGCTTCGTTAATGGGTTAGCCAATCGGGCAAAATTCTGGACGAAACGTCGATAATAACCTGCCAAACCAATAAAACTACGTACCTCAGTTATACTTGTAGGTGCTGGCCATTCTTGGATTTCCTTGTTCTTAGAAGGATCAAAAGAGATTCCATCTTTAGAGACAATATGGCCAAGAAAAGAAATCTCCTGAAGCCAGAATTCACACTTGCTAAACATCCCATATAATTCATGCCTCCTCAGAGTCTTCAAGATAATGCGTAAGTGATTTTCATGATCTTCGTGGGTTTTGGAGTATACCAAGATATCATCAATAAATACCACCATAAAAATAATCGAGATATTCCTTGAAAACTCTATTCATCAGATCCATGAATACAGAGGGTGCATTAGTGAATCCAAACGGCATTACGGTAAACTCGTAATGCCCGTACCTGGTTCGAAATGTTGCCTTCAGAATGTGTTCCTTCTTCACACACAACTGATGGTATCCAGATCGAAGGTCAATCATTGAAAATTATTGAGCTCCATGTAGTTGGTCAAATAAATCATCAATACAAGGTAGGGGATACTTGTTCTTTATCGTTATAGCATTGATCTCCCTGTAGTCGATACATAACCTCATAGATCCATATTTCTTTTTAACAAAAAGAACAGGGGCTCCCCATGGAGAAACACTAGGGAGAATAAATCCCTTATTACTTAATTCCTCTAGTTGTTTCTTTAGTTCAACTAATTCTACAGTGGCCATTCTATAAGGGGTCTTCGATATAGGCCTTGATCCAGGAATTAAATCAATGGAAAACTCAACATCTCGTTCTGGAGGATGTCCAGGTAAATCTTCCGGAAATACATCTACAAATTCTTTCACAATAGGTACATCCTCTATTTGAACATTCCATTCGTCACCGACAGTTATTTCATTCTCTTCCTCCACAATAATTGAATTAAGTTGAGCTACTGTGGGTGGATCTAAATAAGAATTAGGTGGTGACGATTCTGCTCTAAAGATAAGGTGTTCCTTATCATTATCATCAAGAATCGTAACCTCTTTCTTCTTAAAATAAATCTTCGCATCATAGTCTGATAGCCAGTCCATACCGAGGATTATATCAAACTCAATCATAGGTATGACGACGAGATCAGCAGATAATGAACATTTATGTTCTCTAATGGGGACTGATTCACAAAACTTTGTTGCAATGATACTTCCCTTAGGAGTTTTAACTAAAAATTCCATTATTAAATCAAATTGGAAATATCTAATTTTCTTAGCAAACTGGGAAGATATGAAACAATGCGATGATCCAGAGTCAAATAATGCATTTTCTAAACTTGAGGAAACCATTAAATTACCTGCAACCACGTCTTTCGGAGCTTCTACCTCAGCATTAGTGATAGCATAATCCTGGCCTTGATCCCTTGGCCTTTTCTAAGGTAAGTTCTCCGGATTCTTAGGACATGAATTTGCATAATGCCCCATCTCCCTGCAATTGTATCACTGAACGTTGGTAGCTTCCTTCTTCCCCTTGCAATCACGAGCTTGGTGGCCATTTTCACCACACTTGTAACAGATTCCCATTCCCTTCAAGCAAGAACCATGATGTTTCTTCCCGCATTTACCACAAGATGGATATTCAACCTTTCCCTTCTTCCTCTTATTTCCATTCCCAGATTGATCAGAAGGTCTCTTCTTCTCGTGCTTTTCTTTAAAGTCATAAGACTTAGAGAATTCCTTTTCGGTCTTGATAGTACATGAGACAATGTCTTCGAACGACGAAAAGGATTGTGAGACTAATGCTCGACGGAGAAATGGTTTTAACCCATCAAAGAAACGATCAATCTTACTTCTTGGGTTACGTATATAATCACCAGCATACCTTGCTAACCTTGTAAAGTTAGCCTCATACTTTGTGACATTCTCATCCTCCTTCTGTCTCAGACTTAGAAATTGTATTTCCATATCTTCTCGATGGTCGCGAGGAAAGTATTTTTCTAAAAATTGATCTTTGAACTCCCTCAATTCCATATTTTATACTTCATCATCTTCCTTCATGTTTTGAATCAATGACCACCATTGATCACCATCTCCAGTGATGCGGTAAACTGCCATGATAAATTTTTCCCTTTCACTGCACCCCAAAGCCTGAAATATTTTCTCTAGGGAATTTATCCATTGCTCATCTACTAATGGATTTTCACTCCAATTGATCGTTGGTGGTTGTTGCCTCATGAATCGATCTTACATTGATCCTCCACGCTGTGGATCAGGGTGCTCCATACGGGTAAGGTTATTATTCATAACCTGAGTAAGTTGTCCCAGTATGGTGATTAGCTGATCGGCACCAGTTGCATCATCAGCTCCACTATAATTATCTTGAGCAGGAGGGAAATCCCTACATGGAGTGCGTGTTTTGATACGGTTTCCATTTCTTCCACTAGGTGCCATTTCTAAACAATGGCATAAACTAGATCAGTTTATGAATCAAAATACATAATCCCATACTTATAAAACACTTAACATAAATTGAACTATTTATGGATATAATCCATAATCATAAAAATGTTTTCTTTGAGGAAGTATATACTTATAAACCCTTCATAATGATTTCTAAAGAAAATGAGAGTTGTCCTAAGCATATCCCTCGGGAGTGTCGTAACCAAGAGTGCAGCAAGGCCAGTTGTCGTGCATCAGTTCCCGTTCGAGTCTAGCTCAAAGCGGTGTTTTTGGGTTTTACCCCTAGGTACATCTGTGCCAGAGCCGCCTCTACCTGCTCGTATCCAGACAGGGATGTATTGCTCGGAAAACTCACAAAATCTCTACAATACCGAAATTCTAGTAAGTTCTTCTATACTAATCATCAAAGTTCATCGTAGGTCTACGTGCTCTAATCAGAGTTTATCTAATTCTATCTTCCATGGTTTGTACAAAACTTCCTCTGATACCAACTGTAACGCCCCGACCCTAGTTACCCAGAGTCGGTGCATTATTACATAACATTGGCATGATCACAAGAATGATCAAATCTCGAAAGACCGATTGGTTTAGTAGCCTTGGAAACACTATATATATTCATAAGTTTTACATTACATCATAAAATGAAAATCTACTACAAAAACATAATTTCTCCACATTCCACACTATTATCCCCTCATAATATCCCTGCAGGTCACTCATAACTTACTTCTTCACATCCTGGGAAAAATAAAACATCGAAAAGGGGTGAGCTCAAATGCCCAATAAGGATAACAATATAGAGGAACATTCAAAATAAGCATAAACATTTAAGGCAATGAATTACTAAAACAAAATCCTTTTAAACATGAACTTCAACATAGTATGGAAAAAGTAGAATGAAATGATGCAATTTACTTGTTCACATGGATATTCTACTAATCTAATAATCACATGCAATATCAATAACCACTTTCATAATGTTGTAATTCATAATGCCAGACTATCGTAACCACATAGCCAAGGCCTCGTGCCAAGACTACAAATAATATTTTTCCAAGGCCTTGTGCAAGGACACTAGTTTGTCTCATGAGACCTACCGATGCATCGAGGAGCTATAGCGGGCTCCACCCGTCACATATTAAGTCCAATGCATTCCCATATGAAATGGTTTAAAGATAACATAAACATTCGTAATAAAAATAGCATATGAAATGTCAATAATTTCACCATAAACTACGAATGGTATAAAAATAGCACATCCACAGTCAAACATATCACAAAACCTTCAATACAATATAGAAGGTTTGTATCATAATAAATCAACTTCAAATAAGCGTAAAATCCATCAAAGGATGTTGACATAGATGAAATCAAAACAATTTTTGGAGAAATATCTCTTTCTATTTTTGAAATCATTTAAGAGCCATATAAAATAAAACATTTTCTTGAAAATATTCTTATAAGATTTTAAGTAATGCTTTGAAGATTTTATAACGGTAGAAAATAACCTCACTCTCCGTATAAGTTAAAAAAAACATTCTTACCTTAATTCTGTCGAACAGGTTAAAAAGGACCTTATTTTCAAAACGATGGAAAGATTCCTCTTATAAAAAGTCAAACAAGGGTATAAATGACTTTAACACATATTCTTGTAAATAATAAAAATGATTTGAAATACATTTTGAAGAAACATGCATGTGGATGATAAAGAGATCCCAGTAGATTATTACGTATAAACAACCTCGGATAATGAAGAGATTGTGAAATAACCCTTACCTTGTACTTTTCCTTGGTTGAGGTAGGTTAACCTCCTTTATAATGGTGAAATAATTTTTATTAAATTATACAAGAATCATATACATTAATATGATATCATATATGATCTTTTAATATTGATTTGATAATAATATCTTAGTATTATCATTGTTTCGGGTGTTAACTTACTTGTTTTCTTTTATATGTTTTGTTACGTAAGACATGTTTGTAAAGGATAGGTTTCTATATTATTCATATCCAGAATGATATCAAGTCCTTAAACATCATTTTTTAAATCATCAAATGATAATTATACTTGAATGGATACGATGGAGAATGAATCTCATCGCGTTCGTGGAGACGGTAGTCCGTACATACGCACGAGCGACAATATCATTCTTTTGATATTAAAATAATATATAAAAGGATGGTATATCATATATACTGAATCATTAACATGTTATATTTATTATTTACATGAGTTACACATCATTATTATACCCATCCAAATAATATTATATTGAATAACAATTACACCACGACGTGGATATGGTAAGCCGTACGTACGCACGTATGGTGACATGTTATTCAAAGGGTGGATAGAATACTGAAAATGGTTGTACCATATTTATAATAACATCACAGTATATATAAGACACTGCAGTTATTATTTTAGAATGGTAATAACAAAGAAAGAAGAAGTGGAAGAAGAAAGGAACTTGAAAAGGGGTGGTGAAAACATTACCTCTTCTTCTGGTTCTTCCTTTTGATTTGATCAAAAGGGATCCTTAGGTTGGCTTTCTGATCAAACTAAAGCCTCTAGGTTGTAGTGAGGGATGTTGGGAGTGTATTTGGGCAGAGTTTGGCCTAACCAAAAGGCTTTGAAGGTGTGAAGAAATGATAAGGATGAGTTCCCTTTTATAAGAGGGGTGAGGGGCACCTTTGGAAAAGCGAGAGATATTAGTTTATAATAAATTCATATTCCGTTTCCAATGTCTCCAAAGTTTACTATACAAAGGTTAAGGTGGGGATGGGTCGAGAACAACTCAACCAATAGAATTTAGACAGGTTTGGGTACTTATATTTACCTTATCTTTAAGTATTAACTCTAAGTTAATTAGTTTCACTTTTACAATGTCTCTTTGTATTTTTATATAATGTGGTTAATAAACTTACTATATACATCCAAGAGACCCCCAAGTGGTCCATTAATGACGAAAATATTATGATATAAGTCTCTTTCCCGAACATTAGATTTTTAGGAATTTAATATCAATTAATAATATAATATTTGTTTTAAGAACTCTTTTAGGTCAATTTTGACACTATTTAATAGTGGATTTTTTTAAACTCATAACAGATTGATTACTTCGAAAAAAGTAAATTAAATCAATCTTAATATATCATATTATCCTAGAAAATTAGTTTAATTCATTAAAAGTTTCATATTATATTTATTTAGGGATTTATAATATCAATTAATTTAATTTTTCAATATTTTAGTAATTACTTTATCATCACTATGTCATAAATAAAATACATCATTTAACGTCTAAAAATTATAAATAAAATATCATTATTTAGGAAAGCTTTTTATCTTTCTAATTATTATTTATAATCTAAAATCCAACATATATAACCCGATGTAATAATTGTTTTTCTAAAAGATATATGCGTGTGTCATTTTTGTATTCATTTTAACTTAATTAAAATAAAGTGTCTCTATCACCTACAATTGGCACCATGGGTTCCCAAAATCGACCCAAAGATGCCTATGGTCGAACATGTATCAACCAATAAGGAAAAGACACGTTTTAGGGAAATTTAGTATTATTATAATATTATTTTTTAATCCTTATTTACCGGATTTACCCTTAACCATGGTAAATAAAATATTTACCGCAGTAATTATTCAAAATTTCTAAAAATAAAAGTTACCTATTTACACAATTTGGACATCCTGATTCCAAATATGGAATCCATTTTTCTAAATTCAAAACACAGAAGTGTTAGAAATTAATTTAAAATTAATTCCCGCTGTCAAAACAAAAAGCGTGTTTTTAAGAGATAATAACTATTAAAAGATTGACACTTGTTTATGTTCGGTTTAATTGTAAAATTATGTCCAATGACCAACATTATATTAAATGGTAATAATATATTCTAAATATACTTTAAAACCACTCAAATTCATAATTTATCACTATTAATTATTTTGATTAAAAAAGTTGTTTTTAATTAAAATTTAGTAATTTTCACTATTCATCAAAATATGAAAGTTATCTGAAAAGTACCAAAATTTCACCTTAGGATAAATTCGATATTCCGAATCCATAAATGAAATCCATTTTAAAATATAAAATATATATAATTTTGAAAATTAGGTTTTACTATTTATAACGGCTAGTTTGATTGGTTTTGGTGTGTTAGAACTCAGTGTTGCGTACAACACACGCTATCACATTATTCAAAGAGAAGCGTACCGTAGAAGCATGGGGTGTTACAAATAGAGGGCTAACCCACTTATGGGTTGATCCAAGGGAGTAGAAAGGGGTTGTATTGGATTTTATTTATCACCCCATTAATGTATAATCACTTCTTTAATTGAGATTTTTATTTGATGATTTTTAAACTCCATCGTCCTTGTTGAATTTAAGGCCACACACTTCATGTGCTAATATGAACCTTTACCTAGAGGTGATCAAAACATTGATCCTTATTGTGTATAGGTGATTAGTATTAAAGGGTGTAGGCATTAAACCAGTATGTGATGATGTTGTTTTATCTTCTTAAACGAAGCCATCTCAAATTTAAGAAATTGAAATCATTGAAAAAGAAATACGTCTAATCCACCTGTTGTAATAACCTAAGATAAACCCTTCTCATAATTTGAATTCAGTTAATAATTTTAGTGTTAACATAAATCCATCTAAAATCAACCGAAATTTTCCCACTTAATAGCCAAAAAAGTGTATATAATGTACATGTCTTTAGGTTACTTCTTAGGTCTCTAAGGATTAGATAACCCAAGCTAAACTACAAGGACCATTCTACCTTCATCTCTTGGGTAAATTTGATAGGTAATAATGAGTATACATTAAATTATATTAATATATATATAAATTATATAACATCACATTTAAACAATTTTAAATTTTACTTTATCTTTATAAATAAAAAATATGAAATGTTAATTTTCAATTAAAATTCACTTTTTACACTATACATTGAAAATGGAAAAATTTATGCAAACTAGAAAAAAGTCAGCCTAAGAAAATTTAGATATATTTTTCCCAAAAATGAAGATATATTTTTGAAATTAAATTTTCAAAGAATTATGGTAATTTATTTTATATTCTGAATTCAGTGAATAACTAATCTTTCAATCTAAGAAATATTCTATTTTTTTAAAACCATGACTTATCTTTAAAATGATTCATATTTAATTTCAATTAAATATATAACAATTGACTTTAATTTATAAGTTTCAAAATACTATAATTACAATAATATAGTTATTCCAATTCATGTCCATTATAATAATGGATATTTTATTATTATTATATTAATGTAATGATATTTTAAAAGGCTGGCATGTCTTGATTAAACCTAATGTCTTGTTAAATGATAGATATCGAAGAGATTGGATTTATTTATACGGTTATTTATCATATAGTCTATAGGCTTTCTCATTAAATCATAGTGGGTGCTTCATGTCACATATCATATTTAACAATATTATCCTATATAAAAATATTAGGGTATTATATTCTACCACCCTTAAATAAATCTCATCTTAAAGAATTAATATTGATTTGGATGATCAAGGTTATAACATATTAAAGTACCTTTTTAGGATACCCACATCATAAAATGTATAAATAAAAAATCCTATTGATGAGAGAGAATGTGATTTTTATAGGTCATATGAAGAAAATATGTTTTTGAATTGGATAACATAGGTGGGAAGTAATGTTTTTTAAATAGAAGAAAAACATAATGCCCAAATAATGATGACAATGATAGATATCATTTATCATGATATAGTGAATGATCATGTGGAAATAAATGACAAAAAAATTATAACTAATAGGTACTAAAAAGATCATTGATATCCAAAGAAAATAAAGGATAATATTTTATTTCATGATCATTATCCTAATGTTGATGATTTTTCATGTAACGATATACTTACCTGACTTAATTCCAATTAATTAGAACAATAATATCCACTTATTGTTCCTTTAACAATTTATACTTCATGCCTTACTCTATGAAATAAAGATGAATTTTCTACTCTAGAATAACTAATGTTTCACAAGATCCATTATAAAATGATTAGTCATTCAATTAGTCTCAACATTTATTATAAAGATATTGTAAGCCATTAGTATCCAATATGAAACAAATCAGCAAATTGTGATGTAATACATTATTTTATAAAATAATTTCCAAATTTTAACATAAATCAGTTCGTAAATGGTTAACCTTATGACCCTTTAGAATAGTAATATTTTAGACATTATAAAAAATGTCACTACATTTTCAAAATTAACATACCATTATCTCCCAAAATGAAGTAACTCTCAATCATCACATACCAAACATGTGAATACCTTTAACATGTATTCTCTTGAAACAAGTTAATAACCAAAATTACTATAAAACCATATTGAAAAACTGAATTCTTTCTTATTACAAAAATAAGACACATATAATTGGATATATTCCTTAAATACAAAAAATTAGTAAAATATATCAATAATAGAAATAAAACACTTTGTCAACAAATCTTTAATTAGTTACAAGGTAATTAGTATGATCTAATTTACATGATATAGGTTGATATTCTATTATCCCAATTGTATTGTGTAGAAAAATTTTACATATTATTGATTATATTTTCTTCATCCAAGTGTTTTCCAAGAATATAAAATTACCACTAAATAATTAATATTGGGCATTGGTACCATTTATCATACGCTTTTAAATCCTTAGGAAATAGTACTATATTAAAATACTTATATATCTCATAATATTTATAACCAATATATCATTGATAAAATACTCAAAATACATAATTCTTGAATCCCAACCCACGTGAATTAATAATTCCACTATTTCTATGCATATAACATAATCTTTTCCACGATCAATTAGCTTCTTTTGAGGTATATTCCCTTGAAACATGGGCCATTTATTTTTGTAGTGGACATATCCTTAAATTTTAATCATTGATCATTGGAATCATTTTTATTGATATTTTTATCATGATAATGATGAACTTACTCTCATCAATTGTAAATATCTCTCATTTCACATATGCAAGTAACTGGATGTTTCCTTCCACATATTTCGCATGTGGAATTATCTTTCTTTCCCTTCATCCATGTATTTAAATTCTTTTCAGAAATCCTTTTTTCCCTTGAATACCTTAAAATACCTAAATCATTGAGAGTTATTTATCTATATTTTAATCTTCTGATTCCATGACTCCATACAATGATAATGTCTATGAGTCTTTTCCCCTATGAAATATTGGATGGGTCCCATCAAATAAATAATCAATATTCCAATTTGGATTAAATAAAATTTCACAATTCCCATTTCTTTTTCTAAGATCCATTTTAAAATCATTGAAATCTCTATTTTATAACATATATTTATGTAAAAAAATTTATAATCCCAAAAACATTTTATATATAACATAAATTGAAATAATTATGCATAGAAACTCTAAAAATAAATAATTGGTTTCATAGTGGGAATATTTTTATTCGCATCCTTCTTAATGGGTTTTAATTAAAAAATAAATAACCGAACCCTAGTAGCCCGGAGTTAGTGTCTACATTATTAAATATTAAATGGATACAAGGAATTGGATCCAAATGGACAGAATTATTTCTTACTCTTGGTAAACTAGATACATAATTGTAATTCACATGACATATAATAACATAAAATACAAATATAATTTCGTTCTATAATTCAATTATTCAACTTCGTATATCCCCTCATATGAATCAATAAATACCTCTTACTATCATGGGGTAAATAAAAAATTATAATTGGGTGGTCTATGGTGCTCAAAAAGGGTAAGTGCAAAACCGAATCTATTAATAATTAAGGCATAAACAATATTGTAAGGTGAATAATTGAGCCAAATCGGATTTAATAAATATCTTGAGTATAATAATAAAGGAATAAATGTTGATATAATAATTACATAAATATAATCACAGAAAAATGAACCACAACAATATATATTACTATAATTTAATAATCATAGGGTATAAATATAAATAATCTCATAAATATGGAATGAATTATGTCAGACATCTGAAAAACATGATTAGGGCCTAAACCAAGATGTAATCACAAATGGGTAAGTCCTCATCCAAATCCTTATCAAGTTTGTCTCATGAGACATACCATTTCATTTAGGGGATATAGTGGACCCATCCCATCAAGTACTATGTCCAATGAATTCATGAACTGAATGCGGTGAAGCAAAATAATCATAAACAATCCTATTTAATAACATCCAAAAAAAATGTCAATTAATTCCCCATTAAAGAAACATTAATCATTAAGAGTAATATGATTATTTGTATCAACATAGAACATCCATATTCAAAATAATCATAATATATTCAATTATACATGAAATATTGTATTATAATAGGTCAAATAAAATTAAGAATAAAATTTAATAAAGAATGCTTACAGAGATTAAAATACTTCTATAAAATTATTGAAAATTTCTTGAGAGAAATAACCTTTCTCACATGAAATCATTTACATAAAAAGAATTGAAATAATAAAAGAAGATATATTATTTAAAAAAACTATTTGAACATGTAAAGGATTCCCTAATAATATTATGCACAATTAAATCAAAATATAATTTCATTACGTATAATGAAACAATTTCATTATATATATGTTCCAAAAAAGTTACAAAGAGTCTTCTATAGAAAATGAAAAAAGTTTTATTTTCAAAACAATTTGTATAAATTTAAAAATTGTTATATATGAATCATACCATAAAATAATATGGTGAAAAATAATTTGACAAATAATTTAGAAATTTGGGCATGGAATAAAAATATTGTCTAGTGGATACTTAAACAGAGTCAATTGTAAATAAACAAGATATTTTGAAATAAACCCTTACCTTTAATATAATTTCCTTTATACTTCTTAAAACTCCATTATACTAGTTTAAAATATCATTTTAAATTATTAGAATCATATTAATATAAATGATATCATTTTGATCCCCTTATAACATTTTACCGCTCTTTTATTAATAATATTTTATTCATTTCCCAATTTCAGGTGTTATTTCATAGTTTTCTCTTGTTTGTTTTGTCTTTAATGTAAATGTTATCATCCATAAGATATAGATACAGAATATAAATAATATAAATAATTTCATAAATATAATATTCAATCATTAAATATAATAATTGGGACCACTATATAATGTTGAATGTAGAAAATGAATCACATCACTTTGTGGATACGGTATTCCATACGTACGCACGAGTGATGATAACATTTTACATGGTCAAAAGGGTTTGTAATTGGATAGTATATTATTTTTCAATAATAAATATCCTATATTTATTATCATATAATCCATTATTTTTATTATTATAACACTCCAATAAATGTGGTCATGAAAAAAAATAGATAGTTAAGTGCATACCTGAATCCATATGTACACACATGAGGTGTTTTTTTCATATGATGGTCAAATGGTAAAATATGTATTTCATGTAATCGAAATTAAAAAAAGTAATTATATTATAGTGGATTGTTTATCTTAGGAGGGAAATAACACAATATGTGAATGTAGAAGAAGAAATAAATTTTATTGTGTTGGTAAAAATGTGTACCTCTTCATTGGAACTTCAAAAGGGATATAATGTTGGTATGTTGGAATTATTGGACATCTAGACCATGTTTAAGAATTTTTTAAGGATATATTTCCATGTATGGGTAGGTTTATTTGTTCAAGGTGTTTTGAATAAGTGTGGGAGGATGTTTCTTTTTATAATTTAGGTGAGGGGAACGTATGTAAATCCATAAAATTTTTAAATATAATGAGTCTATTATAGATTCAAATGCTTAAAAAATTCCTTGGAATCTAAATATAATTACATTTTTTACCACATATTATCCCCAACTACTATTTTTTATTTTTTATTAATTTTAAATAATTTACGAAAATGATATATTCATGAAATATCATTATATCCAATTTTGACACTATTCAATACATTGACATTAATAATAACTAGATAATGAGATATATTCATAAAAAGGCTTTTTATACTGTTTTAATAAGTAATATTGTTCTATAAACTTTGTGTATCAACATATTTATCCAAAATTATTTTATTTTTAATGCTTATAATACAATATAGTACACTTTTCCATTAATTAAATCATTGCATCATCGTCATTGTATAACTATTGAAGTAATTTATTTCTTCAATAAAAATTATAAATTAATAAATATGATGAATATAAATATTATATATCTCCAAATTAAATTTATATTCTATCAATTCTTCCTGATAAAACCATATTAGAAATATTATTATTATTAAAAAAATAGTATGACATGTTTGAATATTAATTATATATAACACTATATGTTCAATAACCAATTATTAATTTGAAAAAATTAGAATAAATCCAAAAAAATGTGTAATAAAAGAAAAAAAATAATCATTAATTAAAATTTAGTCAACTATATTTTTAATTTATAGGTTCTGATCATTTTAATAAAAATTATTTCTCTAATTTTTCTATTAAATAAATAAATATTGCATCATCATTGTGTAACAATTTATGGAATTTAATTCTTCTCTAAAATTTAAAATCATTGAAAATAATTATTATATCATTAAAATAACTATTTGTAGTGGAATATATCTTCTACGAAACATTATATACAAAATTTTGTAATAATTAAATTCAATAGTGCAGAGTATAAACATATTTTAAATAAAATAACATATGGGATATAATGTTAGTGAAGTCGATCCACATGTTACAAAATTCAACACATTGATAATTAGTGTCGACAAATACTCATTAAACAATATTGCGTTATTTTTTTGGGTAATTAACTATTATTAATATTTTTAATTGAAATCATTTTTTTAATATGTCTTCTTCTTCCACAGGCACTACGTCAATGTATCAAAAGCAATAAAGTTAATTATATCATAAATAAAATTATAATATATATTAATTCCACAAAAAATATAGAAATTACTCTCAATATAATCAAGTATAGTCAATTGTTTTTATATTTATGCATATACATGTCATGATAACTTCTTTAATTTTGTTGATTTGACTTCTCTAGCTTTACAAAAACATTGCACAACAATTTTTAATAGATTCAAGTTATATAGGATTAAAATTTAAAAATATTTTTAAAAATAATAATTCATTAATTTATTTTAATAATAATGTAATAAAAATACTTTTTACCACTAAATTAGTTTCAAGAAGACACCAAATTTGACTTTTTAAGTGGAGCATCGACACATTATTGGAAGCGAAAACATTTTATACATTTATCATTAAATGAATTATAAATTATATGTCATGGATTTTTTATGTATAATATATATGTTATATTATCATTAATCAGTATTTAAATAAGTTAAATAAATTTTTAAATCATATTTATTTTTGGATGATGTTACAAAATATAATATAGTTCATAAAACATATTTTTTTACTATTCAACAAATATTTAACTTTTTTAGAAATTTCATGATTTTTCATATAGTCTAATATTGGTATTATGATATCAAAAATAGAGTTTAGATTATGAAATAAATTTTTTATTATTGGGAAAAACAAATTATATTTGGTTTCACATATACTGAAATAAAAAATACTTTTTATGTGCTTGAAATGTTAAAAATTGATATTATAGGCTAATATAATAATAACATGAAAATAAATATTTTATTTCAAATTTATGGTAATGTTGGACAACTAAAACATACCGCCAAGGTCTTGTACTAATAAATAAAATACTATTTAGTCTTTATGTCTAGAAATTTCAATAAATTGGTAATTGCAAAGCCAAAACCAAAATTAGTTGGTCTCATTAGAAATACTGATGATTCCAGTGGATATATCATCCCCTTACAATCACTAACTAATTCAAATTAAGTATTTACATGAAAGTGGTACAACATAATGTTCATAATAATTCATATCTAATATAATATATAATATATAAATACTCCCCCGAATGAATAAACATTATCATCATCCATCCAATGTCAATTGAATCATATCCACATAGTACATCCCCAGTCACAATGATCATAAACTATATAAGAACAAGATGGATGGTATAAGTGGATTATATCTCCATTAAAGTATATGTAACATCAATGGATCTCTTATTATATGTATTTTTTTCAAATATCACAAGGATCCTTCCTTGAGGAAAATAAACATACATTAATATTAATAATTTTCATTTCAATAGTAATGTATTCGTATAATATTTTCAAAACCTATTTCATAGGTAATCATTTTTAAAAAATATTAATTTCATGAATATTAGAAAATAAATTTTATTTAAAAATATACTTTTAAACATGGAAAGTGATCTTAAATGAAATTATGGTGATGATGGTGTGTAAATATGTGAATTCCATATAATATAAGACAAAGAAACCTCTTACTTTTTCTAAAAATACCAAATGGGAATTACATTGAAAACTACATAATTATTATTTAATAACCTCTTCGTAAAAAGTAAATGATAGGAAATTTTTTTAATAAATAAATTTATGAATAAATATTTTCGTATTATAATCGAATAGTTCTATATAATAATTATATAATATTTAAATATTAACCAAATATATTGTAAGATATTAAAATAATCACATGGAAATAAATAACTGAATTCATATTAATGGAATACCTAATACTGGACAACTAAAACATACTATCTAGTTCTTGAACTAGTACATATTATAAAATTGAGGTCTTACACCAATAAAATAATCATTGTCATCACTTTTAGTTCGGTGACATTTCCATTTTCAAATTTATTTATTGCATGTGGTGTATTGTGTACTTCCATTTGATATATATTATCAGGATTACATTTATATTCATGATATTATGTGATTCATTTGTTGGTTATTAACTTTTTTTCATACAACATGATTGCTTACAACATGGTATGGGGTTTTCAACTAAATTTTTATTCCTATGAGAATCTGGCTATGTTTTCTAGTATTTAATTTTGTGTGGTGTACGTACATACCATTATTGTATTTTTTTTAATATAATTTAATTTATGGGTATTTAATTCTTCTTTGTATGATCCTTATTTCATGTGGTTTATGTTTCGTATTTCACCAAATCGGTAGAGGGACTTTTAAAACAAATTTACATTGCTTTGGTTAATCTTCTAATTCTTAATTATATCATGTTAGAGTTATGTGTGGAATCACTATTTATTTATTTATGTTGTAATTTAAACTACCATTGTGTTGATTCACTTTTGATACACATAATCAATCCATTTATAAATTCTCAATTCATCAATATAAACTTGATAAGAGTAAATTTAACACTATTTCCATTCATTGAGTTAAACATCCAAGTCATTGGTGTTGTTTTTACAAGAATAGGTCTAAAGGTTCTCTAATTTATTTAAAATTATTACCCCATCATATTAAGTGTATTTAATTTTTTCACACATTATTATGTAATTTATTTATCCGTAATCTATGGATATGGTTTTTAGGGGATTTTGTCTCGTTTAACATTCCATTGAGACTTCATTATTGTTATGAACAAATTATCTCATATATGATGTATATACTTTCCATAAGAATATTATATCATGAATCCCTGTATTCTCATGATATTTTAATGTTATGATTAAATTTTACTCCTTCATTATTTTTGTTCAAGCGTCTATAATTTTGTAAAAAAAACCTTTGACTAAAATATCTGTTAAAATATATTAAAAATTAATCATCTAAATATTTCTCATTAACATCCATGATTTAAAAATATTTTTTGGATTTATTTATATGAACATTAATGTCCTCAAGGGAAGATTCATTTAGAAGATTCAAAGTGGTATGGGACACTTTGATTCAAAAATCTCTTTATTAAATGTTTTAAATGGTATTGAAAATGGTTTGGTAAATCATTGATTATGTCTATATCATGTAATGATATGTCGTTATTATAATTTCAAAAGTTATATTTAATTTATTCTTGATTTATGTGTCATTTATATGTTATTATTATTGGGAATTGTTTATGTTTGTGGGTGGTTCTATGAAAAACCTTGGGCGGTTGGGCACGAGATTTCTCTTAAATGCATTGGGTAATGTGAGAGAGGTAAAAGATAATGTTTCTCCTTAGATATTTATGTAATATACTATGATGGGTAATTCAATGTAATATATATCATGACAGATATGGATCATGATGAAAGCCGCAGATTGTTGTAGAAAAAAGATGATAGTGAATTATCGTAGGTGTTCATACAGATGTAGATATTTATGGTGGGGTTATTTCTAGTGATTCCCAAACTTTTGGACCACAAAATCAGAATTATGTTTTTGTCAGTGGATGGATTTCGGCATATGAATGAACGAGATGCTGAAAAGTGAAGGAAATCGGCGAAGGATGAAAATTGTGTACCTCATAACATAGACAGTTTACCATGTTCTGTGAATGGGTTGTGGCCACGTACAAGGTAACGAAAATAGAATGCAGATCAGTGCGTAGAAATAAAAACAGTTTGAAAAAATGGTATGTATTTAAGGTGAGTTATTAGGGGGAAAGGTACCCTGAGAGGCTGACAAGAATTGTTTGGGGGTACTGAATATGGTTTGCCGTGGAAGTAGTTGTCATACATGGAATGGATCGTCATTTGTGGAAGAGATACAGTAAGCTAACTGGGAGACACACAGTACGCTGTGAAGGTTCGCAGTTTGCTGGAGGGTCGTTGTACGTGGTGGAGAATCATAGTACGTGGAAAGAGCAAAGACCACGGTGAATATTGTACCACATTGAAATTTTGGTTAAATCAGATTAGTGAAATATGTGGAGTTATTTGAATATATAAGAGGTTCTTATCCCATCATTATGAGAGAGTGAATTTGATAATAAAATAACATCGTTGTGGAAGATCTCAGCTAAGTTTGAAAGTCGTATGCAGGAGAGATTCTACGTAGGACAAATGGGTATGCGAAGGAAAAAATAGTTTGCAAAATTAGGACTAGTCCGCGGAAGAGATTTTGCGTAAAAAAATGGAATGTGGGAGATAAATAATATGAATATTTTGAAAATGAAGTCGAAGGATGGAATAAAGTGTATGCCAATTTTGAAAGTAGAGGTACTACGTAGAGGCAGTACGTGGAGGTGGTATGCGACAGAGGAACGCAAAGGTGATATGCGATGGTGGTATGCAAAGGTGGTACGCGAAGGTGGTCCACGAAGGCTATACATAGAGGGGGGTAGAGCGAGGTGTTATGCAGAGGTGGTATGAAAAGGCGATAAGTAGAGGCGGTATGCATAGGTTGTGCGTAGAGGCCATACGCAAAAAGAGTATGTAAAGACAGTGAGCAAAGAAGGTATGGTGCATGAAGTAGGTGCATTAGGTGGAGCAGGTTCCGTAAGCGGGGTAGGCGTGATAAGCGAAGCAGGAACATTAAGTGGAGGAGGCACGGTAAGGGGAGAAGGCACGATACACAGAGCATGCGTTGTACGCCGATAAGGGGAGGTACCTAGAATAGGTTCGGTACACCGAGCATAGATGGTACGTGGAATAGGGGCGGTACGCAGAACCGATGTGGTACGCAGAGTGGGTGGGGTAGGTAGATCAGAGACAATCCATAGAATTGGTGACAATTCATGGAAACGAAAACATCATAAAGGGTGTTTGTTATTCCAGCTAATAAAAAAGTACTAAGTTAATGAAAATTCAATAATTTCACTGAAAGATAAAATTGAATACCAAAGATCGTCAATTTTGGTCTTCGATGCAAGCATTATCTTGTGCTGAATAGAGACAAAGGCTTTTCATGCCATTCTGTTGAATGGACCTTCAAGTCAATAAACTGAGTGAGTCCTCTCCTAAGGTAGTGAGCCCGGGAGAGTCCTCAAAAGTGATCCAAGGGTAGCAGTGGGATATTCTGGAACCTTTGTAAAGGAATGGTGCCTATGATAGAGTGGATGTGCTTGACCACTGTAATCCACATCTAGTGAACATTATTTGAATTTGGTACAACTAGAAACCTATCAGCATATTCTCCATGGACGTATCCCTTAGTGGTGAACCATGTAAATATTGATGTGTTTTTATTCAGCTTGTGAATGTTTAAATTACTACACATATAAATCATATAGGTTTAAACATGTTCCTACTAATATGGGAACAAGATCCAGTAAAGAAGATAATATATGACAACCAGATTCACCCCCCCCCCCTCTAGGTGGTCTAGGGTCCTTCTATTGTGGCATCAGTTATAGATGATTTTTGGTGGTGTTCCTCATCAATTAATGAATGCAATTTTATTTTTTATGATCATGTCCTTGATCATTATATTATGATGTGTAGTTTGAGAAATAATTGGACTTCTGTTTAGATACATGAATGGGTTTTGGTTGGTTATGGCCCTATTAATGGTTACACTAATGAATCATTATATGTGGTGTTGTATAATGGATGTTATTCTATTGAATGATTATGTATGAGCTTCTCAAGATAGACTAAAGGATGATAAATATTTTGGTGGCCTTGTTTTTTAACTAAGACGAGTTAATAATGCTCTAATGGTGGGTAGATATTTTTCAGATGTAGGTTTATTGGGAATGACCATGTATCAAAAGTGGTGGCATCAGAATGCCAATGAAGAACCTTTATGGTGCATGGTCAAATTCATTAGGGAAAGGGTAGGTGGGCCTTCAAGGAGGTAGATGTATACCCTTTTAAGCTATTTTTTATCATAAGAATAATTTCCAATTTATAATGGTGTGCTTACAGTTGGTGGGAACATTGATTTACAAAACGTGTCACGTATATTGTTGAAGTTGATCAGGAGACTGATGCATCATTTGAAGAGCATCCCATATGAGTGTTTGATCATAATGACAATGTTTTTGGGGAATGACAATTATAGATACATGTATGGGTTCAAGAGGATACATGGGAGAGAGAAGGAGAAAATAGGTCCTAGTGGGGAATCATTTTCGACTCGGAATATAAGTGATACTTGATAGTATATCCTAAGGAGGATTTGTTATAAAGTGGGGATATTGTAATATCCACATGTTTTATAGAGATTTTTCAAGCTCGTTTAGAGATACTCTTTTTTTGTTATTTGAGTTGATCATGTTTGGGTCATACCATGGTTGTGTTTTAGTGAAAATTGTAGAATTGTGGAATTAAGTGGGAATGATCATGGTTGGCACAATTTTTTCCCAAACCATGCACTATAGTCCATCTAACCATTAAATCCCAAGAAGAGGGGATTCACACTGTGGGTGAATGGTTTAGATAATTGTGCTGCTTCAAGGAGAAACCAATCACCCCATATAAGAGGTTCATGGTAAGGTACACAAGTAAGGGACATGTTTTCCCCTACATAAGAAATTGTGCACATGGTTTTAACAAACAAAGAAATTATAGTTTCATTTATGATCCCCCAATTTCTACCCCTATTCATCCCCAAACCAGCCTAAAACATTATCTCTCAATTTTGGAGGCTCTCGGATGAATTTCAATCCCTCCAATGAAATTTTTTAAGAAAAATAAATGAGTTGATTGAAAATTTTTACATCATAGGTATGTGTTTTCTTCCAAAATATATCTATCTATCCATTCTACTCAACTATTAGGATAAAAAGAGTGATGTTTTCCCCTGTTGATTTTATATCAATATCTAGGATTGTTAGATCTTTATAGACTATTTCTTTGATCTAGGATTCAGATCTTGATAATTTTTTTGCCGCATTCTTGATCATTCCAATTGAAATTGGGTATTATCCATTTGAGTGCACCGGTGACCGTTATTGACGTAGGTGGTCTATAATTCTAACTCAAATGCCAAAATTGGAAATATGTTTATGTAATGGTATAATTTAAATTATATGTTTAGAAAATATGTTCTTGATAAAATTAATTAATTTGGTGAATTAACTAGTTGGAGGAAATGTTTAATTTGGGGATATTGGGATTATAGATTTTTAATAAATAATTTTTCAATTGGGTAAGAATGAATTGGAATTTATGAATTGGACAATTAATTGTGGAATGTATTATAATATATTGAGTTTGTGGATATTTATTAATTAACTTGAAAATTAATAGATAATATTTTTGTTCATAATTAATTGGTGAATTAATTAAGGGGCCAACGTGAAAAAAAATTATTAAATTATTAATGGAATTAAGGTATAAAATTTAATTTATGAATTAACTGGGGATACATAATTGATTGATATGGAGTAATTAATTTTAAGAAATAACTATGTATATTGAATTAATTACGATGGGACAATTTTATGAAGAATTAATTAGGGTTATTTACTAGTTTATGTTATGATTTATTAAATAATGAATAATTTAATAATATGATGTGATAATTAATATGTTGGATTTAAAAATGGGATTGTTTGGATTAATTAATTTATTGATTGATTAGTGAAAGAAATGATATTATATAATTTTTGAATTAAAAAATGGGAGTGATTGGACTAATTAATTGAATTAATTAATTGGATTGACATGGAAAATTAAATTGAAAATTAATTAAAGGAATTGAATGTGATTAATTAATTGTGAATTAATTAATTGAATATGATCTAGAAATATAATGGGTAAATATCTATAAGGTATTTAATATGAGTAATTATTTTTTTATTTAATTGAAGGAAATTATTTGTATATATTAATTGGTTGATTAATTTATTGACATAATGTTATTATTTTACAATTAGATTATTTAATAGTTAATTAATTAATGATGTTTTTGTGTTTATGTAGTTTAATTAGAGATATTAATTAATTAGTGAATTGAATAATTGTGATTATTGTTTTCATGAAATTGAATGATTCATAATAATTAATTAGTGAATTAATTAATGGGGATTGTTGTGAAAATGTTGTTGAATGAGTTAGATTAAAAAATTAGCATATTAATTTATGAAGATTGTTCTATTAATGAAATTGAATGACTTAGATTAATTAATTGGAGAAATGATTACTCCATATTCTTGTGTCAATCAAATTGACTGTGTTACATAAAGTCAATGGTGGATTAATTTGTGTCTATTGTTGTGATGGTGTAATTGAATGAATAATATTATTAATTGATGAATTTTTTATGTAACTTATTTGGATATTTAGATGATATAATTGGATCATAAATTGATGATTTCATTAAGGGATAATGATATTATTGATTTATGATAATTAATTGTTGAATTAATTATGATATATTTAGATTGATGATATATATAATTAATTATTGAATTAATTATCGAATATTGTGTTTTTTGATATTGATTAATTAATTCATGAGTTAATTAATTTGAATGATTTAAATAATTAATTAGGGATTTAATTAAAGGGAAATATGTGATAAAATAATTGTATAATTAGTAATGAAATTGGTATGATTTTTAAATATAAAAATGACTAATATAATTGAATTGAATGACTAATTGATGAATTAGTTAATGTAATTTATGTGATTATATAATTGTTCAATTTACTATTAGAATTGACGTGAATAATTAATTATTGAATTAATTAATGTAATTGATGTGATTAGTTAATTATTGATTCGGCTAGTCGAATTGATGTGATTAATTAATTATTGAATTGACTAGTACAAATTAATTGATTAATTAATTGTTGAATTAATTAATGTATTTGATCAGATTAGTTAATTTTTTATTTGACTAATTTAAATTAGTTTTTATATAACTTTTGAATTAATTATCATATTTGATGTGATTAGTTAATTATTTAAGAAAAATAATTAGATTTGAATAATTAATTGATGGATTAATTATTAGATTTGATCTGATTAGTTATTTGATGAATTAAAAAAATAAATATTTGTGACAATTTAATTTTTGAATTAGTTATGAATTGAATTCATTAATTAACTTTTGAATGAACTAATATAATTCATTGGTTTAACTACTTTTTGTATTAGTAATGGAAACTGTTTGGTTAATTAATTGTTCAGCTAACTATTTGTTAATGAATGGTATCATGGTCATTCTACTATGAAGTTATGAATGATAACATGGTCATTTTTTTGTAAAAAAGAACGGTAACATGTTCGTTAAATTGTGTGTCACTAATGGTAACATGGTCATTATGTTGTTTGTTAATAATGATAACAAGCACATTCTATTGTTTCTTTGGAATGGTAACATGGTCATTCTTTTTTTCAAAGAATTAACAGAAACATTTTAATTAATGTTTGAATTAAATAGGGGTAACATGGTAATTATGAATTATGATATCACCTTAAACATATTTTGGCCCCTAGGATGGGAAAAAATAGCTAATGAGGAATGGGTGTCCTTGAAAACCAAGGTGATTATGTGGTTAAATAATGATTAATAATTGATAATGTTAAAACTATTTACTTATACATTTAACTTATTTCCCAACACAACATTGAACATTGTTGTTGACTTTATATTGTATTAGACACTATTAGAGGTGACCTACTGTGTTGTATAAACACCCTACTCAGTATACATTATTTGTACTCGAATAGATTACATGTTTTTAGGGAATGATAAATGAAAAGGCCTACAGAATTATAGAAGAATTAGGGATAGATAATGGAGGAGAGAACAAAATTTGGTTTGGGACCTGTTTGAGAGAACTCAGTTTCATTACTGTGGGGTTTTCCATTTGGAACATGGAATGTACTTCGGTATATCATATCTATAGTTCAGTTGTGAAGGTGTACACCCACTTTTGTCCATATTTTGATTTTGGTACTATTCAATTATTGATTCATTATTGTATAACAGTTAATTACTCTAATAATCAAAATTAATGATTATAGTCTCCTCATGACTTCTATTAGTCCCTCATGGCTAGTCAGTTGCCTATTGAATATGGGGAGGCATGCCTAAGGTATTGTGATCGACTATATAAGGGAACTGGTGAGTGGAACCCAGGTCAGGATATTACACATCATGTTCCTATTTTAAAATATCAATGTGTTACACAATGTCTTTAAACATATTTTATATTCTCGATATGACATTAATCTAATAGGAAACGATGATGTTTTACTATCAAATTTTAATGGATTATAATACATAATTGAATATTCTCATGAAGATCTAACTTGGTTATCTCCATGTTGAGAGTTCAGGTTTAATGTCCCACATATAATATTTCTATATATCTTTTTTGGGTTATAGGTTATTCATATCTATGAACATATGTATTATTAATTGTATTTGAGATTATTATTATTTTATATACAGAATTGTGTAATATTATATATGTATGAAAATTATGATAAAAAATTATCATTTGACATTTCTTATATGTATGGTGGATTATAAGTTATATAGCACGAATTAAATAAGTCAAAAAAGGATTTTCTTTGTTTCTAAATTATTAAAAAAAGATATATCTATCCCTATCATTGAAATAAATTTATATCATTAAACCTCTATCCATGGTTGTATATAAATGAGTTCAATTCAAAATGTAAATGAAAAATGTATCGATCAGATAGGGTGATACCACTAGTATGTGTCCAAATTTAAGGTTCAAATATACAACAGTAAAATATATTACATAGTATAATTTGTATGAGTTTTTTTTATTATATTGACATTTACATATTTATATATTGTTTTCTTTACATGTCTTTAGATATTGATTGTGGAATTTATGCAAGATCACATAATTCCACTAATGAATTTTCATAGTGGGTTACATGCTATGTGTATCTATAATATCATTCATTATATATAATTTAATAATAATTATTATAATATTTTCAAATTTTTGGAAAATATATATTTATGTAATGTAATTCACATAAAATAAAAAATGAGATATTGAGCTTTAGAATATGTGAGTTGAATTTTATTCAATGATTCTTTTTAATAAGTTGAAAAAAATATTTATTTATTCAATGGTTTTGTGGATAGTTAAAAACAAATATTAATTGAGTGATGTGAATAATAATATTAATATTTAATAATCATTTTAATTAATATAATATTTATTTATTTATCAAAAATATATTATTTATTTAAATTAATATCTGATTATTCAAGGTTCTGTAAATCCCATGAGATTATTAATAGCATGATTTAATGACAGATTAGAAATGACATATTTAATTTAACATATAATAAATAAATATTTATTTATTTATTTATGAAATTATATTTATATAAAAAAATTTCACAGAAACATTGTTATTATTGATATTATTTAATAGAGGGATTAGTTAGAATGGAACAATTGATAACCAAACATTTTTAAATTATCTACAGTTTAACCCTATATATAATTTTGATGTAATATCATATTATAAACATTAATAATATTGTTGAAAAATATAAAAAAATCATAATAGATTGATCTCTAGATTTCTCTCCACTATAAAGAGAATAATCCTATTATCCTCCGGATCAAGGGAATATAGTGAATAAGAGAGATAATTTTTGTGATCAATAATAAATGGCATGAATCATTTCACTTGACTATGTTTGTAACAATATATTCAAGAGTGGTGTTAAAATATTTATGGAGCATGTGTGGATAGAACTAGACGATTACTCACATGGATTTTATTCCTCTACTAGAAGAATCAAGAGAGAAACCAGAAATTGATCTATAGTAATATCACATTGATGTGATTCTTATTTTACATGAATTATTATATAAATGTGAAAAATACTATTTAGGAACATATGGTTTTATGTTCACCATGATCATTAATTGAGACTGATGGAAAATATAAATCAAGCACCTACATATTGCTTCAAATTTCCCATGATTCTATAGATTAGTAGATGATAATTATAATAATAATGTGTATATTTTTATAATTGATTTAAAAAATTAACAAAACTGGATTTCAATTTATTTTTTTCTATATTCTCATTCTTATTCTGAGGGTTAAGAAAATAGGTTCATTAATGTTTGTATATCGAAAAATTGTCCAAAATGCACGGAGAATGATCTCAAATCCCATTTGAATGTCCAAATCATGATGGAAGCCTAACCGGGATACACGAAATATAATAGTAAATCAAACATCATAAACCCATAGTAAACTCCAACGGGGAGTGGGCCTCATAAATCTCAACTCACAATGTTAATTGATACAAGGATTAATTGCACATCACATATTAACTTCACGCACATTTTTCTAATTTTAACAAGACTACATGACATGTATATGGTATACACATCATATTCTCTCATGTGATTAAGAATCCCATGTAAATCATGGTGAGTCATATCATCGATATGTGGTTTAATTATTGATCCACTATTTATTATCAACTTAGAATTGATACATGTGATAGATACATGACATGTTGATTAAGTAAATACCTTATAACACATTCCATCCCACAAAACGTATATGGAATCTATTTTTCGATATATCATGTGGGTCAACAGATAGAATAATTAATGAAATGCACAAACATAAGATGTTTCACTATACATACATGCAATTTAATTACTGAACATCCATACTAGTTACATGTTGACTAATTCATGACTTTTGTTTCTATGGTAAACTGATAAAAAAATAATTTATGTGTAAAATCTATCATTAAATGATATGTATCAATCATTATAGGTATCATTTTTTAACACATGAATGGCAATTTATACCATTCTTGTATATTTAAGGCATGTTGTATGGTCTTACTGACCATGTAATCTAAACCGATTTACCCAAAGAACTACACACTATAAATATCGTGACATGTCATGTATCCAAACATTCCATCATTGTACATGGTACAAGATAAGGACCATACATGGTATCTGTCACAAAACATGTCAAAATGAAATTACATGTAAAAAATTATTAATTTCCTAAATATTTTTAATCTAACATAGAATATGAATTTCATGTGGCCTAATTGGAACATTCAAGGTATTTAAATTTTTAAATTAAATATATGCCATATTTTAATATGAAACATAATAGGTTTTTCATTTTGTCACAGGTTCGATTGAACAAATTAGTGGAAAATATAAATTATATAATTAATTCAATGATTAATTAATGTAAATTTATCTTAATTAAAATTAATTGAATTTATTTCGATAAATTTTAAATGTTTAGTAGCTTCATGCTATGATTGTTCATTAGTCTGACCAAACTTTGTAGGAGATTAATTTATATATTTAATTTAATTACGTATCAAATAATTTAAACGGTTTTTTATTATTAAAATTAAATATAATTATTTTTTTCTTTATCACTCACTACATTGTTATTTATAGGTATATGTGTCTATTGTTCATTCTATATTACCCTTAACCAATGATACCCATGGCCTACATGTGAGTATGCATTTATAATGGATGGATATCCCAACAAGTGGTGGTGACTCATGACTTGATCCAAGATGAATCCAACCACAGAGATACAAATAAGAATAGGTAAATTCTAACTCTCAATATTTGAATGAACCCAAATAGTTAATTCCCCTAAGGTTAGGTTACATTATCAATTCTTGATAAAATAAATAGTTCATAAAACTAATTATCATATAAGGAATTTATTTTTATTTTTTATACATACATAATTATTTAGTTTTTTATGTGATAGATGGTTTATTTAGATGAATAAAACATAATATATATATAAATTAAATTAAATTAATTTAAAAATACTAATTTTTTTAGAAATAATCAATTAATTATGATAGTTTTATATTAAATGTACAATATTTCAACAATAAAATAAAGAATAATATTGTATATATTAAAAAACCATAAATAGAAATACCAAGTCAACAAATTTCATATATATAATTATTTATGGTGTACCCATATATAAATTTTCATTTCATGCAAAGTTATGAGATATTTAAATAAATAGGGTGTCTTAATAATGAAAATGGTTGAAATTTTACAAAATGATAAAAATTGTAATCATGATATTATAAATAATAAAATTTAGATATAAGTGTGGATTAAATTAATCTTTTGGTTTTCATGATTGATTAGAACACTCAACATATCAAGGATATATGAGTCAATGAAGATGGAAATAAAATCTTATCTAAATAACATTGAGTAATTATATTGACCTAATTTTTTATTATCCAATAGAACATATAGATCCTTTATTGTATAATATTCGAGTTACTATGTAATGAACCGAACACCTCTAGGACATTTTGTTGCAATAAAATAGTGTATGGGTGTTCTGGGAGGTAACGATAGCTTAATTGAAGGGTTTTCCAAAAAAAATACAATCTTTGCAATGGTGATTCACAACGGTATGTCAGGACCAATGACTCTCTAATGGATGCAGTCCTCAGTGAGTCACCCAATGGTGGGATTTTCGATGATGGATAAAAAAATGGTAACATCAAATAGTTGCTCACAAAATGGTGACACCAAATGGTGGCTCACGAAATGGGGACACTGAATAGTGGCCCACCAAACAATGAACCCAAATGGAGGCTCATTGAATGGTAGATCACTTAATGGTGACACTAAATGGGGGCACACCAAATGGTGTCTCCCAAAACAGTGGCACTGAATGGTTTCTCACTGAGAACTATCTCACCGAACAGTGACACTGGTGACTCACCTAATGGTGAGTCACTTTCAGCAGTCTTCCAAATTTCCATCATTCCCCCGTTTCTCCTAGTTTTTATAGTTTCACATCTATTATTGTTTATTTTATGTAAATAAAGTTTAATACCTTTTTTGGGTGTTTCTAATGGTATTTAAATATATATTAAATATATCTTTATATCCTAACACTCTAAGGGATTTTAAATAATCCAACCACCTGGTCTTGGCCATGATCTGACTTTAATGTCCTTGATGTCATTTCCAATTCCGTTGATATATGATCTGCATTTTTCTAAGGATGAGGCCCTTTATTCTATTTTTTAATATTGTGTGGAGAACTTTTCATCCCGTAAAATTTGTGATCTAGTTTTGTGGACCCCTATCCAATTTTCTAGGTACATTTCCAACTACACGTGCACCCCCTATTTTGGAAGAAGGAAGAATAGTTGGTCACCTGTTATTCCAAGTAGGTATTTTCCTTCAAGCCTTTTTTAATTTTGTATCATGGTGGGTGGTTATAATGATACATTTTTATGATAATGGATGAATCCAAATTTAACAATGTTAATGAGATGTAATAAATGTGGTATAAGGGAGATATTGAAGTTGATCTCCTATTTTATTTTGTTTTCTTTGTCTAAACTTTTAATCTATTTGTGTTGTCTTGTTTCTGAAAATAATGGCCATTTGTGGTTTTTCCTGTACATGGTCAATTATTTATAAATATTATTTTTTACTTGTTAATAATTGTTGTAAATATCAATTTTATTATTAACGTATAACCAATAAAATGGAATGGATACCCTAGGATGGTAATTGTTGTATTATCACCCCAACTATTCAAAGTGGAATTTAAGGAACACTTGGACAAATATAAATTCTCCCTATTTGATAGTTGTAACTATGTGTATGGGGTGGTACTATTGTTGTAATGGTATCTCCATTTGAGATATTGATTGATTATGGAATGAATGGACTTGTTGTGCAGTAAGACTGCTTCCGGGATTTGGATGGGAAGTGGAGATAATGTTTTGGGATATGTCATCATTTCGTGTTTATGGGTGTGTTGATTGTGATTTTTTTTTGTGTATTGGGTTACTAATAATTTTTTTTGGGGATGAAATAGGTGGTATAACATAATATAATAATGTTGATAATCTCAAAAAATGAATGGGAGTAAAATAGAGAGGACGAATGAACTGGGTTGTTTTGTGTGTGTTTTGTTACAGGTGGTGTTTAGAAGCCTCTAGCTTTCTAAGAACAGTTTTTTGATGTTGTTAATTATAGTTACCAAGGATAGTATGGAAGAATTATATTAATGTAATGGTAATGTTCAATACAAATTGTTTAATGAATTGGTTTGGGGGTATGTTTCAAGCTGTGGCTGTAGTGAAGTGGTGTTCATTTATCGAATTTTGATGTGACCATCGTTTAGGGTGTTATGTGCATTTAGGTGTTTCATCATGGTTGGTATTGATTGGACCAGTTTTTTGTTTATAATTCTATATTATTGGATGATTTTTTTTACCTATATTTATAAACTTGTAGTTCCTTATATTTTCTATACACGCCCCACCCATGTTGAGCACTATGTGTTGAACACCCCCGTTGTTGTAGATATGGGTGTCTTTCCAAACATCCCTATAGAAGGATGGATGGCTGGTTACTAACATTATATTTCTCCCTCTTATATGAATTGGTATCCCAAGACTCTTCTTGGAGGTTTTGGTGCAGTTGTGAGGGTCAGTTTTTTTCGGGCGAGGTGTGCTTCCTAGGTGACTTCAGGATGTGTTCTTTGGGGATTCCATGGTGTATTCATGATGATATGTATGGTTATTACTAGTTTTCCTTTGGATGGGGTTGCGGTTTCTTTCCCATTTGTTCTCGTGATAGATGTTTTGTGGTTTTGGCCCAGGTGTGTGTGGGAAGGTTGTAACTGTGGGGCTTGAGGAAGAGCGAGGTAGCATCAGGACGTTCACTGTTAGGGATGAGCAATAATCAAGTGTGAAGTGGTGTTGGGAACCTAAATCCCAATGTTCTTATTATATTACATTACATTACTTGTGTTATTTGTTGAGCCTGCCTTGGAGAGGTAGGGGTGGATAGTATACATTGTTAGATGCTTTTTAGTTTTTGTTGTTTTCTCACAGGGGAATTAGTATGCTTCTCCCACTTGGGTGTGAGTCCCTTTGGTTTTTTCCTACTCAGTATACGTGTATTCTAACTATATGTACATAGAATTATTTTCAGTATTCCTGTGATATTATGCATACTATTATGGAGATTACTAGCTCGGATGTTTGGGACAGTTGATGTGAGACTGATTAGTTTTATTTTTGTACATAACTTTGAGTTTTCATTGTACTTTCAGTAGTTTTTCATTAAGAATGCATGTGGGATATATTTTAGTGACATTATCTACATATATCTTAGAGTTGTAAGAGGTTGGTACATCTTAACTCTTGATCCTTGTAACACCCCAAGCTTCCACGGTACGCATCTCGCTGAATAATACAGTAGTGTGTGTTGTACGCAACTTCAAGTTCTAACACACACCACAACTAATAAAACTAGCCGTTATGAATTATAATACCCACATTTTGAAATTTAATATATTTTATCTTTCAAAATGGAAATCATTTTTGGATTCAGAAAATCAAAATTAGCCTAGGGTGAAATTTTGGTACTTTTCGGATAACTTTCATATTTTGATGAATAGTTAAAATTACTAATTTTTAATTAGAAACAACTTTTTTAATCAAAATAATTAATAGTGCTAAATTATGCATTTGAGTGGTTTTAAAGTATATTTATAATATATTTTTACATTTTAATAATAAAAAAATTCATTGGAAATAATTTCACATTTAAACCATACATAAACAAGTGTCAATCTTTTGATAATTATTATTTCTTAAAAACACCCTTTTTGTTTTGATAGCGGGAATTAATTTTAAATTTATTTCGGAAACTTCTATGTTTTGAATTTGGAAAAATGGATTCCATATTTGGAATCAGGATGTCCAAATTATGTAATAGGGAACTCTTATTTTTAGGCATTTTGAAAAATTACTTCGGTAAATATTTTATTTACCATGGTTAAAGGGTAAATCTGGTAAATCAGGGTAAAACAATAATATTATAATAATATTAATTTACCCTAAAACGTGTCCTAACCCTATTGGTTGATACATTTCCGACCATGGGCATATTTGGATCGATTTTGGGTCCCCATGGATCCACTTGTAAGTGATAATGACACTTTATATTAATTAAGTTAAAGTAAATACAAAAATTACATAAGCATATATCTTTTGGGAAAACAATTTTCACAATAGGTTATATATGTTATATTTTAGTAAATAAATATTTATGAGAAATATAAAACAATTTCCCACATAATGGTATTTAATTTATAATTTTTATACATTGAATAATATAATTTATTTATGACACAATAATGATGTAGTATTTTCCTTATTAATGAATGAATCAAATAATTGGTATTATAAAAGTTAAAATAAATATAATTTGAAAGTTTTGATGCCATCCACTAATTTTATTGGTTAATATGACATGTTTTTATTGCATAAATTAATTTGGTTCGAATTAATAAAGTTGATATGACTTTAACAAAAATCAATTATTCAATAGTGTCAAAATTGACATAAATGAGTTTTTAGAACAAATATTATATTATTAATTAATATTATATTCCTAAAAATCGAAGGATCAGCCAAAGGACTTATATCACTATATTTTTATCATTAATTTACCACTTTGGGGGTCGCATGGGGGTATAGAGTATGTTTATTAACTATATAATATAAAAATACAAAGTGACATGGAAAGTGTCAAACTAAGTAACCAAGAGTTAAAACTGAAAGATAAGGTTAATATAATGACAAAAACCTAGATAAAATCTATTTTTTGAATGTATTTAGACCCATAATAACCGTAGTATTTGAATAATACACTTTTTATTCATTAGAAACCGAATATAAATTTATTATAAAATAATACATTATGTTTTTTCTAAAGAGTCCATCCTCCCCCTTATAAAAGGACTCCACTTATAACCAATTATTCACAACTTAAAAGAATTTTGGCTCGTCCAAACCATACCCAAATATTCTCCCCACTTCCCTCACTTCATCCTAGAGGCCTTAGTTTTATTATAAAGACAACCTAAGGAGCATGTTTGATTAAATCAAAAAGAAGAATCCAAACAAGAGGTAATGATTTCACCACCCTCTTTCAAGTTCTATTCTTATTACACTTATTATTTATTTGTTATTTCCATTCCAAAGTAGTAACTCCAGTATATTCTATATACTATGATGTTATTATAAATATGGTACAACCATATTAATTATTCTATCCATCCTTTGAATGGCATGTCACCATACGTGCGTACGTACGGCCTACCGTCTCCACGTAGTGGTGTAATTTTTATTCAATATGTTATTAAATGAATGGGTATAATAATTATGTTTAATTCATGTAAATAATAAATATATCATGATAATGATTTTTTATTTATTATATAACAACCAATTATATATTATTTTAATATCAAAATAATGATATTGTCGCTCGTGTGTACGTACGGATTACCGTCTCCACGAACGTGATGAGATTCATTCCCCATCATATACATTCAAGAATAAATTTCATTTGATGAAAAAAATTAATTTTTAGAGACATGATATCATTCTTGATATGAATAATATATATCCCATCCATAAAAAATACGGCTCGCATAACAAATAATATAAAGGAAAACGAATCCGTTAACACCCGAAACGACGATAATACTAAGATAATATTAACAAATAAATGTTAAAAGATCATATTTGATATAATATTAATGTAAATTATTTTTTTAATAATTCAATAAAAAATATTTCACCATTATAAAAGAGGTTAACCAACCGTTGACCAAGGAAAAAGTTCAAAGTAAGGGGGTTCTTATCTCATTTTTAATTTCGTGAGATTTCCATTTTCCAACACTTATTTATTGCATGTGGTGTGTATACTTCTCATGATTGTATTCATTGGGTAATATACATTAATTTATGGATATTTACATAATCATTGTATTACCCTTCTTTCATGGGTGTATATTTCTTAAGTTACCAAATCGATAAGGGAATTTGAAATTTCAATTTCCATTCATTCGGCTTTACGCATACTTCATTGATTATTTTACTCTACGATTATGTGTACAATCACTATTCATTTGATTATGTCATAATTTACACTCCAAATTCTGTGGATATACTTTTGATACACATAATCACTCCATTGATAAATTCTCAAGTCATCGGTGTGAACTTGATTAGAGTAATTTTTACTCAATCAGGATTTTTTGAGTTAAACATCCAATTAATTGGTGTTATTTTTACAAGAATATGTGTGAATGTCCTTTGATTATTTTGCACTGAATATCCATTAATATTGAGTGTATTTATATTTGTCACACATAATTATGTCGTTGAATTATCCTTAACCTAAGGATTCGACCTTTATGAGAGATTTAATCTCAATTTACATTCCACTGAGACTCCTTTGTTGTTATACAACAAATCACTTTTATACGGTGTATATAATGTACATTGACATAGTATATCATGAATCCCCTTTTCCCATGATATTAAAAGGTTTTTATTACCTCAATTATTTTTATTCATGTGTCTCTGTTTTGGTTAGGAACTCTAACTAAAATATCATTTTAAAATGTTTTAAGGATTTATTATTCTAAATATTTCTCATTAATTTCCATGTTTTAAAAATGGTTTTAAGGATTTATTTATATGGAAATTAAAGTTTTCAAATCAAAATTCTTTTTAAAAGTTTCAAAGTGGTATGGGACCATTTGATTCAAATTTTTTTTTAAATGTGTTCTTGATAAATAGTGTGACTTTTAAATGTTTTCAAGAAAAAGGGGGATATTTATCTCCATAGTTTGATGATTATTTTAATCTATATCAATATCCTTCATTATTATCGATTGAGGTTAATTTGATATAATACAATCTTCCATATTGTATCGAATGAGTTATGTTTGACTGTTGATGTGCTATTTTTATACCATTCATGGTTTGTGGATAAAGTATTGACATTTCGTATGCTGGTTTTAATATAAATGTTTATGTTATGTTTCAAAATTTTCATACAAGGAATGCATTGGAATTATTAAGTAAAGGGTGGATCCCTCTATAGCTCCTCGATGCATCGGTAGGTCCCATGAGACAAACTAGTGTCCTGGAACGAGGCCTTGAAAAAATCTTATTGTAGTCTTGGCACGAGGCCTTGGATATGTGGTTATGATAGTTTGGAATTATGCCTTCCATTCTTATGAAAGAAGTTATTGATATTGCATGTGATTACTTGACTAGAATAATATCCATGTGAATAAGTAAATGGAATAATTTCATTTTATCTAATCCATATTATGGTGAAGTTCATGTTTAAAAGTCTTTTGTTTTAGTTATACATTGCCTTAAGTGTTTATGATTATCTATGAAAGCTTCTGCTATATAGTTATCCTTAATAAGCATCTGACCTCACCCCTTTTAATGTTTGGTATTTTCCAGGATGTGAAGAAGTAATTTATGAATGACCTGGAGGGATAGTATGAGGGGATATGAAGACAAGATGTTTTTATAGTTTATTTACCTTATGATGTAATGTCAAACTTATGAATATATATACTATTTTCAAGACTACTAAACTAATCGGTCTTTTGAGACTTGATCCTTTGTGATCATGCCAATGCTATGTAATAATGCGCTGACTCTGGGTAACTAGGGCCAGGGCGTTGCAATCCAGGTTACTATAAAAAGGGTAATTCATCCTATTTTTGTGAGATTTATATACCCTTGATGCTAGTTTCTACCTCGGGTCCTATTGGTGGCGCGACTATGGGGTCATTTCCTCTCTTTCATCTTTAGTATGGAAGCCTCGACTTATGGATATTCCTTCCATCCTCTTGAAGAATTCAGGTCTTGACCGAATGGTATCAGAGGGGATGGTTGAGAGTGATGATGGATATTGGAGATAGGAATAGTGGAGATTTCAGGGGTTGATAATGAAATATAGTTAGGATATCCTGGTGTGTGGCATAAGAAAAGGAAGACTAACAAGGATACAAATTTTAGGGCCCCCAGTTATCTGATATAAGGACTCTGAGCTTACCAAACTACCATGTGAGGTTACATTGATGATGGTATATAGACCCTAGGAATGATACATGTATCATTATGAATTGATTTCATGTTTTTAAATTGGTTTTTTCGAGAGATAAAAATAAAAAATAAGTTCAAATAATCAATTAATAAATAATATAATTTTCTGGCTTAGAAGTTCCTAGATAACATTTATGCTATGAAACCTTAAAGTATCCCATACATTACATACATTGACATTACTTCAATGTTGATTTATATTCATTAAAACCTATAATATTTCCACGATAGGGCCATATAGGTATAATGTCTTTAGAAATTGGAAAACGTAAGCAATTGGTTCATAAAACAACTATATTATCTCCGGATTATTTAGACATAACAAGACTCATTTATGGAATATCATACTTAATACACTTATTTATGACATGTGGAAAAGAACCATATGAATGGGTGAGCACAAATGCTTAGAATTTTTAAACAATGGGGAGTATCAATCATATCAAATTCATAATTCATAGGAACATAACATTTGGATGTCTTGTAATTCATATAAAAGATCATGATATCATGTCATGGGATAAAAGTTCAGAAGAATTAATGGACATAATCCCAAAACTAAAAACACTAGACGTGATGTTTTTCGGCATACACATAAGAATATTAAACCATTTCAATATTACCTAAGGAGCATATCCAAGACCATCATAGTGGGAAAATTCTATTACTAAACCATGTTACATGACGTTCTAGGCATGTAATACTGAACCAGATTTACTTATTATTCTAACCCTAAAATATTGAACCAGATTTAAATTCTTTTCTACTCATATCTATCTCATTAGATATAAATCATTACCCAATGCATTAGAGGGTGATATCGGTCCCACCTATCCCATAAGGAAATCATTCTTAAATGTTACACAAAAACCTAAATCATTCATCATCTCATAACCCAAGAAATAAAATGGGTTTCTTAAACAACATTCCATAAAAACATAATCCATATAAAATTACATTCCATTATCAACACAATCATATAATATTAATAATGGCGATATAAAAATTACCCAATTTGAAGAGCATCATCTTAGATGGAAAATAATTTTGATAAAACTCTTCAACTAAATTCTTAAAGAAAATATCCATTCTTCTTCAAAAATGTTTTCTTTTCTCAAAATTTCATGACAATTTTAAATAAATGAATTTAGATTAAAATAAACATGAAATGTTTTATTTGAATATTCATGGAAATATGTTTTCATGAAACCGTAAAAATCTATTCGTGATGTATATATTAAAAAACATTATCTTCATACATTTTCCAAAAAAATCAAAAAGTACCTTTAATCGAATAATGAAAAATATTCATTTTATACATTTCAATAAAAATCACCACGTGGTTCAATTGACTTCAAAATTTTGTATAAAAATACAAAAAATATTACAAAATTTGGAAATATTGATGTGGATGATAGATATACCCCAGTAAATACTTATGTTAAAACAGTATCAGATACAAATTAGATTGCAAATTTATCCCTTACCATAGGTATGATATCCTTAGTATGTATCTGAACCTACTATATAATGATTTAAATAATATTATTGACTTATTCCAGAATCATAATCATTTTTATGATGTCATATATGATTATATTATTATCTATTTGTTAGTACCATTTCATTATCACTCGTTATTCAGATATTAACTAATTTATGTTATTATGAATGTTCTCTCAGGTCAGTTCATGTTCCACTTCTTATGTTATACTTAAATAAATTAAAAGATGATATTACTTTAATATATAACATAATTAGATATTGTATTTATATATAATCATGGTATAATAAAGATCATGTAGAATGGATCACGTCGCATCGTAGAGGTGGTAATCCATACGTACCCACGAGCGATGATATCATTCACCTAACGGTTCAATGATATATAATTGGAAGGTATATTAATTATTAAAAATCTTTATATTTTATTATTATATATTTAAATAAATTCTAATCATCATTATACCCTCCCATGTAATGTAATGTTGAAATAAAAATTTCACCACGGTGTGGAGATGGGAAGTCCTGCGTACGTACGCATGGTGATGTTATTATTAATAAGATTGATAAATGGAGGTATAAAGTTGTAGAATAATTATAATAATATCAATGAATTTAGATGATTCTGGATTTATTACTTTAGTATGTATACATCAATATAATATGATGTTTAAAGAGAAAATAATTTTTAATGTGGTGATAAAACAATTAACTCTTTTTCAGTTATCTCATTTTGAATTGAAATTATGATCTCCGTAGGTTTGATTTATGAACAATGTGTGGCCTCTAACAAGATGTTTAGAATTTAGGGATCTCATTTGAATATAAATTTAATTATTCAAGGGGCTTGTGTGGTGTGACTAAGTGGGTAGAGTTGGTGTACTTTTTTAATGGGGGGGGAGGAGAACTTTAGGAATGTTTTCTATAATTATTTTATTATAAAATGAATTTTGAATTATTATAGTTTAAACATGATAAAATTATAGTATAGGATGAGTATGGGTCTAATTACTCTCATCCAGTATGTTTTAGACATGTCTAGGTATCCAACCATCATTATCTTTTGGCATTATCCCTTTGATAAAAAAATGAACTCTTAACATGTCATATTGTACTTTCCTAATATATGCTCACTATAATATCAATAATATTCCATTAGAACCAAAAGTGTATCTTTACATAAATTTCAATCATAATATAAGTTATTTCTCTGATTTTTATATTTTTAGTAATATTATATCATTTAATACAATAGTATTTGTTTTAAAAATTCACTTATGTCAATTTTGACACTATTTAGTAATTGATTTTTTCTAAAGGCCTAAAAATTTTATTAATTAGAAAAAACTACATTAAAAAAAATATGACATGTCATAATCTACCATAAAAGTATTGTATGGAATCCAAATTTCCATATTACATTTATTTTAATACTATTAATATCATATATTTGAATCATACATTAATAATGTAATCACTACCTCATCATTGACTCATAAATAAACTTATATTTCTGATGTATATGAATAATAACTAAAATACCATATTTAAGGAAATATTATTATATTTATAATGACCATTTATATTAAAATTTTCAGTTAGGCAACCTTATATTATAAAATGTTAGTAAAAGATACTTGTTTATGTTATGTTTATCTTTACATTAAATTAATTATTATAACATGTCATTATCACAACTAAGTGGATCCAAGGGGTCCTAAAATATAAAAAAGGATTCTATGAGTTGTACATATTTTATCCAATTGTATTTCGACATGTTTTATGGTATTTTTATATAATTAATATATTATTTGTTACCCTTATTTAAAATATTTTCCCTTTAACCATGGTAAATAAAAACAACTATTGAAATTTCTATTCATAATGTCTAAAAATAAAAGGTCACTATAAAAAAAATTGAACCTTTTGAATCCAAATATGAAAACCTTCTCTCTAAATTTCAAACATGTAATTGGGAGAATTTAAATTAAAATCAATCTCATTATCAGAATGAGAGAACATTCTTTTAAAAGTTAAAAAATTACAAAATATTGAAATGTTATTTATATTAATTCAATTTAAAATTAATTCTAATAACATAAATTATATGGAATGATAAAAATATAATGTATTTATAATTTCATCCAATTTAATTTTATAATATTTCCATGTAAATTATTTTTATGAAAATGTTATTTTCAAATAAAATTTAGTGTGTTTTCACTATTCATCAAAACAAGAATGTTTTGAGAAAATATCAGAAATTAATCCAAATTAAATATTTATCTCCCTAGTTAAAATAACATGTTCATGATGTCATATAATAGTTATTAATGTTCCAAAATCATAATTTAAAAAGGGTTATCATTCAAAGGAGTAAGATTACCCTTAAAAAATATATGATTTTATACATCAAATACAGTAATTCACATCTTATGATTAAAATAATCATCAGAAAAATATCAAATTATTTAATATACCTATAAATCTCACTAACATAATTTCCCATATTAATTCACTCAATGAAATAAATATCCAATTTTTAATTTTCTTATATAATTGATAGCCTAAGAATTCATGATAATATTTCAAATGTTTGATATACTTATTCCCACTAACCTAATGGATATGCTATAATGGTAGTTTTATACTAAGGGAATCTCATGGTTCATTTACAGTCACAATTTTGAACAAAAAAAGCTACTATATTATTAATATTATTAAAAGAAAATATTTCATAAAAACATCCTAATGATGCATTATGCCCCTCTTAAACTACGTTTTCCCTCATAATTCGTCATTTGGAGACAAAAAGATAAGGATTCTTTCCCATCATCAAATCCTCAAGTTCCCATGTAGCTTCATCAAATTAAGGGTTCCAACATAAATTTTTAACCATGTGAGTGGGATTATTTAATAGAAAATTTTATTTCTATTCCATAATTCCTATCGGTTTTTCTTAAAAAGAAAGATCTTTCTCTAGCGGTATAACCACTATTTTGGTACTTGTGAAAAATCATGTTTATACATTCATAATAGAGATACATGGAACATGACATGAACTTGATAGAAATTATTTGGATGTTCCAAATGGTAATATTCCTTCCAAACATGGTCTATAATTTCAAAAGGACTGATATACCTAGGGCTTTTCTTTCCATTCTTTCAATATCTCATTAGACTCTTCCATGGAGATATTCATAGAAACACACTACCACCAACTACAAATGCTATGTCATTTCATCAGTTTTCAGCCAATTTTTTTTTGTCAACTATGGGCTTCTCAAAAGTAGTATTAAATAGATTTGAATTTTTTTCCATTTAATCAATAAGAGTAGGTTCTAATAGCATTATTCCCTAGCATCATCCTCGATTGTTTTAGTTATGAATTTCATTCCACAGTGGGCTCCATAAGGTGCCATCCGAATACTCTATTGAAAGAAATTGTTTTAATAAAATTCCACCAATGGTATATGATGATCCCAACTACCTTTGAAACCTATAGTTCATGCTCTCAACATGTCTTCTAGAGTTTGAATTTTTTTTTCTGACTGGATGTTTATCAGAGGATGATAATTAGTGGTGAAACATAACATTGTATCCAGAGCGTGCTTAATACATCTCTAGAACGGTGAGGTAAGCCTCAGATCCTGATTAGATATAATGGAATGAAGTAATTAATTCAATATTACCACTTTATTTAAATATATAATATCAAGCTGATCAAGATAGAAATCCTCCCTAATAGAAATTAAGGTTTCCACCTTCATAAGGAGATCAACTATAACCCAGATAGTATTATTTTCTTTTAGATGTTTTGATATGTCCGCAGAAAAAGTCCACCGTGATGTTTTCCCATTTCAATCCTGTTATGGGTTATGGTTGTAACATACCTTTGGATTCTGTCTCTTAACATAAACGTGCTGAAAAACCAAGCCTCTTGATATATATTCAGTAAAATCAATTTTCATACCATCCCACCAGAAATACTCATTTAGGTCCCTATAAATCATTATGATTCTAGGGTGAATAAGTAATGAAGAACTATGAGCCTCATCCAATATCTTCTTCTTTAATTCTACTATGGGAGGAATACAAGCCTAGTTCCTGAACAATGTTATTTCATCATAATCAAGGTTGAATTCAGGAACATTTCTCACCTACTTTTGTATATCTACATCATTCGTCAAGTCCTCCATAATAATAACTTGAGTGTATGATAGAACATTCTATTGATAAATATAATATTTACCCCTATAAATTTTCATGATCAATCCTTTAAAATTCCAAAAATATTGGTTCTTTTTTAAACCTCATTATGGATAGGCTACATGGTATTATTGGATCAATTCATCCTCCACCTTGTTCACATTCCCATAGTGGTAATGTATTGAGCAGTCGTAAACGTTAATCAACACCAACCATCTTCTTTGGTAAATATTCAGCTCCTTTTGTGTGATAATATACTCTAAATTTTTTTGATCAGTATAAATATCACACCTTTCACAAAAAGGATAACTAATATATATAATTAATTCAAATAATATATAGTTTCTATCTCCAAATCATAAATTTGGTAATTTTTCTCATGGATTTTCAACTGTCATGAGGCATAAGCTGTAAACATATCATTTGGTGTGAGAATACATCATAGCCCCTTCCTGGATAAATCATTGTAGATCACAAATATATCTCCACTACATGGTAGTGTGAGTATAGGTGAACCAGCTAACATTATTTTTAGCACCTTGAAATTATATTCACATTCTTCCATCAATAAAAACTTAACTCTTTTTTGAGTCAAAATTGTGACGAGATTAGATAATCTTGAAAATCATTCAAAAAACATCAATAATATTCCTCTAAAACAAAAAAAACATCAGATCTCAGTTACTGTCTTTTGTCTTACAATACGATCAACAACTTCTATTTTTGATGGAACCATAGATATCCCATCTCGTGAAATTATGTAATCCAAAAATAAAACTTTATGAAGCCAAAATTCTAATATGGTAAAATTTTCATAAACCTTCAATTTTCTCGGGGTCATTAGTACAATTCTCAAAAAATAAACAATTTCATCCATTATCATTGAATAAACAAGAATGTTTTCTATACAAACTTCCATAATCTGGTCATGATGGTCTATAAATACATTCTTCATTAGATCCATGAATATTGGGACAAAATTAGTATGAGTAAAAGGAATCACTATAAATTCGTTATGTCCATACCTTGCACAGAATTGATTCTTCGATATATCCTCTATTTTAACCCTTAATTGATGATATCATAAAAAAAATCTAGAAAAAATATTAAACTCTGTATAGTTTGTCTAATAACTCATAAATGTTGGGAAGAGGATATTTCTTCTTGTTAGTGATCTGGTTTAGTTCTCTAGAATTAATGCAGCATTTCAATGATCCATAAATCTTCTTAACAAATAGAATTGGTTCTCCCAAAGGTGATGAACTGGGCCATATGATTCCCTTATCAATATTCCAGTGGTGTTTCTTCTTCAATTCTTGCAACTTAATTGGGGATATTCTATATGTTCTCTTTGAAATAGCCATATCACCCGGTATGAGTTCTATTGAATAACCTATATCATAATTTTTTGAAAGACATTGAAATTCTTCCATAAATACATAATAGATATCCTTTAAAATGGTCATATTCTTAATCATGATTTTCTTCCAAACCATATTAGATAAATAATTTTTGTTTTTATGTATCAAGACCCAAAAGATGGAAAAAATTTCTATTGGAAGGTTATATTCATCCATGTATCACTAGATGATCATATATTGATCTAGAATATGAAATGTGTCTTCCCTTACTTGGAAATTGATATGATCTCCAGATAAATAATTCCAATCTATTCTAGAAATCACATTATAATTCTACTATATGAAGGATCAAAATATTTACAAAAATAATTTTCCCACAAAGATCAACCAGAGAAGAATTATAAGCTATTGATGTGACTATTGTTCCATTAAGAGTCAACATGGCTAACTCAACGTCTACATTTTGAGGTAATATGTTGATACCCATAGAGAATTATTCTGAAATAAAATTGTGGGTGGATTCAAAAATCAAATAAAACATTTTCTACTTTAGATTGGATGGTAAGTGTACCTTTTCTCACTTAATTATCATACTCTATGCTGCCGATAGTGATTGAATGTCACTCTCATTTGTCATTGGCCTTAATAAATTGTTTTTGTCGATCATCATCAATAACCCTTGGATTACCTCATTTATTGGCATAATTACCCAATCCCTTTCACTAATAGAATTAATGTGTAGGAGAATCATTCTCTATAGCCTTTTCCATTTGCATCATTAGGCATATTTTTCCCATACCTTCAGTATTCAACTTCTAAGTGCCCTTATTTTCCACAAATAAAACATTTATTATTACATTTAATAATATTTACTCCATGTTTCATTATACACATTGATCATAAGGGGAAACTCATCTACTTTTCATTGTGCTATTTATATTTTTCTTTTGAAGTCTATTTTTCTTTTCTTATCAGACCAATATGACTGATGTGTTACTCTAATCTCCATATCAACCAATAGATCACATCGAACCATTTAAACATATCTATTAATGTTCCTTATGTAAAATTCCATTTGGAGACTTGGTTTTAAACCACTAAAGAATCTATCAATTTTTCTCTCAGGTTGGATAATAATTACAAAAGCATAACTTGCAAATCTTTTAAAAAAACATTCAAAGGAAACAATATATTCATAATCCTTTTTCTTATGTTCTATGAACTCCTTTACCTTATTAGTTTCAATAATACAATGAAAGTACTTATTGAAAAATATGTTTGTGAACTCATCCTATTGCATAGACTCAATTTTATCTCTTTTCATCGTATTCTCGATAAGATTGCACCATTGATCAGGTTCACCTCCCAAATGATAGAAAACTAAGGTGATTATATCTTGATTAGACCACTGTAGAACTGAAAATATAATTCGTGGTGCTGATATGTTGTTATACTACTATGATATTAGAAGCCCATATGAATGAAGGTGGATACTACCACACGATGCACTCAAAAATAATTTTATCCCTCCTTTTCTCAATTGGTAGTCATGCATGATTCAATACATGAGAAAGTCATGTGACCAAGGCTGCAAGATTTGGCATTCCATCTCCCATAAAATTTGGTTTTCCAGGGTTAAAATAATTTTAATTCCTATCATATTTATCAATAATGTGGTTCCTTCATGTTCAAGAACTTGACTAAAACCAAGAAGCATAGTTTGAGAAAGACTAATCATAATAGGAAAACAACAGAATCATGAATAAAATTACAATTTTGGACACATTAGGTTTTATACTATGTGATTAATGGTCATTTCTATAACACTAGGATTATATCTTATACTTAGACATATCATCAGGGACCTTATGAAGGATTTCACTTTTTTGTTTCCAATGGATAACTATACCTAGCCCTTAATAGAAACTATAGCTACCCATAATTTACATGGATTGATTTTACTTCAAAATTTATGTTTATTCATTAAAAAATATAATGAATACATTAAAATACCACATAAGTATATTTTCTTTAGAAAATGGGAAACAAAAAACTAGTTTTTAAAAAATCTCTAATGTCTCCCTCTTATTTCTTCATAACTATACTCCTTTTTAGCATATCATACATAATTCCCTTATTTATGATCTATTGAAAAACATTTGAATGGGTGTCTGAAATACTAATAAAGTGTAGAAAAGGGATAATATGCATCATATCACAAACATTAGTCATATGAACCTAAAATTTATATGTCTTATCCCTCATATGAAAGATCAGGAAATCATGTCATGGCATAAAAGTTCATAAGAAATAATGGACTAAATTGCAAAAGTAAAAACATAAGACATGATGTTCATCTAAATAAACATAAGAATTGAAATGAATTTCCACCATAGACAAATCTCAGAGCCAAGACCATTATAGGTTGAATAGTCCATTACAGAATGAGGTTACTTGTCATTCCAATCCTATAATACCGAACCAGATCTAATTTTCCTTCCAGCCATGTAATATTGAAATTGATTTACTTGTTGTTAAAATCATTTATATCTCCTGATATATAAATCATTACACAATTAATTTGAGGGATAAATAGGTCCCAACCATCTCATTATTAAATATCTCTTATATGTGCCAAAAAAATAATTCATCATATCATAAACCAAGAAATAAAATGGGGCTCATAAACAGCATTTCATAACAACATAATCCAATAAAATTTCATTACATTATATACACAATCAAATCATAGAACTTATTGAGATTGAAGCATAACCATATTTAAATATCATCATCTTAGATGGAAAATAATTTTTATAAAACTCTTGAACTTAATTATTGAGGAAAATGTCCTTTTTCTTCAAAAATGATTTCTATTCTCAAAATGTCAAGAAATTTTAAAAGAAAATAATTTAGTTGAAAATAAACATGAAGTGATGTAGAGTAATATTCATGGAAATAAAGCATCATTAAACCCTAAAAATCCATTCTTTCAATATATGTTAAAAACATTATCCTCATTAATTTTCGGAAAAAGTTAAAAAGTACCTCAAATCAAATAATGAAAAAAGATTCATTTCATAACATTAAATAAGAATTCAACAAATGGTAAACAAATTATATATCAATTGTAGAATAATTGAAATAATATTACATAAATAAGAAACAAGGATGTGTATGATAATTATTTTCCAGTAAGTACTTATGTATAAACAATCTCGAATAATATATGTTATTGAAAATTTATCCATTACCTTAGGTCTGATATCATTCATATGTATCAGAACCTCCTATATAATGATTTAAATATTATTATTAACGTATTCTAGATTAAGAATCATTTTTTATGAATCACATATGATTATATTTTCATCTATTAAATAGTAGAAATTAATTTTCACTTGTTATTCAGATATCAACAGCTTTATGTTCTTATGCATGTTTTGTCAGGTATGTTTATGTTCCACTTCATACTTTATAGTTATTTCATTTAGATAATTATATTAGTATAATATATATCATATTCCTTAATTCTATTGATGTATATAATTATTGTTTAATAAAAATCTTGTATAATGAATCACATCGCATCAAAGAGACGGTAGGCCAAACGTACACACAGGCGACTATATCATTCAATTAATTGTTAAATGATGTGGAATTATATATTATATCAAATTTACATAGTAATAATCATGTTATATTCATTATTTTAATTATATATAATATTCATTATACACATCCAAATAAAGTTTTGTTGAAAAACAAAATACATAACAATGTGGAGACAGGAAGGCGTACGCCAGTTGACATGGTGATTTTGTTATTAACCGGATGGATAAAAGGTGGTATAAAGTTGTCCTATAATTATAATATATTATAAGAATGTATAATATAATATAATTATTACTTTAGTATAGAAACAACAAAACAATAGGAATTTGAATAAAAAAATTTGGTTTTAATGAGGTGATAAAACAATTATCTCCTTTTCGAGTATATCCTTTTGATTAGCAAAAAAAGAATCATTTGTAATATTTCTGCCAAATGTGTTTTTTACTAAGAGGAATGGAGGGATTTTTTGAGGTTATTTTAGCTGAAATTTGTCATGCCATGGGGCCTGATAGGTGAGTGTGTATGGGTTGAGGTGGTGGCCTTTTATAAGTGGGAGGAGGGGCACTTTACAAATTTTTTGAAATTTTATTTTTTTATAAAATGATTTTCTAATTATAATAGTTTCAAAGTGATCAATTTATATGATAGGATGAGTATGGGTTGAAAAACTCTCAACAAATAGGATATATATTTTTTAGGTCTAAAAATTAACCTTATCATTTTTCTTTAACCATTAGTTATCAAAATCAACTCTTAACTTGTCTTCTTGTATTTTCATAATATATGGCTACTATAGTTACTATAAATACACAGAAGAACCAAAATTGTATATTTACTAACATTTGTATCATTAATTAATTCATTTTCAGGAATAATATATTTTTAGGACTATTATATCATTTAATACAATAGTATATGTATTAAAAACACATATATGTCCATTTTGACAGTATTTAGTAATTGATTTATGTTAAAGTCATAAATACATTATTCATTAAAAATTATAGCATTAACTCAATGATAACATCTTATAATAATCCAAAAATGTCTAGAATGACATAAAAATGTTTAATATATGTTTATTTTATTATTTTTAAAATCATTTATCAGAATCATTCATTAATTAGGTAATAAATGCATCATTATTGTGTCATTTATAATTTATTTTTAATTTATAAAAATAATGATGTAGGAAATCATTCTATATTTATAATGGATATTTTTATTCTTATAAATAAGTTTTATAACCCTATCTTAAATTTTTTTTTTGTAAAATATACATGTTTATCTTACATTTCTCAATACATTACATTAATTATTATAACTTGTCTATATCACACAAAAGTGGCTCCATCTGGTCCTACAATAGACCCAAGGATGATCATGAAAAAAATATCTCATCCAAAAGTATTAGTACATGTTTTTAGGTAATTATATAATATTATAATTGTATTTGTTTACCCTTATTTACTATATTAATCCATGAATGGTGGTGAATAAAAATAATTTCGGAAGTTTCCATTTATAATGTACCAAAATAAAAGTTACCTATTTACACAATTTTGAACTTATTATTCCAAATATGTAATCCGTTTTTTAGAATTCAAATCATATAATTGTCCAAAATTTATTTTATATCTATCTCATTGTAAGAATGAGAGAACGTGTCTTTGAACGCTAAAACGTTTATAAATCGTTCAATGATTTTTAAATGAATTCAATGTAAAATTATTGTTAATGAAATTAATTATATTTTATGATAAAAATATGTTATATTTATAAATTAAAACCAATAAATATTATAATTTAACAATATAATTTAATTATATGATAATATTTGTTTTAACTTAAAATTAATGTGTTTTACTAGTCAACAAAAACTTTAATGTTATCAGAAAATATCAAAAATTAATCCAATATAAATTTTTATATCCAAATTAAAAACACATGATTATTTTTTCATTTAAAAATTATTAATGTTTCAAAATATTAATTTACAATTTGTTCACCATTCAAAGGATTAAGATTTCCTTTTTAATAATGTATTGGCTTTTAAACAACAAATAAGGTTTATTCCCTCCATATGAATAAATATCTATTGAATGAATTTAAAAATATTTTAAATAAAATATATTTCTCATCTTTCACATTAACAATAGTAATTCACTCAAATATACCAATATCTTATTTATATTTTTTATTAATAATTGATAGCCAATGAATTCAAATTTCATTTTCATTAGTTAGTAATACATATTCTAGATAACCAAACAGCTAGGCTGTAATGGTAATTTAATACTACGGGAATCTCGTGGTTTGTTTAAACTCCCAATTGCAAGAAACACAAGTTACTGATGAATAAAAATTATTTAATGAAAATATTTCTTAAAAACATCCATGTGTTACACACCTAGTCGTCATCCATGAGTTGATTGGGAAGTGGAGGCACCACATGCCAGTCTGGATGATCTGTACTGGGTTGATCCAGTGGATGTGGATTACTAGTGGAAGGAGTCTCTTTTTTCCTTCTATCGGCATGATTTGGGAATGTATGAGGGAATATTTTATGATATGGAGACAGAGAGTTAGATTAAGGAGCTGGTGATCTTTTTCAGCGTGATCTGGGCTCCAACAGATCATTGGGTTCTTCTATCAGTGAGCTAGATGAAGGGAGAAGTGCATTAGTGGTGAACTGTTTACCTTTGGAGGAGGAAGGAGATTGATGCTTAATCTGATGAATTATAGAAGCACTTCTAGGTATAATTACTTTATTTTAGGATGAAGGATTATAAGATGTTGTAGATACTCTACCTCTACTAGGGGTGTATGTCAGTGAGGTAATTGGGGATCAAGTTCAAGGATCTCCTACATTATTCTACGGATATTTTTTTGGATGAGGAATATGGGGTCAGGCACTTAGAGGATTCACTCCACCATTCCCATTAGTATTTGGTTACTCCCTCCACCCTGTCGACATACTTATATGTATATAAGAAGGCTCGTGTAGTGTAAAATCTGCACTCGTGAGGAGGCCTTCCGTGAGAGAGAAGATAGTTGAGTTATTCGAAATGGAATTCCATCAAAATCATGATACTAGCATCAGGTTATTAAATTGTTTAGAAAGTGGGGGGATATCCCTAGTAGTTTCAGTTTGAACCCTCTAGTATTTTACCTTTTACAAGGGCTTGGGGCATATGTGTTTTTCTTGCAGAGGCTGAGGTAACATCTAGGTATAGTGCATGAATCAAGATACGTATAGTGGATGTGGGAAGGTTTAGTGCCCTTATCAGTGGTTGTTTACAGCCATGCCTTTCCAGGAACAGCGACCATAGGCCCCTTCTCCACTGAGGGGGGACGATGTAGGAGGAGGTCAACCTAAGGTTTCTCCTCAGGGACCTCGACCAGGGCATGGTTGGGGAGTCATTTGACAAAAAATCGGCATAACTGATGTTGGTGGTTAATTTAACAACGTAGAGGCATTAGTTCCTTCATGGATCAATATTTTTCATGTTACGGTCATTTTATTCATCACTCTTTCCTGATTTTTTTATGATTTGGGATACTCACACTCTTTCATTAAATCTACACTAGCCCACACATTTGGAAAAAACATAGAAATGATTTTTGTTCCCCTATAGTTGAGTACAGTAGTCGGAGGTCATACCAACATGTTTGGTTTTTTCTAGTGATGAAGAATGATGTTGGGGTTGGATTAGTCTAGTGGGGACCTCTTCATATTATAGATGTAGTCGTAAATTCTCATCCATGTAATTGATTGGTTGTTCTCGGTGCTTGCTATTATTGAATGCATAAAAATAATATTAATGTTTTCAGATAGGAAATGATAGTGTGTAGATTTTGTTGGTGGGTGGAGCACTTATGTGGGTATCAGGAACATAGAGTCTTCGTTCCATGTTTTCCGAGTAGTCTCTGGGATAGATGTACGTGGAGATGGCGTTGAATCACTGGGTCATTTGGGAGTTCTTGTATGTTTTTTCAGAAAAGGTTATGACTCTACCCCATTCAACATGGCACTGATATTTGGATGGACTTACATCTCACTTCATCACTGATTCTGATTGATCCATATTGGATGGTGCCTTTTGTAACACCCCAAGCTTCCATAGTACCTTTCCCTTTAAATAATGAAATAATATTTGTTGTAAACAACATGAAGTTTTCTCACACCATTACCAATCAAACTAGCCGTTATGAATAGTAATACCCACATTTTAAAATTTTGTAAAATTTATTTTCCAAAATGGAAAAAAAAATTTGATTTGGAATTTCAAAATTATCTTATGGTAAATTTTTTGTATTTTTTGAAAACATTCATTTTTTTTGAATAGTGAAAAACAAAATGATATTGTTTAAAACTGATTTTTTTTAAATAATTGGTTATTTTATTTATATTTATATTTGGTAAAAATAGATACATAATAACTATATATGTTCAATTTAATTCCTTGGAGTCATTTTATAATAATATAATATATATAAACTTTTGTTGAACTATTTACCATGTTTCACGCACCTTCTAGGTGCGTTTGCAAATTTGCATAAAACATAATTTTACCGCTTCTGTGAATTGAACATCAAAAATACTAAATACATGGTCAAAATTAGTAAGTGAAATTTGGTTCAAAAAGATGAAAATAATTTTTGGTGAATTAAAACTTTTGGCTTTTATTTACCTCAGTTTAACGTAAAAATATATATTAAAGGTACGAAATGATATTATAATTACAATAAAACCAGTCCAAATTTTATTTTATAAGTGTATATTGAAAAAAATAAACATTAGAAATAATGTAACGACCCAAAGATTCATTAATGGAAAATCCCTCTTGATTCAGTTAAATGTTTCTTTATGAAAAATGTTTCTATAAGATGTCAACTTCTTTAGTTTTAAGTTAAGATTTGTGACGGTTACTTTTTAGCCGTTGAGCAGTGATCATCTGAGTAGTATAAATAAAAGGCTTTAATGAACCCATTTCTACTCAGACAAAGGAAGTGATGGCCTCATCTAGTAGAATTGCCCCTTATGAAGCCCATTTGTCCGAGCTCAGAAAAGAGGTGGCATCTTTGGGATTTTTCCTTGACCAAGGCCAAGCTGAGCTTCATAAAGTCAAGCTCGAACGTGATCATCTACGGGAAAATTGGAAGTTGATTGAAATTACCACTCGAGCGATGTTATCCGAGCCGCCCCGAGAGTCTGTCACCATCGCACAACTTACCCATAGGTCATATGCTGCTATTTTAAGGGGTTATGTAACAAATAAGTAGCACCATGTTCATGTACATTATTTTTGTATATAATAATGAATATAATTTCTAGTCATTTTTGATATATTGTAATTAGTTTTTAAAGTACAAATGGTGTTTTTAGTTATTATTTAATTAAGAATTATATTTTATTAAATTAAAGGATTTTTCAATTAAATAATATTTTAATAAAATATTATTATTAATATTAAATTAATTTATTATTAAATATAAATGATCTTATAATTTTATGAATGCGTTTAAAATTTTTATTAAGGTTTGAAATCCATTTCTCTCAAAACCCGTGAATTTTTTTATAAATGTCAGTTTTTATTTTAGAAGTGAAAATTCACATATTAAGAAAATTATTTAGATAAAATAAATATTATATTTTGAATCAGGACATCGAAATTATCCAATAGTTAATTTTTCATAATTTTCTGAGACGGTCAAATTTTTGGGTAAAAATTAAAAACCATTTAAATATATAATGTGTTTTATGACATCATAATGACCCAATGGTGATGTAATAAAATAACATAATCCTTATGTTCGGCCAATATCTGTTTTATCATTAAATTAATGAGGTTTTGGGTTTGTTTGACTTACTTTTCAAAGCATTAATGGAGCCCTCAAGACTTATTCAACACTTTTCCTTTTTCAATTAATTTACATGGGAGTGTGACTCACATCTACATAAGAAACCCTAATTTTTTAATAAGTTCGGACCTTGGCCTTTTGAAATATTGTTTTTCTCTTTCCTTTTCCATAAACCATGGGCAAATACCATGGGATAGTTTGTGGTTTGGATTATTTTAATATAAGGGGTCCCAAACCTAAATAATAAAGAATTCTATCACCTTTCCTATATAAACCCACCCAAGATCCCACTTCCTCCTCACTAAAACCCCTTGTAGTTCGTCACACCTCTGCCCTACTCTCTCTAGAATCCTCCCAAGGTGCCCCAAGCTCCCAAAAAGCCTCTCACAAGCCTCTCTCTAGCCTTTGGAAGCACACTTCAAAGTAAGGTTTTTTTCTTCCTTTCCCATTTTTTTCAATTTTGGTTAAGTTGTATTGCCCTTTTAATTTCAATTGTGAATGTTGGGGTATGGTTTAGCACCTCCCCCGTACTTCCCTCTTATTGTTTGAATGATGGGAGAACCCTTTCCCTCTCATTAAATGCCTCCCATGTACACCCGTTACTATGCCGAAATTCCGAAAGGAACTTCTCTCTCTTCTTGTACATTCAAGCAATACTTTTGTATCATGAATTTGAATTCCCTTTCAATTGATGGGACATGTATATATATGACATAAATACTGTCCATTACATGTAAATATGATGAGGAATCCCTTTCTCTCTCATCAAACTTTTTTATGAATTCTTATGTCACGTCGTTACGTTGCCGAAATCGCACCGATTTTCTAAGCCAATGTCATTGTGTAGTGAATACCATGCCCATTTCTCCATCAAGGTTATTCACCTTTATGCACATTTACTTATTGATTGTAATGTTTCATTTTTGAATTCCACATTCATTTATCATGGAATAAATTATTATGTTTTATAAATCCATGTTTTATGATCCATGTGGCACACTTATGCATGAAATGAAATGTTTAAGAAGGGTGCGCCCTGATAGCGCTCCAATGCATTGGGTAAAGTATAGTATCATGATACGTCATGTGCAATGAGTGTTGAATCATGCTAATTCAAGTGCAATGAGGGTTTACTCATCTTCAAGTGCAATGAGGGTTTACTCATGCTCCATGTGCAATGAGCCTTGGCTCATGCTAATTCAATGTTAAGTGTTGTTGCCACATTTCCATGTTATGGTTATCATGCTTTATCATGCCTTTATGTTCATGTTACTCTAATGATATATTGATGTTCCTATTGCCTAACATGTATTTTACTCCTCATGTTATTCATTATGTACTCCCTTACTGGGCTTTATAGCTCACCCTTTTCTTATGCATGTCCTCAGGTTATCCAATGCTATGCTAAGTACGAAGGAATGTAGTGGTCATGTAAAGGAAGTTTTCAATAAAGATGTTGTATTTCATGTTTAGAGTTTTTATTTAATGATCCTAATCCCCAAAGACACTAAACCTCTCGATCTTCTTTGTTGTATCAAGTGAAGTTTTATGTAATAAAGCATGCTTAAGTTGTATTAAAAAACAGGGTTGTCATAGTTGGTATCGGAGGATAGGTGTAGTTATTTTGGGGATTATGAAACCCTAGTAAAGCCTTAGATACAAGACTAAGTATAATAAAAACATCCCTAAGTTTTGGTAAATACTATGTAAGTGGTTTATCAAACAAATACATCCCTGTCTGGATACGAGCATGTAGAGGCAGCTCTACAACAGATGTATCATAGGGGTAAAACCCAAAAACACCGCTTTGAGCTAGACTCGAACAGGAACTGGTGCACGAAAACGGGCCTTGCTGCACTCTTTGTTACAAAACTTCCAGTGGATATGTTTTGATAAATTCATAATCTTATTATGAACCCTTATTAAGGGAAAAAATGCCCCTAAGATTATATGTTAGAAGGAAGATCATGAAAAGCCTGGATTGAATCCTATAGACTCACGAGTTAAAGAGATTAAAGTTTATTTATAAGTCATAAACTTTTGTCTTTGGATTACCCTTTATGTGTTACCCCTAACTTTCCTTTTATTCCAGCCAATGGCCGGTAATAGAAGAACTCGGGCTAACAACCGTTGTGAAGATCGGTGTGATGATTGTACTTATGAGACGCCCAGTCCAATGGGAGCGGGAATCGCAAACTTTGTCATGCTTCTCTCTCAACTAACTCAAATTTTGAAAAGAAACACTGGTCAAGTTGAACGTTCAACCCCCCCTAAGAAAGAAAAAGTCGCTATTGAAAGCATCATGAGAAAAAAGGCCTTCTACTTTTAGTGGATCATCTGATCCCACGATCACTGAAAAATGGATCAAATCCATTGAAAAGATATTCTCCATCCTCCAATGCTCTGAAAAAGATAAGGTTCTCCTGGCGGCTTATTGTATGGATGGTGAATCTGATCAATGGTGGACGTTGATCAAAAATACGAAACCTGAGGAGGAGATCGATGCTTTGGAATGGAAGGAATTCCAGAAGATGTTTTTCGATAAATATTTTCCACGCATCCTCCGTCTTAAGATGGAAAGGGACATCCTTTACCTCAAACAGAAAGATGAATAATCTGTGGGAGCGTATGAGAAAAACATCACAAGGCTTGCACGATACGCTTCCGGCTTTGTCGTTACCCCCGAATCCATGGTTGACCGCTTCTTTGGTGGGCTGAAGCCTAGCTTGCGGAAAGAATTAGTGATCCGTGACTTCGACAGCTATGAGGAAATTGTCCGATGTGCCCTCAAGGTTGAAATGGAGATCAGAGAATCACATGGGTATCATTGGGACAAGAAGCATAAGGTGGAATTCAATGCTGGTGGTCCGATGGATAAATCCAACGGCGCTAAGAAATTCCAGCACCCCACTTTCCAAAAGTGTGGAAAGAAGCACCCTGGAAATTGCCTTAGAGGGACAAGAAAATTCTTCAAGTGTGGAAGAGAAGGGAACCTAGCTGTTAACTGTCAGCAAGAAGGACCCGCGGCTGCGACAGAGGAGAGGAACGCTCTGTTCGAACCTCAACGCGTTGTTCAATTCTAGAAATGAAAAGAACCGGGTCATTTTGCAAATCAGTGCCCTAATCCAAGGGTTATCAGAGGCAACCGGCATCCTCCAAGACAGCAAGGAAGAACTTTTGCCATCACTTCTGCCGAAGTAAACCCTGACAGAGAAGTGGTGATAGGTACGCTAGTTATTCATTCAAGAATAGGGAACATACTTTTTTATTCAAGTTTTACGCATTCTTTTATATCTCAAAAGTTTAGTAGAACAATCCCTGCACCACCACAAATCATGGAAGTAAAGATGTCGGTGAGTACGACAAATGGGGAATCATTGCATCCCATGAGTATAAGTCCTCCCCAGTTATAATATGTGGATTGAATTTCCCGGAGAACCTCGTCATACTTCATATAGTGTAATTTTATGCAATTCTTGGCATGGACTGGCTTTCCTTATATAGAGCCAACATAAATTTTCGGGAGAGGGAAATCACACTCCATATGAAGAATCGACCACCGACTCTTTACAAGTGTCAGGAGGAAGATGAATCTCCTTTAGCTCCATCATCTCATGAATGGATATTACTACCTTATGAGCATGCATATCTGGCTCAGATGAATGAGTCCAAGGAAGAAACCACCCTTGAATAAATGCCTATTGTGAGGGAACTCGCTGAAGTATTTCCCGAGGAACTTCCTGGTCTGCCTCCAAGAAGAGATGTTGAGTTCTCAATTGAACTTATACCTGGGGTGCTACCAATATCCAAGACTCCATATAGAATGGCTATTGTTGAGCTTGAAGAGCTGAAGAAACAACTACAGGAGAATCTGGATGAAGGGTTTATACGCCCAAGTGCATCACCATGGGGTGCACCAGTCCTCTTCATCAAGAAGAAGGATGGGTCAATGCGGTTTGGCATCGATTATCATGAACATAACAAAATAACAATAAAGAGCAAGTATCCTCTCCCAAGAATCGATGACTTGTTTGATCAGCTGCATGGAGCACAATACTTCTCCAAGGTGGACTTGCGGTCGGGATATTATCAAGAAAGGGTGAAGAAGGAAGATATCCCCAAAACTTCTTTTTGTACATGGTACGGGCACTATGAATTCATAGTAATGCCTTTCGGACTCACCAATGCTCCAGAAATATTCATGGAATTGATGAATAGAGTCTTTAGAGATTACCTAGACAAATTTGTGGTAGTCTTTATAGATGATATTCTAATATACTACAAAACCAAGGAGGACCATGAGGAGCATTTAACAATTGTACTGGAGACTTTGCGCAAGGAGAAGCTCTATGCCAAGTACATCAAGTGTGAGTTCTGGATGAAGGAAGTCTCATTCTTGGGCCATATCATCACAAGCAATGGGATATCTGTGGACCCCTCCAAAACAGATGCATTTGAGGGATGGTCGAGGCCAACATCGGTAACTGATATCCGTAGCTTCTTGGGGTTAGCTAGATATTATCGACGATTTATGAGAAATTTCTCACGATTGTCCAACCCTCTTACCAAGCTAACTCGAAAGGGAGTAAAGTTTTCTTGGAGTAATGAATGCGAAAAAGCTTCAAGGAGTTGAAAAGGAGGCTTATCACTGCACCTGTACTCACTTTACCCACAAGTGGGGAGCTTTTTTTGGTATTCAGTGATGCTTCCAAGAGGGGCTTAGGAATTGTGATTATGCAGAATGATAAAGTGATATCATATGCCTCAAGGAAGTTTAAAATCCATGAGCGAAACTATCCAACGCATGATCTGGAGTTGGCGGCAGTGATCTTTGCCTTGAAAATCTGGCGGCATTATTTCTATGGAGAGAAATGTGAGATATATACTGACCACAAGAGTCTTAAATATATATTCACACAGAAAGAGCATAATATGCGCCAGAGAAGATGGATAGAGCTCATCAAGGATTATGACTATTCAATACATTACCACCCTAGGAAAGAGAACAAGGTGGGAGATTCCCTAAGTAGAAAGGATCCATCTATTCTATCAATGATGAGAATTGAGAAGGATCCAATCTTCTTTGACTTGATGAAGATGGATGTGGGAATCATAAAGAAGGGAGCACCATCAATCCTTTCACAAATGATTGCTCAACCATCTCTTTTGGAAAGGATAAAAGATGCTCAAAAGAATGATACTGGAATCCATGAAATGGTGGAAGCTATCAAAAAGGGAAAATTCTCAGAGTTTAATGTTAATGAAGAAGGAATTGTGCTTTTTGGGAAAAGACTATGTGTTCCATCAAGTTCGGAGCTGAAGAAGGAACTTTTGGATGATTCACATAGTTCAAATTTTACTATTCACCCAGGGAGCACAATGATGTATCGAGATCTCCGAGAATACTTTTGGTGGGACAATATGAAGAAGGAGATCACTGAATGTACATCAAAGTGCATGCTGTGTCAAAAAGTGAAGGCAGAGAGGCAGAATTCTAAGGGGATGATGCAACCATTACCCATATCAGAATGGAAATGGGAGAACATCACCATAGACTTCATCACTGGACTTCCAAGGACATATAAAGGCAACAATGCAATCTTGGTTGTTGTGGATCGTCTTACAAAGACTACACACTTCATTTCTATTCGAGAGGATTTCTCTTTGGATAAACTGGCACAGATATATATCAGGGAAGTGGTACGGTTGCATGGAGTACCACTATCTATTCTGTCTGACCGAGATCCAAGAGTTACCTCTATGTTTTGGAAGAGTCTTCAACATGCTCTGAATACTGAACTGAACTTCAGTACAGCCTATCATCCTCAAACTGTTGGCCAATCCGAGCGGACTATCCAAACACTTGAGGATATGTTGAGAGCGTGCTCAATGGCCTTTAAAGGAGGATGGGATCAACATCTTCCTCTGGTTGAGTTCTCTTATAATAATAGTTTCCACTCGAGCATCCAAATGGAACCATATGAAGCCCTGTATGGGAAAAGGTGTAGAACACCGGCATGTTGGGATGAGGTCGGTGAACGTAAGCTGCTTGGACCAGAAATGGTCGATGAAATGGTGGAGAAGGTGAAAACCATTCAGAAGCATATCAAGGCAGCCCATAGTTGATAGAAGAGTTAGGCAGATAATCGTCGACGAGACCTTGAGTTTAAAGTCGGAGACATGGTGTTTTTACGCATATCTCCGTGGAAGAAGGTCATGAGGTTTGGAAAGAAAGGGAAGTTAAGTGCAAGGTACATCGACCCCTTTGAGATTCTTGATCGTGTTGGGGTTGTGGCCTATCGACTAGCACTTCCACCTAATATGGCCAAGGTGCATGATTTCTTCCATGTATCCCTCTTAAGGAAGTACATACTAGAACCGTCACATGTACTCTCTTCCGAGGTGGTACAATTAGAAGATGATCTTTCTTATGAGGAGAAACCAGTGAAGATCTTAGATCGTAGAGAAAAAGTTCTATGAAATAAGACAATGCCCCTCATCAAGGTGTTGTGGAAAAACCACAAGTTTGAAGAAGCAACTTGGGAGTCGGAGGATATGATGAAGCTAAGTTACCCAGATTTTTTTTAGTGTGGGAAAAGGAAAATTTCGAGGGTGAAATTTCTTAAGGGGGGAATGTTGTAACAACCCAAAGTTTCATTAATGGAAAATCCCTCTTGATCCAGTTAAATGTTTCTTTATGAATTTTTTTTAAGATATCAACTTCTTTAGTTTTACGTTAAGATTTGTGACCGTTACTTTTTAGTCGTTGAGCAGTGATCATCTGAGTAGTATAAATATAAGTCTTTAATGAACCCATTTCTACTCAGACAAAGGAAGCGATGGCCTCATCCAGTAGAATTGCCCCTTACGAAGCCAATTTTTCAGAGCTCGGAAAAGAGGTGGCGTATTTGGGCTTTTCCCTTGACAAAGCCCAAGCCGAGCTTCATCAAGTCAAGCTCGAACGTGATCGTCTACGGGAAAAGTGGAAGTTGATTGAAATTACCACTCGAGCGATGTTATCTGAGCTGCCCCAAGAGTCTGTCACCATCGCACACCTTACCCTTAGGTCTCATGCGGCTATTTTAAGGGGTTATGTAACAATTAAGTAGCACCATGTTCATGTACATTATATTTTTATATAATAATAAATATAATTTCTAGTCATTTTTGATACATTGTAATTAGTTTTTAATGTACAAATGGTGTTTTTAGTTATTATTTAATTAAGAATTACATTTTATTAAATTAAAGGATTTTTAAATTAAATAATATTTTAAAAAAATATTATTATTAATATTAAATTAATTTTTTATTAAGTATAAATGATCTTATAATTTTATGAATGCAATTAAATTTTTTATTAAGATTTGAAAGCCATTTCTGTCAAAACCCGTGAATTTTTTTATAAATGTCTGTTTTTATTTTAAAAGTAAAAATTCACATATTTAGAAAATTATTTAGATAAAATAAATATTATTTTTGGAATCAGGACATCTAAATTATCCAACGGTGAATTTTTCATAATTTTCTGAGACAGTAAAATTTTTGAATAAAAATTAAATACCATTTAAATATATAATGTGTTTTATGACATCATAATGACCCAATGGTGATGTAATAAAATAACATAATCCTTATGTTCGGAAAATATGCGTTTTATCATTAAAATAATGAGGTTTTGAGTTTGTTTGACTTACTTTTCAAAGCATTAATGGATCCCTCAAGACTTATTCAACACTTTGCCTTTTTAAATTAATTTTCATGGGAGTGTGACTCACCTCCACATAAGCAACCCTAATTTTTTAATAAGTTCGGACCTTGTCCTTGTAAAATATTGTTTTCCTCTATCCTTTTCCATAAACCATGGGCAAATACCATGGGATGGTTTGTGGTTTGGATTATTTTAATATAAGGGGTCCCAAACCTAAATAATAAAGAATTCTCTCACCTTTCCTATATAAACCCACCCAAGATCCCACTTCCTCCTCACTAAAATCCCTTTTAGTCCGTCCAACCTCTTCCCTACTCTCTCTAGAATCCTCCCAAGGTGCCCCAATCTCCCAAGAAGCCTCTCACAAGCCTCTCTCTAGCCTTTGGAAGCACACTTCCAAGTAAGGGTTTTTTCTTCCTTTCTCATTTTTGTCAATTTTCATTAAGTTGTATTGCCCTTTTAATTTCAATTATGAATGTTGGGGTATGGTTTCAAACCTCCCCCATACTTCCCTATTATTGTTTGAATGATGGGAGAACCCCTTCCCTCTCATTAAATGCCTCCCATGTACACCCATTACTGTGCCGAAATTCGGAAAGAAACTTCTCTCTCTTCTTGTACATTCAAGCAATACTTTTGTATCAGGAATTTAAATTCCATTTCAATTGTTGGTACATGTATATATATGACATCCTTACTGTCCATTACATGTAAATATGATGAGGAACCCCTTTCTCTCTCATCAAACTTTTTTATGAATTCTTATGTCACACCGTTACGCTGCCGGAATCGCACCGATTTTCTAAGCCAATGTCATTGTGTAGTGAATACCATGCCCATTTCTCCATCAAGGGTATTCACCTTTATGCACATTTACTTATTGATTGTAAAGTATCATGTGGGACTTCCACATTCCTTTATCGTGGAAGAAATGATTATGTTTTATGAATCCATGTTTTATGATCCATGTGGCACACTTATGCATGAAACGAAATGTTTAAGAAGGGTGCGCCCTGATAGCACTCCAATGCATTGGGTAAAGTATAGTATCATGATACGTCATGTGCAATGAGTGTTGACTCATTATAATTCAAGTGCAACGAGGGTTTACTCGTGCTTCATGTTCAATGAGGGTTTACTCATGCTCTATGTGCAATGAGCCTTGGCTCATGCTAATTCAATGTTAAGTGTTGTTGCCACATTTCCATGTTATGGTTATCATGCTTTATCATGCCTTTATGTTCATGTTACTCTAATGATATATTGATGTTCCTATTGCTAACATGTATTGTACTCCTCATGTTATTCATTGTGTACTCCCTTACTGGGCTTTATAGCTCACCCTTTTCTTATGCATGTCCTCAGGTTATCCCATGCAATGCTAAGTACGAAGGAATGTAGTGGTCATGTAAAGGTAGTTTTTAATAAAGATGTTCTATTTCATGTTTAAAGTTTTTATGTAATGATCCTAAGCCCCAAAGACACTAAACCTCTCTTTCTTCTTTGTTGTATCAAGTGAAGTTTTTTGTAATAAAGCATGCTTAAGTTGTATTAAAAAGAAGGGTTGTCATAAATAAAATATCATCCTTTTGGTCCAGTTGAATTAGATTAGTACATTTATTATTATTTTATATGAAGAAGAGTTAAAAGTGTTAAATTGAATGATTCTTAACTAAACCGTTTTTATAAATATGGTTATATATTAGATAAATTTTACTATATATATTAATTATAATGATAAAAATATTTCCTACATAATGGTATTTTATTTATAATATTTAGATAATAAATAATTAAATTTATTCAGGAGACAATGATGATGCAGTAATTAACCTATTAATGAAATATTAAAATAATTGATATCATAAATATCCAAATAAATGAAAATTGAGAATTATGATTAAATACACTAATTTTATTGGTTCATATGACATTTTAGGGTTGATTAAATATTTTTTTTAAAGTGAAATTTTTTTTGTGACATTCACAAAAACAAAATACCAAATAGTGTCAAAATTGACATAAATGGGTTTTTAATAAAATACTATATTATTAATTGATATAATATACATATAAATATAAGGATCATCCGAAGAACATTGATTAGGATATATATATTAATAATGAACCACTAAGGTTTCTCTTGGCTTTTTATAGTATTTTTATCAACCATTTATTATAATAATACAAGACTACATAGTAAAAGGTAATATATTTAAATATGAGTTATATCTAAATGAAACAGTTAATATAGCGACATGAACCAGTATAAAACCTACTGGTTGAGTGGTTTTGGACCCTTCCCCACATTTTCATCTAACTAAATATTTTTTTAACCAATATATCATGAATATGATCGTATTATAAAATAATATTTCAATATTTTCCTAATGTGACCATCACCTCTTTTATAAAAGTTTACATCCCCTTCTCTTAATTTCACACCTCCAAATCCATTTGGCTCAGGAAACCGCTACTCAAATATCCTCCCAAAAACCCTCAAGTCGACCTATATCCATTAATTTGATCAAAAAGTCATCCTTGAGAGCCTGTTTGATCAACTCAAAAAGAAACACTCGAAGAATACGTTATAATTTCACCAAGAGTTTCAATGTTCTTTTCTTCTTCCAATTTCCCTTTCATTGTTGTTTCCATATCCAAAAAATAAATCATGTATCTTATACAAACTTTTTAGTTATTATAAATATGGTACAACCATATTCATTATTCTATCAATCCTCGGAATGAATAGTCACCATACATGCGTACGTACGACTTACAGTCACCAAATCGTGGTGTAGTTTGTTATTCAAACACTTCATTATTTGGATGGGTATAATAATGAGTATAACTGATTTAAATAATAAATATAACTTTTTACCTATTATGTATATATGATATACCATCCAATTACATACTACTTCGCAATCAATAGAATTATATTGTTGCTCGTACGTACGTACGGATTACCATCTCCAAGAATGTGATAAGATTCATACCCCATCATAACCATTCAAGAATAATTTTCATTTTATTATTAAATATAAATTTTTAAAACTTATTATCATTATGTATATAAATTATATACATCCTTTCCATAAAAATCTTGGCTTACGGAACCAATCATATAAAGGAAAATGAATTAGTTAACACTTGAAACAATGATACTACTAAAATATTATTAAAAAAGATGTATTAGAAGATCATATATGATATCATAATTATCTATATGGTTCTTTAATAATTTAATAAAAATTATTTTACTATTATAAAAGTGGTTGACGTATTCTTGATCAAGAAAATGTATAAGGTATTGTTTAAATTTTACAATCTATTTATTATCCAAGGTTGACTATACGTGAGTATCTCTTGGGACCTCTTTATCATCCACATCCATGTTTCTTAAAAATGTATTTCAAAACATTTTTACTATTCACTAAACTATATTTTAATAACATTTCTACCCATGGTTGAATTTTTATAAATTTTTTTGAAATTAATCATTCTGTCGTTTTCCAAACAAGTTACATTATGAACATTTTGACAAATTAATGTACGAATGTTTTTTAAATTATATAGTTGGTGCATAATTTTTCCACCATTATAACTCCTTCGAAGAATCCCTTACAAGATTATAAGAATATTTTCAAAATAAATGTTTTATTTTATAATTATATTACATATAAATGTTTTCAAAAAGGAAAGAGATATTTCTCTCAAATAGTATTTGATTTCATCAATGTCTACATCCATTGATGGATTTTACACTTGTTTGAAGATGATTTATTGTGATACAATATTCCATATTATATTGAAGAGTTGTGATATTTTTTATTATGGATTTGTTATTATTATACCACTCATGGTTTATGGTTAATTGATTAACCTTTTGTATGCTACTTTTAATATGAATGATTGTGTTGTGTTTCATCGTTTTTATTTGAGGAATGTATTGGAATTAGTAAGTGATGGGTGTAGCCCGTTATAGCTCATCGATGAATCAGTAAGTCTCATGAGACAAACTAGTGTCTTGACACAAGACCTTGACAAAATCTTATTTTTAGTCTTGGCACGATGCCTTCTCTATGTGGTTATGATGTCCGTCATTATTCATTTCATCTTTATGAAATTGGATATTGATATTGTATGTGATTATTTGAATAGTATAATATCAATGTGAATAAGTAAATGGAATTAAATGATTTATATTTTCCATATTATGTTGATGTTGAAGTTAAAAAGGCTTATGGTTTATTCTTATACATTGAGTTAAATGTTTATGCTTATTTATAAAAGTTATCGCTATATTTTTATCCTTACTGAGAATCTAACCTCATCCCTTTCAATGTCTTATTTTTTCCAGAATGTGAAGAAGAATTTTATGGTTCACCTGTAGGGATAAGGTAAGGGATATAAGTGTGTTCAAAGGGGAAAATAATTTCTATGGTTTTGATCTCATGATGTAATGTAAAGCTTATGAATGTATCTAGTACTTCCAAGGCTAATAAACAAACCAGTCATTCGAGAGTTGATCTCTTGTTCTCATGCATATGTTATGTAATATTGCACTGACACTGGGTAACTAGGGTTGGGACATTATAGTTTGAATCAAAGGAAGTTTAGTACAATCTTTGGAAACTAGATTTAAGAAAACACTTATTATATAAAATTACCCTTATATTATCTTTTAGGATTAGTATAGATGAACATTTTAGAATTTTTGTAATGTAGATATCTTGTTTATTTTCTATGAAATACATCCATGTCTGGATACAAGAAATTATAGGTGACTCTGGTACAGATTTAAATAGGAGAGAGAACTACGACAAGGAGTATCTAGCGTGACCCAAGGTATCTTGGTACCTGACAACGGTCCTTACTGCACTCATGGTTATGAAAATCCCGGGATATATGCATAGGATAATTCACATTTTCTTTACAAATAATTATGAATGATTAATGAGTGTATACATCCTCAAAGAAATCATTTTTATGATTATGGGGTATATCCTTAAACTATTTATTTTATGTTATGTTTTCTACAAGTTTGGAACTATTTATTGTGATACATAAACTAATCTACTATATTACATTGTTTAAAATGATGCCCAGTTGAAGGAATGAAAAATTTAACAACGCATGTAATACATGTATGGATTTATCTCCTACTCAAGATAATTATAGTGGATCTAGTGATGCAACTATTTTTTATCAGCTTATCACCATACTAAGACAACTCCCTCAGTTTATGATAAATAACCTTACCCATATAGAGCACCCAGATCCACAACGCGGATGATCAATGGTAGACCGCTTCATTAGGCAACAACCAACAACATTCAAAGGGAATAAAAATACATTTGTTTCTGAAAAAGAGATATGTTCCTTAGATTAAATGCCCCATCCTCAGTTACCCAGATTCGGTGCATTATTTTAATAAATTAGCATGATTACAAGGAAAGATGTTCTGAAGGACCGATCAGTTTAATCTTTTTGGTAAATAGATTACATACATGAACGTAACATTACACATTAAATCATAAAAAACATAAATAATCCATTTAGAATGCCATTATTTCCGTAGATTAACACTACATATCAAACATAATACACATCTGGGAATCCAAGGAAAAAAACATAAGAAATGTGTGATCTCAGATTCTCACTAAGTGTAAATAATTTAGTGGAATCTATAAGGTTTTAATGTAAGATGCGTAAAAAAAATCCTTTAAACATAAAAATGAAAATAATATGGAGAAAATAATTCGAACATTACAATATAAACACGCAGATATATAATCTTCTAATCAAATAATCACATATAATAATTAATTTCATAAATAGGGATTGTCTAACGCAATACATCATTACCACATATTTAATAACATGTACCAATACTACAAATAAATGTATTATTGAGGCCTTGTGCCAAGACACTAGTTTGACTCATGAGACCTAGTGATGCATATGAGGGTTATAGAGGGCCCCACCCATCACTTATGTGGTCCAATACATTCATCATATGAAAATTTTGTATCAAAACATAAACATTCATAGTAAAACTAGTATCTGGAATGTCAATACTTTAATTATAATCCTTGAAGGGTGTAAAAATATCACATCAACATTCATACATACCATAAGTCATTTTATTCAATAATGAAGTTTTAGTATAATTAATCAACATTAATTAAGAATAATTTACAGTAGAGAATGTTTACATAGATGAAAATGATCAGTAAAAAATTTTGAGAGAAATACTAGTTTTTTTGTAATAAATTTAAAGTCCCAAATTTATCAAGAAAGTATTTTAAAAGAGATTTTTTAATCAATGTTTCATATAACAAATGAAACCATTAGAAAGGAATTAACATTTTAAAACAATTATTTCCATATAAATAAATCATTAAAAACATTTTCAAAACATGGACATAATGAGAATTATTTAGAGGAATAAATATTAAAAATATTTAAAATGAGGTTTTAGTTAAATAGTTCCATAAAAGATTAATTTTGAAATATGATTTATGAAACATGGAATTGGATAATAAATTTTTTCTACAAAATACTTAAAAATAAATAATCTCAGATAATAATGAGATTGAAGAAATTAACCATTTCCTTGCACTATCCTTTGGTCGTGGGTACGTTTAACATCTATTATAATGACCATTTTATGTTATTAAATTATAACAGAACAATATTCATATTTATTATATCATACATGATTCATTTATTACTTTATATAAACCATTTAATAATGATTTCTATGTTAAATTAATATTTCGGGTAATAATCACTTTCATTATCGTACATGTTTTAACTTGTTATTCTAGATCGTATCATTCTGATCATGATTTGAATACTTCCGGAATATAAAACATGACTTATTAATAATATATATTATAAATATTAATATTTATAATATATAGATATATGAAATGTAAAACACAATTTATGTAGACGGTAGGTCGCACATAGACATATATGTTATTTCTGTTTTTGTATCGTACTGAATGGAAGTAAGAGAATAAGATATATGTATGTATATATATATATATATACAGTAGAAGTATTATTTCAATTATTACATACTTATTAATAATATTTATTATTATAATCAACATTGAATGGTGAACGTGGAAATGAATCTCATCGCGTCGTGGAGATGGTGAGCCGTATGTACCCACGAGCGATGATATCATTTCCTTAATGATTAAAAGGTCTGGAATTGGATGGTAAATTAATTTTAAAGATAAACTATGATGTTATTTTCATTATTTATATACATATTACTAATCATTATATTCATCCAAATAACATAGTGTTGAATAACAAATTTCACCACACCGTGGAGACGGTAAGCCGTACGTACGCATGCATGGCGACATTATCATTAATAGTGTGGATATAAAAATGAGTATGTTAGTACCATATTTTTAATAACATAAAAGTATGTAGAATATAATGAAGTTACTGTTTTGGATGGGAAATAAAAATGATATCGAATGTGGAAGAAGAAATGAACTTTCAAAGAGGTGATAAAATAATTACCTCTTCTTTTGGTTTTTCCATTTGATTTGAAAAACATGGATCCTTAGGTTGGCTTACAACTCAAGGTAAGGCCTCTAGGATGAAGTGATAGAAGTTGGGTGGAGATTTGTGTAGGGATTGGAAAAAACATTTCTTTTGAGGTGTGATTTTCAGAGAAGGGGAAGTACGCTTTTATAAGAGAGGTGGGGGCCACATTAAGAAAATTCTGAAATATTATTAAATTATAAAAACATTATCATTTTATAATGTCTCAAAATTGATTTATTTCAAATAAAATGTGTAAATGGGTTGAAATAATCTCAACCAATATTTTTTAGACAAGTTTAAGTCACCATATTAACCATATATTATAGATTTAACTCTTAATTAAATAGTTCAACTTTTACCTTGACCTATTGTATTATTATAATAAATGGTTAATAAACATAATATAAAATTCCAAGAGAACACCATGTGGTTAATTATTGATATATATAACCTTATATAAGTAATTTGGATGATCTTTATATGTTCATAAATATAATATCAATTAATAATATAACATTTGTTTTAAAAACCCAATTATGTTAATTTTGAAACTATTTGGTATTCTGTTTTTGTTAAAGACATAACAACATTATCACCCCAAAAAAATATATAATCAACCCCAAAATTTCATTTTATTCTAGATAATTTGTGGATCACATAAAAATCCTCAATTAAATTTATTTTTATATTTATAATATCAATTATTTTAAACATTCATTGATAAAGTAATTTCGGCATCATCATTGTGTCTGATATAACATTAATTATTTAATCTCCAAACATTATAAATAAAAATAAATTATTAAAGAAATATTTTTAACATTATAATGAATTTTTAATGTCGAATTAAACTTATATATAACCGTATATTAAAAATGGTTTAGTTATTAAACTTTGAATTTAACACTTTTAACTCTTCGTTAATTAATATAATAATAAAATTTTCTAATCTAATCCACGTTGAACCAAAGGATCATATTTTATTCCTGAGGTAGATTTTGGTCGATATACACTTATCCAATATAATTAAGACATGTGTTATGGTAATTATAATATCATTTTTACCTTTCATTACCAAATTTAGTTTTAATCGTTGTAATAAAAGTCAGAATTTACTATTCAACAAAAAATATTTTCATCTTATTAAACCTAATTTTTCTTACCTTTTATAATAGTGTCCTCAAAATTTTTGAAATTCAATTCATAGATGCGGTAAAATTACGTTTTATGAAAATTTGTAAATGTGTATAGTAGGTGGGTAAAAGATGTTTAAAAGTTCAATAAAATTTTATACATCTAATTTTATTATAAAATGAGTCCAATGAATTGAATTGAACATATAAAGTTATTATACATATATTTTGAATTAAAATAAATTTAAATAAAATAAATAATTCTTTATATAAAAATTCAATTTAAAAAAACAAAATAGTGTTTTCACTATTCTTTTACAGTTGAAATTTTTTAGAAAAATACCAAAAACTCACCATAATATAATTTTGATAATACAAATTAAAAAATTAATTCTTTTTTACCAAATTCAAATCATATATATTTCATTAATTAATTTATAATTAATTCCCTTTGTCAAAACAAAAAAGGATGTTTTAAAAAGTAAAAATTATCCCAAGATTGACCTGAGTTTATGTAAAATTTAAATGTTAAAATACATATAATGACATTCATGGTATTAAATGATAAAAATATATTCTAATTTTACTTCCAGTCAATCCAAATTCATAATTTAACAATATATATTATTTCGATTAAAAATGTTGTTTTCCAATAAAATTTAGTATTTTTCATTATTCATCATAATATGAATGTTATTTGAAAAGTACCCAAATTCTATGAAAACATAATCTCGTTTTCCTACTTCTAGGGAAGAATATAATTTCATTTAATTGAATATATTAGAGAATCAAATATTGGAATCCAAAAAGGGTTCTCCATGAATAGGCGATAAAATTACATTTTACTAAAAATACTTATTTTCTTAGAATAAAACGAATTTTTCCTTATATAATGTCTAAGAAACTTATAATATGGATTATAAAATTATATGGAGTATATAAAATTCAAAATTCAGTTAATAGTATTCATAATCAACTTTTGAATGGCTAGTTTGGTAAGTCGTGGTGCGGTCGAACTTGGTGTTGCTTTTAGCACAAGCTATTGAATTACTTTGAAGAGAAAACGTACTATGAACTCTTGGTGTGTTACATTCTACCCCATTCTATAAATTGTTTCCTATAAACAATAAATTTTTCTTCTAAAATAAAATGATAAAATTAAAAGAATACCTTTGTGGAAAACCCAAATCAGAAATTGGGTTAACAAACTTTAGATATAATAAGAGGGAAAGGGAAATTAAAATGTCACCAATAAATTTTGATCTCCATTAGGAAAACATTGGTTGAAATTAGAGACACATAATTGAATGAAAACATAAATATTTATAGGGAGTAATTGAGGTCATCAATCAGAAATACATGTAAAATTGAGGGCCTCAAAGACATCAATCTATGATGATTTAAAATATCATCGGTTCAACAAAACATTAGTTATTAGGATTACACATATTTTGTTTTATGATACCTTCCCTAAAGTTTATGAAAAAATGTATTCATAGAATAATAGGAAATAATATACTTGATATGTATAGATTCATACTTCATCTTATTCCAACCAAAAAATCATCTTTCACTCCAAAAGATAATAGAATTAAAAAATATTCTATTTATCCTAATCATATTGGGTTCCAAAAATTGTGAATTTATTATTCATTTTTTATACTATATAAAAAAATCATTATACAAAATAGGATATCATGTAGGTCAGTGGTAGGTGATACACCCTTGTCGCTCTTTGGTTGCAGGTTCTAGTCTCACGGCCTTTCCAGATGCGACGGGTTGTCATCCAACCTCCAGGTTTTCCATTTTATAAAAATCCAAAAATTATCTTAAGAATAGTTTAACCTTAAACAACAGTATACAATGTCCAACATAATTCATTCTATCCTTTACACATATCCATAATAATTTTGTCCAAACTCATAGTCCAAAATTTATAAATAACGTAAACGTAATGATGATCTCTTTTTCCACTTAATAACATGTGAACACCTTCATTATGTATTCTCTTAAAACATGATAACACACTACATTTCCATAAAACAATATTTAATATGTTCATTCTCACTTATTCCTTAAATAATACAAGATGTACTCCTTAATTAATTTTTTTTGTAAAATCCAACAATGATGGAATAAAAAAACAATTAATTAGTTCCAAGGAAATCAATAATATCCAATATAAATTATCCAACTCAATTATATCTTACTAAAAATAATTATCTCTGTTTCAAAAACATATTAATGGTTATATTTCCCCCAACCATATATTTTCTAAAATTATTATCTTGAAAGAGTGTCACTTTACTTGGTAACAAATAATCTCAAATCCTTAAGGAAAACATACTATAGTACAATCCTTATATACCTTTTAATTAAAATTACTAGTACTCAAATGACAAAATTCATTAATAAAAACTTAACTACTCTAATAATTCCTCCTCATTTCTGGTATTATCATAACATGATTATTATCCAATATCATCAATTGGGGTATATTACGATGACTGGGACATTGATTTGGCTAGTGTCCCAACTCTTTATTGAAGAAACATTGTACATTTGAAACTTTTTTCATACCATTGTTGTAACATACCTAGTGTCCTTTTTACTACAGTTATAAAAAACTCACATTCCATTCAATCACTTCAAAGGGTTATTATTTCCATAGTTATCACATATGTGAAAAATCATTTTTCCCTTCTTCCTTTTATCCATACTTATCTGTACCATCCTTTTCTTCTTTGGCTACCCTTCAAAGACATAGTACATAGAGAAATATTTACATATATTTTTTACACATTATACTATTTCTTAATATGATTACAATTAATGAAGACTATTTACTTTCTAAAGGTTTTCTTATGACCATGAAAGATATGATCCTTTTTACTATTTGGATCATGTATATTGTTGGAGTTCTAATTCCTTACACTACGCGCCATTTCTAAACAATATCCTACAGTACTTTCGTTTATGAATCACAATGAATAATTCTAAACTTATAAAATACCTTACATAAATTAAAAAACTTATTCATAAATTCAATAATCATAAAAATGTATCCTTTGAGAATGTATTTACTCATAAATCCTTCATAATGGTTTGTAAAGAAAATGTTAATTTATCCTAAGCATATCCTCCAGTAGATTCATAGACAAGAGTTCAACATAGCCCATTGTCATATACCAGGATACCTCAGGTCATGCCGAAAACTCTTTGTCAGATTTTTCACTTCTAGGAAAATCTGTTTCTGAGACGCCACTACCTGCTTGTATCCAGACATGGATGTATTGCTTTGAAAATTCACAAATGTCTACATTTCCAAAATTCTAGGAAGGTCATCTATACTAATCCTCAAATTAAATCTTAGGGAAATGTTATCTAATCATAGATTATATAAATCTAGTTTCCAAGGATATTTCTAAACTTCATCATATACCAACTATATCACCCTAACCCGAGTTACCTAGAGTTTGTGCATTATTTTAATACATTTTCATGATTAAGAGGAATAATATCTTGAAAGACTGGTAAGATTAGCTGTCTCAGAAAATAGATTACAAACATGAAGGACAAATTACACATTTATACATAAAACAGAAAATAAATAATCCCTTGAGAACACCATTATTATCCGAGATTAACCCTGCATATGAAACATAATACACTATTGGAATCCTATGAAAACCAAACATAAGAAAAGGGTGATCTCAGACGCTCAGTAAGGGTAAATAATTAAGCAGAAGCAATAAACTTTTTAGGCAAGATGTTTAATAAAAAAACAACCATTAAAACATTAACCTGAACATGATATAGAGAAAATAAATCAAACAATACCATATAAACATGAACATTGATATTCTACTAGTCGAATAACCATATATAATAATTAATTTCATTCAGAGGGAATGCCTAACATTGGACATCATTACTACATAGTCAAGGGATCGTGCCAAGACTATAAATAATAATTTGGTCAAGGCCTTATTCCAAGACACTAGATTGTCTCATTAGAGTTATTGATGCATCTAGAGGCTATATCGGGCCCCACCCGTCACTTACTAAGTCCACGACATTCCTCATATGAAAATGTTGAAACCTAAAATAAACATTCATATTAAAACTAGATTATGAAATGTCATTAATTCAGCCATTAACAATAAAGGGTATAAAATGAGTAATGTAACACCCCAAGATTTCATACTGTGTTAGTTCTTCAAAATAATTCAATAACTTTCACTACAGGAAACACAAAGTTCAAGCACGCCATGACTTACCAAACAAGCCGTTCAAAAGAGGTTATGAATAGTATTAGATAAATTTTAATGTTTATATAATCCTTATAATTTTAGAATCCATATTATGAGTTTCTTAGATATAATGCTAGAACAAATTCATTTTCAGTATTGCACTTTTATCAACTTTAATAGTGAACCCTTTTTAAATACTATGTTTTAAACTTTTTGACTAAATGGGGACATCAAAAATTTAAAATGAAACATCCCAAGCTTCTACGGTACGCTTCCCTTCGAATAATGCGATAGCGTGTGTTGTACGCAACCTCGAGTTCTAACACACACCACAACTAATTAAACTAGCCGTTGTTAATACTAATACCTACTTTTTGAAATTATATATATTTTATATTTGAAAATGGACTTCATTTTTGGATTCGGAATATCAAAATTATCCTAGGGTGAAATTTTGGTACATTTCGGATAACTTTCATATTTTGATGAATAGTGAAAATTACTAAATTTTAATTAAAAACAACTTTTTTGATCAAAATAATTAATAGTGATAAATTGTGAATTTGAGTGGTTTTAAAGTATATTTAGAATATATTTTTACCATTTAATATAATTTTGGTCATTGGACATAATTTTACAATTAAACCGAACATAAACAAATGTCAATCTTTTGATAGTTATTACCTCTTAAAAACACGCTTTTTGTTTTGACAGCGGGAATTAATTTTAAATTAATTTCTGCCACTTCTGTGTTTTGAATTTAGGAAAATGGATTCCATATTTGGAATCAGGATGTCCAAATTATGTAAATAGATAACTTTTATTTTTACACATTTTGAATAATTACTGCGGTAAATATTTTATTTACCATGGTTAAAGGGTAAATCCGGTAAATAAGGGTTAAAAAAATAATATTATAATAATACTAAATTACCCTAAAACGTGTCTTAACCCTATTGGTTGATACATGGTCGACCATGGGCATCTTTGTGTCAATTTTGGGACCCCATGGATCCACTTGTAAGTGATAATGACACATTATATTAATAAAGATAAAATAAAAATAAAAATGGCATAAGCTTACATCTTTCAGAAGAACAATTTTTACATAGGGTTATACATGTTGGATTTTCGATTATAAATATTCATTAGAAAGATAAAAAGATTTCCTACACAATGATATTTTATTTATAATTTTTAGATATCAAATAATTTAAATTATTAATGACACAATAATGATGCAATGTTTACCTCATTAATAAATCATTTAAATAAATAAGATTATAATGATAAAAATATTATCTAAAACCTGTAAAATTCTTATTGGTTGATGTTATTTAGAATATGAGTCATCTTATCTTCGAACTCAATGATTTTTGGACCATTATAAACCGAATACAAATATATTATAAAGTAATACTTTCACACTTTCCTAAAGAGCCCCTCCTCTCCCTTATAAAAGGAGACCACCTCTACTCATTCCTCACACCTCTCAAGCCACTTGGCTCGTCCAAACTCTGCACAACTAATCTCCCCACATCCCTCTCCTCCTCCTTGAAGCTTACCCTTAGGCAGAAAGAATTTCAAGAAGTCCTTTGGTTCCGACCAAAGTGAGTTACCTAAATTAAAGGTAACGATTTCTCTTAAATTATTTTCATTTATTTTGCTTCTCCAACCCCCAAACTCTTTTTATTTCCTTTCTTTTGTAACAACACCAGTATCCTCAGTATACTAGGATGTTGTTATAAGAAGGATTCAAACTACACATACACACAACTCCATCTAATGGATGATGAACATAATGTTTCTGTGGATGGCAAACTAACGCCTCACGAAACGATGATTGTTCAAATATATCTTACCGCCTCTCATGGTGGCCATTATGATGGAACTGTAATTAAATATGATATTAATGATATATATTTTATATATAAGCTTCGGTAATTCCATTTTATTTCATACCATTATTCGTTTCATGTTGTATATACATACGATAATTTCATTTGAGGAAGTGCGGACTACCGCCCCCTTAAAATGATATGACTCGTTCATACCACACATGGAACGTATAAAGGATGGTTTTAATGAACTTAAGTAACATATATAAAATATTATATTATACTGGAATAGTAATATACCTATGTATCATTTGGATTCGATTCTTTTAAAATAAAAATTAAATGGAAGTAGCGTTCGTTCGTACGTACGGACTACCGTCTCCACGAACGCGATGAGATTCATTCTACATCGTATCCATTCAAGTATAATTATCATTTAATTATTTAAAAATGATGTTTAAGGACTTGATATCATTCTGGATATGAGTAAGATACAACAAACATGACTTATGTAACAAAACATATAAAAGAAAATGAGTAAGTTAACACACGAAACGACGATAATACTAAGATATTATCAAATCAATATTAAAAGATCATATATGATATCATATTAATGTATATGATTCTTTTATAATTTAATAACAATTATTTCACCATTATACAGGAGGTTAACCTACCCCAACCAAGGAAAAGTAAAAGGTAAGGGTTATTTCACAATCTCTTCATTATCCGAGGTTGTTTATTTATAATAATCTACTGGGATCTCTTTATCATCCACATCCATGTTTCTTCAAAATGTATTTCAAAACATTTTTACTATTTACAAGAATATGGGTTAAAGTCATTTATACCATTTTTTGACTTTTTATAAGAGGTTTATAAAGGAATCTTTCCGTCGTTTTCAAAACAAGGTCCTTTTTAACCTTTTCGACAGAATTGAGGTAAGAATGTTTTTTTTAACTTATACGGCGGGTGCGGTAATTTTACGCCGTTATAAAATCTTTAAAGCTTTACTTAGAAGCTTATAAGAATATTTTCAAAGAAAATGTTTTATTTTATATGGATCTTAAATGATTTCAAAATAAAAGGAGATATTTCTTTAAAAAGAATTTTGATTTCATCTATGTCAACATCCTTTGACGGATTTTAAGATTATTTGAAGTTGATTTATTATGATACAAAACTTCTATATTGTACTGAAGGTTTTGTGATATGTTTGACTATGGATGTGCTATTTTTATACCATTCATAGTTTATGGTGAAATTATTGACATTTCGTATGCTAGTTTTAATACGAATGTTTATGTTATGTTTAAACCTTTTCATATGGGAATGCATTGGACTTAATAAGTGACAGGTGGAGCCCGCTATAGCTCCTCGATGCATCGGTAGGTCTCATGAGACAAACTAGTGTCTTGGCACAAGGCCTTGACAAAATCTTATTTGTAGTCTTGGCACGAGGCCTTGGCTATGTGGTTATGATAGTCTGGCATTATGCATTCCAACATTATGAAAGTGGTTATTGATTTTGCATGTGATTATTCGATTAGTAGAATATCCATGTGAATAAGTAAATGGCATTATTTCATTTTACTTTTGTCATACTATGTTGAAGTTCATGTTTAAAAGGCTTTTGTTTTAGTAATTCATTTCCTTAAATGTTTATGCTTATTTTGAATGTTCCGCTATATTGTTATCCTTACTGGGCATTTGAGCTCACCCCTTTTCTATGTTTTATTTTTCCCAGGTAGTGAAGAAGTAAATTATGATTGACTTGCAGGGATATTATGAGGGGTTAATAGTGTGGATATGAAGACTTTGTTGTTGTAGTAGTTTTTCACTTTGAAATGTAATTTAAAACTTTATGAATATATCTAGTGTTTCCAAGGCTACTAAACCAATCGGTCTTTCGAGATTTGATCTTTCTTGTGATCATGCCAATGTTACGAAGTAATGCACCGACTCTGGGTAGCTGGGGTCGGGGCGTTACAGTTGGTATCAGAGGAAGTTTAGTACAAACCTTGGAAGCTAGATTTAGATAAACTCTGATTAGAGCACGTAGACCTAAGATGAACTTTGATGATTAGTATAGAAGAACTTCCTAGAATTTTGGTATTGTAGAGATTTTGTGAGTTTTCCGAGAAATACATCCCTGTCTGGATACGAGCAGGTAGAGGCTTCTCTGGCACAGATGTACCTAGGGGTAAAACCCGAAAACACCGCTTTGAGCTAGACTCGAACGGGAACTGGTGCACGACAACGGGCCTTGCTGCACTCTTGGTTACGACACTCCCGGGGGATATGCTTAGGATAACTCTCATTTTATTTACAAATCATTTTGAAGGGATTATGAGTATATACTTCCTCGAAGAAAACATTTTTATGATTATGGATTATATCCATAAATAGTTCAATTTATGTTAAGTGTATTATAAGTATGGGATTATGTATTTTGATTCATAAACTGATCTAGTGTATTCCATTGTTTAGAAATGGCGCCCAGTAGAAGGAATGAGAACTCCAGAAATACACATGATCCAAAGAGAAGGAAGGATCATATCTTTCATGGTCTTAAGCTAGAATTTATAAGAGAAATAGTCTCCCATGTATTATCATCATATGAAGAAATAATATCATGTGTTGATAAGATAAGTAAAGAGTTTACTGAGTCCTATGGCTTTGAAGGGAATCAAGAGAAGAAAAGGATGGAAGAAAGAAATATGGATAAAGGGAAAAGGGAAAAGAAGAATTTTCCCATATGTGGTAACTGTGGAAAGAAACACCCTGGAACTTGCCTGAAAGGAATGAGAGTTTGTTATAAGTGTGGAGGAAAAGGGCACAAAGTACGTGACTGCAAGGGTAAGAAAATGGTTTTAAATGTACAATGCTTCATTTTCAAGGAGTTTGGACACTACGCGAACCTATGTCCCAGTCATCAGACTATGCCGCAAATAATGTTATTGGATAATAATCAAGTTTTGATACTACCACAGATGAAGAGGAATGATTAGAGTTCTTATGTTGATTATGTCAATTGAGTGTTGTATCAACAATGTACTTGTTACAATAATCATGGAGTATATAAAGATTGTACTGCAGTACTATTTCATTAAGGACTTGAGATTGTGTGGAACAAAGAAAAGTGACTCAATAGAAGGGTAAATTTTTGGAAAATATATGGTTGAGAGAATATAGTTCTGATACTGAGGAAGTTATTTTAGAATAATACATGATTGATTTGGATAAATTATATTGGATATTATTGACTACCTTGAAGCTGATTAATGATTTTTATATTCCATCATTGTTGGGTTTTAAAACATTTTTGGGGTAATGAAGTATATCCAGCATTCTATATGGAATAAAGGAACATGAATGTAATCAATAAGGAATATGGTAATACATGATGAAGGTATTCATATGCTATTACGGGGTAAAAAGGATCTATATTATGTTTAACTTCCTTATAAATGTTGGACTGTGAGTTTGGATAGAAGTATTTTGGATAGTTCTAGTTTGGATTATTTTGGATTTCCATAAAAGGACAACCCGGAGGTCGGGCGGCAACCCGTCGCGTCCGGCAAGGCTGCGAGACTTGAACCCGCAACCGAAGGGCGACAAGGGTGTATCACCTACCACTGGCCCACGAGATGTCCTGGATTAAATAATGTAGTTTTTATTAAAAGATTTTTTAGATGAATTATAATTCGTTTATTTTGGAACCCTATACAAATAGTGTAAATAGATTTTTTTTACACTCTATTATCTTTTAGAGTGAAAGATGAGTATGTGGTAGAAATTTATTAATGGATAAAACTCTAATTATAAAGTAAGTATATCTCTATATGATCATAGCCAATCTCATAAAAAATTCCTCAATATTAAGAAAAGCAAATTAGAACAAAAATGTTTTCCTAGATGGTACCTTAAATCATCACTAATTTATGGCTTTGGGATTGTTTTCATTTTCATAGCCATGTTCTCTACCACTCTCCATCAGGTAATTGATGGTTAGATTTTTCTTCCATATCCATATTTTACTACATGGAACCCTAGTATGTGTTATTTTCGGTAATCTTCATACTTTCGACTCTTTATTTTAAATAGAGGCCTCATTAATTCATTTTTCGATGTGGGATTTCAACTAAGATATTTTGAAACGTCAAAAATGTGTTATCCTAATACCCTATGTTTTGTTGAACCGATGGTATTTCAAATCATCATAGATTGATGAATTTAAGGACCTCAATTTTATACTTGTTTGTAATTGATGACCTCAATTACTACCTATAAATATTTACGTTTTTCCTCCAATTATATGTCTCAAATTGCCACCAATGTTCTCCTAATCGAGATCATAATTTGGTGGTGACCCTTTCATTTCTCTTTTCCTCATATTAAGACTAAATTTTAGTAACCCAATTTCCGATGTGGGGTTTCCCACAAATATATTATATATTTTCAACCTTTTATTTTCGAAGAACAATTTCAAATTGCGAGGATGCAATTTATTGAAGGAGGGGAGAATGTAACACCCCAAGATTTCATAGTGTGTTAGTTCTTCAAAATAATTCAATAACTTTCACTACAGGCAACACAAAGTTCAAGCACACCATGACTTACCAAACAAGCCGTTCAAAAGAGGTTATGAATAGTATTAGATAAATTTTAATGTTTATATAATCCTTATAATTTTAGAATCCATATTATGAGTTTCTTAGATATAATGCAAGAACAAATTCATTTTCAGTATTGCACTTTTATCAACTTTAATAGTGAACCCTTTTTAAATACTATGTTTTAAACTTTTTGACTAAATGGGGACATCAAAAATTTAAAATGAAACATCCCAAGCTTCTACGGTACGCTTCCCTTCGAATAATGCGATAGCGTGTGTTGTACGCAACCTCGAGTTCTAACACACACCACAACTAATTAAACTAGCCGTTGTGAATACTAATATCTACTTTTTGAAATTATATATATTTTATATTTGAAAATGGACTTCATTTTTGAATTCGGAATATCAAAATTATCCTAGGGTGAAATTTTGGTACATTTCGGATAACTTTCATATTTTGATGAATAGTGAAAATTACTAAATTTTAATTAAAAACAACTTTTTTGATCAAAATAATTAATAGTGATAAATTGTGAATTTGAGTGGTTTTAAAGTATATTTAGAATATATTTTTACCATTTAATATAATGTTGGTCATTGGACATAATTTTACAATTAAACCAAACATAAACAAATGTCAATCTTTTGATAGTTATTACCTCTTAAAAACACGCTTTTTGTTTTGACAGCGGGAATTAATTTTAAATTAATTTCTGCCACTTCTGTGTTTTGAATTTAGGAAAATGGATTCCATATTTGGAATCAGGATGTCCAAATTATGTAAATAGGTAAATTTTATTTTTACAATTTTGAATAATTACTGCGGTAAATATTTTATTTACCATGGTTAAAGGGTAAATCCGGTAAATAAGGGTTAAAAAAATAATATTATAATAATACTAAATTACCCTAAAACGTGTCTTAACCCTATTGGTTGATACATGGTCGACCATGGGCATCTTTGTGTCAATTTTGGGACCCCATGGATCCACTTGTAAGTGATAATGACACATTATATTAATAAAGTTAAAATAAAAATAAAAATGGCATAAGCTTACATCTTTCAGAAGAACAATTTTTACATAGGGTTATACATGTTGGATTTTCGATTATAAATATTAATTAGAAAGATAAAAAGATTTCCTACATAATGATAGTTTATTTATAATTTTTAGACATCAAATAATTTAAATTATTAATGACACAATAATGATGCAATGTTTACCTCATTAATAAATTATTTAAATAAATAAGATTATAATGATTAAAATATTATCTAAAACCTGTACAATTCTTATTGGTTGATGTTATTTAGAATATGAGTCATCTTATATTCGACCTCAATGATTTTTGGACCATTATAAACCGAATACAAATATATTATAAAGTAATACTTTCACACTTTCCTAAAGAGCCCCTCCTCTCCCTTATAAAAGGAGACCACTTCTACTCATTCCTCACACCTCTCAAGCCACTTGGCTCGTCCAAACTCTGCCCAACTAAGCTCCCCACATCCCTCTCCTCCTCCTTGAAGCTTACCCTTAGGCAGAAAGCATTTCAAGAAGTCCTTTGGTTCCAACCAAAGTGAGTTACCTAAATTAAAGGTAACGATTTCTCTTAAATTATTTTCATTTATTTTGCTTCTCCAACCCCCAAACTCTTTTTATTTCCTTTCTTTTGTAACAACACCAGTATCCTCAATATACTTGGATGTTGTTATAAGAAGTATTCAAACTACACATACACACAACTCCATCTAATGGATAATGAAGATAATGTTTCTGTGGATGGAAAACTAACGCCTCACGAAACGATGATTGTTCAAATACATCTTACCGCCTCTCATGGTGGCCATTATGATGGAACTGTAATTAAATATGATATTAATGATATATATTTTATATATAAGCTTCTGTAATTCCATTTTATTTCATACCATTATTCGTTTCATGTTGTATATACATACGATAATTTCATTTGAGGAAGTGCGGACTACCGCCCCCTTAAAACGATATGACTCGTTCATACCACACATGGAACGTATAAAGGATGGTGTTAATGAACTTAAGTAACATATATAAAATATTATATTATACTGGAATAGTAATATACCTATGTATCATTTGGATTCGATTCTTTTAAAATAAAAATTAAATGGAAGTAGCGTTCGTGCGTACGTACGGACTACCGTCTCCACGAACGCGATGAGATTCATTCTCCATCGTATCCATTCAAGTATAATTATCATTTAATGATTTAAAAATGATGTTTAAGGACTTGATATCATTATGGATATGAATAAGATACAACAAACATGACTTATGTAACAAAACATATAAAAGAAAATGAGTAAGTTAACACACGAAACGACGATAATACTAAGATATTATCAAATCAATATTAAAAGATCATATATGATATCATATTAATGTATATGATTCTTTTATAATTTAATAACAATAATTTCACCATTATACAAGAGGTTAACCTACCTCAACCAAGGAAAATTACAAGATAAGGGTTATTTCACAATCTCTTCATTATCCGAGATTGTTTATTTATAATAATCTACTGGGATCTCTTTATCATCCACATCCATGTTTCTTCAAAATGTATTTCAAAACATTTTTACTATTTACAAGAAAATGGGTTAAAGTCATTTATACCCTTGTTTGACTTTTTATAAGAGGTTTATAAAGGAATCTTTCCGTCGTTTTCAAAACAAGGTCCTTTTTAACCTTTTCGACAGAATTGAGGTAAGAATGTTTTTTTTAACTTATACGGAGGGTGCGGCAATTTTACGCCGTTATAAAATCTTCAAAGCTTTACTTAGAATCTTATAAGAATATTTTCAAAGAAAATGTTTTATTTTATATGGATCTTAAATGATTTCAAAATAAAAGGAGATATTTCTTTAAAAAGAATTTTGATTTCATCAATGTCAACATCCTTTGACGGATTTTAAGATTATTTGAAGTTGATTTATTATAATACAAAACTTCTATATTGTATTGAAGGTTTTGTGATATGTTTGACTATGGATGTGCTATTTTTATACCATTCATAGTTTATGGTGAAATTATTGACATTTCGTATGCTAGTTTTAATACGAATGTTTATGTTATGTTTAAACCTTTTCATATGGGAATGCATTGGACTTCATAAGTGACGGGTGGAGCCCGCTATAGCTCCTCGATGCATCGGTAGGTCTCATGAGACAAACTAGTGTCTTGGCACAAGGCCTTGACAAAATCTTATTTGTAGTCTTGGCACGAGGCCTTGGCTATGTGGTTATGATAGTCTGGCATTATGCATTCCAACATTATGAAAGTGGTTATTGATTTTGCATGTGATTATTCGATTAGTAGAATATCCATGTGAATAAGTAAATGGCATTATTTCATTTTACTTTTGCCATACTATGTTAAAGTTCATGTTTAAAAGGCTTTTGTTTTAGTAATTCATTGCCTTAAATGTTTATGCTTATTTTCAATGTTCCGCTATATTGTTATCCTTACTGGGCATTTGAGCTCACCCCTTTTCTATGTTTTATTTTTCCCAGGTAGTGAAGAAGTAAATTATGATTGAATTGCAGGGATATTATGAGGGGTTAATAGTGTGGATATGAAGACTTTGTTGTTGTAGTAGTTTTTCACTTTGAAATGTAATGTAAAACTTTATGAATATATCTAGTGTTTCCAAGGCTACTAAACCAATCGGTCTTTCGAGATTTGATCTTTCTTGTGATCATGCCAATGTTACGAAGTAAAGCACCGACTCTGGGTAGCTGGGGTCGGGGCGTTACAGTTGGTATCAGAGGATGTTTAGTACAAACCTTGGAAGCTAGATTTAGATAAACTCTGATTAGAGCACGTAGACCTAAGATGAACTTTGAGGATTAGTATAGAAGAACTTCCTAGAATTTTGGTATTGTAGAGATTTTGTGAGTTTTCCGAGCAATACATCCCTGTCTGGATACGAGCAGGTAGAGGCGGCTCTGGCACAGATGTACCTAGGGGTAAAACCCGAAAACACCGCTTTGAGCTAGACTCGAACGGGAACTGGTGCATGACAACGGGCCTTGCTGCACTCTTGGTTACGACACTCCCGGGGGATATGCTTAGGATAACTCTCATTTTCTTTACAAATCATTTTGAAGGGATTATGAGTATATACTTCCTCAAAGAAAACATTTTTATGATTATGGATTATATCCATAAATAGTTCAATTTATGTTAAGTGTATTATAAGTATGGGATTATGTATTTTGATTCATAAACTGATCTAGTGTATTCCATTGTTTAGAAATGGCGCCCAGTAGAAGGAATGAGAACTCCAGAAATGCACATGATCCAAAGAGAAGGAAGGATCATATCTTTCATGGTCTTAAGCTAGAATTTATAAGAGAAATAGTCTCCCATGTATTATCATCATATGAAGAAATAATATCATGTGTTGATAAGATAAGTAAAGAGTTTACTGAGTCCTATGGCTTTGAAGGGAATCAAGAGAAGAAAAGGATGGAAGAAAGAAATATGGATAAAGGGAAAAGGGAAAAGAAGAATTTTCCCATATGTGGTAACTGTGGAAAGAAACACCCTGGAACTTGCCTGAAAGGAATGAGAGTTTGTTATAAGTGTGGAGGAAAAGGGCACAAAGTACGTGACTGCAAGGGTAAGAAAATGGTTTTAAATGTACAATGCTTCATTTTCAAGGAGTTTGGACACTACGCGAACCTATGTCCCAGTCATCAGACTATGCCGAAAATAATGTTATTGGATAATAATCAAGTTATGATACTACCACAGATGAAGAGGAATGATTAGAGTTCTTATGTTGATTATGTCAATTGAGTGTTGTATCAACAATGTACTTGTTACAATAATCATGGAGTATATAAGGATTGTACTGCAGTACTATTTCATTAAGGACTTGAGATTGTGTGGAACAAAGAAAAGTGACTCAATAGAAGGATAAATTTTTGGAAAATATATGGTTGAGAGAATATAGTTCTGATACTGAAGAAGTTATTTTAGAATAACACATGATTGATTTGGATAAATTATATTGGATATTATTGACTACCTTGAAGCTGATTATTGATTTTTATATTCCATCATTGTTGGGTTTTAAAACATTTTTGGATTAATGAAGTATATCCAGCATTCTATATGGAATAAAGGAACATGAATGTAATCAATAAGGAATATGGTAATACATGATGAAGGTATTCATATGCTATTACGGGGTAAAAAGGATCTATATTATGTTTAACTTCCTTATAAATGTTGGACTGTGAGTTTGGATAGAAGTATTTTGGATAGTTCTAGTTTGGATTATTTTGGATTTCCATAAAAGGACAACCCGGAGGTCGGGCGGCAACCCGTCTCGTCCGGCAAGGCTGCGAGACTTGAACCCGCAACCGAAGGGCGACAAGGGTGTATCACCTACCACTGGCCCACGAGATGTCTTGGATTAAATAATGTAGTTTTTATTAAAAGATTTTTTAGATGAATTATAATTCGTTTATTTTGGAACCCTATACAAATAGTGTAAATAGATTTTTTTTACACTCTATTATCTTTTAGAGTGAAAGATGAGTATGTGGTAGAAATTTATTAATGGATAAAACTCTAATTATAAAGTAAGTATATCTCTATATGATCATAGCCAATCTCATAAAAAATCCTCAATATTAAGAAAAGAAAATTAGAACAAAAATGTTTTCCTAGATGGTACCTTAAATCATCACTAATTTATGGCTTTGGGATTGTTGGCCTTTTCATAGCCATGTTCTCTACCACTCTCCATCAGGTAATTGATGGTTAGATTTTTCTTCCATATCCATATTTTACTACATGGAACCCTAGTATGTGTTATTTTCGGTAATCTTCATACTTTCGACTCTTTATTTTAAATAGAGGCCTCATTAATTCATTTTTCGATGTGGGATTTCAACTAAGATATTTTGAAACGTCAAAAATGTGTTATCCTAATACCCTATGTTTTGTTGAACCGATGGTATTTCAAATCATCATAGATTGATGAATTTAAGGACCTCAATTTTATACTTGTTTTTAATTGATGACCTCAATTACTACCCATAAATATTTACGTTTTTCCTCCAATTATATGTCTCAAATTGCCACCAATGTTCTCCTAATCGAGATCATAATTTGGTGGTGACCCTTTCATTTCTCTTTTCCTCATATTAAGACTAAATTTTAGTAACCCAATTTCCGATGTGGGGTTTCCCACAAATATATTATATATTTTCAACCTTTTATTTTCGAAGAACAATTTCAAATTGTGAGGACGCAATTTATTGAAGGAGGGGAGAATGTAACACCCCAAGATTTCATAGTGTGTTAGTTCTTCAAAATAATTCAATAACTTTCACTACAGGCAACACAAATTTCAAGCACACCATGACTTACCAAACAAGCCGTTCAAAAGAGGTTATGAATAGTATTAGATAAATTTTAATGTTTATATAATCCTTATAATTTTAGAATCCATATTATGAGTTTCTTAGATATAATGCAAGAACAAATTCATTTTCAGTATTGCACTTTTATCAACTTTAATAGTGAACCCTTTTTAAATAATATGTTTTAAACTTTTTGACTAAATGGGGAAATCAAAAATTTAAAATGAAACATCCCAAGCTTCTACGGTACGCTTCCCTTCGAATAATGCGATAGCGTGTGTTGTACGCAACCTCGAGTTCTAACACACACCACAACTAATTAAACTAGCCGTTGTGAATACTAATACCTACTTTTTGAAATTATATATATTTTATATTTGAAAATGGACTTCATTTTTGGATTCGGAATATCAAAATTAGCCTAGGGTGAAATTTTGGTACATTTCGGATAACTTTCATATTTTGATGAATAGTGATAATTACTAAATTTTAATTAAAAACAACTTTTTTGATCAAAATAATTAATAGTGATAAATTGTGAATTTGAGTGGTTTTAAAGTATATTTAGAATATATTTTTACCATTTAATATAATGTTGGTCATTGGACATAATTTTACAATTAATCCGAACATAAACAAATGTCAATCTTTTGATAGTTATTACCTCTTAAAAACACCCTTTTTGTTTTGACAGCGGGAATTAATTTTAAATTAATTTCTGCCACTTCTGTGTTTTGAATTTAGGAAAATGGATTCCATATTTGGAATCAGGATGTCCAAATTATGTAAATAGGTAAATTTTATTTTTACACATTTTGAATAATTACTGCGGTAAATATTTTATTTAGCATGGTTAAAGGGTAAATCCGGTAAATAAGGGTTAAAAAAATAATATTATAATAATACTAAATTACCCTAAAACGTGTCTTAACCCTATTGGTTGATACATGGTCGACCATGGGAATCTTTTTGTCAATTTTGGGACCCCATGGATCCACTTGTAAGTGATAATGACACATTATATTAATAAAGTTAAAATAAAAATAAAAATGGCATAAGCTTACATCTTTCAGAAGAACAATTTTTACATAGGGTTATACATGTTGGATATTCGATTATAAATATTAATTAGAAAGATAAAAAGATTTCCTACATAATGATATTTTTTTTATAATTTTTAGACATCAAATAATTTAAATTATTAATGACACAATAATGATGCAATGTTTACCTCATTAATAAATCATTTAAATAAATAAGATTATAATGATTAAAATATTATCTAAAACCTGTACAATTCTTATTGGTTGATGTTATTTAGAATATGAGTCATCTTATATTCGACCTCAATGATTTTTGGACCATTATAAACCGAATACAAATATATTATAAAGTAATACTTTCACACTTTCCTAAAGAGCCCCTCCTCTCCCTTATAAAAGGAGACCACTTCTACTCATTCCTCACACCTCTCAAGACACTTGGCTCGTCCAAACTCTGCCCAACTAAGCTCCGCACATCCCTCTCCTCCTCCTTGAAGCTTACCCTTAGGCAGAAAGCATTTCAAGAAGTCCTTTGGTTCCAACCAAAGTGAGTTACCTAAATTAAAGGTAACGATTTCTCATAAATTATTTTCATTTATTTTGCTTCTCCAACCCCCAAGCTCTTTTTATTTCCTTTCTTTTGTAACAACAACAGTATCCTAAATATACTAGGATGTTGTTATAAGAAGGATTCAAACTACACATACACACAACTCCATCTAATGGATGATGAACATAATGTTTCTGTGGATGGCAAACTAACGCCTCACAAAACGATGATTGTTCAAATACATCTTACCACCTATCATGGTAGCCATTATGATGGAACTGTAATTAAATATGATATTAATGATATATATTTTATATATAAGCTTCTGTAATTCCATTTTATTTCATACCATTATTCGTTTCATGTTGTATATACATACGATAATTTCATTTGAGGAAGTGCGGACTACCGCCCCCTTAAAACGATATGACTCGTTCATACCACACATGGAACGTATAAAGGATGGTGTTAATGAACTTAAGTAACATATATAAAATATTATATTATACTGGAATAGTAATATACCTATGTATCATTTGGATTCGATTCTTTTAAAATAAAAATTAAATGGAAGTAGTGTTCGTGCGTACGTACGGACTACCGTCTCCACGAACGCGATGAGATTCATTCTCCATCGTATCCATTCAAGTATAATTATCATTTAATGATTTAAAAATGATGTTTAAGGACTTGATATCATTCTGGATATGAATAAGATACAACAAACATGACTTATGTAACAAAACATATAAAAGAAAATGAGTAAGTTAACACACGAAACGACGATAATACTAAGATATTATCAAATCAATATTAAAAGATCATATATGATATCATATTAATGTATATGATTCTTTTATAATTTAATAACAATTATTTCACCATTATACAGGAGGTTAACCTACCCCAACCAAGGAAAAGTACAAGGTAAGGGTTATTTCACAATCTCTTCATTATCCGAGGTTGTTAATTTATAATAATCTACTGGGATCTCTTTATCATCCACATCCATGTTTCTTCAAAATGTATTTCAAAACATTTTTACTATTTACAAGAATATGGGTTAAAGTCATTTATACCCTTGTTTGACTTTTTATAAGAGGTTTATAAAGGAATCTTTCCGTCGTTTTCAAAACAAGGTCCTTTTTAACCTTTTCGACAGAATTGAGGTAAGAATGTTTTTTTTAACTTATACGGCGGGTGCGGTAATTTTACGCCGTTATAAAATCTTCAAAGCTTTACTTAGAAGCTTATAAGAATATTTTCAAAGAAAATGTTTTATTTTATATGGATCTTAAATGATTTAAAAATAAAAGGAGATATTTCTTTAAAAAAAATTTTGATTTCATCAATGTCAACATCCTTTGACGGATTTTAAGATTATTTGAAGTTGATTTATTATGATACAAAACTTCTATATTGTATTGAAGGTTTTGTGATATGTTTGACTATGGATGTGCTATTTTCATACCATTCATAGTTTATGGTGAAATTATTGACATTTCGTATGCTAGTTTTAATACGAATGTTTATGTTATGTTTAAACCTTTTCATATGGGAATGCATTGGACTTAATAAGTAACGGGTGGAGCCCGCTATAGCTCCTCGATGCATCGGTAGGTCTCATGAGACAAACTAGTGTCTTGGAACAAGGCCTTGACAAAATCTTATTTGTAGTCTTGGCACGAGGCCTTGGCTATGTGGTTATGATAGTCTGGCATTATGCATTCCAACATTATGAAAGTGGTTATTGATTTTGCATGTGATTATTCGATTAGTAGAATATCCATGTGAATAAGTAAATGGAATTATTTCATTTTACATTTTCCATACTATGTTGAGGTTCATGTTTAAAAGGCTTTTGTTTTAGTAATTCATTGCCTTAAATGTTTATGCTTATTTTGAATGTTCCGCTATATTGTTATCCTTACTGGGCATTTGAGCTCACCCTTTTTCTACGTTTTATTTTTCCCAGGTAGTGAAGAAGTAAATTATGATTGACTTGCAGGGATATTATGAGGGGTTAATAGTGTGGATATGAAGACTTTGTTGTTGTAGTAGTTTTTCACTTTGAAATGTAATGTAAAACTTTATGAATATATCTAGTGTTTCCAAGGCTACTAAACCAATCGGTCTTTCGAGATTTGATCTTTCTTGTGATCATGCCAATGTTATGAAGTAATGCACCGAATCTGGGTAGCTGGGGTCGGGGCGTTACAAGTACATCCTCAGTCAGTCATATCATAACTCTTTCGATACAATATGGAAAATTCTAATATAATAAGTCACCTTAATCAAGGATACTATTTAGTAAAGAATGTTCGCATAGTAGAAAATGACCAGTAAATCTTTTTGATAGAAATATCACTTATTGTGAAATCATTTAAAAGTAACACCTTTAAAATGGAAGTAATTTAAAATAGATTTTAGAATCAAAGTGTCTCATACCACTTTGAAACTACTGAACTAAATTAACATTATAAAACAATCATGTCTATATAATTAAATCTTTAAACCCATTTTGAAAACATGATAATTAATGATAATGATTTAGAGGAACAAATATTTAAAACATATAAAATGATGTTTTAGATAAAGTGTACATTAAAAGAATAATATTGAAATATATTTTATAAAACATGAACATGGATAATAAATATTCCCTAGAAAAAAAATTACACATAATCAATATCAGATAATAATGAGATTGAGGAATTAAATCTTACCTTGCACATTCCTTTGGTCGAGGGACCATTTATCCTCATGAATAATGACCATAATATGTTATTAAATTATAAAATCACTATATTCATATTTTATTATGTCATACATGATTTACTTATGACTTGATACAGCCAATTTAATTAAGATATTCATGTTAAATTAACATTTCGGGTAATAATCGCTCTCTATATCATATGTGTTTTGACCTATTATTCCTGATTGTATCAATTAGATCATGATTTAAATACTTCTATAATATAAAAAATAACTTATATATAATATATATTTTGAATATATATATTTATAATATATAGATATATGAAATGTAAATCAACATTTATAGAGATGGCAGGTCGTACGAACGCATAAACGATGTTTCTATTTTCATATTGTATTGAACATAAGTAAAAGAATAAGATAAATGTAAGTACATATATATATATCTATAGTATAATTATTATGTCATTTATTATATACTTATTAATCATACATATTTTTTATTCATCGTTGAATGGTGAACCTGGAATTAAATCTCATCATTTCTTGGGGATGGTAACTTGTACGTACACACGAGTGACGATATAATTTATTTAATGATTAGAAGGTATGGAATTGGATGGTATAATAATTTTACAGATAAATTATCATGGTATTTTAATTATTTATATACATATTACTCATCATTATATCCATCCAAATAATATTGTGTTAAATAACAAATTACACCACGACGTGGAGACGGTAAGTCATACATACACACATATGGAAACATTATCATTCATAGGATGGATAGAATAACGAGTATTTTTGTAACATATTTATAATGAAATTATAGTATGTAGATGGTACTTGAGTAATTATTTTTGTATGAAAATAACAGATAAAGTGAATGTGGAAAAAGAAAATAACTCCAAAGGGGGTGATAAAATTATTCTCCTTTCTTTGGGTGTTTCCTCTTGATTTGATCAAAAGGGCTCCATAGGTCAGATTTTTGATCAAGGTAAGTGTATTTCAACAAAAAAAGGATCTTATTCAATTTATATGGATGGTTTTGGTCGAAATACACTCATCCAATATAATTAGGACATGTGTTAGTGTAATTACAATATCACTTTTCCGTTAATTAACCTATATACTATTAATTGTGGTAAATCATAGTCAAAGGAATCTATTCACCAAAAATTATTATCATCTTATTGAACAAAGTTTTACTAACTGATTTTAACCATGTCTCTCAGATTTTTCAAATTCAATTCATAGAGTCGGTGAAATTACGTTTTATGAAAATTTTCCATTGTGTCAAGAAGGTGGGTAAAAGACATTAAAAAGATAATAAAATTTTATAGATATAATTTTATATAAATTGACTCAAATGAATTACATTGAAATTATATAGTTATCATATATATAGTTTTAATTAAAATAAATTAAAATAAGATAAATAATATTTTTTATAAAATTAGTTTAAAATAATAACACTATGTTATTCAAAATTCATCAAAAAATTAAAGTTTTCAGGAAAATAAAAAATATTCACCCTAATATAATTTTGATAGTATAAATTAAAAAATGAATTTTATTTTACCAAATTCAAAACATATATCTTTCATTAATTAATTTAAAATTAATTCCCGTTTTCAAAACTAAAAAGAGGGGTTTGAAAAGTAAAAATTATCAACCGATTGACATGCGTGTATGTCAAATTTAAATGTGAAATTATTTATGTAACACCCCAGCTAAATAAAGAATAAGAAATTTTCATATTTATCCATATTTGTGGATAAAATATTAATATTACTTTAATGGGGACGCTATGCTCGATGGCGTACCCAACACGCAACAACGAGTTTCTTCAGAATCTTACGTTGCACTCTAATAATAAAATAATATTATTTTAAATGGTAGTTAACATGTAGCCATTTTATTGGAGGGAATAGATATAAATAACTAAAATACTATTATATATGTTTTTAAATGTTTTTACATTTATCCAATAAAAGATAAAGGCATAAAAACGGAAAGAATTCAATTTTAGGTGTATATGCCCTAGTTTTCACTAAAGGTTCACTTATCGCCTTTTGATGGAGAACCGTCATTAAATATAGTATTGTTCAATCTTATACATCCTTTTGGACCAAATAAAACTCGGCTTATGAATAGGGACATCAAAATTTACTTTGTCTAAATTTTTGGTATCTTTCTGATAAAGTTCATTTTTTAATGAATAATATAAAATGTTGTATTTTAATTCTAAACCTCTTTTTAATCTAATTTATTTATATGAATAGATTATCTTTTGACTTGGTTTTAAAGTGAAATTAGAATATATTTTTACCATTAAATCCAATAGTGTTCGTTGGAATTAATTTCACTTTGAAATTAGACTTAAACTAGTGTCAATCTTTTGATACTTATTGTTTCATAAAAACACGTTATTTGCTCTAACAGCAGGAATTAATTATTAAATTAATTAATGTGACTTATATGGTTTGTATTTTTTAAAATAGACTTCATTTTTGAATTCGGAATATCAAATATATCTTGGGGTAAAGTTTTGGGATTTTTCTGAAAAACATCAATTTTTGATGAATAGTGAAACCACTAAGTGGTACTTATAAAAACTGATTTTTCCGTTTAAATGAAATTTTTCCATCTTTGTGTTTTTAATTTCAAAAATCCGACATAAAAGTTTGTCATTAAGAAGTAAAATGTTGTTCAATGGGATAAAAATAATTTTTTGGTGAATAGTAACTTATTCAGTTTTTAATTGCGATTAGAGGTAATTAGTGTAGTTTAAGCTAAAAATAATGTTTTAATAATATGAAATGAACATGACACATGTCATAACATCATTGGATGTGTCATGGACGACCAAGAAAACCCATGGGTCTACTTGGGCACACCATGAAGCCACATTGGTTGGAAAATGAAATTAATATCTTTTTATTTAAAGTTAAAGTAAAAATGAGACAAACCTGAAATATTTTACTAAAAAAATTTTTACATGGGGTTATACAAATCATATTTTTGACTATAAATATTCATTGGAAATATAAAACGAGTTCCTACATCATAGTATTTATCTTATAATTTTTAGACATTAAATAAATTAAATTATTTATGACATCATGATGATGCAATGATGACCTCATTATTTAACGATTTAAATAAAATGGAAATATAATATAATATCTAAGACCTACACATTTCCAAAACCTATTGAATGAGTGGATTTAGAACCCTTATCAACTTAACCACGAAACACACCAATGTGGGACCTCTTAAATCCGAATACCATTTTAAAATAAATTGACTTTTCTTTACCTTCCAAGAGTGCCCCTCCTCTCCTCTTATAAAAGGCCCCCACCACTACTTCCTTACCCACACTCCCAAAGCCTTTGGATCGGCGAACCTCTGCCCTTTTTGTCTCTCCACTTCCCTCTCTTACTCAATGAAGCCTCAATTTGGGAAGAAGTCTTCCCAAGGAATCCTTTGAGCTCAAACCAAAGGGAGTTACCCAATTTTAAGGTAATGTATTCACTTGAGTCCTTTTGTTTTATTTTGATTCTCCAAACCCCTAAAATATTTTTATTCATTTCTTTTGTAACAAATCCAGTATCATCAATATACTAGGATGTTGTTATAAGAAGTATTCGAGCTACACTTTCACACACCTACATCTAATGGTTAAAGAACTTACTGTTTTCGTGGATGGCGAATTTCGGCCTCCCGAAATGATGATTGTTCAACATTCTTTTAACACCTTCAAAGGTGGCCATTAAGATGAAACTATATTTATATATGATATATAATATGTTTATGTTTTCCTTAAGCTTCTGTATTTTTCATTTTGGTCATACAATTATGGTTTCCATTATGGGTAAACGCGATATCTTCATTTAAGGAAGTGCGGACTACCTCCCCCATCAAAGTGATTTGATTCGTTAATACCATATGTGGTACGTATAAAGGATATTTTTAATGATATTATATATGATACCATACTGGAATTAAAATACTATTATGTATCATTATGTTTTAATTCCATTAAATATGAAATATAAATGGAATTAGCGTTCATGCGTACGTACGGCTTACCATCTCCATGAACGGTAAATTTCATTTCTTATCTCAAAATGTTATGTAATATTATAAGTACATATATATAATGGATATATATTTAATATATTAAATCTAAATTTTGTATATCATTCTGGAATTATAACATATATATATCTCTCTCATTTTGATTTAATTCCATTAATATGAAAAAAAATGAAAGTAGCGTTCATGCGTTCGTACGGCCTACCATCTCCATGAACCGTGCTTTTTGTTTTTTATTTCCAAATGATATGGAATAGTATAAAATGAATATTTACTGGATATATATGATATTTTAATCATTAATACTTTTCTGGAAATTATTTACTTATAACTACATGGGAAATATTTTTTCAAACAAGTTCATTTTTAACTCATGTACCAAACATCGGCAAAAACATCTGATATGAAATAAAATTATTAAACAATTATTATAACATTATAATTTGTGATATGAACTGAATAATAATCTCTAAATGAGGTACTTAGGCAATTATTAATTGACCAAAGTTTATTATTCAGGAATATAATGAAACGAACAAGACAAGTTGGACTTGAGGTAAGGGAACCTACTCCACTCTTTCTTTTTAGGTACACTATTTTATGTCATTCCTTTTAAAGCACATCTTTCCTGTTATTGGGTTGTTCATTTATATTAATCTTACTGTAATTATTATTTTCATGTGATGAGAGACCCTATTCTCTTTCATCAATCCATTTTGGAGGTTTTGAGTGGCGCCCTTAGGCTGCCGAATTTTTGTAAGAGATCTAACCACTCTCTTTCTTTTGAAGTACACTACTTTATGTCACTTCTTTTAAGATCCTATTTTTTATGATGGGGTTGTTCTTTTATATTCATATTTCTGTACATTTTATTGTAATATGATGAGAGACCCTATTTTATCTCATTAATCCATTTTTGGAAGTTTTTTGTGGCACCGTTAGGCTGCCGAGTTTTCGTAGGGGATTTTTCATCTCACATTTGTTCCCGTGAGATTTATGCTACATTTTCCATAATTTCCTTTGAGTGGTGTATGTACTGCCCATTATTTTACTCATTGTGTAATATACTTTCTTTTATGAGTATTTACATCAATGTTGTATTGTCCTTCTTTCATGAGGGGTATGTTTCGAAAGATACCCATGTCGGTAAGGGAACCTTTCACCCTCCTCTTTTTAAAAGACTTCTTTTGTTGGGTCTTTTAATTTACATATTGTTATTTTGAGATATGTTCTCATATATCCTTATTGATTTAAATATTATGTCTGTGTGATGAGATACCCTTTTTTTTCTCTCATCAACTCATTTTGATGTGACGCCGTTAGGCTGTCAAGGGAACTTCTTAACCCAATTTCGATTTCTTTGGGTTCAACATTTAGTTATTGAATATGTCATCCTTTGAATATGTGTGAATGACCTTTGATTATTTTAAACTTAATATCCACTTATATTTGGTGTATTCATTTGTCAGACATAATTATGTAATTGATTTATCCTTAAACCAAGGATACTGTCTTTGTAAGGGACTTCATCTCAATCTCCTTTCATTGAGGCATATTCTGTTTTATACACGACCTTCTTTTATACGGTGTACAAACCACTTTGACTTTTACATTTATTCAAAAGGAATATTTTTATACGAAGTGTTTATTAAACAACAAAAGGGATTGTTTTTGTCATACGTATGCAGTGACAATGACTTCTCCACCGTCGTGACCGTTATTTGAGTTTCAGCTTCCTATACAAGCCATACCTTCTTTTTAAAAGAAAAATAAATACCATGTTTTAATTTTCTTTTATTTTGGTATTAAAAATGGTTTTCATAATGTTTTTATATCAATGTGTTGTATTGATATCTTGTGATTGAAAGGTGGAAATGTTATGTTTCCTTTATGCATGTTTTATTTGATATTTTTATGTTGAGGTTCTTGGGAATTATTATGATGACGGGTGGTTCCATGATAAACTAAGGGCGGGTCGAGTCCGATATAGCTTTCCAATGAATTGGGTAATGTGAAGGAGTGAAATGTTAAGGTTTCTCCGAAGAGATTTAGGGAATATACTGTGATGGGTATTCCAAACGTAACCAAGAGGGTTACTCCCTACGTAAGAATGTTATGAATGCCTCAAGTTACCTTTATGTCTTATGATTTCTATGATTTATTCATGGTTTGATGAGGTATGTTAAAGTGCCTATGTTTTATGGGTAAAGTATGATTTCATTCTTATGTATATATGAACTCATGTTTCCTTTCCATATTTTTATAACCCTTACTGAGATTTTTATGCTCATCCCATGTTTTTGAAATGTTTTTCACAGGTCAAGGGAAAGGTACATGATGTGATGATAGTGTCAAGGATGTGTCATGAAAGAATCCATGTTTCATTTTCAATATGTTTCTGTTGATGGGAAGAATTAATATTGTCTTTTATGTAACCACTTTGTTTAAATGTGGAATGTAATGCAAGTTTCAAGATCTAATTCTCTAAAACTCTAAACCCTAAAAGATCCTCAATGTGTAATCTTGTAATAACTCAAGATTAAGTAAGGTTTATGGCTGGGGCCTTATAGTTGGTATCATAGTTCGGTTTAGATAACATTAGAGGTTAGGGTATTCTTTAAGCATAAGTGACATTACCATAATGGATAGGATTTCAGAAAGAGTCCAAGTTTTAGATATTGTGAATGAGTAAGTATATCTTAGTGTTTACCTTCCTCATTAGTACATGATGGTTTTGTTGATATACTCACACTAACATTTCTGTTTTTAGTGAATGGATGGATCTAGCAGGCACCAAAGAGACAACAGGTTTGAAGGAAACTGTGGTGGTTCTCTGATTAAGATAATAGATAAAATGGAGGATTCAAGGAGGAAACTCGTAGTTGTTCTAAACAAAATATCAAGGAGTCATGATCAACCACTTGAACCTTGGTATGTTCTGTAATGAATCATGTACGAGATATACAATCTTTGTAGAAGTTCATGTAATAATTATAAAGGTAACCATTAGAGTTTATATGATCCTTACTTTTGAGGTAATTATGGGTTATTATATGATATGCTGGAAAATGAAAGGCCTGAGATAAACTTTAGGATAAAATATGTTATGATCATTTTTGATGATTTTATCTCTTTTTGGGGAATGATTTAAGAATTATATAGTTTTGGAAAAAGGACAACACGCAGACCGTGTGACTACCCGTCGCGTCGGACAAAGCTGCGGGAATCGAACCCATAACCAAAGTGCGACTGGTATTTATCACCTACCACTGGACTACGTGAAGTCCCTGATTAGTTTGAATGATTATTTTTACTTATATGATTTTATGAATTAAGAGTAAGTTTATTTTGGGTTATTTATGAAAATGATTAACCTATCATGGAGGATATGTGATTAGGTTAATTACTTTTCAATACGAGACTTTAGGAGAAACTGATGTTGTTTGTAGATAAATGTTACGATTTAACATGGAAGACTATGTGACTAAATACTTCAAATATTTGGGTTTCAATCTTAGATTGGTTTACTTTGAATAATTTTATGGACAAATTGTTTATCGGATGGTCCACTTTGAACTTTGGGTTTTGTTGGACAAATTTTGGAGATTAAGCATAATGTTTCTTTTTAATGGGTTATCCTTTTCGGGATTATCTGACCTTGTACTAACGTTTTTGGGTTTGGTTTTGGTTAAAGCCTAAAGACATGGGAAGTATATAGTTCTCTTTGGTGGATTAGGTGATTCTCTAGAAGTTGATTATAGTACTCTTAATGCGAACAAGTCTCCCAAAATACTCGTATTTTGGAAAAAAATATGAGTTTGATTAAGGAATCTAGTAAAAGTTGAAAGTCAACATGATAAGTGATTATGTTTCCTTATGAATAAATTCCTCAATAAAATGTATCTTAAAACAAAAATGTTGTCTATTAACTTTTCCTACTGGGGAATCGAATACCGTTTAACCCATCACAAGTTTGTGATTTTCTTATGGTTAACTATCTCCTAGAAATGTTTATATCACTCTCCCTCAAGAACACGACCATTTTCTTTTTCTTCCATGTCCATGTTTTTCTACATGAAATCCTAGTATGGGTTAACTCGGGTGACCTCTGTACTTATCTTCCTTTAATTTAAAGTGATTGTTTTACCGACTCCTGTTCAGATGTGGGACATTCAAAGATGTTTCCAAGCTCAATTTTAAAAATTGTGAGGACGCAATTCCCAAAAGGGGGGAAGGATGTAACACCCCAGGTAAATAAAGAATATGACATTTTCATATTTATCCATATTTGAGGATAAAATATTAATATTACTTTAAAGGGGATGCTATGCTTGATGGCGTACCCAACACGCCACAACGAGTTTCTTGGGAATCTTACGTTGCACTCTAATAATAAAATAATATTATTTTAAATGGTAGTTAACATGTAGCCGTTGTATTGGAGGAAATAGATGGAAATAACTAAAATATGATTATTATTGTTTTTAAATGTTTTTACATTTATCCAATAAAATATAAAGGCATAAAATACGGAAAGAATTCAATTTTAGGCGTATATGCCCTAGTTTTCACTAAAGGTTGACTTATCGCCTTTTGATGGAGAACCGTCATTAAATATAGTTTTGTTCAAACTTATACATCCTTTTGGACCAAATAAGACTCTTCTTAAGAATTGGGACATCAAATTTTACTTTGTGTATATGTTTGGTATCTTTCTGATAAAGTTCATCTTTTAATGAATAGTGTAAAATGTTGTATTTTAATTCAAAACCTCTTTTTAATGTAATTTATTTATATGATTAGATTATCATTTGAATTGGTTTTAATGTGAAATGAGAATATATTTTTACCATTAAATCAAATAGTGGTCGTTGGAATTAATTTCACTTTGAAATAAGACTTAAACTAGTGTCAATCTTTTGATACTTATTGTTTCATAAAAACACGCTATTTTCTCTGACAGTGGGAATTAATTATTAAATTAATTAATGTGACTTATATGTTTTGAATTTTTTAAAATATACTTCATTTTTTAATTCGTAATATCAAATATATCTTAGAGTGAATTTTTGGGATTTTTTAGAAAAACATCAATTTTTGATGAATAGTGAAACCACTAAGTGGTACTTATAAAAACTGATTTTTCCGTTTAAATAAAATTTTGACATATTTGTGTTTTGAATTTCAAAAATCTGACATACATGGTTTTCATTATGAAGTAAAATGTGGTTCAATGGGATTAAAATAATTTTTTGGTGAATAGTAACTTATTATGTTTTTAATCGCGATTAGAGGTAATTAGTGTTGTTGATGGTAAAAATAATGTTTTAATAAAATTAAATGAACATGACACATGTCCTAACCTAATTTGATGTGTCGTGGCCGACCAAGATAACCCATGGGTCAACTTGGGGACCCCACGAAGCCACTTTGTTTGGAAAATGACATTAATATCTTTTTATTTATAGTTAAAGTAAAAATGAGACAAACATGAAATGTTTTACTAAAAAAAATTTACATGGGGTTATACAAATAAGATATTTGATTATAAGTATTAATTGGAAATCTAAAACGATTTCCTACATCATTTTATTTTTTTATAACCTTTATTCATTAAATAAATTAAATTATTTATGACATCATGATGATGCAGCGATGACCTCATTATTTAACGATTTAAATAAAATGGAAATATAATGTAATATCTAAGACCTACACATGTACAAAACCTATTGGATTAGTGAATTTAGAACCCTTATCACCATATCCTCGAAACACATCAATGTGGGACCTCTTAAATCCGAATACCATTTTAAAATAAATTGACTTTTCTTTACCTTCCAAGATTGACCCTCCTCTCCTCTTATAAAAGGCCCCAATCTCTACCTCCATACCCACACTCCCAATGCATTTGGCTCGGCCAACCTCTGCCCATTTTACCTCTCTACTTCCGTCTCTTACTCCTTGAAGCCTCACATTGGGTAGAAGTCTTCCCAAGGAAGCCTTTGAGCTCAAACCAAAGGGAGTTACCCGATTTTAAAATAATGTCTTCACTTGAGTCCTTTTGTTTTATTTTGCTTCTACAACCCCTTAAAATCTTTTTATTCATTTCTTTTATAACATATAAAGTATCATAAATATACTAGGATGTTGTTATAATAAGGATTCACGCTACACTTTTACACACCTACATCTAATGTTTAAAGAACATACTGTTTCCGTGGATGGTGAATTTCGGCCTCCCGAAACGATGATTGTTCAACATTCTTTTAACACCTTCAAAGGTGGCCATTAAGATGACACTATATTTATATATGATATATAATATGTTTATTTTTTTCTTAAGCTTCTGTATTTTTCATTTTGGGCATACCTTTATGGTTTCCATTATGGGTAAACGCGATATCTTCAGTTAAGGAAGTGCGGACTACCGCCCCCTCAATGTGATTTGATTCGTTAATACCATATGTGGTACATATAAAGGATATATTTAATGATATAATATATGATAACATACTGGAATTAAAATACTATTATGTATCATTATGTTTTAATTCCATTGAATATGAAATAGAAATGGAAGTAGCGTTCATGCGTACGTACGGCTTACCATCTCCATGAACGGTACATGTCATTTCTTATCTCAAAATGTTATGTAATATTATAAGTAAATATATATAATGGATATATATGTAATATATTAAATATAAATTATTTATATCATTCTGGAATTATAACATATATATCTCTCTCTCATTTTGTTTTAATTCCATTAATATGACAAAAAAATTAAAGTAGCGTTCATGCGTACGTACGGCCTACCGTCTCCATGAACGGTGCTTTTCGTTTTTTATCTCCAAATGATATGGAATAGTATAAAATGAATATTTACTGGATATATATGTTATATTAATCATTAATACTATTCTGGAAATTATTTACTTATAACGACATGGGCAATCTTTTTTCAAACAAGTTCATTTTTGACTCATGTACCAAACATCGGCAAAAACGTCTGATATGAACTAACATTATTAAATAATTATTATAACAATATAATATGTGATATGAACTGAATAGTAACATCTAAAGGAGGTACTTAGGAAATTATTAATTGACCAAAGTTTATTATTCAAGAATATAAATAAACGAACAAGAAAAGTTGGACTTGAGGTAAGGGATCCCACTCCACTCTTTCTTTTTATGTACACTATTTTATGTCATTACTTTTAAATCTCATCATTCTTGTTATTGGGTTGTTCTTTTATATTAATATTACTGTAATTTTTATGTTCATGTGATGAGAGACCCTATTCTCTCTCATCAATCCATTTTGGATGTTTTGAGTGGAGCCGTTGGGCTGTCGGATTTTCGTAAGAGATCTGACCTCTCTCATTCATTTTAAGTACTCTCCTTTATGTCAATTATTTTAAGCTCCTATTTATTATGATGGGGATGTTCTTTTATATTCATCTTTCTATACATTTTATTGTAATATGATGAGAGAGCCTATTTTATTTCATCAATCCATTTTTGGAAGTTATAAGTGGCGATGTTAGGCTGCTGATTATTCGTAAGGGATTTTTCATCTCACTTTTATTCCTGTGAGATTTATGCTAAATTTTCCATAATTTCCATTGAGTGGTGTATGTACTGTCCATTATTTTACTCATTGTGTAATATAATTTCTTTTATTTTTATTTACATCAATGTTTATTGTCCTTCTTTCACGTGGTGTATGTTTCGAAAGATACCCATGTCGGTAAGGGAACCTTTCACCCTCCACTTTTTAATAGACTTCTTTTGTTGAGTCTTTTAATTTAAATATTATTATGTTGGGATATGTTATCATATATCCTGATTGATGTAAATTTTATGTCTAAGTGATGAGATACCCTCTTTTTATCTCTCATCAACTCATTTTGATGTGACGATGTTAGGCTGTCAAGGGAACTTCTTAACCCAATTTCGATTTCTTTGGGTTCAACATGTAGTTATTCAATATGTCATCCTTTGAATATATTTTAATGACCTTTGATTATTTGACACTTAATATCCACTTATATTTTGTGTATTAGTTTGTCACACATAATTATGTAATTGATTTATCATTAAACCAAGGATATCGTCTTTGTAAGGGACTTCGTCTCAATCTCCTTTCATTGAGGCATATTCTGTTTTATACACAACCTTCTTTTATACGGTGTATAAACCACTTTGACATTTACGTTTATTCAAAATTAATATCTTTATATGAAGTTTTTATTAAACGACAAAAGTGAATGTTTTTGTCGTACGTATGCGGCGACAACGACTTCTCCGTCGTCGTGACCGTTATTTGAGTTTCGGCTTCCTCTACAAGCCATACATTCTTTTTAAAAGAAAAATAAATACCATGGTTTAATTTTCTTTTATTTTGGTATTAAAAATGGTTTTCATAATGTTTTTATATCAATTTGTTTTATTGATATCATGTGATTGAATGGTGGAAATGTTATGTTTCCTTTATGCATGTTTTATGTGATATGATTATGTTGAGGTTCTTGGGAAGTATTATGAAGACGGGTGGTTCTGTGATAAACTAAGGGCGGGTGAGCCCGATATAGCTCTCCAATGCATTGGGTAACGTGAAGGAGTGAAACTGTAAGGTTTCTCTGAAGATATTTAGAGAATATACTGTGATGGGTATTCCAAACGTAACCAAGAGGGTTACTCCATACGTAAGAATGTTATGAATGACTCAAGTTACCTTTATGTCTTATGATTTCTATGATTTATTCATGGTTTGATGAGGTATGTTAAAGTTCCTATGTTTTATGGGTAATGTGTGATTTCATTCTTATGTATATATGAACTCATGTTTCCTTTCCATATTTTTATAACCCTTAATGAGTTTCTTATTCTCATCCTAGGTTTTTGAAATGTTTTTCACAGGTCAAGGGAAAGGTACATGATGTGATGATATTGTCAGGGATGTTTCAAGAAAGAATCCATGTTTCATTTTCAATATGTTTCCATTGATGGGAAGAATTAATATTGTCTTTTATGTAACCACATTGTTTAAATGTGGAATGTAATGCAAGTTTCATGATCTAATTCTCTAAAACTCTAAACCCTAAAAGATCCTCAATGTGTAATATTGTAATAAATCAAGATTAATTAAGGTTTAAGGTTGGGGCCTTATAATTTTTAATTATCTACATTGTATTAAACGATAAAAATATAATCTATCTATACTTCCAAACCATTCAAATGAACAATTTTACACTATAAATTATTTCAATTTATAAATTGTTTTCAATTAAAATATAGTATTTTTCACTATTCATCCAAATATGAAAGTTATTAGAAAAGTACAAAAAATTTATCCAAACTAAATTTTTTATGTCCCTCTTCTAGATAATAATTTAATATCACTAAATTAAAAATATAATAGTGTCTAATATTGGTTTTAGAAATTTGTTCTCTATTAAAAGGTGGTAAAATAGTATTTGTTTAAAAAAATTTCTTTTTTCTGAATAAATGAATTTGTAGTTATATTGTCTCTTAAAAACACAATATATGGATTTTAAAATTATATTAAGTATATAATAATCAATATTTATTTAATACTATTAATAGATTCTTTTTGAATGGCTAGATTTATCAGTCGTTGGGCGCTCAACCTCAGTGATGCATGTAACGCAAGTTGTTAAATAAGATTGAAGAGATAACAAACTATGAAATCATGGCGTGCTACATTTGAGAAAATAATCATTATTTGGTAGTATATAAAGGTAAAAAGTTGTCATGGTAGTTTATCCCCTCATGGGAGATAATTATCAATGGTGGTCATTAATTCAAAACACAAATGATGATTAAGATGTTTCAAATAATGAAGGGAGGGAGTTTAACGATATTTTTTTAGAAAAATAAATTCTTCCTGACCATCGAGCATATATCAAAATAATATTTATGAGTATGAGGAAAAATAAGGATGAGAATGTCGCAAAGTATGAGGCTAACATTCAAGGATTTCAATGCATGCATCAGATTATATACATAACCCAAAGAGTATGGCTGATTGATTATTTGATGGGTTAAAATCACTTATTCATCGAGCATTGGTCTCACAATAAATCTCATCATACGAATATATTGTCTCATGTGATATCAAAAATGAAAAGGAATTCTCTATGTCTTACGACTTTAAAGGAAAAAAATAGAAATAGAGTTAAGTTGAACCCTCTGGAAATGGAAATAAGTAGAAGAAGGGAAAAGACGAATATCCATCTTGTGGTAAATATGGAAAGAAACACTCTAGTACATTCCTAAAGGGAATGGGAGTCTGTTACAAGGGTGGTGGAAAATGACACCAAGCTCATGATTGCTAGGGAATGAAAGAGGATGTCAATGACGAATTCTAAAATTGAATATAAATGGGTCATTATGCAAATGAATGTCCTAAGAACCACATAAATCTTACCATAGAGAGGCCTAGGGAGTAAGAACATGCTGATGCGATCACTACTACTAATGTTAAAGATCTGAAATATGTAGTGTCAGGTAATTTAATGGTTTCTCATGTTTAACCAATGTTATATTTTATTCAATATCATCACATGATTTCATATCATCCAAGTTTTCTAAGAAAATTAGATATTTCCTATTTGATTTAACAAGGGAGTTGTCAGTAAAAACACATAAGGGAAGTATCATTACAACATTGTTTTGTGAATAAGTCCCCATTAGGGAATATAAATGTTCTTTATCTATTTATATCATCATCATACCCATGATTTACTTTGATATAATCCTTAGTATGGATTGACTAGAAGACCATGATGAGAAAATCTATTATAAGAAGAAGGGGGTTACAATTATCGATGATGATAAAGAGTACCTTATCTTTAGAGTAGTAAAATCACCACATGATTCTTACATATATCCACCCCCATTAGTTTTACTAAATTCAATTATTGGGGTTGAAGAGAATTAAATAACTATGGGTGAGGAAAAGAATTTTCAAATAGATGATGTACATATAGTGCAAGAATTTGTTGATGTGTTTCCAGAGGATTTACCTAGACATCCTCCAGAACGATAAATTGAGTTTTCCATTGATTTAATTCTTGGTTCAAGGCCCATATCAAAGACCCCTTATAGAATGGCCACTGCAGAATTAGTTTAACTAATGAAACAAATAGATTAATTATGTATCAAGGTATTTATTCGCCCAAGTGTTTCTCCATGGAGAGCCCATATTTTTTGTTGATATGGAAGATGGATCAATGATGTTGTGCATAGACTATATGGAGGTAAACAATATAACAATAAATACCAAGTTACTCAAACCTCACATTGATGATGTAGTCGACCAACTTCATAGAGCACTATATTTTTCAATGATTGACCTTCGATCTGGATATCATTAGTTTTTTGTTTCTAAGAAGACATTCCAAAAATTGCATTTCCAACCAGTTATGGGAATTATGAGTTTACAGTAATGCCTTTTGAACTGACTAATGAACCCTCAGTTTTCATGGATCTAATAAATAGAGTTTTTTATGGAATATCTTGATGACCTTTTAGTGGTATTTTTTGATGATATCATGGTTTACTCAAAAAAACTATGAGGATTAGGAAAATCACTTGCACAGTATTCTAAAATCCCACATATGAAATGAATTATATGGACTGTTTAGAATGTTTCAATTCTATAGTTGGGAAATTTATTTTCATTGTGATATTTTCTCTGTGTATGGAATAAATATTTGTCCTTCTGAGACAAGAGTAATAAAATAATGGCAAGCACCGATGAGTATAACTATGGTATGCAGTTTTCTCAGTTTAGCCGGTCATTATTGGTGTTTCGTCCAGAATTTTTCCTGATGGGCTAACCTATTAACCAAGCTCGCACGTAAAAGTGGATAAATTTGTTTGCTCAAAAGAGTTTGAAGAATGTTTTGAAGAATGGATGACCGGATTAGTCAATTATCCTATCTTGACTCTATCATTAGGGAATGATGGTTTTGTTATTTAATGAGATGATTCAAATAAAGGACATGGTTGTGTTCTTATACAGAATGGTATAGTTATTGCCTATGCATCACGACAGCAAAAAATTCATGAAAAAAACAATCCCACTCATGATATTGAGTTAGAAATTTTAATATTTGATTTGAAGATATTGATGAACTATCAATAAGGTGAAAAATGTGAGATATATACCGATCACATGAGTTTGAAGTATATTTTCCATAGAAAGAACTCAACATGAGTCAAAGATGATGGATGGAACAACTCAAGTATTATTATTTCACTATACACTACCACCAGGGGAATGAAAAATATGGCGGCAGATGCTTTGATCAAAATAGATAATAGAGTTTTTAACAAGATCAGAGATTAAAGTGATCCTATGTTCATTCATCTAGAAATTATGGATATGGGAATAATCATGGATGGCGAAACATCAATAATGTTTCAAACGATAGATAAACAATATATTCTAAAAAGGATAGACATTTCTTAGACCGATGATGCGGAGTTTCAAAATAAAATTAAGATGTGAATGATGGGAGATTGATCGAATTCGTGTATGAAGATTGGATATTGAAATTTGGGAAGATACATTGTGTTACAGACATACCTGATCTAAAAAGTGAATTATTGGTTGATTCTCATTGATCTACTTTCTCAATATACCTTAGTAGAACTAATATGTTTAGAGATTTGAGAAAAAATATTTGTTGGGACAACATGGGGAGGTAGATTTCTCATTATGTGTCAAGATGTTTGGTATGTCCATAGGTGAAGGTTGGTAGAAAGCATCATAGAAGAGTCATGCATCCTCTTCCCAGACCTAAGTAGAAATGCGATGATATTATGACGAACATTGTCATGGGACTACCAAATAATCCTTGAAGGACTGCTAAAATATGGATCATTGTTGATCGTCTTACCAAGTCAAGAAACTTTTCAAGCTATAAGAGAGGATTTACCAATTGAATGTCTAAAAATACTATATATTATTTATGTTTTATGACTTCAGGTTGTACCCCTATCAATTTTTTATGATCGTGATCTCTATTTTACATCAAGATTCTAGAAATTTCTCTAGAATTCCATGGTTACAAAACTTCGTTTGAGCACTGCCTACCACCCTCAAATTGATGGAAAATTAGAACGGACTATTCAAACCTTAGAAGTCATGTTGATATCTTTATCACATGTCTATCAAGGTATGTCGGATCAATATTTAACTCTGGTAGAATTTTCTTATAACAATAGCTTCCATTAAATTGTTCATATTGCACAATATGAATCATTATATTGATTGAGATGTTTCACACCAACTTGTTGGGATGGTGTTGGTGAAAGAAAAATTGTAGGCCCAGAACATCCTGATGAAATGATGGGAAAAGTGATCATTTTCCAAACACACATCAAATAATCTCAATGTAGGCAAAATATTTATTCCAATAACCGAAGGAATGATTTATAATTTCACGTCGGATATCATGTTTTTATAATGGTATCTCTATGAAAGTATTTTACTTGATTCGGTAAGAAGGTAAAATTAAGTCCCAGGAACATAGGTCATTTCAAAATTCAACAAAGAATTGGACTTGTAGCTTATCTTTTGGAAATGCCACCAAGTCTCTCCAAAGATCATGATGTGTTTTACGTATCACTATTAATAAAATACATGCCTGACCCAATGCTTGTACTCACTTATGATGAAATAGAACTGGAACCCAAATTTCCATATTGTGAATATCCTATCATGATTCCTGATATAGGAGAAAAAGTGCTGAGAAACCGAACGACTCGTCTCGTGAATGTTCTATGGAGAAATCATAAGATAGAAGAGGAAATGTGGGAAACCAAGGATCTTAGGATAAAGAAGCATCCAAATATTTTTTTGTAGTAATATTTTAGAAATTTTGAGGACAATATTATTTGAAGGAGGGGAGAAAGTAATACCCCATGTTTCCATGGTATGTTTATCTTTGAATAATGCAATGACCTGCATTGTATACAACTTAGAGTTTTAACACCCCAGAACAAATCAAACTAGCCACTATGAATAGTTTTACCCACTTATTGAAATTTTATATTTTTTTAAAAAAATGAACAACATTTTTTGATTCATAATATAAAAACTATATTAGGGAAATTTTTTGGTATTTATTTGGAAACATACATTTTTTGATAAAAACTGAAAACACTGCGTTATTTTTTAAAACAGACATTTTATTTAAATTATTAGTTATTATATTTAAATTTATATTAAATAAAAATAGATACAGAATACCTCTATATGTTCAATTTATTTCACTGTAGTAATTTTATAATAATATTTGATATATAAAATTTTATTGAACATATTACCGTCTTTTACCCACCTTCTAAGCACACTTGCATATTTGCATAAAATGTAATTTTGAAGCTTCTGTGAATAGAATTTCAAAAATCTAAGAGACTCGGTTGACATCAGTAAGTAATATTGTTTTCAATAAATGGAAAATATTTTTTGCGTGAATAGTAACAGTTGACTATTATTTACCATGATTAATAGTAAATAGGTTAATTAATGGTGAAAATGATATTATAATTACATGAACACATGTAGTTATTCTATTGGATAAGTTTATTTCAAAAAAAAAATAATCCTTAGGAATAAAATATTAACTTTTGATCCACTTGTATTAGATTATGACTTTTATTATTATTTTTTAAAAGATGACTTAAAAGTGTTAAATTAAATGTTTCATAACAAAACCATTTTTAATATAGGGTTACGAATAAGATAAATTAGACAATAAATATTAATCATCAATCTAAATAAATTTTCAACATAATTTATTTTAATTATAATTTTTAGAGATTAAATAATAAAATTTATTTATGAGACAATGATGATGCGGTAATAACCTTATTAATAAATTATTAAAGTAATTGATATTATAAATATACAAATATATGTAAATTGAATCTTTTGATGAATTCCATTAATATTATATGTTAATATGAAATGTAAGGGTTGATTAAATAAATTTTTTTTCTATGTGATAATGTTTATATGATTATCGCAAAAACAAAATATCTAATAGTGTCCAACATTATATAAATGGGTTTCTTTAAGAATATACTATATTACTAATTTATATAATATTCCTAAATATCTATGGATTTGGAGAAGGACTTATATAAAGTTATATATATAGATAATGAACCACTGGGTGTCCTTTGGATTTTTATAGTATGTATATTAACCATTTATTATAATAAAGCATGAATAAATTTTACCAGTTCAACTATTTAACTAAGAGTTAGATCTAAAAGATAATGTTAATATGGGAACCTAATCCTGTATCAAAACCAATTGGTTGATTTGTTTTCATCCAATCCACACAATAGCCTCAAAATTATTTTTTTTGGAGACATTATAAACTGAATATTATTGTATAATAAAATAATATTTCCAGATTTTCATAAAGTGACCCTCACCTCTCTTAAAAAAGGGTACACCCCCTTCTCTTAATTTCAAACCTACAAATCCATTTGGCTATGCCAACCCCTACTCAAATATCCACCCAAATACACTCACATCGACCTAGTGGCCTTACATTGATCAGAAATCCAACCTATGGATCCCTTTTGATCAACTCAAAAGAAAACATCAGAAGAAGATTTAATAATTTCACCACATCATTTGATGTTCTTTTATTCATTCCATTCCTCTTTCGTTGTTTTTTCCATATAGAAAAACAACTCCAATATTATATACGTACTATGATTTTATTATAAATATGGTACAATCATATTCATTATTATATCCATCTGATTAATGACAAGTCAACATATGTTCGTACGTACGGCTTATCATCTCCACGTCGTGGTGTTGTTTTTCATTCAAACACATAAATATTTGGATGGGTATAATAATGATTATAACGGATTTAAATAATAAATATGACATGTTAAGGAGTATTTAAATATTTTATACAAATTAATTACAAACTATTTCATCATTAATAGAACAATATTGTCCCTCGTGCGTACGTCCAGATTATCGTCTCCACGAACACGATAATATTCATACCCCATTGTAACAATTCAAGAATAATATTCATTTTACGGTTAAAAATAATTTTTAGAAACTAAATATCATTTCAGATATGAAGGAAATACATCTTATCGAACAAAAACATGGCTTACGTAAAAAATCATAAAAGAAAAATTAATCAGTTAACACCCAAAACAATGATACTAAAAAAATATTAATAACCATGAAATATTAAAAGATCATATATGATATTAGATTTATTTATGTTGTTCATTAATATTTTAATAACAATTATTTAACTATTATACAGGATTTTAACAAACCCTCTATCAAGGAAAAGTACAATGCAAGGGTTAAATTTTACGATCTCTTTATTATCTGAGGTTGTTTATACGTGAGTATCTACTAGGACATATTTATCATTAACATCCATGTTCCATAAAAATGTATTTCAAAACATTCTTTCTATTTACTATAATAGATGTTAATGTCATTCATACCCTTGGTTGACTTTTAAAAAATGTTTTGAAATGAATCATTCCATCCTTTTCCAAACTAGGTAATTTTTTTTCTTTTTGTAAAATTACTGCAATAATGTTATTTAAATATCATTCATGGTTTATGGTTATCCTATTAACATTTTGTATGCTAGTTTTTATAAGAATGATTATGTTATGATTCAACTTTTTCATATGATGAATGCATTGGATTTAGTAAGTGATGGGTGGATCCCACTATAAATCCCCAATGCATCTCTAGGTCTCATGGGAAAAACTAGTGTCTTGGAACAAGGCATTGCCAAAATAACATTTTGTAGTATTGTCATGAGTCCTTAACAATGTGTTTATGAGGTCCAAAATTATGAAATTGACTATCCATGTGAATAAATAAATGGAATTATTTAATTTATATTTTCCATATTATGCTGATTTTTATGTTTTAAAGTCTTATGACTTAGTCTTACACATTTCCTTAAATGTCTATCCTTATTTATGATAGTTTTTTCAATATTTTTATTCTTATTGAGCATTAGTGCTCACCCCATTCTATGTTTTATTCTTCCCAGGATTTGATGAAGTATTTTATGGTTGACCTACAAGGATAGGCTAAGGGGTATATATTGGGTACGGGACTGCGCAACAGAAACCAATGGGCCGGTATTTTTAAATTTTTCTGCATCATCGGAGTGACATAATCCTGTCGACTCCGGTGATCTCGTCCCAGCTTGGTCCGAGGATCTCGCAAGGTTCATAAGGAGCACAAAATAAAATTGAACGTTTACCTTGTTCAGAATTGACGTGTAGGACACCGGCGATCGTTGCTCGAAGACTCCGACGTCGAAGCCCTCTAGATCGTCCACACACGCCTTGCGAATCTGCACGCGCGCCGTTCGTCAAGATCTGGGTGCTAGCGCGGATCTACGACGCACACTTAAGCGCAGCGATGATCACCGCAAGGGAGGATGTTTCGATCCGGGATGGATAAGCTTGAAGATCCTCCTTGCTTGAGAGACTCTCTTTCTAAATTCCAGGAGGAGAGAGATGCTCTCAAATTTGACACATGAATAGTTATGGTGGGAGAGCATCTCTCTCACTTATATAGGGAGTATTAAAACACGCGGTGTAGGTTCCCGGCCCCCGTGTATTAGGCGTCCTCTATATAAGTGATGTAAATAATTATTTATGGAAAATAAAATTATGCCATAAGTAATATTTACAATTTATCACTTACTTGTAATATATAAATATATTACGTGATAAATCTGAGTCTTTGACTCGACTCATTCCTCCTGCTAATATTAAACGAACCAAGGATATTTAAATCCAGTCGAATAATATTAATACGTGTATTTACCAAACAACTTGTAAATACATGTTATAAATAAATTCAACTAATTATTATAACTCGAATAATTAAATGAACTTATTTATTCTTTGGAGATCCATAGAACTTGGATAGTACTCGGACCCTTTGGCGTGGCCCACCGAGTTCTAAATTCCTACTCACAGAATAGGGCAGATTTTCAAGGCGCTATCGTGTGTGACCCTCTAGGCCCTTATCTCAACAGCAGTGAATAATATCACCGACCTAGAGCGGGGTCTAGCAACACATCGAGGCCCCTATAGAGATAAGACAAAGTCGAAGCAATGGCTGCCTTCCTATGAACATGGTCAGTGTAATATAATCTCTTTGTCAATGATATCTCAATAAAGCAGAATGCATACTAGTGTCATCATTCTTTCTTTTCTTTATTTTGTTTGTTGATTTGTTCGGACGGTCTGACCTTCGACTACCATGGCCATGGATTTAATGAAGGTGCAACCATCCTAATCAACCAGGCCCGAGATATCTCTTCCTAAACTTGGAAGCGACAAATCCTTTTTCGATCATTCAATCAATGCCATGCCATTAATGACGTACCCAATACAAACTACCTCTCCACGACTTTATCGCCATGGTTTTCGCCTTATATCAAAAGTACGTAATTAAATGAAATTCATTGATAATGATCTCAAGTCAGGAGACCATTACACATGACCATAGATAGGAACGACCAATGACACCAAAAACATGTGGTGTTCCTATTAAGCGGGTCTGTCCTCATGATCTCGTTAGCTAGAGATCATCAAGTGAGAACTTCATGAGATGAAGTCTCAATGCTTATGAGCCCCCGGCACTTGATGGTCACACATCATCTGTGTCCTTTCAGAATGATGTAACTGGACCATAGGACGTTACTTTAAGACTACTGTCATGGCATCTCAGGGTTCTCATTATAGCCTGGGAACTGCTATAACCATTTGATGTGACAGGTAATCTAAGGACATTACCATTGATGAAGTGGATGCAGAAGTATCTACACTATCATGGCAAGATAAACACATGCATAAAACCATACTGAATACATGGAACAGTAATCAATGTACAATACAAGTTGGGTCTAGAGCACCCACTTTCAACACTCCCACTTACACTAGAGCCAACTGCTAACAGGTTTCAATCTGCTAGCTCTCACATGTGAATCATGCTTCTGCTGAGAAATGGCTTTAGTTAGGGGGTCTGCCACGTTGTCCTCTATGGCTACTCTGCTAACTGTCACTTCACCTCTCTGAGTAAAATCCCTCAAGAGATGGAACTTCCGAAGAATATTCTTTGTCCTCTGGTGAGACCTGGGCTCCTTGGCAAGCACCACTACAGCAGTATTGTCACAATATACTGGAACAGGGTCTGCACTTCTAGGTATAACACCAGTGTCTGAGATAAAGCTACATATCCAGACTGCTTCCTTTGCAGCATCAGAAGCTGCAATATATTCGGACTTTGCTGTAGAATCAGCAACCACAGCTTTCTTTGAGCTTCTCCAGCTCACTGCACCACCATTCAAGAAAAATATGTAGCCTGACTGCGATTTCATATCATCATGATCTGTCTGGAAACTAGCATCAGTGTATCCCCTCACAACTAGTTCCTCATCTCCTCCATACACCAGGAACATATCCTTAGTACGCCTCATGTACTTAAGGATAGTTTTAACAGCTGACCAGTGCAGCTCTCCTGGATTAGCTTGATATCTACCCACCATGCTTAAAGCAAAGGCAACATCAAACCTAGTACATAGCATGGCATACATGATAGAACCCACTGCTGAAGCATAAGGGACTCTACTCATTCTTTCAATCTTCTCCTGTTTTTGTGGAAACATTTTCTTGGAGAGATTAATACCATGTGACATAGGTAACAATCCTCTCTTGGATTGTTCCATATTGTACCTTTTGAGTACCTTGTCAATATATGTACTTTGACTTAGGCCAAGCATCCTTTGAGATCTATCTCGATAGATCTTGATCCCTAGAATGTAGGCCGCTTCACCTAAGTCTTTCATGGAGAAGCATTCATTTAACCAAGTCTTAACTGACTGTAAGACTTGCACCTTGTTTCCCATGATTAATATGTCATCAACATATAAAACTAGGAAAACAATAGCATTCCCTTCAACCTTTTTATAGACACAAGGCTCACTTTCATTTTTGACAAAACCAAAATCTCTTATGGCCTCATCAAAACCTACATTCCATGATCTTGATGCCTGCTTCAATCCATAAATGGATCTCTGCAACTTGCATACTTTATTGACATTATTTGACTTTACAAACCCTTCGGGTTGAGTCATATAGACGTCTTCAACCAACTTCCCATTTAAAAAATCAGTTTTGACATCCATTTTCCAAATTTCATAATCATGAACGGCTGCTATTGCAAGCAATATTCTGATGGATTTAAGCATTGCCACTGGTGAGAAGGTTTCATCATAGTCAATGCCTTGACGTTGTCTGAAACCCTTTGCAACCAGTCTTGTTTTAAAGGTATTAACCTTACCATCCATGTCCAGTTTTTTCTTGAATACCCATTTACAACCAATGGGCTTCACATCAGCTGGAGGGTCTACCGAAATCCAAACTTGATTTTGATACATGGACTCCATCTCAGAATTCATGTCTTCTTGCCATGTAGCAGCTTCTTTACCTTCTACTACTTCCTTGTAGGTCAGAGGTTCATCATCCTCAAGGATTATTGTGTCACCTGACTCGGTGACAAGAAAACCATAACGTTCCGGTTCTCTAACCTCTCGCGTAGACCTACACAGTATCTGTGTCTCAGGAAAAATTTCTTCTTCCACTTGTTCTTGTTGAGATTGTTCCTCGACCAACTCTTGTGCATCTGGAGCATTGACTTCATCGAAGTCAATCTTTCTCCCACTATTTCCAGTAGAAATGTGATCCCTTTCAAGAAATGTGGCGTATCTTTCCACAATGATTTTTCTATCTAAAGGGTTATATAGGATGTATCCTCTAGTTTCCTTAGGATAACCTACAAAGATGCACTTAGTGCTTCTGGATGCTAATTTGTCACTTGGTAAAGTCTTGACAAATGCCTCGCACCCCCACACTTGCATGTGTGTCAGATTGGGTTTCTTTCCAAACCATAACTGATATGGAATCCCATCTGTGGCTTTATTTGGTACTCGGTTAATGGTATATGCTGCTGTCTGTAAGGCGTATCCCCAAAAGGATAATGGAAGAGTTGTATGACTCATCATTGATCTGACCATGTCAAGAAAGGTCCTATTCCTCCTTTCACTAACACCATTCCACTGTGGTGTATAAGGAGGAGTGAGTTGAGATACTATTCCAGACTCCTTCAAATGATCAATGAAAGCTTGGTTAAGATATTCTCCGCCTCGGTCTGAGAGAAGTGATTTTATCTTCTTACCAAGTTGGTTTTCTACTTCACTTTGATATTCCTTAAAGAAACGAATGGAATCTGACTTATGCCGCATTAAGTAGATATAGCCATACCTACTATAATCATCGGTGAAAGTGATGAAGTATAAAAAACCACCCCTTGCCTCTACTAGAAATGGACCACATACATCGGTATGTATTAATTCCAGTACTGCATTTGCTCTTTCTCCCTTTCTTGAGAAAGGTGCTTTGGTCATCTTTCCTTGTAAACAAGCTTGACATACATCTAAGGGTTCTAACTGTACCGAGTCTAGATACCCTTCTTGATGTAATTTTTGTAATCGCTTCTCGTTTACATGACCAAGCCTAAAGTGCCATAGGCGGGTGTTATTTGAGTCATGTTGGTTATTTTTTTCATTGATGGACATTACTGATTTTTCTAGTTCTAGTATATATAAACCATTGTTAAGATGTTCCATACCATAACATATGTTATCCCTATAAAAGAGACAACTTTTATTTCCAAACTTGAAATAAAAACCCATAGTGTCTAAACATGACACAGAGATGATGTTTCTGGTAACAGACGGTACATAATAGCAATTTTTTAAAACAAGAACCAAACCAGTTGGTAATGTCAAGTGATAGTCTCCCACTGCCAAGGCCGCCAGGCTTGCACCATTTGCAGCTCAGAGATCCACTTGACCTTTTTCAATCTTCTTAAACCTACTTGGTTCCTGTATATGAATACAAATGTGTGAGCCACATGCCGTATCCAATACCCAACTTGTAGATAAAGATAGATTGCATTCAATGACAAAAATACCTGAAGCAGAAGTGTCAGCTTGCTTCTTCTTCCCTGCTTTGCAATTCTTCTTCAAGTGGCCTTTCTTGCCACATCCAAAGCAGACAGCTTCCTGCTCATTACTTTGCCTCTGAATCTTTGTCTTCTTGGGAGGACGATGCATTGGTGTCTTTGGCCTTGACATGGCCTTAGACCCCTTTGCCTTTCCCTTGTTTTTCTTGTTCACCATAAAGATAGATGTATTGGTGTTTTTCATGTCCTTATCAGCTTGGAAAACTAAATCCAAAAGATCCGGGAGCGACTTTGTCATATCATTCATATTATAATTGACAATGAAAGTCGAGAAGCTTGACGGTAAAGAGGCAAGAATGAGATCCACTGCTAGTTCTTGGTTCAGTTTGAACCCAAGGGCTTAAAGCCTCTCAATATACCCAATCATCTTGAGTACGTGAGGACCGGCTTGGTGCCCTTCAGCTAGCCTGCACTTTTAAAGTGCACTTGAGATCTCATACCTTTCTTGCCTATCCCTCTCCTCATACAGTTCTTGGAGGTGTGAAAGCATCTTGTAGGCATCCTCTTCCTCATGCATTTTTTGCAATTGTCTGGACATGGATGACAACATGATGCATTTTACATCAAGTGCATCATCTACATGCATTTTCTACTTATCTTTTTCAGTCTTTCTTGCTCCCTGAGGAGGCTCAGCAGGAATTGGGGATTCCAGCACATATAACTTCCTTTCTTGGCGTAGTACTATGCGCAAGCGCCTGTACCACTCCTGGAAGTTATTTCCGGTCAGGATATTTTCATTATCCAGGATCGATCGCAGTGATAAAGCATTTATGGTGTTGGTGATTGCCATTTTGAATCTACATCAGATAAACATTTAGCAGTTAGTACTTTGTCTTGATTACCTTTTGACATTTTATGATTAACAAATTATTATATCATTTAATGTCTCCCACTATTTTAACGAACCTTAATGGCCCTCACCATTAGATTCGGAATACTCTATCGCTTGAGCATTCTAGTGGCAAGGATCCTCGAAACCTCCCTCATAGTCTACACTCTAGGGCTACGACACTACTTGGAGGGTTTCAAGGTAGGCGCTATGCTGGCGAACCACCTGTTATTGTGGTTCCTTGTGTAGTTGAGTAAAGTCCCAACTTTTGGAATATATACTTAATTCCCTCAACCTCTTGCCTATAAAGTGATAATAAGTTAGCTAAGGCTAAACCTTGATTACTCACTTTAGTTAAGTCGACCCATTCATCACATGGAAACGCCCCGGTAGTAAGAGGCACTCTCAACTGAGGCTGATGAGCACCCAAACAGCCGGTTTTGTTTAGATATGAGAAATGGAAGGCATTATGACTTAATATATCTTTGAGGGATTTTAAATTATTAATTGACGAATATAATCCCTTTTCTATTTATTATGTTCAAACTAGTTTGTCTCGCTCACAACTGAACATTCAAAAGAGTATTTATTCGTCATAACTTTATGCATTTTCTCTTGTTTACTATCCTATATGATCATGCAATAATCATGCAGTCGCATAAAATAATAAACTATGCATAAAGTAAATCAAGCATTCTGACTGGTCTTGAGCATTCTATAATGATTGATCATTAACTGATCAATCATCACCTAGGGGCACACGTACCTGAGTCAATACAAGACTCGTGTCGCTGCTGGCCCCAGTGCAAAGCCCAACTCATGTCTGGACTACCACCTCATCTTGGCGGGGTCTGCCTCTCGGATCGTCACGAATAATTACAAATATACTCGCACGCAGGTGAGGGGTTCTGGGGTACAAAATACATATAGTGCAATGGACGCGCATGCCCTTATACATATTTGAATTAAAAGACGATTCACAGACCGTCATTTAACTAATTAAATATTACAATCATCGCACGCATTGAATAAATAATTAAATAAATACATACATGCCAAACATATACAGGTCGGTCAAAAGCTCAAGACCAGTCGGGGTAAAAGCGCAATAAAATTAAACTGCAATAAATTTAAATTATGCGAGGGTGTTTTAATAAATTAAATGAATTTGATTAAATTCAAATAATTTATTTTTATCGATACCATTTGTTTAATTTAATTTTAATTCTAAAATTAAATTAAATTAAACCATTAATTTATTTCTAAACTTAAATTAAATTAATATTCTTGGATGAAAATAAAATCTAAACCACTAAATTAATTTCAATTAATTTAATTTAAAGAAAAACTAAATTAATTAAAATTAATTCAGTGCCCGGTTAACTCTCGCCGGAGAAAAGTCCGGCGGGACTGCGTACCGCCGCGGGATGTCGTCCTGAACTGCGGCGTGACCGCGGCGTGACCGCGGCGTGACCGCGGCGTGACCGCGGCGTGACCGCTTCCCGCAACGGCTGCATCTCCTGGCAGCCCGCAACTCCGGCGAGCCGACGAGGGGTCGGCCAGTGCGAGGCAGTCCTGCAGGAGGTGACGCCGGAGCAGGGTAGTCCGGCAGGGGGTGAGGCCGGAGTGGCCGGCGGCTGCCGGCAGGGGCCGGTCCGGCGAGGGAAAGGCCGGCGCGGTGGGGTGCAGGCGCGAGGCCGGTCCGATGAGGAGCCGCGACCGGCGCGAAGAAGGAGGGCCGGCGCGGAGGAGCTCTGGCGCGAGGCGGTCCGGTGAGGAGCCGCGACCGGCACTGAGGAGGAGGGCCGGTCCGGCGAGGCGGGCCGCGAGCTGCGTCCGGTGAAGGCGGTCCGGGGAGGAGGTCGCGGCCGGCGAAGGCGGTCCGGGGAGGAGGCCGCGGCCGGCGGCTGCGGTCCGGGAGGAGGCCGCGGCCGGCAACCCTAGGGTTTGCTGGCCTTAGGCGGCGCGAGGGAGAAGACCCATAAGGGTCTTCTTCCCCTTTTTTTCCACAAAAGTTCAGCCGCCCCACCCCCCCTTTTTTTATTATTTAATAAATGAGAAGTCCCCATTTTGGGGTCTTTGATTCTCTCCCCCTTTTTTTGAACAAAAAGAAGAAGACCCATAAGTCTTGGTCTTCTTCTTTTAAAATATAATAAAATTTATTATAAATATAATCAAATATTTATTATAAACTATTTTATTATATATTATAATAATAAAATAAAATTATTTGATGTTAATTCTCAACACCAAACAAGCATGAAAACGGGCGTCGATCCGATTAAAACTTTCAAATGATCGTATCTTGATCATTTGAAATCGAAACGACGCGCGGTCAAATCCGAATGAACCGTCTTAACACCCCGCAATTAAATTTAATGCAATTTAATTTTTTTTTGACTCAGAAAAAACCTTGCGCTCACTCTGATAACACTGTTGGGTATGGGACTGCGCAGCGGAAGCCAATGGGCCGGGATTTTTAAATTTTTCTGCATCATCGGAGTGACATAATCCTGTCGACTCCGGTGATCTCGTCCCAGCTTGGTCCGAGGATCTCGCAAGGTTCACAAGGAGCACAAAATAAAATTAAACGTTTACCTTGTTCAGAATTGATGTGTAGGACACCGGCGATCGTTGCTCGAAGACTCCGACGTCGAAGCCCTCTAGATCATCCACACACGCCTTGCGAATCTGCACGCGCGCCGTTCGTCAAGATCCGGGTGCTAGCGCGGATCTAAGACGCACACTTCAGCGCAGCGATGATCACCGCAAGGGAGGATTCTTCGATCCGGGATGGATAAGCTTGAAGATCCTCCTTGCTTGAGAGACTCTCTCTCTAAATTCAAAGAGGAGAGAGATTCTCTCAAATTTGACACATGAATAGTTATGGTGGGAGAGCATCTCTCTCACTTATATAGGGAGTGTTAAAACACGCGGTGTAGGTTCCCGGCCCCCGTGTATTAGGCGTCTGCTATATAAGTGATGTAAATAATTATTTATGGAAAATAAAATTATGCGATAAGTAATATTTACAATTTATCACTTACTTGTAATATATAAATATATTACGTGATAAATCTGAGTCTTTGACTCGACTCATTCCTCCTGCTAATATTAAAAGAACCTAGGATATTTAAATCCAGTCGAATAATATTAATACGAGTATTAACCATACAACTTGTAAATACATATTAAAAATAAATTCAACTAATTATTCTAACTCAAATAATTAAATGAACTTATTTATTCTTTGGTGATCCATAGAACTTGGATAGTACTCGGACCCTTTGGCGGGGCCCACCAAGTTCTAAATTCCTACTCACAGAATAGGGCAGATTTTCAAGGCGCTATCGTGTGTGACCCACTAGGCCCTTATCTCAACAGCAGTGAATAATATCACCGACCTAGAGCGGGGTCTAGCAACCCATCGAGGCCCCTATAGAGATAAGACAAAGTCGAAGCAACGACTGCCTTCCTATGAACATGGTCAGTGTAATATAATCTCTTTGTCAACGATATCTCAATAAAGAAGAATGCATACTAGTGTCATCATTCTTTATTTCCTTTATTTTGTTTGTTGATTTGTCTGGACGGTCTTACCTTCGACTACCATGGCCATGGATTTAATGAAGGTGCAACCATCCTAATCAACCAGGCCCGAGATATCTCTTCCTAAACTTGGAAGCGACAAATCCTTTCTCGATCATTAAATCAATGCCATGCCATTAATGACGTACCCAATACAAACTACCTCGCCACGACTTTATCGCCATGGTTTTCGCCTTATATCAAAAGTACGTAATTAAATGACATTCATTGATAATGATCTCAAGTCAGGAGACCATTACACATGCCCATAGATAGGAACGACCAATGACACCAAAAACATGTGGTGTTCCTATTAAGCGGGTCTCTCCTCATGATCTCGTTAGCTAGAGATCATCAAGTGCAAACCTCATGAGATAAAGTCTCAATGCTTATGAGCCCCCAGCATTTGATGGTCACACATCATCTGTGTCCTTTCAGAATGATTTAACTGGACCATAGGATGTTACTTTAAGACTACTATCATGGCATCTCAGGGTTCTCATTATAGCCTGGGAACTGCTATAACCATTTGATGCGACAGGTAATCTAAGGACATTTCCATTGATGAAGTGGATGCAGAAGTATCTACACTATAATGGAAAGATAAACACATGCATAAAACCATACTGAATACATGTAACAGTAATCAAAGTACAAGACAAGTTGGGTCTAGAGCACCCACTTTCAACAGTATAAGGGTGTTCAAAAGGAAAAAATGTGGGTTTTTTATATCATTATGTAATGTAAACCATATGTATGTATCTAATACTTCCATGGATACTAAAATAATTGGTCCTTTGAGACTTAATCTCTTGTGATCATGCCAATGTTATGAAATAATGCACCAATTTTGGGTAAGTAGGGTTGGGGTGTTACACTTTCTGAGCTACGATATTTATAAATCCTGATTGATGATATGATAAGGAAAGGATTTATCTGGCCCATTTTGTTGTCATTCTGTGCTTTAGTATAATTTGAGATGAAAAAATATGGTAGTATGAGGCTACGTATATACTACTAAATGTTGAATCAGGTAATGACCAAGAACCCTTACCTTATCCCAACAATTGATGATCTTTTGAGTAGTTTATGGGAACAAGTTGTTTTTTTCAAGAAGGATTTTTGTATGTATATCACCACTTGAGGGAGAATGAGGGTATCCTTTTGAAGACTACGTTCGTGTGTAGGTATGGGACATCGAATTCGTATTTATTCCATTCTGTGTTAAGAACGTGCCAACCATGTTCACAGGGCACATGAAATATGAATTTTTTGAGTTCCTAGATTGGTGCATCATGGTATTAATTGATGACATTCTGATCCACAAATGGTTTGAGGAGGATTATACCGACCATCTCAGGACTATCCAAGAGATCCTTCGACAATGTCATATCTTCTGAATGATGTCAAAGTGCATGTTTTCAACAAGAGAGGTCCACTTACATGGTCATTTGGTGTCTCAGTAGGGCATAGTTGTGGAACCGTCAAAGGGCGATGCTTTTGTTTTTTGGGAAGTAACCAAGAATGTGGCAAAGGATCACAGTGTTCTTAGTATGGTAGCCTAATAAAAGACATTCATATATGATTTATCTTTCGTAGTATCCCCATTGATGACTCTGACCTAATATTTCCATGACATTGTGTGGAGTGGGCCATGTGGGGTATCATTCACATATCTAAAGGGAAAGATAGTCAGTTCCCCCGTGCTGAAGTTTCTAGGGGAATGAGTGATGTTCGAGGTGTTTTGTGAAGCTTTTCTTTTGGGTGCGGGTTGAATGCTGATGTAAATATGGGGAGTGCTCTCTAATGGGTCAAAGATTTTACATAGCAATTATTTTAACTACACCACCAACGATTTGGAACTTGTAGTGGTTGTGTTTTTGTTGATGTTTTTTCAGCATTACCTCAACGTGGAGTGTTTATTTGTCTTCACAAATCACAAAATTTTTAGATACATCTTTTTACAGAAATATCTAAACATGCAACAATAGAGGTAGATATAGTTTCTACCAGACTAGGATTTTTACATCTCCTACACCTTCCAAGAGGGGACCATTGTGGCAGAATCATTGACCAGAATTTCGCCAAAAGATGTGGTTCAGGAATCATCGGATACATAGAGATCAACAGAGGTGCTGGATACCATGCATATATATGTAGTAATGGATGATGGTAGAGACTGTCTATTTCAGATAATGGTGTAGTAATCTTTGAGGCAGCAGGTGGTGGAGTCTCAGTGGGGATATTCTGAGGCATAAGTGATGCAAGATTGCATGGATCGGGGAAATGATCTAGAGGGATGTTCAGAGGATAGTCCAAATCATATATTGTTCTATTGAAATTTTTTCTACCTAGTGCGGTTTCGTGAGGGAGTTATCCATGGAATCTATAGGTCACCCCTGGCTGTATACCTAGGCATTTCCATGATGTTCCAAGGCTTGAGGGAAGAGTTCTCATGGCCCGGTATGAAGTTGGAAATGATAAAGTTTGTGAAAAAGTTCTTGGTGTTCCAACAAGTAAAGGTCGAGCACCATGTTCTTGGTTTTATGTTGAAATCCTTAGATGTATCCTAGTTGAAGTGGGAGGACATATTAATGGATTTCATCACAGGATTACCCATGGAACTGGGAGGATGTGATGAAATCTTGTTAATAGTGGATCAGTTGATGAAGTTAGCTCAGTTATTAGTGATCATGGAGTCTAGCACAATGGATACCTTAACACACAGGTATGTGGATTAGGTAGTCTAGTTTGATTCATTTATGTGATTTATTTTCACGATTTGGGATAAATGTTTTATGTCAAGATTATCAAGTTTATTTCCACATGCCTTTGGCACTCAGTTACACCTCATCACTACATTCCACCATCAGATGGTTGGAAAAGAAGAGTGGACCATACAATCATTGGATAAAATGCTTCAGACATGTTTTTTGGGCCTTAGTGTGTCCTGGGTGTGACATTTTTCCTTCGTAGTGTTCAATTACAATAATAGTTATCACTATTCCATTGGCATGCTCAGTCATAAGAATTATATATAAGACCGTGTCGTTCACCCATGTGTTCAATGGATGTTGGTGATGTGGTTGTTCTTAGTGCATACATGGTATAAAGTCCGATATAGAAGGAACATATTGTTCGTGATAGGATGAATACAACACATGACTATTACAAGTCATATTCTATTCACATGATAAGGCCCTTGGAGTTCATGGTTGGGGACCTTGAATTTTTGAAGGATTCCCCTCAAGGTGGGCATGAGAGGTTTGGTAGAGGGGGGAATCGTTCTCTCAGGTTTTCTAGAAATTTCAAGGTGTGTAGAAAATTTGGTGAGGTGTCATATCATCCGTAATTTGCACCACAGTTATGGAGGATCCATGATATATTTCATCTCTCCCAGCTTCGCCGGTATCTTGACGAGGACTCCCATGTCATTGACTAGGGAGAGTTTGATACTGAGGATGAAAAAATGTTTGTGGAGCAGACAATGGACATCTAATATTGTTGGTATAATGTTTTTTTGTGGGTGGTACATTCGTTGGATTGTTTTTCATGGAGGCATGGTATCTTGTATGAGAGTACATGGCAGCGAGAGGCATAAATGTGTTCCCAGTACCCATATTTGTTTTGAGTTTTTGATTGTGTGCTTTATTCGATTGTGATACATTACCTTATTTTCAATGAGAAGTGTTGTTTACTTGTTCTCTCATGTGTGAAGAGACTTGAAAAGATTAACGGGGAGTACCTGACCCCTAATTGAGACGCATTAATGTAGATGTAATTAAACCCATGCGGGAAATTTAGTGCTTCCCAAAGTGGAAAATATCATCACATGGAGGAAATAATTCCATAATACAGTTGTCTAGATGGTGTGGATTTTTTTGTGTTGTGGTTTTTTGGGGAAGTAGATTTTGGGGAGTTGTTCATGGATGTTGAGGTTTTCACTCCACCGTTGGAACAATTCAAGATGGTTTATCCTTAATTGGTATATTACGGGGTTGTTGATTGGACCCTGCCACAATTCGAAAGTTGTTAAAAATTATCAAGGATGATAAGAGTTTGAGAGGAATTTAATGTAATGAATCAGACCCTTATGAGCCTTTACATTGTTAAACTCCAATTTTATGGGTGTTCTGGGAGGTAATGGTAGCATTAATTATGGGGTATGCTAAAAATCTCATTCATCCAATGGTGACTCACAATATTAATTTGGGACTGATTAATCGATAACAGTTTCTCACACCAATGAGTCACCTAGTGGTGAGTCATCCTATTGTGTCTCACCAAACGACAACACCGAATGGTGGGTCATTGAATGGTGACACTGAATGGTGGTACCAGATGGTGGCACTGAATGGTGGCACCCAAAGGTGACACCGAATAGTGGCTCAAAAAAAGATGGTTCGATGAATGGTGCCTCATTGAAATTTGGATCACCATGTGGTGATATAGAATGGTGACATTGAATGGCTTATAATAGAATGGTGGTTCACCAATTGGTGACACCGAACGGTGACACCCAATTGTGGATTACAAAATAGCAGCTCACGGAATGGTGGCTAACATATTGGTGGATCAGTGAGCATTGTGTCACCAAATGGTGGAAATAGTGACTAATTCAATGGTTATTCACTTATGAATGTTAACGAAATATCCACTTTTCCCCAGTTTCTCTCATTTTTTATCGTTTTTCTCTCAATACATTTTGTTTAAAGTGAATCACGTTTAATTCCTTGTTTGTGTGTTTGTAATGACCTTTCATAGAATATTAATTATATCTTAATATCCAAATTATTCATGCGATTTGACATAACCTAAATATCTGATCTTGGACATGATTCAACATTAATGTACTTGAATCCATGTTTTGTTCTGTTGATATAGGATCTAGATTTTTCTAATTTCGAGGCCCTCCATTATAAATTCTCCAACTACGTGGAGAACCATACTACCAAGATGAGATGTGAACATATTCTTTGTCCCACATATCTAGTTTTCCCAATATTTTTCCTACAGCTCGCACACTCCCTTTATTTTGGAATAAGGATCAATTGTTGGTCACATGTTGTTCCATGTAGAGATTTTTTCTTTGCCTCTTTTTTAATTGTGTATCTTGCATGCTGGGTATAATGATACCTCTTTATGAGGATGACTAAATCCAAATTTTCCAAAGATAATTAGAATTAATAAATAGTAGGTACGGTTAGATTTTTATGGTAATCACCTATTTTGTTTTGTTATCTTTAGTTAATAATGTGATTTTTTGGGGAAATGTGGTTTCTGAAAGTCATGGAATTTGGTGGACTTTACTTGTGCATGGGTGATGCTTTATAACTATTTTAGTTTCATTGTTTATTATTGTTGTCAATTTTAGTCTAATTAATCATGTATACCTTTTAAAATGGAATGCATTCCCATGGATGAAACCCATTATGTGATAACCCCTTATCATCAAAGATTAATTTCAAGAACAGTAGGCTAAATCTGGATTCACTAGGTTTTTGAGGTGTGACATTGTGTATGGGGTGGTATTAGCGGTGTGGCGGTATCTAGGATTGAGATATTGATAGATTATGGAATGGATGGACTTGTTGTTAAGTGAGACTACTTATGGGTAGTGGTTTGGTAGTGGGGAAACATGTTTGGGTTGTGTCAGGATTTCTTATTTATGGTTGTGTTGAGTTTTATGTTGTTGTGCAGTGGGGATATCAGTATTGGTATTGAGGGGATAGAATACGTGGGATATCATTGAAGAAATATGTTTGTAAATTCAAAATATGAATGTGTGTTAAATTGGGGGGGGGGGAATAAATTAGTGGTTTTTTATGGGGAGTGTTTAGTGGCATTTAGCCTTATATGAATGGTTGATGATGTTATGATTTTTAGTTTCTCATGAAGGGATGGAAGAAATAAATAAATGGATTGGTAATGCAGAATACAAATGGTTAAAATAATTGGGTTGGGGGGGATGTTTCGAGTTGTGGCAGTAGTGAAGTGGAATTCATTTATAGAATTGGGAAGTGACCACTGTTCGTGGTGGTATGCACTTGTAGTGGTAGAAACATGGGTGGTTTTGAGGGGACTAGTTGTATGTTTGTATTTATATATGTTTTTTCTGAGAGGTTGTCACCAATAATTATATACTTGTAGATCCTACTGTATTTTATACACTCCCCACCTTTGGTGAGAACTATGTGCCGAACACCCCAATTGTTATGGGGGATGGTGTCTTTCCCAACATCATGGTGGGATGATAGATGGATCTTTATGGACAATATCATACTACCTCTTGTAGGCATTGGTATCCCATAACACATTGGGGAGGTTATGGTGTGGTTGTGATGCCCATGTGTTATGGGTGAGGTGTGTTTCCCATGTGTCTTTAGGGTGAGTTGTGTTGTGATTTCGAGGGGTCTTTGGGATGATTTTTTTGGTGATTCATAGGTGTCTTTGGAATGGGATTGTGGTTTTTGACCTAGGTGTTTTTGGGCGAGATATGATGTGGTTATTACCTATGTGTGTATGTGAAGGCTGTAATAGTAGGGATTGTGGAAGAGCGTGGTAGTGTTAGGATGTTCGCCAATAGGGATGAGCAGTTGAACAATGGGAAGTGGTGCAGGGTACCCAAATATCAATGTGCTTATTATATTACATTACATGATTTGCATTATTTGGTGAGAGTGCAATGGTGATGTTTAGTGGATAGTGTGCCTTGTTAGGTGATATTGTGTTTCTGTTGTTTTCTCACAGGGGAATTAGTATGCTTCTCCCACTTGTGCATTAGTGACATTTGGTTTTCCCTACTGAGTATACTTGTATGCTCTCCATATATACAAAAAATATTTAGGTTCCAAGGGATTACACAAACCATGGTGGACCATACTAGCTCTGATGTAAGGAACAATTTTTGTGTTGATAATTTTTTTATTCTGGTACATACCATATAGTTTTCTTTGTATTTTCTATAGTTTCACATTAATCATGCATATGGAATGGATTTTGGTTTCTTTATATCCATCTGTCTCTAACTGGTTTTTGGTTCGTACATCTTATCTCTCCATATTTCAAACTATGAAAAGGGTAATGAATCTCTGTTTTTAAATTTCTATACCCTTGGTGTATGTCACCACCCTGGGCCCTATTAGTGGCAGGACATAGGGGGTCATTATCTATCCACCATCTTGAGGAAGGAATCCCTCAGAATCTTGTTATCCCTTCCTTCATCATGAAGGAGGGTCATGGTAGACTGGTTTTCTGAATCCAATAATGTCTGTTCTTAAGATTTGATAGAATTATGAGAGACTACATTATTTATTAATTAACTAAATCTTGATCTGTAATCAATAAATAATAATAATAATATGTATTTATGCATTATTGAAAAATGAAAATTTTTACCACAAAAACAATATTATCAGTACTAGATAAAGAAAATGTCTTCATTACTAAAAAAATCTAAAATTGGTACATTTTCTTCCACATTAAAGAATTATAGGATAATATTACATATATAATAGAATCAATTATTAATAATTTTCCACAATATAGAGTGAGTGATGTGCTTATGGATTCATATTTGAGGCATGTGGATGATGCATCATAATTTAATTGTATCAGGTTGTTAGATGTGTCTATCTAGATAAAGATACAATATAAGAAAATGGCTTCATACCCCAAAAATATCATATCTCAATGAACATGAAAAATGGAATGAGTGAATAAAGGTATATTAGACTATCACATTTCTATACAAGTGTAAATGGATGTACAAATTCTTGGCCAGTGAATATAAATTCATGATGTTTAAGTATATTAATCAATTTTCATAGTTATGTTTCTATATGTATGATAACTTATCCATTAAGTTAATATTTTAATATATACCACATATATTCTTGATATTTATTAATAATTTTAAAATTAATAGTAGTTTGAATATACCTATAATATTTTAATTAGGTTCACTATGTTGATATTTATTTTTGGAAACATGGTAACTCACCCATTACGGTGGATGAAGAATGTTACAAGGAAGAAAATATTGTGATGAGCTTAAATTCAATGGAACTTTTATAATGACCCTGATATAAGAAAATGACTTATATGGAAATATATAAACTAAAGGGTATTTTCTTTACATGTGTAGATAAAAGTCATAGAAAGAGTAATTTCAATAGATTGTAGAAAAAATATGGAAGAATATTCTTCTTAATCATTATCCATAATTGTATGTAATATTTTTATTTTCTTATAAAATTCAATACATAACTCGATTTTTTTTTCAAAATACATATCTAATAAATAAAATAAATATTATATGAGTTAAGATAATCCTTAATGTAATTGGTTGGACATGACTCTAAAATTAGTTAAAAAATAAAATTACTTCAAGATATCCCAGATGATTTTTTTTTTAAAAACAATTGTTTTGTATTGAATGATTCCAAAAACATTATCTTAGTATCCATTATTAAAAAAAATGATATATTTTTTAATGTAATAATAGAAGTTTGATATATTATATTGTAAAAAACATTTTTTTAATAATAACTGAATCATAGATGTCCGCTATATTGAAAAAATTATGAATATAATAAATAATTCTCAAATAATACCAGGTTATGGAAAATAATCTTATGTTTGATAATATGATTATTTAAAATATTTTAAGTTAAATGATCTATTATTAATTAATGGAATTACTACCAAAATCCATTATAATTTTTCTGGAAAGATTTGTGTGAAATAATATAAGTAAAATTTCTAGTAAAAATATATACAAGAAAGTCTTAAAGCATGAGATAAAACCCAAGATCCCCAAAAATATATTGACCAGAACTAAAGGACATGTGATTACATGTGGTTCAATAAGTTTGTATCATCATGGGAAAAAATAATAGAAAATGAAAAATTTTGTGTGTTCGTAAAATAATATCATTACAAAAAAATCACCGATCATCAAATTTAGAGTATATTTATTCATAAACTCAAATTTTGGGTATTCACATATAAGTGATGCTGTGAGTAATAGAAGGATTGCTAAGGAATATTATAAATGTTTTAAGATCTTATAATACTTATTTAGAAGAATATTTAACAAATAGAAACATCAACACTTAACATTATTACTATCATTATGGTGAATATGTATCATTTAATTTATAACAGAATAAAATAGGCTATGTCGCAGAATCCTATGTTTAGATGAAAATTATTTGTCAAGTATTTTTTAGTCATTATATATCATTATGGGAATACAATGTGAAAATCAATTACTAATTCCAACAATTATTTAGGATTTAACTATCCCTAATATATAAATGAAGTATACAACAGATTCAATATATTTTTGTTAGAGGGAAGCACTTATCTTTTGAGATAGTGGGAGAATGAAACACTTAAATTATATCAAGGATCCATATGAACATGAGATGGCATAAAAAGATAAACATCATGACAATTTGGGGATGGATTTGTTCTAGAGAAACATTCTATGTATTAAATAAAAATAGATTAATTATTAAGAAACAAAGTGTTTGACGATTTATAATCCACAATGAATTATTAATACATATACTACACTGATAATTTTAATGAGGATTGATTGCATATTTTCGTTAATATGAACCTTAAATACCAATTCCATGTTCCGAAATAAAATTATTTATTTTGGAGGTTTCACTATATGAAGT